>OW971933.1:21125000-23625000 GCA_943193695.1 Acrobasis suavella
TATTTATAACACAATAAATTCACTTGTGCTCAGATGGCAATTGGCACCGTTGGCGCATTAAAACCTTTTTTAATGTAGGTATAGGTATGCATATTCAAGTTTATTTTTCAAATTATTACTCCCTTTCGTTGTATCGGGAGTTTGTACACTGTCATTGGCTTTATTGAGTGTGTAATTTATCAATCAAAGGTCAAAAGTGCCAAATGAATCCCTCCGTTATAGATGTCTAAATATTTGATTTAAATATCAATTGGATCATTCTTCATTTTGAAAATGATTTGGTCAAAAATGATATTTATTTTATCCGTCAGTTAGATGATACAAAAAATAATTGACAATTTACGATTAATCTAATAAGTAACATTCTAAGATACGAGGGTTACGTTATGGAGTAATTGCTTGTGACGTTACTTTTGAGTAAAATGTATACCAAGGCGCGACGTAGCGCGAACTTGAAATGCATAGCTATCTTTTGTACTTTTTGTTTGTCAGAGAATAGAAGAAGACGTGTACAATATATTTTTTTAACACATATGATGGGACAGCCTTTTCCCTCTACCTTCCCATGCCTCCACCAACCTTTCGGTTTTATGAGGCGAATCTTGGGAGAGGTGCAATCTACTTGCGTGTTCGCTTCTAAGATTGCACCTGTCTTGACCCCCTATAAATCTTACTAGGCTGTCTCTTTTGCTTTTTTATCTCATCCCCTTTCTTGAGGGCTCATAATAATGAGCCCTCAAGAATAACAACACAGCCACTACCGTCTTGTCTGCCCATCCAAGTCTGCGGCCATCGAGGTGTCTAATGTTTCCTTCCACTTTCTCGTATTCGTCGGCGTCTGTTGTCGTCGCAGGTCAAGAAAAAATCTGATGGGCTAATAAAAAACATTAGTCATTGTAATGTATGTGTAGGGTATATAACATAATACACTGCCTCGAGGGTCTTGTGTTATGTCACTATGTCAGTTGTCACGAGAGCCCCCGGCGAGAGTGGACGTAGTGAGACAGGGATACAAGTGCATTATCGAGCCAGTGAGATACAAGTAAAGAGCAGGTGCTGTAGCACCTGCTATTCATCATGCCTGTTAAATGAATATTATTTTGCTCATCATTTCACCCGCATAACGTGCACTGCTGGACATAGGCCTCTCCCAAGGATTTCCAAAATGACCGATCGAGAGCGGCCTGCATCTAGCGCTTTTTAGCGACTTTGGCCAGGTCGTGTGATCATCTTGTGGGTGGGTGTCCTACGCTTTGCCCCATCAGCCATCGGTTCCCGTGTGTCCCACCCACTGCCATTACAACGAGCTAGTCCACTGAGCTATATCAGTGACTTTTGTTCTCCTACGAATTTCCTTGTTTCTGATTCGATCTCGTAGAGAAATACCGAGCATAGCCTTCTCTTATTTCGCCCACCATCATGCTTAAGTAGGCCTTTGGGTCTAGCAGCCCGGGGTTCTGTCTGCTTAAAGCCACAAGACCCAAAATGCTCTCTCTGCGTCGAAAGACTTGATAGTGTATAGATATATAAAAAAAAAAAAAATATTGTAAGTCAAAATATCAGAGAGAATGCAAAAAATACCAGATAAAACAACAAAACACGTCCATACTCACCGTTCACACAAAACTAACCGAATTACCCGTCAGCCTCTTATTTTATTACCCATATTTACTCTCCCTACCATTCCCTTGCCATTTTGGCAACATCTTAATGACATTACCTCCGAACGTGGAATAAATACGAAATATCCAAGCTGGGTCAAAGATACGTCAACTTCTGGATGTCAAGTTACTTTACTTATTCATATCAAATTTTCGTTGTAATATTATCGATGGAGTCACAATTCAGGAGTTACGTGCTCTCAACGACGCCCTCTGAACCCCACTTATCCCCCCTTTTTATGGTTTGCGCCTCGTCACGTATCACGGTAGGTGGTTGGTACGTTGCTAGAAACAGGCTGGTTTTTGGCACGTTATTTTTAGTAAACGAAATAGTTACTTTAGGTTGCTTTAATTTTTTCTTAATTAATTTATTGTAGTTATCTTGAAATATGACTTTATATAAATAAATATTAAATTTAAAGACATAATAAGGATGGGGAATGGTTAAAAATAATTTATTATATTAGGTTGGGGAAAAAGTCTTTTCGCATATAGTATGTATGAACTTGTAATAAAACCACTTTGGCTATACTATTTGTACCTGGCTGGTTTTGGTATCATTTAAAAGTTTAAATTTTAAAGAAGATAATTCCAAATTCAAATTAGGAAAACGCGTGATTTTTATTTGTTTTTCTTACCGTCAAGATGAGTGAATCTAATGAAGAAATTAAATACATTTTAAAATTTTACTACCAAAAAGGTAAAAATGCACGCAAGCCGCGAAAAAAATTTGCGATGTTTATTTATGCACCTAGTGCAGTGTCTGTGAAAGTAGCACAAATTTGGTTTAAGCGTTTTCAATCCGGAAATATTGATGTCAAAGATGCACGTCGCTCTGGTCGCCCTGTTACGGATAAAATGTATGCTATTTTTGAAAAAGTGGAGCAAGATCGGCATATCAGTAGTTACGATGTAGCTGAAGAACTGGGAATTGACCACAAAACAGTTTTGACGCATTTGAAAAAAAATGGGTACAAAAATAGCTCGATATTTGGGTACCTCACGAGCTCTCTGAAAGAAACCTAATGAATCGTGTACTCATTTGTGATTCTTTATTATGACGTAATGAGACCGAACCATTTTTGAAGAAATTGATAACTGGTGATGAAAAGTGGATTACGTACGACAAGAACGTGCGAAAAAGGTCATGGTCAAAGGCCGGTCAGGCTTCACAGACTGTGGCGAAACCCGGGTTAATTCGCAACAAGGTGATGCTGTGTGTGTGGTGGGATTGAAAGGGCATTATTCATTATGAGCTGTTACCACCAAGCAGGACCATCGAATCAGAACTCTACTGCGAACAATTGATAAGATTAAAGCAAGAAGTTGAGAGAAAGCGGCCGGAATTAATCAACAGAAGGGGTGTGGTTTTTCATCATGATAACGCTAGATCTCACACACCTTTAACCACTCAGCAAAAATTAAGAGAGTTTGGCTAGGAGGTGGTAATACATCCGCCGTATAGTCCTGACCTGGCACCTTCAGATTTCCACCTGTTTCGGTCTCTTCAGAATTCTTTAGGCAGTGTCAGGTTAACATCACAAGAGGACTGCCAAAACTACTTGACGCAGTTTTTTGATCAGAAGCCCCAAACTTTCTATAGCAATGGGATCATGTCCCTACCTATAAGATGGCAAAAAGTTATCGAACAAAATGGTACCTACATACTTTAGTTAAATGTAAATAAACTATATTAAAATATGTTTTGAATTTTCATATAAAATACGAAAAGACTTTTTCCCCAACCTATTATTTTTGTTTGACAAAGTAACGGGTTTTTTAACAAGAACTTTTTAACAAAATAAAACAAAGAATTTAGATGAAGATGATTCAAATTTTTATTGTAATACAAAGAGAAAAGTTTGGCAATTATGAATGAAAAATGATATCTGGCAAATGTCCACCATGAGCACGCTGACAGATGTCCATTCTTTCATCAAAGTTTTTAATAACTTTTTGGCAAAATGGCGGGTCTATTTCGTTAATTACATCACGGATTTTGAGTTTTAAGGCTGCAATCGATTCGATTGGCTCCGTATAGACTCTGACCTTAACATAGCCTCACAAAAAATAATCCAGTGGTGTTAAATCACACGATCTGGCTGGCCACTTAACCTCTGGATTTCGTGAAATTATGCGATCGCCAATTTTACGAAATGTAACTTTAATAGATCCACCATTTTCATTGTGGATTTTAATTATTTTAATGCAATTTTCGAGCGAAATTGAATTCATTGTAACAATTGTCAAAGCATCTACTACGAACATGTCAAAAAACTAAATGTCAAAACTGTCATGCTGTTGGTGTTGCCCCAAATGAAAAACAAAGTTCTTGTTGAAAAATCCTTTAGAAAAAAATCACAAAGATACAGCACTTCGAAATTTCGGAGTGAGGGTGATTTACTTCACCTTTGGTTAAAATCGTAGCTAATCGTGACGTCACGATTAGCTACGATATTAACAAAGGTGACGACGAAAAAATAAATACGTACACCATACTTTTTACAGTATATCTAATGAGCCTAAAAATTATTAGATACAATTTTGTCCACATCCCTATTAATCTAGACAACCAACTGGACAACAACAAAATCTTTTCCTATGAAAAAGAAAAACCTTTCGAAAATAAAGATAAAGATAATTTATTTGCCAAAAATGTATTACAAGATAAAACATTCAGTTCGGTGTGCAAATTTTGTCAGAAAAGCATATTAATGAAGCTTTGTTCTAACATACTATTCATCATATTTCTTTGTAGTGATATATGTGAATAATAGTGACAATGAAAACAAAAGACACATAAACAGAGTGCCTTCCCCTTAATAGAGACAGTAAGAAAAGTGCCGATGGACACATTCCTATAAAATAAGTATTTTATAAAACTAGGTCACTGATAAATTACTCATTAGTCTGAGTTTAGGCTAGATCGTAATATAATTAGCGTATTTATATACAATACAGATATGTTAACATACGGAAAAAAATAATTCTTTGTAATTAATAAATTACGCTGAGGTCAATTTAAGCGTAGGTAATTCAGTAAGGGTCATGCAGCCCTAGACTCTGTCTATTCTGTCTCAATAGTTTTAAGGAATCGATAATAATAAAATTTATTCATTGAGAAAAATACAAAATTCACAACAGTTTCATCAAATTGAAATAAATCAGTCAAAAAATACCACCCAAATCCGCTATTTTCCAACAAGTCAAGTCATATACTTTTTTCAAAACGTAAATACTAACATTTTCTGTAGGATTTGTAATGAAATAGGATTTGGAATGAAGGCAGATGGTGTCATAGTTTCTTGGAGTCAAATAGCGCTCTTATTATAAGTTTTTCGGCGTTAAATTGATATGTTCAATGACAAGTGACATTATGATGCGAATTTTTATTTTCTAATTAGTACAAATTAATTTGTTTTTGACTTAGGAAAATACCCAATTGTACTTACTCGGTTTAAAGGTACCGATTATGCCAATCGATAATTGGTTGTAAGAACTGAACTCTGACGACCTCCGAGGCGTAGTGGTCACCATGCTCGTCCACCACCCAGAGGTCCCTGGTTCGATCCTCGCTCAGGGCAAGTTGTAAAATGGCTGTTTTCAAATTGTCCTGGGTCTTGGATTTTTATTATATTTATGTATTTGCTATAAAATATAGTATAGTTGAGTTAGTATCCCATAACACAAGTTTCGAACTTACTTTGGGGCTATTTGTCCGTATATATATATATATATATAAAGAACTCTTCTAGTTTAGTCCTTCCAAACATTTATCAATTCCCTTACCATAATCCCTGTTCCTCAAAATACACGTTGGCGGCTGCAAACTGCCAATAACTTCCTTAGAGGGTCATGCCTGCCAGCTATAAACAAACATGATTTAGAATCGACCCCCATCTGGACACAAAACTGACGGCGAATGCGATATGGGTTGAATCATTGCTGAGGTGAGGAGAGGACGGCTTCAATCTGTATCTGTGTGTCTTATTTTCTCGGAACAAAGTTCCTTTTCGATGGCGGACTTGGCGGATGGGGGCTAGGAGAAAAAAGTATAAGAATTTTCCGACAATATTTCCGTCACGAATTCTTTTTTCAAACTTCGTTCCAACCTCTGACGACCTCCGTGGAGTAGTGGTCACTATGCTAGTCCGCCACCCAGAGATTCCGGGTTCGATCCCCGGTCGGGCAAGTTGGAAAATGGCTGTTTTCAAGTTGTCCTTGGTTATGAATATTTATCTATATATGTATTTGTTATAAAATATAGTGTCGTTGAGTTAGTATCACATAACACAAGTCTCGAACTTACTTTGGGACTAGGTCAATCAGTGTAATTTGTCCCTATATATTTATTTACTCTTTGACTCTTCTAGTTGGGCAATAAGTAAATCACACTTAGTTTTAAGTAGCCGAGTGTACAATTTTTGTACCGCAATGTCACTCAATCTATTTTAATGACCCTGCTGAAAGCTCATTCCTCGAGATACAGACTTACATCTAGTTCGAGGATGGGCTTCAGATTGAGCTAGCCCCAAAGTAAGCTTAAGCTTGTGTTATGGAATACTAACCCAACGATACTATATTTTATGATAAATACATAAATAGATAAACACCCAAGATAAATGTCATAGGGAATTCAGGATAAATCCTAGTAAATGTAATTTTTCACATAATGTAATTTATATTATTTATTTATTTATATGTAAAGAAAAATTATTTCGCTACCAATGAGATTTAAATCCTCGCCCCTCAAGTTGGTATTTTCAAACCCACGTAAAGTCCGTATTTTATAAATTTTGCTATTTTTCAGAGCACTGTTATGCTGTTTCATCAATCATTTTTAGCGTTCCGTAACCAAAGAGTGACCTAATTACTAAGATTCCGCTGTCCGACCGTCTGTGTGTCTGTCACCAGGCTGTATGTCATGAACCGTGATAGCTAGACAGTTGTCACAGATGATGTATTTCTGTTGCCACTGTAACAACAGAATAAATTAAATATGGTAGCCCCCCTTAAATTTATATTTTCCAACAATAGAGAATATACAACTAACAATAAAGAATATACAACTTAATATTTTTGGAATATTTCAAGAGTCTACCTTTTACTTTTAATTAAGAAAAAAAAGGCAAAACGAAAAACCCTTTGTTGCAAAGGAGCCCCCTTTTAATATTTATTTTATTCTGTATTTAGTATTTTCTTTTGCAGCGGCATCAGAAATACATTATTTGTGAAAATTTCAACTGTCTAGCTATCACGGTTCACGAGATACGCCCAGATAACAGACAGACAGACAGACTGACGGACGGACGACGGATAGACGTACAGCGGAGTCTTAGTAATATGGTTAAGTTTTTACTCTTTTTGGGTATGTAACCCTAAAAAGTGATAGTATGTGTAGTAATAGTCTTCATTCGTTTTGAGAAGATAAGTTTACACACCAAACATATATCGCGCCAAAATAGAAACCAGCCCTTTTGAAGAAAATATATGAATAACCATCATCTTCCTTGCCTTCTTTCTATTTAGGCTCTGTATGTTAAGTCCCGCCACAGCTTTCTATCATTTACCATATCTGTACTAACCTCACTTTCATCCTTGTCCACTTCAAACATCCCTTTCACTCTTTCCAGGTCGCCCTCTATCTCTGTGGCCATCCATCTTCAAATTAACCATTATATTTTCAAGATGATCGGCATCCTGCCTCTTGACATTACCTTATCAAGTAAATAAGATTAACGTTTAAAAAACTACACTACTACTCGACACAGGCAAAAAAAATTTTATTTTTCGCCTCTTTTTGTATGTGACATTTGTTATACACATTTTTTGCATACTTATTGTAGCCTATACAACCCGGACAATAATGACGAATCAATTGAAATATCATTTGTGAAAATTGGACAAGCGATTCGAATGCTACGGCGGTACATACATACATACGAGTATATACACACATACATACGTAAACATACACACAATACATACATAGACTGTTAAAATCATTATACCATTCCTCTTGGCTTTACCGTAGTCGGGTAAAAGCAAAATATACTGTAATGTATAAGTAAAATGGTGAAATTTATTCTTTAGCGGGCAGAGGCATAAAACTGTAATTCCGTGATATAGACTATTGAAAAACACACATGTGCTGGCACAGCTGTCTATCACGTCTCACGTCACGTCCGCAGGGAGCAGTTGTTCCCAATGTTTGCTCGTAAACTTGCAGACCTACAGGAAACACGGAATTTCTTCCTTGTTCCTTCTGAAATTAGGAAATTCATTGTATTTCAGTATACTCTGTACATATTGGCACACATTTCTAAGTAACCGGTTAGTAAATTATTTAAAGATTAGGAATGAGAAAATTGCATTATGATGATTGTTTTGGAGTTTAGAAAAATGATCTGATTTGTCTATGGAAACTAGTTGATATGAAGTTTTATCTTTATGTAGATGTCGAAATACATACATACTCATTATCCGAGTATATTTTCCCGGTTGCATCCTCAGCAGTAACGCTTCAAAGCCCGGGGTCTGGTACGTAACCAAGGAGATTTGACGAGGTTACTGGTTAAATTACACAGAGCGAGTGCCGTCTGACCTTCTCAACCCAAAGGATAAACCAGAAACAATCCTTGGATAGTTTGATGATCAAACTCTAGATTGTGTTCGGAACCGACAGCTTATACGTGCCATGAGAAACACGGAATCATCTTTCTTTCTGGATAATCAGGTGATTCAAGCCTGCAATATCGTAACCAGACTGGAAACAACTTTTTATAATACAAAGTATGCTTCCCAGTGGGATTCGAACTCATGATCTCCGGGTCACAGACCACTGGACTACGGAGGCAGTAACAGTTCTGAGTTTATAATTACAGAAAATGATAAAAATAAAAATATCATTAAGGGGATACATGAATTATTGGGGGTCCAATGCTGTCCCCATTTAAAATAAATTATTTGAAAAGAAACGGATATGTCTATATCTATGATACTATCACGTTTTTATTCCTAACGGGCTCTATGCAGCCAGAGCCCAGGGCTGTAATCCTCAAAGGCCACTTTTAGCATGATGGTGGGCTAGAAGTAAAATTTCTCTCCTCTACACAAAAAATCATTTAAAACTTTAGAAAGGAAAGGTAAATTCTACATATATGACTCTTAAAAAATTTTGTTCTAGTGTGATTTTTTTCAATTTCAAAGAGTGACTAAAATTTTTACGGCCGGCCTCCTTGGGAATGCGGTTGCTGCACTAAGATTTTAGTGCCTCCTTTAATCGCCGTTTCGACTTCTACAAGAAGACGTGTAGTATTCTATGCCGGTAACCACACGGAAAACTTCTCCATGACCAATAACTATAAATAGCATAATTTGGAAGGCGTTATTGGCAGCGCGAAGCTGAGCTGTTCCAAACGATTGCCTAATCACACCGTTTGGCACAGATGACCATAATCAATGGATATTAGATTTTCATCGCTTTTTAACCGACTTCCAAAAAGGAGGAGGTCGCGATCTTTTATTCATTTTTTATGTACAATCACCGATTATTCGAAGATGCCTGGATTTAAAATTAATTTTTTTGTTTAAAGGATATACTTGTCTGGTGGTCCCATATAAATTAAATCAAAAATCGGTTGTTTAGTTTCGGGGTGAAGTCTGTTTTTAGTTTTGAAAAATTATACCAAACCAAATTCTTAAGTTTTGATATGCAGTCCATACTGTATATTAAAATTAAAGAAATAGAAGATTTAACGAAGATAATGTATATCCGTAAGATGGACGAAAATCTGCTTCAGGTATTGCCTGACATTCTAGCTATTTGTTTCGTTTGCTCACTAAAATTGATCTCAATTATTTACACTACATTTAAAAGATCCTAACACAATCTAGAGTGTAATTATATCTCCCTTGGGACTCACGGGGCTTTTCACCCCGGTTCTTCGAGAGGCTTGCGTGGGGAGTATCGACCTCACACGTGATATGTTATGTATAAAGTTAAATAAACAAAAAAGTGTCAAATATTATTCATTTTACAACACGGTAGCCAAACAGTAATTACCGTAATGGCTCAACGCCTAGATGTATTGATAAGAGAAAAAAAGAGATATTTATCTTTTGTGATGTAAGTGTAGATTACTTTAAAATACATGCATTATGCATATTGCACAGCACGCAAAATGCTAACTAAAATGTTTTTGAGAGCTCTTGGAAATCACAACTGATTTGATTTTGGTTTACATACAAATTTCAACAACTACTTGTACACGTATGGTGAGTCTTTTATAATTAATGATAGCGTATGCATGTTAGAAATGCATGAACAAAAAGATTGAAAATCATCTGAAGGCTTTCGAAATGTTTTGCTGGAGGCGTGTGGAAAAGATAAGTTGGAAGGAGAAAAAAACTAACTCAGAAGTGCTGGGGTGTATCAAAGAGAAAATGACGATGACATCTTGACAACCTCTGTGGCGTAGTGATCACTATGCTAGACCATCACTCAGAGGTTCTGGGTTCCAGGTCAGGGAAACTAAAAAAAATGGCCTTTTTTAAATTGTCCTGGGTCTTATATGTTTATCAATATGTGTATTTGTTATAAAATGTAGTATCGTTGATTTAGTCTCCCATAACACAAGTCTCGAACTTACTTTAGGGCCAGCTCAATAGGTGTACTTTGTCCCTGTATATTTACTTATTTAGCTTATACGACAAAATAATTTTATCAAAAACTTCATGGAAGGAAAGATAAAAGCAAGGAGAGGAAAATGAAGGCCAAGAAGGAATTTCATGAATGAATTAATGGAAAAGGCAGAAGTCGTTTCGTATAGGGAAGTCAAGTATTTGGTTGAAGATATGGAAAATACTTCACCGACAAGAACATAGTTCTTAAATACGTTGATGAGGATGCATGTCAGGGACGAGATTTAAAATTGGATTGATAACCAAGTTTTTTAGCTAACCTGTCCCTCTTGTAAGAAAGTTCAGTCACGCGTCAGCCCTATTACAACTTTTTTTATGTTTCTAAACCGCTTGGCCCTCATTGTTACAAACATTTCAAACTATCAATCAATGCATAGTTCAATGCACTCAAAACATATCTCTTCATTTCCAAGTCCATGCATAAAACGTAACACAATTACACGTAACCCAGGCCGGTAATAAGTACATTTAAGTACAATGACTAAATATCTCAGTGTTAACAGTGTTATGTAATGTTAACATAATCTCGTTATGTGGCTAAGTCTGATGTATGTTAGGACATAAAATTTATGACTTTCATGCTGATTGAGAGAGAATTCATAACTCATGAGTCAAGTCATTTATTCGCAAACATTAACTAAGCAAAAAGTTAACAATATACGAGTATTGTGCAAATAAACATGTACCCAGTTTGGGTGTAGAAATAATAAATAATAAATAAATATATAGGGACAAATAACACTGATTGAGCTAGCCCCAAAGTAAGTTATAGACTTGTGTTATGGGATACTAACTCAGCGATACTATATTTTATAACAAATACATATATAGATAAACATCCAAGACCAAGGACCGGGGATCGAACCCGGGACCTCTGGGTGGCGGACTAGCATTGTGACCACTACGCCACGGAGGTCGTCATCCAAGAGACAAATAGGATAACTATATTAATATAGATATATACACGTCATTTTATTAATTTATTATACATATACTTCACTTATTTTTCCGCGGACATGAGATTAAGGTAACATACGCAACAACAAGCTTATTTATGTACTAAAGTTGTCGTTTAAGAATTCATCTACAGAATAATAGGTCTTGAAGACCTGAAGTAGTTTTAAGCGTGATATGAATATTGTGTTTTACTGTTATGTTTTTTTAATATTTTTAATTGACATAACGTATGGAATACTTTGAAACATTTGCATACTGATGTCGGTAAACATAAAGCTACTCTTCTCGTTCAAATTGTAAAAGCTGAACGATAAAAAGGGGTTTAAAACCAAATCATATTAATAGGTAATGCAGCCAAAACCCATTATTTTGATGCTGTTTCATATTTTGAGGCAAACTGTCTACTTTGCTCTTAGGCCCTAACTGGTCTATCCCGTTTGGGATAAAGACATAAAAATATACCAAAACATACCAATATACAAACTAAAAGTGGCCATGGAGTCTTGCGGCCCAAAGGTCTATTTGCTTTTAGACATAAGACAGAAAATGCTCTATCTGCCTCGTTAGGGATAAAGATGTGACAGTATGTTATGTACATATCTCTCCATTTCCGTGCTCATGCATAAAACGTAACACAATTACACATAACCCAGGCCTGTAATCCCAGAAGTGATGGCCCGAATTGCACCGATGTCGGTACCAGTTAATGCCTCGAACTAAACACAAGTACAACGACTGATAGCTCAGTTTTAACATAATGCGCTTTGGCTATTTTGCGCTCTGTTAAAAGCATGGTAAGCAAACGGTTTAGGCTTAGTTAAGTGGATGCTAAGAGTAATCAAACCTCGTACTGATTGCTGTGACTGACGAACAATGCAGGAAATCTAACAGTCGTTTGAAAATGAGGATTTTCAATATGGGACATGAGTTTGCAGCACAGTGACGTCAGGAGCAATCTACTGTTGTGATTGGACCATCAGTTGACAGATTCCGTTGCTAAGGCAATTGTAACCAATAACAGCAGCTTGTTGGACTTGACGTCCATTATTTTTAAAAAAACCTTAAATTACTTATTGCGTAGTAAGGTAATATTCTCGACTGACACAAAGAAAGGCTTAGCCTTCCGGCATGGTATTGCAACTGGGTTCTCTAGGGAAATGCGACTCAGATGGTGCTCTTATTCATTTCTTAAGGTATCTCCAGAAGACGGCTAAGAATTCCATCCCGAAGGTATAAAACGTGCCTAGCGCAAAAACTTTGATAGCGCGATGCAGGATATCCACACTCATTGGGTCGGTTGTATGAACTGACTGGTACTAACGGCCCATAGTGTAAAATATATCTTCTAAAATTTGAGATCTTGAGTTGCATAATACAATTTGAAGATTACTCCCAAAAAATATTTACTAAATATGGTCGGAGCATTATTTTTCAAGTTTTAGTATTAAAGTCTTATCAAATAACAACTAAAATGTTCCGTATTATTAATGCTATAAAGTTTAAATCTAAGTGAGAAGGAAACCATCCCTTCTTAAATTTATATCTTCCACGTAAACGAATGTCTTTGAGGTTTGATCTCATTTGCTCTTTTAATGGAAGAAAAGGTGTCTTTTATTTTCAATTTCCAGTCAAATTTAAAAATGCTATAATTAATTAACATGTAAAGAAAGAATAATACGAAATTAACAAATTTAATCATAACATTTATATTTGAGAAAGCATGTTGCTAATGATAATACTTATACTATGATTATTATAAGGAGATGAAAAAAATCAATATAACGGATTTATACTTACATATTTAACTATAATAACGTTTTTCTTTTTTTACCTATATTATATTAACTTATATTGTGATTTCCTTATGAAAGAGTGAAATAAGATAGCGTAATGAAAAGATTATAAAGTTTCCATTTAGTTAAAGACTTTTTAAATCGTTTTTTGTATTGAATATACGTAGGTATCTACATACGTTAAATAGGTACTGATTACAATTTAATTCCTTAAATGGCTTACTGGGAGTAGGCCAATTGCTACTAGAAGTTAAAGAGAGAATATACCTTCTGTGAACGTAAAAAAAAACAATTACTCGCAAGACAAACGATGCGATTAATATTCTCTATTCCACAGTCCACACTTTTCAAATGGACATGTCTTTATAACTAACAGAGTACCAGATAAAGGTCACGCTTTGTAATAAGCCTATAGACCAAAACGGAAATGAATTGTGGCAGGTTTTACCTATTCTTTTAATTCTAAGAGCTGCGAGATAAAGCAGCTATTACGTCCTGCTTTATTTTCTAAGCAAGTTAAAAAATGGAAGTGTAAAAGAGAGAAAAATGGAATAAACCTCTGTGAACGTAACAAACCAATTGCTCGCAAGACAAACGACGCGATTAACATTCTCCATTCCACACCTTTTAAATGGACGGTAAATAAATGATTTGGTGAAAAACTAAACGTGGTCGCGTATTTTAGTAAGGAAGTTTATTAGCTAAGTGGTGTTTCGTGTTTAGCAATGAGGAAAATAGCTAAATGCGGTTTTAACTAGACTCTAAATTTGAATGTGTTTTTACTATTGTAGGATATTTATAACTCTTCCAGGCTGGTCTGTTAAAAAAGACAAAACATAGAATGTGCCATCTACTTTTCTTCCCACGCAGATCGTAAAAAACGATCTAGGGAATAAGCGCAAATAGGGTAGGAGGAGGGGCAAACAACCATCTGCAACAAACTGCTATGCTGCATTTTTTTCAAGGACGTCAACTTACTTATACTGATAAAATTAGATTCTGCTGTATTTTTTAAGTGTTTAGTTAGTACTCCGTCATTAATTGACTTGATTTTTTTTTGTTCTTTTAAAATCTTTACTAAAACTAACTCCATCTAAAATCCATTAGCAAATGGATTGAAGACACCCAATTGAATAACATTAGTACAATGACACCTTTCTCGCGATTTGGACTTCAAATCGACCGATAGCAAACAAATGGCGCGATTAACTAGCCCAATTCAGGGTGACGACCTATCCAATGAGGAAATGCGTCAAAAGATTTACTCTGTTCCTTCTCATTTCGTCAATATGGTGTAGATAATTAATTTTTTTTTCGGCATGACTGCGCGTAGTTTAAATTTTCCAGTGTATACAATATGTATTTTTTATACTTGATCAAACGAAATGTGCGAATATTAGGCTAAATATTATCGATAACAAACCGGAAAAAAAATCGTTATTACCGCTTTAATTTTTTTATTGTAAATGTCGTGTTTTTATTTTTCTTTTTAAGTAAACGGCATATTTCCTTCAAAGTGTCATTTGAAAGCTACAAAGTTTAAAAAGCTAAGAAAGTAAAAAATAATTAACAATACCGAACAAGACACTAGATAAAAAATAATAAATGAAAAAATTAAAAAGCCTATGTACAATTTGAGCTAAAACCTATTGTCAAAAGGTCACCGGCCGTGTTTCAGAGCGAGATCTCTCTTTTATCGAGTATATTATAAGTCAAAACTGGTGTCTGATTTTTTGAACTGTTAGCACTACGGCTTATGTTTAAAGACGGGTAAAGTCAATATTCACAAAGAAGTCATTTAAACCCATAGAATTATAACCCATAGAATTATAACACATAGAGTTGAAACCATCACCAGCCTCCGGCCGAGTGTCAAAGTGTGCGTGTCAATGATGTCCTTATACGTCTTGTGATAGTCGTATCAAAATACACGAGTCTTTTAAAACAACAGTTTCAAAGTCTTATCAGCATTTAAACCAACCTCTGCATTGTCAAGAGGTCTCTTGCCAAATTTCTAGACGCGGCTAAGATGTCAGCGGTGTCTTAAAGTGACATTCAACGTCGTTTACTTAATATGATCAAAATAATTTGCTTCAATGCAAAATATAAAATCATATGTCGTTTGAATTTTCAATAGCATTTAAACCAATACTCATATTGTCAACTAGAAGTGTCAGAGCCAAGTCTCTAGACGCGGTTAAGGTATAAACGGTGTCTAAAAGCGACATTACCTACACGTCGTCTTTTATTTAAATGTTCAAAATAATCTGCTTGCTAAATTTTAAATTGTAGTTTGAAATTTCAACAGCATTTGAACCAACACTTTAGCTGTCAACAAATCTACGGCCGAGTGTCAGAGCAGAGTCTCTAGACGCAATCAATGTCTAACTGCAAGACTAATACGCCTTGTGATATTCGCATCTAAATCCACAAATGTTCCGAAAATAACATTTTCAAACAGTACAATGAAATTCAAACCATTCTCTGCACTGTTAATAGATCTTCGGCCGAGTGTTAGAGCCAAGTCTCTTTTGGCGATTTTTCAAGGCGATTAAGGGTTGTATCTTAATTGTCAGCTCGGAACAGCACTTTTCTATGCTGCTATTCTTTTTGCGACGGAACGCTATAGCAACGGCCGTGCTATAGCGTTCCATCGCCCTGTCTCGCTCTTACAAATGACGGTTCTAAGCGACAGAAAAGGACCTTAAGGTGTCAACGGTGTCATAACTGAAAGACTTACAGTCCTTGTGATATTCGTATCAAAATCCATTAGTCTTTGAAAACAACATTTTCAAATTGTACTAGGTACCTACAATGAAATTCTCACAGCGTTTAAACCAACCTCTGCATTGTCAACAGGTCTCCGGCCGAGTGTCAGAGCCGAGTCTCTAGACGCGGTTAAAGTGTCAGCGGTGTCCGGTGGCGAGGCTATCCTGCCTTGTGACACTCGTTCGCCGCAACCGCCCGACGCGCTCCTGCTTGTCGTTTGGTATAAGAACGACGTTCCTATATACAGGTGGGTGTACTTTTGTTGGTAATTGTACCGGTAATTTGATCTACCTATGCTGCGTCAGAATATTACACGACAATGTAAAATTCACAGTCTATCAATTAAGTTCGCATTATACGGCTAGCAAGAGCGCCACGCAACTCGCATGATTTCATCATAATTTTGTCTGCTTTGTATCAAGTTAATTTTAATATATTTCGGTTTATTATCAAGTTTTAGTAGACATTCCCCGTACTGTTTGATTGTGATCTTAGTTCATCAGTACTGTTTGATAGTGATTTTAGTTATTTGTTTATTTTCGCAAAATAAATTTCAAAACTATATTTAGATTCTTAAACAAACTATGCTAAAAAAGAAGTAGGATCAATAATTGGACTAGGAAAATTTTCTGACTGGTAAATTCTTTGTATAACTGTTTTTATAGGGAAAATAAAAAGAATATGGTACATAATCAAGAAACCGTTTAAAAACTCGGAAGAATATTTTTTTTTTTGTAAATTGTTATGGAAAACTGATATTACTATAAGTCTATTGATTCAATTTCTTTTCTATACTTAATCAATTTTGAAAACAAGTGCTTTTGTATTTTTATTTATTTGAAACTAAATTAAGAAAAAAGCTTATACTCATTACACACTAATATTTACAAGTAATAAAGGCCCGGTAATTGTTTACCCTGCGGCAACGTGCCTAGAAGGCTGGCAGCATTGCCACGTTGTATGGCATGCTTATTTTCTGACCAAGACTAATGCTTAAATTGTACGTATTATAGTATTACTCTGTGATTTTAGGTATTCATAACATGTTGAAAAATGTTTATAAACCCCAACCCCATAAATACAAACTAACTGCGAAAATAATTCACAGTTTATATTAAAATACACAAAATTATTCCTTAGTAAAGCTTGAAATCACACATTCTTTTAGCACCTACTTAACGTATTTTACCAAAATTTAAATCAAATCTCGCAAATCAGTTGTTGATCTATCAAATAAGTCTCAAATCCTACTTAAGTATTAGGTTTTAAGGATTTTAGATCAGATGAGTAAGCTTTTTCTGACCTTACATTTTTTATATAGTCTAGAGGACAAAATATACTATTTTTACACTAATCCTATTACTACACGTATATTTTGAATGAATTATTGTATGTTACCGGGTACGAACAGAATAATGCTGAAGGTCATATTGAACAAAATGTATACAGGTATATTTTATAGCACAGTTCCAAAAAAGGTTTTGTTTGTATAGATGTAAGGAGTTTCTTTTTTCCACTATAGCTTTAAAATGTCTTAACAGAGAAGAATATTTGGGATATCGTTAGCATCCTTATTTATTACCCTAAATTACATATACTTACTATTTTTTATCTAACCTATATCGTCCCACTGCTGGGCAAAAGTCTTTCTTATGTCCTTTCATTTGTCCCTGTTATTTTTCATATTTAATTAGTTTCTTAAAATTCAAAAGGGATCAAATTTTTTAATTAAATTAAATATAACTTGATTTGTAATGTGGAAGAGACTTACCCCTTATAAATCAAAACACAGGCTATCTTAGATCAGTCACTATAGTATCATGGAATTAAAAACAGTGAAAATTTAAAAAACAAATTTGCACTTTCATAAAAAATGTGTGATAAATAAAGAATGACGAATTGTTTTTTTGGTTTTTGACTGTTAATTTAATTTCATTATACTATAGTAATCTAGTATAAGCATAAGCACGTAGTTCGATTTATAACGGGTTTTTTCCTTCCATGGTTTATATACAGGATACAGATTCAGGAGACTCAAAACTCAAAGGTAGAATACGGGAAGCAGAAACAATGATACGTTAATAGCCCATCGCCTATTAATAAAAACACTTCCATATATATTTCTTTCGGTGTAATCTGCCCAAAAAAACGCTAGTAAAAATTACCTTCAATAAGAGATAAATTTATCCTACATTGAATAAAATTTTTTGACTTTTACTTTGACTTTGCTCTATCGACTTCTACAACTAGAATTGAAATAAATAAATAAAATAAATCTATAGGGACAAATTACACTGATTGAGCTATCCCCAAAGTAAGTTCGAGACTTGTGTTATGGGATACTAACGCAACAATACTATATTTTATAACAAAAACATATATAGATAAACATACAAGACAATTTGAAAAAGGCCATTTTCCAACTTGCGCTGACCGGGGATCGAACCCGAAACCTCTGTGTGGCGGACTAGCATGGTGACCGCTAGCTACTACGCCGCGAAGATCGTCACCAAATGGAATCAATTGGTACGTTCTATAAATATTACAATAATTATATTAAATGGTTATGTCAGTTCGTGCATTGCATGTAGTTCTACACCTGTTTCTCTCAGAGGTACGAGTTAGCACACTCTATGCTTAACAGACCTTTTTCATTTCATATACATTTGTCAAAAATAATATGACTCAAAGTTACGACACGAGTAAGTACTAGTACTCACGTAAAACAGAAGTTTTACTCAGAAAAAAAAAAAAAAAGAAATATCTACTTAATGTGGTTATCGCTATGGTTCAATTTAGCTCGCATCAGAACTCCTTACCTCTTCGTTTAGATACCTAGACATCAATTGCAAGCCAATTTCATTCTTATTACTCTGGAAAATTGATTCATGTTACTGAATTTTCCCATTCGTAGCGGTTGCTGCGCGCATAGTAATAATGTAGATATATATTTTCGATACCTAAACGGGGAGTGAGACAGGCCAGCGAGGCAAGTATGATTAGGGCGGCAAATTTTATTCTTCAAATTTGTCGCATTCGCGTAATTTACCGCAACAAACAAAAAAATTGAGCGACAAAATAACTTTCATTCATAAAACGTATTTTATCTCAAGTCTAACTCCCGTGCGAGCATGGTTTTGACAGGTCAAAGTAGACATATTGATGGTTGGCAACGTGAAATCTTGTAAATTTGTCGCCGATTTGCTAGACCCACATAAGACGCAATTAAATTTTAATCGTATTTTAAACAGTTATTCCATTGAACTAATATTAAATGTATATTTACATATTTAAATGTAGGCAGACATCTTCAAAGAATGTATTATTGAAGTTTACAAACTTAAAAATATATTTAATTACGAAACTATAGCGCCATCTTTTGATGAATCCTACAACCACTTCGGCGGCGGTGAATGCATACGTACTCGGCGGTGGTATTTTCCTTTATGTTGGTTGTACGACATGAGTTGAAACGTTCCGTTGCACATTCATTTTTATAACATTTCATTTTAATAATTTTAAATAGTCTTTGGTTGCAATATTTTTTCTAGGAATTATTACATTCTTATATAATTCTTTTATCTATGGTAATTATTTTACAAAACGCGTATTTTAATTTAAAATTATTATATTTTCTTAGCAAACATTAGAAAAACTGTTTAAAACCTGCCTGCGTGTGACGACTCATTTTACATGAATGTTATCTTGTCGTTACAGAGGGAAGATACGTAAAGACCTCTCAGATAAAACATCATACTAAGGCCGCTGGTTATGACTACTCTTCTTTTGAATTCAATAAAATATATCTTAAAGCAAAAATATATCATAACACATTTTTTATCATTTACGATATAACAATAGAGGTGAGTTATCACCTGATGTTAATCAACACACACCGAGGTAACCTTAAAGACCTTCACAAACAAAAGGAGTTTTTTAAGTGCAAAAAAATATTTTCTCAAACATTTTGATCCAATATTATCTCGAATTCTCGACGACCGCAGTGTGGGCGTCTAGCAAAAGTACTGATAATGGATCAGTGGGCTTAAAATTTAATAAAAAGCCCAAGGCACTTACTTCGAGTGATCTTGGACCTTCGATTTTCAACAGAAAAACATGCTACAGAATTCACTTAAAGAAATACGAAATTTTATTTAGTTTTCCAAGTTTTAAAAAGTTAGGATAAACCCTGATCACTTAATTGAAATTTTATGCTGAAACTTTTTTGCAATTCGAGTTAAAATAATAGATTCTCCCGGGATATTAGCATCGAAGAATATTTACATCAATCGTATAATTTATATTCTTATTCAATTATTAACAGACTTTAAAAAAGGAAGAGGTTATCTATATATATTTTTTACCGATTACTCGAAGCCTTTCGATCTTTCTACTTTCACACAGGAAGAAGACTGACTTCTAAATATATACAACATAAAACATAATAAAGTTCAGCTCAGTACTTTCTTTTTTTGTTACATATTTATAACACCATATGATTTTGTACGTTACTGTATGAGCTGCAAGCGTCGCGACCGACGCTTATTATGGAAAAGCGGGGAATAAAAAGACGTTTTACAACGTGCTCCAATACAAAAAGCAATTTGCATTTCCTTGAGGAAACTCCACAGTCGAGGTTTGCACTGCGAAGCTACAAACATCACTGTTGGATATAAATGGAATATTTAGTAAAATTGATGCTTTGTTAAGACTTTCGTATCATAATATTGTTAAAAGTTGGAAGAACAATGATTAATTCCGGATAAGTATTGCGTGTTACAAGAGTCTTTTCCATGCAATAACTTCTTTAATACTGCTCACTGAATAGCTTTTTGGCAATACTTACACTATTTTTGGCTACTTCTACACACGAAAAATAATAGATAAACAGCGTCACTACGTAGTTACAAGCTAGCTGGCAAGTTAATTCCCACACAGCTATGCATGGCAAAATTTTGCTTTCTTACATTCTTTCCTCTTGCCGTTGGCCACTGAATTCTCAATCTGACAGTGCATGCATTCTTTATGAATCGCTCAAGCGCACATTTGTTATGCATAGCCGCGTAGCGAGTTACGGATTAGCTTGTCAGACGTCATGTAACTGTGTGGCGAAGTAATTGTTCAAATATTTGTTATAAAACGAGACAAATTATATCAACATTACACTCTCAAGGGAAAAAACAATGCGCTTTTTACCTTCTTCATTCTTATCGTAACTTGCTCACTGAGTTTTCAATCTGACAGTGAATGCATATTTTATGAATCGTTCAAGCGCGCATTTTTTATGCTAGGCCATGTAGCGAGTTACGAATTAGCTTGTCGGCCGTTATGTGACTGGGAGGTGAAACAATTGTTGAAATATTTGTATTAAACGAGACAGATAATTATCAAAATTTCACTCTCAAGGGAAAAAATGACTGTTTTTTACCTTCTTTATTCTTGTCGTAATTTGCTTACTGAATTCTCAATCTGCTAGTGTATGCATACTTTAGTATGCTTCGCTCAAACGCGCATTTGTTACGCAAGGACGAGTAGGAGTTGCGAGTTACGAATTAGCTTGTCAGCTGTCATGTGAGTGTGTAATGAAATAAATGTTTAAATATTGTTATAACACGAGACAAATGATATAAAATTTGACTTTCAAGGGAAAAAATCACTGTTTTCTTGCCTTCTTAATTATTGTCATAACTTGCTTACTGAATTCTCAATCTGACAGTGAATGCATACTTTATGTATCGCTCAAGCGCGCATTTGTTATACATGGCCATGCATGTACCGTGATATGAATTAGCTTGTCAGCCGGCTTGCAACTGTGTTGAAGTACTTGTTTTTAAATATTTGTGAAAAATTAGTAGTATTGTAATAGTGTGCCGTCCGTCTCCGAGAAGACTTTGACTAGCATATTGAGACAGTGACAAGATATACGTTTAAAAAACCAATACCTGACTACAGGAACTATATACGGCTAATATTATATATATACATATATTTTTTTTTTTGATACCCCACTCGGTATAGAAACAAAAATATTTTTTTACTCTCACTTTTTTTAATATAACATTTTTTGCACCCAAATTATAGCCTTTGTCATCCGGAAAATAATGACAAATCAACTGACATATAATTTGGGAAAATTGGACATGTGATTCGGATGCTACGGTGGAATAGACATACATAGACTACTAAAATCGTTACCCTTCCTCTTGGTTTTGCCGTAGTGAGGTAAAAATAAGAGGCTATAACTGGAGTATACTTTAAACTTAGAAACAACTTCTAGCAATTGCCTTTGATAGACACCTAGTATTTTCCGCTTCTAATTGAAAGTTTCACCTTCAGCACCTGGCATTGTTATGATTTCTTTATGAGCCAGACCAGTTGATGAAGACGTTGGCAGATAATTACTAGCTACATAATTCACTTCGATTCGTGTCTAGTTTTGTTTAATTTATCATTTCTGTCTGCCTTGATAGCAAATAATACATGAGCAAATTTGTTATTAATGACTAGTCAACGTTCATCAATCTTAGACCATAAAGATATTTTTTTGCAATCACAATTTTTTTTGTACGCTAAAGTATATATACCAAGTCTTGTCATGATTTTTATATACTTGTTATATATAAATACAATATGTGATTATTAGTTATTCATTGGTTACAGGTAACAAATTGATTGCAATATGATACAAACATAAATTTGAGGTGTATATCGCACACAGATTTATACCTCAAACTTATATCAAATCAAATCGTTTTATTTCAGGCAACAAGGCCCATAGAATAAATACCTTTCAGTCTAGCATAAATATAATTATATAATTTATACCGTAACCGAAAATTTATATGATATAAATTAACTATTTATTATTTTTGTGACGCATTACACTGTGTACTAGTGTCAAGTAACCATCCTAAACATAAACGCTCGCATTTCTGCATCGGGAGTTATAAATAATACCTAATATAATTTTTATTGGACGCTGTCAAAAGTTACTTTCTATTTTCAGATTTCAATTATACTTGAAAAAATTTTAAAAGCAACTTAACCGTGAAATATTAAATACAGCTGAAACAAATTTTCAAGAAAACAGGGCGAAAAAAATCACATCCCCGTCACACTCAGACACGTGAGTGAATGATGTGTTACGTCTGGGAAGTTTAGCACGCCACTTATAATAAAAGGATCACAAAGTTATTGTTCTCCAACATAATAAGAAGTAAATTCCCTTTCAATATACCGCAGGTTGACTGGAAGAGATAAACTCTATATGGGATAAGACCATCACTGATTATTTGCTATTTCGATTTTTTTATTTTAAATTTGGTTTTTCCTACAATAAATCTATTTTAAACAAACATATTTATTTATATAAGCTAGGCCATAATTGCCGTGTGGTTTTAGGTACCTCTACCTACTCGGTAGGACCATTCCAAGTCTCCCGTGGATGTCGTAGCAGGTGACTTAGAAAATGCAAGCTAATCAAATTGGCGTTGCATAACTATCGATAGTTTGACTATCGATAGTATTGAATAACCGACACTATCGATATCGATAGTATCGGTTATTCAATACTATTGATAGTCCTATCGATATTGTGACTGTTTTTCAAGGTCAACTATCGATATTCAAACTATCGATAGTTATGCAACGCTAATTTGATTAGCTTGCATTTTCTAAGTCACCTGCTACGACATCCACGGGAGACTTGGAATGGTCCTATTCTACTCCACCGAAAATCACACGGCAATAATGACCTATCGATATCAATAGTACACATACACACATCACATTGCTAAAACCTGTGTTTAATATACAAAAAAATCATTCGTGTATTTCCTTGTGTGTGAGTGTGTGTGCAGTTTTCACAAATAAACGATTTATCTATCTATCTAACGTTATTCAATACTATTGATAGTCCTATCGAATTGTGACTGTTTTTCAAGGTCACGATAGTATCGATGCGCTATCGGTATTTTATACTATTGCTTGCAACACTAAATCAAATCTTATAAACATTACTGAGATTTCTTTCAGGAGAAATCTCGGAGAGTGTGGGTCAAATTTCTGGCTGCTTTGGCGAAGTAATGGCTCTGGTTCTAAAAATACAGCAGGAGATGCTGCAAATATCCGCAAGAATTTTCCGGGTCCAGTGCTGCCCCCATTTAAAATAAATTATTTGAAAGGGATCAGAATTTTCATTTAAAATTTTGCCCTGATAATGCCCTAGATAGATAGCCCTTTAAAGTGAGAACGTGGTGCTTTTTTTTGCACATTTACGAAAAACTACCACTTTTGGAATACGTGCGAAGAAAAGCTTTACGTTCTCACTTTAAACTATAAACAGAAGTTGATAAAATAGATTGAAGGGTATCTTGGGCTTCTTTTCCCTTAATACATACGTAAATAAATTCTGTGCTTCAGATGAAATTGTAGAAAACTACTAAAGTTCAAAGATGTATTCTAGTCTCAAAAATAGCCTGTTCATTTCCCGATACTTTGAAATTCACGAACGTAACCCATCACACGAGGCTCGAGGTTGTTTTAAAATGCAGTCGGCCTCATTAAAGTCTGAACCTGACTTGTTAAGAATGCATCACGGTGCCAGTATGGTCGTGTTTACTGTACCACTCGTGAATGTATCGGGTCTGATTCAATCGATGAATCGTCTACGAAACATCAATTGGATCGACTCGAAGTCAAAATAAGCGTTGAATTTATACATAAATGATAACTTTTTTATACTTTATCATGAAGAACGAACCCTTGCGACCAAAATACAACTTTAGCGTGATATACAATAATATTTTTTAAAACTAAAAACCGACTTTGATTTTGATAATTTGTATTTGTATGTGATCACCTGAAAAGGTCTTATCTGTTCTTTCTTTTCCCAAAGATTCACAAGAGAGAATGCTTTATCATTAAGTCCACTTATTGTAGCTTGTGGCTCAATAAAGTTTTTAAATTAAAAAGTAAAAGTATGCGCTTTCAAACAAAAAATAAATTTTCCTTCTTCAGAAGTGATCGGGGAATATACATCAAAAAAACATATTTCGGTCTACTGCTATGACTTCTGGATAAACTCTTTCTTTTTTGCAGTCGGTTAGGAAGAAATCAATATAGTATCTAATAGCAGAGAGCAACACGCTCCAATTTCTCGTAGGGTTTCTTTTCCACTCCTCGAACGGCTTTTACTTTAAATAAAAACCTAAAACTTAAAATAAACAAATGTTTTTCCTTATCCGAATATATATTATATCTCAACGTACGCTTGTTTATTAGCTACTAAAACAAAAGGTTTTCATTGTAATAAATCAATGATAAGAGCCGACAATTATCTGTAATAGCTCCTTCAAGATAAAAGCCGTTATTTCGCTACCAACCTCAGGACGGTCGTTTTTACGAAAATATGTTTTAAATAAACTTTAGTTAGCTATTAAGGGAAAAACGTGGCAAGGAAAATTGTTTGCAAAATTTTTGCTATTAATTCTAGGGCTTTCATTAAGTTAATTTAATGGTAACTTATTACTTAGGTTAAATCTGCCTAATTAGAAACTAAGGATTACAGGCCTATCTTTTACAACTGTTTTAGTAAAAAAAAAATATTTTGTTTTGAAAAAGCTTTTAAAAATTTTTGCTTATATTTCTGGGGCTTTCATTAAGTCAATTTAATGGTTAGGTTAAATCTGCTTAATTATAAACTAACAGTCTTAGCTTTTACAACTGTTATCTTTGTAGTGTTTTTTTTGGTACACAAAAGTTATTACAAACAAACAATTAAACTATCTTTTATAACCGACTTAAAAAAGAGGAGGTTCTCAATTTATCAATTTTTTTTTTATTTTTGATTTTCTGAAGTAGTTGCGTGATTTTTACGAAATATAATTAAAAAATCTTATCTTTGGTAGCAGTGTCTGAACAATATTTACCTTTGATATTTTTTTCGGAATCTATTTACTCAATAAACTTAGTATTCCAATAAGTTGGCTATAAGTCGATTTGTTATTGATGAATGTTAATTTTATGTACTTAAGCTTTCTGCATTCTGCCGATAAGTAATTGTTGATTCAGTTTCAATAAAGTCGATTTTGGTGAAAGCTCTTCAGGTGTTTATTTATTTCTGCTAATTTAGGAATGGCCATTATTTGAATGAATCTGACAATTGTTTAAAAAAAGAACCGGCTTCGAGCACCTTCAACGTTTAAAAACGAATTTTCTATTAAATTCATATGAAATTTTCCTTTGCCGAGTACATTTTATTAGTTGATCGCCTATAACTTTTTAATTTGTAAACCCTACATAGCTCTGATATATTTCCTTTAAATTCCATTAAATTTACTATAGCTGTGAATTTTTTCACGTGTCCATATATAGCCGTTTAGCAGATAGAGGGGGGGGCACTTGTCTCTAACAAAAAATTTAACTTTAAAACCAAATAATTCAGAAAAGGATCCCTAAATCGAAAAACGGTGTTTACAAGTTCATTATATTTTTGAAAGACCTATTCAACGATACCCCACATGATTGGTTAGTTGACAAAATAAAATTGACTTTTGACTTTATTTGTATGGGAGCCACCTTAAAAAAAAAACAATATTTTCAATATTTTATTTTACCACTTTTTCCGCATAATACCAAATTACAGCTTTCTAGTACCCTAAAAACATACTTATATATATTTGAATTGATAACCTTCTCCTTTTTGGAAGGCAATAAACACTCAATTTTTAAGGTTCCGTAGTAAACAACAACTTATAGTTTCGCCATGTCTGTCTGTCTGTCTGTCCGTCCGCAGTTTTACTTAGCGACTATAAGTACTAGAAAGATGTGATTTAGCATGGATATGTAAATTAATTCGCCGGAAAAAGTAGTAAAATAACAAATTAAAAAAAAAATTCCGTAGTATACAAGTAAAGTAAAAATGATTTTTTTGTTTTTCAGCTAACTAGTCATGTTGGGTATCTTTGAATAGGTCTTTTAAAAATATTATGAGGTTGTGAACACCGTTTTTCGATTTAGGAATCCGTTTCTGAAATATTTGGTTTTAAAGAGAAAATTTTTGTTTGAGTCAAGTGTCCCCCCCCCCCCCCCTTTATGAAAACTGAACGCTTACAAAAACCCTACATAAGGAAAAGCTACTTCATTACTGGCTATGAATAAAAATTAATTACAGCCGGCAGTGAGTCATCGGTTTCGGAACAAGCTACTTTTCCACCTAAGTACTACGTTCTGCTTGTCATTCAGCTAATGTGCCTAACACACGGTCTTTTGTCTGATACACATGGAAATATTTCGTCTGTTCAAGTGAACAACTTTAAAAAAAAAACAAGTTGAAGTGCTGCTAGTGTGTGTGCAGAAATATTAAAACAAACGATTCAAATGTACATATATAGGTATTTTATAGATGCACCATTCTTATTTTGTTTGTTGAATTCTTTAGGAATATTGTTGATTGTCAAGTCCTGAATCCACCTTTTGTATACTTTCGAGATATTTAGTTTGACTATAAACAGTACCTCTTTTATCGGCAATGGATGATAACAAGTGGCATAACCCTCCGTGTTTCGGAAGGCACGTAAAGCCGTTGGCTCAAGCTGTCGTCATTGAATGGCAGTCGTCAAGTTATGGCAAATGCCTGTCGGCAGCTTATGAAGTTTTACACCAGTTCTGGGCTTAATTAGGGTGTCAGCTTCCTGCCGGGGTTCGCGGTTGTATTTCCTTTCCCGTGTCCCCGGCAAAAGCGGTTGAGATGGAACTCCGGAGGTTTTTTAGTGGGTAGGCACGTCGCTCTGGTGTGGAGTCCCACATAACCCGACAGCCTCCCCCGCAGGCTGACGGGTATCTGTAACAGGGATCTTTCCTCCGAAAAAAAAAAAAAATGGTGTCAGCTTCCTGCATACTAAATTATATCTAAATTGGTTCAGCCATTTGCGCGTGAAGAAGTAACAAACGTACACACTCACAAACTTTCGCCTTTATAATATTAGTGTGATGTGATAAGAAATTATTATTTCTTAAAACGTGATACAGTTACAAATGAATAGATTTGCAAACGAACGAAAGTTACTGGCTACAGTTATTTGGCCATTAAAGTGACAGGTGTAGCACAAAGTGTAATGAGTAATGGTCGCTGAGACAAATAGGTCCTCAAATGGCGACCACTCTGGATGCAAGGCGATTCCAATCAATTATTATAAAAATCCAGAGGAACTAGATTATTCAAAATATTTCCAGAGTTATCAAATGTTAATAAAAAAATTATTTTACCTTCATTTTTTGCGATAAGCCCAAGCACATTTGTATCGCTATATTTTATCATAGAAATTGTTGGATCTAGCCCCGTCACGTCTGTATGACGGATTATGACGAATATTATATATTTTCTATAGATCTTAGACCTTTAATCGAAGTTGATTGATGATAGTACCAACGGGTTGAGGGGTACTTTCATATTCAATATAAGATATATTTTGCTAGAATATAAATAAGCAACAATCTATGTATAATGATAAAAAAAGAAACTGACTGGCTGACATTATTAGGGTTCCGTACATAGCTGAAACAACTAAACCCTTAATAAACGATCACTTGTGCGTCTGATCGTCTCCGTCCGTCTTTCAGAGCTAATTTTCGCCGAATCTACTGGACCAAATAAGGTAAAATTTGGTAGGATCGTGTAACCTTATGACCCAAATACAGATGTGCAAAGTAATTTATTTTAAATAAGGCTTAGTTTTGGGGACTAAATTAAAAATTTTAAAAAAGGTTTGGAAGCCTTACTGTGTCATAATTATATCAAAAGAAAGGGCACGTGTAGCAACGTGGGCAATAAAAATATATATGCAAGATCCTCAATCTCGCATATATATTTTTATTATGATTGTTAAATAAAGAGTTTTTTTTTATTTATGAAAACAGACTAAAGTTGACCATTCCCTTCGATCTTTGAAACTACTGAGCACAAAATTTAGGAAAAAAATTGAAAATATAGTTCATTGCTTGTAAATTACACGAAAATCTATAAAAAATTCTATTAATTGAAAATAAAGTCGTGAACTCAATACAATACGTTTACTTACAGATAATAGTTCACTAAAACACCACTAGATAGAGCTATTTATTAGTTAACTCCCGTCTACTATGACGATTTCAAATGTGATATTTTTATATTCATTAAAAAACATTGGCATTATACGGAACCCTCTCCACGCGAGCTCAACTCGCGCTTGGCTGGTTTTTTTCATATGTTGGTACTGACTGATCGATTAACTTATAGCTGAAACCACTAGGTCTAGAAGCATGAATTTTTTGAACAACCTATTTTTGATGATGAAAGTGTGCATACAGTAAGAAAGGATCTTTGGAAATTCATCCCCTAACGGGTTGAATGAAGGGGTTGAAAGTCTGTATGAAACTTGGTCAATTTTGTAGTTAGAAATGTAAAAAAAAATAAAAGCTCACGGTTTTGAACAAAAGTTCACTGTATCACTACTTATTTAAAAAAATCTCTAATGGGGTATAAGGGCGAAGAGAGAATTGAGATGACAATTATGATGAAAGAGGTAAAATAGGGGGTGAAAGTTTGTATTAAATTCAGTTAAAAACGACAGGAAATGTAAACATTGTCACCTCGTGATATTGTAAATAAGTAATATTTATTATTCATTTCCGAGCAAATACCTCCCTCCACTTCTTATATGTTTCTAAAATAGAAAAACAACAATAAGAAACTTATTGAAGTTTCCCGTGACCCATATCTGGGTTAGAAAATAATCATCAAAATATATGCCTAGGTAGTGTCTTTAATATTGTAAAATAAAAACCACAAGATACTTATATTAGTACATCATTAGGAAGTATATTTTGTTCCTTGTTTACCTTATTGGTAACATTTAGCTCATGGGGACACCTAAACGAAAGAGGTTAAAATAGATATAGATACTTTATACTATATTGAAGCGTGTTCTTACTATCTAAGTACCTACATGTTATCTGCTTTTTGTTTAGAATTTTGTTTCCGTAATTAGTTGTCGATCACCTCATTCAACTTTGTAAAACTTAAATATAAATGAGGTTAATGTCGTTGGTGTATCTTTTAGTAATATTTAAGATTTATGAATTCTATTACGTTATTTGTAAAGTTACACTGTTTGTTAACCCAATATAAAATAAATAAAAAAAAAAAATAAAAAAAAATCATTGCCTTTCCCTTTGTCTGCGCCATCCCATTCTGTCTGCGGCCGCTGCTACCCAGTTCTTTCCAGCGACTTGTTTGATATCGTTGACCCACCGAGCCACCGGTGCGCTTACCATTTCTGGGATACCATTCGGTGGCGGCCTTACTCCACCTACCATCGTTCCTTCTAGCCAGGTGTCCCGCCCAGTTCCACTTAAGAGTAGTGGCGGCGCAAGAACTAAACTTAACGAGGGCAAGATACATTACGCGAGGCCCTCTGATGGTGCGAGAAGGAATATAATTTCATCGGGAATTTTAAATTTCACGAAGTTAAGGAAGATTATCTCTAGTAGCACTTTTGCCTCTAATTAAACCTGCGCCTGCGCCGACGGCCTCCATTTCGATTCAACTTACGTGCCGAGAATTTTACTTTGATTGGCTTTCTAATAAGGGGAAGTTCCGACCTCTGACCGAGGACTCCTCGCGATAACAGCTTAATGTCAACTAATGTCGCCCAGACTAAATATAAACAAATGATGAAAAACGACAGAGATGAGATTTTTTAATTAATTCATTCAAATATCGATTATTTCATTCACATTCATTTTATGCGCCCAAGAGTTGAATATCTTTAAGTTGAGAAATAATTTTTACTATAGGAATAAACCTTGTGGCGTGTACTTTTAGATGTTCCATACTATTTCAAATTTATTTTCGACTGTGAGGCGCGAGGCCCTCTGCACCGCGAGGCCATGGGCGGTGGCCCACACCGCCCACGCCTTATGCCGCCTCTGCTTAAGAGCTGCAATTCTAGTGAGTACGTCGTGATTTTTCGTCCGACAGTGAATCTCTACGTTGCTAACTCGGTATTGTAGTTTGATGCCGAGCATGGCTCGTTCCATGGCTCTTTGCGAAACCGCAATCTTGTACATGGTTCCATATAATGTGGCAATGCTGCTAGCCTTCTGGGCACGTTGCCACAGGGTAAAGAATTACTGAAGCTTTTTTATTTTAGTTTTTATGAAAATTTAGTATGTATACAATGTGAAAGGAACATAGTGTAATAAATCGAACCAGGGGCTATACTTTATACCACTATAGTATAATAAAATCAAAATAACAGTCAAAGAACCAGAAAAAAATTGACATTCCTATACAACATGCCCTGGCGGCTGCACACTTTTGTAGGAAAGATTTTTTTTTGTTTTTTTGTCTGTTATTTCAATTTTATTTTATGTAAAGTGATCTAGTATAGCCTGTGGGATGATTTATCATGGGTATGTCTCTTCCACGTCGTATATTTTTTCGTTTTAATAAATCCTTTATTAAATAACAATTACTGCTTAGTTATTATTATTATGTTTGTATATATTTCTATACACCCTTTTCAGGGGAATTAGATATTTTTACGGGCTTTTGGCCAAGCAAAACTATTGAGGAAGAATTTATTCAAGAGACAAGAATTTACGTACTATCCTACAGGTGTTAAGGAATGCAGCTTTTTGTAGAAGAAGGTAGGTCAAAGGATGTATTTCTAGGATTTTTAAACTATTGTGGAGGGTTTTTGGTATTACGCCAGTAGACGAGATGATAATGGGGATTGTTTTAACGGTCTCCACTTGCCATTGAGTTTTGAGTACAATGACGAGATCTATGTATTTTAACTATGGCTCTTCTTTGGTCCCCAACTCTCTGTCTACTGACTTGCATTTCAGGAAACTGATGGATAAATCTAGAATGGAGTTCAGCAAGGTAAGGTCGTTTGTCTGATTCTAACTTAGTAATTATAAAATAATTATTATTATTAATTTATAAAATCGAAATCATTATAACAAGCTGCATTAATTTCTCTTTGAAAACAGCTATATAATAATTAGACATAATCAAATATTAGTTTTAAATTAGTTTGCTGCAAATTATCAATGCAATTTGCTATAAATCCGCATGAATTTTGCGTTAAATTTCATTGATATTAAATAAACTATAAAATTTGGTTAGCTTTCCAATTATTATTCTACATATTGATCTATCTTATGTGTAAAATAGGTATGTTTTTTTTGTTTGTGATAGCGTCTATCAATTTATTCTTTTCTAGTCTGACCTCCTTTGTTAACCGACTTCAAAACAGAAGAATCTTTTTTTTTGTATGTTCACCAGTCGCAAGGCCTCCTTAGAAGCCGATGCCCATCGAGTTCCCTCAGGGAATTCTAATATATAGGCATATATTACTTACAACAAATATGACCTACGTATATCTGCGCAACGCACATTAAACTATCCATTTACTAATTTTATTAGCCTTAATTTAGCAACATGACTGGATTGCACATGGCCGCATATTCTAAATACGAAAATTTTTGCTGGTTATTCAAATACACTCACAATGATAAATGTATAAACACACTCAGAGACATATATATTACTTACACTAAGTCAATAATAATAAAAATATTCGAATTATAAGTCTGACATTAGACGGCTTATTAATTTTTATAGAACCTAATTAGGTTGATATTTAATTCTTTTCATAGTTTTATAGCTCCACCGATGTTCACCAATTATCCGAAAACGCCTCGATTGATTGGGAAAATTCATTTTTTAGTTTGAAAACGCATACTAGTCAAGTGCAGTCCCATAAAATTTTATCAAAATCGGTTGTGCAGTTTGTGGGTGAAGTCGGTTTTGTAGACTTTTACCTGGCATTTTAGACATATTATGTGGTTTGTTGGTTTTTAATTATTTTTATTTATTTATTTACCAATTGATGTACACGGAAAATTTATACACAGAATACATCAAATAAAAGTTGTACAAAGGCACTACTTATCTCAAAAGAGATCTCATCCAGTAGGCCTGTGAGAGGAGATGTTTATGTAAGAGAGGCACACAGGCGTGCTTATACATAAGATAAAGGAGGAAGAAAATTAAAATGACATAAAACTACACTAACTACAAATAAACACACATAATACATAACATAGACTTTTGTGTCAGATTTTTTGGTCTGTATTAAAGCATCTGACATAGCTTGACGACTGCTATACAATGATAACAGCCGAGACCAACGGCGTAACGTGCCTTGCAAAATACGGAAGAGCTTGAAATATTTTGTGCCACTAGTAGTTACCCATCGAAATGCCGACCACTAACGGGGTTACTTAACTTCCAAAAACTCTACTTCCACCAAGCTACCGACTTCCTCATATTGTATGGTACTCATCATCATTATCTCAGCCGCATAACGTCCACAGCTGGACATATGCCTCTCATAAGGATTTTCAAACTGACCGATCTAGACCGGCCTGCATCCAGCGCCTTCTAGCGACCTTGGTAAGGTAGTCAAACCACCATGTAGGTGGGTGGCCTACGCTTTGCTTGCCAGTACGTGGTCGCCATTCGAGAACCTGTTTTCCCCGTCGGCCATCGGTTTGTCGTGTTATGTGTCCCGCCCAGTGCCACTTCAACGAGCTAATCCGCTGGGCTATGTCAGTGACTTTTGTTCTTCTACAAAATGTGGTATGTTTTAAAAGTTTCTTGTTTGTTTTTAATGTTTTGATATATAACTTAAGTGAAAAGGAAGTCAAATTATTTTTGGTGAGTTAAAATATTATAATTTCGTACAACATTTAACAAAACAACACTCATATACAATAAAGCACTTCCATTCAAATGTCCCTACGGTTCAAACTTGAATATTCAACGGTTGAATAAATGGTACAGTCTCGCACACCATAATTATGCTGGAGTACATAAACGATGTCAACGACTTTGAAATGTTGTGCTAATGTTCGTGAATAATTGCCAATTTTTTTAGAGTTCCGCGGGAAAATGTTTTCAAATTCAAGAAGTTTACTCTTGGAGGATTAATGTTTGTATCATGCGCGCCTAGGGGACCTATTTGTAAAGAGAGAAGTCGTGTTTCTAGACAACTTTGTTTTACTTGCCTTATTGCTCAGTTGGAGCAACAATGAAAAGTGTTGTGAAAGCATCATATATTATACTGGATAAGTGGTAAAATTTGGCAATAAATATACCTGTTATATATATATTTTTAAGTTAAAATAAATAAAAAAAACACAAAGCTCATATTTTGAAACTGAGGTACCCAAGAAAAAAAAATATTTTATGAAATTTTGATAAATATACCTAATAGACTTTTAGCATAAGGCGTTGTTCTAATGTAAGGTGACACGATCATCGCGTGGTCGCGTTGTTCTTCGTTATTTCTTGTTCGAGGTTGTTTTGCGCAGCATTTATATGAGAAAAATTTGCGATAACTTGCGATGATCGCGTAATTGAGTTCTGTTAGGTCAACGCTTTACTACTTTATATTATGTGTATTTGGTTAGAATTGTATATTACATGTAAATTATCTATCTAATATATAAAATTCTCGTGTCACAGTTTTAGTTGCCATACTCCTCCGAAACGGCTTGACCGATTTTGATGAAATTTTTTGTGCTTATCCGGTATCTATGAGAATCGGCCAACATCTATTTTTCATCCCCCTAAATGTTAGGGGTAGTCCACCCCAAATTTTTTATTTTTTAGACAAAATTTTTAATTTCTATTTTTTTATGATACAACATACAAAAATACATACAATCCTCAATTTTGGCAAAACAACGTTTGCCGGGTCAGCTAGTAATCTTTATAAGAACGAAGTTCCTTATCGGACGGTACGGACTTGGCGGATGGATGGATGGATGGATGATTTTTCAACCGAGTCTTCCACAATACTCACGCATTTTTTCAAATCACGTTTGTGTTATATATCTAAGTATTAAGCTTGGCATCATACTTGCTGTACACCCAACTCATAAAAATTCCAACAAGAAATAAATTAAAAACGCCATAAAACTGTTAAACATTTTTACGGAACCATTCTTCATAATATTTCATGTGTGGATTTATTATGTGATTATTAGTTGCCTGTTTTGCCTTATTTATGAAGGAAGGTCACGCTAATTTAAGTACGGCAATTTTTCTCAAGAAATTGGTTTTTTGATGACCTGCTTAGTAGCGGTTAAGTTGTGATTCACCTTCATTGTGGTATGGTAATAATGAGTGGGGTTCTCTTTTAATAATATAGGGAAACTCTTAACCAATTTTTTTCTCAAGTATTTACAGATGTATCTTCTTTATTGTGCCCCGCTCCCAGTTCCAAATCTGCATGATAAGAAACAGCATGGAACTTCCTAAATTGTGCCATGCTCCCAATTCCAAAAACCACTCGACAAGAAACGGCATGAAACTTACCAAATTGTGTCACGCCCCCAGTTTCAAAAACTACCCGACAAGAAACGGCATGGAACTTGCCAAATTGTTCCACGCTCCCAGTTCCAAAAACTACACGACAAGAAACGGCACGCAACTTGCTACATTGTGCTATGCTCCCAGTTCCAAAAACTACACGACAAGAAACGGCATGAAACTTGATAAATTGTGCCACGCTTCCAGTTCCAAAAACTACTGGTGCTAAATAATATGAAACTAAAAGTTCGAGTTGTGACTGTTTAATGTCAATCACTTAACTAAAGCTTCTTTGTGGTAGCAGTTGGTTGGATAATAATAAGAACGATTTTACGTCTATTACCATCAGGAAAAGCGTTAGTTATATTTTTACTTAATTTGGTTATATTAGCTGTATTTTTGTCAACTTCCTGTGTTTATACTGAATTGCTTTCTATATAAACAAGTAACAAAAAGAAAACAATTGTTCTTCCAATTCATATTTTTTTTATGTTACTATTTCGTATACAAAAGAAAAAATAACATTGTTTAGTTCATAAAATCGAAAAACTTTAATCTATCATTTCATTGAGAGTTTCTTACAACGTTTTGTTCTATAAATAGATCCACTTTCGGAGTAAGATTCCAATTGTAGGTTACAAAGGGATATAAATAATATCCCATCAGATAGGCACTTCTTGGGCGTGTGTGATTTATTGGGTTACAGATAGTGTTTTTGTAAGGAAAGGGATTCAAATTTAGCACTTGACATTTGCGTGAAGTTCACAAATTTAATCAAACTAACAAAATCTCCACTTTTTGAACATTTTCTGTAGTTTCGAATGCAGAGGACAATAGGGAAATGGAAGAGGTAAAAATATATTTTATTTAGTTCATCAACTAGATTATCCAAAAATAAAGGTCACATATTTTCGGAGCGGGTTTTTTTTAATTTTTTTTTTTAATGTTATTTTAAATATATGTATAGGGTCAAATTACACTGATTAGGCCAGCCCCAAATTAAGTTCAAGATTTTTGTTATGGGATACTAGCTCAACGATACAATATTTTATAACAAATACATATATAGATAAACATCCAAGACCCAGGATAATTTGAAAAAGGAAATTTTCCAACTTATCCTGTCTGGGGATCGAACCCGGAACCTCTGGGTGGCGGACTAGCATGGTGACCACTATGCTACGGAGGTCGTCAAATATACGTCACCTTCGGTTAAAAATCGTAACTGATCGTGACGTCACGCGATATTTAAATGCGCTGTATCTTCATTATTTACTAATCAGAGAAAAGACAAAACACGTATACCAAACTTTTTTAATAATCTGCCTAATGAGCCAAAAAAAAGTTCACATCCCTACTGCACAAACAGCGAAAACAATATCTTGTGTCGCCCAGAATTGTAAAAATTTAAGGACAAAGCATAAAACACTATGATAGCGACTTCACAGAGGAGATTTTTTCCTTTATACTATGAACACGCTCGTATGTCTTTCTTAGATAAACATCTCTCAAAGGAGCTATCTTTTTTTTTGCAAAAAGGAGTTCCTGTGTAAAACGTCTATAGTAATGTTTTCTCTGTATACATTTTCCACACATAAATTGGAAAATATATAAAATAAGCTCTTACTTCCGTTTCAAAATTTGCAAACTTGATTCCTAAGCTGGGATTTAGGAATTAAAATATTGAGACGGTGAATGATGCTTTTAAAATAAAAGCCTGTTGATTTTTGACCGACTTCAAAAAAGGAGGAGGTTATCAATACGAATGTAAATGAATAGATAGATAGACTCATTTATTTGCTGCTATAACACACAGAAAAAAATACACAAAACAGACACACAAAGAAAATAAACTTCTACTTACCTATAAAAATTTTAATGCGTGTGCTACAGCAGTATAATTTTTTTTTGGCATACAACAAAAGTGATTTTTTGCCGTTTTTGCACGATATTAATAACGGGTAGTATAATCTACCTGTTGGGTAGACGCTTGAAATATTCACAGAATATATAGCTGAATTTTAATAAAAAAAAACAATTGTTAAATTAAAACAAAATAAATATTAAAGGAACGTCTCATCAAACAAAAGTCATTTTTTTATAGATAATGGTACGGCACCCTTCGTGCGCGAGTTCGACTTGCTCTTGGCCGGTTATTAAAACGTTTATCTTGTTTACAGCTACGACGGGCGAGTGAAAGACGCATCAGCGCACTGGGCAGACGATGTCCTGGCTGGCAGAGCCAAGTGGAACGAGAAGGCGCCATCAGCTCTGCGGATCTTCGACGTGCTTGCGTCAGACCGTGCAATGTACAGGTGTCGCGTCGACTTCAAAGTGTCGCCGACGAGAAACCACAAGATCATGCTGGATGTTATAGGTCAGTATTTTATTTATTTATTAATTACTAGCGGCCCGCCCCGGCTTCGCACGGGTATTTAACAAAGAAATCAAAAACTGACTCGTCTCGCGTACCCCTGTAGCGCCTACATCGCATCGCATAATCACGGTGCTGCCAACTAGCCGAGCGGGGTGCGCGGCGACCACGCGCGACTTTTTTACTTATATTTTTTAACTCGTGATATCTTTCGAATGGAATGTCCTAATTGAATGATTCAAAAAGTTTTATGAAGATATTAAAGCAGTTTTGAATGTAAAGTACCTAATTTTTGTTTTGTTACAAAAAAAGACCCTTTTCCTGCGTTGGTATTTCAATTATATTTTTAAAATAAAATAAGACTTGGATTTATACCAAATACATCAAATAAAAGTGTACAATTCATAAAACTTAACACAAAAACTAGTTAACGGCGGATTTAAAGCCTTGGGCTTTCTGTACCACTCAACCGACAATCTTTCTAAATAGTTTGTTACACATTACATACATTATAATGTCTTTATTCCTAATAAAGCAAACAGAGCCTTTGGGGCTTCAACGAGATAGAGCTTACAGCCGCAAGACTGAAAGGCAACTGTGGCACATGAAAAGGTGAGAAAAGAAATTTAAATAGTTATAGGTTGCTTGCCTGGTCACCTGTTATCGTGATTCGCATTTTCACCCATTTCTGCCATCAGCTTCTACGATCTGCGCGGAAAACGAAGCAACTAAGTAACTGGTACATTTAAAGATTTTTCTTTGCTCCAGACCAGCACGTAGGAACAGTTTGTTATCTACATAATAAATAAGATTATAGTGACATTAGGGCGTCTAGTCTTGAGTGAAGTCTATAGGGAAAAGGTAGGCCATTGCCCTGCAGTGAGACTCAGCAAAAGGTTTATTTAAAAAAAATGTGGAAAAAGTCAGTTAGTGCCTTGCTCCTCTTTCCCCTTATTCGAATTATATATAGACGACCTCCGTGGCGTAGTGGTCACCATGCTAGTCCACCACTCAGAGGTCCCGGGTTCAATCCCCGGTCAGGGCAAGTTGGAAAATGGCCTTTTCAAGTTGTCCTGGGTCTTGAATGTTTATCTATATAAGTATTTGTTATATAATACGAGTATAGTATCGTTATGTATTTGATAAAAAATATAGTATCGTTAATTCAAAATTCAAATGTTTATTCAGTAATTAGAGCTTTACAGGCACTTTTACACGTCAAAAAGTATAATTTATGTTACGTGTAAAGTATATTAAAATTTAAGTTATTTTTAAAGAAAAGCTACCGATACCAGCGCTTCGTAAAGACCACTGCTGAGAAGAAACGCCGAAAGAAACTCATTTTCACAGTGTTGGTCGCCTACTCGCCAAGGGCTTTGTCATATTATTATTATTGTCTTTTAATTAATAAATACTTATAATATAATACAATGTTGACACATTATTACATGTAATGCTTGCGAACAAGTAAACAAACATAAATTGCGTAATAAAAATAAAAAAAATTAAAAGTAGTCAAAAAAGCGAAGCCGAGCAGACCAGTTGAGTTGAGTAAGTATCCCATAACACAAGTCTCGAACTTACTTTTGGGGCTATCTTAATCAGTGTTATTTGTCCATATATATTTATTCCTCAAGCCAGGACTTAAATCATAGTAGTACAGAACATTGTCTAATTACGCTGTCGGGAACCCGGCCCTGCAACCTGATTCAAACCAAGTGCCGTATCTAATTATCAGTAGTTTGAAAACTTTGACACTTTTTCTTGCATGCTTAATCCCTTGTATGTCATTAATACCAGACACAATACCTAGTCAAAAAAGTTCTTGAAAAAAATTGTGCAAACTTTTATTTTGAGGTCAAAGTACTCATTAAGACAAATAAAATAAAATAAGGCCCATACTTGATGGAGCAGCGTCGTTTTATTAATGAGTGCCATTGACGACCTTCCGTCTCAGTGACCTTAGGAATCGTCTACCATCAAGTGCTCGACAAGACAAATCAAACGAGTCTTACTCAATGAGGTTATGTTGTTTTGTAACTGAGTTCCGTCGAATATTTCCCAGCTCCATCATCAGAACAGCTCAATGACTTATACCATATACTTGTCATCCAAGTTACATAAGTATGCAAAATTTGAGCCCAATCGAATGAGGATAACTTGTTGAAAATAAATTGCAAGATTTAATATAAACAAACATACAAACATATACTCGTAAGATACATTACAAGTTAAACAAAAGCATATAATGCATTTTTACATATGAGAGGATTTTTATTCTTATGCTCAAAATTATAGTCTGTAATCTGTCTATACCCAATAATTTCTAAGGAAAGAAAATATGCGACAATTCACAAAAGAAGACAATTTTCCTGTAAAATTCAGTATACGTTTCACAAGGAAAATTATACAATCAATGCAAGTACATCAGGATTAATGCCAGTAAGCGCCTTATCGCTGGGGATTTATTATGATTAGTTTTTTTCCTAAACATTTTTTTTCTTTTGATTCTAAACATTTTTTCCCATGGAACATGAGAGGTTATACAAAATCCCAAACAGTTGCTATATAAATAGGTGAATTGGGGGGTATGGTAAATTTTCACAAAATCTATTTATCTTTAAATATAATTAAGATTCTCACCCTAAGTCTTTTTTATTAGATTAGTCACAATATATTTATATAGGTAGCATACTTATTTTATTATTTTCTAATATACCCACAAATGTGGCCGCCGTGAATAAAATCATTTTATAACGTTACATGTCCGTCTTTGGGTCACGATTTCCATAATATAATGAATAAGATTGACGCAAAATGTTCGCGAGCAGAAGCCCATGGAAATACGTCAAAAATATGCAAGCGAAACTAGACCTTATGATTAACAGCATAAAGGCTAGAATTGTTTGACCGGTTATTAACTTCGTTGCACTCTTTCACCTCGACGTTTCCCGTTATCGAAATACATTCGTACTCGTAAAGCACGGAGAATATTTGAGAATACTGAAGATGTCCATATCAGCACATATAAAAAGGAGACCGTGCATGTGCCACACTAGTTCAGTACGAGCTACCAAAGCGATCACGTCGAAGCGAACCGAAATGAAGGAATCCGACCTAAGTTCAACAAATGGAAGTACCTGTGACAACCTTGGCGACATATCTGGACCATAGCTGCTACGCGAATTAGACCTTAGCTTTAGGAAGACCAAATTCTCGTGTCAACTTTGGGTTTGGTAATGATTAAAAACCCTCATACAAACTTTGACGTTTTGCTCCAGATTTCGAACCCCACTTTCGTGTGTAAAAAACAATAATCTGTGTACATAATTTCAGCTTACTCGGTCCAATCGTTTTGTGCTTTTGAAGCACGGAACCCTAAAAATGGGTAGGCTTTAAGCTAGATACACATAGGTTTAATTCAGTGATGCGGACGTGACATAATGCAGATCGACACGGATCAGCGATATTTGTATGAAAACTAAAGCCTAGATTTAGTTCATAGGTATTTTAAAACACTGAAATATAAAGCTTTTGTGTCTATAAATCGAATATGGAATAGAATTGATAACGGTAATTCAAATATGACTTACTTTACTAATGTCCTCTTTATTTTGTTCTGCCTTGAGCAAAACGCTTCTCTTTTTGGCCAAGACCGATTGTCTTCATCTCAGTAGCTACCTACCGATCGCTTCCAGCCAGATTTGCTTAACCCGTAGACCTATTTTTTGTGTAAAAGGGCAGATATGTTTCACCTTTGAGTGTGGAGCTCTCAACAGAAATACTGTTGAGAGCTCCACCCTCAAAAAAGGTAAAACATATCTGCCTTTTACACAACTTTCTATCTATATTGCTATAGGTTAACCCCTAGACCTATTTTTTTTGTGTAAAAAGACAGATAGGTAGGTATGTTTCCCCTTTGAGGGTGGAGCTCTAATCAGAAACACCGTTGAGAGCTCCACCCTTAAAGGTAAAACATATCTGCCCATCATTGACATAGATTATATAGATCAGCTATTTCAAAAATTGACCCCTGTTCTATTTGTGAACATGGCGGCATGATTTTAATAATACTTAATTTATTTTCAAAAAATGAAATCTGACTGCTTACATATGAAAAGTGTTTTCTTTATTTAATTTATTTATTTTATCAAAACTTTATTAGTATACCGAAGTACAAATATACTTTTTTAACAAATGGCCAACATAATGCTAAAAGCATTTTCTTCCAGTCAAACATTTTTTCGTTTCTTGAATTATTCTTACACAATTTTTACACACACCAAAGCATTTTTAATTATATTTACCATGTTTTTGTATGATTTTCACTTATAAACTATCAAAAGTACGCAACGCATAAGAGCTAGCAAGCGACTATAAGTGAAGTTTATGGAGGGCAAAACAGTGTTATATGGTGTTATTTCTAGTACTTTAAAACATAATAGCTCTTTGGCCTGCACCCAGCTTTAAACTGCAACTAAGATTCGCTCATCTGATGACCTATGTCCAGTTCAGTTATTTACTGATCAAAACTGATTACACAGTTTGATGAGGTAATAAAACAAAAGATAAATAACCCCAATAAGGTTAAAATTGGCTAAGCGCCAAAATGTAATATGTGGCGTGGTGGTTGAGCAAAATGGTTACTATAAAGGGGTGTAGCAGTTAGGCCCGGTTCTTTATTAGCCTTTGTATAGTGTCATTAATCACCTATACAAATCCACACTGGTATAAATTCGAGAGCTATAGATACGATTTGCAATTCAAACTGGAGTTTGATAGCTCAGTGGTAATTTTGTTTGATCTATCGCATATAGAAAATATTCTTTACGCCTAGGCACTTTCATTTGGGCTTTTACACCATTATTGGTAGAATAATGTATTTGTTAAAAAGCACCTTTTGAAAGAAAGAATAACTCTACCAACTGGCGTATAAACTGATAATTTAATTGAGGGGAATGGTCAATTTTCACCAAAACGATTTATCTTTAAAAACCATTCGAATATCTTTTTTTACAAAAAGCCGTTCTCTATTTCAGCTTGGCAGTAATTCAGTTTGATGTGTTTAAGCAAAACACCGATTGTTAATTCTTTGACTAGACATTTTTTAATTCAATTTAAGTATCGATTAATAATAAGGAGTGATTCTTCTTGCCTGCCGTTGGTGTTTCTAAGCGGTGCTGAGTTTCAATAGGTGTCTCAGTTGGTCTCAAAGCTTGGCATTGAGCTAAATCACCGAAGCGTGTTTGCGTTTGAAGATGCGTTTCAACAGCTCTCGAAGCTCTTTGACATTTTGTCTTGTTCTTCCATTCGGAGCAACAAAATAAATAGTCACAAAAAAAATTGTTTCATTAAAAAGTTAATCGCGTTTTAAAAGACACTCAGCGCCATCTATTGATTGCAATACTTAGTTTTTGCCTAGTCGTTTATGGCAAATCCCACGGGAACAGAACTTTTTCCAAAATGAAACGAATGTCCATCTCAGTTTATCTTTTTAAAATTTCGCGTACACATACTTAGGGTACATACGCAAATTTTAAAAAGAATACTTCGGAAGATAAGGCGTAAAGAGCTAAAACTGTTTCACAGTTTTTTTTATAAACCATGCCATGAACAAAAACTATTTTATCTCATTCTACAACAGTACGAGAAACACAAATTGCAGACTGAATGTTTAAGGAGAGTTCAGACTGGCGCAATGGAAGTTCGCCGTTGCAAACTCGAAATAGTCCGCGATAAATTTTAGATGAAACGATTCTAGTCGGTGCTTCTGTATGACAGATAGCCGGGTTCCTGGATAATCTGTTAGGTTTAGTAAATAGTTTTTCCAATTGTGTTTTAAATGCTTTGAATGAGGGTTTTTAAATATATGTGACATAAGGCGGCGACACAGTGACGTCAGGCATTGTCATTAGATCATCAGTTGACAGGTTCTTTTGTTCCAATAAATGTAATCTCGCTACTCACTCGCTCGGTTGGATGTTTGTTACTCTATCACGCAAAAACGGCTGTACATGTTGGAATAAAATTTGACATGTAGATAGCTTATTACCTGAATTAACACATACTTTTTAACCCGGGAATATGTGACGTTCTCATGGGATTGTCAAAAAAAGTTCTACGCGGGCAAAGCCACGCGCATCAGCTAGAGTCCCATACTTTTGAATGTAGAGTAGAATACGATTTGTCAGCACCCTATCCCACGGGTGTTTATGAGGCGAAATAAGGAAGTTATTATAGGTAGGTAGTTACGTTAAGTTATTATACGAGTTCGACGACCTACGTGGCGTAGTGGTCACCATGCTAGTCTATCACCCAAAGGTCCCGGGTTCAATCCCCGGTCAGGCAAGTTGGAAAATGGCTTTTTTCAAGTTGTCCTGGGTCATGGATGTTTATCTATATATGTATTTGTTATAAAATCTCGAACTTACTTTGGGGCTAACTCAATCAGTGTAATTTGTCCATAAAAAAAAAGTTTCGGGCAGAATCGTCCTCTGTGCAACAACTTTATACAATCTACCGCAATTGTAGCGGTAGTGAGGAGATATGCTCGACCGAAGGAAGGAGGAAAAAGGGAAAATCTTCCCGCCAGGCATGGTGTTGCGCCTGGGGAACCGCAGCTCCAACGGTATATCGTCGGAAGTTGTATACATATATACAGCGAATCGGACGAACTCTGAGATCGAGATGTAGGATACTGCTGGCGCCATCTTTAAACTATGTTGTCAGTTGTCACTTGATTTTATTGTGGTTGTAGTTCTTTGTAGTGTCATAGAGGTCGCCACACTTTCACCAAACCGTCTGTTTAGGGTGGTAAATATGGGCTATTACCTCCCTTTATTGGTAGACGCCCTTAGTTCTGCAGTAAACCGATAGTAGACTGCAAAGAAAAAAAGTAAAACTTCAGATATTGAAAGATCGGACAGCAGAGCGGTGATGTCTGTTAGAATTGTAGTCACGTTACAGACAAGGTGCAATCTTATAAGAGTTCGAATGAATATTCGAATAAATAAAGTACTATTCCTACTTAGAGTTGAGTTAATATCCCATAGCACAAATCTTGAACTTACTTTGTGGCTAGCTCAATGATTTGTACGTACGAGTACATATTTATAGTAAGGTATTTATTTATACAAAATACATGAATATATTCAAATATACATTTGCAATATACGTCTTATGTATATGTATTATGTAGTGTATACGAAAATGTTATAAATTAAAAAAAAAATGCGAAAGGAATAGAGTGACGTACAAAGAACAAAGGACCGTACTGTACCGGACGTATCAGTAATTATATTGATCCTATTTTTTATTTTATTCAGCGCTTGGTCGACGCGATGCTGTCATAAAAACGCAGTGCTGAATGCGCCTGTTCATTTTCCATTTCCAGTTATGCCTTTTACTACTCTGTTTTCTTTAGCATTTTTCAATTCTCGGTAATATTTCTCCTGATTCTTCCATTTGGTTGAATCAAGACATAAATAAAGCAGCTCTGTATGGAAACTTTTTAATTAAAATGCCACTTTTTAAACTTTAGTTACATGATTTTTTTTATTTTACTTTTTTAATTTATGTTTTTTTATCGGAATAATACGTTCATTAAAATATTATTTATTTTCAGAACAATACTAAATTAAAACAATTTAAAAACAGCAAAATACATAAAATAATTAAACTAAAAACTAAATAACCTACCTAAAAACTAAAATATAACTAATTAAAAGTAAATATTATATTGTATAAAAAAATAGACCCCAGATCGCTACGGTCGCAAGGTTTAATAAGGAATAATTAATATTAAAATAAAACGATACTTGATAAAATTTAAATTAAAACGTAAGTACTTAAGTATGAAGTGCCACTTAAGTGCTCGAATAGGACACATATCTTTCTTTCTTTGGATGTCGTAAGAGGCGACTAAGGGGCTATGTAAAAACATTTCCTTTACACCTGCTTTCCTAAAGGAGGGATGGTATTGCAATGGGCGTTAAGGAAGAAAGTTGTTATAATTTTTGCACTAATACATTTTTAAAGAGGATTGACGTAAGGCAGGCGGGCTGTCGTAAAAAAAAAACAAATCGGTTAAGAACTGTTTCGGCTATTTCTACCCGATTTTGGATGGTCTTCGGCATTCTTGGGTGGCCATTGTCATGCATATTGAATCCTACCAAAAACATACCTGTTAAAAAGGGGGCCAAGTTCCTATCGGCTAATTGTTCGGTTAAAAAGAGTTGAAATCCAATCCAATGCCAAGTTTAGATGCACTTTAAAATCGATCATAATCATCTTCATCAACAGCCTGATCCACTGGTAAACATTTGCCATTTCCAAGACTTGAACTTGGCAGGTTTTCGTGCTATACGTAACACTTGATTAATTGTATGATTAAATTTATTATTCATATAATTAAATTAACCTATTTAATATTAATAAAATTTAATGTACATCATATATTTTTTTTAGGGTTATCATTCTCTTATTTTAGAAGTTACAGGGGGACACACATTTTACCACTTTTGAAGTGTCTCTCGCGCAAACTATTCAGTTTAGAAAAAAAATTATATTAGAAACCTCAATATCATTTTTGAAACCTATCCATAGATAGCCCACACGTAAGGGATTGATGAAAAAAAAATTGCTTTTCAGTTCTAAGTATGTGAAACCCCAAAAATTTATTGTTTTTTTTTTTTATTTTCGTGATCATAATGTGGTTCACATAATACATCTACTCACCAAGATTCAACAGCAACTATTCTTATAGTTTCGGAAAAAAGTGGCTGTGACATACGGACGAACATACAGACAGACAGACAGACATGACGAATCCATGAGGGTACCGGTTTTTGCCATTTGGCTACGGAACCCTAAAAAAGAATAACCTGGCAATTGGAATACATTCTAGCTGTCTGTGTAGAGTTATTCCTAACGATCCAGCCAGGATAACGAACGATAGAGCAAAATAAAACCACGAGTTGCTTGCACGCTGTGGCAGTCCTACCATAAGTTAAATTAAATAACCGGCCAAGAGCGAGTCGGGCTCGCGTACGAAGCGTTCTGTTCCATTATCTATAAAAAAACCTTTGTTGTATTAGGCTGGGCACTTAAATATGTATTTTATTCTGTTTTTACTATTTGTTGTTATAGCGGCAACAGAAATACATCATCTGTAGAATTTTTAACTGTCTAGCTCTCATGGTTCATGAGATACAGTCTGGTAATAGATAGACGGACGGACATCAGAATCGAAGTAATAGGGTCCAGTTTTTACCCTTTGGGTACGGAACCCTAAAAAGAAACTTTGCAGGTATTTTTTTTTTCTATTGCACAGATTTTTTATTTAGTATGAAAATTTATCGCTTCACAATGTATTTTATTTTTAAGTGCTGTGAAGTAATATTGTGATAAAAAAACAGACACCCTGAGCGGTAAGAATATTAACTATAGCATCCCAACAAACATCCATAAATTTGAATGTAGCCGATTTTAAAAAAGGGCGACGTATTTGACGTCGGCTAAATTCGAATCCCCCGATTAATCAAAGACGCCTGGACCAACCTGGAAAATTATTTCTTCTTCAGGTAGCCTTATAGACAATTTTATCTAAATTGGTTATGTAGTTTGTGTTTATGTGTATGTAAATAAATAAATATATAGGGACAAATTACACTGATTGAGCCAGCCCCAGAGTAAGTTCGAGACTTGAGATACTAACTCAACAATACCATATTTTATATTACAAATACATTTATATATAAAGAGCCAAGACCCAGGACAATTTGAAAAAGGCCATTTTCCAACTAGCCCTGACGGGGAATCGAACCCGGAACCTCTGAGTGGCGGACTAGCACGCCACGGAGTTCGGAGAAGTATCCTGGCAACTTGGCAACCACCACAATTTTTCACAGCAAATGCACCGAACATTTATTCCGAATGTTTTCCTAATAAATATTTCATGGCTCCTAAAACGTTATTCCGTAATACAGTAACTGGCAAGATGTCGCCAATAAACCGCCACTATTTGGCTTGGCACAGCCAAACATAAATTTGTAACCAGATGACTTTGCCCATAAAATATTGGCTTGTAAGGCCAGATGTCCATGAACTTACTTTGTTTCTGCGGCGTTGGACACATAGAAAAGACGCAGACGAGGCACGGACGGGGCACGGGTGGGACGCCGTCGCAACTTTTGAAAACAGACGAGGCAACGACGTGACACATACAAATAAATCCGTATCTATGGCAACACCGCGACGCTCGAGTACCCCCACAACCGCTCACAACCCCTTTCGCCCATTCACGTCTGTGCCCCGTCCGTTCTGTTCTACCATAGGGCACAGACGCGTAAGAGTCATATCTGCGCCCTGTCAGTGCCCAGTTTTTTCTGTGTGTTCTCATGGTATGAAACGGACGCAGAGCAGACATATGTCTGCGCCTCGTCCACATCTTACGACTTTTCTGTGTGTCCAGCGCCTATCGGGATAATCAGAGCCCAGGGTCGTGAAACTCAAAGGCCACATTAAGTGTGTTATTGGGTGTAAAGACGGAAAAAGGTATTAATAATATGTATGTATGTATATAAATTGTATTATAATTATTATATAGTGTATTTTTAAGCGCCTATCTAAACTTACCTCCTTACTTAACTTCCTTCGAGACATCTCAAGGTGAATAAATATATTATAAATAAACAAAAGAGTACCAAAATAGTAATAAGTTGCTAGTCACATCGCACAATTATTTCACCCATTCTCTGAATTGGCTTCGAAGAACTGCGTCAATTTAAGTTTTTTTGACCGACCTTATAGTAAAAGCTAGTTTATTTTAAACAAAGGTGAATATAGTTCAACATGTGTGTGTCATAGTATCTTAATAAGTTTAAGTGATTAATAGATATCGTAACATTTGAGCAGCTTCGTGCACAACGGCCCTAAAATGTGGATGAAGGAAAGGTTTACTACCGCTATCGATTTTATTTGTACTATTTACGAAACCTTTGCTAGACTCAATACATATTCGAATGGCAGCTTCCGGCAGCGCACTTTCAGTATCAAACTACATAATGTGTGAAATTAATAGAATGCTTGATAGAAAAAAAACGACGGGTTGCACTCTGGGAGTGCCGGCAGAAGTGAAAACTGGAATATTAACGTTGTGCATTTCCATGGATACGCGTGGCACGCTGTAACATAAACACAAACGAACATTCGCGCAAGCGCCCTGCGCCATCCGAATGAAACAGCAGGCGCAGGCATACATTTTCGCCGCGCCGTAGAAAGAGAGGGGGATACTTTCTCTCCTACGCCGCCCCGCGGCCGGCTGTCTTACGAATTTTCGATCAGGTCACGTGTCCTGACGCCCTGACGCGAGTTTAACATTTATTATCCATTACAAAAAGTGTACAACGCCGCTAAAGAAGTTTTCACTTCAAAGACACAAAAATCGCGATGCGTGGTTAAAGGTTTATTATTTTATTAAGTCCGTCAACTAGACTATAATTACCTGGTTCGCATGTGTAGAGCATATAATGATTTTGTTTTTAACCACAGATCCATTGATATTCTTGAAGTCACTTAGTACTCCTTCAAAAACAAAATTCGTCAGATTTTAGATATCTGAAAGTTTGTTTATTTTTTACTTGCTGTTGTTGTCACTGTGTAAAATTGCACTCAGTGACTTTCTTGGTAGTGTTTATGGAGAGGTCTGCTGTCGTCTTCTTCATTTCTAAACTTTATATGTTCTTACTAATTTTAAGACTTTGGCAGCAATTTACTTCCCTAGGTACATTTTTTTAAAACTTAGTTCTCAACTGTTTCAATACTTAAAATTACTATATGCACATGTTTTGAGTTGTTGCCCTGCTAGTATATTTAAACATAAATGTATATGATGTATTATTTTGGTGACAATTTGTTATGTGTATCTCATTTAAATAAAATCTATTTTTTCGTTTGGGAATGTAGTTCTTCTTCTAATGGTGTCGCGGGCTCAATTTTCAAATTTTGTTCTTTTAAGTACGTTGCTACTTTTACGCCTTCCTCCGAGGCAGAGTATAGGTCAAGCATGGTACAGCTGGTAGGGCGCAAAAGGCATGAGAGTAGGTCCTGTATAGTCTGGTCGTCGTGACCAAACTGGCACTGTGCTTCTGCTAGGTCAATGTAGCGCCAGCGCACCAGATTATGCCTATATCGACCTACCTCAATTCGGAGGTGATTCAAGCACCTCCATGTGGCCCATGGCAGCTTATGACCTAGTGGTAGCTCATCTGAAGGTTGAATATAATCGGGGGGTGGAGCATACTGCTTCACCCCCCAAAAACTAGTAAAAACTCACAAAGATACAGCGCTTTGAAGTTTTAAATATGGGTGATTTACGTGACCTTTGGTTAAAAATCGTAGCTGATCAAGACGACACGTGAAATTTAAATTGACTATTCTTCGTCATTATTGCAAATCAGAGAAAAAATCGTATAATATACTGAATAAATAGTTTTAACTACGATATTGTACTACTTTTTAATTATCTAAGTAATATAATAAGCCAAAAAATAAAATTTCCGCATCCATATTAACAGTGTATGGACGCAACCGCCGCTCCGCCGCTCTTTTTAATATAAACAACACTAATCGAACTTCTAAATGGTGTACATGATTATAAAAAATATTAATTAATACATAAGCGTTTCATCGTCAATCATCAATAAATTTAAAAACTAGGTTGATGGAGTATATTCCATATTTCCCTATTTCCGGCTTGTTGCTTGATCTCCATGTACGACACGACTTTTGCATTTATCTTCATCCATGAACGACCTTCTTAGTCTTCCTATTCCTCTCTTAGCTTCTACTTTTCCTTCCATGATGCTTAAGTGTTTATATGTAGTATTAAGTCATTTCGCAGATAAACGAAATAAATATTAGGGACAAATCACATTGGGTTAGTTTAGTTATGAAGTAATTGTGTCTTTAGTTATGAAGTAATTATATTTTATGACAAATTCGAAATAAAGGTGAATATAGTTTAATAGAAAGCGCTGCCAGCCGCTAATATTTTAGTATGAATTAAGCCTTAGTCTTGTAAGATAATAAAATAATCGAGACAGCACTCGCGGAATATTCTTGAATTTTTTATAGCGTTACACGTACGGGAAATCAATGGAAGCGAAGGCGATGGTGAAGTACTTAAGGCGATTGGCACACTGCTTCGTATCCCGCTGCGTAGCGCGGGGCTACCATACAATAACTACGCGCGTAGGCGTGGTGTCAGTGTGTTATCCTATGCGTTTTTTCTATACAAATTGAGATACGTGCATACAGACCGGCCCCGCGCTACGCAGCGGGTGCGGAGCAGTGTCCGAATCGCCTAATAGACATTTATGTATAGAGTTTCTTGAAGAATATAAGCCCTTAAACCCTAACAAGGGGCATAAGCTTTTTGACGACCTCCATGGTCTAGTGGTCACCATGCTAATTCGTCACCCAGAGGTCCCGGGTTGGATCTCCGGTCAGGGCAAGTTGGAAAATAGACCTTTTTCAAATTGTCCTGGGTCTTGCATGTTTATTTATGTATTTGTTATAAAATATAGTATCGTTGAGTGAGTATCCCATAACACAAGTCCCAAACTTACGTTGGGGAGCTCAGTCTGTGTAATTTGTTCCTATATATTTATTTATATTATTTATAAGATTTCAAGAATATCAATATATACGATTCCATTACGGCATATTACGTAATGACATGTCAATTAAACATTGAATGGAGTTTATGGTTCAATTCTCCCTTCATTGAAAGAGGCCTTTAGTCCAACATTTTACACGTAGTTATTTTAATTATCGACATTCACATATGTACCCGCCCAATTGTCTGTCTGTAATCAAATCTTTAGCAAGTTAATTTAATCCAATTCCCGGGTTTCAATTAAAATGGAATTTTATATTTAATGTCAATAAGATGACAATGCAATATTATTGTGACAAGACGCTGATCTATAATGGAGTCGAAAGGTGGCCATTGGAACCCTGTAATAAAAGGACACAACCCCATGAAGTTTGAGCTAATTAAATTTGTCTTGATACGAAAGACTAAACCCTCATAATAAAAGCTTTTTTTAACCTTATTATTTTATTTAGTTGTTGATGTCCATAGTCAGTTAATTTATACATAAGTTGTAGGTATTTAAAAAGAAAACAAACGTAATTCACCGCCAAAGTATTGCCCTGAACTCGAAACTCCGGTAGAACGAAGTCCTCAGTGATAAAAGGGCACGCACGTTGGGGATAGCCATAATTGAGTTACCCTACATTAAACTTTTTTCTCTGGACCGTATATTGCTAAAATAAAGGGCTTGCAAAGACGTCCGGACAGCGGTGGCGTTAGCAAAGCCAGTGCCCCTGGGCATAATTAACAAACATGAAATCAAATATAAAAAGATAATAAAATTATTCAATTAAAATAAATTAAACCAAATATTTAACCTATCCATTATAAATCATAATATTATTATTTTTCTGTGCCGTATATTGCTAAATAAAGGGGTTGCATAGATGTCCGGACAGCGGTGGGGTTAGCACTACCAGTGCCCCTGGGCATGATTAAGATAAGATTTAACATAAAATGGTTATTAGAGTATTTAGTACTATTTAGGTATCATAAAGGTATTTATTAATTTCATATGTCTGTTCAAAAGATATAAGACAGGCAAACGTTCTGTTACGAGACCGTAAGTTGAACAAAAATGGCGGTCGTTATTGTACGTTGTTTGTCCGTTTAGAATCACATTTCTATAACATTTCTATTCGAACTTCAGATAGAAATGATTTCGGCTTTGAAGAAAGACCAGAAAATCTCCTTTAAAACTTTTATCTTCAATTATAAAGATGCGCCGACGGCCGCCATTTTTGTTCAACTTACGTTCCTGGTATTGTACATATGTGTGTATTGATTTTTTTTCTCTGCACTTTATATAGATAAAATAAAGGGCTTACAAATTTGTTGGTACTTTTACCAGTGCCTTTGGTTAAGGCATTAGTTCATTTAAATTATCAACCCATTACTGATTCAAGTATATTAAAGAAGTAAACTAAATATCGATACTCATATACTTTCGATATGTATAATGATATCGATAATGATAAAACTTTTTAATACGACCATTAATATCGATACTATCTATATTTTGGCTGTTTTCCGTGGTCAACTGTTGTGCGACACTAGTTTGTTTTGATTTGTTTATAAATAATTAGGCAGTAAATAAGCAGGCACAGTTGGCTGTCACCTCTGAGTCTTCACGATATTGCGACCCTGAAAATACCTAACCTCTAAGTCGGCGTAGATACGCGGACTAAGTGCACGTTTTTTTTATAGATATAAAGCAGAGCTCAGACAGGGCCGATAGAAATTTGTAATAATGACTTGGTCACTAGATGACAGTCATTTAGCCAAGTCAGATGCTTGAGCCGGCTCGAAAATCTTACACCAGTGTTAGCTATTACCACACTCTATAATAAAGATAGAAGAAAACGCTGCCTAACGGCTGCGCCTTTGGCTTAACTCACATCGAAACGGCAGCGACTGGCAGCGCTTTTTCATTGTCAAACCATATTAACTTTTATTTCTATTCACGCAGTACACAGTATAGCTTGTACAAAACAAAAGCCTCGCAACTGCCAGCGGCACCAAGCGGCTGGGTTTTTTGAAGCTATTCTATGCCTTTTACAGATAAAAAGAAATGTGGTGTCGTGGGACACCAGGTAGGAACGAAGTTCCTTCGGCTAATGTAGAATCGACACAATTTGCAAAAGAAAAATCGTGCTCAAAGGTATTATACACTACTCGCTTGTGTATACGACTGTCGCGCCTGCGCACGTCTCATTTAACGGTTTTATTTAACGAGGTCATCCTTACGGTTTTACTATCACATTTTTTTCAGTTCGGTCGCGCAGCAAAATCCCTATCTCCTCCAAGCCTGCCGTAAGGAACTTCGTTCCAAAAATAAAGATTACTATGGTTTGACAGTAAAGTAAGCTGCCCGCAGCTGCCATTCTAGTGTGAGTTTAGTCTTTGCCCCTATACTATGGTGCCCTGTACGCCAAACGCACCCTATACTATCAAAGCTACTGCGCCCGGACACGAAATTACTTTGGCCCGGAGTAATCTTATCGAGGACATTGTGATTTTCGAGATGAGCCGTTTTATATTCGACAGTTGATTATATTGAAGAGGGAATAATGGGTTTACCTACTTGGTCCTCTTGTTTCAGCCCCCGATCAAAAGCGGGAGATGTTTTGAAGTGCATATACCTACTTATCTTTGCCGTGCCGTGTGGCTGGGAACCTATATTGGGACCATTCCATCTGTTCGAGTAGATGTCGTTAAAGGCAAAAACATCAAAAAAATAATTGCGTTCCCAAAGAGCATTGACGTCAGGCATGTGAGCGGTCGTAATGCTGCCTGTCTTTGAGGTCTAGGTGGCGGAGCGTTGCGTGAACGTAATGCCAGGCCTGTGTCACTCCCGTTTAGGTATTGAAAATATACCTACATTATTACTTCCAAGGGGAAAATTCAGTTACATGAATCCAGATCCATATGTCCAGAGTTATAAGAATGAAATTGGCTTGCAATGGATGTCTAGGTTCTAATCAAAGAAGTGAGGAGTTCTGACACGAGTTAAACTAAACCATAGCGGTTACCATATTAAGAAGTTATTTCTTTGAATTTCTTTTCTGAGTACTAGTTTCTGTGGTAAGGCCAGGCCTGTGTCACGCCCCGTTTAGGTATCGAAAATATACCTACATTATTACAATGCGCGCGGCGACCACTTCGAAAGGGAAAATTCAGTTACATGAATCGTTTGTTCAGAGTAATAAGAATGAAATTGGCTTGCAATGAATGTTTAGGTATCTAAGCGAAGAGGTGAGGAGTTCCGACGCAAGCTAAATTAAACCATAGCGGTTACCACATTAAGTAGATATTTCTTTGAATTTCTTTTCTGATAAGATTTCTGTACGTAAGTACTTGTTTCTGTGGTAATGCGGAGAAGTGTTTTGCGGACGTTATGAGTAAATAGTTACGAGTGAAATAAAAGTAATGCGGACTGTGTGTCCATAGTCGCGGAGCGGAGAGAGGAATAGCGGAGAGGAGTTTTTCTTTTTACTGTTATTTTAATTTAATTATACTATAGTGATCTAGCATAGCCCGTGCTTCAATTTATTACGCATGTGTTCCTTATACATTGAATTTAGGCAACAGCGTCGGGGTTTGAAGCAGTATAGCTGAGAATGCAACCAAGAACCCATTAAGCTGAAGATACTTATCTCTGCTTATGTCTAATAGTTATAATATGGTTACAACAGATTTGCGACGTAATTAAAAAAATATCGTATATAATATTAATCAAAATGAAGAATGAAATGAAGTGAAATGAAATGAAGCAAAAGAAACGATTCAAATGGTAATAACTTGATCTTAATCACGTGACCGAGGCGAGGGCGCTGACTCATAATTGTACAGTCATCAATTATTATACTGACATTTATTGTATTTTTTTTTTCTATCTAAATAATTAATTTTTGACATTATTTTATCTATTTATTAAGATAAATAAAATGTATAAATTTATCAGAAACTACATCCAATTTAATTTAAATGTAATTTAATTTCCCTAAAATTAATATACTTATACGTAAGTTTTATGTATCTGTTGACATTCAATTTAATAACTAACAATTTCTGACATAACCCAATCTTAATATTCCTGAAATCACTATTGGTACTAATATAAAATCAGCTACATGCTTATAGTTCGCGACACCCTGCCAGGGTTCATGTACTTATTTACCTACTTACCATGTTGTAGTATGAGTGCATGCAAGCCTAAAATAAATAAAGAAAAATAGAAATTCTGTCAACAAAAAAAGGACAATACTTATGTTCGTTCGGTCATACTTTAAATAATTAGTACACATCAATTTGTTTGAAAAATGTGGTGAGATGTAAATGATGCAAATTTTCAAAAGCCTTTTTCAAATGGATATTTATCTTCAAGTGATATAATTTACACAATTCAGATAAAAAAGTAAACTTAAATTCCGAATAAAGATAGGTATAAAAAAACTTCATAGAGATTTTATACTTCTTTGTATTCTATCATACTATGTTTAAATGATAAAACCTATTGTATATATTATTTGTGTTTTTGTATAATAAAAAAGATTTTATTACTTATTCAATGATAGTAGTATTAAAGCAGACATTTAAAACACGATAAATCAATAATGATAGCACTTATTTTAAAATTAGCTTAATTGGATCCCTTTAAAGTATGAGTAAACATTGATAAGTAATGTTTTAAATTAACGGACTTTTCTATTCTAAAAAAGCTAATCGCAGTTCTAACACACACCTAAATATACGAAGTTAAAATAAACTGCCTATTTTTTTTTTTTTTACAATTTATTGGTTTAGGCATTTGTCCTCAATCTCACCTGATGGAAAGCGACGATGAAGACTAGGATGAAGCATGCCTATCCAAAAGATACCCATTCAATCTACTTTTGAATGTCCCGGGGCTGTACTTCTCTGGGAATATAGACGCAGGCAGTTCATTCCACACCTTAGCTACTCGAACCAAAAAGGAATTGTCAAAGCGTTTAGTTCGAGACTTAGGTATTTCAACGACAAAGGGGTGAAACCCCTGTCCGCGCCTCGTAGTCCGATAGAGAAATGGTGAGGGTTTCACGAGATCAAAAAGAGCCTTCGAACACTCTCCAAAATGTATGCTAATCTAATAAATATTTAATGCCCATTAAGTACAAAGTTTACAGACTAACCAAATATTTAGCTGTGACACCTTTTATCTTTTCGTTTAAAATAATGAGCTTCAATTAAAACTGTCTAACTTACTGTAAACAAAGGCTTAGAAAACCAAATAAGTTTAGCTAACGCTTTAATGACCGACAAACACTGACGCTTTGCCTGTAGTGAATATATATGTTTTGAATATTATATGACTTAGTTTTATGATATGATACAAACTGGGTCCTTTCCTAGGTCAGAAATAAATAATGCGATACTGTTAAGAAATTAAAACGTCACTTATCATGACACTATCCATTTCCAACGTAATTTTAAATTTATTACTGCAGAAAACTAATATTATTTGACTCCAAGAAACTATGTAACTACGTCTAAACTAATACCACAGAAAATTTATTTTTTGACGTTTAGAAAAAAGTATCTGAATTGACTTCTTGGAAATATATAATTTTGACTTAAAATTAATATACTGGAATTATGAAGCTCTTTGAAACATGATTTTAACTGCAGTTTATTTAAATAAACAAAGACGCATAAAGAAAAATATGAATCATAAAGAAAACAGAACACAAAAACATTTGAATCTGGTGCTGATGAGAGAAAAAAGAAGATAATGAAATTGCAAGTTGCTAGCATAAAATAAAACCTAATAAAGATTACATAACTAAACCTTTTTTCGTGCGTTGTCTACAGATATATTATTTTGCCTAGAGGCTAGGGCAGAGAAAAAGAAGAAAATGAAATATCATGTGGCCAGCAAAAAAATTAAAACAAAGTATTGTAAAAATATTTCAAAATTAAACCACTCATGTGCGTCGCCTACAGTTTAATTATATTTGACATTCTATATTACTCGTATGTCTAATATAAGATTGTAATTTTATGTCTGTAAACTATTATCAAACAATATTTTTTCATTCATATTACAGACCTGAGTTCAAATCGTGGTATAACAACAACATGTTATGACACGCTCGGTTTCATAGGGTATAGTTTGAATATCTGATTTTTTATGTCCCATGAAGAGCTTTTTTTATGTCCCCTGAAGAGTTTTAAATACTTGCTTCCATGCTGGTCTGGGAGAAAAGGAAAAACTTAGAATGTGCCTGTTGTTTCTTCTAGAAGCCGATCGAGGGAATGGGCAAAAATGCGAATCATACTAATAGGCGACGCAGCTAGTAACCCAACACAATTTTGATTTCTTTTTCTACTATTTTGCCCACTATCACGCTAAAAGTGATTTGTACTAGCCAAGCTCGCACATTGCGGCTGCATGCGGCCACATATGAAGTAGGTCACGTGTGAGTATTTATAACATTCCACCCTACTAAATGTCATTTTTCCCTCTGGTTTTGGGTTGACTGGAAGAGATCCCTTTAAGGGATAAGTCCGCCTTTGTATTGTTTTTTTTTTGTATTAAATAATGTAATTGAATGTTATGTTATGTCATGACATAATATAATATTCAATTGAGAGACTATCGAGCGGCGATCGAGAAAGGACCCGTCACAACCAACTCTACAATGTAATTAATATCGACAATAAACAATTTCTACGTGGCGTGGACTTGTGTCTCCATATCATCGATAAACAACGGCAACAACATCTCTTTATGTGAAGCGTGAGTCTAGGTCACAACTTTGTATCTTACGGCCCTGGGTTCAGCACTGTTTTGCTACTTACGTTTTTGGTTAGTAGATATTAAACTTTTGTTCTTGTTACTAGAAACATGCAGTTGCATGTCCGAAACTACAACTATGTATAAAGTAATAAATAGTACATTACTGCAGAGGCCGGGAAATATGGCCTTGGCGGACGAGTAGTTTTAGACAATAATTACGAGTCCGACAATGCCATTCCCACCGAGGCATGTATATTGCTTTTCTCAATAAATGTGAGGAAATCATTAAAGAAATAACCAGAAATATGCAAATATTTACCGAACGCAATTAATGTTTACTGCACAGAGTATAAAATCAATCATTACGTGCTTTGAAAGAAAAGAAACTGCTTTTTGGCGTTTTTTAGTGAAAAGGAAACATAGCCCATACAGCCCCGTCATATTTTACGCAAAAATGTAATACAGTATTTTTTTTTAAAATTAAACATATTTAATTATGGTAAAGATTGTGGTCATTAGAATATAAATAATAATAAATAATGCTTAAAGAGTGATTTTTTTATAATGTGGTAGCAATTAGCTGTATGACAATTTATGGAATTAAACGCTTAATGTCTTTGCTAAATTTGTTTATAAAAACAGAACTGTCATCTGAAACGTCAATGTCACTGTCTCGTCATTCTAAATACACTTTATTCGTCTTTTCGTTTTAATCAGCGGCCAGGAATGAATTTTCATACTACTTTCCCGGCCTAGTCCAGCAAAGTAATGCACGAGCCAAGAATTACAAACTTCGTGTCTTCTTTTTACTACAATAATGCCTACATTTAAGAGCATGTTTGAGAAAAACACATTTTAACTACTACTAGCCCTGAGTTAGTAGCAAACATTTTTGCAACCAGCAACCATTCTTTTTTAGGGTTCCGTAGTAAAGAAGGAACCCTCTCAGTTTCGCCATGTCTGTCTGTCTGTCTGTCTGTCCGTTCGCGGTTTTCCTCAGAGACTATAAGTACTAGAAAGCTATAATTTGGTATAGATATGTACATATATTAATCAAGCCAAAAAAGTGGTAAAATAAAATATTTAATTTTTTTTATTGCACTTTGCTGTTTTTTTTTTAGTTTTTCAGTCTCATTGGGGAAAAAGCCGTGATAGAATGTATGTCTCTATTGACAAGAAAATAGTGTTATCATGGTAAAGCCTCTAAATAAAGGTTTAAACAAATCACGCGAGAGCCACTTGATTCGAGCGGCCTTAATCCTGATAAATTCGGGTCAACATTTATCTCCTTGTGTAGGATTCAAGTAATCCTCGTTAAAAGAATTTACACGCTCGTGAAATTCTATTCGACTACATTTTAAATTGGAGAGGAATTATAATAAACTGTGTTGGCATTTTCTTTTGTATCTGCCACTTGCACGTTTTATCCTTATATATAAATGTGAAAGTAACTCTGTCTGTCCGTTTTTCTGTTACCTTTTCACGCTTTAACTACTAATTGCTATGGATATAGTTTAAGACCTGGGGAAGGTCTTAAACTATATCCATATTTAAGGGGAATAGTTTTTATCTCGAAAATGATCCATAAAAGCAATGAAATAGGAAGTCGAACTTTGTGTGGGGACTCTTATTTTGCCTTACAAAAGTAGACTTACTACGAAGAACTAAATTTTGCAGACGACGTTGCGGGTAAAATCTAGATAAAAATAAGTAACAATTTCACATTCGAATACCTAAAAAGTTATATTTTTACACCGCAAAAAATTAAAAGCATTTAATATTTTTTGACTTCGTTTATTTATTTTGGAGGATTAATAACTTTGTTGTAACGGCTAGGCTCTAAGCAGATAAAGCCTAGGGCTGCAAAAATCAAGAGCCACTTTTTGGGTGATAGAGAGCAAGAAGGCGGGAAAAGTTACGACAAATCAGACAAGTCCAAACTCAACAGGGTTTTCTTGTTCTATTACCGAGTTCTGTTGAACACCTTAAGTCTCCGTGACCAAACCCAAGACATATCTACGATGAAGTACTCGTCACGACAAATCAAAAGAGTCCAAACTCAATAGTGTTATGTTGTTTTATTACCGAATTCCGTTGACCATCTTTCTTCTCCGTGATCAGACCCAAGACATCGTCTATGATGCTTTTCATCCCGTTGACCATTTTACAATACAGGTAAACTGATTCATTCACTGCAAATGTAATTTTGTAATCTTATCTATACATTTGTATGAGATTATTTATGGAGTTGGTGTATCTAGAATAATTGGCCAAGTGCGTGTCGGCCCACGCGCAGTATAGGATTCCGTAGTTACGAATGCCAACTTTGACTTCATGCCACTAAAACGTCTAAAAACTATTTTTTTCTATTGAATTTGTATGAAATTTTCCTTTTCCGAGTATATTTTATAAGTTGATCGCCTATAACTTTGTTATTTGTAAACCCTACTTAGCTCTGATAGTTTACCTTTACATTCATCCATTTCCTGGACCAAATTTTACGATCTGCACGGCAATAGATGCAGCTGGTACATTCTAAGTTTTTTTCTTTTTTCACAGGTGATCATGTAAGACTAATCATTATTTGATTGTTTAATGCTGATTTCTTTTTTACAGAATTACCAGAAAAGCCGAAGATATTCGACGAGTTAGATAAAGAAGTCATAGGAATAGCCGGCCCTTATATAGAAGACACAAGTCTGAAACTCACCTGTGTTGTAAGTGGAGGTAAAACTGTTTTATAGCTACATTTTTTTAAACCCTATACAGATTTATTGACATAAACATATGTAATTTAAAATGAAAAAAACAATTAAAAAGAGGACCCCGCGGAGAGAAAACGCATTAAGTATGCGGCTCTGGAGCTATTGCTTCGTCCCTGTGGCGGTTGAAACGATGGGTTGCTGGGGCACTGATGCTAAGCGCCTTATTGTCTAACCGGTGACTCCCGCTCAGGTTCGTTTCTTATGCAAAGGATTGCCATGGCGATTCAGCGTGGCAATGCTGCCAGCATTTTGGGCACCTTTACACGGGAAACGATGAGAGGCGGTCTTTATGATTGACTTTTTGTTTTTATTTTATTTTATGTAAGCTTTTGACAATTATTATTTGTATTGACATGTAATTATTTGTGTTAAATATAATTAAACTTATAAATTTTAAAATTTAAAATAATATATTGAAATATAAATATGATATTGATAGTTTTAAAGTGATTTAACCTTCATTTGATTATCATATAATATATTCTGCAGAAACATCAAAAAAAAAATTACTACTACTTACTTACTAACTAATTGAAATGACTTTTAAAACTGAAAAGAACAGAACACAGAAAACAGATTTTTTTTAAGTCCTTGTTTGTTTGTAATAACTTTATTGTACCAAAGAATAAAATAAAGTGCAAAAAATTCTAAAGAGTAAATTACAATGGCGGACTTATTTCAATCGTGGTTCTCAGCTTATCTGTAGCAGATCTTCAAAGAAATATACACGTTTAAAACTTATTTTGGGATTAGCTGAAATTTGTGTAATATCTTGACAAGTCCTTAACCTCATTTGAGATACGTTGAAATTAACAAATTACTCGTATTCTAGTCTCTAATAGGCCTCTCTCAAAGATTTCCAAAACGACCGAACAAGAGCGGCCTGCATCCAGCACTTTGCAGCGACCTTGGTCAGGTCGTCTGACCACCTTGTGGGTGGGTGTCCTACGCTTCGCTTGCCAGTACGTGGTCGCCATTCGAGAAGCTTTTTTCCCCATCGGCCATCGGTTCTTCGCGCTATGTGTCCCGCCCACTGCCACTTCAACGAACTTATCCGCTGCGCTATGTCAGTGACTTTTGTTCTCCTAAGAATTTCCTCATTTCTAATTCGATCACGTAGGGGAACACCGAGCATAGTCCTCTCCATAGCGCGCTGAACGACCTTGAGCCTTCTTATGAAACCCATAGTAAGGAACCACGTTTCAGAGCCATAAGTCATCACTGGTAACACACATTGATTAAACACTTCATAATTAGTCTCTAATTATTTACCTCTTACAAAGTTCCGAGCAAAATTACTAAAGTTATATTTAAACAAATTAACAAACTGAAATTTTTCCTTGCTTGTTTTATGACATAAGTAACTGAACTTAGGCGTTTAAACTACAGCATAAACCAAAAATATATACAACAAATATTCGCCAATCGTTTAATATTAAAAGCTATTTTTCACTGTCCAGGGAAACCAATGCCACGGCTCAGGTGGTGGCGAGATGACAAAGTTATAGCTACTCTGGAGCCAGTGGAGGATGGTTCCAGACTAAGCCTTCTTGAGCTGAGGATACCGAAGCTCTCGAGGGAATACTTTGAAGCAGTTTATACGTGTACAGCTGACAACACTATACTGGTGCCGCCGCTGAGAGTTAACGTTCAAATACAACTTTACTGTAAGTAGACATTTTAATGATTACTTTACAATTTTTCGAAACTAAAAACCGATCCCATCAACTGCACAACCGATTTTGATAAAATTGATGTGGAACTATCTGACAAGATTCAAGATTCAGTTTATTCAGTAATTAGACCTTTACAGGCACTTTTACACGTCAATAAGTATAATTTACGTTACGTGTAAAGTATATCCCACCAAAAACATACCTGTTAAAAAGTAACACTTGATTAATTGTATTATTAAATTTATTATGAATATAATTAAATTAAATTATTTAATAAAACCTGCCAAGTTCAAATCTTCGGAATGGCAAATGTTTACCAGTGAATTAGGCTGTTGATAAAGATGATTATGATCGATTTTAAAGTGCATTTAAACTTGGCATTGGATTGGATTTCAACTCTTTTTAACCGAACAATTAGCCGATAGGAGTTTGGCCCCCTTTTTAGTGGGTAACAAGATATCGTACCAGTTTTTTTCTATATCACTATTCAATTATACTGCTAGCGCCATCTATCGAAAGTAATTTATAAAAATAGAAGCCTGATTTTTTAGGTAAGCAGTATTTAATAATAAGCTATACAGTATGCATTAGATATACATGACTATATTTTATAACCCCCCCCTCCCCCCTCCCCTTTCCTCCCCCCTTTTCTCCTCCCCCTCTTCATCGTATTCTCATTTTATCACTGGTTCATAAATATTTTTATTAAAAATTCGATATTCGATTGAGCCAACTCACGCTTGACCGATTTCTTAAAATTCTTATTTTTTTGTTTATCTACATATAAAACAAGACCTGCGTGCAAAATTTCATAACGCTAGGACAATTGGAAGTGACCTAGAGGTTTTGATTACCGGTCAGTGAGTCAGTCAGTCAGGCAGTACCAAAATTAGCTATTTTCACAGGGTCATATTTCAGGATATACTGAAGCTATATCTATGAAACTTGGCATACTGCTTTAGTACTAGTATATAATTGCGTAGATATAATTTTATCTCTGTACTTGCTATAAGCACTGAGCTACAGGGGGTTCAAAAGTGGGTCGAAACGGTTCGTGTAAATAGTGCACGGCATGCGCGCGGCCTGTTGCTGGAACTTGGCCTGCGCACTACCGTGCGCTTAGATTAAAATATAATTTATTTTAAAGAAAAGCTACCGATACCAGCGCTTTGTAACGACCACTGCTGAGAAGAAACGCCGAAAGAAACTCATTTTCACAGTATTGGTCGCCTACTCGCCAGAAGGGCATTGTCATATTATTATTATTGTCTTTTAATTATTAAATACTTATAATATAATACAATGTTGACACATTTAACATGTAATGCTTGCGAAGCAAGTATACCCTTTCAAGCAAAAAAGAAAATATTTTCCAAATTTTAGGCTTTAGGTATAGACGTCTTCGAATAATCGGTAAACATATATAAAAAAAGGTCGCGATGAATTGATAACCTCCTTTTTAGAAGTCGGTTAAAACTGTATTGTTTCGAAGACAATTAATACCGCGTGTTAGGAGATATCTGCCAATAGAAATTTGGAAGATCTCCTGACAATGTTGCAAGACCTTTATGACGCGTCGTTGAAAGCAGGCCTAAGCATGAATATGTCGAAGACAAAGGTTATGGCATATGTCCCTGAACTCTCAAATTCATCTGTCTCGGTTGGAGGAGATAGTCTGGAGGCAGTCAAAAAATATGTCTACCTTGGACATGTTCTACTATAAAGAAACTGGATAATAAGAAACAGAGAAATACGATTATGAACAAGAAGAAAAAGACGAAAAGGAAAAGGTCTAAAAACAACGAGATAGACAGGAGAATACAACTTGGGTGGGCGGTATTTAATAGGTTAGACGATGTACTTAAGTCAACCCACACTCCACAGAGCCTGAAAACCCGCTTATTCAATTAGTGTGTCCTGCCCACCATGACCTATGGTGCCGAGACTTGGACGCTCACTAAAAGACTGTACACAAATTGAGGGTCCCACAGAGAGCCATGGAGCGTGCAATGCTTGGCATCAGATTGCAGGACCGCATTCCTAACACCGTGATCCGACAACGTACCAAAGTACGGGATATCGGAAAAACGGTTATGAACCTTAAATGGAACTGGGCAGGACACCTGGCACTCCGGAGTGATAGCCGGTGTAGTAAGGCACTAACAGAATTTAGGGCTTTAAACATTTCTTCTTAAAGTACTTTCATTTCTTTTAATGCATTTCCATCCATATACTGTGCAATTGACAGACCGCTACCACGAAAGCAATGGCTGTTACTTAATATATATTTACACATTTTTTTACTAATTAATTCTATTAGTAGGGGTCGGTTTTTCCTGTTGTTAAATTTCCCTGTCCTGTGGGATTCTTCTATATATAAATCAGTGTAATATTTCAAAGTTGCTAAATTTTGATAAACGATTCAACTTACATCAAGATGTTTCAAATAACATAAAGAACTCGTACTAGCCATAACATTCGCAAACACGAATACATTCTCAAACACTCCCTAAGATAACTCCCACCTAGCAATCTCATTTGTGTTATTAAGCAGGTATAAACTAAACACAGGGGCTCTTAACATACGTGCTTATACAAAGTTCACATTGATCAAGTTAATCAAACTAATCATTTGAACACTGGGATGAGAAAATGTTTATGTATTACTGGTATACAAAGTGGATTTCATCCTACTAAGAGCTTTTTTTACCTCAAACGTGTCTATTTCCGGCACTAATCCCATGTTATCTTTTGTGTCACAATTTAATTCGTTTCTGTTATTTTCTACATTCATAAGATACATACATACATACATTATACAACAGTATACTGAAATAACAAAAAAAAACAGGTAACACAAAAAAAAACGAGATTACCATAAAAAAATGTGTATGGAAAATTTTTAAGTAGTGACGTCCTGTCCCACAAGCTAGTGTCAACTCTCCACTTTCACTCGAACATTGTAAGCCTAGTCTCACAGTGACGAGAACTAAGTTATTGAATAATAACTCATGAAACGTCGACTTCCGTCAGCAGAACAGTGTTAGGGGTGAAGTGTAAGCGATTGTAAAAGCGAACTAAAAGTTCCAGGCGAAGTTAGACGCATACATAATACAGTTTTGTGACGGAATGTATTCGCTTGTTGCTAAAATAAGATGCATTTTTGCGCCATTTTGTGCTTGAGTTTTAAAGCCATCTTTGCATCAAATCGTTGCAGAAAACGTAAAGGTGTTTCACAAAATTCTGAATTAAATCACAATAAATTCACATCTTTTAAATTATGAATTGATAGGTATGTTTTTGTAACAACTTACAACGTTTGCTGTGCAGAGCCTAAAAATCGTGTACCACTTACTTCTACTAACAAGAATCGGCTCTCTTTGACATTGTCCCATTTCTAATTGGAATCGGCTCTCCTAATCTTTCTTCTCCAAAGAGATCTCTTTTGGGTCGTCACTGGTTCTGTGTCGGTGTTCTTCAGCTCCTTGTTTATGACAGATATCCATGTTAATCAAGGCCTGCCGAGGCGTCCTGGAAACGACTCGAAGTCCAGTACTTTCGTGTGATCGTTTGGCCTTTCATGATGTGTTCAAGTGCTTCAGAAATGCACGATTTGAAGCAGGGATAATGGAGCGGTTTGTAATTGCCTTCTCCCTTTCACACACTAGTCACTAGTGTGCAGGTTTCTTCAAGATATTTTTCTCAGCTGGCAGAAGTTGAAAATAACCTTACATGAGTACAAACTGAAAGGTATAAGCCAGGCCTGATGAGGATCTGACTCTTGCATTAAAAACGCACATCTCTCAATCGCTTCATCTATCTAAATGAATAGGAAATTGGGATTCCGTTTGATGAAATTAAGATGCTGATTGTATACTTTTCTGTTTTTTATAATACAATTTGACCTATGTTTGCAAAATAAGCAATGTAAAAAATCACAGCATCTTGAATTCAGCATAGTTCCCAGTCCAAATCTGATATCATAGTTTTATTCTTCGTTATATATTATTTAACTCACTCCGGAGATTTTGGGTTCGAACCCCAGCCAAACCCAGTTGAAAAATGGCCTTCTGAATTGTGCTAGTATATATATATATATATATATATATATATATATATTATTCATTGATATATTTTATGTATTTATTGACCGAGCCAGCGAAGCAAACGAAGCGACTCAGTTTTGAGATTGGCCAAAAATGTTTTTGTCCAGTTGTCAGTTTGTCATAGTATCATTCGCCTACAGGTTGCATTTCTCAATCGAGTCTCTCTAAATTTTGTAAACAGGTTCAAAAATTATATAAAAAATGTTATCGGTTCAGTTTTTCGAAATTATTCATAGTGGCGTAAATATGTGGTTAGAAACTTAAAAATATTACTTAAACCATTTCGGAAAATTTTCAAAATGACCAAATTTTATTTGTTACCCTTATAAAGACCCAACTTTTTTATACAGCCTACAGCTCACAGAGCCACTAGTAATATGTAGTATTGTTGAGTTGATATCCCATAATACTAGTTTAAACAATGTGATTTACCCTTATCGAATTATTTTGAACATCCTCGAAAACAAACTATGATACAAAACACAAACCTTCAAAATTATGTTGTTACAGATCAGGAGAGGATTATTTAAAAAAAAAAGTAATAATTCACAAAATTAACTGTAAACTTTTACTTTAAATGAAAAATATTTATCATGGGAAAAAAATAAGAAAATTTGCTTAGTACAAAATCAATGCAAAGTACGCGAACAAAAACAAAGGCTGATACGTGGTAAAAGTGCCCTAGTAACCGTCTTGCCCGCTCGGCTGCCGAAGTAAGAAGGAAGTCCAGGCTTGCGTGTGCGCTGTCGTCGCAGCGCTCCGCCACTCGAAAGGGCGCACTCTCTCGCAGCAGACGCGTCATTGGACACGCCCATCGTGCTATCTCTTTCTTTCTATGATGATGTAAGCAATACTATGTCACAAGTACTTAGTTGGTTTACGACTAATAATCTGGCCTTAAACACACAAAAGACTAAGTGTGTTAATTTATCACTATTGAATAAACCCAATATTCACATACCTTTAAGTCTTAATGGCCAAGTTCTAGAATGGGTACCCAACACCAAATTTTTAGGCATAACTGTAGACTGGAACTTAAAATAGGATAAACATATTGAGGCCACTGCCAAGAAACTTAGTTCGGCAGCATATGCTGTGAGGAGGGTCAGACGGTGTACTAACGTTGAAACTGCTAGGCTAGTATACTTCAGTTATTTTCACAGCATAATGTCATATGGCTTGCTCTTGTGGGGTAAAGCGGCTAACATACATGCTATCTCTGTGCTACAAAAGAGAGCAATTCGGTCGATCTACGGACTAAAATCACGCCATTCCTTAAGAGAGTTATTTAAATCTACAAATATTTTTATTGTGACATCTCAATTTATTTACGACAATCTTCTGTTTGTTAAATCTAGGTTAAATAATTTCAAAAAAAATAGTGTTGTTCACAGTTATAATACTCGCAACAAAAATCAGCTTCATACGCCTAAATTTCGACTTGCTAAAACTAGAAAGTCACTCTTAGGTCAAGGTATAACATTATTTAATAAACTTCCCGAAGCGATCGTTAACCTACCAATGGCAAAATTTAAAATACATGTTAAAAAGTTTTATTGAATAAAACGTACTATACTATCAATGATTATTTAAGAGATAAAAACGCGTGGATACTTCCTAAACATTTTCTATTACACTCCACACATGAAACATAAAATAGCTGCATTTTCTGTTACCATAATAAGCTTACTGTAAAAACATGTAAATGCTCTGCGATCTTCCTCTTGACAAAGTCTGCGAGTTCGGGTTTTTCATGCTCACTAAAATGTCCAAGGTGGTGGCGTCGCTGGTCGGTTTGTTGGATTCCCTCTAATATGGTTGAGTTTAACGATGGTGCTGCCGGGAGGGACTGGTCAGCTCGGCTTCGCTTTTTTGACTACTTAATATTCTTTATTTTCTATTACGCAATTTATGTTTGTTTACTTGTGTGCAAGCATTACATGTTATAATGTGTCAACATTGTATTATATCTTCTATATACTATAATAAAAGAGTAAAAAAAATGTGTCTGTACATTGAAAATTTTTCAAAAAAAAATATTTGGGGCGATGGAGATATAGTAATAGAGTAAGAATATAAAAAAAAAGTCTGTCTGTTTGTCTGTTTGTCTGTTTGTCTGTTTGTCTGTTTGTATACGCTAATCTCCGGAAATACTGGACGGATTCGAATGAAACTTTTTTTGTTATATAGCTGTGAAGCCTGGGCAACATATAGGCTATAATTGATTTTGGAAAATGGAACACATGATGCAGAACTATAATGGTCCAGCTAATCTATAAGAAATATTAAAATGCCGCCTTAGCAAAAGTTGTTAAGTCTGATGAGAACTTTTTGTTGAGTTATAATACAACTGGCCAAGCGCGAGTTGGACGCGCGCGAAGTGTTCCGTACCATAATCTATGAAAAATCACGTTTGTAGTATGGGAGCCCCCCATCAATACTTATTTTATTCGATTTTTAGGGTTCCATAGGGTAGGGTAGAAACGGGACCCTATTACTTAGACCGTCCGACTGTTTGTCTGTCTGTCTGTCACCAGGCTGTATCTCATGATTCATTATAGCTAGACAGTTGAAATTTTTATAGATGATGTTTTTTGTTGCCGCTGAACAAAAACATACTAAATCTATACTATAATAAAAGAGTAAAAAAAATGTGTCTGTATATTGAAAATTAAAAAAAAAAAAAAAGTTGTTTCGTCCGAAGAATAACTTATAAGTTCAGTATTTGCGGACCTTCAGAGCATAACACACCAGAAAATTCTTGGTTATGTGAACGCGCCATATTGACACTAAAAAATTAAAAATCAATTAATTAAGAACTTATGACGCAAATTATTGTTAACTAGCTTTTGCCCGCGGCTTCGCTCGCGTAGGGGTGTAATTTATCAAAATCCTTTCTTAGGGGATGCCTACGTCATAGTAGCTTTATGCATGCAAAGTCTCAGCCCGATCGGTTTAAAATTGACAAAGTTTCATACAAACTTTCATCCCCTATTTTATCCCCTTGGGGGTAGAATTGATCAAAATCCTTTCTTAGCGGATGCCTACGTCATAACATCTACCTGCATGCTAAATTTTAGCCCGATCCGTCCAGTGGTTTGGGCTGTGCGTTGATAGATCAATCAGTCAGTCACCTTTGAGTTACGAGTATATATATTTCGATTTCTTGGATAGTGTTGTTGACGACGCCACCAATTATCCAGTTGAGTTTCTTAATTCACTTGCAGCAAATGGACTCTCGGCTCACAAAATAAGTCTTACTGTCGGATGGCCAATAATGCTGATGCGAAATTTGACTCCGCCGAAACTGTGTATCGGAACCCAACTTAGTGGCTCAGCACTGTATGCCGAAGTTCAGCGGCTGAATTTCAGCCAATGCATGCCTGCAATGTTATTTGCATTACTAGCAACACATAATGCCGAACTTCCGATGCTCTTGCCTAAATCGGACCCGTACCCGTACCCGTACCCGTACCCGTACCCGTACCCGTACCCGTACCCGTACCCGTACCCGTACCCGTACCCGTACCCGTACCCGTACCCGTACCCGTACCCGTACCCGTACCCGTACCCGTACCCGTACCCGTACCCGTACCCGTACCCGTACCCGTACCCGTACCCGTACCCGTACCCGTACCCGTACCCGTACCCGTACCCGTACCCGTACCCGTACCCGTACCCGTACCCGTACCCGTACCCGTACCCGTACCCGTACCCGTACCCGTACCCGTACCCGTACCCCTACCCGTACCCGCACCCGTACCCGTACCCATACCCGTACCCGTACCCGTACCCGTTCCGCTCCCGCTCCCGCTCCCACTTCCGCTCCCTCTCCCGCCGCCGCCGCCGCCGCCGCTGCCGCCGCCGCCACCGCCGCCGCCTACGCCGCCGCCGCCACCGACGCCTCCGCCGCCGCCGCTGCCGCCGCCGCTGCCGCTTCCGCTCCCGCTCCCGCTCCCGCTTTCGCTTCCGCTCCCGTTCCCTCTTCCACTTCCGTTCCCTCTTCCGCTCCCGTTTCCGTTCGCCACAGACGCGCCAAAGACGGAAGATTAAATTCTCATATCGGCACATCACTACTGTCCAGCGTTTCCACCGAACTTCAGCTTATTTAGTGTGTCATCCCCACCGAACTTTAGACACTGAACTTTAGCCGCTAAACTTTGGCATAGTCTGCTGAGACACTTAAAGTTTACTGTGAGTGGTGCCAGTGAAACTGTATTAATTTATTCCGCGTATGCCACTCATCCCCAACAATTTTCCTTTTGAAAATACACAGTTCCTTAAGTTTACTTGCTTTGCTATGAAAATAAGTCACAGTTTCAGAGGCTTAAAGCTGCTGATGTCGATCTAAGGACTGGTTTTTCGCATGGCCAACTTAATGTGACTTTCTCTAGGGTTAGTAGCACTTCAGCTCTTTTCATATTGGCTCCCGAAGGAAAGAATTAAAATAATATTGACTTTTAACTCCTGTTACAAGTACTTTCTCCCTCTGTCTCTCTCTCTCTCTCTCTCTCTCTCTCTCTCTCTCTCTCTCTCTCATTAGTTTTTATTTATATTAATACGCCGGAGTCATAAAGTCCACGCGAACGAAGTCGCGGGCATCAGCTAGTTATAAGTATTTATTAATTAAAAAAGACAATAATAATAATATGACAAAGCCCTTTTGGCGAGTAGGCGACCAATACTGTGAAAATGAGTTTCTTTCGGCGTTTCTTCTCAGCAGTGGTCAGGCTGGTATCGGTAGCTTTTCTTTAAAAATAAATTAATTTTTAATATACTTTACACTTAACATAAATTATACTTATTGACGTGTAAAAGTGCCTGTAAAGGTCTAATTACTGAATAAACGTTTGAATCTTTTTATCTTTGAATCTTTCTTCACATAAATTCGATGTTGTCTTCTAACAATATATATGAAGATCCTATGTTATTTACCTGTAATACACGTGAAACATGAATAACGACCCATTCCACACTTCCATTCACCACAATCATCCCGCTTATTACATGACCCTTCAAGTATTAGGCTCTAAGGTGAAAGGTCGCCACACAATAGTGTATGACGCCTAACCTCGCATAGAATATGCCATAATGGGACATACAAGGTATATAAAATATGCCCGTGGAATTCGATTATGTCATTGTTACACGGAACACCCAAAGGTATCAATAAACTATTGTGTTGTTTGCTTTTGTTACGCTGTTTTGGATATTGTACATTCATTTTGATAATATTAGATAATATCTATTACTAGTTGTTCTGTCAGCTGTAGACCTCGCCCCGACGTCACCCCGACCCATTATGGGCCGGAACAGACGAGGCGCAAGTTACGCCGCGTAACGGCTTGTGACGGGCGACGCATAAATACTCTATCAACCCATTAAAATATTTACTCAATAGATTGAATAAATATTCGTATTTATCCGTTCGGTAAGTAGATTGATTTATATGAGTTGTGACTCATATTTATATTCAAATTCATTACTTCATATTTTCGTGACAATTTTGAAACTTAAATTTAGTTTACACTTGCAATTCTTATCGGAAAGTGTGTGCATATGCTAAAATATGCTTAAAATGTAGGTAAACATCAAATGCGACGTTAAAATATATGAAACTACCATACTAATCATACACTGAAAGTAGGCATCTTTGATTTATTGTAATTTTTTTGCTGGGAGGTGTGCAAAGACGTAATTATATATTAAACTAAGTAAATAGACATCAAATGTGATGCCAATATATGTGAACATGCTCTATCACTCTATTTAGTAAATACTCAAATGGGTAGATTGAGTAGTATTCACCGCACATCTCTAGCTGTTACGCGACGCAACTTGCGCCCCGTCTGTTCCGGCGCTAAAGTTCATTTGATAAAAAAGTTGTTCAGACAAAAATGTTGCATCTTAACAAGGGTAACAAAAAGGATTATGGCATTTTTGAAAAAAAAAATTGAAATTGCTGAAATATGATATATTTTAAGGTGTCAACCCCCACATTTCCGCCAATTTGAAAAACTGAAGAGGCGTGATGAATGAAAAAATGTTTTTAGCCTATCAGTTAGATTTGTAAAAATATTGTGCATGTATTTTTTCTTTTCTCTGAGAAACAAAAGATGACAAAGATAAAGCCCATTGAAATTTCACATGACGTCACGGCTACGTACGATTTTTACATAGAGTTGACGTCGCATGCCCCAACTCCGGAACTTTTATGCTTCGTATCTTTGTGAATTATTATTATTACTTTTTAATTTGGGTTATTCTTGGATAAAAGAAAAGGCACACTAATTACAATTATACTTTTCGAACCCTGTCGTCGCTTCTATTTTCGAACTTTTCCACAAAATTTCACGAGAATAGATTGAGAAATACGACCAGTAGGCGAGCGAGAGAACAGCCGGACAGTCGGACAAAAGCATATTTGGCCAATCTCGAAAGTAAGACGCTTCGCTCGCTCGGTCAATTATTATTAAAGTGAATAATTTTTTATTGCATTTTTTTATATTTTCTCATCGTTTAATCTTTTCCTGGACTCTCACAAATATTTCAATACTAAAGATACCCAAATAGGTCCAGCCGTTCCCGAGTTAGCATGAATAACGAACAGCAATTCAATTTCATTATATAATGTATAAAACGGTTCAGCGGTTCCCGTGTTTTAGTGAGACTAACGAAAATCAATTCATTTTTATTATTCTATATACAGAAGATTAATCCGTTTAAATTCTACAACGTGGGCATACTTAGGTTAATAATCGGAATTGGGTAAGTGGTGTTTGACCTTTAAATGTTACGCTTCATTTCATATTCGCTATTGTTAAAATAGAAAAAAAAGACATAACGACTTTGTTCAAAGTGTAGGAGGGTTTAGAGTGAACACATTTAAAATAACAAAAAATATTTAACATTAAAAAATAATTTTAGAATGAGAGATTTATTATGTCAATCAATTCTGAAAAATATTTTAAATCTTTTTATAAAATCATAGGAGTTTATAATCGTTCCGTGGTTATTTTTGTTTTACATATCTAAATACATAATGATGCTTCTATTATCTGGTTGATCATTATCAGAAATAAGAAACAATTCGTTCAAAGCACACCTAGGCTAAAAATAAATTAATACCCAATATGGACTAAGCATTGTAAGTATGTCTTATAAGAATTTGAGTCTTGACTTTTTAGTGCAAAAAAAAAGGAAAACCCTAAATTAGACATCATTATCTGAGCGTATTCCGAGTTGCATCCTCAGAGGTAACGCTTAAGAGCCCGCGGTCCGCTACTTAACCAAGATGATTTGACGAGGTTACTGGTTTTTACACAGAGCGACTGCCATCTGACCTCCACAACCCAAATAATAAACCAGAACCAATCCTTGGACAGGTTTGAGAGCAAACGCTAGGTGGCGTTCGGGACACACAGTTTATACGTGCCTACTCGGTATCATTTTTCTTTTCGGAAAATCAGGTGATTCAAGCCTGCAATTTCCTAACCAGGCTGGAAACAACTTTTCACAAAGTATGCTTCCCAGTGGGATTCGAATCCACGCCCTCCGGATCACAAGGCGAAAGCCTTGACTACTGGTCCACGGAAGCAGTCCAGAAAGTCCTTCATTAGTAGGCATTAGAAAAATATTAAACCTTACATAAAACCATTCTAATGTTAATGGTCTAGTGGAAACCCGCAGAGTGTTCAAACGATTAAAGAAACACGAAGAACTAAAGAAATAAAAGAAAAAAGCAATAAAATAAGCACATGAACATCAATTTACGCGGCTTGAAATAAAGTCGACATAAACTCCACCACTTTACCGCAGACATCAAAAAGTCGATCAAAAGATATCCATTATACCCTAAGTGAATTACCCAAGTTACCCTCACAATCCATAAATCAATAGTCCGACGTCCCCAAAAGACAATATATTATCAACCGGAATAAAAGACAAAAATAAAGCGACTAATGGAAAAGCATTAACAGCATTAACAGTTCAAAAGTGTAATAACAAAAATGCCACTAAAAGCACAGGTCGAAACGTGAGTTTAGCGTGCATTACTGAATCACATCAGTGTCAAATTGTTAAGAGTACGGAAGTAACAATTCATAATGATATAAATCGAAGTCTAAGCAGCTATTTACAAAAGTACTGGTTTTTACTTGAAGAGCTCGGTGTCTCGACAAGAGTAAGCGTTACTAGCACTTTTGCAAGTTACACGCCGGGCGTGGTCATCAGTTGGATGTGTGACCACAAGTGGCATAAAAAAATCTCGAGCTCCTCTATGCTTAGGAAGGCATATTAGTTGCCGTTGGTCAAGCTATGTCAACCAGTGTTGGCTAATTACACGAAAAACAAAAGACAGATGGGTGATTTGAGTGGAGCTATTGAAATGGAGTTTGAATTGACATTAACTTATATTTTAGCCACACTATGTCACTTCTCGTACATGTATAAGTAAATACTGTGTTCTTACAGCCTATATTATAGACTGTAAAGCAACCATAAATGAAACCATAAATAGCCAATCGATATAGGCCCGATATCGATACATATCTGGACCAAAAGCCTCTCCCTCCAAACAAAGGAAGGTTTTGCCCATAATCACCACGCTGGATGTGGGTTGATGATCGTAGTAGATGGTAAAAAGTCTTTGTTTAAAGGATGCTGACGCCCGTTCTCTGTTAGGTATATCTCCTAAGAGCTCTGTCGTCAAACACTCGGCCTAACTAGCCTTAATCGTCTCTAATGACACGCATGGATAAAGAAAGGGGTAATCGAATTTAACAATGCCGTCACCACACGACCATGTCACGAGCGCACTTCTGCAAATTTTTCCTTTTGTGTCGGAGTTATAATATAATGGAGAATAATTTCCTGGTGCGGCGGCGAGGCAGGACAATGTGCCGCAAATAAAAACTAATGGTGCGACGGCACAAAAGAATTTTGTGCCTGTAAGCTGTCATATTTGAGATAATCCCGGCGGATCTAGGCTAATCGCACGGATTTGCGTGGATCCGCCGCAATAACCGAGAATGAGATGTTTAATGCGGATGTTATGAAAGTTTTGCTCTGTGTACACTACAGGTGGGAGGGTGAATAATGGAGTGATTTATTTCCGGGTACTTTTACTATTAAACATGCACTTGACTTTCTTTTTTATATTAAATGTAACTGAGACCAATTGAGTTTGCATGTTTGTTATTGCATGAATGGTACAAACTTTTTAAGCGACTAAATTATAATACCTACAAATTCAACCAAATTATTGACATTTTCAATTTTACATCCTGAACTATTCACATACGAGAGGAAACTGTTGACCATTTTCCATAAAAGTGATAAATGTAATACAAAATTGAGCTAATATTTACAAAAAGTCATTAATTTATGTAAAAGATGCAGTTGATGTTATTCAAATGTACTTTTTACTACTGTAAAAAGTATATTTGAATAGTACTGTAACAAAAGCGTAAAAACAGGACCTTATAGAGGATAGCGGAGTCTTAGTAAGACTCCGCTATCCGTCCCTCTGTTTGTCTGACTGTCACCAGGCTGTATCCCATGAACCGTGATAGCTAAACTGTTGATTTTTTTACAGATGATGTATATTATGTTTATATGTAACAGATATACATTTTTGATATTTGTTAATATCAACAAATACTAAAAAAATATTAAAGGGCGGGGCGCACCATACAACAAACGTAATTTATTTTGTCATTTTTTGCTCGATATTAATAACAGCAACAGGTAGACGCTTGAAATATTTACATAATATTTAGTTAAAAAAAATATTAAATTAGAAGAAAATAAATAGGAAATTAATTTCAAAAATCACATTCATCAAACGGGATATTTTATAAATATTTTATAGAGTACGGAACCCTTCGTGCGCGAGTCCGACTCGCATTTGGCCGCTCATGTTTACCTTTTGGGTACGGAAGGGATATAAATTTATTCTACATTTTTTTTGTGTTTAAAAAAATTGTTTTTATTTAAATTGACATATTTTATTACAGTGAGGCCTCTACTAGTCGAGATCTTAGCCAGAGAGCAGCCAATCTCAGTGGGTCTAGAAGCTGAAATAGCCTGCAGAGCGGTCGGAGCGAGGCCGCCAGCTGTCATCACGTGGTTACTGAATGACAAGCCCATGAATGCTGGTGTTATTCAAAAGGTAATTTTGGAGATCAAAACAAGTACATCTCTGGTTCTTTCTTAAACCATAAAAACTATCTTTACACACGTGGGGCAAAAAATTTCGTTTTAAATCGTGTGTTTTGGGACAATTGCTTTTTAATAATTGGTAGGTAGATTCTTTCTTGCTTCCAATAATCTCATTATTCTTTATTTATTTCCTAACAATATTCTTAAAATTAATTGAAAATATGTAATAAGATATTCTTAACTGTGAAAATTGAAACCAAAAGTAAAAATATGTGGGATTCCAATCCACCACCTCTATTTCCTGTACCGTGATTGGTCAACCAACTGAGCCATCATGTCTTCGAGTCATCATTACAGATTTCATGCCTCTCACATGAATTTCAGTAATAATTACTTATAACTTTAAATACATTTGAAGCAAGCTTTATTTCTATAAGTTTGTATAAGAATTTACATCCATTTCAACTTTATACAAATACAAAAAGTTAAACAAAATACAATTACAATTAATTCAAACATTTCCAACCTTTCCGTTGCCAAAGTGCCCAATAAACTAGTTGTACTACCGCGCTGAATGGCAATGGCCAACCTTTGCATCAGAAATGAGTCAGAGTGGGAGTCACCACTTTCTCTCTTATTCTGTGCCCTCCCAGACACGTTTAGCGTAGGCACCCCAACATCCTATGGTTTCTACGGGTATGGGGATAAAACTATAGTGCTATCCCACAACCAAATACTTCATCTGCTTTTTTTCCACTGCTTCCTCAGCAGCCGCTGCTGCTGTGCTAATAGTGCATCCAAGATGACTGACTGCCACTATGCTAACACATTTTAAGTATTATTAAAAACTCTAGCTAATATCTTTTTCATCATAACGTCATTAGTTTTCATAAAGCTTTCAGTATTAAATGTTACAGTCATCAATCTTCTATAAAAGGATTTCGCTAAACAAGTTGAAAAGAAAATGCAAATAACAAGGAACATTTATCATTGAGCATTCAAAACATTATGCAGTTTAGTTTCCACATTTGAGGCACTTTCTGCATGTGAAAAAGATTTATTTTTGTAGTTTCTGCAAAGCAACATTTTAATATACAGATCCTTATAAGTCTGACACCAGTACCTGTTCATTAACACTTTCCAGAACATTACGAATTTGTTTTAAATGTAACAAAAAATTATCTTATAAATACTTTACTTGACACCTAATGTTTTTCCAGGTATTGGTAAATGATAAAACATAGGTTTAAGTTAAGGGGGGAAGTTTCGGGGCCCAGTGCTGCCCTCATTTGAAAGGAAACTGAGATATCGTTTAAAATTTTGTATGGATCAAGTCCAAGATAATCCTTCAAACTATTTTATGAACTACTATTTACAGTGTAAAGTGAGAATGTGAAGCTTTTCTACGCACATTTGCCAAAGTGGCCGTTTTTCAAGCTTCACGTTCTCACTCTTTCAGGCTTTATCAAAACAAAATTTTGAATGATATCTCCGTTTCCGTTCAAATAATTTATTTTAAATGGGGGCAGCACTGGACCCTGAAAAATCCTGTATCCCCTTAATATCTAACGTGACAAAAGCATTCTAAGGAATATGCATTTTTTTCCCTTACTGGCTACGCGTTTAATTAATATTAGTACACTGAACTTTTAATTTAGAACATAATTTTACAAGATGTATGTCCTAAATTAGTCATTCTTTCAAAGATAAAAAAAATCGATGGTAACATAGGTATATTTCTAATGAAAAAGGTTTTGTTTCAGAATTCCGAAGACAAAAACGAGACGATATCGTTTCTCCGATGGACCCCTCGAATGGAGAACGACGGCCGAGTGATCAAGTGCAGAGCTGCTCACACCAAGTTGGAACATTCTGTGTTGGAGACTTCTATGAAGTTAAATTTACATTGTGAGTATCTTTTGCTATGACTGAGCAAAGAAGCGTCTACGCTTCAGCTTGGGCACCAATATTAACGTTGTCGTTCGACTGTTCTCAAGTCCCATTTCTCAAGTTTGCTAGGGTCGAAAAAATTTTGTATTTTTGTTTTTTTTTTTTTACTTTTCAAAATAACGGTGTGATGAAGGTTTTAAAAAGACACTATACACATTTATTTTATTTTAAAGTATGTATTGAGAATTTAGTAATGTGAATGCTAAGTTATCCCTTACAAAACAAGTTTCTCTTTGACATTTCTCTCTAAACTACAGCGCCAAATGCGTAATGCTACCAAATAAATGTCACCATTATCGTACATCTCACGATTATTAACTGTTATCCCCTACCCGCGTACACAACCAAGTTCTCACCGAAGTTTGTTTGTCGACAGATGTCCCCATAGTGGCTCTACAGCTGGGCTCCAAACTCAACCCGAACGACATCGAGGAAGGCGATGACGTGTACTTCGAGTGTGTCGTGCAGGCTAATCCGCCGGCTTATAAAGTTGTTTGGGAACACAACGTGAGTCGAGTGATTTTGAGAATATTGGTCGTTTCAAGTTTGTGGTTCTGTTTTGTTAATTAACACGAATTAAGCGACATATAACAAGACACGTAAAATAAATGTATCTTCAAATTTATTTCCAAATGCGAAATTACTTAAATATTATAGACCAAAACAGGTAGTTCAGTCACTTATACAATATGTTACAAAAACTCTGTCCGCTCCTTGGAGGAGCAACTCAAACCGTCAATATGAACAACTTTTCCTATGGGACCAATGCTTGAAACTCGAAGAAAATAATCGAAATTTTCATACAAATTCACGGGCTGGCCGAACACTTTTGTATGAAAATGTCGATTTCTTTTTCCAGTTTCAAGCATTGGTCCCATAGGAAAAGTTGTTCATATTAACGGTCTGAGTTGCTCCTACAAGGATAAGACAGGGTTTTTGTTACATATTGCATAGTTAAATAAACTTTAGTGACGGGTACAGAACCTCTGTGTATACATTTTTTTATGTGTTACATGCTACGTCAAAAGTCCCCATCCTCAAACAGTTAACTCCCCGCCTGATCACTGCCGCTGGTGACAAGAGCGCTGGCTGCTTCTGCTATTCAGCGACAAATCGCAGCCAGCGTTCTTGGCACCATGCCACGCGGTCAACATCTTTTAGACTAGGTTTTATTTAGTTTGTAGTTAAATTTAACATATTTGTACGTTTATTTCTTTCTTTCTTTTAATAAACAAATTTTACATCTAAAACAATTCCCCATTCCGATGCAGTTTTTTAAATTTACATACATTTATAGGGTCAGCTGATGACTCACAACCAACGGGCTGGCGTCATAGCAGGATCAGCACATCTAGCGCTACAGGGTGTTTCAAGAGATCAAGCAGGAAAGTACGCGTGTATTGCTTCCAACGTCGAGGGCGACGGGAAGTCTCCACCAGTCAGCTTGCAGGTTATCTGTAAGTATTCTTTTTTTTCTGACTTTTGCAATTATCTAGGATTACTCATATATATTATACATATCTACAGTCAAATAGGCAGTGCTTAAGTTGGGTCGGATATTTAGTGCTGCAAGGCCAGAGACAGTTGAAAAGAACTCATGTATTGCATCCATTGGACTTCCTGCGTTTTATGATGATCAATAATAGTATGAACCATACTATTAATATGGTATTACTTCTAACGTAACGTAGAGGGCGATGGAAAGTCGCCGCCAGTCAGATTGCAAGTTATATGTATGTATTGTGTTGTCGGAAATATGTCTGCTTTAGGTAGTGATGTCAAGGCTCGAGGCCTCCAAGTCCTAGAGCTCGGAATCGTTTACAGGGCTCGCCTCGTTTGTGTGAAGCTCGACGACTTGGGAGTCTTTTTCAGAGCTCGAGCCTTTTCGAGAGCTCGATCGATCTGGAGGATTTTTCACGACTTGAGTCTTTTTCAGAGCTCAAGCCTTTTTTAGAGCTCGAACCTTTTCGAGAGCTCGATCGATTTGGAGGCTTTATCACGGCTTGAGTCTTTTTCTATGAGCTTGAGCCTTTTTGATCAATTTGGAGGCTTTATCACGGCTTGAGTCTTCAATAATGAGAGAGAGAGCTCAATAATGTGTGATTTGTCCCTATATATTTATATTTATTTATTGATGTTTGATTAATTATTCTCGCGCGGCTACATACTTTTGTTAAATTAAAATTTAAAATTAAATTAATAGGCTCGGCTTGAGAACTCTCTGAGTAAAAAGACTCAGAGAACTTAAGCTTTCATTGAAGGTTCGCGTTCATTTTAAGACTCGAGCTTTTTTGAAGGCTCGAGCTCTTTTGATAGGTTCGAGTTCTTTTGAAGGCTCAAACTCTTTTGAAGCCTCGAGGCGTGGAGCTCACGTCTCGGCTCGACGCCTGCCGAGCTCACCGAGTCCTGCCAATCTGCCTTGAGGCTTCAAAAGTAGGACTCGACGCCTCGAGGTTTGTACATCACTAGTTTCAGGGTTATTGTTACTTAATAATTAAATTTAAAACAAAATGACTAGCAAAGTGCGTGTCGAGCCACTCGCAGTGTATGGTTCCGTAGTTGCGGTATATTTTATTACTTGGTAACTATAACTCTTTGATTTGCAAACCCTACTTAGCTCTGATAGTTTTCCTTTAAACTTCGTTATACATATCATTGCCAGCAATTTTTATGACGACTCCATATACAAGTATATATTTAGCTGATAGAGGGAGGAGAGACTGAACACTCGCAAATATTTGCATTTTGAAACGAAATTATTCACCAACGGATTTCTAAATTAAAAAATGGTATTTACAATTAGAATATTTGTATAAAAGACCTATTTATCAACACCATGGGACACATATTTTTTTACGATTTTATTTTACCACATTGCCGGCGTTATGGACTCTCATGCCAAATTACAGCATTCTAGTTCTTATATACTCTCTGAATAAAACCGCGGACAGACAGACCGACAGACATGATGAAACTAGACTTCCTTGAACTTACCACAGAACCCTAAAAACTAAAGATTCACCTTCAATAGGAAGTATGTAGAGAGCAAATATTATTTTGGCATGATCTAAGCATTTTTATTGGTATTAGTAATCAATTATTTACAGCCAAAGAGCCGGTATTATATTATTCATGTGATATTCTATATAGATATGGGATACTCCATTTTCTCTGGAATAAGAAAAGACTACAGGACGTGTATGAATGACAAGAAGATGAAACAACATGTGAGTTGAGACTGCGTTCTTATAAAGGGCTAAAGACAGACAGCTAATTTAAAACCTCTCGCACAAATACGTTTCCACGCATTGGGTAAGGATCTTCCCTGGGCAGTTTGGTAATCTTTGAACAGGCTCCGGTAGAAGATGCCGAGAAAGACGAGCAAAGTGGGTTTATTCTGACAACAATTTGTGTGACTATTTCACATAGTCAAGGACCACCTTTTGTCATGTCCCAACTACTCGACTCTTTGTACTAAGGGAGGTTTCGATGAGGTCAACGACAAGGCGCTGTGGCTAGGTTCTGGTCTAAAGAAATTAATTAACCAAGCGAGCGAAGCGTCTCAGTTTCGAGATTGGCCAAAAATGCTTTTGTCCGGCTGTCAGTTTGTCATATTGTCCGACTGTTTTCGCCTACACGTCGCATGTCTCAACCGATTGTCGTGAAATTTTGTGAGAAGATTCGAAAATGATATAGTATCTCAAGAACCGTGACAGCTAGCTAGTTAAACTTTTCACATATCATCTATTTCTGTTGCCGCTATTACAACAAATACTAAAAACAGGATAAAATATTTAAGTATGCCTCCTATGCAAGAAACGTTTTTATAGATAACTAGCTGCGTCCGCGGATATAAAAAATAGCCTATATGTTAATCCATGGTATCAGCTTCCTGCATACCAAATTTTATTAGAATTGGTCCAGCCGTTTGCGCGTGAAGAAGTAACAAACATACACATACACCCGCTCACAAACTTTCAGCTTTATTATTAGTGTGATGGTACAGGAACCTTTCGTGCGCGAGTCCGTATCACACTTTGTCGGTTTTTATATTCCAAAATAGCTATCAACATGAACCTCAACAACTTAGAATCAGCTTTTGTGACTAACGTTCTCAGTTAAACTGGTTAACAAGTTGACTTGTTATAAGTTTATTAGTTATTTCGTGTTGTAGATCACACTAATGAACTACGTTCGGCTTCACATCATACAAATACTGATTGTTGTAGAAAGAAGGTATTACATAATTGTTCAACAGATATAAGCGCCTATAAGTTGTTTTGTACAAGCTCTTTCATCGTTTTTAAGGTTCCGTAGTACCTACAAGGAACCCTTATAGTTTCGCCATGTCTGTTTGTCTGTCCGTCCGCGGTTTTACTCATAGACTGTAAGTACTAGAAATTAATTTAGTACAGGTATGTATATTAATTGTGCCAAAATAGTGGTAAAACCAAATATTGTAAAAAAAAATTTTTTTGTGTAGCTCCCGTACAAGTAAAGTAGAAGTCAAATCTTTTTACTTGACTATCCCATCGTGTGGGGTATCGTTGAATAGGCCTTTCAAAAATATAATGAGCTTGCAAATACCATTTTTGATTTAGGGATCTGTTTCTGAATATTTGGTTTTATAATGCAAATGTTTGTTAGAGTCAAGTGACCCCCAATCTATCTATCTATCTATTTATCGGTTATATGTATATACATACATATAACCGATAAATGACATGTGAAAAAATTCACAGCAGAAGTACATATAACGAAGTTTAAAGGAAAACTATCAGAGCTAAGTGGGGTTTACAAATTAAAAAGTTATAAGCGACCAACTCATAAAATGTACTCGGAAAAGGAAAAGTTCAAACAAATTCAATAGAAAATTAGTTTTTAGGCGTTTTTAGTGGCGTGAACTCAAGTCGGCATTCGCAACTACGGAACCCTACACTGCGCGTGGCCCGACGCGCACTTGACCGGTTATTTTACGTACCTTGAAATTTCGTACCGATATATTTTTTATCTGCTTTTATTGCTTAATATATCCTGTTTATAAACTAAAGAAGTAATAATAAAAGCACTATGCCAAAAAGCAAAACAAATTTTATGTTATTTATTTGTAATTTAGTTTTATACGTCATAACAAAATCCGATCCACGAAACTGATTTGATCAGACGAAAATATAGTGAAAAAATATTTTCTCATATTTGGTTTAAGGGCTCTAACAGACGACCCAGTATGCCCGCGGCCCTGGTCGCGCGAAACATACTTGTTAGAGCTTTGTGAGCCTTTACTCGAATTATTTTTACTTACTCAGTTATAACTCTTATTTAAAAAAAATATAATTTTTCACACTATTTTGACTGCTAAAAGTCGGTAGGTAGTTTTTATTCCATTGATTACGAAATCTCAACATGTGCTTCCTATTGTGAAAAAAAAAAATACTATACTTATAGATTTTTACATAACGCTAAGACCAAAAGACGTGTTTGGAAAAATAACTTTTGTTACGCTATCGAATGTGTTCCAATCGCAGGAATTTCCATATGTATCTTCCAACCAAGTGTTAGTGATTCGTTTTTTATTGTAGTTGGAATACGATTTTGTATATGGTGTTGTGGTAAAACAAAACTATTATAATATTGGAACGAAGTTCCTTATTGCGCGTTGAAAGGGAGCTAAACGGAAAAAATTAAAACCAAAAGTTGTAACGACACTTTTTGTTCATTCAAATTTATGAAGATAATAAAAACTTAATTTTAGAAGGCCGAAAAGAGTTTGAATGTAATTTAGACCTATTTATATTTTACTTCGTTCCATCCGGGTGTCCCTTGACACCTCTCAAGTTTTTATTTTAGTATACGTTATGTTACTGCATAAATTCAAGTAAAGTCTACTTCGATAAAAAACACTACTTTCAAACACCTTATTAAAATGAAATAAAAAAATATGTTTTTTTTTCTTCCTAAAACCAATAATCAGAAAACCGTCTGCGTTACCCAAAAGCAGAATGCCTCAGATGCAACCGGGAACACGCTCGGTTAAATAATAAATAAAAATAATTAATAAATTCGTTTATTGCAGGTAACAAAACATACAAGTATATTATTGGCCCATATTTATACAGGGTGTTTTTTAAATCCCTGGCATCCTTTTTTTTGGTTGAATTGAGTCGGTCCCATACAAAAAGTTGCTCATATTCATGAGTACTTTCACCAGTAGAAAGGATTCCAGTGATTTAAAAAACACCCTGTATATACCTTACAGACTAATATACATTGTAAAACTTAAAAATAATACAATTTTGTATGTAGATGTCGCGGTTTTGCGAGATTATATGTTGTTTAAGGGGATACCAGAATTTTCCGGGGTCCAGTGCTGCCCCCATTTGATAGGAAAAGGAGACATCATTTAAAATATTGTCTTGACCAGGCAGATAACCCTTCAAACTATTATATAAACTACTTTTTACAGTTTAAAGTGGGAACGTGAAGCTTTTCTACGCACAATAGTGAAAAACGGCCACTTTTGGCGTATGTGCGTAGAAAAGCTTCACGTTTGGATCCCGAAAAATTCAGGTAGCCCCTTAAGCATTCTTCATACCAATTTGCACTTATTCATATCTGTTGTTCATATTTTCGACCTCCGTGGCGTAATAGGTCACAATGCTAGTCCGCCACCCCAGAGATTCCGGGTTCGATCCCCGGTCAGGGCAAGTTGCGAAATGGTATTTTTCAAATTGTCTTGGACGTTTATCTATATATGAATTTGTTATAAAATATAGTAGCGTTGAGTTAGTATCCCATAATATAAGTCTCGAACTTACTTCTAGCTCAGTCAGTGTAATGTGTCCAATATATTTATTTATTTGAGTAACCTTATATAAAATCCCTTATTTTGATATCTTAGCGATAAAATCCGCCATTTTGTCTTTTTATATTTTTTGACACTCCTGTGTCATTTTCACAATTACGACGAATCAAGCTTAAATCCGTCAAGTCGTTTAGGCTGCCGAGTGTGCCAAAATAAAAAATACCTACTAGAAAAATATAACCCTACTTCTGGCACAGTCGGGTAAAAAGGTCTTACAACTTTGTACAGTTTCACAGTTACTTACGATAATAAGAAAGTATTAAATACGTTACAAAGTATTTACAAAGTCGAAGTTTCGTTTGGAGCCCATTTGCCTTAATTTCCGCGAAAGATGAATTTATTATTTACGAAATGAGAAAGAAAAGTTTCGCAACGTAAATAGTTGGTTATGACTGGAATTTAAAGCTCAACTTGGATAATTGTTTTGCTTTATAACATTTCTAAGACCTAAGCATTTTGAACTAATTTTTAAATAGAGTGTTATACTACAGTACTATAGAATAGACTAGATATAGGTATAGCGTTCGCGAAGCCACACAGTGTCTTCTCGTCCAAAATACCTCAGTGCCTCAAGAATAAAGTCAACAACCAATGTGTGTTACCAGTGATTACTTATGGCTCTGAAACGTGGTCCCTTACTGTAGGTCTCGTAAGAAGAGTCGAGGTCGTTCAGCGCGCTATGGAGAGGGCTATTCTCGGTGTTTCTCTACGTGATCGAATCAGAAATATAAAAATTCCTAGGAGAACAAAAGTCACTAATAGCCGAGCGGATTAGCTCGTTGAAGTGGCAGTGGGCGGGACACATAGCGCGACGAACCGATGGCTGTAGGGAAAAAAGGTTCTCGAATGGCGACCACGTACTAGCAAGCAAAGCGTAAGACACCCACCCTCAAGGTGGTCCGACGGCCTGACCAAGGTCGCTGGAAGGCGCTAGATGCAGGCCACTCTAGATCGGTCACTTTGGAAATTCTTAGGCCTATGCCCAGCAGTGAACGTTATACGGCTGAGATGATGAGATGAATATTGTCTTTCAAGCGTGCACCTTTCATAACATCACCCGTTTGGTTGACTGGCAGCTAAGTCCTTAGGCTTTAAGTCCAATATTACACTTGTATTTATATATAAAGTCGAATAAATAAATAAATATTTTATTAACTTTTGAACCACCGAACCAATTTCAACTAAACATAGCTAAGGACCGCCGCAAGGAAAATTGCTTTTACTTGAAAAAACCACATCGAAATGGTCTATCCGTTCGAGAGCTACGATACCATAGCAGGCCTGTGTCACTCCCCTTTTAGGTATCGAAAATATACCTACATTATTACTATGCGCGCGGCGACCACTTCGAAGGGGAAAATTTAGTTACATGAATCTTTTGTCCAGAGTAATAAGAACGAAATTGGCTTGCAAAGGATGTCTAGGTATCTAAACGAAGAGGTGAGAAGTTCTTATGCAAGCTGAATAAAACCATGGCGCTAACCAAATTAAGTAGATATTTATATTAATTTCTTTTCTGAGTAAGACTTCTGTACGTGAGTACTAGTACTTATTCTGTGGCCATAGACATACAGAAATTAGCGTCAAACTTATAACAATCCTCTTTTTTGTCGGGGGTTAAGAATAAAATCAAAGTCTAATTATTTATTTGCATTCATCTAAGTAGAAAAAGATGAACATAGAATAATAACAGACCAAGTGCGAATCGGACTCTCGCACAAAGGGTTCCGTACCATTATCTAATAAAAAAATCATGTTTTTTGTATAGCCCCAACTTAAATATTTATTTTATTCTGTTCTTGGTATTTGTTGTTATAGCGGCAACAGAAATACAACATTGGTTGTTAAACTGTCGCCCTTTGAACATATTATTAATGTATATATGTAAACGGGGCTTAGCACGAACCTTTTTCATACGTCTAACATTCCGCATACAAGTTACAGCCTTCGTGGTCGCAGACCGACTGGCTGGAGTGTAACGTTAGACGTAAGAAAAAAGGTTCGTGCTAAGCCCCGTTTATATATACGTTAATAGAAATACATCTTTAAAAAATTCAACTGCCTAGCTATGACGGTTAATGAGATACAGACAGACGCCTGGTGACAGACAGACAGACGGACGGACGGACGGACGAACAGCGGAGTGTTAGTAATTGGGTCCCGTTTTTAACCTTTGGGTACGGAACCCTAAAAAGAATCCTATATGTGAAGCTATCAACCCTATTACGTAATACGTTTGATTCCGGCGAGGGTGAAATCCGTGTGATATTTTTCCCTGTGACCTAGAACAGAAGGGTTGGAAAGGAAACGCTTTTTGAGACTTGATACGCTCACACGTGAAACAGGGTGTTGAGATAGATATAGGGTACAGTAAAATCTACTTTTGTTCCCAGTGCTTGCAAATATTTGTTCTTTTTTTCTCAGGCATTTTTCTGCACAGTAGGACAAGACATTAGCTTAAAAAATATTTAAATAGCTATATGTCTAAGGAAGCGTATTGGGAATTCCAATGTCAGAAATATGTTTGTTTAATATAAAATTATTTATTATTATAGAATATTATTATATTTACTGTAACATTTATTTTGGTAGGGCTCAGACAATATGAGCAAAAGCGTGCTAGCGACAGGTTGCAACGTAGTGTCGTGCGATGATCGTAGATTGTCGCTGACCACGGGCGGTACCTACTGTCGCTCTTCTAAAATAACCTTTAAGAGTCGATTTGTTCGCTATTATAAATAAAAAAGGCATATTAAAAAAAAAGTCTTTTGAAATGTATACTTAGTTCAAATTAATTTTAATAAAATTTCTACAGAAAATAAAACAAAAAGGAAACTATTTTAGACTTTTCCTTATCCTAATAGAAAACCTTTTATAAAGGTTCCTAATAGATTTTCCTGTATATATATCAAGAGTAATTAATCTAGAATAAAGAAAAAATATCATGTACGTTGAAAATTTTGTACAAAGAGAACTTAACCTCAATACGTGGGACGAAATTACGAAAGTACGGTGCGAAAATTAAAACCCGGCGTTCTGAAATTCATATCGCTCTCGCATAGATTTCGCTCAAAGCATACGGCGTACATTTGCATAGCCGATATTCACGCCAGTTCACAACTTCACACGCCATCAGAATAACAAATTGAATCTGATGTAACGTGAACTAACTGAACCAGATCGTTCACAAATGTGAATTTTTCGTTTGTTAACCTTTATTAAGTAACAGAAAGTTATCGAAATGTAAACTTTAGGGCTCTTTAGACGAGCGATAATTAGCCCGCGACACCTGTCAGTCTGTTATTTCTGTCACAAACTAGCAAGAACTGTCGCATGACTGTCGGTGACCGATTGTGGAACAAAAGTCCGACGTACCTTTCTCCGGGTTATCATTCAAAGACATTACATTTGTCCTTCCGATGACTCACCAACCGAACTCTTCATATCCGTACGATTGTCCGTCAAGACATTTCGCCTTCCGTCCGCTCAACGACGGAACGATTGGTCACCGTACCCTTGTCCGAAACAATATTTAGTCTTTCGATAAATGACCGACAGATTCTTTCATCTACTTTTATAGACTAGACATCTTTACCTTGATATACAAACATTTCGTAGGTACTCTTAACTTTAATAATAACTGACAGGAAGCAGCCATTGATAGCCAGCATTTGTTCAGCAGAAGTAAACAAAAATTAAACTTAAAAATAAAAAAAAACTTTATAAAATACATGAAACACGTATTAAGTGACTTTAAAACTTGAGAGCTTCCCTCAATTTTATCATCCTAGGATTTTATCATGAGTCTTTTGAAACAAATAATTTATGATTAAAAAAAAACCGAACCGACTTCATAATTCAACACAACAAAGTCTTCCAAGTATACAAAAATTTAAGTGTTCCCTCGATTTCTCCGATCGTCATCGGCGACCGTCACTAACATGTGTCGCGAACTCGTGATGCCACATTGTCACAGGTATAATGTTGTAAAAGCCCTTAGATCAATAAAAAACACAAACACACGAACTTGTTTTATTTATAAAGGTAGCAAAACTCAAATCAACATAAAAATCTATAAAGTACACGTTAAAGCAACTTTATGTACTCTCACTTTTTATCTTCAAAGTAAGTTATGAAACGACCATTATAATTTATATGTAGTAACACTAGAAAAAAATCGTTTAATCCAAGGTTATACAAAAATAATGGCACTGAAGCACGCATTCATGTCAACGCTAAAAATATGTACTTCATGATTTTATCTCATTTTGGCTAATGAGATACTGATATCTGTAAAATAGGAACTGCCCTTGGGCTATGTTATGGAATATGTTAAAATAAGCTATAAAAACCATTACACGTAAATAGGTCATTAAATATTTTAATGTTGTAATGTCACGTTAGATTTTATCTCCACCATCAATTTACTTACCTACAAAATAGTTAATATCTACTGCGCATATTTTGATCGATTATATCAATGTTTATCCATAAAAATTAAAAAAAAAAAATTTTGATGATTGATGATTTTTAATTTTCAACTGTTTTGAATGAAACAAATTATAAAAATGAATGAAACAGAAATAATTTGATTCTCTCTCTCTCTCAGACAAAGCATTTTGGGTCTTGCGGATCTCAGCGACAAGTACAGGGCCGCAAGTAACTAAGGCCGCTTTTAGAGTGATGGGTGGGCGAGAAGGTAAAAAAACCAGCCAAGTGCGTTTGGCTATGCGCAGCGCAGTGTAGGGTTCCGTAGTTGTGAATGCCCACTTTGAGTTCACGCCACTAAAAACGTCTAAAAACTAATTTTCTCGCGAATTTGCGATGGTTGCATGTTCGCGTCTTAAAACGACGCATAAAGAAATTTTTTCTTACAAAAAATACTTAAAGAAATGCCTATCCTCATCATTATATCATGTTTAGTTCATGGAAATTGACGTCCTAGTGTTCATTGCAAAATGCTGGTCTGAAAACAAGCGCGTATGTTTCCATTCTGACGTTCGACAGCTGAGAGGACCGCTTCTAACTGGCTGCATACAATTGTATCTGGCAGCATAGCTACTAGGTTTGTGTCATTTTATTACTGAAGGCTTTAAGTACAAATTTTGTTTATATTTGTTTATTTAGTTTTTTTTTTACAGTAAAGGTCTTTATTAATAAATAAAGGTAAATCTTTTAACAAAAAAGAACTTAAAATACTTAAATTAATTAAATCTAAACTAAAACCTAAAGAAAAAGAAAATTAATGAAACTAAATATGAAATACTTCCTCAAATGCATCTGATTGAGGCAAAGTACCCAAAACACTTGCAGCGTTGCCTCGCTGAATAGCAAGGCTAATTATTTGGGCAAGGACTACTTTATTTTGTTTATTGTGATAAAAACGATATGAACCAATTACGTTTATCACACATTACAATTATTAGATATACTCGTACATACATGCAAAATAGACTATTAAACTAAAAAATCTTTATAAAATAAATATATGTCAAAAAACAATTACTTATGTAAAATAAAAAAACATGTCCCTCTGTCCGTACTTAATGTCACTTATTCATCGTCGTCACTATCACCACTATTGGTGTTATACCATTGGTCACACAAACTTTCACAATAAATCAATACAGCCTTTACAATGGATGACCAGTTGTAAAAATTAAAATCAAATTCAGTGTTGGCGCGACGGAGTGCATTAAGATTGTCCAGTGATCGTACTAATGGCGACATTGCGCGCGATGTCGTGTGGCCACTGTCTACGTAGAAGATGTCATGTGGCCGACTGCGACCGCGCCTGTCTACTGGCATCTCCAGTTCGTTAGGCACAGACAGCGCGCACAGGAGATTGTGTAAAAGTAAGAAAATTTTTTCATAAAAACTAAATTTAAGATAAAAATCTTAATTTTAGTTTTTATGTCTACACTTTCTACTCACTAATATTGTCAAATATAAAAGGCCTGGTAATTCTCAACCCTACGGCAACGTGCCTAGAAGGCTAGCAGCATTGCTACGTTGTATGGATATGCCTATTTACTGACGCAGATTATTTTTTTGACTGCAGGATATTTTTTTCGGTGCGCTTTTTTATTTACAAGCTCTTTTATTTAGGTTCACCTGTCCCGTTTTCTGACTGTCTGTCTGTAATCAAATCTTGCAATTTGACCCATTACCTGTTTTCCGATTAAGCTGAAATTTTGCACGCATACGTATATCGCGTGACAATCAATATTATGATCAATATAACATGGAGCTTATCTAATGATAGAGCTGGAAGGTGGCATAGGAACTTTGTAATGAAACGTTGCAACCCCATCGAGTTTGGGCTCATTAGATTTTTCTTAATGAGCACTCTATACTTTTAAGTTCATTGTTTTAAATAAAAGCTTGTCTAAAAAATATTTTTTTAAATTGTTACTTGTTAGAGATCTTGATTGGTTGTTAACTTTTGGACCCCGCCCTTTGAGGCAATCATGGGGCCAAAGCCAACATGAAGAGGCCTTTTAGTACCTTTTTGTCAAAAAAATGAGATGGTTGCATCTATCCCTTAATGTACTAATGAGATGCACTAACGGACAGTCCTCTTTGTTTGGACTATGTGAATGGGATGTTAGTGGACCCGATAACTGAGTTATGGAGTAAGATACGGACATCTACCTAAAAATCTACTGAGAGATTTTTACCTAACTAGCCACGAAGATGCTGCCAGGGCGCAACACAATGTGAGCAGCTGAGGGTGTCGAGAGGTACGGCTCCGGTTTCACCGTCACGGGGCTTACCCCCGAGAGCGTATTTTCCCGTTATTACGCCATTACGTGCACTTCCACCCTGAAGCGTATGTTCTGCTCTTGCGACTTCACTCTGGCCAGCCAGTTAAGGCAAGACAGAGGCGGGGGATGTGTAACTGTGTATATGTGTGTGTGTACGGTCCCCTTAGAGGTAGGTAGGTATCGCCACTAACCATCAGCTCGCCACAAGCTGTCCTACGTTGACTATTTACAGAATCATCAGATAATTACTATCCTCGTATTTTAGTAGTAACACATAAGAGATAAAATGAAATCAACATAATATCCTGTCCCTTATTGCGAGTAAACATTTCGAGCCATCAAAAAGAATGCCCTTTAAAATTTTTAATCAGAGTTCTTTGATTCCTCACACATCAATAACAGAATAACAAAGATTGAAAAGATTACATAGATTTTGACAAACCACAACGCTTTTGTAATACCACTGTACCGACAGGAGATCAGGGAATTTCTGCAAAAAAATCACGTGTATTTTTTACCGGGGAAATCTAAACATTCGAATATATCACCAGCCAGCGGATCTCTGCCGCGTCAATATCGAAATAACAAATGGGAAGGGTTAATCCCTTGATATATCGTTTGAAATTAACCCTGCGAATGGTTATCGTATGTTTTCTGTTTCGTGTACACGTGGGAGTGGTTTTGTTCGTAATTATTTGGCGCTCAATTTATAAGGGTATTGCATTAAATTTAAAAAGAAGATTTAATTTTTTTACAGACTCAAAATAAAAATAGGTTATCAACTGAGATCTTTGCTTTTTCTGTTATAAACCAATTAAAAAATTTATATTTTGTAACAATAATCATTTTTTCTTATTTTATTCTTCATTACTTTTGTAAAAATACATTTCTGAAATAATAAAACTTGTTTTAAGTTTAATTTTTCAAGGTTCAGTGTTAAAATTTCCCCCTATAGCGTGACTTATTGTAGGTCAAGGCTTTTCCTTTATGGACGTTTTAATTACCTGCAATAATATAATTATATCGCCGTCGTAAACCTCTGGAATTCATTTCAGGAAATAACACTTATTCGCTTTTCTAAATATTGTAAATTAAAAATAAATTAAAAAATGTCAGCATTAGATAAGTATCAATTAATTTCTGGCAAAAAAAAAAACTAATTATGTAAAAAATAAAATGTTTCTATATTTTTATTTCACTCCTGGTAATGTAGAAAAATATGTAATTTAATAAATTTAAATTACTTAATTGTCAACAAATGAATGATTTTGTTTACAAAATATTTATTTGTTTGCCTCCAACGGCTTGTACAAATAAATTCTCTCTTTAAGATAAGATTAAATTTCTTTATTGCAGCAACTAAGTATGACAATAATCAAAAGTACATTTAAAATATAGTAGGTACAAAGTTATAGTAGGTACTTTAACTACCTACGAATCACACCGCATTGAAATCCGTTGCTTAGATTAAAAGATTTAAGCATTCATACACTCATTCAAATGGGCAGAAGGCAAGAAGCGACTTGGTTTTTAACTTACTTCGAAAAAGGAGGAGGTTATCAATTCTAATGTATTTATGTTTTTGGAACGAAGTTCCTTACGGCAGGCTTGGAGGAGATAGGGATTTTGCTGCGCGACCGAACTGAAAAAAATGTGATAGTAAAACCGTAAGGATGACCTCGTTAAATAAAACCGTTAAATGAGACGTGCGCAGGCGCGACAGTCGTATACACAAGCGAGTAGTGTATAATACCTTTGAGCACGATTTTTCTTTTGCAAATTGTGTCGATTCTACATTAGCCGAAGGAACTTCGTTCCTACCTGGTGTCCCACGACACCACATTTCTTTTTATGTATGTTTCTCGATTACTCGAAGCCACCTGCTATTTGTGTCCCATTGTTTCCTCCACAATTCTCTATCCTGTGTATTTTCTCTCCAGTCCCTATAGTAACTTTTAAAGTCGTCTGACCATCTTGTTCTAGGCCTTCCTCTCTTTCTATAGCCATCAGTTGGAATCCAGTTAGTTAGAGTGTGTGTGTGAGTGTGTTTTTTTTTCTATTTGTAAGGGGCATACTTGTTAGAAGATTCCATAATGATGATGATGTTGATTCTAACAGTAAATTTAATCTCCTGGGTAGTTTTATATGCTATCTATCCCTGACATCGTATGCCAAAATCACCGTGTCAATTACGTAATGTTAGCTCTCCACAAATAGACATCCGTACAAACATTTAAATATAACATTTTTGGCATTCGTGTTAAAAATAGACGAAGCAAACAGAGCCGGTGTAAACGAGAAATTTACGAAAATACACTTTTTTATGTAAAAACTTTTGCGCCCGTATTTGTGTTGTACCGTTTACTTTTTGGAATATTTTTATGAAGTTGAATTCATGTTTTCTTGACTCTCTATTTATGATGTGAAGGATTCGATAGTTGGTTGTGTTAACTTTTCTATTCACAATATTACCTCATCTACGACCTCCATAGCGTAGTAGTCACCGTGCTAGTCCGCCACCCAGCGGTTCCGAGTTCGATCACCTGTCACGGAAAGTTGAAAAATGGCCTTTTGAAATTGTCCTGGGTCTTGGGTATTTATCTATATACATATTTGCTATAAAATTTAGTACCGTTGAGTAAGTATCCCACAAGTCTTGAACTTACTTTGGGGCTATCTCAATCAGTGTAAATTGACCCTATATATATATATATATATATATATATATATATATATATATATATATATATATATATAAATATATATAAAAATATACAACAGTTACACAATGTGCAAAAAAACCCTGTCCAGAAAAGGGCGTATAAGTACATAAATGACAAGTTTTAAAATAGCAATAAATCCACAAGAGTAATAAAAATAAAGATGGTATCTATTTGTAAATCTTCAGAAATTTACATCAATTTTATCATAATTATACAAATTTAAAGAAAATGACAATACCGTCACTGTAACGGCTTCTTTAAACAGAGCGTGGTATGAATTGTCTATTAATGATAACACCATCACTATAATGTTTAGACAGAGCGTGGCATCAATTGTCTATTAATGATAACACCATCACCATAATGTTTAGACATAGCATGGCATCAATTGTCTATTAATGATAACACCATCACCATAATGTTTAGACAGAGCGTGGCATCAATTGTCTATTAATGATAACACCATCACCATAATGTTTAGACATAGCATGGCATCAATTGTCTATTAATGATAACACCATCACCATAATATTTAGACAGAGCGTGGCATCAATTGTCTATTAATGATAACACCATCACCATAATGTTTAGACAGAGCGTGGCATCAATTGTCTATTAATGATAACACCATCACCATAATGTTTAGACAGAGCGTGGCATCAATTGTCTATTAATGATAACACCATCACCATAATGTTTAGACAGAGCGTGGCATCAATTGTCTATTTTTTGTGTTACTCAACAATTTCATATATCTTCAACAGATAAACCAGTGTGCACGAACGCAATGACGGCGATAGTAGGAGCTGCGTTCAACGAAGCTGCCAAAGTGACGTGCGAGGTCAACGCCTTCCCTCCTCCTAAAAACTTCCAGTGGACACTCAACAACTCTTTGGGAACTATTGAGTTTGATCCGGTGAGTTAAGATAGCAGAATGTTAACCCTCTGCGACTGACGTGGTATAATTTTCCCAATTCTGCTGACGTGGTAGACTAGCAGACACCTTATGTCACTAAAGTAATTATTACAATTTGTCATTTAAACCTATTTTATTTGTCTTGAGGTAAAATATATAAACTAATAAATATTATAAATAAAAAAATTCAAAATAAAAATCACTTATGCGAAATTACAACCTTTATTGCTTAAGGCGCACTATGAACATAAATTTCAGTCTTCTTCCCAAATTCTAACAATCTTTTTAACATTTCTTATTATTTTTTTCGCTAAGCGTTCACGAATCAACATATGAAAATAGAAATTTTAGAAATTTTACGGTGTGATCTATAATTACACAGCCTCAAAGTGTAACAGTTTTTGTTGACAAATTTCGCAAATAAGCTTCGAACATTGTACACTAATAGGTTTTGAACAATCACAAGAATTATATTTAGTTTGCCGTTTTCATTTACTTGGGAAAATAAAACATAGATTCCACCAATTAGTTTGTTCAACTTATGTTTTTTTTAACATAGTATGGCCAAAAAGTTTTGGCCAAAGCTTCAAATAACTAGTTTAGGCCTAGTTTCTATGACTTTGTGGGTCCTTTTAACATGATAGCAAAATCAAATCCAGCAGCAGATTGGAAAAACCGCTAGCAGATTTGAACCCGTGACCCTCGACCTATATACGCTCGACGCTCTAAATCACTGAGCTGCCGCGCATTCTAAGGGTCAACTCACATCAAGACTTGACGCGACCCGACTTGGCGCGTACTTTTGAAGTAATGTAGAACTTGTTTTCTACACAAAAAGATACTAATTTCAGTTGCATAGTTAACAAGTTCTAAATTTATAATAATTTAAATAATAATAATATTCATTGCGTTAGTGTCTACAGATGGCACTCTATAAAGGAAGCCCAAAGAGGAATTCTTAATTAATAAAAGATAAAAATGACTTTGTAATGTTAAATTAAAACATTATTTTTTTTAATGAGAATCTTTTAACTTAGAAAGCTGACCTTAAAATGTAACTAGTTTAAAACTAACTTAGAAAGTAAAGGATATTTAATTATTAATTTATAATAGTGTCTCAAGTTAATTTTAACCAAAAAAAGTTATATATTTCTTTATAACTGCGCGCCTCGTCGCGTCGCATCTCGGTGTGAGCTAACCCTAACCTTCTCGTACCGTGCAAATCCTTCCTTCAATGAGGCTTCCGTTTCCGCCTCATTTGATTGTAATCGATAGTTTAAAAAAGCGAGTACCCACTTATTATTGAATAACCTGAGGCATAATATTTAATATTATGAAAGAAGGCCGTGTGGTTTCCAGCAGAGTAGAATAGGGCCACTCCAAGTCCTCCTGTGGATGTCGTAGAAGGCGACTTAGGTAATACAAGCTAAACAAAGCTTATAAATATCAATGAGACCTCTTTAACCCGTCTGGCCAGCGAGGAGAGTGTAGGCCAAGTCCTCTGGCTGCTCTGGCCAAGTATGGCTCTGGTAGTGCAGAGAGGGTTGTGCTCCTGCAGTGGAGACAAAAAGACCTGATGATGATGATGATGATTATAAAAGAAAAAGTTAGGATGTTTGTGTATTTATTATGCAATCACTCTAAAACGGCTAAATATATTAAAATGAAAATTGGGATATCAGCTACCACATACATATGAATACTGTGCGACTGAGCTTCATTTGATTAAAACAATATTGCTGTTTTAATCACAAGATTCCCAAAAATAACTTATCTAGCTCGGTTTTTCTGATTCTAACTTAATTTCACCGAAATCATTTTAAATATTCAGAAATAAATAAAGATAAAACAATTTAATGATGAAACGCCGTTGAGACGGCTAGCCCATGGTGTCCTGAAGCAAAGTGGTTTATTCGTGAGATAGGACGTCGCTTGAAGGATCGCTCCGGATGTTATTTGGTTCAAAGGATATCCATCGCTATCCAAAGAGAAAATGCAGCCAGTATAATGGGTACCTTTGAGCCGGATACAATTCGGAGTGGCATTTTAGATTAATATTATTAATTTATTTTTGACTCTGGCTAAGTACTTATCTCATTGATGTATGTTTATTTGGTGTCGTTTTCAATTGTTAATTGTAGATCAATAAATATATTAAAAGATAAACAGACAAACAGAAATAAAAAAACACATACTTTTATCGTATAATACTTGTTTAAGACTTTATAAATATGACAGCAATCTATTTCTATGTCCACTGCTAAATACCTAAATATCCTTTTATACAATTTTTAATCCAAACTGTTTTCCACTGACTTGTTTTAAAATAATAATCAGTTTTGTCGTTTCTAACCGAAGCACGCTATATTCAAATTAGGAACTTTGTAATAAATCCGAATCTAGCATGCATATTTTATTTGCTTTTTTAAAGTGTCAGGCTTATTATTATATAACTTCGTCGTTTATTAGTCCGTGCCACTGGAATCGTGAATTACGACCAATAAATTTCACTGCAGCCATATTTTATTTCATTAATCCCTTTTGAGTAAACACCATAACTATAATTTCACTACTACTGTTTCGGTAAACAATGTCAACTTAATACAGAAATTTATTCTTTTCAAAATCATTATTTATTTAACTGAAAAAAAATACCTAACAGCCTACCCAATGAACCTTCCTGGCGAAATAATTCACATTTTAGTGAAACCCGAAAAAAATCAGCCCAGTTGTTACTGAGTTCATCAAGTACAAAAGGATAAATAAATAAATAAATCGTTTATTTATCTCTCCAATTATTTGCTTACAATTTAGTTTACTATTTATAGTAAAAACCTAAAATAAGTGGAGAAGGATACACGCTCCGGGAACATTTTTACAAGCTTTTATTTAGTTTCACCTGTCCGTTGTCTGTCGGTCTGTCTGTCTGTAATCAAATCTTGCAAGTTAAATTTGACCCACTTCCCGGTTTCCGATTGAGCTGAAATTTTGCACGCATACGTATATCGCGTTGAAAATGCAATATTATGATGACATGGGGCTGATCTGGTGATGGAGCTGAACGGTGGCCATAGGAACGAGTTTGGGCTCGTTTGATTCGTCTTGAGGATTATAGAACAATTATAGACCAATTTCAATATTACCGGCTCTAAGCAAAATATAAAAAAAATATATATTAGACCAGCTAGTATCGTATTTTAATATTAATAAATTATTTCACTGTCGCCAATATGGATTTACAAAAGGGCGCTCTACCACTGATGCAGCAGCGATCTTAGTTCAAATTATTTACGAAGCCTGGGAGAATTGACAATACGTTATAGGTATCTTTTGCGATTTGTCGAAAGCATTTGACTGTGTCGATCACATAATATTAAAAAATAAACAAAAATTTTATGGCGTTACTGATACTGCAATCTCTGTTATTTCATCTTATCTTGATAATAGAACTCAAAGAGTTGAAATAAACAGAGTAGCCTCAAATATTGCACCTGTGAGCATGGGTGTGCCTCAGGGTTCAATAATTGGTCCATTTTTGTTTTTGATTTATATTAATGACCTCCCCTGTCTTGCAGAAAAGTAATATTGTTTGCTGACGATACATCTTTACTTTTTAAGATTGACAGAAAATGCACAAACTATGACGATGTAAGCAATACTATGTCAAAAGTACTTAGTTGGTTCACGACTAATAATCTGGCCTTAAACACACAAAAGACTAAGTGCGTTAATTTTTCACTATTGAATAAACCCAATACTCACATACCTTTGAGTCTTAATGGCCAAGTTCTAGAATGGGTACCCAACACCAAATTTTTAGGCGTAACTGTAGACTGGAACTTAAAATGGGATAAACATATTGAAGCCACTGCCAAGAAACTTAGTTCGGCAGCATATGCTGTGAGGAGGGTCAGACGGTGTACTAACGTTGAAACTGCTAGGCTAGTATACTTTAGTTATTTTCACAGCATAATGTCATATGGCTTGCTCTTATGGGGTAAAGCGGCTAACATACATGCTATCTCTGTGCTACAAAAGAGAGCAATTCGGTCGATCTACGGACTAAAATCACGCGATTCCTTAAGAGAGTTATTTAAATCTATAAATACTTTTATTGTGACATCTCAATTTAATTACGACAATCTTCTGTTTGTTAAATCTAGGTTAAATAATTTCAAGAAAAATAGTGATGTTCACAGTTATAATACTCGCAACAAAAATCAGCTTCATATGCCTAAATTTCGACTTGCTAAAACTAGAAAGTCACTCTTAGGTCAAGGTATAACATTATTTAATAAACTTCCCGAAGCGATCGTTAACCTACCAATGGCAAAATTTAAAATTCATGTTAAAAAAGTTTTATTGAATAATGCGTACTATACTATCAATGATTAATTATTTAAGAAATAAAAACGCGTGGATACTTCCTAAACATTTTCCATTACACTCCACACATGAAATATAAAATAGCTGCATTTTCTGTTACCATAATAAGCTTACTGTAAAAACATGTAAATACTCTGCGATCAACCAACAAAGGTGACCAACATATAACTAATATTTTCTCTTGACAAGGTCTGCGAGTTCGGGTTTTTCATGCTCACTAAAATGTCTAATCCGGTGGTGGCGTCACTTGTTGGGTCGTTGGATTCCCTCTAATATAGTTGAGTTTAACCATGGCTGATCCGTGCGTCAACTCGTGAACGGGTGTTGCCGGGAGGAACCGGTCAGCTCGGCTTCGCTTTTTTTTGACTACTTAATATTTTTATCGCAATTTATGTTTGTTAACTCGTTCGCAAGCATTACATGTTAAATGTGTCAATATTGTATTATATTATAAGTATTTATTAATTAAAAGACAATATTAATAATATGACAAAGCCCTTCTGGCGAGTAGGCGACCAATACTGTGAAAATGAGTTTCTTTCGGCGTTTCTTCTCAACAGTGGTCGTTACGAAGCGCTGGTATCGGTAGCTTTTCTTTAAAAATAAATTAAATTTTAATATACTTTACACGTAACATAAATTATACTTATTGACGTGTAAAAGTGCCTGTGAAGGTCTAATTACTGAATAAACATTTGAATCTTTGAATCTTTAGATCATTAGTAATAGTAATGCAAAACTTGAATAGGAATGTGCAATAATCATCAAAACAATAAACTACATACAAGTAATACACACTATTAAGTATATACTATAATCAATACCTAAATAAAATACATAAATACTCTATGATCTATCTGACAGTTTAAAAAAAAGTATGCCTTCACCTGTTTCTCATATGAAAAGCGGGTTTTAGCCTTCAACTCTTGTCTTGGGTTGGTGATAGCAGTAGATGTTTAATGACATGAGTTGGAAAGAAAAAGGGTGGTAACAAATTGTATCTACTCTGCTAGTACCACTCCACACGGCATCCAATGAACCAGTATTTTAAGTTTAGGCGGAGGTTCAACAATGTAATAAGGTTGAAGATCGTCTGTGTCGATTTTCCCCATGGGGCTGGTCGGGAAATGAGAGGTATTGTTTTTGCATTTCAAAGATAACCATTCTTTTTTTTTTCAAAGGGAAAGTACACCATTGATAGCGCAGGCCGTTCCATCCTGACCTACACCCCCACATCCGAGGCGGACTATGGTTCCCTATCCTGCAGAGCGACGAACCTGGCTGGGCAACAGATAGAACCATGTCGGTATACGCTGCTGCCGGCTGTGAGGCCAGATCCTCCATTCAACTGTTCGTCTTTGAATCTCACAGATGACTCCGTGGAACTAAAATGTATAGCTGGTAAGTAGAAGCTAAAACAAAGTGCCACTGCATCAAGTAGATAGTAAACGGTGGATCCACTTCATCGCATACTAAAGGTACTTATAAGCCCGCTTGAGGCAGTGTTTTAGTTATGTACCTATAATAATAAGAATAATAGGGAAGATGCCTCATTTTTTTTGGTTGTGCTATGGAAAGAGTTCCTAAAAATAGGCACGTCCATGAAAAAACTACCTTGCTAATCCAAAACCTCTTTGAGATATAAAGGTTACAAAGTTACGTTCGCCATTGGACGGCGTCTCGGAGCGCATGAGAAAGACTGAACAAGAGTGACGTCACTTTTGTCGCATGTGTAGGCGTGATGTAAGAAAATTTGTTCGGGTGCTATGTTGAATATTGCGTTTACAGGTTTGGCCTCATAACAAAAGAAGCTATGATATTTAAAAGAAATCCTATCTCCTCCTTAAATCCTTCTTTGAATTAAATTAAATTTCAATATAAACTAAATTATACTTATTGACGTGTAAAAGTGCCTGTAAAGGTCTAATTACTGAATAAACATTTGATTTTTGAATTGTGGTAATATTATATTTAGAAAAATATATTACTTCTAAAATTGACTTTTTAATCAACTATAAACCATAGTTAAAGGCGTTTTTTACATTAATGCTTACTACATAATGAAATCAGAGACATTTATCAAAATCTACTCACAATGCATGTTCTCTATTGTTAGTCTGTAAAATCCAAAGTTGAAGGTAGGTGAATTTAAATTTAAAGAAAAAAGGGAGGATTTTATTCATATTACTTACATCTTGACAGTAATAGTGCTTTTAACCTACTTCAAAAAAAGAGGAGGTTATCAATACGTCGAAATCTTTTTTTTGATGTATTATCACCGATTACTCGAAGATGCCTGGACCAATTTGTTTGAAAGTGTATACTTGTCAGGTGGTCCCATACAAATTTTATTAAAACTGGTTGTGTAGTTTGGGGGTCAAGTCAGTTTTTAGTTTTGAAAAATTATTGACTCATTACTTTATAAGATTTCCTAGTTTAACTTGAAAGCTGAAAAGCTGTCGACAGAGTGTTGGCCACTTACACGCGGGAACAAAAATAAATTACCAAATAAAAAAAACTCACCCCTTTGTAGGTTACGACGGAGGCCTCCACACAATCTACTTCGTCGAAGCATGGGAGTCAGGCAATCTCATAGCCAACGCGTCAACTCCAACCCCAATCTGGAAGCTCAGGGGCCTGGGTTCGGGAAAGGCCTTACAGTTAATCTTCTACGCCCACAACGCGAGAGGAAGATCAGAAAAAACTACGCTGAGGATACACACGTTATCAAGACTCGCTTTACACACAGGTTCCTAATTTTTCTGTACATGCTAGAATCATCAAACACATGGTCGCTCTATTGCTACTAAGTCTCAGTTTTTTTTTTAAATTTCCCTACGACCTCCGTGGCGTAGTAGTTACATACTAGTCCACCACCCAGTGGTTTCGGGTTCGATCCCCGGCCAGGGCACGTTAAAAATGGCCTTTTTCAAATAATCCTGGGTCTTGGGTATCTATGAATGTATTTGTAATATAAAATATGGTATCGTTGAGTTGGGACTTGCTCATTCAGTGTAATTTGTCCCTATATATTTATTTATTAATTTTATTTATCCCCATAGATTTGGTCCCATAGGAGATGTTATTCAAATTGAAATTAGAGAAAGTGCATTTTAAAAACATATCATTCACCCAACAGAAGCAAAGACAACAAACTCCAGTACGATGGACTCAAGTTGGGCTCTTGGCATCGTCGCAGGTACTGGTGGTACCCTAGCCGTGGTCACAATCATAGCCCTTCTAGCTAGAAGAAGGCATCATCAACCGATGCAGTATGAAGGTATGGAATTCTGCTGTATTTTCATGTGTGTCTACTCTTGTCTTAACACATTTGTCGAAATTACGCGACAGAAGGTCTGTCAATGTTTACGTTTCAACATATTTGGTCGATGCAGTATGAAGGTATGGCATTCTGCTGTATTTACATGTGTCTACTATTGTCTAAACACATACATACATACTATCACGTCTTTATCCCTAACGGGGCAGATAGAGCACTTTAAGTCTTGCAGCTCTAAGCAAACAGAGCCCAAGGCTGCAAGACTCAAAGTCCACTTTTAGCGTGATGGTGGGCGAGAAGGTGGAAAAAGGAATCAAAATAGTGATGAGTTGCTAGCCGCAAAATGATTAGCATTTTCGCCTAGTCCCTCGATCGATTGTCTAAACACATTAAGTCGAAATTACACGACAGAAGTTTCAGGCTAATTTCACATTTCAACATAAGAGACGAAGTTAAGTATCTTTACCGCATCCCTTCGGCGATACTCGGTAGAGGTGCCGAACTTTCGCTCGCCGCATATTATGTGTTGCTTCTCATTCAAAATATATAAAATATATTTCCATTGAACTTACGCCGATCTAAATCTAGTTGTTCGCCGAAACGTGACGTAATTTTGCTGAATGCGTGACTAGTAATTCAAAAAGCATTGAAAGCGTAATCACGGCTCGGTAGCATACATTGGTAAGGTACGTTTTTTTATGTTTGGTATTGTTATATAGTTTACATAATATAGTGAACTCACATATTACAAAATGTAAGAACTATTGGAAATTTAATTTAAGTCCCTGTAATCCTACTGGTCTACTGGGACAAGTTTGAATTATTGAATATAAGCCTACAGCCGAGCGTATGATGCATTTACAGGTAATTGTCGTATTATGATTAGGCTAATACCAGTATTGTTCATTGATGTGCTGAATATTATGAGCAAAGCAAAGTTACTAATTATTAGTTCAAATAGAAGTTCATTAAAAAAGGTTTAATATTGGTAAATATTGTGTACGCTCCAAAAAAGTATAAGAAATTATTTCTTATGAGTATACATAAGCACTATTTTTGTTACATTTTAGATTTAAGCAATATGGGGAAAAAACATTTTATTAAACCAATTTTTCCTTCGTTATATCTTCAATGCTAGTTCGGAAGAGAAGTGAAAACGTAAAATGTTCCAGCTGCTTCTGTTTCCTCGCAGATTGCAGAAGCCGATCAAGAAAATTGGCAAGCTTTTGATTCATATCAATTGCGATAGACTAGTAACCTATCATTACTCTTATTCTTTTCTACGTTCACGCCATCTGATGAAAGCATGAAGGCCTAAGCATAGCTTTCGAATAAAAAACCCAGAGATCTGATAGTTTACTGTTATGGTGATTTATACAACCACAACAACGAAGCGACAACATAGTTTACAAAAAGACTACGAGATGGCGCTTACAGTATCCTACATCTCGATAACAGAGTTCGTCCGATTCGCGGCTTAAATACTACCTCCGACAATACACCGTCCTTGTCCGGTGAAGTAGGACATGCCGTCCGAGGCAACTTATATATGTCAATTAAAAAAAAAATACACCGTCGGAGTCGCGGTTCCTCAGGCGCAAGGCCGTGGCGGGAAGATCTTTCCATTGTGGCGGTCAAGCAAACCACCTGGTTCCCGTGATTAACTTAAAAATTCTTTACAATAAAGTAATCGTAACGGCATGCTTTATTCTCAATAAATTTTCCTAACATTGCATTTCTTTGTGAAAAGGTAAACCATGCTTTTATTGTAATTAACTCCAGCCTTTTTCTTATTTTCGAAGTAAAAAGCATTGAACTTTCGCTCTTAGAGAAAAATACTAGAACTGATTACGAAATTGTATTTTCTTTCTATAAAGACTCCGTTAGACCACAAATAAATCGAAATGACTTCGGTTCTGAAACAGGATTTCTATACACACGGCGTTTTACTGGCGTTTTATTTCAAGGTACTCGTATATGTTCGTTTACTTGAAATCGTGTAATAGAATCCTGAAAAGGAATAAAAAGGAACTTACTAGTAGATGTCACACTCTGAATCTTTTCAGGCTTGAATAGATACTCTCTTTGAAGGATCAGGGATTATACGACATTTTTATCCGTTTTGAACAGTTGATGATTTCGTTTTTAGTGTTAGGTTCTTCATCTGTTTCAGGTACCCGAAGGGTAAAAATGGGACCCTATAACTAAAGACTTCTCTGTCTGTCTGTTTGTCCGTCTGTCTATCACCAGGCTGTATTTTTGTTGCTGCTATAGCAACAAAACTCAACGATACTATATTTTATAACTTAAACATATATAGATAAATATCCATACTACATACATACTAATACTTTACCGTATTTAATTATTTTTGCTTTCAGCACACATTCATATTTTTTTAACATAATATAAATATTTAATAGACACACACACTGATATTATTTATACACAAACCTCATTCGCCCGTGAGTCATATCACAAAAGGTCCATTGAAAACCAGCGTCGCGGTTACATCGTGACCGCGACATATGCCGAATGGGTCTTTTTGCCAAAAAACCACACCACGTCATAACAATGCTGCACAAATGTACGAGATGAAGGAGACATTTCATTCTTATCTTATTGTTCGATGTACTTTATTCTATTAAGTGTTATGGTATTGTTTGGCAAAAAAGGAAATTATATTCTAATTTGTCACGTTTTTATCGCTAATGTGGCAGACAGAGCATTTTGTATCTTCAACTCGCAGACAGAGCCCAGGGCCGCAAGACTCAAAAGTCACTTTTGGCATGATCTTGGTAGAAAAGCAATCAATATAGTGATGAGTTGCTAGCCCCATCATCTTTTAACATGATTAACAGTTTCGCCCATTCTCTCGATCGGCTTTTACGATCTACATAGAAAGCGAAGCAGCTGGTGTATTCCAAGATTTTAAGCTATTGCATAGCTTTTTATCGCGGGTTACGGCGACCGAATCAAGAAATTCCGTAATGAAAATAAAACCTAACACCCATTGTCTAACGTCGTTTCAGTTCGACAGACTTCGGCACGGTGTTTGTGTGCGTGCGACTAGACGTATGCGTGTAGACTAGCTGCTAACTGCTTATAATAAAAATTCCTGAATAACCTGTATATGTATTATAATTCCTGAATATGTATTGTAAGATAATAAAAATATTTTAAACGATATTAACTTCTCATTTATTAAATAGAAGAAAAAAAAATTGTTTTCTTATCGGTCACCACGCTCAAAAAGTTTGACTTATGTAATCAAAATAATAATAATCAAAGAAAAAAAAATACTACATAAATAATTAATTATAATAACATAAGTTGATAAAAAAGGCTATGCAATAGCTTTACCGCGGCAATCCCCGAGTGCCACTCTTTTTTTTTCCAGACCAGCATAGAAGAGTTATTTTTATGTAAGTCCAAAATCCACTAAGCATTCCAATCGCAGGGTGTGTAAGCACCCTAACTGAACAGGCAGTTCAGTATCATGCCTGGAATTCTCTAGCACCAGTCGTGTCGGGCTACATCCCGCATTTCGATTCTGATTTATGCCCTGCATTCCGATGAAATTGCAGACGTTTCGTCACTCCTACGAAATTTTTATTGAATTTTCGTCGCGGTAAGGATTTTACAGAGTATATTTTTGGATGTCTGGAAGAGATCGCTATAAGCGAAAAGAGCGCTCATTGTATTCATTTAATTTAAAATTATTTCCTTCTGTTACATTTTTCTTTTGGTGTACAATAAAGAGTTATCTATCTATGCTCAAATCAGTTGATACAATATAAGTACGCGTATTTGACACTCCAAATAATGCATGAATTGCTTATTTTCATAAAATAACTAGGTACATAATGTTACATTGTTTTTATATATTTGAATAGTTTGATTTTTTATAAAATATATTTTTTGTGAAAATCTATTTATAGCTTACTTAAGTAACAGTAGAAACATTAATAACGCTACTATGGGGCCGAAAGGTTTTTACAAAAATTTTACAAAAGAATATTAAAACACATCCGTTTTTACCACACACAGCACACAGTAGTAACAGCGACGTGCCTGAAGTTCTCTCGCACCCAGCCATGTGAGGCTGCGTTCTGAGCCGTTCTGCATTTGAATTCTGATTTATGCCCTGCATTCCGATGAAATTTCAGACGTTCTGTCACTACTAAGACATTTTATTGAATTTTCGTCGCGCTGAGTATTTCACACCATATATTTTGAATACAACGTATCTTGTATGCTAAAATCAGCAGGTACATTTTCAAAACAACCTTTTAGCTTATTTTGCAATACGACTATCTTGTATACTAAAATAAGTTGATACATCATAAGTATTTTTACACTCAAAATAATGTTACATTGTAAATTTATATTTTTATGTTTGAATAAAAATAAACTAAACTATGAAACTTACTTAAGTAACAGCAGTAACATTTATAACACTATAAGGAAGCCACAAGTTTTTACAATATCAAAAATATTTCTTATCATTATTTACGCAATTTAACGAAAATAAATAATTACAAACACATACATAGCTAAGATTCTTATCCTAAATTTTGGATACACATGCCTTTACCACACACGGCAGAAGTAGTAACAGTAGCGTGCCTAAAATTCTCTCACAGCCAGCCATATGAAGCTGCATTCTGAGCCGTTCTGCATTTGAATTATGATTTATGCCCTGCATTCCGCTAAAATTGCAGAAGTTTCTTCACTCCCACGACATTTTTATTGAATTTTCATCGCGCTGTGAATTCACACAGTATATTTTGAATAGGTATCGTGTATGCTTAAATCAACAGGTACATTTTCGAAAAGGTCTTTTAGCTCAGCTTGTAATACAAGTATCTTGTATGATAAAATCAACTGGTACATTATAAGGACTAATAACTCAAAATATTGTTAAATTTTAAATTTATATCATAACTTTATTAATGTTTGAATATTTTATATAAATAATATAATGTTAAGCTTACTTAAGTAACAACAGGACTTAAGTAATACTATTGGGAGGCAACAAGTTATACAAAAAATAAATTATTCGTAATCTTTATTTACGCAAAGAAACAAAAAGAAATAAATACAAAAACACACACACTCGCATAGCTAAGAACTCAACCTGAAATTTGAATACACGTGCCTTCAGCACACACGGCACAGCGGTGTGCCTAGAATTCTTTCGCACGCGAGGCTGCAATCTGAGCCGTTCTGCATTTGAATTCTGATTTATGCCCTGCATTCCGTTGAAATTGCAGACGTTCTGTCACTCCTACGACATTTTATTAAGTTTTCGTTGCGCTGAGGATTTCACATATTATATTTTGAATGGGTATCTTGTATTCTAAAATCATTAGTGATATAGTAATATCTTCAAACTTTAAAAATGTTTTAAAATTTATTTTATTCTTATAAATAAATAAAAGTAAAATAATTTAAAGCTTATTAAATAATAACAGAAAGATACATAACACAAATTAAACTTCTAGCAATTATTTATTTATTGCAATTTAACGAAAAATAAAGAAATACATATATCTGTAGTCTCTGCCTACCCCCATGGGAAACAGGTGTGAAAATATGTATGTATGTATGTATATCTAAGACTCAACCTGAAGCTTTGGATACACGCTACAAGGAGCTATTGATACACCACGCGCGTCTTTACCACACACGATACAGGCAGTAACAGCGGCGTGCCTAGAATTTTCTAGTGCTGGGCTGCGTTCTGAGCCGTTCTGCATTTGAATTCTGATATTATGCCCTAAATTCCGCTGAAATTGCAGACGTTTTGTCACTCCTACGACATTCTTATTAAGTATCGTGTCGCAACATGATTGTGTTGAGATTTCACGTAGTATATTTTGCATGCGTATTTTATTGATGCTAGTATAAAAATTTGCACATAATCAATACCTTGTAATCATTCAAAATAAGTAAATGCATCTCCATGTGCTAAAATTCTGTTGTTTAATAGTAGTAAGTAAAAACAGAACAAATGCAGCCGATTTTAATATTATAGAAGTGTAACTTCAACTAATATAATCGCGCAAAACGGCCCCGTAAAATTACAAGATTACTGTCGCAAGAAGTTGCGTCTGCTGTCGACCAATGTTCGTTATGATGCAGCGTCATGAAGTAGTCGCTGATTGGCCCAGCACTTTTCGTGAAGTAGGATTGCTAGAAATTTAATCAAAAATTGTATCAATAGAGTCATTTTTGCGTTTGATTATGTTTCCATAGTACGAGTAAGTTTGCTGGGCAAATAAGTGAAAATTACTTTCCAAGAAATATCAGATGAAAGAGATTTTCATTTTGATTTAATCGTTATCTTGAAAAAGAGTAAATATAGTTTTGAACGGAAATAAACCAAAAACCGCTTTAGTAAAAGTATTTGTATAAAACCAGTCTTTCGTTGAATTAAGATATAAGGTTGAAAGTGTTCGTGGAAATTCACCGAATCGTTTCTAAGAAATACAGTTCTATAAATTTTGGGATATCGACAAATACATTGTGCCAGGGTTGTACCAGGCAACTTTTAGAACCTAAATGTTGGATGGCGTGTTCAACACCCGTTGTTTTGTAATCTTAAGTTTTGGGTCTCTTTTGTCTGGCGAAAGACACAATTGCGAATTTACTGTACGACCTATAATGCCCTATGCCCTATGATTGATATAGTAATTTGGCTACATACATATATATCACGCTACACATACTGTTTGGGTCTCTTTATCCTGTGCATGATTAATATGTATTTTTAACTAACTTCAAAAAAAGAGGAGAGGTCATCACTTCGATTGTATAAGTTTTGTTTTATGTTTGTGTCCCGATTACTCGAAAACGCCTAGAATAATTCGAAAAATTCTTTTTTTTTTCGAAAGGGTGAAAATACTTGTGACTTGGTCCCATAGACATTTTATCAAAATTGGTTTTGTATTTTTCTTTTGTAGACGGGAATCCGTGTCATAACACATTTGTTTTGGTGGTAAACTCTGTATTTAGAAGAAAAAATAAAATGTTTGTATGTATGCTGGAAATTATAAGCACATTTACATTCTACATTTGTAAGTATCTTTTTACTATTCCATTAAAGTGTATCTGAAAATAAGCATATTAAGGAACGGCTCCAACGATTTAGATGAAACTCGGTATTTAGGGACTGACGAGGCAAAAAAATAATGTTAATAAAAAAATAACCAAGCAAAGCTCGATCGCCCAGCTAGTGATATGCATGAGAGAGATATCATACAGAGGAGAAACTATTTTCATCATATATTTCTTTTTTAATTTCTATTTTCAAATCAACATTTAATGTCATGAAAAGAACGTTTATTAACCTTTTCACCGCGAATGTCGGATTTATCCGACAAACAGAGTCGTGCCCGTTTCGCGAGTGTCGGATATCTCCGACAAAAAAAATACTCGTATTGCACATAACTTAAGTATCCACATCCCTTTTTGGTTGTAGGTATTTATTTTACGGCAAGCGGGTGTTCTAGACCAAGAAAAAAATATTACAAACAAATAAATTAATGAAAATACTATTCAAAACTATTCATTAATATTTATTAGCATTGTAAGCAGAGGTTTTTTTTTTATTTTTTATATTTTAATTTTTTTCCTTTTGACATATTATCGCATAAATCATTTTTTTATTACATGCAATTTTAATTTACCATGCACTTTTTTATTTATTTATTTGATTTTACTGCGTCAATTTATCAAGTCCATTTAAAGTGTTAATGTCAAGTTTAGATCTAGTTATATAAATTATTTTTATGAGTACCTATATTTATATACAAGTCAGTTAAAAAAAGATTAAAAAAAGAATATAAGTGCAAGAGAGAGCAAGGGATCAATTTTTTTGTCTCTCACTCAAAAAATGACGAAGTTTCATAATAATATAAATTTGGAACCCCTAATGGTGCATTAGGGGTTCCAAATTTATATTATTATGGGGGGATACAAAATCCAATTAGTGATTATTTTTTACTAACCACTAACTCAAAAATGTCACGTGTCTCGCTTCAAAAATGACGAAGATTCATACAAACTTGTAACCCTAGGAATTTAATTTTTAAAATCCAATAATTGCTATTTCTACGAACTACTTAAATAAATTAAAAATTTCATGTGTTTAACTTTGAAAATTACGATGTTTCATACAAATTGGAAACTCCTATTTCACCCCCTTAGGGATGAAATTTCCAAAAATCCTTTTCTTAACGGACGTCTCCTAGTCACAGTCTACGTTCTTGCCAAATTTTATCTTCATTAGCTTAGTAGTTTTCGAGATTTCGTGATGAGTGAGTGATTTTCGCTTTTATATATATATATATAGATTAACAATGCTAGTTATCGCTTGTTATTATATTTCAGCAACTTATATGACTATAGTCCATTTGTTTAGGTATTTAAAAGAATGTAAACAATTTGGAAATGTCTTTTTATTGATTTATAAACAAATGTGAAAGGAACAGTAGAGAAGGGTCGGCCTCGGCGAACATTCTGCGACCAGATTGCAGACGTTCTGAAAAAAGGAGAGGTAAAAAGTACCCGTAACCGAAGGGCATGTATGAAGAGATCGATGAGTATAAATGAAGCGAAAGAGGTTTGTCAGGATCGTAGCAAGTGGAGGTCCATAGTCTTTGCCTACCCCTGTGGGAAATAGGCGTGATGTTATGTATGTATGTATTGATTTATAAAGTGTATATTTTAATAAAAAGACATGTCAAGATTATTTATATTCTTTGAAATACCTAAACAAATGGACTTTAGCTATATCAAAAGATAAAAAAAAATCCTTTATGTTAAATACGATGGTACGAAAAAAATACTTTTTTGACATTGTGACACGGGTTCCCGTCGACAAAAGAAAAATTTGATCCGTATTCACTAAGAATTTGTAAAAGTCTAAGCATTCAACCTAGATTCTTGTCACTAAAAGCCCTATATATCTTAAAAAGAATGCTCGCAGAAATGTTACAAGGTAAAAATTTCTCAAATGTCTGTCGTGGAGATAAAACAGAAAACTATTTCGTATTCTAAAACGTAGGCCAAAATGCAAACCTTATTATCTTTAGACCATAGGTGATACCTATTATGAGTTTTATAGGTATCCATCCCGAAACTGTATACATAAAATTCTCTGTTCCGAATGAAATGCATAATTTTGTAGAAATCAACTGTTTCATGGATATTTCAAAAGAAAATCTTATTAATAATAAAAATCACACTTTTATATTATTTTTACTATGTTGCTAATACTTTATCGATAGTATTCAAATTAAACACTTTCACATTTCAAAAAACAAAAAAACGGCTAATCAGAAGATCAGAAAAAAATCTTAATTGCATATGCACAGCTGTATTATTCCTCTTTTTTCTGTTTTCCTACTGGTTGACTGGTAGAAAATGCATTAGAATTAAGTTCACCTTTGGTATCATTGTGGTCAATATAGATATTAATAAATAAATAAAAAATCTCCACCGGTAATCGACCATGATATGGTTGGTCAGCCATGACAGTTGTTAAAAACATACGATCTTAATAGTACATATCGCCTAAGTAGTAGTCGGTGTAATCTAGCCAGTGTTAAATATTACCTACTCAAGAATTGCAAAGAACACCTAGCACACTTAGAGATTCGCTTGACATTTTGCTAATGAAGAACAAGTAATTTTTTGTCAATAACAAAAATAGGTGGATACGCTTTTTTAACCGTCTTCAAAAATGGAAGGAGGTTTCTCAATTCGATCGTATATATAGGTATTGTACTAACAAGCCGTACAATAAAATGCTACATCAGCACAAGTGTGTTCGATGCGCATTTTTACGTAATTTAAAGCAGTTCGCAATTAGCCGGTCATCAAGAGCGTCGCGCGTACTCACTTCATATCTCATCAGTATCCATACTTAGTTAAATTAAGTTTCACAGCATATACCTCAGTTTCATTTCAGTTGTCTATACCGGGATCTCCCGGGACAGGTATACATTTTTTATGTGTGTTCATGGCTAACTTCGTCGTTTATAAACTGATTTTGATGTTTTTTTTTTGTTAGAATGGAGATATCCCAAGGGTGGTCGCATCAAAATCAGTTGAGCATTTTTTTTTTTTACAAAATATTGGTTTAGGCATTTGTCCTCAATCTCATCTGAAGGTGAAGTCGGTTTTCAGGGTTCCGTAGTAAACAAGGAACCCTTATAGTTTCGCCATGTCTGTCTGTCTGTCCGTCCGCGGTTTTACTCAGCGACTATAAGTACTAGAAAATTGTAATTTAGTATTGGTAAGTATATTAATTATGCGGAAAAAGTGGTAAAATAAAATATTGAAAAAAAAAATTTTTTAGTGTTGTTGAATAGGTCATTTAAAAATATTATGAGCTTGTGAACACCGTTTTTCGATTTAGGGATCCGTTTCTGAATTATTTGGTTTTAAAATGAAAAATTTTGTTAGAGTCAAGTATCCCCCCCCTCTATCTGCTAAACGGTTATATATGGACACGTGAAAAAATTCACAGCTATAGTTAATATAACGAAATTTAAAGGAAAACTATCAGAGCTAAGTAGGGTTTACAAATTAAAAAGTTATCAACTTATAAAATGTACTCGCCAAAGGAACATTTCATATAAATTCAATAGAAAATTAGTTTTTAGAACTTTTTAGTGGCATGAACTCAAAGTTGGCATTCGTAACTACGGAACCCTATACTGTGCGTGGCCCGACATGCACTTGGCCAATTTTATTAGTTTTTAAAAATGATTTGTCTTGTTGATAATAAATTGTATGAGCAACACCACGGGCTCCAGAGCAGCACAGCAAAAAGCGAACGAGAACGCGCTTTAATGAGAAAAAAAATGTATGACATGAATTTCATAAGATCACTGGAAACTACTGGAAAGTCATAAGTCGCAATTTTATAAAGGCCCCAGGCTGACTTGAAATTACACTTACCTATTTTATACAGTTTCAACAAAGACGAAAATAGTAAGCTACGGTGGACGTGACGTGCCACTTAAATAGGTTATGAAATGTTTATTATATAACCTGGGAACGTGTGGCCAATTGAATTTTGCGGAACTTATTTCAGAGTAAAGAGAGGTTACCATTATGATTTTCGACATACGGAGTTACAATGCCTATTGAAAATATTACGTTATTTAAAGTGATAGATTTTGAGTTGTTCCTAAAATTTTGACGACGTTACAGGCTCCATGCTCGTATAGAAGCTGGCTTTATACCTGTTACAATGTTGAATATAACGACATTTCCAACTTAATCGGAGTTGATCTAATACCATTTCTTAGCTAAGTACAAAAGCAATCGCAATAAGGCTGATTTCAGTGTCATGTGTTTAAACCGCGCCGGCCAGACGCGCGCGCTTGTAATTACATTAGATAGTAGCCGCGTTTCACAATAACACAGTTCAAACACGCCGTTCGAGTAACGCGCACCGCCCGCCGGCCAGCGCTGCCGAAGCGCGCGCGGTCCAAACGAAACGCGCGATTTTGAAACTCGTTTCGCGATAATAGTCCGCAGGTCAAGCGCGCTTTAAGACGCGCTGGTTCACGGCGCGTATTGCCGGCGTCAGTCTGCAGTCAGCCTAAGATTAAATATCAATAAGAAATTAAAAAAATATATATACAAATAGGTTAATCGCTTGACATTGAACAGTAAAATACGACCGAGAATATCTAGAAAGAAGATTTTTATTTCTTTTTTTTATGAAACCAAGGAATCTCAAATACCGTCAAGCTTCTTTAGGGTAAAAGGAAAATACTACACTATGACATGATTTTGATTCTGGGTACATTTTTTAACATTTCAACCGCATAACGTTGATAGCTGGTCATAGGCGTATGTCTCCCAACAATTTCCAAAATTAGCGATCTAGAGCGGCCTGGACGGCCAGCGACCTTGGTCAGGTCGTCTGACCACCTTGTGGGTATCCTACGTTTTGCTTACCAGTGTCTGGTCGCCATTCGAGAACCTCTTTGCCCTGATTCGTCGGGCTGTGTCCCGACCATTGCCACTTTAACGAGTATGTCCGCTGGGCTATTTTAAAAAATAAGTTTTTCTTTTTTTCCTACGCCTACAACGACAGTCTTTCAAACAGTGTCTAGAATGTTAGCACACACGCCAACTTGTGTCGACTTACAGCATGTCTCTAGAGACCACTATACCAAGGAGCTGTTCCTCAATTTCATCGTATTTATTAAGAAAAGTAGCTGTATAATATTTAAAACCTCTTTTTAAGGGGCTTAAAGTGGCCGTTTTCGCAAAAATGCTAAAAAATCACTTTAAAATATAAACAGCAGTTGATAAAATAGTTTAAAGAGTTATCTAGGGTTATATCAAATCTAAATCTTAAATAATATCTCCGTTTCTTTTCAAATGATTTATTTCAAATGAGGGCAGCACTGGACCTCGAAAAATTCAGGTAACCCCTTAAGGTTCCGTACTCAAAAGGTAAGAACGTGACTCTATTACTAAGACTCCGCTATCCATCTGTCGCATGGCTGTATCTCATGAACCGTGATAGCTAGACAGTTGAAATTGTCATAGATGATGTATTTTTGTTGCCGCTATAACATCAAATACTAAAAATAGAATAAAATAAATATTTAAGAGTTTTCATACAACAGTCGGGATTTTTATAGATAAAGGTACGGAACTCTTTATGTTCTCATGTTCATGAGTCTCACTTGGCCGGTTATTCTTTGAAGTGTAAGATACATTCATCAACATCATTTTGCCGCGTAACGTCCACTGCTGACCATAGGCCTCTTCCAAAGATTTCCGAAGCGACCGATCAAGAGCGGCCTGCATCCAGCGCTTTCCAGCGAACTTGGTCAGTCGTCTGACCACCTTGTGGGTGGGTGTCCTACGCTTCGCTGGCCAGTACGTGGTCGCCATTCAAGAACCTTTTTGCCCCATCGGCCATCGATTCTTCGCGCTATGTACATTAAGGTACATTGACGTTGACTTGAAAAGTTGTTGATTGGTTGGTTGAATCCAAAACCATCAGAATATTTCTCAATATTTCTCATCATAATTACAATACATATTTTCAAGACCGCCAATTTTTATAACGAAGGATTATTAAGATATCGCTTTCACCAAATAAAAATTTTACAATTCTCTGTTTTAACAATTTTTTTTAGTCAAAAAGTCAAAAATATACGGGATAACACGAGATTTTATCAATATTCAATTTCATAAATAATATGATTATGATGCTTCCAGAAACAAATTATCGCGCGCTAGTAAACGTAGTGAACTAGATACTAGTTATTAAAGCCATGTAAAAAAGCATGAAATTGAGTCCAACGTGTCGCTGTCAAAGGTCAAAATAGTGTCAATTTGACGTTTTGCTTTTGTAAACTTTGTAAATTTGTCCAAAGTATTTAATTACAATTATCTTTTTAAGAATTTTGTTTCATACATTAGTATATAGCTTGGTAGACAGCATAATATTTAAAATCTCTCCTTTCTCGTTCAAAGGGCGTTAACTTACAAATTTTCTCATGAGTTGCAAGTTTCGCGTCTCTATTCAATAAACACAATGTACATATTACGGGCTAGGATATTGTTAAGTGTTGTAAAGAATATCAATGAGCTGGTATAAGAAAGATGTATAAAAAAACCTTTATATTTATAAAAAAATCACGTTTATTGTATCGGCCCCTCTTAAATATTTATTTTAGTCTGTTTTAGTATTTGTTGTTATAGCGGCAACAGAAATACATCATCTGTGAAAACTTCAACTGTCTAGCTGAAACAGTTCATAAGACACAACCTGGTGACACACAGACAGACGGACAGTGGAATCTTAGTAATAGGGTCCTGCTTTTACCCTTTGGGTACGGAACCCTAAGAAGATATGCCGACTTGGTAATACTACCACCCCATATATATAGATAAACACCCAAGACCCAGGACAATTTGAAAAAGGCCATTTTCCAACTTGCCCTGATCGGGGATCGAACCCGGAACCCCTGGGTAGCGGACTAGAATGGTGACCACTACGCCACGGAGGTCGTCCAATATGAATAAAATTATTGATGCAAATCAAAAGAAAACAATTTGAAAACTTTAAACAATTCAATTACCTACAAAAGCTAGTTATTTTAAATTATTCAAAGCATACAAAAGTTATAAGGTCAGATCAGAAGTCGCAGGGTTGTTTGTTTGTTACTCTTCAAATATTATTATCGGAAACTCAAACGGAACTTCGTAAAATGTACAGAAGTTTCCAGAATTTCGTGTAATAACAATAAATAAGATGCCATACAAATGAAGTAAGGAGGTTACCTATTGAAATAATTTTATAATGAAACACAACGATTTCTTTTGACGTTCATTTCAGTGAAAACTATTAATGAGCCAAAAGCCCACTCAGCTTTAGTGGAGCCTATAGCTAAATGTTGATTTATATAAAGCTACGCAGATAAGTTGTTCGACAACAGTAGTTCGACAAATACTGCCGAACGAAATACGGCAGTATTTGTCGAACAACAAAGCCGAACCAATGCAACCACTACATTACGTTCGGCTTCATTGTGACATTAATATTTGTGCCGATTAGTTAGTTCCTTCGGGTCTGATCGGCATAATTTCAGAAAGTTGGCCTCTTCGGGGTTTTTTATTACATGCAAGGAATCTTCAATGCCAAAAGCCGACCGGCATCGCCGATTCGGCATTCGCCAAGCCGAGTGATTATGTGTGGAAGCCAAGCGGTTTGTGATTCCCGAACATTTATCAACATTCGAATTTACTACTGTGCCTAATTCCGGCCCGAATAAGTTTGTAGTAACCCTTAAAACTAAATTTATGGTAGTGAGTTTTCTTTCTTTGCGTTTACTCTATTACAAATCTCAGGATGTCGTATTTATCATATTGGATCTAACTGGTCCAATATGAAGGATTTAGTATTGACGACGGAATATCAGCTTGCCAAGCCTTTACGTCCTAACCATGTAGTCGTTTCCAGATTCATCTCCAGTTTTCCCTAGGTATTTAAGTGATGGCTTTACTCCATAACCTGTAAGACATCCAAGTACGTGCTTTTGTACAGCTAAGCAATATTGTACGCTACCCAATTATAATAAAGCCTATTTTTGTTACCGGACGAGATTCGTAGTATTTTTAGAAGCAAAGCTTGCTTATCTCCACTTTCATGGGTACCGTGCATCTCAATAAGCCAATTCGTAGAAATGAATAACAAACTGAGAATATTACGTTCAAAAGATTGTTTTTTTAAATATCGTGCTTTGAATAAACTCCTATTCGAAAAGTACAAAAAGGTTCGTGCTAAATCCCGTTTATTACCGAGCGAGCGAAGAGTCTCAGTTTTGAGATTGGTCAAAAAGGCTTTTGCCCGGCTGTCAGTTTGTCTGTCCGGCTGTTCTCGCCTACAGGACACATTTTTCAACTGATATTGTGAAAATTTTCGAAAATGATACAGCTTTTCGAAATTTTTTTAAATGGCGGAAACATTGGGGGTTTAAATCTTGAAAACATAATTTTTAAGCAATTCAAAAAAATATCAAAAATGACATAATATCTTTTTATACCCTTCTTAAGACGCAACTTTTTTGTTTGAACAACTTTCTTTCAAAGTTCCGTACATCGATATTTTAAAAGACGAAGTTCAAAATAACAGTCCCAATGGATACTGACATAGAGATAAGTTCAACAAAGCCCGAATCACAAACAAATCTTAAAATACTGACCTCTATTCCACAGAATACATCTCTTTTTCTATTTCTAGCTCCGCTGCAGTCTGTGAAGGCGTACAAAGGCACAATGCAGAGCGCAAACCACTCGCCAATGCAGCCCGATGACAAAAACCCCGACGTCGTCCCACTTGGCAAAGGTATTTATTGCTTCCCTATCTGCTCTAAAGCAAAATTAGCTGGTACATTCAAACACAATACCAGAAAACTAGATTTAGAAGATAGTTACGCTTTTATAAGAGAAGCATAATGCTACTAACATTATATAAGACTTTACCAGAAAACTATATTTGAAAGACAGTAACGCTCTTAAACGAGTAGTTTCAATATGCTAAATATTAGCTAATACATTCAAAGACAATACCAGAAAGCTATCTTTAGAAGATAGTTACGCTCTCATACGAGAAGCAAAATGCTAAAAAAAATGATATAATACTATACCAGAAAGCAAAATGCTAGAAACATGATGTAACACTATACCAGAAAGTTATCTTTTAAAGATAGTAATGCTCTTACACGAGTAATTTCAAAATGATAAAAATTAGTTGCAACATTCAATCACAATACCAGAAATCTATCTTTAAAATATAGTTACACTTTTAAACGAGAAGCAAAATGCTATAAACATGATAAAAACATAACATGCTACAAGCATGATAAAAAAACCGTTTTTGTTTCACTCCATTAAAAGGTTTATTATGCTTTCCTGTCTATTTCAAAGGAAAGTAAGCTGGTTCATACATAAGCTATGCCAGCTAGATAATTTTCAAAGATATGTTTATTACATTGGTATGAAGAACAGAGATGTGGACGGAGTCAAAAAAGTAACATTTCTTTTTTGTGTCATTTAATTTATTCAAAAATATAATTAACCCATATTTTTGAGTAAGTACCATCTGGTCCGGTGAGCCTACCCCAGTGACGGGACGGTTGGTAAAAAATTGTTTCATCGATTCCGGTAGATCGGCCCCGTCGATCAACGGGATAGATGGCACAGATTAAGTATCAACTATCCAGGTGTGTGTTATATAGCTGTGCGGATAGCACAGAGTGTGTTATCCTTACAAACAGTTTTTTATTTAACTCTTCCTACTTCACATTACCGGGGCGTATGCTACTCACTCTGTGCTATCCGCACAGCTATATAACACATACCGGGATAGTTGATACTTAATCTGTGCCATCTACCCCGTTGATCGACGGGGCCGATCTACCGGAGTTGATGAAACAATTTTTTCCCAACCGTCACGTCACCGGGGCAGACCACCGGGACGGTTGAGAACATCAACCCCGTTATTCGCCCGGACCGAAATACCGAGGTGGATGAATCAATTCTTCCCAACCATCCCATCATTGGGGCAGGCTCACCGGGTCGGATGGTACTTACTCATATTTTTCGGTTTATCAAATTATTAAAATATTTACAAAGATGTACTTGGAAGTTTCAGAGTGGGGGTTCGGATACAAGATTACCGTCAAGTACCTAAAGTACTTGTATGAAACAACAAAATCTGTAAATAAGACATTGAAGAGAAAAGGAACGATTACAATTCTGAAACTGAAAAGATAATTTGAACAAAAAGAAATGTTGTTTTAGAACTTCTGTTTTAAGCAATGACACTCAAACTTTATAGAATAATGTATTTCAAGTTATGTTTTCTCTATTGTTTCAATTATGTATTTCTTAGAGTATCTTTGAGAAACGTGATTATTACTTAGTCGGTATTAACAGGTTCCCTTCCTTTGGATCAAATATGATACATGACCATTGTTAAACTGTTGTTAATATTTGAACATCAAAAATCAAGGTTTTAGCTGCAACATATTTCTTTTGTTGATCGTAGTTTTCCGTGTGGAAAAGTGGCCAACACTTGTGTCAGACTTTTTTAAGCTGCCTTAAATCATCTGATATACTTTAAAAACTACCATACAATGATGACGGCTGGGACTAACGGCTTGCGGTACCTTCTAAAAATATGGAGGAACGCTACATCATTTTTGAGCCACTAATAGTCTCCCATCCAGTTGGCGCCTTTGGAGCCGGAGCTACTTACGGTGCTGATCCACGATACTTAAAAAGTTTCGTGTATCATGGATATACCGAATTACGAAAATTATTTTCAAATATGACCATAACTGATCAGCCAATCCAATTTAAAATAAAAATCTTGGAAAAGTTTATATTCAAGGTATATTTTGACAGATTTTAACGATTAGTTTCAAAACACTTTTTTTTTCCTAGACTACAACTGTGCTCGAGACTTGGAGCGTCCACCGGAACCTCCCCCCTACGGATCAGTGGTCTCCCCTCCAGTTGGGTCATCTAGAAGTACGCACAGCTTACAGCACGAAGTGAGGTCGAATACGCCTCACACGCCAAACACACCGGCTTCTGATGCTCAAGTAAGTATGCTATTTTTTAAATATGTTTGATTTCTACACCATGACTTTCTCCGTGATCCAGTGGTCAAGGCGTGCGCTTTGTGACCCGGAGGTCATGGGTTCGAATCCCACTGGGAAGCATACTTTGTGAAAAGTTGATTCCAGTCTGGTTAGGATATTGCACGCTTGACTCACTTGATTATCCGAAAAGAAAGATGATTTCGTATTTCGGAAGGCACGTATAAACTGTGGGTCCTGAACGCCATCTAGCGTTTGATCATCAAACTATCCAAGGATTGGGTTCTAGTCTACTCTTTGGGTTGCAGAGGTCAGACGGCAGTCGCTCTGTACAAAAAAAAAACAGTACCCTCGTCAAATCTCCTTAGTTAAGTAGCGGACCCCGGGCTCTGAAGTGTTACTGTTGAGGATGCAACCGGGAAAATATGGTCGATGATGTTTGATTTCTGCACAAACTTTCAATGCTTAAAACAATGACCACAATTATGGTCACATATCCAAGTTTGGAAGCACGGATGAGAAGACAAGTTAGTGCTTCAAAAGGCACGTTAAGCCGTTTGTCTCGGCTTTCGTAAAGGTACGGCAGCCCTCAAACCATGTCAGATGCCTTTGGTCAGCTTGAAAAATCTGACATCAGTGTTGACTCCTTCTTAGCGAGTCGGAATGGACTACTACATATTATTATATGAGTGTGGGCCAATGTGTGGCTACATTTCTGCCTCTGGCATTAGCAGAGATTAGGTCATCTATTTTACAGGGGGTTGGGTAGTTGGGGCATGATAGTAGGTGGGCCATGGTTTGAACTGCTTCACAGTCACAACGATCGTTGTTTGAAAAACCCCACTTTGCTCGGCTTTGGTGACTTCTCGAAACGTGTTCGCTACTTTACTATACACAAAAATTAAACAAAAGTAATATAAAATGGCAAAACTCTTCTTTTGTCCAGCTGCAAATGTAAAAAGTAAAAGTTGACCAAAACAAACATGGCGTAATATTCTAAGAAACGACAAGGAATCACGTACAAAGTCAAGCTTTGTTGGTAATTCTAACTTTGAAGTAACTGCGCCACGTGGGCACAATGCCAAAGGGAACAAATAGATGAAGTTTTTTTTATTTTATTTTACTTTATAAGGAAATCTTGCCAAATGCAATTTAAGTTTCCTACTTCAGTTTTCGGTTTTTGAATGACCTAGTTTTCTTGTATGTTGCACTGGACATAATATTGCCAAATTAGGTAGAAAAATTATGGGAAATTAATTTGATGGCATTTATTACTTTTCATATAGTATATTTTGGTAGTCTGAGAGAAAATAAAAATCTTGTAATGTTTTAGCTGCTTCTCTTCCCACGCTAATATACGAATCATATTAAGGGGCTACCTGAATTTCCCGGGGTCCAGTGCTGCCCCCATTTGAATTAAATCATTTGATAGGAAACGGAGACATCATTTAAAATTTTGTTCTGACCAGGCTTTAGATAACCCTTCAAACTATTTTATGAACTACTGTTTACAGTTTAAAGTGAGAACATTAAGCTTTTCTACGCACATACGCCAAAAGTGGCCGTTTTTCGCAATTGGTTCGCAAAATTCAGGTAGCCCCTTAATAGGCGATGCGGTTGGCAATCTATACCTATTTTGATTCATTTTTATCTGACTTACAAAAAGGAATAGGTTGTCGATTCGTCGCGACCTTTTTATATATGTTCACCAACCATACGAAGATTTTCAGGTGGTTACATATACATTTTATCAAAATCGGTTGTGTTGTTAAGGGGTTAAGAGGCATTTCACATGTGGTTGGCTGTCTCGCTCGCACAATCAAACATTTATAAAAATTATTAAAAAATGTGACTTATTTGTAGAAGAGTGTTTGTTTTGTGTTGATATTGTAGACATGTTTTTTTATTGTTTATGTGTGTGTGTGTGTGTCGAGAAATAGATCATCAAAAATTTAAAATTTTGATGACCTAATTTTCGATGTAGTCAATGTCTACACAATATACAAACATGTCATAAATATCCACAATATAATTATTTTGAATGTTAATAAAACACTTTTTTTACAAATGAGACACATTTTTTAATGATTTTTAAAAATGTTTAATTGTGCGAGTGAGACTGCAACCGAATGTGAAATTCTTCTTAAGTAAATTTTTAGTTTTGAAAATTATCCACTTTCTCGACTATCACGCTAAAATGGAGTATGAGTCTTGCGGCCCTGAGCTCTTTCTCTTGAAAGTATAGTTTTATTTCTTTGCAGTATAAGTGAATACAGTGGACCCCCGGTAGACCGACAAATATTTTGCAGGGCAGTGTCGAACTATCGAATTTGTCGGATTATAGAGTGCTGCCTAAGACCCCCTATAGTCCGATTTTTTTTACAAAAGAGTGCGTTGTAATCCGACAAATTACAGATCCAATGATAAGAGTTTTTATATTATATATGTATCACATTTTTCTTTAATTGTCAGTGTTTTGTGCTTTCGCTTCTGAGCTTGTGACGACATTACTAGGAACGTATACGTAATACACAATGAACACCGCTATCCTCATCGCATGTAGTCAAATTCAAACTAAGCAATCAGAATCAAAACAATACCCTACGCATCGAGCACAATAGTGATGGTGCGTACAAGTTGTAACTTGTTCAATCATGCATTAGCGAATATTATCAAAAAAATATTCAATAATAAATAAAATAGACCATGTTGGATTACAGGGGGTGCCGGATTAGACAGGGGCCGGATTACCGGGGGTCCACTGTACAAGTTTTTTATTTATTTAACCTCTACTGTCCCACTGCTGCGCAAAAGTCTCCCCCATCTCCTCACCAACGCTTCCGGGGCCTACTTCTTTTCCTTCGGCCATCTTCGGGAGTCCACTTTGTGGACAGTGTAGTTTGTTACCACTTCTTCTGCACTAGCGCTTTGGAGGCGACAGTAAACTTAGCTCTAAGTAATTTTTGACGCCACCAATTATTGTGCAATAAAACAAAGTGACGATTATTAAGAGATATTATAAATATCCTATGATAATAAAGATATATTTGAATTAAATTGAATATTTGTTGCCAAAGTAGCCCACCTGTCAGGATGCATTCGGCAAACATGCTCTGAATGCAAGTTAAGGCATAATAAAAATTCATGTTTTTCCAACAGAGTATCGGGACGCTGGCGGAAGACCGACGGAGCGTGACAAGCGGGACACTGTCACGGCGGAGAGAGGTGGTCACCACCAGGACACCGTTACTGGCAAACGCTCGGGAGAGCTGCGTGTAATTGACTGAATAGGTTCGGAACTAGATTGGAAACGTTGAACTAATAGCGATAGTTTTTTTTTTTACTTTTGTTATCAGTAATGGGCTCATTTTTGCTGACAACCGTGATGAGTGATTCGCTGTCACGCGAAAGAAAAGTAGTACCACGTGGGCATACTTCGCTGTTTTGGTATGAATCAGCTTGACTGGCTAACCAGCTTTTAAAGAGAAGTACTAGATATGGAAAAGGTTGTACATTTTTCTTTTTTTTTTTCTTTTACATTTTGAAATGTTCTCGTGCAATTTTGCTCATGCAATGTGATTATTTGCGTACTTATGAACGTTCTGGCGAAAAATATACGATATAAGCTATTAAAATACACTATGAATGTACTTGATCGTCTTAAAGCAACGTTCTGTGCATACATACAAGTTTTATTCCTTCTATAAAAGAAAACAATAAAAACTAAGCACAAAGTAAAAGAACAAAAAATCAACGTTTTCTCGGATTACTTTACGTTTATTATGTTTTATTTTTTGTAAAAGCATGTATTATTTTGCAATTAAATCAGCAACAATTTTATTTGTACTTCATTAACTTTCAAGTACCTTTACCTAGTAATATTTTTGCATTTTAAATTTAATATTGTTGATTTAATCCGATAGATAGGTATATTTTTTTTAAGATTTTCCAAATAAAAAAATAAGGTAAACATCGAATTAAACACACGAAGACTGCTGATTCAGCGTTTCCTATGATATAAAGTTGGGTTCGAACAGTGTAAATAATAACGTATATATTTATATAATAGTGACACTTCCACAAATTGTTAGCAAATAAATGTTAAGATTTCTGACTCCAAGCAGTGGCACCGTTAACCCTTTCACCGCAAACGTCGGATTTATCCGACAAACATTGTCGTGCCCATTCCGCGAGCGCCGGATATGGCCGACAAAAAAAAATGCCCGTTTTGCACATAACTGAAGTATCCACATAAGGGGGATGTAGGTATTTATTTTAGATTTACTACCCCTCGCGTTGCGGGCACGACAACTGATATAAAGTCTCGCAGTGAAAGGGTTAAATTCTGTACATATTTAGGTAATCTAATCATGGATGTGTTCATGTTTAAATATCTTATTCTTTGAATAAGTGTCCTTCAAACAGTAGACAAATGCACTTTTATATGTTTTTAACAAAAATAAACATTGGTTTATTGTATTTTTAATTTTATCGTATAACGATGACATCACTGTTGGTCTAACTTTGGAACTTAAAATCCTTTTTTTGTGTACTGCCAATTTAAATTCCGTGATAACTTGACCGAAAGCATATTTTATTGAATGTAATTAATTAGGTATAGAAATAATTTAATATTGATTTAATTCTCAAAAATACGTGTCAAAGACTTTGTTTTTTTTTTATTCAGCCTGCCGATGAGTCCCACTACTGGACTAATGCTTTACCTTTCTTTTTCCACTATAATAGTAGCCTAACGTCATCTTTTCCTACTGCTGTCTATGTCATCTTATGGTCTCCCTCTGCGTCTGCGCCCTTTTGGCGTCTATGGGGTTGCCTTCTGAGCCCATCTCTCCGGATTCAAAGATTCAAATTTACAAAGATTCAAAGATTCAAATGTTTATTCAGTAAATAGACCTTTACAGGCACTTCAAAAACTTACACGTCAAAAACGTCCGGATGCTTGCGGCACTAACTGTGACATAAATAATTTTCCGAAACTAAAACCAACTACACCTTCAAACTACCCAACCGATTTGGATAAAATGTCCATGACAGGAGTACTTCTTGATAAGAATACCATTTAAAAAATATATCCAAATCGCGTCTTAGAAAAATCGGTGAACATACATAAAATAAATATCGGCCAAGTGCAAGACGGCCTCGCGCACGAAGGGTTCCGTCCGTACTATTATCTATAAAAAATCACGTTTATTGTATGAGAGTATTTTTTTATTTTATTTTTAGTATTTTTGTTAAGGTAGCAAAAAGAAATACATCATTTGTGAAAATTTCAGCTGTCTAGATAACACGGTTCATGAGATACAGCCTAGTGACAAACAGATGGATGGACAGTGGAGCCTTAATAAAACGATCCCATTTTTATCCACCGGGTACGGAACCCTCAAAAAGATCGCGACGAATTGATAACCTCCTCCTTTTAGGAAGTCGGTTAAAATTAGGTTCAAGTTTCTGCATTCGATCACTCGTGAATCAATCATCTCGGTGTAGTATATATTCTTTCGTAGTTTTGGTAACGCTTCATGTAGCTAAACTAAATATTTTGAAAGAAACATAGACAATAAAAGATTTAAAACTTTTACATACACCTATTCCACGTCTAGTTGAAATTTTTAGAATAATTTCATATATAATTATGTTTTTAGACACCAGAGTTACGATAAAATATGTATATTTTTGTTATTTAATGGTTGTAAATTGTTTACATATAAATTTTCTTAAATCGTAATATAAAATTTTACATTGAATACATTATGGATATGAGTGGATCTAAGTAAAACCAGTTGTATAAAAATAAGGGTTGATTCAAATTATTAAATGAAATTAGTGAAATGTTTTGCGATGTAAAGGCACGGTTCATATAGATACTGTCGTCATTTGTTCTTCTTTTTATAAAGAAATTAATACCTACCGTGAATTTATAAGTAGGTCAATTTACATACTTAAGGTAAAAACTAATAAATAAATGTTTGAAAATTCACTTTTATGTGTCATGCATCAACCCTTATTGTTGAACTCAACATATCTATATTTAATTTAATATATAAATGAATCACTGTGATGCTATAAGAAATATTGTAATGTTATGTAACTTTAATGCTATTTATATATTTGTAAATAGTTCTGACTAGTAGTTGTAAGAACTCAAGTGAATATAAAATATGGCACTAAGAGAAATAATAATATATTAGTATAACATTTTGTTTTTAATATTGTAAAATAAAAATACAGATTTATTCTTATTCATTCCCGAGTAATATTTCTTGTCTCCAAGTGTATGCATAACAACGTTTATTTAAATAATTCAATTGCTCCTAAAGTAATACACAAGTACAGAAAGCGGCTGTATGTATTAAAAAAAACATAGTAAATTATAGTATAGCGCTACTGATTTAAATAGTATTCTTGTTTTCTGACAATTGCAATAAATATCTCAACTCCTTAAATTGGTAGCATATTCACTAAATAATTGATTCAAGAGGGCAGATCTTTCTGAATTATATCACCTATTAAAAGTTTTTTTCAAACTAATTTTATGGTTGAAAATATAACTGCGGCACATATTTGGAGACAAGACTTTGGAACAATGCAGAATAAAAAAATCTGAAAGAACTGTTTTAAAAATTAAATACGAAGTGTTAAAATTAAATTTTGACGATTTTGTTGCAATATATTTATTTACTGAGTTTATGTACTAAAACGAATTAGTTTATATAATTCCTCTGTAAATATTACATTGTATATAATGACACTGTACTTAATGATTATCTTAATATAAGTTTTTTTATGTTATATTATTGTAATTTCAGTGATTTTCAAAGACTTCTTGACATATCGTTAATATTAAGAAGATATGTGTAAAATTTCTTGGAATAATAAATTTGCTTGTCAGCAAGAGTCAGTGGTATCATTTACCTGAGCTTGAACCATTACTATGCTATTTCATGTATGATATTTCAAATAAAAAAGAAGGATAAACAAAAATATACATACAAAGAATCGGTCGTCTGCACAGCTTATTTAAAAAGGTTATCCAATTTCTTTTTTGCGTGATGATTTTTTTCTTGTCTAACTTATCAGGGACTGGGCTTGCCTAATTTTATTCCCAGTTAAAAAAAAACAGATTCTCTAAATTCAGTGTCAATTAACAGCATAGTGTTCAAGGAAACAGAATTTCCATGAGTCGGATTTTTATTGGTAAGAGCGATTCATTAAAAACATATATGGAAAACAATGAAAAAATAATTCAATATGTATAATAATGAATCCAGTACATATGCTTTAAAAACGACGTGGTACACCGCTGTTCTTAGTAAGGCACCTTTACAACCTACCCCTACCTCTTAAATTCTGTTAGCAACTAGTATATAATAATAAAAATATTAAAAAGGTAAATGAACGCGAGAGATTATTGTCAGGTCATACTTCAATTGTGTTTGATATTATTTATTAGGAAAAATCAAGTTTTCTAATCGAAATTAATTGAAAAAGAAAAATATACTTTCTGCGACATTGTAAAAGAATGCTCAGTGCTTACTTTTGTTTGTTTTATGATTACAAAAAAAAAAAAACATCAAAAGCGTGTAATTCACAAAACTCGAAAACAACACGTCCTTATCTGCGGGGCATTTAATTATTATGAATGTTTTGTCCAAAAAACTCGAAGGGCCGGCCATTGTCTTAGAGATTACGCGTTTCACTCGCCCCCATAAACAAGGGAAATCTCATCAGAGTCCGTAATGTCTGCCCATTAAATTCGTTCACCTTACAAAAGAGCTGTAAAAAAATGGAACAGAAAGTTATCATTCTTTATAAGCCATTCAATCTTGCAGTCATCAAATTTTTTGAACGCATTTTTTTTAGGCTTTCTTAGGATAATTAAAAAAATAAGCTTTTACAAGCTAAATTTTTGCAACGAGATTGTATGGTGTGTATTTTTACACTTCTTTCGTGACCATTCACAGCGGTAATGTTGTCAAACTTAGGGTTCAGTTATCGGCTTTTTTGTCTCCACAGTGCACGGTTTTATGCATCCTTGGTTTTAAGACAATTGACACATACACTTTTATATATGGAGATTCAAATCCACATTCCTAATCTAATCTGTTCGTCTCTGTAAACAAAAGAAGAAGAAGAAATTTGGTATTTGGTAACATACTCGTATAACTTTTTTAAAATTATTTCTAACTTTTCCTACGCAACTATTTAGAAGTGTGGGAAACGTAAGGTGGGTGGACCATGGAAGGCCATGCTCCTTCGAAGGCCAATTATTAAAATTTCGTAGTCATTGCCATGTGATGTCAAATTTTTTCTATTTACACAAACGCCCATCGAACTGGAAATCACAGACGCGGCGCCGAATCGCTCGCGCTACTATTTTGGCAGTACGGTCCCTCACTTCTTTGATATCGGGAATCGACGACGTTAAAATTAAGTGGGTGTACCATGGAAGGCCCCTCTAACAAATAAATAGTTATTATTCGTTTATTTACTGGATAAATGAAACTAACAAATATTTAAGTAATACTTTATTTTATTACGTAACATATAAACCACTTTTTGAAATTGCAGATTTAATCGCTCTTTTATTAACTTTTAGTGTTAAATGACAGATTTATTATAATGGCCTTCTAAGGAGCCTTGTTCCTAGCAAGGCCATTTGGAAGAGATCAATGAAACTTAAGTTTAATGAATATTGATTAAATGTACAATAAAAAAAGTAATTTATATGTTACGTAATAAAACAAAGTAATATTTAAATATTTGTTAGTTTCATTTATCCAGTAAATAAACGAATAATAACTGTTTATTTGTTAGAGTGGCCTTCCATGGTACACCCACCTTACAACAATTATTTATAGTTAAAATTGGTAGCATCACTTAAGAAGAAAACATCACTCGTAATGTATATGAAACTTATTGATGTGTAAAAATGCTTGCGGAGGCCAATTTGCTAAATAATCATTGGATTCTTAGATTGTGTAATATTAATGCCTATAATTTTATGTCAGATACCAATATATTTTATTTGAAAAAGAGTCCTTTAGTAAATGTAAAGATACGACAGCGCAAAAAATTGGACTACAAAGTTAACATTCTGACTTTAATTTGCTATAACAAACAGGAGGGATAAAAATTCTTATCACGAACAACAATGACCACGCGACGGGAGTCGACAATCTTGGCCTCGCTTTGACGTTTTTTCTACTTAACGATGTACCTCTGCCCCAAAATTAGTGGATTGATTCCGCACCCTTTTCGGTTGGCCGAATGCTCTTTGAAGGTGTTTATTCGGGTTCCTTTTTTCATCAGCGCTTCGGAAATGTAACGAATGGTTAAATGGATTGATTGGAAATTTTCTGTCGAATGCGGCGAGTGATTGCCTGCCTTTTATTAGTGTGGATGTGTTTTATCAATCCCGTCGAATGTCCAATGGGCGGCACTCAAGCAAATAAATAGGCATTGGGACATTTGATGGATTTACTTAGGTATATTTAAAAACTGTATTATAAGTCTTTTTTATGGCCATGACAAAAAAAATGCCCTGCATCGAGGCAATACTGCTTTTCAGGCACTTGTTAGTACAGTAATGATTTGGCGAAAATCTTTAATTAACAATTTTTTGGTATTTCAATTTTTATTTTATATAAGTACTATTTATTTTTGTGAATTCCTGGATGCTCAGTCTTAAAAACTGTAGAAATCAGTCAATGTATTTTACAAGTGCCTTACCTTTGCGACTTTAAGTTTCGATTATCCACATTTCAATGCAAATATGCAATGTACATGCAAATCCGTATTAAATAATATGATCGAATTCTCCGTACGATAACCATTCATGTGCAAAAATGATCTGAAAATTCCGCCGGCTATCCGGCTCGTTCTTGTAATAACCGGTACGGAGCGGTAATATCTCGCTTGAACCAGTTTCACCCAAATTAGTCGACGGTCGGCGAGCGTTGCGTGCCTCGACCTCTGCGCTGTGTGCATATGTAATTGCGCTGCCCTTCCCGGCAATTTAACAGGCACGTATCGTTTAGGTTCTATCAAAAAGCAAAGCTACAGAACCATGCATGTTGCAGTTCTAAAAAGTAAATTAAAAAAAAATCTCGTTTCATCTTAAAAGAACATTTAATTCTAGAGCTATCATATATACAGTAATTTCACATAAAAATCTTTAGTGAGAACTATACCTATATTATTATGGTTTCCCATTTCCCAACAATTCCACATTTGATTAAGAATATTTATAAGGTAATTAATTGTTTTCAGTTCAGGTTGAACTACCAGTGAATTGTACCTTAGGTGATTCAGTTCTTTTCAACGAATACCTAAATAGAAGATTGATTGTATTCGGTTGTAAATGACAAAATAAGTTGCTGGGTGTGATTAGACCCTTAACAAAGGATTTTTTCCAGTCATAACCTTCTTTTCTATGTGTTAATTACTTTGTGTAAGGTACTTGTATAGGCTGTAGTGTACATACTAACATTTCAGTGCGTGTCTTTAATTGTTCTAGCAAAAAATTCACAAATGTATACAAGTATATATACAAGGAAATTAATAAAAGAAGCAATTAGCTATAACGTGTAGTTAAGTTAGTAGTGAAAACAAACACGGAAGGTTTTATGGCTGATCGTAAAAATGCCGTAAATAACCACTAGCGTAAATGTCATTATATTTAAATTACTGAGATTAAATCCTCGCCTAATAAAAGAAAAGTTTCAACAAATGTGAAAAATGGTGGAAACTTCTGTTTACAGTAACTGCCTGAATTTTCCGAGGTCCAGTGCTGCACCCGTTTGAATCAAATTAATGTTTGATCAAAGAAAAATTAAAATGATATCTTCGTTTCCTTACAAATGATTTTAAGCCTCTTAATTATCTGCTTTAGTTTTCTTGTCAGCCGCAAGAAAGTGCTTCAGATAATTAAGATTTTTGATTTTTAAATTTCTGATTTCTGATCATTTAGTGTCAGAGGCCAAGGTTCACGTTGGGTTGCTGCTCCATCTTAGTATATTAAATAAGTCTTCTGAAGCTTTCTTTCTAGATTTCATCAAGATGTGCTGCTTTGAAGTCTGGGTGTGCTCTTTTTTCTCCATGACTTATCACAGTTGTCACCCAAGGATGCCACTGAGCAACTGTGTCAATCTTAATGCTGGATGATGAAAAATTCGGGATTTTTTTAACGATTACGGGAGCTATGTGTCTTTCTATTTGACTCGTCGAACTTTCTGTGGATTTCAAATATTCCAGAGATAGGTGATGAGAGAAAGAGTAACCGAAGCGGAAAAAGTGTTGATAAGGTAAAAGAGGTTTGCAAAGATCGTAACAGTTGGAGATCTATAGTCTTTGCCTATCCCATGGGAAACAGGCGAAATAATAATGTATGTTTGTATTTAGTGCACACAATGCTTATATCCCGATTATATCCAACCTTCACATAGGTCATAACTGCCATGGTCCACATGGAGGAGCTTGAATCGCCTCCAAACTGAGGTAGGTCGATGTAGATACAATCAGGCGCACTGGCGCTATATTGACCAAGCAGAAGCACAGTGCCAGTGTGGTCACGACGACCAGACTATGCAGCACCTCCACTCATGCCCTTTGTGCCCTTCCAGCTGTACTATGCTTGACCTATACTCTGCTTCGGAGGAAGTCGTAAAAGTAGCGACGTATTGGAAGAACAAAATTTGACGTTTGAGCCTGTGACACGATAAGAAGATTGAGAACAAATGCCTAAACCAACACATTGTAATAAAAAAAAGAGGATAAGAAGTGCACACAATCTTAGGGCGCGTTCAAACGACACGCGCATGCCAAGCCCACGCCTTGCGCACTTGCGCGTTTTGAATTTTTGCATATAATTTGAGTCCTACAAGGTGAGCGCGTGGCGTAAGCGTGGCGTGCGCGTGTTGACTTCGGTTAATGCAATTAGAGTTGCATAGGACTCAAAAAAAATCAAAGCGCGCTAGACATGTGCAATGCATGCGCAAGGTTTGCGCTAGGCATGCGCTAGGTGTGGGCTTGGCATCGGGCGTCCAGGTGGTCTGTTACGCTGATGACACACTCGTGGCCGCCCGTGGTTCCTCTTTCCGGGACGCGTCTGTTCTCGCCACGGCTGCTGTTGCGCAGGTGGTGCACCGAATCCGTCAGCTGGGCCTGGAGGTGGCGTTACACAAGTCCGAGGCGCTGTGTTTCCACGGCCTTTGGGGGCGCCGCCCCCGGGCTCTAGCATAACTGTAGGTGGAATCCAAATTGCCGTCAAGCCGACGATGCGGTACCTAGGCGTCGTCCTTGACGGCAAGTGGAATTTCGGTGCCCATCTTACGCAGATGGTGCCGCGAGCAATGGCGGTGGCTGGAGAGCTAGCGCAACTTTTGCCGAACTTAGAGGATCCTGATGCGCCTTGCAGGCGCCTATATATAGGGGTCGTACGGTCCATAGCCCTGTATGGTGCCCCAGTATGGGCTACGGCCCTGACTCGCGATGGAATCACCCTTCTGCGGAGGCCACAGAGGACGATAGCGAACAGGGCCATTAGGGGCTATCGCACGACCTCCTGTGAGGCAGCTTGTGTGTTAGCCGGTTCTGTGCCCTGGGATCTAGATGCCCTAGTCCTCGCGTCCCTATTTGTCTGGCGCGAGGAGGAACTGGCCCGAGGTCACAGACCAGCCCCTCGGGAGATAGAAGGACACAGGGATGAGTTGCGTCAGCTCGCCATTGAAGAATGGGCCCACAGGCTGGAGCAGCCCAGTTTTGGGCTCAGGACCGTTGAAGCAGTCCGGCCAATCTTGGCTCAGTGGTTGACGAGGCGGCACGTAGTCTTGACGTTCCGTCTGACGCAGGTGCTCACCGGACATGATTGTTTCGGTCGGTATCTGTGTCATAGGGCGCTTCGGGAACCGACTTCTGCCTGTCACCACTGTGACGGCTGTTCGGATGAGGATGCCCAACACACCCTAGCGGACTGCCCAGCCTGGGCGGAAGACTGCGCAGAGTTGCGCGCGGTTGTGGGGGACGACCTTTCACTGCCGACTGTGGTACGTTGCATGGTCGACAGTGAGACGTCGTGGACAGCAGTGCAGGCCTTTGCGGAGAGCGTCATGCTCCGCAAAGAGGCGGCAGAGAGAGAACGGGAGGCGACGACCAACCTGGCCATCTACCGCCGGCGCACAGGGCGCAGGAGGCGGGCCTATGGCCTGCAACTGCTGCCCTCATAACGAGGGCTAGTCGGGCGATGGAAACGGGATTCCATCGCTCGACAAATATGGTCCTCCGGGTTGAAAGGCGCGTCTGTGTCAACACACGCCTTTACCCTAGCGGGTAGAACTGAAGGCCGACGGGCCACCCCGCAGGCCACTCCGATCCCTCTCGCTAATTGAGAGGGTACCGTGAGTGAGCCAAGCCGAGGCCGCTGAAAAGCGGCCGCCGTGCCGGGTCTGTGGAGCGAGAGTAGCACACGGACTTGGCAATAGCGGTACCGGCGTTGACACCGCGGAGTTTTTAGTGGTAACACCACATAACCTTACCGGTCTCCCGTGACTGGTAAGGTATCCGAAGGGATTTTCTCCGCGTCAAAAAACAAAAGAGGTGTGGGCTTGGCATGCGCGTATCTTTCGAACACACCCTTACAATGGATTGGTAACATGAGTCACAAGTTTGCCTTTTGAAGTGAAGAAGAAATTGGTAGAAAGGGTGCAAGTATAGAAAGCCAACTTGTAATATTATCAGTGATCGGAGTAGGTAGAGCGATTTTTGGTACTTGAATGATGTCGTACATAACATGGACATGCCTTTTTTCCGAAAAGTTCCGGTTGTTTTCCCCGGATTCTTGTGGGGTTGAATTAAATTATTGAATTAGTAACTACATTATATGAAATTTGAAGGAAGGGAAAGTAAAACTTTTTGAATTGATTTTATTTATGTCGAGTAATTAAATTAATGTTTGTAATTTTTTTGTCTATTGTGTTCCGATAAAATTCATCTGATTGATTTGAAACTTTGGTGATCTCGATTTGCTGTGTGCAAAGCCATGCAGGTCTCTACGTACTTTATCGCGGGAAAACACATTTCCCACGAGAAAATAAGTGAATGTTAACACTGTCTAAAATCATTGACTCCAAATTGCTCTACTTACTCCGATCACTGAATATTATATACACCTAATATAATACCTATATTTATTTCTGTAACGGGGAAGGTACTTGGAACCCGGATGGATACGATTGATTACGCAAGCGTCGCGAGCGCGGTTCGATTCCCGACTGCCTGCTGGGTGCGCGCGAACCGCGGAGTAGGGGCTGGCGGAGACGCGCGCGGGGCGAGATACGGCTCGGATGGCGTGATAAAAATTTTAAGTCTATGGCGTGATCGTACGGCCGTGGTTGCCTAGCAACTATACCGCGGTTGCCTAGCAACTGTATTAACTACGTGCTCGCTACATTTCTAATTATAAAATAAGACATATTTAAACATACACATTTCTTTACAGTTATAATCTTAAATACCAAAGGAGGAGTAACAGGGTAAAAGTTAGTTCTAAATAAAATACATTGAAGTTTAAGTCTCAAACAGAATGTACCTAGTCGGTCGTCGTTACTCGGCGGGACTTGTAAGTTTGTGCTAACTTTAAAAGTTTCTCAGATCACGTTGCACTGTGAACTAGATGCCTCGTTCTATTTTGCTTTTTCTAAATCCAATAAAAATTCCAGTTATGTAATAGCTATTCTTCATTTTGGACGACCTCCGTGGCGTAAGGGTCACCGTGCTAATCCGCCACCCAGAGGTCTTGGGTTAGATCCCCGGACAGGGGGCTAGTTAGAAAATGGCCTTTTTCAAATTGTCCTGGGTCTTTGATGTTTATCTATATATGTATACACATTGAGTAAAATATAGTATCGTTGAGTTAGTATCCCATAACACAAGTCTCAAACTTACTTTGGGCTAGCTCAATCAGTGTTATTTGTCCATATATTTTTATTTATTTACTTTTATTGTAAAAATATGTTAAAAATATGTTTTTCTATACTAATATGGAAGAAAATAAATAACTTAGAAAGTATCAAATAAATTGATATGTGTGATTTTTCCGTATTTATATTTATTGGCAAAAATAGGAATCATGTAAATAGGCCATGCGGCTTTCAACCCATCACTATTTTAATTCCTATTGCCACCTTCTCGCCTAGCATCTGCTATAAAATATTTACATGTTGAAAGTATATACGAGTATTTTTAACCCCCGACGCAAAAAGAGGGGTGTTATAAGTTTGACGCTAATGTCTGTCTGTGGCATCGTAGCTCTGAAATAAATGGACCGATTTCGATGCAATTTTATACATGCAAGTTTCCTTGCGGTAGTTCTAGCAATATTTGTTGAAAATCGGTTCAATCGTTCAAAAGTTATTGGAGTGAACGCTTAACCTCTCATATGCCGTTGCGTGGATCTACGCGAGAATGCATATTCAGGCATACAAAGGGTTAAAAGTCTGTTGTTTTTAATTTCCCTGGCAAATAAAATGCAAGATTTGCGCCGTTAATATGTAAAGCCCTTGCAAGTCAGTGCTACTCGTAACTTCGAACGTTTTCTCAGATCACATTGTAGTGTAACATTGAAGTAGATGCTTTGCTCCTTTTCTGTTTTCCAATATCGCTGGGACATTGTGAATTACTTTTTCTGAGGACTTTCTTGTAATATTCCCTTAAGGTGAAAACACAAACTTCAGACGATGTTTTGTTAGAAAAGCGTCTGGTTAAAAGAAATTGTTCCGAATTAACTGAAACTAAACCTTTGTTCTGTATTTCGTTAACAAGTTTATTTGATTCGTCAATCGATTTTCACTAAACATAACTAAGAAACAACGCAAGGAAACTTGCTTCTACTTAAAAAAAACAGGATTGAAATCGGTCCATCCGTTCAAGAGCTACGATGATGCAGACAGACAGACATTATCGTGAAAATTCTCTCTTTTTTGCATGCTGACTTGTTAACCACTAGAAAAAGAATGAACAAAACGCTCATTATAATCATTCAAATGAGTAGAATTTCATGTTTTCTAACAATGTTATGTTAGAACCCGGCTTAAGATCAAATGAACACAAACGGGCGATTTTCCACTTACCGGCACGACGGTAACGGCAACAACTCGTTGCCGTGCCGTGTCGTGGTCTCGTTTTTCCATTGGGAGGCGCTTGCCGTCACCGGCAGGTCAATTTTCTACTAAACGACAAATAAAAACGCTTACTCAAATAAACGAGGAAAAATTAACTCTACGGCTTTGAGTCAAAGAAGCGTTTCAAGTGAATACAGCACGCCGATGACATGCGGCTGGCCTGCGAATACGTTCGGGTCGGTCGAATGTGTCTGTAGTGCGATTTTTCAAACTCGGAGTCACTAAACGAACGGCTTTTTGTATGGAAAAAGCATTCGTTTACGCGGTGACTCCTTGTTTGAAAAATGGCACTTCTGGTCTTTTGGAAATGTGAATGTCAATTGCTTATTGGTTCTTTGATTTTTTTCATCAATATACCACCCGACAATATTGTGAATTGGACATTGTGAAAACGCTAGGGTTTTTTAATTCATCTGTGACGCGAGAAACAATAAGTGTTACGAGCAATGCAACAAAGACGGGTGCGTGGCGCCTCTCTGTAGTGCCATTTTTTAAAAGAGGGGTCACTAAACGAACGTTTTTTGTGTGGAAACACCATTCGTTTAGTTGACTCCGCGTTTCGAAAATGGCACTTCTGCTCACTTATTCGGCCGGCAGACCAGCGAGCGGTAGGTACTTTTTGCGCCACCTCGAGCGAGTTATAGAGGCCTGTCACTGATGCCGGTACGGAGTCGGTCTGATGACTTCAGTTCGATCAACACGTAGATTATTTTTTTAATGGAAAGATAATGAAGCCTATGTTCGAAAAAGATTAACCTAAAAGCTACTATGAGCTAGACTGTTTTCGAATAAAAGCATAAACCAACCACGTACAGAAAAATCACAAACAGATCAAATGAATTCTTATTTAGAGCAATCAATTGAAGCTTTTTCTTTCCTCTCATTGTTTGTGCAAACAAAGGCCTGCTCTTGTTTTTGTTTGCTATGGACCATTGTGATTTCTTATCGCTAGAGACAGTGTGAATGAGGTACCTGCGCGATCACAATAAAAATACGCTACCTATTTATCAAGATTAATCGTTATTGTTCTATCAGTTTCTATAGGTTTTGACTTTTGATTGAAAGGTTTTGATCTCGTATTACTATGCAGTTACGCACCAATACGAGATTAAAGTCCTTTACCTTTAATGCTAGTTTGAGAGAATAGAAAAACGTAGAATGTATTAGCTTCATCTTTTTCCGCGCAGATTTAAAAAGCCCATTGAGGGAATTGGGGAGAATTTAAATCATGTTAATAGGCTGGTTGCTAGCTGCATCACTTTTCATTCTGACTGCCGTCACAGGAATGGCACTTCATAGAAGTGGAGTATCAGTTATGCCTACACTACTACAAACGAAACTATAAATCCGTGCACATGGCAATGTGTGTGTGTTCGCCCGCAGCCGCCCGCTCAACACCTCGACAAGGATGCGAGGACGGGGAATAGGACCGCATATTGTGCGTTTTTCCACCTTCACGCTAAGAGTGGCTTTTGAATCTTGCGGCTCTGGGCTCTGTTTACCCCGTTAGGGATAATGACGTGACAATTAATCTGTATTTCTGAGAAAAATCTTCATTAGATCATTATAAAGTTACACAATTCCTAGAACTATTTGGCTCCCGATCGTTTAAGAGCATACCCAAGGGATCAATCTACGGTAGTTAGGTAACTGATACGCCCTTCTGTTTGACGATAGCGGCGGAGGTGGCTCGTTTGCGAGAAATCTGCTGTAATTTAGCTAACAGCCGAATTTTAGCGTTTGGAAAATAAACGAGAATTTATTTGACGTCTTCTTTTTGAACGAGCGAGCGAAGTGTGTAAAGTTTTCTGAATCTACTTGAACAATCCGGCGTTTGTATGTATGTATGTTGTATATTTGTTCGACGATAATTTGAGTGTCTTTTATCGGAGATTCATGAAATTTGATATGCGTATAGATATGGCCAACAAAATTTCAAAGTTCGAAGAGGGGTTATCAAGATATGGGGTTTGCAAGTTCACAGTTCGGAGCGAACTACTAGTTATCAAATGTTACTGATTCTTGTTTTACGATTTTTCACACATAAATAATTGTTACATTATAGGATTGCAACATAAGTAACCAAATTAATCAACCTTTGTTTCTATTAATATTTTTCTAAATAATTTTTCAAGAATATTTATTTCAAGGCATTTAACTAGAAGTTATTATAATTTTGATAAATAAATTCTTCTCCCTCACTTCTTTCGAATCCGTTAACTCTCACAGGCGTAGGCAGAGACTATGGACCTCTACTTGCTACGATCCTGACAGACTCAGATCATACTTGCGTGCTGATTTCGGGATATGTCAAGCTTCCTAAAAATCATCTGACGTATCTCAATAACTGTCATCTAGTAAACCAGTGACAGGTTTCGTAACGAGGTTTTCTTCACCGATAGCACAGGTATGAAACTTCATAGAAGCAGAGTATCATTTATGCCTTCTACTACTGCAAATGAAACTATACTTCCGAGCACGTGTCAATGTGTGTGTGTTTGTACGCCAACACACTCGACAAGTTAAGAACGGGGAACGGGGACCCTAAGAATACTCTTATTCTCGTTCTGTATTGAATACTTGATTCTGTGCCGAAAGGAAGCAGTGGTAGTTTATTTTTTTTTCTTCGACCTCCAACATGGATGGGAGCCTATTGTTGCTGACTACTCTTTCATACCAGTTCTCGCTTTCATGCCTCTCGTACTATCATTCATCATACTGGCCAAGTTCAGACATTACCTTTTATGCTCTTTCGGGTGGGATTCTTGTCTAACTAATGTATATCTGTCTATTTTTATCTTTATTGTATTAAGGATAGGATGGCCACAATAAATAGGTACTACACAATATTTACTACACAATTTCTAAGATTCGTTCTATTTGTACATATTATTTTAAGCTTATTTCTATAATTTATATTTTAGGATCTTATTAATATTTTACTAAATAATTAAATTATTTTATAAGTGGTGGTAGTTGAATATGACCGTGTACACGAGTGTGAGGATAAAACTGATGCCTTGCAGACACACAAGCAGTGTAAATCACTTGGCCATGGGCTTGGCCTTCACCGCTTCCTATGCCGTGCTTACGTACTAAATATCAAGAATTTCTGATCAAAGATATTCGAGTTATCGTCGAATTTGATAACAGTAACTGTAGCTAAGAACATAGTGCTATCATTAAAATGTAAATGGTTTGACCATTAACAAAATGCGATCGTAGATAGTCACAAATGGTCACCAACTGGTTCTTAATCTACGACGAAAAAAGGGGTAATCATTTTAGCAGGTTAAGTCGTCACATTAAATAGATTACTGACTGTCGCTCGACGGTCGCTGACTGGATTTTGTAGCACGATGCATATTATTGCTCTTGGTATACTTTCTAATATTGTCATGCAATTGGTAGCACCATGCCAACATGAAACCTTCATACATAACATCGCACTTTGCCTACTTTTTTACTTTTATCGCAGTTGTGCACTTTGTCACTTTCGTGAAATATAGATTCTCGTGATAGGTATAATGCTTATTTAAGTACTATTGTGCTCAAAAGAGTTACCATACTCCAGATGGTTTTCCTCTTTCGTATAATAAGAAGGTTAGTCATCTACATGAAAATAATAAATAAAAGAAATGAAAAGTTACTGCTGTCGTGAACTTCGTTCATCTGTCTGAGACCTAACAACACCATATCTCGGTAACATGTTGTTTGATTTGACTCGTATTTTAATAAATTAATGTTCTGTAATTTGTAACACGACCAAAAAATTTTAAGTCCCTTAAAAAAGGAGAAGCTTGTCTATAATCATAATGCTGCGCGATATCCTCGGCACTGGTAAACCGAATTTGTTATTTTTTTATTTGAAAGCCTGTAGAACCAAATTAGTCTCATATTAATTTGTGAAGATATATGAGGAACTTTGAAAATGGAAAAAACATTTGAAAGAAAAGTTGTTTTTTTATTTGTTAAAAATTTAATTCTATTATTAACCTATTTTCTCTTCTTGGGTGGGCATCTTTCCGACCTCTAGACAAACATTCTATTGTTTGTACAACGTTTGCACAATGGTTGTACAACAAGAGTACGCGATCCATATTCCAAAAAGCTATCTCGGAAGTGCAGACTGCAGATCGCAATGATATGATTGCCTTCGTTAAGATGGCACTAGAAAAAGAAGAAAAACAGTTGTCCGACAAACCATTGCCCACAAGATTGAACGTAAAACGGGGACTATACAGGTTTTCCCTATCGGAAAAATCTTTACAAATTTTTTGGCTTATTTAAGCCCCCAGACAAACTATGAGAAAGAAAAAGAAAATAAGGATGAAAAGAATAAACTGAGAGGATTACTCAGCATATTTGTCAGAACAAGGATGATATGTACAGTGTACACAACAACCTACTAAAGTCTGATTTTTTATTCCATATAATTCTGACATTTCACAAGTGTTGCTACTAAAAAAGCTCTCCAACTAAAAAATTAACAATTGTATTCTTGATACATTTTTATGTTTTACCTAGAAAAAGATAAATTTTAAACTTTCTGGTATATTTTATATGTTATGACATTTTTGAATGCCGAATTAATTATCAAAGATATATTTTTAAGTCAGCAGGTTATTTTTCTTTACCTGGCATCACTCTCTACTAATTCAGGTGTCATAAAAATTTTTGATCACAAGCTTTTTCAAATTATTTTTCGTAATCCATTAAGATGAAATGTTAATAAATAAAGTATGCCGCTTTTTTGTTTGTTAAATCAGATACAGTTTTCGTAGTTTTTATTTTAAATTGATTATTCAACTGTGCGTAATGAAAAGGGACACAAGTATCGCTCGCCGTAAATCCCCTTTTAATTTGGAGCGCCACACTTAAAAAATGTTTATATTCACTGACAATTAAAATGTATGGACTCAGATGTTTAGACTCTTATTTAATTGAAATCTGGAATTTAATAAAAAATGTACCCGGCCAAAAAGGTTTGTGATCACTGACATGTCAAAATGACAGCTATCAAAATTCTACGGAATAAAAAAAATTACTTTAGATAGTTTATTTTTAGAAACAGTAAACTTTAAATTAAGTTAAAACTATACTTAATAAAATTAAAATAAAACCTAATTTTTTTCATATAATTCCTACAAAGTACCCATTACTTTTCTCCTAGAAAACTCCTAGAAACTTTATAATTGTTTTTAGTGTCCCATACTGAAAGGGTAAAAACTGGACACTATTACTAAGACTCTGCTATCCGTCCATCAATTTGGTATCGTTGACGATACTTGTCGCACTCGTGAATAAATCGTTCTGTCGGTGAAACGTTTGTAGTGGAAAGGTTCTATCGTCTCATCGCTTATGGATGAATCATTTTGTCGGCAAACATTCGTAGCTGAAAGGTTCTGTCGTTGAACAACAAAACAAAACATTCTGTCGGCGGCTCATTCGGCCGAGAAACGTTTGTCGGAGATAAGTTTCCCAATCGCAGTTTTCACTTATATTCAAAGAACTTTGCTTGCTTATCGAAAATGAAGTAGCATTATTATTTAAAAATATATAAAAGTCAACAAGCAAAGATTAATCGTTTGGTACGTGCTACATCAATAACTAAATTGATCTCACGGGGATGTTGGAAAACGAGCGAGTGATCGTTTGCTTGCCAAATTGGCGAGGAAGGCATATTTGGTCAACTATTGCGAACCCTGGTATTTGGGTTGGGAGATTTGAAAGCTTCATTTCTGATCAGAACACTTTTTTAATAATAAAAGTTTTCTTTCGTGTTTTTTATTTATTTATTTATATATTTTATGTATCAGGCGGCGTTTATTACAAATTTTAATGTATCAGGCGTACTTAAATTTATTTATTTACCAGTCAATCCACTTGTGATGCCGAGAAAAAGATGTCTTCAGAAGGAGGTGCAAAATATATAATTTTCAAAGATAATATTACTAACAAGATATATATTTATTAAATAATAAAATTATCTACATCAATAAACTTACTTTCAAAATATACATAGATATAAGATGTAATAACCAATCGCACCAAAAACATAAATATGAAAATGGGAGCCAAGTTCAAACTCCGGCAAAAGAATTGAGATCTAAATGGCCGCCAAGTTCTTTAGAGAATATTAAGTTTTATTTATAAGAATCTTAAAATTTGACTTGGCTAGTTTTTTAACAGTATTCTTAGAAGAATAGAACCTTACAATGTAATAACAATAACATGTAACGTAAAGATGATAAGTTGATTAGCCAAACATTAGTAGGCTTGCTAAAACTAGCCAACTCAAATGTTAAGATTCATATCAATAAAATTCAATATTTATTAAAGAACTTGGCGGCCATTTAGATCTCAATCTTTTTGTCGGAGTTTGAACTTGGCTCTCAATTTCACATTTATGTTTTTGGTCGGATATCATTACTTTTTGCACAGCAGTATCAGAAAGAACATGCATATAAATGCTTGCTCGAATAAATTTGTTGGGCACTTTACCAAATAAGATCGATTAATTAAAAAATAATCAAATTTACGAAATTCACTGTGAATTATATGTATGAATTGTTCCTTAACCTTCTTATATGCATAAAAGTCTACCTAGGTGCCAAATATCAACTTTCTTGGTCATTATGGAGATAGGTTACCTTTTTTGATAAATATAATAAAATCTACGAAATTCACTGTTTTCTGATTTTTTCCTTTGTTGACGCGTAAAAGTCTGTTACCTTTTTGATGATGGATAAGTTGTCAATCACATTTTTCGGGATTTTTAAACGTTATATAGCTCAAATATTAATAACTGTTTGAGCTATATTACTGAAATTTTGGATTCGATGTGACTTTAATGTATGTAATAAATTTCATGTATTAAGGTTAAATAGGTTTGAAGTTGTGAACGGGTCAAAAATTCGAAATGGTTCGTGTAAATATATAGACGGCTACTGCGTCGCCAGTTCCTTTTTTTTTAACTTGGCTCTGATACGCTGCCGCGTGTCTAGATATCTACGTATACTAAAAACATTTGTATTTTATCTGAAAGTTCCTGAAGATAATGTTGAAGAGAAAATAAAAACGTAGAATGTGCTAGCTAGAAATTTAACACAATTCTGATTCCCGTATTTCACCTTGAGGCCACGCATCTCGCGAATCGTTGTTTTTGGGTGTTATGGACCCAGGCTTTGTCTACAGCAATAGGAATAAAAATGAAATAGTATATCTGCATTAAAATTTTGTATTTCGATTTGGTTTTTTACATGAAAGCAATATTCCTTGCGATGGTTCTCAGCTATGATCGATGAAAATCGTTTCATCCGTTCAAAAGTTATTGCGATCGAACGTTTAACCCTTCAGCCACCATGAATTATATGTCAAATTTCATGAACTGGGAATTGCAAAAATTAAATGTTGACATTTGCGATACAGAAAAATAGATTAAAAACACCGCTGACGTAATGCAATTGCATTTCATTATGTAGCAAATTTAGTAAAGTTTCTCTATCGTCAAACTTGTTCATACAATAGTTGCCTCTGAATGCAAAATTATGAAAATAGTGAGACGGGGGAACGCGGTCGGATCCGGCCGATTGGCGTTTTGCGTCACCGCGTGACTATAGTACACTCGTGAGTGACTATAGTGCTTGAAAGGTTAAAAGTTGGGTTTTTTTTATTGCTTAGCAAATAAACTTATTGTTAATAAAATACAAAACAAACGTTAATTTCAGATATATCGATACAATTTCTTTAAACCCAACACTTTTCTAACAAAACATCGTCTGAACTTTGTGTTCTCACCTCAAGGGAATATTACTAGAAAGTCATCAGAAAAAGTAATTCACAAGGTCCCAGCGATATTGGAAAACAGAAAAGGAGCAAAGCATCTACTTCAATGTTACGTGATCTGAGAAAACTTTCGAATGTAGCACTACTTGCAAATGCTACATTTCGCAAATCCCACTGCAACAAGTTTATGTGCTAGGCAAATTAATTAACCGACGACGTGCGAGTCGGACTGACGCACGAAGGGGTCCGTACCTATAAAAAATAAGTTGAATGCATAAGACACTAAAACAAAATAATAAAAAAATATTTTATTCTGTTTTTAGTATTTGTTGTTATAGCGGCAACGGAAATACATCATCTGTGAAATTTCAACTGTCTAACTATCTCGGTTCATGAGATATTGCCTGGTGACAGAAGAACAGGTAGACGGACAGATGGACAACGAAGTCCCGTTAAAAGGATCCCGTTTTTACCCTTTGGGTACATAACTTTAAAAATCCCCGACTAGTTTGGCAACTCATCACAATTCTGATTCCCTTATTCCACCGTCACGACCACCATCACACTAAACGTGGTTATTGGGTGTAACAGACCCAGGCTCTATCTACAGAATAGGAATGAAGATAAGGTAGTGGTATATCTGTATTAAAAAGTTTTATTTTAAGTTGTAACGTTGTTATATTGATTTGAAGACCTCCGCGTGACATAATGGTTATTTGCGCCAATCTAGCCCACCATTCGAGAGGGTCTGTGTTCAATCCCAAGCTAGGATGAGTTGACAAAATTGATTTTTTGAATAGTTTTGGGTCTTGATTGTTTGCTAAATTATACCTTACAAGTGGTGCAGTCTGAGGTCTTTTGACCCAGTTTTTATCAAAATATACCCTCTTTTGGGTGCTTTGTAATTGTATTTCGACCCCACAAACATTTTCTCACGTTTTCTCTGACCTGAACCCTTGGAGAAACTAAAGTTATATAATATCATTATTTTAATTTGTAATGGCACATCTTTTCAAAAATATATAAATCTATTTAGCTTCAAAATAAGCATTTGAAGTGATATGATGTCATGGGGCCAAAAGATCTCAAAAAGCACCTTAAAAAGATACAGTGTGAGGTTGTTCTATCCCATAATGCACATTTAGTCAGATAGCCGAAATTTAGCTTCGCAGTGAACGTGTTATATTTTGCTCCGGTTGATATCCGATATCATTCCTTACCCACACCAGACCACTGAACCAATACTAAAAAATCCACACGCAACATACCCTGTGTTTTTTAGAAACCCTATTTTCAACGAAAAAAGCAAATGACGGGTTAATTTTTTTGCCATCCAATACCAAGCAATAGCTCAATGCCAGAGCGCTAGAGTGTATATCCAAGTTTCGTGGATTTCGGTTTTAATTCGCCGGCTTTGTTAGCTTTTCACCCTTTGAAAATGCAAAAACTAAGAATTGAAAATAGCGAACAACATTTTGGTTTATACCTACATCGAACTAAAATAACCGGCGAAGAGCGAGTCGAACTCGTGCACGTAGGGTCCCGTAAATTATTTAAAAAAATCAAGTTTGCCATCCATCTTGAATATTTATAATATTCTGTTTTTTGTAAAAAAAAATTATAGAGAAAACAGAAATACGTCATCTGTAAAAATTTCAACTGTCTAGCTAACACGGTTCATGAGACAGCCTGGTGACAAACCCAAAAAATCTTGCCTAGATTAATTTTTTTAACTAAGTAAAATATTCATACTTGATCTGTTTCCGTCTTATTATAAAACCCAGACTAACTTTGTTACCAGGTTTAACCATTATCACACTATCTCACCAGTCAGTGTCAATTTCTTTTGGGCGGATAATGGTTTAAACCTAGTAACAAAGTTAGTCTGGGTTTTATAATAAGACGGTTTGTGTTTTATCTCTATGCTATATCAAGAAAGGTTTATGCTTCTAATGACAGCTCAAAGTTTAAGTTCTTTTTACAGAACAAAGAGATAAAAAGACCTGAAACTTCACTTGTTCCTTGTTAGTTCATTGAAATCTTAGAGCAGTATATTGTTTTGCTGTGTTTTATATTAAAATAGTTATTTTTTAAAAAAATATTGTCCTAGTTTCAATGGGGCTTATATTTATAGTATAGCTTTATTACAATACTCACTTGTAAATGGCGGAATAAAAGCTGAATTATGAGATAATTATAAGGTAAACACATACACAATTCAACTCCTTTATATTGTCAATAAACCTACACGAAAATATATATAAATAATTGTTCAAAAATAAACAATACAATATAAATACTATTTATATAGCCGCTGACAGTTTTCGGAGATAATAATAATAAACCATTTATTTCAGGCAACATAATATTAAAATATTAATGGCCTATATCATAAATACCTCACAGATTAACATACATATATAATAATAATGAGCACGCACTGCTGTCTCAAACGCTTAGGGTTCAGGTTGTGTATATATTTTATGTTTTTATAAATAATTGTCTGCATAATGCATCTTTCATTTCATCTCATACTTTCAAAGTTAATAAGTTTGATAAAAATTCTATGGGGCCACTTGGAAAGTATACACCTTTAAAAAAAAAAAAAGAATTTTCCAATTCGGTCCACGCGTTTTCGAATTATTGGTGAACATACATAAAAAAATAACAAGGTAAGTGCGAGTTAAACTCGCGTGAAGAGGGTTCCGTACAATACCAAAGATTTTCCGTAAGTGAACGTATTATATTCAGTTTACTACTTTATTTTCAATTGATAGAATTCTTATATTCTTTTTCCTGTAATTTACAAGTAACTATAAAGTATATTATGTATTTTTTTTTAAAATTTTGGCTCCCTAGTTTTGGAGATCAGGGGGGGAGAATGGTCAATTTTCGTCTTTTTTCGTGAATAAAATCGAAATTATTTATTTTGAAATAATAGAAAAGTATATTTGAGATCCTCATCACAAGCCCTTTCATTTGATATATGACACAATAGGGTTTGCAAAACATTTTTTTTTTAATTTCCTAATTTGACCCTCGAAAATGACCCTTATTTTAAAAATATATTTGTTTACTTATTTTTCCTAAAATTGACAAGCAATGAAATATATTTTGTATTTTTTTCGAAATTTTTGGCTCCGTAGTTTCGGAAATCAGATTCATCAAATCAGCAAAGTGGCTGTGACAGACGGATGGACAGACAGACGCACGAGTGATTCTATATATAAGGGTTCCGTTTTTCATTTTTTGTACGGAACCCTAAAAACATAAAAGATCACAACGAATTGATAACCTCCTCCTTTTTTGGAAGTCGGTTTAAAAACAATCAATCAGTTTGCACGAAATTTAATGAAAAAGTGCTATCCTGGAATCAAATCAGTTAAAATACACAACTGTTAGAAAGTAAATCTGAAGTGCTAGCTCGGTCCGTCTGCAAACATCCAGTGGAACCAGCTTCCAGCAGCTCGCTTTAATCGTGCACACAGTTGTGAGATACCGTCAGTCAACATTCATTTGGCTTGAGGATCGTTAAATAAATCTGGATGGATTTCACACACTCACTGACACTGGCTTGTGTACGACGATATGAGTTGTAATTCAACAAATTAGGCAGAACGATTGCCATGTACACTGAGATCTTCGTACCTACCTTATGTCGTGTGAACAGAACACCTTGGAATTCAGCTTGTCCAATGATGCAGCTGCAGCTCCAATCCTGCTGTTGATATCTGAGTCCAAGTCCCATTTAGATGTTAAAGTGCTCCCCAGGTATCGGAACTCATCGACCTGCTTCAGCGCGTCCTCGCCAAGTTTGATGTTCAGCGCCCTGTGACCGCCTATGTCTAAAGACATAACTTTCTGGCCGTATTTACGGCAAATCTTGTCGAAATCGGACTTAAGCTGTTGCAGGCCATCTGGGGATTCTATCACAAAACACAAGTCATCTGCGTAGATGATATATATATATATATATATATATATATATATTTATATATATATCATTTATCATATATATAAAAGAAAAAACGGAATGACTGACTGACTGACTGATATATCAACGCACAGCCCAACCGCTGGGTCTAGAGACTCCAAATTTGGCACATAGGTTTCTTATGAGGTCTAGGGGTACACAAAAAAAGATTTTTTGAAATTCACCCCTTAAGTGGTGAAACGGGGGTCTAAAGTTTGTATGGAGAAACAAGATTAGTTTGAAAATTTTTAAGCGTTCCGTCACTCTCTTTCCGGGAACGGGATCGGGATCGGGTTCGGGATCGGGAGCGGGAGCGGGAGCGGAAGCGGGAATGGAAACAGGGAACAGGGAACAAAGAGAGGGAGAGGGAGAGATTTATAAGTATTCAACTATTAAAAAAACATAAAAAATATTATAAGAACCATTTTTTACTTCTACGCGGATAAAGTCGCGGGTTAAAGCTAGTGGTACATATAATTAAAGAAACATTTTAATTTTTTAATCCATTAAACGAATCGTGATGTGAAGCTACAATACGTATATTATTTGGACCTAAACTATATTAACTAAGCAAAAAAAAAATTGTTCTGCTAAAACCTGCAATTTATTTATACTAACCTAATGGGTTTTTACTGTTACATACATACATACATATATATTTTCACGCCTATTTCCCATGGGGTAGGCAGAGACTATAGATTTCCACTTGCTACGATCCTTGCAAACCTCTTTTGCTTCGTCAACACTTTACCCTTTTCATACATGCTCTCCGGTTATAAGTACTCCTTACTTCACCTTTTTTTCAGAACGTCTGCAATTTGGTTATTGTTATCAGTATTTTAATTTATATAGTAAATACAAGTTCTTTATTAACGCTTTTATTCTAAACAAGGTCGACAAAAATATTAATAATTGAATACACATGATTAAAAAATAATAGGTTGTATTTTTGAAAACGAATCTTGTCAATCATTGTCTTTGACAAAGGTTATAAAAATCGGATTTCAAAGTCAAAGTCAAAAATAATTTATTTATCTGTAGATATTTGTATCACTTGATGATTGTCAATTTTTTCTTTCGATTTCATAATAGGTAGTTGTTGACGTCAGATCATTTACTTACAGCTAATATTTTAATCATCATCATTTCAGCCACATTACGTCCACTGCTGAACATAGGCCTCTCCTAAGGATTTTTAAAATGACCAATCTAGAGCGGCCTACATCCAGCGCCTTCCAACGATCTTGATCAGGTCGTCAGATTACCTTGTGGGTGAGTGTCCTATCCCATGCTTTGCTTGCCAGTACGTAGTCGCCGTTCGAGAACCTTTTTTTCCCATCAGCAATTGGTTCGGCGCGCTTTGTGTTCCAGCCACTGCCACTTCAACGAGCTAATCCTCTGGGCTTTGTCAGTGAATTTTGTTCTCCTACGAATTTCCTCATTTCTGATTCGATCACGTAGAGAAACACCGAGCATAGCCCTCTCCATTGCGCGCTGTACGAACTTGAGCCTTCTTATGAGACCTACAGTAAAGGACCACGTTTCAGAGCCAAAAGTCATCACTGGTAACACACATTGGTAGTGACTTAAGTCTAGAGGCACTGAGGTATTTTGGACGAGAAGACACTACGTAGATTCCCGAACGCTGGGCAAGGATTCGTCGAGAGACATCTCCTTTGAAGTTGAAACTTTTTGCTAGGATCAATTGACCCAGGTAGATATACTGGTAATATTTTTAATAAGTAAGCTTAAAAATTCACTTCAATCAATTTTTTTAATCCTTGTCTTTATAAAACGAATGCTTTTGGGAAATCCATCCCCATCGGCGATTCATTTAACGTTTCTGATTCCAAATGAATGTTGACTGACGGTATCTCACAACTGTGTGCACTATTAACGCCAGCCGCTGGAATCTGGATCCGCTGGATATTTGCAGACGGACCAAGCTAGCACTTTAATATATTTACTTCCTACCGTTCGTGTATTTTAAATGATTGAATTTCAGCCGTTATACCTTGTACAAGATGAAAAAAGGTACCGATAGTTTCGCATTTATCAAAAATAAATATAAATCTAAAATAACTGAAGTTACCTTACTAAGAGAAAATATGTGTTCTATTTAAACTCATAGCATCGTTAACAAGTCAGTTTTTTTTTAAACAAATTGGTCTGGAAATTAATTTCTATCCATTATAGTATAATGGATAGAAATTAATTTCCGATCCCCAAACCAATGAACGTTGACTGACGGTATCTCGCAACTGTGTGGACGATTAACGCGAGTCTCTGGAAGCTGGATCCGTTAGATTTTGCAGATGGACCGAGCTAGTACATTAACTTCTCACCGTTCGTGTGTTTTAAATAATTGAATTTCAACCGTTTAATCTTTTATAAATGGATGGGCAAAAACATAAAATATTGCATGTATTATACAAGAATGTCTGTTTCTACATTAGATTTTAAGTAAAGCTAAAATAACTAAAGTTATATAACTAAGAAAAAATATTTGTTGCATTGATAATGATGATGTCCGACCGGTTTCGGCCATGGCGACTGCTTCATAAAAGTGGAACTCGCTTATGTAGCCTATCTTATGGGTGAAAGTCCTCGTGCATTGCGGCATGTGAGCACACCGTCAATAAAGTTATACTGATTTAGCGAAGGTGGTCGAGCCTTTAACTCATCCCGCTTGGTGTCGAGCTCAGCGCTTCGATGGATTTCAAAGTCATGGACTTTGGTTTTAACCAAAGTCCTCTGAAGTGAATAAAGCCCTTCACTCTGATCTCAAGGCAGCATGCTTCTCCTACTGAGCAGGCTCTATGCCACAACGTTTCATATGCCGTTTTAGCACATCTTTGTATCTGAGACGTTATCGGCCATGCATGCGCTTGCTCTCCTCAAGTTCTGAGTAGAAGATGCGCTTAGCGACCCTCTGCCCTTCCATTTTTGAGACGCGTCCCCACCACCGAAGTTGTTGCCACATCAGATAAGTCTCAATGCCGAATAGCAAAGTGTTCCGCACGCGATTAGATCATTTGATTTTCATGGTCGCAGACATTTGAGGTGAAAACGATATAACATGCGGATGTGTGGGCGGTATATTGTCCAAGTTTCTGCAGCATATAAGAGATTCATATCCGTTTCCGTACAGATGGTAACATTTTTGATCTGGCGAGGCTTAAAATCAACACAAAAATTACACACGAAATGGTTACTGAGATCATCTACGCAGATGACTAGCGTTTTGTGACAGAATCTCCAGATGGCCTGCAACAGCTTAAGTCCGATTTTGACAAGATATGCCGTAAATACGGCCTGAAAGTTATGTCTTCAGACATAGGCGGTCACAGGGCGCTGAACATCAAACTTGGTGAGGACGCGCTGAAGCAGGTCGATGAGTTCCGATACCTGGGAAGCACTTTAACATCTAAATGCGACTTGGACTCAGAGATCAACAGCAGGATTGGAGCTGCAGCTGCATCATTGGGCAAGCTGAATTCCAAGGTATTCTGTTCACACGACATAAGGTTAGGTACGAAGATCTCAGTGTACATGGCAATCGTTCTGCCTAATTTGTTGAATTACAACTCATATCGTCGTACACAAGTGTCAGTGTGTGTGTGAAATTCATCCAGATTTATTTAACGATCCTCAAGCCAAATGAATGTTGACTGACGGTGTCTCACAACTGTGTGCACGATTAAAGCGAGCTGCTGGAAGCTGGTTCCACTGGATGTTTGCAGACGGACCGAGCTAGCACTTCAGATTTACTTTCTAACAGTTGTGTGTGTATATATATATATATATATATATATATATATATATATATATATATATATATATATATATATACACACACACATATATATATATATAGATTAAGATTATGTACATTTTTATTGTTTAATTGTGAATAGCATACCATTTTACACAACAATGTATTAAAATTATCACTATTACAATAATTTCATGAAACCACCTTGCTTTTTCAGTTCGGTAGCATATTCCAACTAAAAAGGATAATTTTAAACCGAAATTTGCTTATTTTGTTACTAAAACACAATAGCAGCACATTTTAAACAAACAATGCACTTTTGCGGTTAGCTTACCAATTATTTTACAATCAAACATTTATTTGATATTGGTAGGTATATTTGTATCCTGAATATTCCGGGGTCCAGTGCTGCCACCATTTGAATTAAATCATTTAAAAGGAAACGCAAATATAATTAAAAATTTTGTCTTGACCAGGCTCAAGATAATTCTTCAGACTATTTTACTATATGAACTACTGTTTACAGTTTAAAGTAAGAACGTGAAGCTATTTTACTCACATTTGCAAAAAACGACCACTTTTGGCGCATGTGCGTAGAAAAGCACTGGACGCCGGAAAATTCTGGTAGTCCCTTAAAGGACATAAAGAAAGTTCGGTCAAATTTCAGTCGCATATATGGTAACTAGCTTTTGCCCGCGGCTTCGCTCACGTAGGGGTGTAATTTATCAAAGTCCTTTCTTAGGAGATGCCTACGTCATAGTAGCTTTATGCATGCAAAGTCACAGCCCGATCGTTTTAAAATTGACAAAGTTTCATACAAATTTTCATCCCCTATTTTATCCTCTTGGGGTAGAATTGATCAAAATCCTATCTTAGCGGATGCCTACGTCATAACATCTACCTGCATGCCAAATTTCAGCCCGATCTGTCCAGTGGTTTGCGCTGTGCGTTGATAGATCACTATGTCAGTCAGTCAGTCACCTTTGAGTTATATATATTTAGATTTAGATAGAAGAAGAAGATAGTATTTTATTCCCCAGCTATGTTAATAGACTTTTTTATAAGTATCCATAACTTAACTTTCACTTAGGTATAAGAGAATAATAATCGACCAGGTGCGTTTCGAGTCATGCGCAGTATAAATTTCCGTAGTTGCAAATGCCGACTTTGAGTTCACGCCACGACAGACAGACATGGCGAAACTCTAAGTGTTCCTTGTGTACTGCAGAATCCTAAAAAGGAAAAAAACTTGTAGAGATACGACCTACATGAAAGTCAAAATAATACAATACCCTCAGATATCGATAAAAACACACACGAATAAGTAAATAATTATTCATTGATTACGAGGGTTGTATTAAAATTTAGAGAACAAGGTCAAAAACTTTACTCGTTTAAATCTCAAAAGCTATTAAACAATTTGAAACTATACAAACGTTTGAAATATAAATTAACAGCATACCATTAACCAAACATTCTAAAGTTATTTCATTGAAACCTTAAATTCTTTTCTTCTATTTTTCAACCGTTTTCCATATTTATTTCTCCACTGATATACAATGGCACAACATTAGTCCTTCCCACAGCTCATATATGTGTTCCTAGTTGCATCCATAGCGTAGTGTTCACCTTGCTAGTCCGCCACCCAGAGGTCCCGGGTTCGATCCCCGGTCAGGGCAAGTTGGAAAATGGCCTTTTAAAGATTGTCCTGGGTCTGGGATGTTTATCTATTCATGTATTTGTTATAAAATATAATATCGTTGAGTTAGTTTTCTATTTCACATGTCTCGAACTTACTTTGGGGCTAGCTCAATCAGTGTTATTTGTCTCTATATATTTATTTATTTTATTATCTATAATTGTGCTGCATTGGATCCCGCCGTCGGTTTCTCGGTTTGTACTTGTCCAAGAATTATAAGCGTCTCATAACCAAGAGCATACATACATACTCATCATCATCCGAGCGTATTCCCGGTTGCATCCTCAGCAGTAACGCTTCAGAGCCCGGGGTCCGCTACCTAACCAAGGAGATTTGACGAGGTTTCTGGTTTTTACACAGAACGACTGCCGTCTGACCTCCACAATCCAAAGGGCAAACCGGGAACCAATCCTTGGATAGTTTCATGGTCAAACGCTAGGTGGCGTTAGGGACCCACAGTTTTACGTGCCTTCCGAAACACGGAATCATCTTTCTTTTCGGATAATCAGGTGATTTAAGCCTGCCTAATGTTCTATCCAGACTGGAAACAACTTTTCACAAAGTATGCTTCCCAGTGGGAATCGAACCCATGACCTCCGGGTCACAAGGCGAACGCCTTGACCACTGGACCACGGAGGCAGTCCTAGTCCAGCATACATACATACTATCACGTCGTTATCGAGAATGGGGCAGACAAAGCACTTCCGGTCTTGCGGCTTGAAGCAAACAGAGCCCAGGGCCGCAAAACTGAAAGGCCACTTTTAGCGTGATGGTGGGCGAGAAAGGGAAAAAAGGAATCATAATAGTGATAGGTTGCTAGCCGCATTGCTTATTAAAATGATTACCATTTTCGCCCAGTCTCTCGATCGGCTTCTACGATATGCGAGGGAAGAGGAGCAGTTAGTACAATCTAAGTTTATTCTTTTCTCCTAGACTAACATGGAAGATTACCAAGGGCGAAGTGAATGATGAATTCTGAAACATTAAAGAATAGCTACTAACCATGCTAGTACTAGGAAGGCCAAGAAAGATGTTGAAAGAAAGAAAGAAAGAAAAATTGTTTATTTGGTTACACACTTATAAAACTTAACAATTTTTTAGCTACATGAACACAAGTACGCTCCAAAACGGCCACGCTCAGCATGTGTCGTGGACCGTGGTACAAGCCAGGACGCTGGTCTTCCATGGAAGCCGAAAAACAATATTATAATATCAAATAAATTACAATTAAAATACATAAATTGCGAAAAACAAAATAAATTACATGAATCTTTAATTTAATTAAAAATTAAACATCGAAACATAGATAACAATATTAATGACATAAATTTTATAACTACACTTATTTATTGACTTATTAACTTACTTGTACAATAAATATGTGTATGGATGAAGTAAAGGAAAAGATAGAAATCGTGTCGTATAGGGATAAGCCTCACACCGACAGAACATAGTCCTCAAATATAATTGATGATGATGACTTAACCAATTCTGGACTCGCGTCTATCCTGATGGCATCAGATTTTTTAGTCCCACCCCTAGGTATGGAAGACATCAGACCTTACTTGTTTTAATAATACTCATTTACTCATTTATTATTCGCTAACATGTTGCTTAAGGTGGTAAAATATAAGTGCAGTAATACATGTACCCATTTTGGGTGTGGCGATGCAAACATTGAATAGAATTTAACAATATTAGTATATGTACTCGTTAAATACATTTTTAAATTTTAAGATTATAATATAAGATTTAAAAGTTTAATAAATTGACAACGAAAAAGAAAGGTTAAAGTATGTCAAGGGCTATCATGCAGGTAAAAAGAAGTACGTAAGCATGCTTAGTCAAAATTCTTAGGTTCTATGTTGAGTACTCGTGTATCCCTACGAGGGGGGGTCAAAAAGTTCGCGGAACGGAGGGGAAGGGGGGTGAAATAAAATACTGTACTATTTTTCTTTTTCAATATATTCCCCCTTAAGTCGAATACATTTTTCAGATCTCTCTATTAACTTATTAATACCGTCGAAAAAAAATGATTTGTCTTTGTCCTCAAAATAGGCCGAAATCGCCGACTTGACTTCTTCATCATCGGAAAATTTCTTCCCCCGAAGCTCTTTTTTTAATTTGGGAAATAAAAAATAATCACAGGGGGCTAAGTCTGGACTATAGGGAGGATGGTTTAACATTTCGAAGCCACAGTGATGAAGGGCAGCCATCGCAACGCGGCTCTTGTGTACCGGTGCGTTGTCATGCAAAAGCAGCACACCCTTTGTCAACTTTCCCCGCCTTTTCTCCTTGATTGCTTCTTTTAATTGTCTTAGTAGATTAGCGTAGTATTCTCCCGTTATAGAAACACCCTTATCTTTATAATCTATTAATAAAATACCCTCTGTATCCCAAAAAACAGTTGCCATGATTTTTCCAGCCGATTGTGACACCCTGTATTTCTTAGGGGGGGGCTGACCCTTTTTATGCCACTGCATAGACTCTTGCTTCGACTCAGGCTCATAATGATGAACCCAAGTTTCATCTGCAGTAACAAGTCTTGCAAAAATTCCTTCCTTGTCGGCGCTACAGAGGTCTAAAAACTCCTTTGAATACTCGACGCGCAGCTGTTTCTGTGGTGGTGTGAGCATTCTTGGCACCCATCTTGCGCTGACTTTTGACATCCCAAGATTGTCGTGTAGAATATTTAAAATGGTTGTAGGTGATACTCCAACCATTTCTGCAAGTTGTTTCTTCTTCAAACGAGTATCCTCCAGTATAAGATTCTCCACTTTTTCAACGATGTTTGAGGTGGTGGCCTCAATCGGCCGTCCTGAGCGAGGGTCGTCTTCAAGAGACTCTCTGCCTTGCTTGAAAAGGCTATTCCACTTGTACACCATGGTTTTCCCAGGGCAAGAGTCCCCGTATACTGATAACATTTCTTCCAAAATTTTCTGAGGTGGTTTTCCTTGCTTAGTGAGGAACTTTATGACGGCACGAAACTCGATTTTTTCCATGTTCAAGTTTTTCTTCCGGATTCACTTGTTTGATCGACGACAGGTCAAAGGTTATTGACACAATCAGGTTCAAACTTGGCATATATACTCACAAAGAGTTGCTCATTAGTTACTACCTGCGGCAGGTCCCCCACCCCCCGCTATCCCCTCCATTCCGCGAACTTTTTGACCCCCCCTCGTATGTCAATAAAGATTAACAGATTAGATATACATAGCAACTAAGGCAGTGGGGGGGGGGGGGGACTGAGTATTAGTTATTTTAGTTAAACTTAATATTGTGTATAATTTGTATGAAGTTCATTAGTTCAGTTCAGTAGTGAAAAAAGTCCATATGTAAAAATATTAATCAAAGCAATGAACTACATACAAATAATACACAATACTAATTCTAAACTAAAATAAACAATACCTACATATGCTACATAAATACACTTGATCTATCTGACAGTCTGATGAGTTGCAGTCAACCCGCATTGCCTATTATTGTGATTCGTAGTTCCTCCCATTTACTCGATCAGCTTTACGATCTATGCGGAAGGAGAAGCAGCTGGTACATTTTTTTTTCTTTTCTCCCAGACCAGCCAAACATGAAATATCAAAATTATTGGTCTATATTGTTCACTCAATGAAAAGGCAACCTTATTAACTCCAGAGATAAATTAAATACTTACTTGTAAAGCAGTAGGCTAAATGATAGTTACTGATTTGATATGTATTAATAACTAATATCGTTGAGTCAGTATCCCATAACACAAGTCTTGAACTTACTTTGGGGCTAGCTCAATCTGTGTGATTTGTCCTTATATACATATGTATTATTATATTCCTATAAACCTACAATAAAACTGACATAATAAAATACTAATATCGTTGAGTCAGTATCCCATAACACAAGTTAAGGGTTACTTTGAGGCTAGCTCAATCTGTGTGATTTATCCTTATATACATATGTATTATTTTATATTCCTATAAACCTACAATAAAACTGACATAATAAAATACTAATATCGTTGAGTCAGTATCCCATAACACAAGTCTTGAACTTACTTTGAGGCTAGCTCAATCTGTGTGATTTGTCCTTATATACATATGTATTATTATATTCCTATAAACCTCCAATAAAACTGACATAATAAAATACTAATATCGTTGAGTCAGTATCCTATAACACAAGTCTTGAACTTACTTTGGGGCTAGCTCAATCTGTGTGATTTGTCCTTATATACATATGTATTATTATATTCCTATAAACCTACAATAAAACTGACATAATAAAATACTAATATCGTTGAGTCAGTATCCCATAACACAAGTTAAGGGTTACTTTGGGGCTAGCTCAATCTGTGTGATTTATCCTTATATACATATGTATTATTTTATATTCCTATAAACCTACAATAAAACTGACTCACTCACTGACACACATTGTTTGACCTGTTCTGGGGAGAAAGGGGTTATGATTGATATAACATCGTATAGAGGGTGTTTTGAAAAACTATAATAATAAAATACTAATAAATATATAGGGATATCAACTAATTATAATCGTTGTAGGTTTTGATTAATTGTAGCCGCCTCTAGATGAGGAGCTACTTCTTCGCTCTCAGGGATGCTTGCAGTGGGACCTGATGTGGTGAGGAATGGTGATCTTTCAATTGCTTGGGGATATTGGTGTCCTCTCTTCTTTATTTGTACTTTTCAGACTGAATTAAAACTGCTTTGATTGCTAAAAATTAAAGTTTTGCTGTAATTTCCTTTATTTTACAAGGTTTTGCGTAATAAGAAAATATATAGGGTTTGCCTTGGGAAAGAGATTAATTATCTAAAAATAGACGCTGCAAATCTTACTGACATTGATATTTGTTCATGACAGTTTCCTTTTTTTGATATACGTAAATATCAATAACTCCTTCGGCTGAAGGATTATTGTCCTCAACTTACATCTTGCAAACAGAGGCTTGAACAGCAATCACCAAAACATCCGGATACACAAAGTTGCTAGTTAAATAAATAATCTGCCCTCTGAAGAACTAAGATAACGACTTTAAAGTTAGGTTGATCGCTTAGACATAAGCGCAAGCGTATATAATATCGTTTATTTCGGTCATTGTACAACCATGTTATTGTTAGTAGAAAGAAACTTAAAGCTAGTGTCAGTAGTGCGTACATACAAAATACAAATTAAATATATAAATTAAATTAATGAATATTACAAAAAATGCACAATTATCTAATTAATTCATTTAAATATCTGGTGAGCACAGTACAGTGTATGTTCAGAGTTGTTTATTTAAGTAATATAAAAATAATACAAAGAATGAAAGTAAACGTAAATATTTATCCCTTGAAAAACATAAATGTGGAAATAAGCCATGGTTAATATCCGACACTAAAATTGCGATTTAAATGGCTGCCAAGTGCTAAAGATATTCCTGAAATTTATTTGTAAGAATCTCAACATTTGGCCTGGCTAGTTTCTTACCATCAAATCTGATACTTACATATTTAGAAGAGTAGAAACTTACTATGAAAAAACAATAACGTGCGTATAACATATAGATGATAAGTTGATTAGCCAAATACGTGGGGCGCACTATAAGTTTCCGGAATGAATATGAAAAAATACTATTAAAGGTACAAAATTAATTTATTGTTTTTCAAAATAATCTCCCTTGGCGTCTATGCACTTTTTCATTCGATGAAACCAGTTTTGAAAACTTTTGTGCCACTCCTCTGTGGTGACCTCTGAAACGTGTTTTTCATACTCCTCGACAGCCTCTTCTGGTGATGAAAATCGTTGACCGCGTAATTGGTTCTTAATTTTTGGGAACAGAAAAAAGTCACAACGTGCGAGGTCGGGACTGTATGCAGAATGACTCATGAGTTCTACATTTTTCGCCTTCAAAAAGTCGTTTGTCTGTCTGGCCGTGTGAGAACTAGCATTGTCGTGGTGCAGGATGATACGGCGTTTACGGTTATTTTTACGGAGTTCGTCAATAACTTCCGGCAAACAAATGGTCGTGTACCAGTCACTATTCACTGTACGACGATTCTCTAACGCAACAGTAGCCACGTGTCAAGTTTTATTAAAAAAAAGAAGCAATCATCCGCTTAGATGCACTTTTCACGCGCGCCACTTTGGTTGGTTTCGGCTCATCTTGAAAGACCCATACGCTCGATTGCTGCTTTGTTTTGGGATCGTAGCAATAAATCCATGTTTCGTCACCTGTTACTATGTCCCACACCAAATTTGACGCACCTTCGTTGAATCTGGTAAGCATGGCACTGCACCAAGTGACGCGGTCCGTTTTTTGAGCCTCGGTCAAGTTGTGTGGGATCCACCGCGAGCACAGCTTTCTCACACCCAAATGTTTGTGTAGGATTAATTGTATTTGACTCATGCCTATTTCTAAGGATGCGCGAATTTCATGGTAGGTCACATGCCTGTCTGTTTCAATCATACGGCGCACAGCATCGATGTTTTTGTTGGTCACAGCGGTGGACGGCCGACCATCGCGAGATTCATCACTGAGATTGATACGACCACGCTTGAATTCTGCAAACCAGCTATAAACAGTTGTCTTACATGGTGCTTCATTGCCAAAAGCTGTTTCAAGCCGAGCGATGCTCTGTTGAGCTGTCAAATTACACTTAAAATCGTAGAAAATCATAGTACGAAAATTTTCCCGAGTTAAATCCATGTTAATGCAGACACACAATTTTTTAAATGGCGCCACAAGGTAAAAACAAAAGACAGTCAGATGAAACAAACTGCATTCTACAGCCAAAGAGTTCTATTTTCAAATGTTGCAATAAATTTTTAAATATTGTTTATGTAAGTGGCCAGTTCCGGAAACTTGTAGTGCGCCCTATGTATAAGATGACTTGTAAGTACTTAATGTTAACACTAGCCAAGTCAAATGTTGAGATTCTTATAAATAAATTTGAGCATTCTCTATAGAACTTGGCAGCAATTTAGATCTCAATTCTATGTATATAAAGTTCAAATAAATTAATGAATTATAACTTCAGATTATAAGCATATTACTGTTTTATCGTCCCGCTTTTGCCTGTCAACTTGAACCAACCCGATACTCCCAAATGGCAAACTAAGTTAGCACTTAATTGACGAGACACTCCGAAACTTGGAAAATTATTATTTGTCATAGCAGAACAAACGTACTGGCTTATTCTGTATTCAATAAGGACCTTCATATTTCAAGTTATGGAGTATGTTTTGTAAGTATATCTAATTTAACCTTCGGAGGTATTAGAACTAAGTTGTCGAAAGAGATGACAAGAGGGATGATATCTATCTATACTATAATAAAAGAGTAAAAAAAATTAGTCTGTACATTGAAAATTTTTCAAAAAAAAAAATATATGGGGCGATGGAGATATAGTAATAGAGTAAGAATAAAAAAAAAATGTCTGTCTGTTTGTCTGTTTGTCTGTTTGTACACGCTAATCTCCGGAAATACTGGACGGATTCGAATGAAACTTTTTTTGTTATATAGCTGTGAAGCCTGGGCAACATATAGGCTATAATTGATTTTGGAAAATGGAACACATGATGCAGAACTATAATGGTCCAGCTAATCTATAAGAAATATTAAAATGCCGCCTTAGCAAAAGTTGTTAAGTCTGATGAGAACTTTTTGTTGAGTTATAATACAACTGGCCAAGCGCGAGTCGGAAGCGCGCGAACGGTTCCGTACTATAATCTATGAAAAATCACGTTTGTAGTATGGGAGCCCCCCATAAATACTTATTTTATTTAATTTTTAGGGTTCCATAGGGTAGGGTAGAAACGGGACCCTATTACTTAGACCTTCCGACTGTTTGTCTGTCTGTCTGTCACCAGTCTGTATCTCATGAACCATTTATAGCTAGACAGTTGAAATTTTTATAGATGATGTTTTTTTGTTGCCGCTGAAGAAAAACATACTAAATCTATCTATCTACACTATAATAAAAGAGTAAAAAAAATGTGTCTGTACATTGAATATTTTTCCAAAAAAAAGTTGTTTCATCCGAAGAAAAACTTATAAGTTCAGTATTTGCGGACCTTCAGAGCAAAACACACCAGAAAAATTCTTGGTTACGTGAACGCGCCATATGGACAACAAAAAATTAAAAATCAATTAATAAAGAACTTATGACGCAAATTATTGTTAATTTCTTGGATAGTTTTGTTGACGACGCCACCAATTATCCAGTTGAGTTTCGTAATTCACTTGCAGCAAATGGACTCTCGGCTCACAAAATAAGTCTTAATGTCGGAGGGCCAATAATGCTGATGCGAAATTTGACTCCGCCGAAACTGTGTAACGGAACCCAACTTAGTGTCTCAGCACTGTATGACGAAGTTCAGCGGCTGAATTTCAGCCAATGCATGCCTGCAATGTTATTTGCATTACTAGCAACACATAATGCCGAACTTCCGATGCTTTTGCCTGAATCGGACCCGTACCCGTACCCGTACCCGTACCCGTACCCGTTCCGCTCCCGCTCCCGCTTCCGCTCCCGCTCCCGCTCCCGCCGCCGCCACCGCCGCCGCTCCAGGCGTCGCCGCTGTCGCCGTCGCTGCCGCCGTCGCTTCCGCCGACGCCAAAGCCTTTGCCTTTGCCGCCGCCGCCGCCGCCGCCGCTTCCGCTCCCGCTCCCGCTCCCGCTCCCGCTCCCGTTCCCTCTCCCGCTCCCGCTCCCGCTCCCACTCCTGCTCCCACTCCCGCTCCCGCTCCCGCCACCGCTCCCGCCACCGCTCACGCCGCCAACGCCGCCGCTGCCACCACCGCTTCCGCCGCCGCTTCCACCGCCGCTTCCACCGCCGCTGCCGCTTCCGCTCCCGTTCCCTCTCCCGCTCCCACTCCTGCTCCCGCTTCCGCTCGCGCTCCCTCTCCCGCTCCCGGCTCCACTACCGCCACCACCACTGCCGCCGCCGCTTCCGCCAACGCCGCCGCCGCCGCCGCTGCTACCGCCACTGCCGCTCCCACTGCCGCTTCCGCTCCCGCTCCCGCTTCCGCTTTCGCTCCCGTTTCCTCTCCCGCTCCTGCTCCCGCTCCCGCTCCCACTCCCGCTCCCGCCGCCGCTACTGCCGCCGCCGCTACCGCCGCTGCCGCCGCCGCTGCCGCCACCGCTGCCGCCGCCACCACTGCCGCCGCCGCTTCCGCCGACGCCGCCGCCGCCACCGCTGCCACCGCCACTGCCACTCCCGCTCCCGCTCCCGCTCCCGCTCCCGCTCCCGCTCCCTCTCCCGCTCCCACCGCTTCTACCGCCACCGCTCCCGCCGCCGTCGCAGCCGCCGCTGCCGCCGCTGCCGCTGCCGCCGCCGCCGCCACTGCCGCCGCCGCCGCCGCTGCCGCCGCCGCCGCCACTGCCGCCGCTGCCGCCGCCGCCGCCACTGCCGCCGCCGCTTCCGCCGACGCCGCCGCCGCCGCTGCCACCGCCGCCGAAGCCTTTGCCGCCGCCGCCACTGCCGACGCCTCCGCCGCCGCCGCTGCCACTCCCGCTGCCGCTTCCGCTCCCGCTGCCGCTTACGCTCCCGCTTCCGCTTTCGCTCCCGTTCCCTCTTCCACTTCCATTCCCTCTTTCCGTTCGCCGCAGACGCGGCAATGACGGAAGATTAAATTCTCATATCGGCACATCACTACATACTGTCCGGCGTTTCCACCGAACTTCAGCGGCTGAACTTCAGCTTATTTAGTGTGTCATCCCCACCAAACTTTAAACACTGAACTTTAGCCGCTAAACTTCGGCATAGTCTGCTGAGACACTTACAGTCTTATTATAAAACAAGGTTTATAGATAGATCGAGTTTTAAAGTCGATCTAAACTATGTAACAAGGAAAATCTTATTATAAAACAAAGTTTATGTTTTGTTCTGAGGACGATCCTCGGCCTAAAGATAAACCAGCTAGGAGGCTAGTTTAAGCTACGATTAACCTCAAAACCGTGACAGAAATCAAAACAAAACATAAAAATTATTGTGAAATTTTAGTAAATCCGAAATTTTACTTGATGGCTGATAATAAATTATTATTATATCCAGGAAATGTGTTAAAACTGCCCTGATTATGATATAAAAGTGTTTTTATTGTTTTACAAGTTTCTATGACAAAGACAATTCACAACATTAAAAACACGATTTTATATTTATAACACAATACAACATACATATAAAAACAATATTTGTTAAGATTATTTACAATTTACAAATGTAAACAAAATCATAGGTTAGGCTCCATAACAGTTTATTAAGACGAGTGCCCACAGACTAAATATAGAATTACGTTGTCAAAGTTGTCAACTTAGCTTCGTTCCGTTTTTTGATACTGTAATTACTTTATTATTCTTTAATAATTGTTATTTAATAATCAGAGCAATAAATAAGAGGTTATTGATAAAATTATGTACGTTGCATAGTTTTGAATTAATTTTATTTAAACTTATTTCGCTTTTAATTAAAATCTTTTCGACGAAAATATATTATTATGAAAAATGGAACGATTTTCCTACTTCCGGTCAGACTAAGTTGGATCTATCGTATTCTGTGTTTGGTTCAGGTTTTGTAATAAAAGAAAGTCTAAAGTAGATTTATCGCTTGTTACCGTACTAAACCCCGACTTAGATAATACGGGACTAAACCACGATTATGGCCTTTTTTATAATAAGACTGTTAAAGTTTACTGTGAGTGGTGCCAGTGAAACTGTATTTATTCCGCGTATGCCACTCATCCCCAACAATTTTCCTTTTGAAAATACACAGTTCCATGTGTTTACTTGCTTTGCTATGAAAATAAGTCACAGTTTTAGAGGCTTAAAGCTGCTGGTGTCGATCTAAGGACTGGTTTTTCGCATGGCCAACTTAATGTGGCTTTCTCCAGGGTTAGTACTACTAATACTTCAGCTCTTTTCATATTGGCTCCCGAAGGAAAGAATTAAAATAATATTGACTTTTAACTCCTAACACTGTAACAAGTACTTTCTTATCTCTCTCTATCTTTCTCCTCTCTCTCTCTCTCATTAGTTGTTATTTATATTAATACGCCGAAGTCATAAAGTCCACGCGAACGAAGTCGCGGGCATCAGCTAGTATTATATAAGTAAATGCGTTACGAAACCAATTAGTTTCATTCCTCGGTACAACGTGACGCGGCTAACAGTACGTTTTGAAACAAAAGGAAGAACTTCATTCCTTACGAAGGACATTTGAACGAAATTGTTTATTTGCAATCCTCCATCAATATCTCCTATATAGAAATAGACAAAAAAAAAACGAACGAGACGAGATATACATAAGTACATCTAAATGCTAACGACGTTCATGTAATTGTAACGTCACCGACTGAGATCAAAGCAATGCATTTCAAAATCTAGCGCTTGGTATTGAAGGAGAAAATGAAAGGATCGCTCGAATCAACGCACGACGGGACGTGTTTGTTTCAAAAAGTTAGTTTGTAAGGCACGATACGATAAAAACGTTAGGCAGGCCAGGCGCATTTCGCAGTGTTTTGTCCAAAAATTTATAGCTTTACAATCAATTTTTTAATCGAAAAATGCCAAACTATCGGTAGGCTTATCGATAGTATCGATAGTTGTTTTAGAGCAATACTATTGATAACCAACAATACGATCGACGCTTTTGATAGTATCAATATTCTATGTACTATCGATTATATCGATAATTTACTCATCGTCATCGATCGATACTATCGATATAGGTATAGATAGTTTGTTCGTCGTCAGGATCGATACTTTCGATAGACGGTTGATAGAGTATCAATAGTATCGCTTTTGTTTAAAATATCGATAGGTAGTCTATATTTTTAAGCTATCGGTAGTTGAATATCGAGCGGCAACACTATGTCGCAGTTTAGGTATTACCTCGGCTTATTCACAAACATAAGGCTAAAATTGTTGAAAAGTTTAAGTCTAGAAGTAAAACGTAAGGTACATTTTGGATTGTTTGGCGCATACGACGACCTCCGTGGCGTAGTGGTCACCATGCTAGTCCGCCACCCAGAGGTCCCGAGTTCGATCCCCGGTCAGGGCAAGTTGGAAAATGGCCTTTTTCGAATTGTCCTGGGTCTTGGATGTTTATCTATATATCTGTTTGTTATAAAATATAGTGTCGTTGAGTTAGTATCCCATAGCACAAGCCATAGCAAGCCCTAAAGTAAGTTCGTGACTTGTATTATGGGATACTAACTCAATGATACAATATTTTATAAAAAAATACACACATATATATAGATAAACATTCAAGACCCAAATCAATCTGATAAGATCATTTTCTATCTTGACCTGACCAGGGGTCGAACCCGGGACCTCCACTATGTCAGCGTGGCATGATGACCACTAGACCACAGAGATCGTCAATTTTGTATATCTTTGAGGATCGCGGGTCTTTTAAACATGGTGATTTTGGAGGCTTGCGTGAAGATACCGATTCTAATGTGGAACTCCTGCCAAAACCCATTCCTGTGTATAAAAAAAGATTTATTATTATTAAAATGTACAAAAATAATTCTCTCTTAAATCCGACGGTGTAAAGCTCCACTCATTCAAAGTTGCATCGCACACTACGTACATTTTTCCTCGTTACGCAGGGTAAAGTGCCCACGCTTGTAAAGTGACGAAGATTTCCCTTGATAGTGACAGATCACGCTGTGTTGCCAGGTGAAATAAAGGATTTTATTTTGCAATTACGTTTAAAAATTGCACAACGCCCAGGTTTGATTACTCACTGAAAGCCTATGGGGAGTTTGCTTTTTCGTGATTGTTCAAAATATTGTATCTAAGCGGATTTATTTAAGACATTTAAAAGTATTTTCTTAATTTACTTAGGTCATGAATTTTGAAGTGTGTACCAAGCTGAAATAACTAGGTAGGTGTTTTACAATATGTAACAAAAACCCGGTTCGATCCTTGTAGAAGCAACTCAGACCGTCGATATGAACAACTTTTCCTATAAGACGAATGCTTGAAACTCAAAAAAAATCGACATTTTCATACAAAAGTGTTCGGCTGACTTTTATTGGTTTTGGAAAAAAGAATGTCGTATGGTAAATAAATTCCTCTATCCATATACGTTATCCAAATTTGTGTATAACATAAGATAAAAAGTTGCGAAAATTATTTTCGATCGAGACCACGTAGTTACGCCCGTCCAAAGCTGCCGCGTGACCCCGATGAACTCGAAATCTAGCCGGCCGCTGCTAGGCGCCGGTGCTACTAATTGATCTCACGATTTTACTCGAGTTTCATATAACATTTTTTGTTTCTGAATTTTTATTTTGACTAACTAATATTAAATCTTATTAACGATCCTTATGAAGTGGCTTTCGGCTCCAAAACTAATATAAAATCACCGTGTATAATTGTATAAATGGATGAAAATCGAAAGACAAAATACATTATACGAGTATTATGTGTCAGACTATTAGTCTATTTCACACACTTTTTCGTATTAAGACTTAAATTTTTGAAATAGCTGCATCGCCTATTTAGATGGTTCTTAGATTTCCGCATATACCAATCGGCTTTCACGACCTGTTTAGGAAAAAAATCAGCAAATACATTACTTACTTTATTCTCCAACACCATCGTGGAGTTTTTCAAAAACGTTCATGCAGTTATATGTCATTTATATAATTGTATTTTATAAATACAATAATATAAATGACCTAGAAAATTTTTTAAATTTTTAATTTCTTTTTTAATTATACGGTCTTGAATATTTAACATTACTAAATGAACATGAAATAAAATTGTATTGCGTTTAAATATTGTGCATGCAACGATACTGGAAACAAAAGCGGGGAAACCCAGCAAGAGATAATTGGGTTGATATTTCAGCTTGATTAATAACATTATAAATCAACGAAAATCCCGCCTTACTGTTAAAATAAAAACGGCTATTTAGATTTAAGTAATATATCGTAGAAATTAATAATGAATTGCCAACGCTGTATCAAATATTGTTGATAGATGTAATAAAAAATACCTGAGCAAAGTATAATATATTTTAAAATATGTCTCTTCCTAACGTTTACTTTTAGGTTGTAGTTTTTTTATTTGATAAGTTTTACACTACACAACTCTGGTTAGAAAAAAAAAGGATATAAAAATAATAGCACCTTAGTAAAAATATAATTGAAAATTATGGAAGTAACATCTTGTACAATTGCAATTTTAAAAGAAAAAGTAATATGAATCCTAAAATCAGGAAGAATTAAATGAAAAAAGTTTTTCTCTTGAAACAAACAAAAAAAAAAAGTTTATAAAATCACAATTTATATGAAGTATGATGAAATTTCTACGTCGAAGCTGCTGATGAAAATATGGAAATATCTTAGCGAAAATGTTTTATAACGAAACTAATTTAGACGTTGTTGAGCTAAAATTTCGCAGGATAACAAAAGTGCATTAAAAACATTCCGGCACTGCACTAACGAAGAATGCGCCTGTTTTTCCCAAACAAGAAAAAAATTACAATTTCGCGTTACGCGTCGCTGAATATTTTCACTTTGAAAAATTCTCTCTCTCTGTGAATTAAATTCGTTACAGAAAACATCTTTTCTGTAATATTTGCCTCTTTATTTTTGTTGTTTCAAATTGCCGCTTTAGAGTTAAGGAATTCATTTCCCGCGTAATTCCACTGGAAGAGCAAAAAGTTATTGTAGTATATTTTAAATTTTATAGAAAAAGGGGTACGCTTTTATTTTCGCAGTTAATAAAGTTGCTAGAAGAAGTCTAAAAGCTTTATACGCTACAAGAACGCAATGCTGACGTTACTCCGACTCAAGTCATGGCCAGAATAATTCTGACAACCGGCGAAAGTTACTTTGTGTATGCGTTTTGTTTTCTTTCGTTCTGATAGTATGCGGGATCTAGAAAATTCCGACGGAAAATCTCTTATAATATGCGGCCGGTCTTAAACTTTAAAGATCAAAATATTGTTAACGATAATACATTGAAATGTTCCTATAATGTTGTGCTCCTTACGGTAAACTTAAATCAATCATTTCAGCCGCATAACGTCCACTGCAGGACATAGGCCTTTCCCAACGATTTCCAAAATGACCGATCTAGAGCAGCTTGCATCTAGCGCTTTCCAGCGACCTTATTCAGGTCGTCAGCCACCTTGTGGGTGGGTGTCCTACACTTTGCTTGCCAGTACGTGGTCGCCATTCGAGAACCTTTTTGCCCCATTGGCCATCGGTTCGTCGCGCTATGTGTCCCGCCCACTGCCACTTCAACGAACTAATCCGCTGGGCTATGTCAGTGTATAGAGTATAGTTCTTCTACGAATTTCCTCATTTCTGATTCGATCACGCAGGGAAACACCGAGCATAGCCCTCTCCATAGCGCGTTGAGTGACCTTGAGCCTTCTTATGAGACCTATATTAAGGCCCGTTTCAAAGCCATAAGTCATCACTGGTAACACATATTGATTAAACACTTTCGTCTTGATACACTAAGGTATTTTGGACGAGAAGACCCCGCGTAGCTTCCCGAACGCTGCCCAGCCGAGTCGGATTCGTCGAAAGACCTCTTCCTCGAAGCTGGAACTTCCTGCCTGGATCAATTGACCCAGGTAGACATACTGGTCTACAACTTTGAGTGTGGAGCTCCCAACACATACAGGTAGGGGCGCGACATGGACATTCGACATTACTTTCGTTTTGTCCGTGTTAATTTTTAGGCCCACCTGTTGGGATACTCGATTTAGGTCTCCGAGCATAGTACTTAAGTCTTCCATCGATTCTGCCATGACGACGATATCGTCGGCAAATCGAAGGTGAGTCTTGCCATTGATGTTAATGCCAAATCCTTCCCATTCCAGAAGCTTGAAGGCATCTTCCAGGGCAACGGTGAACAGTTTCGGAGATATAACGTCTCCCTGTCTTGCACCTCTTTGCAGTGGAATAGCCCTCGTGCACTGCTCCTGTACTCGGACTGACATAGTGGCGTTACTGTATAAGCACTTCAACACTTCGATATACCAATAGTCAATATGGCATCGCTGGAGAGACTGAAGCACGGCCCATGTTACGATCGAATCGAAGGCTTTTTCATAGTCCACGAACCCTAAGCCTAAAGGCCGGTTATACTACCTCGTCTTCTCTATAACCTGCCGCAGCGTGTGAATGTGGTCCGTGGTGCTAAAGCCTTTACGGAAACCGGCTTGTTCGGGAGGCTGTTTGCGAGACGATTCGTGATGACCCTTGAAAACAACTTATATACGTGATTCAGAAGCGTGATAGGCCTATAGTTCTTCAATAGATTGTTATCTCCCTTTTTGAAAAACAGGACCACCACGCCCCTGTTCCACGCTTCTGTCGTTACTCCCTCGAGCAAAACGGAATTAAAGAGCCTCTTAAGGACTTTCAGTACTGGCGTTCCGCCGGCTTTCAGAAGCTCTGCTGTTATTCCATCCTCGCCCGGCGCCTTGTTGTTTTTAAGCTGTTTAAGGGCCATCCTAATTTCGTACAGGCTGATGTCCGGGATATCTTCGGTATAGTGTCGGGTCAGCTTGGCTCTACGGTCTTTAGCCATTTGATCGCTGGGTTGAGAAACTGAAGTATATAGCTGTCCATAAAACCTCTCGATCTCCGCTAGAACTCCTTCCTTTGTCGACACCACGCCACCGTCCTCCGTCTTCAGCTTCATCAATCGGCTTTGCCCAACCGACATAGACATTTATAGATATAAAATTAAATCAATAAATGAAAGAAAAAACTGAGTTTCTTTTTCATTAATTTTCTTTACAAATCGCACTTTACTTAAAAAATACATTTCTCAACTTGCCATGGTAGATATGGCCGAAGATAGAACCCAAAACCTCGAGAATCCGCCGAAAAAAACTATTAAGTACTAATTTAATTTTCATTTAGTGCAATTCTAATAAATACCAGTACTGGGAAGTAAAAGTAAAACAATTCCAATTTGTCACAGTTCGATAGTGAATAAGTTTCGGTACACGACTAAGTTAAATTGATTTACATAACGTCCCACGGAGGTTTTGTAAAGCTGAGGCCAGATTGACTGCCTTATGTTCTGGACATGAAACCGTGTAGTGAGCAGTAGCCGAGCGGTAACGGTATGTTTTTCTTTTTTTTTTTTACTAATTTATGTTGGTCGACGGCCACTGCGCCTAGTGTTTATCATGCCAGGATATACTAGATGTCCGGGTTCAATCGCCAGTTAGGCCAAAATGGAAAATAATATTTTCAGATCCACCGGGGTCTTGGATGTTTATCTATGTATTTGTTATAAAATATAGTGTCTTTGAACTTACCATAGGGCTTGCTCAATCTCTGTGATTTGTCCGTATATATTATTTTTTATTAAATGTTCACTATGTCTCGTCTTGTATCTAGTTACTTCAAAGCACAGAGATCCCATTGCGGCTTTTTCTTTTACAATGTGCGACGCGCGTCATCTTTAGCACTTTATACAGTTGAAATAGGTATTAATTACCTATGTTATGTAACGCTTTCCGTAACCATCTATGTAACACAATCGGTGATGCGAGATAATATGCTGTTAACTTAAATACATGGATTTTTTGGGGTCCAGAGCTGCCCCTATTTGAAATAAACTATTTGAAAAGAAACGGAGATATCATTTTAAAGTTTGGTCTCAGTATGCTCTAGTTACCTTCCAAACTATTTTATGAACTACTTCTTAGAGTTAAAAGTGAGAACGAGAAGCTTTTCTTCCCACATTTGCGAAAAACGGCCACTTTTGGCAAATATGCGAAGAAAGCTTCACGTTTTCACTTTAAACTGTAAACAGTAGTTCATTCATAAAATAGTTTGAAGCAAGCTGTGACCAAAATTTTAAATGATGTTTCCGTTTTCTTTCAAATTATTTATCTCTCTCAAGTTCCTACGTCATTACGGTGTGGCCGATACTTTAAGTGCGATACAGCTCAGAACTATTGGGTACCCTGAAAGTTTTTATGTATTCAATTCCAATTTTTTTTTCATTATAAATATAACATCATAATAACATTTTAACTTTATTTAGTTACTTGATAGGTTTAACAATTTTATAATTACATACATCTATTTATTTAACATTAAATATAAAATACTAAAAATTCGTCATTTAAAACCCGCCCCTTAACGCTTCTGGCGCAAAGGTGCCCAGTACACTAGCGGCATTGCCGCGCTGTATTGCAATAGCCATCCTTTGCACCAAAAACGTGTGGGAGCGGGAGTCCCCGTTCTTTTCAGCTATGCGGTGCCCTAACTCGCTAATTAAACGCTTGGCATCTACGCCCCAGCAGCCCATAGTTTCCACAGCTATGGGCACAAAAGAGTAATGTGGCTCCATAGCCGCGTACTTTGCTCTCTTTCGCTCTGCAGCATCCTCTGCAGCCGCCGCTGCCGCGCAGACAGTGCGACTTAGGTGGCTGGTAGCCACTGTGCTAACACATGTGGCGTCCCAGACTACGCACTTCCCGTGCTTCCACGGTACCAAAGTCAGGCCATCTGGTCGCTTCCCATCAGATCTACTGAGGCCTGGTGGCTCCAATAAGCACGGGATATTGGCGGAGACAAAAGCTCTTCGTACTATGTCGTTGAGCGCGTGGTGACGTGGGAACCTACCGGTACAGCGACGACAACTCAGTGCATGATGGCCATCGGCCCCCACCATGGACCCGCAGATGCATTTGTGTGGTTCACACACTCTGCAGCCCAGGCGGAGCGCAACAGCCACCCGCAAGGAGTCATCGTCTAGTAAGGTGCCCAAGTGTGGCGAAGGTAGAACGTTCAACCATGCACCTGATTCTGACCGCGACACAGCTTTGAGCCTCGCCAAATCTGCTCCCGAGGCACAGTCCAGAAGAAGACTATGCTTCCTTTTAGCGCCGACGTCATCCCAAGCGCGCTGAGCATGGAGGGCTACTGGAGACGGCGCACCAGAATTAATGGCCGACCAGGCAGTCAAAGCCTCAGGCACATAAGGTATGCTGACCCTGTCACCATTGGGAGATAAAATGACAGTAATAAGTCCCGCAACCCCATGTGCCGAGGCCAATAAAGCCGGCAGACCAACATCGCGCGCGCACCGAATTCCAAGTCCACCGAAGCGTACTGGTAAGGTAAAAATTAATACTAGAGATCTGATGATGTACAAGATGAATTTTTAAGAGGGTATTTTTATAGCATGGTCATTTTATGATGCTTTATTATTATATCCATTAAAAGGAATACTTATAACGTTAGAGAAAGTAAGAAATTGTTATTAGATTATATATAAATATATATTCCCTATTATATTGTCTCGATATATATATATATATATATATATATATATATATATATATATAGGGACAAATAACACTGATTTAGCTAGCCCCAAAGTAAGTTCGAAACTTGTATTATGGGATACTTACTCAACGATAACAATTAAAAGACCATTTTTCCAACTTGCCCTGAACGGGGATCGAACCCGGGACCTCTGGGCGGCGGACTAGCCTTGTGACGACTACGCCGCGGATATCATCAAGAACTTATTATTTACCTAACATTTATGTTTAAGATACAAAAAGATTTAAAACTCAAAACATCAAGTACCTACCTTTTTATGTATCTACATTCTGTTGTGAAGAAAGGAATAAAGTTTATTATTATTATTATTATTGCACATTAAGCTATCCTTATTTTGACACTATTACCGCCTTATAAAGTTGAGTAAAGGATAATTTACCCTGCTGTCAACAGTACTATGTTTGAGTACGTTTATGTGTGAACAAAAGTAAACCTGAGCAATAACTGTCAGTCATAAAATTAAAGTTTATGTGTGCGCTGGCAGTTTCACGCGAGCGAGCCGTGATGTCAAACTTCCTGAAATAGTTATTACTATTTTCAATCATGTTCGTGTGTATACTGGGAATATTAGATTTTTAGTCAAATATGCAAAATGGGTCGGCGTATGGTGAATTTTTGCTACATTTATTGCTTTTATTGTTTTGCTGGCAAACTTTATGGTTAGGAATTTCTCTAGTTTTGTTTTTACATAGTTGGCAATTGTACAATGGAAAAGACATCACATGCTGTCTCGACCCCACGTAGAGTGAGATTAGGTAAGGAAGAAGATATAGATGGTAATTCGCTACCTTCCAATAAATCAAATACTCTTTTCTAAACGTCAAAACAAATATTTTCCATGGGATTTGTATAAAATATAGACTAATGACGTCATAGTCTCTTGAAGTCAAACCGCACTCTAAATCAGTTTTTTCTGTAATAATAAATCAAAATCACGCTGAAAATGAGTATAATCATGACAAGTGACTTTATTGGAACGAAGTTCCTTACGGAAAGCTTGGAGGAGATAGGGATTTTGATGCGCGACCGAACTTAAAAAAATGTGATAGTAAAACCGTAAGGATGACCTCGTTAAATAAAACCGTTAAATGATACGTGCGCAGGCGCGACAGTCGTATACACATTGTGTCGATTCTACATTAGCCGAAGGAACTTCGTTCCTACCTGGTGTCCCACGACACCACATTCTTTTTTTTTTACTTTTTTTTCTTAACTATTAATTTATTTTCGACCCAGGAAAATACCCAATTGTAATTCTTTGTTAACTTTACATATAATGTACTAAGCATCACTACGGGGCAGGAAATAGACCCTGGAATACCCAAAAGCAAGATTATAGGGCTTAAAATATTATTAGGTTGAAAACTATTTTGTTATTACCAATGATCCCTACGGGTTTCCTACTTGTATTTTTTTTTGCTCTTACTAAGGGACTACGTGAATCTGTATCATTTATACCATCAATGGTATTGTGCAATGGTACAGGTGGTCCGGAGGGTACTAATGGCATACATCGGTACCATTTGTACAGTAAATGGTACTAGTGGGATAAATCAGTGTTATTTATACCATCAGTGGTACTACCCAATGGTACAGGTGGTCCGGCGGCTTCCTAGGTTATGGTATGTTTCTTTTGATAGATTTTTAAAAATTTTATACATCCAAGACACAGTCAACAGTCAACCTGAAAAAGATCATTTTCCACGTTGACCTGACCGGAGATCGAACGCAGGACATGTGTCAGCGTGGCATGATGACCACTTAGCCACAGAATCATGTTTAGAGTGGCTTTTCGGTATTTGCTACTCTATTTTCTTCTTCCTAAGAAATAAACGACTAATACCTACAACGTACAAACGTGCCAGAATAATTATTGTAGAAGCATAATTTGATTTACAAAGTGTGGGGTAAACACAACACGTTCTCCAAGTTCTGCAATTAAAATTAATCACTGAAACACTAGAGAATGTTTTTGCTGCTATACGGTGTCGGAAATGTTAGCTAAATTATGTGCAGCTGCCGAATACCACATTGTGTTGTGAATAAACTACCAACGATGTATAGTATATCTATCTCAGTCTTATGTATATCTTTGAAATTTTTTACAATATATATATACAGCGCATCGAATAGTGTACTATCTCGTGACTACATTATATTATATATATATATATATATATATATATATATATATATATATATAAAAAGTCTTTTCGCATTTCATATGAAAATTCAAAACATTTTTTAATATAGTTTATTTACATTTAACTAAAGTATGTAGGTACCATTTTGTTCGATAACTTTTTGCCATCTTATAGGTAGGGACATGATCCCATTGCTATAGAAATTTTGGGGCTTCTGATCAAAAAACTGCGAAGTTTTGGCAGTCCTCTCGTGATGTTAACCTGACACTGCCTAAAGAATTCTGAAGAGACCGAAACAGGTGGAAATCTGAAGGTGCCAGGTCAGGACTATACGGCGGATGCATTAACACCTCCCAGCCAAACTCTCTTAATTTTTGCTGAGTGGTTAAAGATGTGTGAGGTCTAGCGTTATCATGATGAAAAACCACACCCCTTCTGTTGATTAATTCCGGCCGTTTTCACTCAACTTCTTGCTTTAATCTTATCAGTTGTTCGCAGTAGAGTTCTGAATCGATGGTCCTGCCTGGTGGTAACAGCTCATAATGAATAATGCCCTTCCAATCCCACCACACACACAGCATCACCTTGTTGCGAGTTAACCCGGGTTTCGCCACAGTCTGTGAAGCCTGACCGGCCTTTGACCATGACCTTTTTCGCACGTTCTTGTCGTACATGATCCACTTTTCATCACCAGTTATCAATTTCTTCACAAATGATTCGGTCTCATTACGTTGTAATAAAGAATCACAAATGAGTACACGGTTCATTAGGTTTCTTTCAGAGAGCTCGTGAGGTACCCAAATATCGAGCTTTTTTGTGTACCCATTTTTTTTCAAATGCGCCAATACTGTTTTGTGGTCAATTCCCAGTTCTTCAGCTACGTCGTAACTACTGATATGGCGATCTTGCTCCACTTTTTCAAAAATAGCATCCATTTTATCCGCAACAGGGCGACCAGAGCGACGTGCATCTTTGACATCAAAATTTTCGGATTAAAAACGCTTAAACCAAATTTGTGCTATTATTCTCACAGGTCACTGCACTAGGTCCATAAACATTGCAAATTTTTTTCGCGGTTTTCGTTGCATTTTTACCTTTTTGGTAGTAAAATTTTAAAATGTATCTAATTTCTTCATTAGATTCACTCATCTTGACGGTAAAAAAAACAAATGAAAATCACGCATTTACCTTATTTGAATTTGGAATTATCTTCTTTAAAATTTAAACTTTTAAATGATACCAAAACCAGCCAGGTACAAATAGTATAGCCAAAGTGTATATATATATATATATATATATATATATATACAGCGCATCCAATAGTGTACTATCTCGTGACTAAATGCGAAATTTAAATGCGCTGTACCTTCGTCATTATTTTCTTTTAAGAAAAAAGAATAAATACATATATATACCTACACTAAAAAACGTCAAAAATATTGTTGTAAACATTCGTATTGGACTTTATACTAAATATGTACCTAAAACATAGCGCAACGAACCGATGCCCAATGGGGCAGAAAGGTTCCCAAATGGCGTCCACGTACTGTCAAGCGAAGCGTAGGATACCCAAGAAAAGTTGGTCAGACGACCTTGACAAGGTCGCTGGAAAGCGCTGGATGCAGGCCGCTTTGGATCGGTCATTTTGGAAATCTTTGGAAGAGGTCTATGTCCAGCTGTGGACGTTATGCGGCTGAACTGATGATGATGTTGAGTGTATCGATATACAAAGCTGAATTTTCTACCAGTTTTTACTTTTGATAGCACTCATAAGGAAAGTTGTTGAGAAAACCAAGGAGGATACTTTTGACTTCGTACCTCATTAAGGGCCATACGCAGGCGAGTCACGAATGCTACCCGCGCCGCCAGTCACTCCATCTGATCTTCATATATCACTCTCAATTTAAATTGAATCGGATATAAAAGTGAGAGATTGCTTGCTCGGGGAAATAACGCGTAAAAGGATTTTTTAACGTTACCTTAAAAAAAAATAGTTTATAAATGTACAATAAAATATATAACACTGTCGCCTGAAAATTGACTAAAGTCGTGTAAGAGAGAGGGCTGGCCTTTATCATGCTCAAAAGATAAGCATTGCCTTACAACCTGGAAATACTGACAGCCTTCTGGGCACGTTACCACGGAGCAGCGATTTGCTAGGGCATTTTATTTATAAGTTATGTAAGTAATAATTAGTTAAGTTTATTTTTGTTTAATATTTTGGTACTTTTTTAGTGAATTATGTGATTTTGATAAAATTTTTATTGGACTTCCTAACAAGTATACCCTTTTAAACAACAAAAAAAAATCCAAATCGGTTTAAGAGTCTTTGAATAATCGTTGAGCATACATAAAATAAAAGATTTCTCCGAATTGATAACTTCCTTTTTTGAAAATAGGTTAAATAGTAATATAGAATTAAAGACATCTCGTTAAATGTATACATTTTCAATCTTTTACGTAGCTGTTTATGTTTATAAATACCTCTTGCTTTTGTTATTCCTTTTCATTTTTTATAAAACTCTTTTCCTTTCATCCTTCGTCTTTCAAGGTCTGTTTTTGTTTTCTTTTACAGTTTCGCAAAGTCTGTACAGTGGTGAAATAAACTTATCTTTCCTGTTGATAAAGATACACTGGCCAGCTTAATCTTATTTCAACTTAACTACTTATTTATCTACTTACTAACCTCTAGGTAGACATAATTTTAGTTTTCGTGTTTTTATTTTTTTATTCTCTCAAGAAATCTATATTTTAATTTGTAATTTAATATTTTAATCTGTAATTTAAATGTCAAATAATTTTCTTTACCTTAGTTAATATTAATTTACGTATTGTCAACTTGTTAGAAGAGCGGGGATTTCTAACACAAGTATTCTTTACTTAAAAGAATTCCTCGATCGCAATTCAGCATGTAGAAATTATGATAAGTTAGTAGTTAGGTTTTTTTTAGGTAACTTGTGTGAAGCTAAAATAACTACAAAACCTTATCTTACTTTGGGGTCCATATTTGGAAGTATGTCGAATCTTTAGGTTATATTGAACTTACTTCCTTGCCTTACTTACCTACATGGAGATTCTTAAGAAGGACTGCATAAACTTCAGAATATCACTTGGTGCACAGTTCTTGTAGCCCTCTAACTTCGGATATGCTGATCCAAAGGAGTCCATACGCCAGCCATTAAGTCTCAGCTACACAGGATGTGTCTCATTGTCTCCTCTAGTTCCTCACATGCCCGACATTTAGGGAGGCCTGTGTCACTCTCCGTTTAGGTATTGAACATAAATCGTTTGTCCAGAGTAATAAGAATGTAATAGGCTTGCAATGGATGTCTAAACGAAGAAGTGTGGAGTTCCGACGCGAGCTAAATTAAATCATAGTACTAACCACATTAAGTAGATATTTGCTTGAATTTCTTTTCTGAGTAAGACTTCTGTACGTGAGTACTAGTACTAATTCTGTAATTTAGGGCTCTCAACAAGTCTTATTTTGAGGAGAGGACTGCGATTGTAAAAGTGTTTAGTTAAGTATACAAAACATTAGCACATGACCTTATGCCATTAGAAACACAGTAGTAACTCTGATTCTACTGCTACTGCCTCTTTATCCTTGGTCCCTTGGTAGACTCTGAGCCTTACATTAGAAAACAATACTTATCTTTTTGCTGCGCGTCCGTGACGTCACTGTAATCGAAGCGGTATGCCGAGCGGTGAATGGCCGTCCGGGGACTGCGAATGTAGTGAAATAGGAAAACTAGATATGACCAAATAGGTATTATGGTAGCACATTCTTAGTTTTATTTTTAGTTCTGTTACCGCGGGATCCAAAATGCGCTTTTTTTGGCAATTTTCACTCGACTACGTCCAACAGAGCAAGGGTAATGAGTTTAGCAGTGTATGTTTGTATGTGGGTTTGTATATCTGAATCACCATAGCATCCGAATCGCTCGTCCAATTTACACAAATGATATGTCAATCGATTCTTCATTTTTGCCCGGGTGACATACTGAATTTTATGCAAAAAAATGTATAAAACGAATTTTACATATAAAAAAGTGAGAGATAAATAAAATATAATCATTTCCATATCGAGTGGGGTATTAAATAAAGGTCTTGATTGGCACATTCCAAAAAACCGTGCGGGGAGGATAGATTAAGATAGGATCTTTGAGATGGGTTGATGTATCTGGCCACAGAGAAAAGGTGACAAATTAGAATAATATCAAGGATAACTTGCAGATGACAGAATTCTTTGCAGATATTATGCATTTTTTTACTAAAAACCATACAAAAGGAAAACTAAATGAATGGTACAGATTGTATTTTATTTGTCAATTACAACGACTTATCCACGTATTCACACGTGAAAGTTCTAAACCTACTTCTGCTAAAATATTTTTAATGTCGTTCATGTTTTGTTTCAATGTCAAATATAGTTTTAGCAAACGTTTGTTAATTTTTATTTCAAAGATTATTGTTCATAAAAATTTGCATGGTTTATCATTAGAAAAGATCCTTGAGGATCTTGAGGAGCTCGGTTGCTCAGTGGGAGTGTGCATTACTAGCACTTTCGCAAGTAAAGCGACACCAGGCGTGGTCTGCATTTGAATGGGTGACCACAAGTGGCATAAAAATTTCTCGAGCTCATCCGTGCTTCGGAAGGGTCGTATAAGGCGTTGGTTCTGGCTGTCATCATTGTATGGCAGTCGTCAAGCTATGTCAGCTGCCTTTAGGCAGCCTGAAAAATCTGACACCAGGTGTTAGCCACTTACACACACGAAAAACAGCAAACAAGAAGAGATCCTTCTATTATCGAAACGATATGGCTCATCTAGGTTTCTTATAATTTTCCGATGGGACGCGAACGCGTTAGGCGTTCGGGTCGGACGAATAAATTTCGCAAATCCCTAGTACGGCCACACTGATCTACATCGGGTCTAATGCACCAATATGTCCCTGGGCTTAGTTCAGCTGTTATGGGTTTCTGTCACGATTAAACGCGGCCCAAACGAGTTTTTACTTTTGGTGACTTAAAATTGGACGCTGCGGTAACGTTTGCGATGTTTATGGAGTATGTTTGTAGTATTAATGTTCACATTGATTGGATGTTGGAGCCAAGGCTTTGAGAATTGTTTTCTTTTAGGATCTTTAACACATTTAAGTATAGATAGGCCTATATCGGATATTTTCAGAGAAAGCGTCCCTTCAAGATAGGTGACAGATTTTCGCTAAGCGAATAAATCTCGATATCCAGCATATTTTAGTATAGATAGGCCTATATTGGACATTTTCAGATAAAGCGTCCCATCAAGATAGGAGACAGATTATCGCTAAGCGAATAAAACTCAATATCCAGCAAGGAAACGCGGCCAGCATATTGGGTACGTTGCCTCGATGTAGTGTGTTGGAAGATATATTTTATTAATAACCTTAAAAAATCGTATCGCAACGCTATGTTTCACTTGATATTAATAAATTTAATAGCGTTTATGATTGGGTATAATTATAGGCTATGAAACAACCCTAGTGATTTGGCGTTTCTTAATTGCATCATATTACCACTCATTAAACAATATATATCGATCTTGACGATGACGGTAACAAAAATCAAACTTTAATAGGTCATAATAGATAGATATGCCGTGTTTTTCTTTTATGGCGTTAGACTAACTTACCTAAATTTGTTCTTTTTCCGTATAATAATGTCATTATTTCATTTATTCTGACACAATATTCGATAATAAGTAAATATTGACAGTCGACGTGGCACAATACTAAATTGGCAAATGAGACAGCTGAGAGACGCAATGTCAGACTGCGATACTTCTTATACCCTGTTTTTGATGAAAATACGTGTACTTGAATACGTGTATGTGAATACGTGAACGTGATTACGCGTACGTGAATACACGTACGCAAATAAGTGTACGTGAATACGTGTATGTGGATGTGTACCTGCATAGTGCGGATACGTCAGGATACGGCTGATTTAGGGTCTGTAAACCACATCAGGGGACAAAAAACGACGCCTTGAACGAATTTGAATATAAATTTTATATAACATAGACAGTCACCAAACTTTGGCCTTTGTTGTTCATTCTCAATAGTATCATTGAAATTTATTCCATGGTACTACTGCGACTGATAAAGTCGCATTTGTACTATTACTTATGGCATGATTCTTAAAGATAGTCACATTATGCCCCTTATATTTAATTATGGCAATATTGAATTATTTAAAAAGTGGTGCCATCTTATAAAAATTACAATCGAATGAAATTGATACGATGACATTGACACATAAAGTGTATTACCATCACCGTATGCAAAAAAAAAAGTTACCTGGTGTAATGGCGGAGGCGATGATGGACACACTTGGTGGGAGCTGGGGGGGTTACAACATAAAGTATATAGTTCGTATGTGTCGCCAGCACAATGATATTCTTGTCAATCACAGAGACATAGATATCTTCCGTTTGAATTTGTTCCAATTTCGCAGAGCAATTATAAATGCACTGGGGTCGGAGGACCCTTAACAATTATTTTTAACAATATTGTAATACATATTGTTTGTTAGATTTATTTATTTATGTATATTTTAATTATCTTTTAATGTTTATGTAGTATTCAATGCACTTATTAATTAGTTAATTCAATGTTTATATAAAGTAAGTACATTTAAATAAATAAAACAACTATGTATAAACATGCTGTAAACACAGTTTTGGAGTATAGTCTAGAACAGATATGTAGAAATTAGGTACATTGATCCTGATGTGATTGTATTCTGTTTGTGTTTCTTATAAATGAAAAAATAAAAATAAATAAAATAAAAAATAAAGTAATACAAAAGTCGTCCGATAGTGACGTCCTATTTTTAAGTTAAACCAAATTAGACTTTATTATCATATATTAATGCTCAACGTTCCTTGACACAGAAACGCGGAGACGCATAACGTCCGTCGTGCGAATAGCTTTTCTAGTAACACCCCTGGTCTCATTCTTATTCGACAAAATGCGAGCCTCAGCCAGGAAATAAGAAATCACATGAGACCTTAAATATTATATCTACTTTAAGAGCCAGACTCTTGTCAGTGTCGTTGTTATATGGAAAGAAAATCACATACAAATTTTTTTTGGTTTGGACTTTAAAGTGATTTGCTATAGCTTTCTTCATTTCACAAACTATACTAATTACTTAAAAGATAGTCTTGAGTGTAACAATGTAGGTTTGCAACTTATTTACCATATTAGTCATTGTTTTCTATAAATATTTGCAAAAAAAAAAAACAAAACGTATTATTTCCCCAGCTGCAATGATAATTTTTTAGTAATAAATTCCTACAACATAAATGTTTAGATGCATATTCTAACAGAATATTTAAGAAGTAACCATTCAAAAATGTTGGTCTTATAATTTTTTGTAATAAATTTCTACAACGCAAATGTTTGGATGCATACTCTAACGGAATGACCATAACTGCTTAGTAGCTAACGCGCGTTAAAACAGAGACCGGACATTGTCCAAATTTCCTTTTATACTATCTATACTAGTACAGTATGACATCTAGTGGCGACTACTTGAATTACTTATTTACAGGGATGCTACAAGCATCAAGCATTGATACAATATTCAATACTAGGGTACTTAATAACTACTTAATGCAATGCAAGCCATATAGATGGCGCTTGTGTCTAACAACTTATTTTGACTTTGACAGACAGTCGATGTCATTGCCATTCTCATATTTAATCACTCTTATGGGTGAAGAAGACTACCAGAAATAATTTATTATAATGTTTGTATTATTGGGAATCATTCACGTCATTAATAAAAAATACTTATCAAGCTAATGAATATTATTGGAACGAAGTTCCTTATCGCGCGTTGCGAAATTGGGCTAGATGGAAATAATTAAGACCGAAAGTTGTAACGACACTTTTTGTTCATCCAAATTTATATAGATAACAAAAACTTGATTTTAGAACGCAAAAAAGATTTTGAATGTAATTTAGACCTATTTATATTTTACTTCGTTCTATCCGGGTATCCCTTGACACCTCTCAAGTTCTATTTTATGGTTTAGGAAGCATGTGGTGGAAGTTGAAAAAGTAGCGCCTAGTGGAGATCGAACTAGTACCTCATAAATGCACAGCCTAAACCACTTGGCCATCACCGCTGGACAGGGGACACTTAATTTTATTTATTTACTAGCTATGCCCCGAGGTGTTACCCGCGCCTAAAGTAGCCTATGTATGTGTTAATCCAGGATGTCAGCTTCTTGCATACCAAATATTATCAAAATTGATCAAGCCGTTTGCGCGTGAAGAATAACAAATTTACACACTCACAAACTTTCGCCTTTGTAATATTAGTGTGATGTATGATTTAATAAACTTTGTTACAAAAATTTTACAGGCAAACTTTGAGTTCGCCCCGGCTTTTCAACCTATATATTAATGAGCTGATAGGTGAACTCTGCAGGACTGGTATTGGATGTCATGTCGATGGTGTGTGTATTAATAACATCTCGTACGCGGATGACATGTGCCTGCTTTGTCAATCTATTGGTGCTCTAAGACAGCTCCTGTCCACTTGTGAGTCTTATGCGGTGGCTCATGGGCTCAGGTATAATGTTGAAAAATCTCAACTTTTGGTTTTTAAGGCCGGAACGTTGACATACGATGGCATACCAAATATAAGCTTATGCGGCAGTCCGCTGTGAAGGGTTGATAAGTTTAAGTACCTGGGTCACTGGGTCACCGAGGATTTAAAAGACGATGTCGACATTGATAGGGAACGCAGGTCACTAGCTGCTCGGGGCAACATACTGGCTCGCAGATTTGCACGTTGCACAGTCCCGGTTAAAATGACGCTTTTTAAAGCGTACTGCCAGTCATTTTATACGTGCAGACTATGGGTCAGTTATACGGCTCGGGCATACAGTGACTTGCGAGTCCAACACAACAATGCTTTTAGGGCGCTGTTAGGACTGCCTTGGCGGTGTAGTGCGTCCGGAATGTTTGCGGAAGCGCACACTGATGGTTTCTCAGCCATCATCAGGAAGAGATGTGCTTCCATTATGACGCGTATACGCTGCAGCTCTAACAGCATCTTGAAGGTGTTTAAAGACAAATGTCACACTCCAGTGTGGGGTAGATGGCTACATCTCCATACTAATTAAATTGCTTGTTACTAACAGTAGTTTTTAAGTAATCAATGTTACTAACCCGATATGGACATGGTCTGAAATAAATTTATATTATTATATTATTATTATTCAGGCCCAAGGCCTTTTCTACCAGTTAACCTACAGGTGGCGCTGATAAAAGCAAAATTTTGGACCAAAGTATTAAAAGTACTAGAGGTATTAAAATATTAGAAGTAACGAAAAAACTTTTTCCCCAACCTAATATATAGTATATATATTAGGTTGGGGAAAAAGTTTTTTCGCATTAAGTATGTATGAACTTGTAATAAAACCACTTTGGCTATACTATTTGTACCTGGCTGGTTATTTTTCAACAACGAATATCTTAAAGTATTATTAAAATATCAAAAGAACATTTCCTTACGTAAAACGAGTGCAGACAGAAGTAAAAACTTTGTGTAAGTTACGGTACAGGTGTCGCGAGTTCTATGATTTTATCCCATCTCAAAAAATGACCAATGCGCCTAGAAAAGGTTTTCCCAATATATATTTTTTAATTAACGCTTGTCGAAAGACCTTTAGTTTCGATACAAAATGTATTATCTCACTAATATTATAAACGCTAAAGTTTGTGTGTGTGTAGTTTGTTACTTTTTCACGAGCAAAGGGCTGGACCAATTTTGATAAAATTTGAAATGAAGGAAGCTGACACCCTGGATTAACACATTGGCTTCTTTTTCCGCGGGTAACACCGCGGGGCGCAGCTAGTCAAAAGATAAAGCAATACGTACCTAACATGACACGCGTGGTAAAATCGGCCAATACGAACGCAAGTATCTTACTTTTTTGTATTAACTTTTATTGTCCCACTGCTGGGTAAAGGTCTCCCCATATCTTTTCACTTATCCCGATTTAGTGCAACCTGTGACGTTTCCTAGGCCTGCCCGGTTTCATGTGACCGTCTGCAGGAATCCATCCCATGATTAATTTGGTCCACCTATCTGGGTGCATCCGGCATACGTGGCCTGCCCAACCCCACTTCAACTTGGCGGCTATGTGCCCCACATCTACAACTCCCGTTTTTGAACGGAGTTCGGTGTTCGACACTCTATCCAGTTGCGTGACGCCTAAAATACTTCGCTCCATCGCTCTTTGGCAAATCTTGAGCTTGGACTTCTGCTCCTCGGTAAATGACCAACTCTGAGCACCGTAAGTTAGAATGGGCAAGATGCACATGTCAATGAGTTTACGCTTTAGTGAAATTGGACGGTCGCCCTTCATAAGCTCTTTTTTACTATTCTTACTAATATTATAAACGCGAAAGTTTGTAAGTATGTATGGATGTTTGTCACTCTTTCACGCGAAAACGGCACAAGTTTTTTTCCAATTATTATATATTTATAGGCTTATTATCTGGATTAACACGTAGGAAACTTTATTCCCGGAAAAATGTGAAGCTCCCGTGGGATTGTCTAAAATATTCCACGCGGGCAACGCCGCGGGCATCTGATAGTGTGAAATAACTTTATCAAGTACCTTCATGTCCCACACAAAAAGTCAATATTTTCCAAACAACAAAACAAATAAAAGTCGAAATATCAAACACGAATAATGTCGTTCGTTTCATACAAACAAAACGTCCTTTGAAAGTGCTCATCTGCAAATCGTTTGATCTCTACGCAATGTCTCATTTTAATGACTACAAAGAATTCTAATTTATTTGTGATTCGGGAGACAAATAAAGGAATTTCTATATTTTCCCGTTCGTATCAAATGTATCGGCTCGAAAATGCCGAGATGTTTTTTTTTATATTTTTGTTTTCCTAAATGTGGGTATCATTCATTCGTATTTTTTTTTGTTCAGTGTTGTAATAGGAAGCTTCGATATATTTACTTATTTACCAAAACGGAAAATTTATAAAGAGAATTCATCAAATATAAGTTGTACAATGGCACTACATTGCGACACGAATAAGTTGAACAAAAATGACGGCTCAAAAGAGATCTTTTCCAAAATGCCTGTGAGAGGAGGTGTTTATGTAAGAGAGACTCACAGGCGTATTTACACATAAGATAAAGAAAAAGAAAATTAAAATTACATAAAACTACACTAACTCTAAAAATAAACATACATATATTCATCATTATCGTCCGAGCGTATTCCATATTGCATCCTCAGCGGTAACGCTTCAGAGCCCGGTGTCCGGTGCCTAAACTTGGTGATTTGACGAGGTTACCGGTTATTACACAGAGCACTACCGTCTGATATCTGCAACCCAAACGGTAGACCAAAACCAATCCTTAAAAGATTTGAGCAAACGCTAGATGGCGTTCGGGACCGATAGTTTACTTTCCTTCCGAAACACGGAATCATCTTACTTTTCAAACAACTTTTTATAAAGTATGCTTCCCAGTGAGATTCGAACCCACTATCTCCGGATAACAAAGCAAACACCTTGACCACTGAACGACGAATGCAGTCATCACGACATTTATGCTTATCTTTATATTTATTTGTTATATTCGTAAAGTATGGTATCGTTGATTTAGTATCCCTTAACACACTATTGAACTAACTTCAGGTCTTGCTCAATCAGAGTGAATAAACAGATTGAGCAAGACCCGAAAATATATTCATTTCTTTATTCAACATCTATCAAAGACCCGAAAACCCGAAAAACGGGTCCGGCCGTTAAGCCCACAGTCCGCGAAGCGAAGTCCTCACACGGCCGGGAAGCACCCGAATTTTAAAATTTGTTTGTCAGCGAAGCACACGGTTGCGAAGCCCCCGAATGTTTACAAATAGCTTCGCTACCTATTGACACCGCTTTATTTTTTAAGCTTAATGAAGGACTTGACCTAACTTAACCTAACTTATGAAATAATATATTAAACAGCTCGCCTGCTGGATTTAAGCTTGCCAGCTTAAATCCAGCATGCGAGCTGTGACCAATGTTCGAACAATTCCTTGCTTTAAAAAACCAGCCAAGTGCGAGTTGAAATTGCGTAGAGAGTTCGTCGGTTCCGTACAATGCTAAAGTTTTTAAATTAATACAAAATATCACATTTAAAATCCTCACAGTAAGACGCGAGTTACCGCTACTAGAGCTATCTAGTGGTGTTTTAGTGAACTATTAATTTTCCGTAAGTAAACCTATTTTATTGAGTTTATCACTTTGGTCAATTTGCGTCTTCTTTCATGATTTTCTATCAATAAAATCAAAACTATTTAATTACCAGTGATAACAAAACTATATTTGATATCCTCATAACGAGCCCTTTCCTTTGATAAACAATACGTAACAAAAAATTCTGTCCGATCCCATCCACGAGTGACCCTTTATGGGTTCCGTTTTTTATTTTTGGTGCGGAACCCTAAAATGTAATAAAACATGTTAGAAAAGGTATTCCTATTATTTGAACACTCGTGTAAAGCAACGTTTGTAGCGGTTATAAAGCATGAACTAATTTGTCAAAGTTCTCAGCAGAAACAGTGAGACCAGGAGCGGTACTTCGGTTGCTTACTTCGCAGTCAATCTTAATAAGAACACAGATATCTAAGGCAATATTTTTCAGCTTGTTAAATTCTAAATGAAAATTATATTTTTAAAAAAGATAAGCATATTAAATGGATCTGCTTTGGATTAGATACCACAGAATAAGTACTAGCCCTCACGTACTGAAGTCTAACTCAGAAAAGAAAGTCAAAGAAATATCTACTCAATGGTTTAATTTAGCTCGCGTCAGAACTTCTCACTTCTTCGTTTAAATACCTAGATATCCATTGCAAGCCAATTTCATTCTTATTACTCTGGACAAACAATGCATGTAACTGAATTTTCCCCTTCGAAGTGGTCGCCGCTCGCATAGTAATAATGTAGGTATATTTTCGATACCTAAACGGGGCGTGACACAAGCCTGTCGATACTGAGTTTCTAATCTAGATTTTAGCATCTCCATGAAAACAGTGAAAACAAGATTCACATAAATCTAATTTTCGAATTACCATTGATGTTGCTGTTACTTAGTCGGTTTTTTTTTTCAATGACTTGACAAAGGTCCTAAGAAAGGGAAAAAGGCTTCGCCAGTCTTTTCTGACGGACGATTTGCCGCAGGCTACGGTTGATGGAAACGTAGATCATTTGCGTTCAATTATTATAACTTATGCTTATTTAAGGAACACATTTACTACCTACATTACTTCATTACTTACATTATTATCTTTTACATGACGACCTTTGTGTGGCCTAGTGGACACCACGCCGGACTGTCACACCAAAGATCTCGGGTTCGATCCCCGGTCAGGTCAAGATAAAAAAGGTTCTTTTTAAATTGACCAGTGTTGGATGTGTATCTATATATGTATTAGTTGAGTTAGTATTCCACAACACAAGTCTCGAACTTACTTTGAGGCATGCTCAATCTGTGTACTTTGTCCGTAATATTTATTTACATTGATAGACCATAAAAAATACAAACCTAAAAAAAATACGTAATTTAAAATTTGACTAAATTGATCTAATGCTATAACGATAAGCGAAATAACTCCCCCAGCCGTGATAGTGCGCGGCAGCAAATTGTACAAACTTGTGCAATTGAAACTCCAATATTATAATCTCGGCTGCACTGCCGGCTGTTTTTGCCGCAGAATGCCCATTAAACGTTTGTATCTCTACTGAACACGCGCCCGTTAGGCCGTCGACACATTTACGATTAGCTGGAAATTGTTAACAACTTTAACAATTTCCAGTTCATCATGGTTGGAAGGCCTAATTTGTATCTAGAGCGTTACGATCACTTTTAAAGTCTTGATTACAGAGATTGGAGAGTTACGATTACTTTTAAAGTCTTGATTACAGACTTACACAACGTATAAGAGACACAATATGCGCAATAAATCAAACCACGTGCTATACTAGATCACTACAATGACATAAAAATTATAGTCAAAAACAAAAGCAAATCGTCTTTCCCATACAAAAGTAATTTCTCCTCATAATTTTGTCTGTTTATCCCTATGGTTGACTGGGAGAAAATGCTCTTAGCAATAAGTCCGCCATATTTTGTTAAAAATATATTCATACTTTAGAATAATAAAGTTTAATAAAATAAAATAAAAGTAAAACTGTGCAAGCGTCCGGGAAATTTGTATGAGAATGTCGAATTTTTGGTTTTTGGATTTTTGACTGTTATTGTAATTGCATTATAATCGGAAATTCACATATGATAAACGAACACGTTGCAACGATAATCTATTAATTATTTACTCCGAATTAGTCTAGAAAGGTAGGTTAATTTATGATTGTTCAGTGACCATCCCAAGAGCGAACGTGCGAGGAGAGAAAGCATCGATCAATTTGGCTACCCCGAGTTACTCGCGGAAGGTAGCTAGGTTAGGTTGACGAAGCGCATACATACACAGTACCTGCATTTAAAATAGTTCCGCTAACATATACTCGTATTTAACCATATATGCATGGGGGTAAAAGTTCCATATTGCAAATTTTTCGTTTTGAAGGACGTTATCTATTAATCTTATTCTGAACTAAATATCAAAAACACTTTTAGTTATTAGTTTATAAGAATTTGTAAAGATGTCGCACTATATGCTTTCTCATTTTACGGTTGTACGGTATAGTATAACCAATAATTTCACATTTTTGTTTCAAGGCATGAATGGTGTAACGGTTTACACATTCGAAACTAATCAGGAGGTCTCAGGTTCAAATCACCACTAAAGCTTAAAAATATTTTACTATTTATTTAGTGATAAAGTATAAGCGATAATTTCGCGCGCCAGAATGGTGTATTGGTTAGCGCAATGATCACAAATAAATGCAGATTTCAGGAACATCAGGCTCATATCCCACCTCATGGTAAATAAATTTTATATTTGATTTTTTATTTTATTTCTGAATAACAATTATAGATGACATTTGCAGGTTTGAAGCTTAAATTTTCGCAGAAAACTTACACGCGATGCGACATGGCTCTCTATTTTAATTATACTATAGTATCATACATGAATCATCATCATCCGAGCGTATTCCCGGTTGCATCCTCTGCGGTAAGGCTTCAGAGCCCGGGGTCCGCTACCTAACCATTGTGATTTGCCGAGTTTACTGGTTTTTTACACAGAGCGACTACCGCCTGACCTCCGCTACCCAAAGACTAGACCGGAACCAATATATTCAAGCCTGCAATATCCTAACCAGACCGGAAACAACTTTTCTTAACTGAACTCGAATCTAGTACCTTCTAAAGTATTGTTATAATTTTTTTATTAACCTCTTCTGCTGGGCAATGGTCTCCCCCATCTCCTTCCAAATATCTCGATCGTGTGCCACTTCCAACCATTCCCTTTCAAACTGTCGCAAGTCGTCACACCAACGGTTCCGGGGCCTACCTCTTTTCCTTTGGCCATCATCTCATTTGGGAGTGCACTTTGTTACCAAAGAAGCCCACCTATCAGGATGCATACGGCAAAAGTTGTCATCAATTGTCGAATAAAATGAATTAAGACACCCAAGGTTATGTTTATATGCTACAATAGAAGAAAATTTGATAATGATATGTAAGTCACTTTGTAACAATCTTTTTGTTGTACTTGAATTTGAGAGAGATGACAGTAAAATTTATTTTTATTTTATTATTTATATATCGTAAAATCTGAATTACTATTTTGATTAACTTTTTCCACACTTACGTCTACTATTACACCATTAAAAGCGACCTTATGGCCGTCTCTACCTCGTTTGGGATAAAGACGTAAATATATTTATATTTATTTCATTTATTATAATATAATACAATGTTACATCTATACTATATAGGAGTCGCGCGCGCGCACCCGTAGCGTATGGGAGCGCGTACCTGTGAGATCGTAATTAGCAACGTAAATATATCGATAAAAATGACGGACGTAGTGAAATGCAGTAATTGTAATATAGTGATTGACGAAATGCTGGCATACTTGCAAAACTGTGTGTCAGTAGTGGATGAAATAACACTTGTAAGGATTTGCAGTGCGACTTACAGCAGCGCGGAAATCAAAAATTCGAAATCTTTGCTGTTTGATTCCGTACCAACAGATTTGCGAAAAATTACCAGGAAGAATAGAGGTAAAGAAGAGCGAGATCTGGCAGATATTATAAATCTATTTAAATCTGCAGAGAAAAGTGAAATGCCGATATTTGTGGCCAGAAAACTAGACCGTATACCAGGTCTGAAAATGGAGCACTTGGACTGTGTAAAACTATTAAAAGATGTATCGCTACTGCAGTGCAAGATAGATGAAATCAAAACTAAGTATGCTACACTGGAACAAGTTGAGGAGTTAAAAGTCGAACTTCTTCAAATTAAGAATGATTCGTTGCCGCCTACGTCAACATTTACAGTAAATAATAAACGAGGTGCGTGGTTATTAGATAGTGGCCCTGTGGGTCTTTCTCATTTGCATAATTCGTCTGCCGAAGAGTCCAATAACAATATTAACGGCAAGGACTTGAACAAGACATCGCCACAATATCGAGATATAATGCAGGTGAACTTAGAACAAAGCGAGGATGACTCATCCGTACCGCAACGGTCAGCTGTTACAAATGTTGCGATTCACCATTCACCGATGATGAAAGAACCGACTCCGGCACGCGAATTTGAATGCGCGAGTGTGAAGAGTGCGGAGATATCGCCGCGTAAGCCATCGGCGGTAACACCATCGCGCTCGGTGCAAGTGCACGGAGCAAGACAGCTGATGACTACTGATAATGAGCTTCAACTTCAACTGAGACGAGATTTACCGCACGCAAAATATGGAAATAACAATGAAGATGGATGGCAAAAAGTGTCTTATCGAAAGAAATTGAATAATAAATATAGGTACTCAGGGAAATCTGGTAAGGCAAGAGATGCTGAATTTAACTTTAGAGCGGCCGATAAGAAGGTACCGATGTTTATTACCAATATACATAAGGAAACTAATGACGACGATATAATTAATTACATTAAAAGCAAAACGAAAGAAACTGTATTGTTGGAAAAAATTAATATGAAGACTGAACGTAATCACAAAGCATATAAATTTTTTGTGTCTGAATCTAAATTATCCTTATATTTGGATGAGAACATTTGGCCGGAAGGTATTATGTTCCGGCGTTTTGTTAGTTTTAAACAACAATATACGAACAGAACTTTATCTGTTAACGGCACCAAGAAAGTAAATAATGGATAAAAGCCTACACCGTTTTGCAAGTTTTAATTGTAAAAGTGTTAAGCGTTCCGTCGACGGTATCAGGGAGCTATGTCGCACCTGCGACCTGATAGCCTTGCAGGAGACATGGTTGCTGCCGGATGAGGTACCGTATCTTAGTACGATTGACAGTGGTTTCGGATACACGGGGAAGTCTGCGGTCGACACGTCTGCCGGTATACTCATCGGGAGACCGTATGGCGGTGTCGCCCTGATGTGGAGAAACAGTGTTTTTCGGCAGGTATCGGTTTTAAAATGTGAGAATGATCGTGTGTGTGCCATAAAGATTGCTACCAGTGAGAGACCAATAATAGTGATGAGTATTTACATGCCCACAAACAGCAAGGACAACCTGCCAGACTTTACGGATTGTTTAAGTTCGGTAAGTGCTATAATAGACGAATATGGCATCGACTCTGTGTTTATGCTAGGTGATTTTAATGCAGACATCTCGGGATTATTTTATATTGAACTTTTAAATTATTGTAAAGAGCAGTGTTGGCCATGTGTGGATGTAGATCTATTAGGCGAGGATTCGGGCACTGTCACATATGTTAGTGATATCAACGGAGCATCGAGTTGGTTGGATCACTGTGTAACAAGCCAATCAGCTAAACAAACGGTTGTAAATGTGTCTGTTTTGTGTGACATAATGTGGTCTGATCACTTTCCTCTCATCATAGAGTGCGACCTACACTGTTGACACCGCTAATATCTTTTAAAAATACAGTAGATGATAGTATAAATGTTATGTGGGGGGAGAGAAGTGACGACCAGACCGACAGATATACCAAAGAGTGTCAAAGTAGGCTAAAACTGATAGATTTTCCTCTTGAGTGTATTAATTGTGCTGACAAATATTGTAGCGATCTTGGCCATCGACGTGTAATTGATAAGCTTTATAGTGACATTGTGACTGCCCTCCGTGACGCGTCTGTGGCGAGTCGGGGAGGCACGCGAGCAGGGAAGTTTGGACCACGCGTAGTGGGGTGGAATAAGCATGTAGGTGAGGCTCACAGGAATGCCAGGAGGTGCTTTACCGAATGGGTACAGAGTGGAAGACCTAAGTCCGGTTTCATGTACAATGAAATGTGTAAAAGCCGAAGAATATTCAAATCACGATTGAAATGGTGTCAGGATCATCAAGATCAGATAAAAATGGATGCACTGGCTGAAAAACATTCTAGTGGTAACTTTCAAGGTTTCTGGAAAAGTACCAATAAAATTAATGTAAAACCTGGCCTTCCTGTGAGTGTTGACGGGGAATGCGACCACAAATGTATTGCCGACGGGTTTAAAGACCATTTTTCTATTAAATCTTCTTTGGGACCCGTGCTGGAGGTGTTCAGTGCTAAAGCGCTGGATGGAAAGGTGTGGGTGCAGTTTCGCGCAAAAGATGTGGCAGAAATTGTCAAAGGGATGACGAGAGGCAAATCGCCTGGTCACGATGGGCTTAGTATTGAACACCTCCAATACGCGGGGTTGCATGCTCACCGAGTCCTTTCTATGCTCTACTCGCTGTGCGTGAGCCACTCTTACCTGCCGTCAGACTTTATGAAAACAGTTGTTGTGCCTATAGTGAAAAATAAAACCGGTGACTTAGCGGATAAATGTAACTATAGGCCTATCTCTTTAGCCACTGAGATAGCTAAGGTTTTTGACGGTTTGCTTAATACGCAGTTGGACAAATATCTGCACCTGCACGATAACCAATTTGGTTTTAGACCTAAGTTGTCTACAGAGAGTGCAATACTGTGTATGAAGCATACCGTCAGATACTATACGGCTCGTAAAACTCCTGTGTATTTAGTTTTCTCGACTTGTCAAAGGCATTTGATCTGGTAGTATATGAAATTTTGTGGAAAAAACTGGAGAGTATCAACTTGCCACAAGAACTTATATGTATCTTTAAGTACTGGTACACACACTAGATCAACAGCGTCAGGTGGGCGGGTACGATGTCAGAACCCTATAGGTTAGAGTGCGGTGTGAGGCAGGGTGGTGTGACCTCGCCATCGCTATTCAATTTGTATATAGATGCATTGATTGTCGAGCTCAGTAGCCAATATATAGGTTGTCATGTTGATGGGGTCTGTGTAAATAACCTCAGTTTCGCGGACGATATGTGTCTGCTGAACGCGTCAATCTGTGGCCTAAATGAGCTTATCCGAATCTGTGAGAAATATGTTGGTGGCCACGGGTTGAAGTACAATGTCGCGAAAAGTAAGTATATGGTTTTTGAGACCGCCGGTGCTAAATGTCCACAGAACTTACCACCTGTTCGTCTTAATGGTATTCCTCTAGAGAGAGTGAGTGAATTTACTTACTTAGGACATATAGTTACCGCCGACCTCAGGGACCATGCAGATATCGAGCGAGAGCGGAGAGCGCTGTCGAGGAGGGCCAATATGTTGGCTCGCAGATTTGCGCGATGCTCGGATAAGGTAAAAATTACTTTGTTCAGAGCATACTGCACCTCGCTGTACACGTGCAGCCTGTGGGCCTCGTACTCGCAAGGCGTCTACAGCGCTCTCCGTGTACAATTTAACAATGCGTTCCGAGCGGTGCTGGGGCTGCCTCGCTACTGTAGCGCTTCGGGGATGTTTGCAGACGCGCATACTGACTGTTTTTATGCTACGATGCGCAAGCGCGCCGCATCCCTGGTGCGCAGGGTGCGGGCCAGCTCCAACACCGTCCTGGTGTCGATAGCTGACAGACAGGACTGTCCCTACATGCGACAGTGCAATGACAGGCACGTACCGTGCAGCCCATTTGAGAGGCAACTGTAAGTAAAATAATTTTTAAATATTTTTATTTTATTGCCAATTGACATTTTAAATTGTATGTTTTCGTGTGTGTGTTATTTCGAGCGACTGACATTATTATTTTAAATTGTTTTGTATATGGGTCAAAGTTACCTGAAATAAATGTATTTTATTTTTATTTATTTATTTTTATAATAAAAGAGTAAAAAAAATGTGTCTGTACATTGAAAATTAAAAAAAAAAAATAATTGGGGCGATGGAGATATAGTAATAGAGTAAGAAAATAAAAAAAAATTCTGTCTGTTTGTCTGTTTGTCTGTTTGTACACGCTAATCTCCGGAAATACTGGACGGATTCGAATGAAACTTTTTTTGTTATATAGCTGTGAAGCCTGGGCAACATATAGGCTATAATTGATTTTGGAAAATGGAACACATGATGCAGAACTATAATGGTCCAGCTAAACTATAAGAAATATTAAAATGCCGCCTTAGCAAAAGTTGTTAAGTCTGATGAGAACTTTTTGTTGAGTTATAATACAACTGGCCAAGCGCGAGTCGGACGCGCGTGAAGGGTTCCGTACCATAATCTATAAAAAATCACGTTTGTAGTATGGGAGCCCCCGATAAATACTTATTTTATTCGATTTTCAGGGTTCCTTACCCAAATGGGTAGAAACGGGACCCTATTACATAGACCGTCCGACTGTTTGTCTGTCTGTCACCAGGCTGTATCTCATGAACCATTATAGCTAGACAGTTGAAATTTTTATATATGATGTTTTTTTGTTCCCGCTGAACAAAAACATACTAAATCTATACTATAATAAAAGGGTAAAAAAAAATGTGTCTGTACATTGAAAATTTTTCCAAAAAAAAGTTGTCCGACGAAGAACTTATAAGTTCAGTATTTGCGGACCTTCAGAGCATAACACACCAGAAAAATTCTTGGTTATGTAAACGCGCCATATTGACACCAAACAATTAAAAATCAATTAATAAAGAACTTATGACGCAAATTATTGTTAATTTCTTGGATAGTGTTGTTGACGACGCCACCAATTATCCAGTTTAGTTTCTTAATTCACTTGCAGCAAATGGACTCTCGGCTCACAAAATAAGTCTTAATGTTGGAGGGCCAATAATGCTGATACGAAATTTGACTCCGCCGAAACTGTGTAACGGAACCCAACTTAATGTTTCAGCACTGTATGCCGAAGTTCAGCGGCTGAATTTCAGCCAGTGCATGCCTGCAATGTTATTTGCATTACTAGCAACACATAATGCCGAACTTCCGATGTTTTTGCCGTACCCGTACCCGTACCCGTACCCGTACCCTTACCCGTACCCGTACCCGTACCCGTACCCGTACCCGTACCCGTACCCGTACCCGTAACCGTACCCGTACCCGTACCCGTACCCGTACCCGTACCCGTACCCGTACCCGTACCCGTACCCGTACCCGTACCCGTACCCGTACCCGTACCCGTACCCGTACCCGTACCCGTACCCGTTCCTCTCCCGCTCTCGCCGCCGCCACCGCCGCTGCCGCCGTCACTGCCGCCGCCGCTTTCGCCGACACCGCCGCCGCCGCTTCCGCCGCCGCCACCGCCGCCGCTGCCACCGCCGCCGCCGATGCCTCCGCCGCCACCGCCGACGCCGCCGCCGCTCCCGCAGCCGCTGCCGCCGCCGCCGCCACTGCCGCCGCCGCCGCCGCTGCCACCGCCGCCGCCGCCGCCGCCAATGCCGCCGCCGCCGCCGCCGCTTCCGCCGCCGCCGCCGCCGACGCCTCCGCCGCCGCCGCCGCCACCGCCGCCGCTTCCGCCGCCGCCGCCGCCGCCGCTCCTGCCGCCGCCGCCGCCGCCGCTGCCACTACCGCCGATGCCGCCGCCGCCGCTTTTGCCGCCGCCGCCACCACCGCTGCCACCGCCGCCGCCGCCGCCGCCGATACCTCCGCCGCCACTGCTGCAGCCGACGCGTCCGCCACCGCCGCCGCCGCCGCCGCTCCCGCCGCCGCTGCCGCTGCCGCCGCCGATGCCTCCGCCGCCGCTGCCGCCGCCGCTTCCGCCAACGCCGCCGCCGCCACTTCCGCCGCCGCCACCGCCGCTGCTGCCACTGCCGCCGCCGCCGATGCCGCCTACGCCGCCGCCGCCACCGCCGCCGCCGCCGCCGCTCCCGCTGCTGCTTCCGCTCCCGCTCCCGCTTCCGCTCCCGCTTCCGCTTCCACTCCCGTTCCCACTTCCACTTCCGTTCCCTCTTCCGCTCCCGTTTCCGTTCGCCGCAGACGCGCCAAAGACGGAAGATTAAATTCTCATATCGGCACATCACTACTGCCCGGCGTTTCCATCGAACTTCAGCGGCTGAACTTCAGCTTATTTAGTGTGTCATCCCCACCGAACTTTAGACACTGAACTTTACCCGCTAAACTTCGGCATAGTCTGCTGAGACACTTAAAGTTTACTATGAGTGGTGCCAGTGAAACTGTATTTATTCCGAGTATGCTACTCATCCCCAACAATTTTCCTTTTGAAAATACACAGTTCCATGTGTTTACTTGCTTTGCTATGAAAATAAGTCACAGTTTTAGAAGCTTAAAGCTGCTTATGTCGATCTAAGGATTGGTTTTTCGCATGGCCAACTTAATGTGGCTTTCTCCAGGGTTAGTAACACTTCAGCACTTTTCATATTGGCTCCCGAAGGAAAGAATTAAAATAATATTGACTTTTAACTCCTAACACTGTTACAATACAAGTACTTTCTTATCTCTCTCTCTTTCTCTCATTAGTTTTTATTTATATTAATACGCCGGAGTCATAAAGTCCTCGCGAACGAAGTCGCGGGCATCAGCTAGTATTTAATAAATAAAGAATGTCAAGTACAATTTGAACCCGCCCTGTATCGTTTCTGGTGCAAAAGTGCCTAAAACGCTAGCTGCATTACCACGTTGTATTGCAATGGCCATCCCTTTGCTCCAAAAACGAGCCAGAGCGAGAGTCACCATTTCTTTCAGCGATTCTGTGCCCTAATTCCCTAAAAAGACACTTTGCGTCCGTGCCCCAAGACGTAAATAGTCTACTACGTAACTAGTCTGTCTTATGTCTACAAAACTTTTATAAAATCTTCATTGGAACGAAGTTCTTTCCGCGAGCGTTACACGAAATGCTTGACATATTTGTACGTTCCTACGTACTCGTTTCATTTATACGACCTTTTCACTCCAAAAATTGACAAAGAAGTCCTCGAATCCATCATTAGGCGTTTATTAATGAAGTGTTATCAATCACCGCGCGGTAACGAAGCTCCTCATTAAACTCAACAAGTTCTCAAATATCAAATACAGAATCAATTTTACATACCTTTGCATATTTTAACCGCCTTCAAAAAAGAAGGTTATCTACTATGTATTATTTTTTCTTATTCTTTGTATATTCCCACCGATTCTCAAATACGCCTAGATTAATTTGCGATTATTTTTTTAAATTATTTTAAATGACATACTTGCGAGGTTTTCTCATATAAATATTATCGAAATCAGTTGTGTAGGTTTAGTGTTGAAGTCGTATTTAGTTTTAAAATATTACACAATTTTATTTATCGAATTGATAAGTGCTTACGAGGTATATACAATGTGTATTTTTTAAACTTACTCAAACAAAGTGTGCGGATATTAGACGAAATATTATTGATAAATAAATGGAAAAAAATATCGTTACTATGCTAGTCATTTAAAAAATTCAGGCTCTTTATTTTTTTCATTAATTATTTTTTAACTAATTTGCTGTTTGGTATTGTTAATTATTTTTTACTTTCTTAGCTTCTTAAACTTTGTAGCTTTCAAATGAGACCATTTTGAAGAAAATACGCCGTTTATACAAAGAAAAAAAAAATTGAAACGCGACCTTTAAAAAAAAAAAAATTATGTTTTTATGAAGATTTTTTTCTGGTTCTTTATTGATAATTGTACGTCTTATATCCGCACATTTTGTTTGTTAAGTAAAAAAAAAAACATTATAGAGTCTACTCTACATGATGCTCGATAAAAAGAGAGGGCACGTTTAGCAGAATACAAATTAAGACGAGATAGTATGTACTATCTCGTCTTTATTCCTATGGGACTGACAGCATTTTGGGACTTGCGGCTCTAACAAGACATACCCCAGGGCTGTAAAATACAAATTCTACGTTAAGCAGGATTATTGGCCCTATTTAAATTAGATCGGTGGGTGTAGGCCTGGTTCACCTGGTTCCGTGGGCAATTTACCGCGCCTAGGCTTTTCTTTTAAGCCCCTTGCACGTAAGGAGGCAGCGACAGTCTTCTATGTCTCCCATTTTGTGGGCTGGAGACGATGTTTTCATTCGAGCCAGCCCAGCTCGTCGAGGTAGCGGTGCAGTGCAGAGGGTGTGCTGCAGGCCTCCGCTAGTGAACCCGGAGATCCCAGGTACTCCTCTCTTGTTGATGCAACGCACAGACATTCAAGTATCACGTGCTTCGCTGTTTCTTCTGTCCCCATACAGCCTCTGCACAGGGGGCTGTCGGTGATACCTATAGTGAATAGATGTTTGTTAAGAGTGCAGTGTCCTGTTAGTAAGCCTACCATTTTTCTAAGTTTTACCCTTGGAAGTGACAGTAGTCGACGTGAGGAGAGCGGATTCCATTCTGGAATGGCTTCTTTTGCCTGCCGACATGTTCCTAGGGTATTCCAAGCTTGTTGTTTTTCTTTGTTTGTTTTAGTTTTGATCCAGGAACGAACTTGGTTAAAGGGAATAGGGGCTTGTGGTGGTGGTCCCAACGGTACCATACTTGAGCCCCTTCTTGCTAGTTCGTCCGCTGCATCATTACCCAGTGAGCCACTATGCCCTTTAATCCATTGGATAGTGACTTTGTTGTTATACTTACAGAGTTGTTCCAATGCCTTGTGGCATTCTGGGATTAATGCAGAGTCAATCATTGGATTCCTGAGAGCGTGAAGGACTGCTGCGCTGTCGGTTAAGATACGGATAGACATGTCTGTTACCTTTAACCTGTTGATTTTTGCCGCGGCGTGGGTTACGGCTACGCATTCTGTCTGATAGATGGAGTTTTCTTTACCCAGGGCCGTGGCGTAGTGTATGTTGAGGTCATGTGAGAAGACACCGGCACCTACTCCTGTGCTCATCTTTGAGCTATCGGTGTATACCCTTACCTCATTGACCTTTGAGTTATCAGTGTTGTATGGAGCCCGCGGTAACTTGTCCACGTAGTACCGCAGCGGATAGTTTGGTAAAGGAGGATGGACAGGAATGTGGAGGATGTGGGGATAGTGGAGGTGGATCTGGTTTATGGGGAGTTTAGGATTTTCGACTGGTAGTTTAAGTTATATCTGATTCAGAGGGAATCAGACCGAAAACAGGCGGCAACCGCGGGAAGGATAATCTAACAGTTTTGTCATGGCTATCTTTGCGACTGTTGCGCTCCTGCCATGACCTTTCGCCAGATTGTACACCGGGACAGATGCACAAAATGAGATTCTCTGTGTTACAGTACCATTTGGAATTTTACCTGTCTCACCTAGAACCTCGCCTGGTGGGTGTAGGCACTAGGCATTACTACTTATAATTTCAGCAAACCTGGGCATAGTCCGCAATCGGATTAGCGACCATAAGAAGCATAAAATATCTAGAGCTCCTCCGTACATCTATATCATATGACTTTGAGCAGCTTGAAAAATCTGTCGCCAGTGAAACTAACCACGAAAACCAACTTCGGTCTAATAAGGAAAAATAAAATCAAAAAATTGTGTAGCTTGCATTGTCTATTACAAAAACGTACAAGCTTTTACTTCATACATTTTTAAAATTCACGCGGGGAACAAGCAGCTTGTAAGTCTAGTTTGTTCTTTTCGCCCAAACAAAATTTTTTCTTTGAAATAAAAGAGTCTTTTTAAATCTTAACATTGTTAAAAATCAATTGTTAGCTCAAAAGGAAATCTCGAACAATTCCACAAATCTCGCAAACGACTGAAATGCAAAGTAAGGTTGTTTAAAAGAAAATGGGTCATTCCGGAGACGCAATCTCATAAAATTATTTAAACGTTCCGTAATAAAAAGGGCCATACGATCGCTATAAAGGGATCTTAATTGCGTATACTGAGGCTTCTTTGCGGTCAGCAGTTATAAACATTTTTCTTACAAGTATGGATAGAATAGAATAATCTTTATTATGTTTTTGTATGAGGAGCTCGGTGGCCCGGTATGTAGGTACGCGTTGCTGAGGTTTTGCAAGTTAAGCAGACCCGACTATGGTCGGCAGTGGGATGGATCACAAGTGGCACAAAAATTTCTCGTGCTTTTCCGAACTTTGGAAAATGTCTCGGCTGCCATCATGAAGGTCGTCAAGCTATGTCAAATTTCCTTTAAGCAGCTTGACAAACCTGTCACTATTGTTGGCCACTTACAGGTAGGACCGTAGAACTCAAAGTTCACATTAGGCGTAAATTTATATGGAACAACTAAGGGAATCAAAATAATGATGGACTGTAAGCCCCAACACCTATCAATATAATTCAAATTTTCTCCTCTTCCTTTGATCGGCTTTAATAATCTACGCGGGAAGTGAATCAGCTAGTGCGTTCTACGCTTTTCTTCCAGACCAGCGTAGAAAAGTATTTTAAATTTGAATTCCATTTCCCCTTTTTCTTCGTCTTATCGAATCGAAACGCTATCCTGAAATTTGTCAATAAACCTAGCCGATGTTTGGCCACGGCGACTCCCTGTATCATTTGCTCCATTTAAGTTTAAATTGTGCAAGTGGGGCATTTTGGGCAAGACAATAGTGGGTCATTGATTGACAACACCGCATTCGCATTTGTCGTTTTTGGGGATAAGACACTTAACACGGTGTTCCTGACATCTCCTAGCGCTCGTCTGGAATTGTCCCTTCTTAAACAAATAGTTTGGTAAAAGCTGAATTTTCTTTGATCTTAGCCCAATATCTCGAATGCTTTTGACCGGTTCTCATGGTTGAACTCATGGAATACCTCACTTCTTTGCACTGTTCTAATTTTGTAGGTAAACATATAATTTAAAGTAGGTACCTAGTTATTAAAAACAAAATTTTTAATTGGGTTGAAAAGGTTATCTTCATTATCAGTTTAACAACGTAAAAAGCAAGGATGTAATTCGTAGTCATATACACATAAATAAGACAGTTTTCGTTGCGTTTTGGCCCGGATGACTAAATTCAATAAAATGTGGATATTAACGTTACTGGTTCTTAGTTTCCTCATCGCATCTTCAAATGGAAATCAAACCAAAGTTTGTGGTGGTAGATTTGAAGAAGATGGCGTTCTCTTATTACCAGATCCTTTTGATCATCGGTACAGATATAAATAAATGACGTGTATTTATTAATAACAAGTTTGTTTGCCAGGCAAATTATAAAAAACCCCGGCAACACCATCTATTGATGAGTGACAAAACTACATATTCCATTTGATATCCGTAGCAGCATCTATTATTTACCAGGTAAATTTAAAAAACCCCGACTTTTAAGCGTCAACCTCCAATAACTTTTACCCGAACAGATTTTCATTAAACATAGTGAAGATCTCTATTTATGAGAACTCTATTGGCTCCCCACCAACTACACTGGCATCAAAAAATTATTTGTTCTCTTTTCACTATTCTTTAAAATTCTTTGCCTCCTGAATACTTGAAATGTAAGTTTCAGTATCTTGCGGACACGCACGACAGGCAACTTCACTCGAATAAATTTCGGTATATCGTACTAGCTTCATGATCGACTTCTTCACTTCTCAAGCCATACGGGTTTGGAATGCATTAACTAAAGACATCGGATAAATTTCCAGAAAATGTGTACATAAACAGGTATGATTTACTTTTTGATAGCACAATCAATTAGTTAATTTCATCGTTTCTTATTTTTTTCCATATTATATGTACATATTTGTAGGTATACATTATATTAAAATATAACAATTTATAGTATATAAAATATCTGACTTTATATATTTTTTCATATTCTTACTTATATGCTTTCTTATCTATGTTTATTTTCCTGAAGGTTGACAGGGAGAGAATGCTTTAGCATTATGTCCACCTATTGCAGCATGTTGCTCAATAGAGATTATAAATAAATAAATAAAGCACAGCAAGGAAACTTGCTTTCATGTAAAAAAAAAACACATCAAAATCCATCCGGTCGAGAGCAACAATACCATAGTAGACAGACAGACCGATGTACAAGAGTACTCGTACTCATATATAAAGTATGTACCTAGTTACCAAAAACAAGTTTTGCAATTAGGTTGAAAAGGTTATCTACATTATCAGTTTTGTTCTCACGTTTCCACTCACAATATAAAAAGCAGTGATGTAAGTCGTAGGTCAAAGTGATAAACTCAAATCTAGATACCTATAAAAATAAGTAAGACGTAACAGTCTTCATTGGGTTTTGGTCCAGGTGACACATAATCCGAAAAATGTGGACATTAACTTTAGCGGCCCTGAGTTTCCTCATTGCATCTTCAAATTGTGATCAAACCAAAGTTTGTGGTGGTAGATTTGAAGAAGATGGTGTTCTTTCATTACCAGATCCTTTTGATGATCGGTACAGAAATAAATCAATTACGTGTATCTGGCATTATGAAGCCCCCGAGACACAGAAGGTTGTTCTAAAAATTTCTAAGTACGCTTTGAATAGAGCACGTAGATGTACCTTCATATCCGATGCAGACTACATTGCAGTATTAGATGGACAGACTGCAAGAAAAGAAAAACGCTTGGCTCTTTTCTGTTCACAAGGACAGGATTTAGTCATACCTTCTACAGGTAATAGTTTAACTGTTAAATTGAAAACGGAATTTTTCAATGAGAATAATTTTATTGCACAAGCTGTTTTTACGTATCCTGAGTCAGTTGGTTGCGGAGGCAATATCAATCTAGAAACCGAATCGTCTTATACTTTAAAGGCACCAGAAGTGACAGATTATAAGGAAGGAGATGCGTTTGAATGTCTTTGGAACTTTGTTGCTCCAACAGGACACGCAATCAAAGTAAAATTATCTTTATTCAAAGAATTTTGCGTGCGAAGATAACAATAAGTTAGAAATTTTAGATGGACATGCCCCGGACAGTTTGGTACTGGCCAATTTTTGCGGAGAAAAATTACCACCTGCAGTGGTTTCTTCGTCAAATAAATTGCGAGTTAGATTATCATCTACTAAAAAGTCACAATTTACAGCAAATTTGAATGCTTTCAAATCAACTTGCAGTCCAAAATCAAGTGAAGTGCATTATAAAAATGTAACTAAAACTGTTGTCTCTGTAGCTAATGGAATTAACTGTCGCTATGAATTTAGATCTAATGTTCAAACCCTTCCCGTGAAAGTGTCAATAAAAAACCTGGATATTCAGAGTAATACAGAAACTGGAAAATGTGACTCGGATAAGTTGATTCTTAGAACCAGAAGTGGAAGCGAAGTTCTTGACAAATATTTTGATGTAAATAATCAAGGGCTTCAATATCTAACCCCTATGTCAAAACTTGATTCTTTGTTTGGTGAAAATTTAAGTTCAGTTCAACAATATGAGATATGTGGTAAAAAATCTGTAGATTTTTATTTCCGCAGGATACCTTTTGAAGACAGATTATTTTTAAATATAATCACTGCTCCCAGCTCTTCAAAGCTGTATAAAGATTTTCAAGTGGATATATCCTATCCAGCCTTTTGTGAACAAAACTATACGGAACCGTACGGGCGAATAATAAATGATCCTGAATCATCTGTAGAATGTTACCAGTTGATCACTGCGCCTGACGGCTACACAATTTCTTTATACTTTATGTCATACAAACCTGTTTATTCAAATGAATCATACGTAGACTTTTATGACGGAAAATCTACTGAATAACCAAAGATATTTTCTACATATTTAAATGAAAATCAAACTGATTTGGACATACCTGCAGCAATATTTTCAAAAAGCAACTATCTTTTGATTAAAACGATAGCAGAGGATGAAGTTCCAGATAGTTTTGATTTAATTTATACAATTACAAACAAAGGTCAGGGTTGCGGTGGTTACTACTATGGTGATCAAGGCATTATCACCAGCCCATTGTACCCAAAAACATATCAAGAAGCAAAATCTTGTAAATGGGAGCTCGAAACACCGATTCCAACGCGCTTACGTATAATTTTCGATGAATTTGATTTGAAAGGTGACTGCAACACCAATTATGTAGAGTTGGTTGACAGGCAAGGCAATGTGCTTTCAAGATTCTGTTCAGAAAAGCCGGGTGTATTTACAAGTAATGATAATTATGTGAAAATAGTATCCGTTACTGGATCCAACAATAGTGGGAAGGGATGGCACGCTTTGTTTGGTGCCGTTTAGGTTGTGCATTTGCTGCCATGGTACGGTAATTGTTTAAAAAAAATATATATATAAATAAACACATAACTCATACATGATACTTTTTTGAAACATTTTATTTTAAAAACAATAATATATATATATATATATATATATATATATATATATATATATACAATATATTACATATATTGGATGTAAGAAATCTTTGTGTTTTAAGTGAATACTTTTTGTAAAGCAGCACATTTCACATCGCAGTCATTTTGTACAAATTATCGTTTAATTTGTTTAAAAATTTGAATAGAAAGTAAATATCGAATGATTTTAAAGGCCTAGAGATTATTAGAGAGAATCTTTTATCAATTTATTTTAAATAAAATATGTTATAATCTCGTAAAAATTAAAAAAAATTGTAACTTATTTAACGGTAACTTATATTAATACTATGATATTGTTTATTTTATCCGATGTTTGCATCGCTACACCCAAACTGGGTACATGTATTACTGCACCAATATTTTGTCACCTTATGCAACATGTAAGCGATTAATAAATGAGTAGAAGATCCGATAGTTGACATTATGGATATATTTTCTGTGTTTTTCCTAAGTTTTCTTTGCATTCAATTTATTAAAACAGGTACCATGTTAGAAGAACCATGAAATTATATCTATTTTATTGTCAACTTTCGATTTCTGTCAAATAAAAAGGAGATCTGAACCCCAGGCCTGGCGCAAATGAATTTACGTCAGAATTTTCATAAAATAAGCTTAAGAAAATCCCACAAGTCCGCATGTCCAAAATCACTTGCGAACATATTAAAGATGCCCAGTGTTTGTGAGAAGGCGCAGTTTTTTTTTTAGTTTTGGCATTATTAAGTTTTTTTTTATTTATTTTTATGCTTTAAATATCCGCAATTAAACCCATCTGTAACTATCAGTTTTCAATTAAGGCACTTTTACATTGCTTTTTAATTATTTTATTTTGTGTATTGTTGGAGTGGGCCAGTTTCACCGTCCTGCATTAATAAATGAAGAATAAAAAATAATATTGTTAATTTATTAATGTAATTAAAAATAAAATATTTTTGTGTTATTTAACCTTATTACTTCATATTTTCAACATTATTTTTTAAAGTCAAGTATATTTCATAACCATCTACGAAAAATAAAACTGTTTCAAAACATAAACATAACATAAAATAAATAATACGCCTGAACAAAAACCTTTGAGTAATTTTATAATATGTTCGCCTCAGATTTCGAAGCTAAGAATTTATTTTATTTTATTTTACTTAGCTGATGTTACGAAAATTCTGAGATAATTTTCTTTAGAGCGTAATTTTTTGTGAGTCGAGACCAGTTTCCTTTATTCCTTGAACATTAAAACTCTGGCTTAATGTCCGGTTGTATTTTTCTCCATTAATTTCCACTGTTCGACGATGCAACGTAAGCATGTATTTTTGACGTCATATTCGTCAGGAATTTAATTAGCTTGGTTTTCGCCGCTTCACGCTAGAGTGCATTGGAAAAGTAACTTGATTACCGCTAATTAAGCTGAATATTGCTCGTAATTGGGATTTGGTAGAGTGAAACCGACACCAGTTAGTTTTTCGAGTGTTAGGAATTATTTGTATTTTAATTACATATTAACAAATACTTTGCACAGCAGTGGGACACTGATTTAGATTAATAATAATTTTATTTATTTTGTTGTTTCACAGTTTTTTGTACGCAAAATTCGATATATACATTTATTTCATACAAATTAAAGCCCGGACAATAAAATGACAAATCAAATTATATTTCATTTGTGAAATTTGGATAAGCGGTTTGGATGCTAAGATGGAAGACACATAAATATCCACATACCTAGACTGCTAAAATCATCACCCTTCTTTTTACCTTTGCCGTAGTCGGGTAAAAAATATTAATACTTACTCTTACAATAAAGAAAGAAGAAATAGGTACTTCATTATAGTATCTTCTTGGTTTTTCATGCTAGTCCGCCATCCAAAGGTCCCGGGTTCGATCCCCGGTCATGGTCTTTTTTGGCGGGTGGCAACCCTGGAGCATACATGTCAAATTTATCGCTCCGTATTTATTAATGTATATTTAAATATTTTCTTAGTGTTAATGTATTTCATAATTTGTTTGTTTAGAATCAGTATATTTTGTGAAATAATAGTGTTCTTAGTTGACGTTCAGTGGGTATAATTGTTACCGGCTTTTTACAACTTTTACAAGGTAAGAACGGAGCAATAATAACTCCCTTTTACATATTTTATTAAAACACGACGTCCTTTGTGCACTATATTATTTTCATATTTTCGCAAATTTACATACATAAACACATTCAACCTTCAATGAAATTGAAACTCGTAGGCTAGGTTATGTTATTGTTATTTTGTAGTTAGGTGATCGGTTTTTGCTGGCTTAATCTCGCTTATAGTAGTATTTATTACCTTCCTTGCTAATTAAATCAGTCCCCATTTGTAAAAATGTCCTCCACAACCCGTACTGTCACTGTCCAGCAACTGGAAATTCGGCTGAAGGATGCTTTACTCAAGCTAAAGGCGGAAAAGAAAGACAACGAAAAACTATTATTGGAAAGGGAACATAATGAAGAAGACTCTGAATTAATGCGTAATAAAACTATTAGACTGGAACAAAAGCTTTCAGAGAGTCTCTAATTATGTGATGAATTGAGTGAGCAATAAAACCGGTTACAATTAGAAGAAGATTCCTTCCGTCAATGTGGTGATACGTATGAGCAAACTCTCAGACGTACCACTGAATAAGAAAAAGAGCTGGGAGAGGCATATAGACTCATAAGTAGTTACGAGCAAGACACCCAGTTGCGTCAGTCAGCGCAGGTGTCCAGCCTCTATGACCAGCTCATTGATAGTATCCCTGTGCCTCCCTTAACTAATTCCTCAGTGATTGATCTCATTAGTGATACTTCATCCTTAAATATTGACTCTGATACATCTAAAATTTTAAATTAGCCACAATAAAATAAAAAATCATATAAGGATTTCAAAAAAGATAAAGAAAACAAACTTAAAACTAAAAACCAATCTTAGAAGATCATGTTTAATCAAATCTAGTTCATTAAATTTTAAATTGCAATCAGAGATAGACTTATGTAATAAACAATTGGCGGAAAATCAAGAGTCATATGAGGTCAACAGCATCAGACTTGAATCGCATATAAGTAAGTTACAGGAGGATAATTCAAAATTATTTAGCAAGTATGACTTACAACGGAAGAAAAATACTGAGCACGCGGTGACTGTGGAGAAATTGATTAATGACAACAGGTACAATCAAGATATACTTGACTCATTAGTTCAACAGTGTACCTGCGGGCAGTTCAACCAGCCTATTGTCAATATTTCTACGTCAGAACTCTCTCCTTGTGGCAGTAATTTGTCTGTGTCTGATGTTGTGGACTCCATAGACTCTCCAGCAAATACAGTGGTGTTTTCAGACATTGTAGGTCGCAATATGGGTCACATGTTTTATGAAAACTTAGAGCATCCTTGTATTAATTATTGCTTACCTAATACAATCTTTCCCAAGTTTATAGAGAAAATCAAATCATCAAAATTTAACCATACTTCCACCATCGTATTGCTCGTAGGTAATAGTAGTAAAATAGGAAAGAAAGATATAATTCAATGTATAGAGACTTTAAGTAAACTTAATGTATGTAAAATAATACTATATGCGTTTCCTTACTTGAGTTGTCAGCCCCCATCAATAAATAAAAACATTCAATACCTTAATAAATTATTACATAACTTGATATGTTGTCATAGTGACAAATTAGTGTTTTTTGACACTAATAATTTTATAAGTAAATGTTTTTGACAAAAGGTAATATATACCTATCCAAATATAAGAAATTAAAAATTGCTCCATTAGTAAGCTTATACTTTTAAGTTTTGGACGAGTTTACATTGTGAACAAACTACTACTTGTAAGATGTCTAATGAGTTACCAGAAAATTGTAATAGTAATTCTGTAGACTTGACGGCAGATTTAAACTGCACTTCCAGGCAAGGGAATGGCCACGAGAACTAAGATTAAGTCATCAAAACATACAAGGCCTTTCCAGCAAAGAACTACTAGTTGAACTAGTATTAGAAGAATTAGATATAGATTTTTTGTGTTTAACGGAGCATTGACTGCATGAGAATGAGATGATGTTCAGCCTAAACAGCTACGAAATTGTTAGCTGCTTTTACAGAAAGTCTACTATTCGAGGCGGTTCTATGATATTTTCAAAAAATGGAGTCAAGGGTAAGGAGCGGAATGACATAGTCAGACTTTCTGTTGACCGCTGTTGTGAGGTGGCCTGTGCCGAGCTTGAACATCATTTAATTGTATGTTTATACAGGCCACCTGATAACAATTTTAAGGGATTTTTGAAAGTAATGGATCAGGTTCTTAAGTTAGCTTCAAATAAGAAGAAAAAAGATTTTAATTATTTGTGGTGACTTCAATGTTGATATTCTCGTGCAGAATCCAAGGAGTACACAATTCTTAAACCTCTTAAAATGTTATAACTAAGAAAATGTTTTTCTTGAACCTACTAGAACCATCGCTACATCTGCCACTTGTCTTGATAATTTCTTTACCGATATAAGTTATTTTCACAAATCTGTTATTAACAAGTTGCCATCAATTTAATTTTAATCCTAGCTTTGTTGATTATGTTTAAAATTATTCAAAATTATTTTAAAGAGTTTGCAAAAAGGCTAATGCTATATATATTAGTAGAAAAATCAATAATGCACCAAATAAAATAAAAGAGACATGGAATGTCATTAATAAAGAAACAGGGAAAACTTAAGTGAGAGAAAATATGCTGACAAAAATATTACCACACCTAAAGACATAGTAAATGTATTCGATAATTTTTTTACCAATATTCCCTTAGAACTTACTGCTGATGTCAATTCAAGTCCTCAACATGATGAAGCCTTACTTAAAGATAATATAACTCCATGTTATCATAAGTTTCAATTTAAACATATTACCCCCAAAGATATAGTCGATGCATTTAAACAGCTAAATTTAAAAAGTCTGAAGATCACTGGGGTATGTCCGTCAATGTAGTAAGCAACATCATAAATATCATTGCTGCAGACCTAGCTTTTATTTTTAATAATTGCATTGATGAAGGTATTTTTCCAAATTTAATGAAATGCAGTAAACCTTCATTTAAAAAGGGGGTAAGAATAGATCCTGGCAATTATACCTCTAGACCTATCTCCATTTTGCCAGTTTTCAGCAAAGTGTTTGAAAAGATGATGCTTAATCAAATGCAACATCACTTTATCACCCATAACCTTTTTCATAGCCAGTAGTTTGGTTTTACTGGAGGGAAATCGACCACCGATGCGAGGGTAGCACTAGTTACTCACATTTACAACGCATGGGAAAACAAACATGATGCAATCGGTTCTTTCTGCGATCTCTCAAAAGCATTTGACTGCGTAGATCATCCGACACTTTTGCTTAACTTCCGTCAATGCGGTTTTGACGATAAATCTATAAACCTCCTTCAATCATATTTAACGGATAGGCTTCAGAATTTAAATAGCATAAAGTCAAATGGATCTTTTGATTAGATTAGAGATTAGATTTAGTCTTCCTAACGTAAGGCAGGCCAATGTTGATGTGCTACTAGACGACCAAAAATCAATAGATCTCGTTGATAATACTACTTTCTTGGGAATCACAGTAGATTCAAAACTTCAACGGGATGTGCATATTTCTAAACTCGCTAATAGGCTTAGCTCAGCGGCTTACGCTATTAGAAGAATCAGACAATTGACAGATGTAGCAACTACTAGACTAGTTTACTTTAGTTACTTTCATAGTCTGATGTCCTACGGGATTCTTCTATAGGGGAGTGCTGCTGATATACAGAATATTTCTATATTACAGAAAAGGGCAATTCGTTTTATTTAGGATCGAGAGACTCCCTAAGAGATTTTTTAAAGAAAATCGATATACTCACTGTACCATCCCAGTACATATTTAAAAATATAATGTATGTGAGGAAAAATATTGCCTTATTCAATAAAACAGGTGATATTACGGTAGAAACTTACGTAAAATAAATGTTTTAGTAACCCCGTATTATAGGCTGAAAACAGTCAGCAAATCGTTTAAGGGAAACTGTATAAAGGTTTATAATAAATTGCCAGAATCGGTCCTTGATATGCCAGATAGAAAATTTAAAGCTTATTTAAAGAAAGTACTTTGTGAGAAGGCTTATTACGGAACCGATGATATCTTAAAGACAAGAACGTCTGGCTTGAGCTTGGCGCGGGTCCCTCTTAAAGGTTTATATTTGTACACTCACAAATGACATAATTTAGGTACAATCGGTACATGTACTTTATTTACAAATTGACATTAATTTCAAATTTGACGTAATTCTTAATTAATAGTTATGACATAGCAATGTATTCTCAGTCCACATATCTAACTTTAATATCAGTACAATTGTAAGGTTGACGTTTTTGGAAAAAATGCTGCAGTAAAGTGTGTTACCGCTTCTTCTGTACTTGCGCTTTGGAGGCGGCAGTAAACTTAGTAGTAAGTAAATGATCTGACGTCAACAACTAACTATTAAGAAATCGAAAGAAAAAATAAATGACAATTATCGAGTGATATTAATATCCAAAGATAAATAAATGATTTTTGACTTTTGATTTTTGGCATGTTGAAAAATGGTCTTTTTCTAATTGTCTGGAACTTGAATGTTTATCTAAATACATAACTAGCTTTAACCCGCGACTTCGTCCGCGTAGAAGTCGAAAACGGTTCTTATAGGACTCAAACGAATCTTTTTTCTCCATACAAACTTTGGACCCCGTTTCACCTCCGTGGGCGATGAATTTTGAAAATTTCTAAAATACGTATTCACTTATTTACCACCGGGAGAACTCTTCCAAAGTTTCGAATAAAATGGTCGAACTAATTTTGTTTCTCCATAAAATTTAAAAATCAATCAGGTATTTTTTTCTAAATTGGATCCAAAATATCTTCGATAAAAAACAAACTGCAGGGGAACTAACAGCATGAATATTCTTAAAAGAAGTGATATTAGAAATCGTAAAAGTCCCACTTATGAAATATAAAAATATGTTCCAAGGACATTTTGGGAAATTATAGGACATTATAGACCTGAACGATTTGAGGTAATCATTTATTATTTTAAAGCTTATTGTGATTTAATAGCCCATTAGAAAACACATTAATGATACCTCGGTTTCATGGATAATTACTAATACATAGGGCGCACTATAAGTTTCCGGAATTGGCCACTTACATAAACAATATTTAAAAATTTATTGCAGCATTTGAAAATAGCACTCTTTGGCTGTAGAATGCAGTTTGTTTCATCTGACTGTCTTTTGTTTTTACTATGTGGCGCCATTTAAAAAATTGTGTGTCTGCATCAACATGGATTTAACTCGGGAAAATTTTCGTAGTATGATTTTCTACGATTTTAAGTGTAATTTGACAGCTCAACAGAGCATCGCTCGGCTTGAAACAGCTTTTGGCAATAAAGCACCATGCAAGACAACTGTTTATAGCTGGTTTGCAGAATTCAAGCGTGGTCGTATCAATCTCAGTGACGAATCTCGCGATGGTCGGCCGTCCACCGCTGTGACCAACAAAAACATCGATGCTGTGCGCCGTATGATTGAAACAGACAGGCATGTGACCTACCATGAAATTCGCGCATCCTTAGAAATAGGCATGAGTCAAATACAATTAATCCTACACAAATATTTGGGTGTGAGAAAGCTGTGCTCGCGGTGGATCCCACACAACTTGACCGAGGCTCAAAAAACGGACCGCGTCACTTGGTGCAGTGCCATGCTTACCAGATTCAACGAAGGTGCGTCAAATTTGGTGTGGGACATAGTAACAGGTGACGAAACATGGATTTATTGCTACGATCCCAAAACAAAGCAGCAATCGAGCGTATGGGTCTTTCAAGATAAGCCGAAACCAACCAAAGTGGCGCGCGTGAAAAGTGCATCTAAGCGGATGATTGCTTCTTTTTTTAATAAAACTGGACACGTGGCTACTGTTGCTTTAGAGAATCGTCGTACAGTGAATAGTGACTGGTACACGACCATTTGTTTGCCGGAAGTTATTGACGAACTCCGTAAAAATAACCGTAAACGCCGTATCATCCTGCACCACGACAATGCTAGTTCTCACACGGCCAGACAGACAAACGACTTTTTGAAGACGAAAAATGTAGAACTCATGAGTCATCCTGCATACAGTCCCGACCTGGCACCTTGTGACTTTTTTCTGTTCCCAAAAATTAAGAACCAATTACGCGGTCAACGATTTTCATCACCAGAAGAGGCTGTCGAGGAGTATGAAAAACACGTTTCAGAGGTCACCACAGAGGAGTGGCACAAAAGTTTTCAAAACTGGTTTCATCGAATGAAAAAGTGCATAGACGCCAAGGGAGATTATTTTGAAAAACAATAAATTAATTTTGTACCTTTAATAGTATTTTTTCATATTCATTCCGGAAACTTATAGTGCGCCCCACGTATTTGATTTGTTTTTCATGTGAATCGTGATCGAAACGCTCTGCCCACGACGACGACAACGACGACGACGATACGGTGTGAGATGATGCAGCGTCTACGTGGTAGCATGTGCAGCTCTTCAAGTCCAATCCAGGGCGAAAAAGAAGCAACGTGCCACTAAATGCAGCGTCATAAAAAAAAATCGGAAGCAATTTTATTCAAATTGCTTTAGAAGTGAAAAATAGTGTAATGAAAGTATACATAATTTAAAGAAATGCCAATTCTGTGGAAAAATTATCAGTCACTTTGATTTTTGAAAAACTAATTAGACAAAGTACTAAATTATATCAGTCTGGCCGAGGCGTATATTGAAATAATTTAACGTATTTGTACATGTCTCGAGAATGACTACTGTGTAACGCTGTACTGTAAAACTATAATGCATTATATCATTCCTTTTATGTTTTGCTATAGAACAATAAGGTGTGTTAAAGAAAATAAATACAAATTACTGCTGTAAGCGATGTATATGTTATATATTGTTGTATAAAATATTTGCTTAAGTATTTCATTTGCAAACATTTCATTTATTCATATGTATAAATGAAATGTAATGTGACGTAATAATATGTACTGAGATGTGCTGAGATATACTGGGATATAATGATAGATATGAATAGATATACTGAGATGTACTAAGATATACATACATACATACATAATATCACGCCTATTTCCCACAGGGGTAGGCAGAGATATAATGTAATGTAATTCAGTGTAATTCAGTGTCATTCAATGTAATGAGATTTGATGAGTTTTGATGTTTGGAAACTACTGGGATGTAGTTTGATGTAATGTATTTTTAATGACATGTATTCTGATGAGATGTATTTTGATGTTTTAATACTATGTGATGTATTTTGGTGATGTAAATACCTTTAGATAAATTATTTACTGTATGAGTCTACCAACGTTATGTGCTGAAAATATGATTCATTCTCCGTCACATTTGAAACTATATGGTCTAAAACTGTTGTAAGAATGTACTGTAACATATATGTAATATATATATATATATATATATATATATATATATATATATATATATATATATATATTATATATAATTTAATTGTCACTTTCCCAAAAAGGATTTATATTCAAGATTACTAGTTTCCGGTTTGATTGTCGTTTTGTAATAAGATAATTATTTGGTGTTTTAAAATAGTTTATTCATTCTTAAAAATAAGACTTGATTTAAATATATGGAATTATTGTAATTTTAGATTAATTTACCATTAATAATAATATTTGAAGATTAGATGACTTGCCGGAGATTAGTAGAATATGACGTTGTAAAATAGTATGGCGCCAAGACTGCGGAGCTAGGTTATAAATTCAGTGTTTCTTAGTTTGTGAGACCAATTTTAATTCGGCAGCTGCAGCAAAAGTGTAAGTTTCATTCTGTTACTATGTTTCTCTTTAATTATGACAATAATTAAGTAGCATTTAAAAATATATTTTTGATATATTTGTGGTAACGCTTTTATAATGAATCTTTTGTGTAGAACTGTTATAATATCTTTGATAAGTAAAGTTCAGGTGTAAAGATAAATATTCTAACTCTAGATAATATGATGTTATAGTTCTGTTGTGATACTTATGAGATTATTGTTGTACTTTAGAAAGTAAGTATTTTTATGTGTAAAAGAAATAGTGAAATTGTGAGAATATGTACACTAAAGCCCTCCAGGCAAGTAGGCGGCCTATGCTGACAAACTTTCGGGGTATATTTTCTCGGAAAATTAGCGGCCGTTACGAAACCCTGGTAATTTTAGCTTTGCTTTGAAAAGTTATAAGAAACATTTTAAGAAAACAGTGATTTTGAGGGAATTTATTTTCATGTGAAATAAATTATGTATTTCATTTTCTAACATGTGCATTTAGTTTCCTTTCTCACGTAATGTTTCAGATTTCATTACCGCGTTTAAACGCTATATCAAGTTCTGTCTCGGTTAATTTTGATCGGTTTGGCTCATGATTGAAACTTATTTTACAATGTTCTTATTGCAGCAAATTTATTTAGTACTCGTACTAATATGTAAAGTGTATACACCTACCTAGTTACCAAAAACAAGTCTTTTAATTAGTTTGAAAAGGTTATCTACATTATCAGTTTATATCTCACGTTTCCACTCACAATAACAAAAGCAGTGATGTTATTCGTAGGTCAAAGTGATAAACTTAAATTTCGATATCGATACAAATAAGTAAGACGTTACAGTCTTCATTGGGTTTTGGTCCGAGTGACACTTATTCAAAAATGTGGACATTAACTTTAGCGGTCCTTAGTTACCTTGTCGCATCTACAAATGGAGATCAAACCAAAGTTTGTGGAGGTAAATTTGAAGAAGATGGCGTTCTCTCATTACCGGATCATTTTGATGACCAGTACAGAAATAAATCAATGACGTGTATTTGGCATTATGAAGCTCCAGAGTCACGTAAGGTTGTTCTAAAAATTTCTAAATACGCTTTGAATAGAGCACATACATGTGCCTACGTAACCAGTGCAGACCACATTGAAGTATTTGATGGAAATAAGGCAAGAAAAGAAAAACGCTTGGCTCTTCTCTGTTCACAAGGACAGGATTTAGTCATACCTGGTACAGGTAATAGTCTTACTGTCAAGTTGAAAACGAGAAATTTCAATAAGAATAGTTTTATTGCGCAAACTGTTTTTACGTATCCTGAGTCCGTTGGTTGTGGAGGCAATATAAATTTAGAGACCGAATTATCGTACACTTTAAAGGCACCAGAAGTGACAGATTATAAAGAAGGAGATGCGTTTGAATGTCTGTGGAACTTGGTAGCTCCGAAAAAACAAGCAATCAAAGTAGAATTATCTTTATTCAAAGATTTTGCGTGCGAAGATAACAATAAGTTAGAAATTTTAGATGGACATGCCCCGGACAGTTTAGTATTGGCCAATTTCTGCGGAGAAAAATTACCACCTGTAGTGGTTTCTTCCTCGAATAAGTTACGAGTTCGATTATCATCTACTAAAAGATCACAATTTACAGCAAATTTGAATGCTTTCCAATCAGCTTGCAGTCCAAAGTCAAGTGATGTACATTATAAAAATGTAACTAAAACTGTTATCTCCGTAGCTAGTGGAACTAATTGTCGTTATGATTTAAGATCCTTAGTTCATACTCTTCCCGTGAAAGTGTCAATAAAAAACCTGGATATTCAGAGTAATACAGAAACTGGAAAATGTGAATCGGATAAGTTGATTCTTAGAACCAGAAGTGGAAGCGAAGTTCTTGACAAATACTTTAATTTAAATAACCAAGGACTTCAATATCTTACTCCTATGTCAAAACTTGATTCTTTGTTAGGTGAAAATTTAAATTCAGGTCAACAATATGAGATATGTGGTAAAAAATCTGTAGATTTTTATTTCCGTAGGATACCTTTTGAAGACAGATTATTTTTAAATATAATAACAGCTCCCGGCTCTTCAAAACTCTATAAGGATTTTCAAGTGGATATATCCTATCCAGCTTTTTGTGAACAAAACTATACGGAACCGTACGGGCGAATAATAAATGATCCTGAATCATCTCTAGAATGTTACCAGTTGATCACTGCGCCTGACGGCTACACAATTTCTTTATACTTCATGTCATATAAACCTGCTTATTCCAATGAATCATACGTAGACTTTTATGACGGAAAATCTACTGAATCACCAAAGATATTTTCTACATATTTAAATGAAAATCAAACTGATTTGGACATACCTGCAGCAATATTTTCAAAAAGCAACTATCTTTTAATTTAAACGATAGCAGAGGATGAAGTTCCAGATAGTTTTGATTTAATTTATACAATAACAAACAAAGGTCAGGGTTGCGGTGAATACTACTATGGTGATCAGGGCATTATCACCAGCCCATTGTACCCAGAAACATATCAAGAAACAAAATCTTGTGAATGGGAGCTCGAGACGCCGATTCCAACGCGCTTACGTATAATTTTCGATGAATTTGATTTGAAAGGTGACTGCAATACCAATTATGTAGAGTTGGTTGACAGGCAAGGCAATGTGCTTTCAAGATTCTGTTCAGAAAAGCCGGGTGTATTTACAAGTAATGATAATTATGTGAAAATAGTATCCGTTACTGGATCCAACAATATTGGGAAGGGATGGCGCGCTTTGTTTGGTGCCGTTTAAGCTGTGCATTTGCTGCCATGGTACGGTAATTGTTTTTAAAATGAAATGTTTCAAAGAAGTACCATATATGAGTTATGTGTGTATATGTATACTATACACACATAACTCATACATTAATTTGTACAAATTTATTATTTTACACCCACCTAAATTTCTCTTACAACTCAAAGGTTGGATGTCAAATAATGCTTTTAGCATTAAGTCCGCCTGCATTTTGTGTAATAAAGGTTAAATAAATAAATAAAACCTATTTATGTAAGAAATCTTTGTGTTATTTTAAGTAAATACTTTTTGTAGAGCAGCACATTTCATACTTACTCTAGCATTGAAGTCGTTTTTTAAAAATTAACGTTAAATTTGTTAAAATTTTTGGATAGAATGTAAATATCTAACGATTTTATAGCTTTAGGCCTTGAGATTCTTAGAGAGAATCTTCAAATAATTTTATTTTAAACTAAGTATATTATAATCTTGTAAAACTTAAAAAATAATTACTTATTTAACTGTAACTTATATTATAATGTGTGTATATAATTACCTTTGTTTTAACTGACTTTAAGATTAATTCACTGATAATGTTCATTTTATTCGATGTTTGCATCGCGATATCCAAACTGGGTACATGTATTACTGCACCAATATTTTGTCACCTTATGCAAAATGTAAGCGATTAATAAATGAGTAGTCAAAGATCTGATAGTTGACATAATGAATATAATTTTTGTGTTTTTCTAAGTTTTCATTCAATTTATTGAAACAGGAACCATGTAAGGAAAAAACATGAAATTATATCTATTTTATTGTCAAATGTCGATTTCTGTCAAATAAAAAGGAGACAGATCAACTGAACCCTAGGCCCGGCGCAAATGAACTTACTTCAGAATTTTCGTAAAATCAGCCTAAGAAAATCCCACAAGTCCGCATGTCCAAAATTACCGCACATATTAAAGTTGCCGACTGTTTATGATAAGGCGCAGTATTTGATTTTTGCATTACGTTCTTTTGTTTATTTTTATGCTTTAAAAAAACAAATTTTATTTTATGTTAAGTTGACCGTTTTCGTTTTTCTTTCTTTCTTTCTTTTGACATTGTTTGTAGTATCTAGTTAAATTATAAAATTATACATAAACTAAATAGATGTAATTAATGAGTATTATAATAATTGTTAGTTTTAAGTAATTTCAAAACAGTGTAAAAATTGATAAATAGAAATAAATGAATTAATGCTTTTACAACCATCCGTAATTATCAGTTTACAAATGCATTTTTACATTGCTTTTTCAATCTTTTTTTTTTTGTATTGTTTAGAGTGGGCCAGTTTCACCACCCTGCATTAGACATAAATGATGTTGTTATTGTAATTGAAGAATGAATAATAATATTGTCAATTTTACTACGATCGTTGTATCACTCGTTATTTGTATACCACGTAGTCTCACTGTTCATTGTATTGGGCAGATAACACAGTCTTCAGAGATCTTCAATTCAAAAAAAACAACGTCTGACCTGTCTCTGTCACCTGTCAAACCGGCCGCATTCTTCATTCACTTTTGTTGTGCGGGCACGATAGCACATATATTAAAATTATTTTTTAGTTTTAGTTTTCTTCCATAGTTTTAGTGTTATATTTACATTATACTTGTGGTTTATACATATAGATTGTGAAATAATCATAAATTAGGTGAAAGAAGCACCAGCATGACGTGGATTTATCATGCAGCAGTAATGATTGTAAGTTAATTCTTTTTATGTATTTTTCACTGCAGTATTGTAACTATTTATTCAAACTGGGTACTTATATTGTGAATTATTCATGTGTATTCAAAATTTTTATCACTATTACGTAATGTACGTAACTTATTAATTACAACCTCCAAAGTCGGTAACTGTAAAAAAAAAAGCAATAAAAATTGCTGACTTAGATACAATATATACGGCCAAGGCATTTTCCATCTTGCCATGGCTAGGGATCGAACACAGAACCTCGAGTGGCGGATTGGCATACCAACCATTAGGCCACGGAGATCGTAAAATGTTTTTTCAGTAGTAAACTACCTACAATTATGTTTCATTCTATTTTACGTGAATTTATTTTTCGTGCTAAAATAAATATCAGCCGAAGAGGTACTAGTTCAGATTATTGTCATATCTTGTCGGAGTTTCTTTGATCTGGGAAGAAAAAGGCAAGCATACGTGATGCAGCTAGTACTACGATGTGAAGTATTTTGGTTTCAACGAACGATTACAAGATTTAAGGAAAATGGTCTCTGTTCGTCATCACACACGAGGAAATAACAATTGTTTTGAACGTTGTGCATAGAACTATAATGCGGTTATAGTCACGCACACTTCGTACTGCGATGCGGTCGTAGTCTTGTTCAAGCATTACAGTACAGAGAAAATGGAAATAACAATTGAGTTCTAAACGCAGTGCATAGAACTATGATGCGGTCATATGTCACGCACTTTTAGTATTACGATGCGGTCGTAATCTTGTTCAGACGTAACCTATCTACAGCACAAATGGAAATTACTTCAATACTAAACTATAATGTATCACACCGTAAGGTACTTTATTATTATATACTATGACAATGAGGTACAACAATGTTTTATCAGGTACGATGATGTACTATGATGCACTATGGCATGCTTTGATAAACTATGAGATCCTATGACGTAATATAATGCACTACGATGCACTTTAACTGTACTTAAAATGTACTTGAAATGTACTTAAAATGTACTTAAAACGTACTTAAAATGTACTAAAAATGTATTTAAATGTACTTTAATGTGATGTACTATGATGTACTATGATGTACTATGATGTACTATGATGCATTATGATGTACTAATGTACTATGATGTACTATAATGTACTATGATGTACTATAATGTACCATGATGTACCATGATGTACCATGTTGTACTATGATGTACTATGGTGTACTATGATGTACTATGACGTACTATGATGTACTATGATGCACTATGATGCATAATGGTTTACTATGGTGTACTATGATTTCTATTATGTACTGGGAAGCAGTACAATATACAAGGAAGCACTAAGATATACTGTACCATGCCATGCTGCTCTACGCTGCTGTAGGCTGCCCTATGCTGCCTTCGCCGCCCTACGCTTCTCTACGCTACACAACTTTTTACTACGCTGTTGTGTTCTGTTCTGTGCTGTTCTACATAGTACTGTTCAGTACCATTTTGTACGATTCCGTACTATGCCGAGTTATACTGCACTATTCTGTACTATGCTGAGCTTTACAAATTTATGCTGTACTGTATTGAACTATGTCAAATCATGCTGTACTACGCTGTACCATGTCGATTTATACGTTGTTACGCTGTAATATTTTATTCTTCTTCAAGTTATGATCTATCCTTAACAAACATGAAATGGCCATAACAAATTATTCTTGAATGAATGATGGAAACATAATGACGTATGTAGTGAAAAGCGATTCGATCGTTTATCGTTTAGCGATCGTTTATAAACTGTCGTAAAACCATGAATAATATTGATATAATATTGCATTGCTCTATATCAATGATACGGCTAAATAAAAGTTTCTATATGAATTTTCTCACTTCGCTCAGTAAACCATGTAGGTTTATACATAAACAAATATTTAATGACTACATTAAATACTAAATTATTTTATAAAATCGGGCATCGAATTATATAGCCCTTGAAAATTATTTACAGAGTGAATACATCTTTGTCAAAATCTTGTGTTCCCAAATATGTCGACTACTTATTTTACCTAGACAAGGAATAAATTATAAGACAATTATATATACATATACATATGTTGTACGTATGTTGCGGTTATGAACTCGGTATTTTTCAACCAAAAATGTAACAAGTGATATCTAAACGTCGGGGTATCTTGAGCTATGGATCATGAGGAAATGGAGATTCTCAGAGGAGGAAATCCCTGTGGGAAATAGCATCAGGCTATTGATATATTCAGATTTAACCCAAGTTTTGAAATGAAAATTTCTTGAAACTTCATACTTGCTGTGTAATTTAAACGTGCATAGATAGTCCAGCTTTTTATCGAGATGCTTATTTGAAATAGTAAACTTAAAGATAATAAATATTATCTTTAAGTTTAATTTTTTATCATCTATTTCGTGATGAAATCAGCAAAACCTCATTTAATTATACTTTATTTATATAACTAGCTGATGACCGCGACTTCGTTCGCGTGGAATTTATGACTCCGGCGTATTAATATAAATAAAAACTAATGAGAAAGAGAGAGAGAGAGAGAGGAGTTAAAAGTCAATATTATTTTAATTCTTTCCCCTGGGGAGCCAATATGAAAAGAGCTGAAGTATTACTAACCCTGGAGAAAGCCACATTAAGTTGGCCATGCGAAAAACCAGTCCTTAGAACGACATCAGCAGCTTTAAGCCTCTAAAACTGTGACTTATTTACATAGCAAAGCAAGTAAACACATGGAACTGTGTATTTTCAAAAGGAAAATTGTTGGGGATGAGTGGCATACGCGAAATAAATACAGTTTCACTGGCACCACTCACAGTAAACTTTAAGTGTCTCAGCAGACTATGCCGAAGTTTAGCGGCTAAAGTTCAGTGTTTAAAGTTCGGTGGGGATGACACACTAAATAAGCTGAAGTTCAGCCGCTGAAGTTCGGTGGAAACGCCGGACAGTAGTGATGTGCCGATATGAGAATTTAATCTTCCGCCTTTGCCGCGTCTGCGGCGAACGGAAACGGGAGCGGAAGAGGGAATGGAAGTGGAAGAGGGAACGGGAGCGAAAGCGGAAGCGGGAGCGTAAGCGGCAGCGGGAGCGGAAGCGGCAGCGGGAGTGGCAGCGGCGGCGGCGGGGGCGGCGGCGGCGGCGGCGGCGGCGGATGCGGCGGTGGCAGCGGCGGCGGCGGCGGCGGCGGCGGCGGCGGGAGCGGTGGCGGGAGCGGGAGCAGGAGTGGGAGCGGGAGCGGGAGAGGGAACGGGAGCGGAAGCGGTAGCGGGAGCGGGAGCGGGAGAGGGAGCGGGAGCGGGAGCGGGAGCGGAAGCGGCGGCGGCGGCGGCGGCGGCGGCGGCGGCAAAGGCTTCGGCGTCGGCGGAAGCGGCGGCGGCAGCGACGGCGGCAGCGGGAGAGGAAACGGGAGCGAAAGCGGAAGCGGGAGCGGGAGCGAAAGCGGCAGCGGGAGTGGCAGTGGCGGTGGCAGCGGCGGCGGCGGCGGCGTTGGTGGAAGCGGCGGCGGCAGTGGCGGTGGCGGTAGTGGACCCGGGAGCGGGAGAGGGAGCACGAGCGGAAGCGGGAGCAGGAGTGGGAGCGGGAGAGGGAACGGGAGCGGAGGCGGAAGCGGGAGCGGGAGCGGAAGCGGCAGCGGCGTTGGCAGCGGCGGCGACGGCGGCGGAAGCGGCGGCGGCGGCGTCGGCGGAAGCAGCGGCGGCGGCGGAAGCTGCGGTGGAAGCGGGAGCGGAAGCGGGAGCGGAAGCGGGAGCGGAAACGGCGGCGGCGGCGGCGGCAAAGGCTTCGGCGTCGGCGGAAGCGGCGGCGGCAGCGACGGCGGCAGCGACGGCGGCAGCGACGGCGGCAGCGGCGGCGGCAGCGGCGACGCCAGGAGCGGCGGCGGTGGCGGCGGCGGGAGCGGGAGTGGGAGCGGGAGCGGGAGCGGGAGCGGGAGCAGAACGGGTACGGGTACGGGTACGGGTACGGGTACGGGTACGGGTACGGGTACGGGTACGGGTACGGGTACGGGTACGGGTACGGGTACGGGTACGGGTACGGGTACGGGTACGGGTCCGATTCAGGCAAAAGCATCGGAAGTTCGGCATTATGTGTTGCTAGTAATGCAAATAACATTGCAGGCATGCATTGGCTGAAATTCAGCCGCTGAACTTCGTCATACAGTGCTGAGACACTAAGTTGGGTTCCGTTACACAGTTTTGGCGGAGTCAAATTTCGCATCAGCATTATTGGCCCTCCGACATTAAGACTTATTTTGTGAGCCGAGAGTCCATTTGCTGCAAGTGAATTACGAAACTCAACTGGATAATTGGTGGCGTCGTCAACAAAACTATCCAAGAAATTAACAATAATTTGCGTCATAAGTTCTTTATTAATTGATTTTTAATTTTTTGTTGTCCATATGGCGCGTTCACGTAACCAAGAATTTTTCTGGTGTGTTTTGCTCTAAAGGTCCGCAAATACTGAACTTATAAGTTTTTCTTCGGACGAAACAACTTTTTTTTGGAAAAATTTTCAATGTACAGACACATTTTTTTTACTCTTTTATTATAGTGTAGATAGATAGATTTAGTATGTTTTTGTTCAGCGGCAACAAAAAAACATCATCTATAAAAATTTCAACTGTCTAGCTATAATGGTTCATGAGATACAGCCTGGTGACAGACAGACAGACAAACAGTCGGAAGGTCTAAGTAATAGGGTCCCGTTTCTACCCTTCCCTATGGAACCCTAAAAATCGAATAAAATAAGTATTTATGGGGGGCTCCCATACTACAAACGTGATTTTTCATAGATTATAGTACGGAACCGTTCGCGCGCGTTCGACTTGCGCTTGGCCAGTTGTATTATAACTCAACAAAAAGTTCTCATCAGACTTAACAACTTTTGCTAAGGCGGCATTTTAATATTTCTTATAGTTTAGCTGGACCATTATAGTTCTGCATCATGTGTTCCATTTTCCAAAATCAATTATAGCCTATATGTTGCCCAGGCTTCACAGCTATATAACAAAAAAAGTTTCATTCGAATCCGTCCAGTATTTTCGGAGATTAGCGTGTACAAACAGACAAACAGACAGACATTTTTTTTTATTTTCTTACTCTATTACTATATCTCCATCGCCGCATATATTTTTTTTTGAAAAATTTTTGATGTAGACTCATTTTTTTTACTCTTTTATTATAGTATAGATATGGTAAATAGTTGGATACAAATTACAGGTATATTGTTTTACGCGTAATGACACTATCTAATCTCTACATAGAAATCTCATCTAAGATGTTGTTGAATAGAAAAAATGCAGTAAATTTATTTAGATAAATTTCAAAGTAAATGAACTTTTAATTTATAACCTGGTTTTATAGACACCAGCCTTATTAATACATTAAATATGTGAAAATTAAAATTCTGTACATTTTATTGCAGAGGTTATAAAACTGCCTGCAATCTAAACAGTTTCTACAATAACATACAAAATTTGAAGTTGATAATTGTGATTTGTGACTGATTTGTGATGTGTGTGATGATTTTTAATATGGTTAAAGACTATCTTGTTCAAACCTTTAGTCTTAAGCTATAACTATAAGTCACGCTTTGAAAAAACGCTTATACATTTTCATATACTAAGAAATAAAGATTGGCTATATTAACTATAGGCTGGTTATAACAATTTAAATAATTGACAACATACTATAGGTACTTGCAGAAATATCCTGGTCTTCTAAATATTTTACCAAATCTATTTATTTAATTTATTGCACTTAAATCTATAGGATTTATGTACAATGGATATCTCTTGACGCTAAGCGGTCTCTATAATAAAAAAAAAAACCTTTGGAACGTTTCTAAAAAGAATATTGATTTATTTTTACTGTGGATTAATTTTCGCTACACAGGAAATAATATAAGCGCATCCTTAGCGGTGAGGCTTTGGAGCCTTGGATCCGCTACCTAATCTAGTTGATTTGACAAGGTAACTGGTTTGGTTCTGCTTACACAGAGTGACGGCTGTCGGACCTCCGCAACGGAAAAGGTAGACCAGAATCAGTCACTAGGGAAATGTGGTAAGGACGTCAAATCGAACAAGACTTTTGTTACTCAGATTGTTTCGAATTCCTGTCATCATCTTCTTAGCCTCTTCCCTATTTGTTTGATTTGAATTATCGTAATTTCAGATACCTTTACATTCAAATGTGTTTTCTAAATGCGTTTATTTAATCATGATTAAATGTGACAAAAGTGTCTTCGACACAAATGTCACACAGCATCGAAGAAGAAAGTCATGCTCTATCTATAAAAATGATCTATGTTATCCATACCAAAAAATGTTGTCCAAAATGTGAGAATGTGATTTTCCCAATTTGTAAACAGACATTTAGCTTAAATAATTATTCTTCACGTTTTCTTTTAGAGAATTTCTCTATAACATATAAGGAACTAAATCGTTATTTTGTGTATACTAATACTGTTGTCTAACTAATATGAAACATTTTTAACAAATCAGTTTTGTATGAAATACTATTTTCATCTTATCTAAGCCGAATAAGATTATTTCTGAAAATAAGTTTTTTAACGTGTGAACTTTTCTCATTACACGGTTGTCATTTAGTTCTTTTGATATACTCTTAATCACATAATGCTTGCTACTGTCAAGTAATACTAAAATCAATATTTATGACCTATATAAATAACTTTCGCTGTGCTCCGGATTTATTATAATATAGTTTCTTTTTTTATCAATGATACCTATGATAACAAAAAAAATTAAGTGGATGACTTCGTACCAGTTAAGTTTACATTAATAATAATTTAATTCATTATCGTATACGTAACAAGATTATACTATATAAAATTTGCTTTGATCAACACAAAATATTTCTGTATGATAAATAATCCTAATCAAAAATATCGGCGATTAGTTTTACTGTGACTGACAAACTTTTGAGACAGTAGAAAACTTATAACTTGTTCGTCTCTTTAATACCTTATCTATTTTAATATTGTTATCAATATTAAGGTACAAAATAACTTAAAATTCAAATTAATTGAACATAAATGAATTTTTCGATTCATTCACCAGATCATTTTAATAGTTAGTCAATGTAAAGTCAAAAAGTTTTAATATAGTTAAGTATGGATCGTGCATTCCCAAGTTTTGCAAATTAGCTCTAAACATCCTACGTGGTATACAAATAACGAGTGATACAACGATCGTAGTAAAATTAATGGTTAAACAAACTTACCTTAAGCGAAGTTTGACCATAATTTTATAAGATCTTGTATCCGAAGTTATTTGTAACCCGCCACACCCTAATATGTATAAGATTATACTTGCCCCAAAGCGAAATTTGCAAAATTTGTCTCTAAAATAATGAAGAATGCGGCCGGTATGACAGGTGACAGAGACAGGTCAGACGTTGTTTTTTTTGAATTGAAGATCTCTGAAGACTGTGTTATCTGCCCAATACAATGAACAGTGAGACTACGTGGTATACAAATAACTTCGGATACAAGATCTTATAAAATTATGGTCAAACTTCGCTTAAGGTAAGTTTGTTTAACCATTAATTATTTGATGAATAAAAAAAAATATTTTTGTCCTATTAAACCTTATTTTATTACTTCATATTTTCAGCATTATTTTTTATAGTCAAGTGTATATTTCATAACCATCTACAAAAAAAAAAAACTGTTTTAAAACATAAACATAACATGAAATAATACACCTGAATATAAACTTAAAGCAATGTTTTGATGTGTTCGTCTCTGATTTCAGAGTTAAGGACTTTTTAATTTCATATCACTTGATTTAAAAAAAATCAGAGAATTTTCTTTAGCGCCGGCCCAATGGTAATTTTTATTGGGTCGTGACCAGTCTCTTTCATTTCTTGAACATTAAAACTCTTGCTTGATGTCCGTTTATATTTTCCTCCATTAATTTCAACTGTTCGACGACGCGACGTAAAAATGCTTTTTTGGACGTCATATTCGTCAGGAATTTAATTATTTTGGTTCTCGCCGCTTCACGCTAGAGTGCATCGGAAAAGTAACCTAGTTACCGCTAATTAAGCTGAATATTGCTCGTAATTGGGATTTGGTAGAGTGAAAGTGAAACCAACAATCATAGTTAAAAAGATTTTCGAGTGTTAAGAGTTGTTTGTATTTTAATTACATATTATCAAATACTTTGCCCAGCAGTGGGACACTGATTTAGTTAATGATGCTTATTTGCCAGGCAAATTTAAAAGATCCCCCGATGTTACCATCTAGTGATGAGTGGCGACACTACTTCCAAACGACTTTAAGTGGGATTGATATCCGTAGCGCCATTTACCAGATAAATCAAACGCAGACTTTTAAGCCTTAACCCCTAATAACTTTAAATGGCTTAACTGATTTTTATCAAACATAGTTCTAAGAGCCACCGCAAGGAAACTTGCTTTTACGTAAAAAAAACACATCGAAATCGGTCCATCCGTTCGAGCGCTACGATGACACAGACAGACACATAAGCAAACAGACAAGTATTAGCATCAAACTTATAAAACCTTTCTATTTGATAGGGGGTTAATTAACAAGAACAATATATACGGTCTAAAAACGAATTACCGACTACGGGAAAATTACGGCTGACAATTTCTTTTAGTTGTCTCACAGTTTTTTGTATATGAAATTCGATATATAAATTTATTTCATACAAATTGTAGCCCGGACAATAAAATGACAAATCAAATGATATTTCATTTGTGAAATTTGGATAAGCGGTTTGGATGCTACGGTGGAACACACATAAATATCTACTACACTAAATATACACTGACTACTAAAATCACTATCCTTCTTTTTAGCTTTGCCGAAGTCGGGTAAAAAAAAAATACTTACTTTAACAACAAAGAAAAGAAGAAAAAGGTACTTCATAATAGTATCTTTTTGATAAAGTTAGTTACGGTTTTTTACTTTCGCATTTCGCAAGGTCTTTTGCATTTTTGGGTTAACATTGACATGGTCCAGAGGCCGGACAAAAAAAAGAACCGTCCAAGTGCATGTCAAACCTCACGTAGAAGGGTTCCGTAGATGCGAATGCTTCACGGGAATTAATACGTCTAAAAACCCAATTTTCTATTGTTTTTGAATGTTTTTTTTTTTCTTTTCCGTTCCATATAAAAACATTCAAAGTTACGTACATCGATATTTTAAAAGTCGGAGAAAAAAAATTACTCTCTTTTTACATTTATATGAGCTATCCGTATTTTTTTATGGTATTATTATACTTTGTCGGCATGATAAATATACATACCCATGCGTGTAAAACCGCGGAATGACAAACATGGCGAAACTTGTTTACTCATCATCATCAACATCATTTCAGCCGCATAACGTCCACTGCTGGATATAGGCCTCTCCCAAGGATTTTCAAAACGACCGATCAAGAGCGGCCTGCATCCAGCGCTTTCCAGCGACCTTGGTCAGATCGTCTGACCACCTTGTGGGTGGGTGTCCTACCCTTCGCTTGCCAGTCGAGAACCTTTTTGCCCCATCAGCCATCGGTTCTTCGTGCTTTGTGTCCCGCCCACTGCCACTTCAACGAACAGTGACTTTTGTTCTTCTACGAATTTCCTCATTTCTGATTCGATCACGTAGAAAAACACCGAGCATTGCTCTCTCCATAGCGCGCTGAGCGACCTTGAGCCTTCTTATGAGACCCATAGTAAGGGACCACGTTTCAGATCCATAAGTCATCACTGGTAACACACATTAATTAAGCACTTTCGTCTTGAGGCACTGAGGTATTTTAGACGAGAAGACACTGCGTAGCTTCCCGAACGCTGCCCAGCCGAGTCGGATTCGTCGAAAGACGTCTTTCTCGAAGCTGGAACTTCCTGCCTGGATCAACCGACCCAGGTAGATGTACTGGACTACAACTTCGAGGGTGGAGCTCCATAAACAAGCAGGTAGTGGCACGAGATGGGCATTCAACATTATTTTCGTTATGTTTATGTTCATTTTAAGGCCTACTTGTTGGGAACCTCGATTTAGGTCTCCGAGCATCTTCCATAGATTTTGCCATGACCATGATATCGTCGGCAAATCGAAGGTGAGTGATATACTCGCCATTGATGTTGATGCCAAATCCTTCCCATTCCAGAAGCTTGAAGCTATAACCTGCCACAGCGTGTGAATGTGATCCGTGGTACTAAAGTCTTTACGAAAACTGGCTTGTTCGGGGGGCTGGAAGCCCCCGAACCTGTTTGCGAGGCGATTCGTGATGACCCTCGAAAACAACTTGTATACATGACTTAGGAGCGTGGTAGGCCTATAGTTCTTCAATAGAGCTTAATCAATGTGTGTTACCAGTGATGACTTATGGATCTGAAACGTGGTCCCTTACTGTGGGTCTCATAAGAAGGCTCAAGGTCGCTCAGCGCGCTATGGAGAGGGCAATGCTCGGTGTTTCTTTACGTGATCGAATCAGAAATGAGGAAATTCGTAGAAGAACAAAAGTCACTGACATAGCCGACTTCGTTGAAGTGGCAGTGGGCGGGACACATAGCGCGAAGAACCGATGGCCGATGGGGCAAAAAGGTTCTCGAATGGCGATCGCGTACTGGCAAGCGAAGGGTAGGACACCAACCCACAAGGTGGTGGTACAAAATGACTTGTTGTACTATAAGTTCATACCAACTGGCGAAGACCCTCGTTATCTCTATTTCATTCCAAAGGGACACAGACTCAGTCTGCTGCGAGTCTTTCATGATGATCATGATCATATTGGCATTGATAAGACTATGGACCTAATACTACGGCATTTTTGGTTTTCTGGGTAAAGACCTTTTGTCAAAAAGTACGTCGGTCACTGTATTGTCTGCTTGTCACATAAAAAGGTGCCTCGAGGTTCAAGCAAGCCAATATAATCGTGGACTAAACCCAATGTTCCTTTCTATGTAGTTCATTCTGACGTCCTTGGTCCATTACAAGAGTCTAATGGTTTTAAGTACATCCTAATTGTAATAGATTCGTTTTCGAAGTACTATTTACTGTATGCACTATACAGACAAGATTCTGACGAGTTGAAACGTGCCTTTTCTAATGCAATCTCGTTATTTGGCACGCCGTCTACATTAGTTTGCGACCGAGGTAGAATGTTTGAAAGCGCAGCGTTTGATTGCGCGTCAAAACTAGGTAACCGAATTGGGTTGTTCTATGCATTTTATTACACCTGAAATGCACCGCGAAAATGGCCAGGCAGAGCGTTATTGTCGCACTGTCCTTAATATGCTACGCATCGAGGTGAATAATAAGGGTGCTTTGTGGTCTGATGTTCTCTGGAAAGTACAACTAACTTTGAGTATAACCAGACAGGCAACGACACGTACGTCAGCTTTACAGCTTCTAACCGGAGACAAAGGAACGACACCGGTTCTGAGGTCCTTGGTGCGTGATGTGACGCTGGACGTGTCACATCCCAACCGTGAGGCTCTACGCGTGCTCAGACGACAGCGCGCCTCAGAGCTGCTCGCGGAAAACCAGCAGCGACAGGACGCGTATGTCAACGCGGGCCGCCGCCAGCCCCGCACCTTCCCTGTTGGCAGCTTCGTGTTTGTGAGCAAGGGCTCACAGACTACCGGCAAGCTGGACTCCGGCATGCGTGCAAGGTCATGCGTGCTCTGCCTCATGAGCGATACGAATTAGACCTATTGGCTGGGTCGTATGGAAAGAAGACGCAAACCGCCGCTGAGCGCATGATACAGTGGCGCGGTGAATGGACCCCGGATGCGTGCGAGGCATTCTTCGGGAGTGGTGAGTGTTGACATTGGATTAACGATACAATCCGTTCACTCATTGTGAGCTTGCCTCGACATTATGGCACATCTTTAGCCTCGATATTATGGCATATCCTTAGCCTCGACATTATGGCAATTCCCGAGCCTCGACATTATGGCCGATCCCTAGCCCCGACATTGTGGCTATTCCCTATCCTTTGGTGAGCATTGGCATTGCTTTTGGAACCAGGACGTTGTACTAATAGCAATGTTAACTTTCAGTGGTCAGACATATATTGCATATGATGGAGATCCGGAACTCTGTCATTAGCGTTAGCCCTATCAGAGTTGCTTAGTTGTCTATTTTAGTGGAATCACTTGAGTGCACGCTTGTGGTTTTGTTACAATGGATAGCAAAGGCAACGCTTGTGAGTATCATCCTAAAACATATGTTGTTTGTTGTGTTACAGAAAGCGAAGACCAACAGGGCGATGATCAGCGCAGAGGGACCCAGATTACAGAAGAAGCTGACGTGGCCGTTCAGCTGTCAGGAACGGCCGTCTTAGAAGATTCCCCCGCGCACCCCTTTCCTTCATGCTCCGCCCACGTGGCCGGTGACGTCGGAGGGGCGTGATAGAGGGGCGAGCGTCGAGGTGGAATCGAGCGCGCGCGCTGCGCCTTCGTCACTTTTGCGGCGGCGTTTCAACGGACGGTAGTGTTACCTAGTGCATTCGATATTTCTTTGTTTTCTATAAAAAATCAAATTAAATAACAGTTGATCATTTTTGTTAAGCATTGTTTTTTTTAATATAAATTTTGTTCTAATCTTCTAAGAATATTAATAAGTTTAAGAAACGCTTTTCTTCAAATGAGTCACATTTTTTAATAATCTTTAAAAATGTTTGATTGTGCGAGCGAGACAGCCAACCAAATGTGAAAAGCCTCTTAAATTTAGGCGAGTAGAAGTATCCAACAGAAGTTTTTAAGTTCGAACAAAGTTACCAAGATATGAGGTTCGCAAATTCGCAGTTCGGGGTTAACTACTAGTATAATACAATGTTGACACATTAAATAACATGTAATACTTGCGACACGACATTATAAAATACACACAAAAAACCTTACCGACAAAACAAACTCAATGTTTATGATAAACTTAACTTAACTTTAACTTAGTTTAACCTTAACTGAATTAAACTCTTTACATTGCATATAACCGACCTCCCCAAACCCCATGTCATGTGCCGTATGTAATATTTATATTCCCCCGACAGCGGGCTTCGGATTCCAACTGCAGGTGTAAATTAAGTTTGCTACTGCAGAAGCTGGATTTTAGCCTTAAAATATCTGCCCTAGGTATTTCGTCATGTCTTTATTGAACGTAACTAGTTCATTTCAAAATTAATGAAATGTGAAGAAAAATTTTCACCAAGAGTAAAATTCTAACTCACATCTCACAAGTCTGTACCATTAGTATGGACTTGAGTAAGTTCAAATCACACTCGAGGTGAATTTTGTTTTTACATATTATTTATTTAGATATATTTCCGAGTATTTTAATTCTGTAATAATCAGTAATAGTTTATTTCAGTACTATTATAACCCTTAATGTTATAACAATTTTTTTTTCGGTTCTATTTTTATAAAAACTCTACGAGTCGATCCCCAAAGCCAAGTGGTGTAGTTTCAAAGTAGCACTCACTAATACCGTAACTTAGCAACATTTCAGTCTGTTATTTCCCTCTGTGGGCTCTTTTAATTACTGTCTGGCCCTCCATGTATCATAAATTCTAATGGAGTGTCCCCCCACACCTCGCCTCCCGGTATATCATAGTACAAATAAAAAAGTAGGCTGATTATTTATTATAATATGAAAAAACAAAAGTTGTAAATACCGGAAGAGTTTTAACTATGATTGAAATAAATTACAATATTGAAATATCTTGTATTTTATCTTATATATAAAAATTAATTGGAAACCAAACTGGAGAACTTACTTACATTTTGTTGAAAAATAATATTGTGGGCATATACGAGTATAGTTTATAAACAGACTTATTTTTTAGATTGCAATGATTTATATATATTTTTTTTTCAATATTTTTGATTTATATCATTTACAATCAACTGTACAATGTCAATACAATAAAACAAATAATAAAAGGTACAAAAAGCTGTAACCCTTCCTTTGAAGTTTCCAGCGGAAAAATATTTTTCTAAGATGCTAGCTACTAAAGTTTTTATATTTAAATTAATCTCAACTCAGTTAGTAAATTTAAGCTATTTATTTTAAACAAGGAGCACAGATATATAATCTATCTATCTATGTATACTATAATAAAAGAGTAAAAAAAATGAGTCTGTACATTGAAAATTTTTCAACAAAAAAATATATAGGGCGATGGAGATATAGTAATAGAGTAAGAAAATAAAAAAAAAATGTCTGTCTGTTTGTCTGTTTGTCTGTTTGTACACGCTAATCTCCGGAAATACTGGACGGATTCGAATGAAACTTTTTTTGTTATATAGCTGTGAAGCCTGGGCAACATATAGGCTATAATTGATTTTGGAAAATGGAACACATGATGCAGAACTATAATGGTCCAGCTAAACTATAAGAAATATTAAAATGCCGCCTTAGCAAAAGTTGTTAAGTCTGATGAGAACTTTTTGTTGAGTTATAATACAACTGGCCAAGTGTTGGGAAACCAACATGTCTTTATTTAAAGTTGGTTAAAAAATGTAAACTGGCAAAATGCCTAGAATCCAAAAATTGTATATCATTTTAATTTTAGCCTTATTTATGGCAACACTGTTTTTTGTACTTCTCTTCTTACGTGTACTTGATTGGGAATAGACGTGTTGAAAGTTGTTCGCTGTTTTAATTGGATCAGCCCCTACATCATACATACATACATACATACAGTCCTCTCCAGCTCTGGGCATATCGAGTAGACTACATTTTTCTACATGGTCCTACGTATGGTGCAGCGTGCCAGCTATACAAAATCGCGCGCCGAAATTCCCTACCGAAGTGGAGCCAACAAATTGTCGTGATCTGGTGAAGTATCGTCATTTCGTCATCAAGAAAGTGATAACAAGCCTTGCAAGAAGTGAAAAAGTGTTAAATTTACGTATTTTCAACCATTGCATTTCTCATAATTTCCCGCCGGAGTCCCCAAGGCGCCAAGCAGTCTGATTCGCGCACTCGTATCTGCCGCGGAAATCTCCACAGCGCCAAACAGTCTGATTTGCAGGTTCAAATTAGCGCGCCTACAGGAGTTTCAAGCCGAGAGCCAATACGAAGACGGGGATTCTGAAGCCACAAGATTGCTTACTCGCTATTGGCCAGATTGTTTCAAGAAGTTACCATCGCAGCGCTGCTCGTTGCGGCCTCCGAGAACTTAGCGTTTCGCGGTTCAAGTCAGCGCTTCTGATTGGATGATCAAGTTTTTTCGCAGAGCTGCCACTACGCCGCAGCGCAAAAACCACGCCGGTCATCGTTTGCAAGTCTACGAACTAATTCTTCTCCAGCTTGTTTGTTTGCGCTTTCGTATACGCTGTGAATATCGCTTGCGGCAATTGTGATTTTTGGACTTTTTGAATTGTTTTCTAAAGTAAAGTTGTTAGTGAATAATCAGTCAATTCAATATGTCTGAAGCGGAAAAGGCGATGCAAAGGAAAAGGGCTGCGCTGAAAGGCGCTCTAACTAAATATTTCAATTATTTTGGCGACATTGAAAATGTGGACAGTAGTCGTGAATCGCTTCTTGTCAAAGAAGAACGCCTACGGGCCACATTCGAGAAATTCGAGGCTATAAACCTCGAAATATGCGCGTTTGACCCAGGTGCCGCCGACACCGAAGTCGAGTCGAAGTACATGGACGTACTTGTCGTCATTAAAAAGTTGCTGTCCAAACAAGAACAAGGCCAATCATCGCAGTCCCAAACCTCTGCTAAACAATGTAAATTGCCACAAATTTCTGTTCCAATATTTCAAGGTCAGTACTCACAATACAGAACATTCATTAGCCTTTTTGATGCTCTCATAGATAAAAATCCTTCTTTAGAGAATGTTCAAAAGCTATTCTATTTACGTAGTTTCTTGCAAGGAGAGCCTTTAGAGTTGATAAAAAATTTACCTCTCGTATCAGAGAGTTATGTTGAGGCCAAAACAATAATTGACGAACGATACAATAATTCTTATAAAATCACGAATGATCATGTGTCTATTTTGCTAGATATGCTTCCCATACACAAGTCCACTGCTGTCAATATTCGTCAGTTTCTTTCCACTGTGAAACAGCAGTTGGCTGCCCTCAAAAATTTAGGGCACAATATAGATTCATGGGATCCTCTTGTTGTCTGCATTTTGACACGAAAACTTGATGTTATATGTAATAGGGAGTTCCAATTGTCTAGAGATCAAACTCCAACTATCAATTGTTTATTGGAATTTTTAGACAAAAGGGCACTTGCGCTTGAGAATGCGGAACGACAACAGCCTTCAACTAGCGCCAAGGCTGCAAACATGGTAAACATGAAGACGCCGCCGTCGCCTGCTGCCTGCATCTTATGTAAGTTGCCCCATAAATTATTTAACTGTTCTCAATTCAAATATAAGTCACCTAGTGAGCGTTTAAAATATGTCACTGACAATAAAATTTGCCAAATATGCCTAAACAGTCACAGCAAAAAATGCAGATATTTCTTTAAATGTGACACTTGTAAGCAAAGGCATAACACCTTGCTGCATCAGGACAACAATCAATCTCCAATTACATTGTTCTTAAAGTCCAACTCTGAGCAGGTACTTTTGCCCACCGCCAGGGTAAAGATTGTGGCAAGTGATGGCACTATATACCATGTCAAGGCGCTGCTCGACAGCGGATCGCAGACTTCTTTTGCTACTAGTGAACTTGTGAACCTTTTAAAAGTTAAAACCAAGCAAATACAAGCTCCAATTGTAGGTATTGGCAATACCACAAGCCATATTCATTTCACATCAATGTAACATGTTACAAATTAGACAACATCACTTCTAAGTTACCGCAAACTCCAATTAACTTAAATAATCTCCATTTACCACCAAACATCCCACTCGCAGACGAAGACTTTAACGTGCCAAGTGTTATCCATGTCTTACTGGGTGCTGACGTGTTCTTTCAGGTCTTGCTGCCGCCTGAGCACGCTGACATCAGCGGCCCTGTGCAGCACCATGCCAACACCAACACGCCTACCTCACTACCAGTACTTCACACACAGTTTGGTTATGTTATAGCGGGATCTGTGTCTACAGCTGTGCATGCCTATCCGGTAACATCCTTATTTTGCAATAAATGTGACAATTCTTTGAATGACACTCTCACTCAGTTTTGGAAAACCGAAAGCATTCCAGATTTTTTCCCGGAAAGTTTACCAGAACATGAGGCTTGTGAAAAATTGTTTTGCGACACGGTCAGTTTAGATACAAAAATAAATAAATTTCAAGTTGCCTTACCTCTTAAGTTGCCTTTGGAGTCAATCAATCAAGCTCTTGGTCATTCATATAATTTAGCTCTAAAAAGGTTTTATAATTTAGAGATTAGATTTCAAAAAGATTCACTTCTTCATAAACTTTATAGTGAATTTATTCATGACTACATACAACAAGGCCATGGCAAGGTCATCGATATCAGCCAATATAATCTTTATGCTGATCCTGTATATTTTCTAGCTCACCATCCCGTCCTTCGGCTTGACAAAAGGACAACGAAGTGTCGGGTGGTCTTCGATGGTTCTATGAAAACTAACTTAAAGGTTTCTTTAAATGACTTGCAATTAAATGGCAATGTAGTCCAAAAGGAATTAGTTGATATCTTGTTGTTATTTAGAGTTAACAAATTTATTTTCATAACTGATATAAAAGGTATGTTTAGAGAAGTTTCATTGGATCCAAAATATAGATCTTTACAAAATATCCTTTGGAGGGATAGCCCCAAGGACAATATCCAGTGTATACAGTTAAACACAGTAACATATGGCCTAAAAAGTTCCTCATATTTAGCCACACGTTGCTTAAAAGAGTTAGCAGACAGATATAAAGAGGAATTTCCTTTAGCTGCTTTTATTATAGAAAACTCAATGTATGTTGACGATGCCCTTGTTTCACAAAATAGTTTAGAGCTTTTAATGGAATCAAAGAGACAACTATGTCAGCTCCTTGAAATAGGTGGCTTTCATCTTCATAAATGGTACTCAAATTGCCCTGAGTTGTTAGCAGAAATTCCAAAATCACTCCAACACTTTGACAATATAGAATTAGAAAAAGATAATGCTAGTTTAAAAACTCTAGGAATTAATTTTGATATTCAAACTGATTCATTCATGCTTTCATCTCCTAACACAAATGCTACCATGCCTGCTTCCAAGCGTGATATATTAAGCTTCATAGGAAAATTTTATGATCCATTAGGATTAGCAGGGCCTGTCATTGTAAAGGCTAAGGTCATTATGCAAAGGCTTTGGCAAGCGCAAATTGATTGGGATGAAAGGCCTAATGACGATTTATTAAACGCATGGAGTGAGTTTTATAACAGCTTAAATGCTATGTCACCAGTAGCCATACCACGTTATGTGAATTTAAGCACTGCAAGCGCTATCCAAATTATAGGGTATGCAGACGCAGCTAGCTGTGCTGCCTACGGTTGCTGTATTTATCTCAGAGTCGTCGATCAGTCCGGTAATGTGAAAGTATCTTTGCTTGGTTCACGCTCACGGGTAAATCCGTCAAAACAGCGACTCACAGTGCCTAGACTCGAGCTTAATTCATCACTGCTGCTTGCCAGGCTAGTCACACGAATATATAACATCCTGCAACTCAAGCTAAAGGTTGATGAAGTAATTTTATACTCAGATTCACGAATTGTTCTTGCCTGGATTCAGACCAACATAGCTAAGCTTAATACATATGTGGCGAACCGAGTAAGGGTAATTTCACAATTAACGCATTCCTTTACATGGCTATACGTAAGTTCAGATGAAAACCCTGCAGATTGTTTGAGCAGAGGCATCTTGCCCGAGGAACTACATACACACCCTTTGTGGTGGCGAGGTCCAGGCGTTATTAACACCTGTGAGTATAATCCAGGTAATGTCCCACAGCTTCCTATTCCTTGTAATCTACCTGAGGTTAAAGTTGATTCTGCATTCTCAAGTGCAATGCTCTGTACGGTATCCACTGAACAATTTTTGTGTTTAAGTTTTCTTAATAAATATTCTAGTGTTACAAAAATGCAGAGAATCTTAGCATACATACAGCGTTTTGTTTATAATGTAAGAAACAAGAGTGACAAAAATAAGTTAAACTGTTTAACAAGCGAGGAATTAAATAATGCTTTGTTATTGATTGTTAAATATGAGCAACAAATTCACTTTAAAGATGACATTAATGTAATTAAATGTAAAGAAAAGATTGTTAAAGGTAACTTAAAGCCATTATGCCCGTTTATTGATGACAGAGGGTTGATTAGGGTAGGTGGTAGATTGGAGAATTCTTCTGTGCCGTATTCCCAGAAACACCCTGTTATCCTGCCTCGAGATTCTCGCGTAACTAAGCTAATTATTGAATACGAGCATGTAAGAAATCTCCATGCAGGCCCACGATTATTATTGTCAACAATAAATCAAAAGTTTTGGATCATTCATGGTATGAGAGAAATTAAAAAGGTAGTGCACAAATGTATAACATGTTTTAAGTTAAAAGCTACTGTGTCTAAACAGCTAATGGGTTCACTACCTCATGATAGGATAAATATTTGCCGTCCTTATAAAAAAATAGGTATCGATTTCGCCGGCCCAATATTAATTAAGCAAAGTAGAATTAGAAAGGCTTTACAATCAAAAGCATATGTTTGTGTTATTGTGTGTTTTGTTACCAAAGCAATACATTTAGAATTAACGTCGGATTTGAAGACTGACACATTTATAGCTTGTTTAAAAAGGTTTATTTCTCGCAGGGGCTTGCCCACTGATATTTATTGTGATAACGCTTCAACTTTTAAATGTGCAAGCAGTCAGTTACATGATTTGTATAAATTGCAAAATTCTAAGGAACATCAAAGGGAAATTCATGCTTTTGCGGCACAGAACAACATTCGATACCATTTTCTTCCGTGCTATTCGCCTACGTTCGCAGGATTGGCCGAAAGCGGCGTAAAAAGCATGAAGTTTCATTTGAAAAGAGTAGTTCAAAAGGCTTTGTTAACCTATGAAGAACTAAACACTGTACTTTGTCAGATAGAGGCTGTTTTAAATAGCAGGCCGCTCATGGCCTTGTCTTCAGATGTTAATGATTTTTCCTGTTTAACACCAGGTCATTTTATCATAGGCTCTGCCTTGAACAGTTACCCAGAACCTCATGAACCTGTTACACACACAAATCATTTAAAATTTTGGAAATTATGTAATGGTATTAAGAATTCTTTCTGGAAAGTTTGGAGCAAAAATTATTTGAATAGTTTACAGTCTCGTCCCAAATGGACAGATCCTCAACCTAATGTAAAAGTAGGCTCATTAGTTATATTGAAAGATGATAATACTGCACCCATGTATTGGCCTATGGCCAGAGTCATTGAGGTACACCCTGGCTCCGACAACAAGGTCAGAGTAGTTACAGTAAAAACTGTTAATGGTCATACTCATAAACGTTCAGTCGTAAAAATATGTGTTTTACCTTTTGAGACTGATAGTGAGGTATAATGTAAAAACATTCTGATTAATCTTTAAGTTTTTTTTAAATTTATTCTCTAACAGAAATAATATTTGTTAGTTAACCATATAATGTATGTGTACTCATAGTAAGTAAATAAATAATTAGTTAAGCTTCACTGCGCACTTAAAGTTTATTATTATTTTTTTTTTTTGCATATGTGACACAATAGTTGCAAGTGTATAGTTAGTTAGGTACCATTTTATATGTACTTGTGTCACAGCTGTAACTTAGTAGATATTTATTAACATCAGATAAAATGTTTTTTTGCTTTCTAAATTAGTTCATTGCAATTTTTATTGTGTACATTTTACTTAATAAGTTGTAAAACTTCAATTGAATTCTTTTCTCTCGGGCAGTATGTTGGGAAACCAACATGTCTTTATTTAAAGTTGGTTAAAAAATGTAAACTGGCAAAATGCCTAGAATCCAAAAATTGTATATCATTTTAATTTTAGCCTTATTTATGGCAACACTGTTTTTTGTACTTCTCTTCTTACGTGTACTTGATTGGGAATAGACGTGTTGAAAGTTGTTCGCTGTTTTAATTGGATCAGCCCCTACATCATACATACATACATACATACAGTCCTCTCCAGCTCTGGGCATATCGAGTAGACTACATTTTTCTACACCAAGCGCGATCGGACGCGCGCGAACGTTTCCGTACTATAATCTATGAAAAATCACGTTTGTAGTATGGGAGCCCCTCATAAATACTTATTTTATTCGATTTTTAGGGTTCCATAGGGTAGGGTAGAAACGGGACCCTATTACTTAGACCTTCCGACTGTTTGTCTGTCTGTCTGTCACCAGGCTGTATCTCATGAACCATTATAGCTAGACAGTTGAAATTTTTATAGATGATGTTTTTTTGTTGCCGCTGAACAAAAACATACTAAATCTATCTATCTACACTATAATAAAAGAGTAAAAAAAATGTGTCCGTACATAGAAAATTTTTCCAAAAAAAAGTTGTTTCGTCCGAAGAAAAACTTATAAGTTCAGTATTTGCGGACCTTCAGAGCAAAACACACCAGAAAAATTCTTGGTTACGTGAACGCGCCATATGGACAACAAAAAATTAAAAATCAATTAATAAAGAACTTATGAAGCAAATTATTGTTAATTTCTTGGATAGTTTTGTTGACGACGCCACCAATTATCCAGTTGAGTTTCGTAATTCACTTGCAGCAAATGGACTCTCGGCTTACAAAATAAGTCTTAATGTCGGAGGGCCAATAATGCTGATGCGAAATTTGACTCCGCCGAAACTGTGTAACGGAACCCAACTTAGTGTCTCAGCACTGTATGACGAAGTTCAGCGACTGAATTTCAGCCAATGCATGCCTGCAATGTTATTTGCATTACTAGCAACACATAATGCCGAACTTCCGATGCTTTTGCCTGAATCGGACCTGTACCCGTACCCGTACTCGTACCCGTTCCACTGCCGCCGCCGCTTCCGCCGACGCTGAAGCCTTTGCCGCCGCCGCCGCCACCGCCTCCGCTCCCGCTCCCGCTTCCGCTCCCGCTCCCGCTTCCGCTTCCGCTCCCGTTCCCTCTCCCGCACCCGCTCCCACTGCTGCTCCCGCTCCCGCTCCCGCTCCCGCCACCACTCCCGCCACCGCTCCCACCGCCGCCGCCGCCGCTGCCACCGCCGCTTCCGCCGCCGCCGCCGCTTCCGCCGACGCCGCCGCCGCCGCTTCCGCCGCCGTCGCCGCTGCTGCCGCTTCCGCTCCCGCTTCCGCTTCCGCTTCCGCTCCCGTTCCCTCTCCCGCTCCCACTCCTGCTCCCGCTTCCGCTCGCGCTCCCTCTCCCGCTCCCGGCTCCACTACCGCCACCGCCACTGCCGCCGCCGCTTCCGCCAACGCCGCCTCCGCCGCCGCTGCCACCGCCACTGCCACTCCCGCTGCCACCGCCACTGCCACTCCCGCTGCCGCTTCCGCTCCCGCTCCCGCTTCCGCTTTCGCTCCCGTTTCCTCTCCCGCTGCCGTCGTCGCTGCCGCCGCCGCTTCCGCCGACGCCGAAGCCTTTGCCGCCGCCGCCGCTTCCGCTTCCGCTCCCGCTCCCGCTCCCGCTCTCGCTCCCACTTCCGCGCCCGTTCCCTCTCCCGCTCCCGCTCCCACTCCTGCTCCCGCTCCCGCCACCGCTCCCGCCACCGCTCCAGCCGCCGCCGCCGCTGCCACCGCCGCCGCCGCCGCAGCCGCCGCCGCCGCCGCCGCCGCTGCCACTCCCGCTGCCAGTTCCGCTCCCGCTGCCGCTTACGCTTCCGCTTCCGCTTTCGCTCCCGTTCCCTCTTCCACTTCCATTCCCTCTTCCACTCCCGTTTCCGTTCGCCGCAGACGCGGCAAAGACGGAAGATTAAATTCTCATATTGGCACATCACTACTGTCCGGCGTTTCCACCGAAACTTCAGCTTATTTAGTGTGTCATCCCCACCGAACTTTAAACACTGAACTTTACCCGCTAAACTTCGGCATAGTCTGCTGAGACACTTAAAGTTTACTGTGAGTGGTGCCAGTGAAACTGTATTTATTCCGCGTATGCCACTCATCCCCAACAATTTTCCTTTTGAAAATACACAGTTCCATGTGTTTACTTGCTTTGCTATGAAAATAAGTCACAGTTTTAGAGGCTTAAAGCTGCTGATGTCGATCTAAGGACTGGTTTTTCGCATGGCCAACTTAATGTGGCTTTCTCCAGGGTTAGTAATACTTCAGCTCTTTTCATATTGGCTCCCGAAGGAAAGAATTAAAATAATATTGACTTTTAACTCCTAACACTGTAACAAGTACTTTCTTATCTCTCTCTTTCTCTTTCTCTCTCTCTCTCTCTCTCTCTCATTAGTTTTTATTTATATTAATACGCCGGAGTCATAAAGTCCACGCGAACGAAGTCGCGGGCATCAGCTAGTTTAAAATAAAAATTTGCTCCGTATCCAAAATCGACTCGTTTTCCAGTCCCTTATCAAATAGACTGTGTTCATAGTACATTGTACGTACGTTAAACATCTTGTGAATGAAATGGTACTACTGTTCATTAACTTTAGCTATGGAATTGTAGCCAGGCCAAATTGCATTTTAGAATTTAACGTAAACAGCCGTGTGACTGATCGAATTGAAATATTAATATGCACACGATTCAGATACCTCGTGTGTGGCTTAAATAACTGAAATTTTAATCAGAATTACCTTGTTATTAGATATTACGCATTGAATTTTTTTCTTGTTGGTAATTGCGTTTTCAGTTTATTTTTCAAAGTCCACGATCGATCTTTCAAAGCCTTTGGGTGTAATGGCTGTAGTTTCTATGTGCCCTGTTAGTAATAAAAATTTCATAAATTTTGAAAAAAGGGAAAGCCTATAAGCCTATTTTTTTTATTGTGTCAACAACACACTAAAATTCCTTGAGATCATAAAAGCTCACTGAAAGAAAACGTTTTTGCATCTGTTATTTTTGTTTGAACGGAGTGCGTGCTAACGAAATAACTAAAACAAAACTTTATACAACATATTGACACAACTATTTTTTAATAACAATTATATTTTGTAGCAAATTATCAACAAAATTTGTTTAAAAGAAAGTTTATCAATGGCGCACATAAAATCTAATGCAGAGTTAGAGCCGCTAGATCCATATTTATAGGGGTCGGCATTCGATTCCCATGCGACGCTGCAGCCGGACTGTCGGCGGTCACTTCGTATTCATTACTAGGCTTACATGCGAGTATTATGATCCAGGTATTAGAGGCGTTGTCTCATGGGGATGTCGTGACATTTAAAAATAATAATAAAATGATAAAATGTTTTTATTTACTCATCACAAGTACTCGTGAGGAGTCTGGTGTCTGCACTAGGCTTAAGCCAGTACGACAGATCACCAGGCCCCCAACAGGCCAAACAGAAATACAATTTCGTCTCTTAGCTATTCTTAATAAGCATTGCAAAAAACACATCAGAAAATTTAAAATACTAGTAGTTTTATTTTATTCAATAAAATACTATACAATATGTAACAAAAACCATGTCTGATCCTTGTAGGGGCAACTAAGACCGACAATGTGAACAACTTTTCCTATGGTACTTAAAGAATTTCGTCATTTTCTTAAAAATTGCCGGGCCGGCCGAACACTTTTGTATGAAAATGTCGATTTCTTTTTCGAGTTTCAAGCATTTGTCCCATAGGAAAAGTTGTTCATATTAACGGTCTCAGTAGCTCCTACAAGGGTCGGGCAGGGTTTTTGTTACATATTGTATAAGTACAAAATATAACATGTCTCTATCTCATCTCAACGTATTCCTGGTTGCAGTTTTAGTTGGTAATGCTGTGAATGGGCTGCACAGCATCCACTTCGTCCACGGTTCACTTCCAGCTTTTTCTTCTCCTTCGCACGATCTTGAGCATTATTGGTTGTGAAACGATTGGCACGCATATCATCCCTGACGACGTCAAGCCAGCACTTCTTTGGTCTACCACGCTTACCGAGCCCCGATGGAGGCGACAAGGCATGACATAAACATTTACTTCCCACGTAACTTGCTGTTGCCAGTTTCCGCAAGATGTGACCGTATCAGCGTCAGGTAACTCTCTTGCAGTTTGTCTGCTTTTTCACGGACATGAAGGCTGCCGCAGATGTGTGTGTTTTTATGCGATCTCTCCGTGATACTCCGCATATTCAGCGCAACATTTTCATGTCCGTGACAGGCAGTTCCTGCTTGTGCTGCTCAAGCAAAAGCCAAGCTTTACTCCCACATAAAAGGACAGGTCTAATGATAGATTTGTAGATCTGTCCATTTAACCTAACCAGCATTTTGTGGTCAAATATGACACCATAAGTAAAATAATAATACTTCAATAATCTATTAGATCGTTTCATTTTGTTACAATAGATGCTTTTTCCAAAACAATTTAATGTTCAAGGGTATACCTTTCCTTGGTATACGCTATACGAGTGATTTTGTCGAACATTATAATTATATTTAAATCAATTATTACCCCTTATATTTTTAAATCTACTATTAAAACATATTCTACGGCACAAAAAATAATAACGCCAAAGTTGACCCATATCTAACTCCCACAAAATTCTACGCGGCAAGTTTTTATCACTAACACGGGGATAATAAAGGGACTCGTTTCGCCCCGGTTAAATAATGGAGGGTGATTAAACGTACATATATTCATAAATTAATGAGCAATTATATTGTTATGGGTGTAAACGAGGTTAATATTGCACGCGTGGAAAATGCATTGAAGCGACACCCTAGAGGGTTAATGCATTCATCATGTAGATTAAATTTGGACACTCACGTAAAAGTAACATTTTTTTTTAAACAATTGATTGATAAAGAAAAGTTCTGAGAGTCAAGTTGGACTATCTGAGATTCGACAATATCTTTTCAGCGACGCAAATAAAATATCAATCAAATGACGTTATCACTGGGTCTAAAGGCTTATTATCTTTTTCACAAGTAATATAACTGTTTAAAAACATTTTTAATTATTTTTAAAGCAAACCTTAAGCTGCTTAAAACGTTTTCAGTTTATATAAAAGCTTTCAGAGTTATTTCAATAGCAAGCTTTTAACTCTGACCAACATCAGTATTAGTAAAAAATATTAATTTCGAAATGAATATCTAAAATCTTTATTTTGTTTTTGTTTATACTAGCAACTTTCTCTGTTATGTGAAGATTTATGAAAGCATATGGTAGTTTAAAAAAATAACTACATTTTCAAATTTATTTTTACTTTAAATGAGATGATAAGGAGGTTGCAATTTTTTTAACACAATAAATGTAGAAAAAACGGGATAGAATTTTTTTTGTTACATAAATGTTAAAAAGACGCTGTATTTGTTTTGTGGTATTCATTGAAAATCTAGGAATTAAACTGTTGCAATAGTCCCTCACAGAGTTTGTTTGTTTGTTTTTAATAACTTAATTGTACTATGAAAACAAACAATTACATAAAATAACAACATAAAGAGTAAATTGACAACGGTGGACTTATCCCATAATGGAATCCCTTCCAGTTAACTGGCGAATAAGAAGATAGGACTCAAAGTTTAAAATTTATAATGGGTCTCCTTTTTTTTGAGCCTCTTAATAGCTAAAACTAGTACGAGATTTTTTGGGCTGCCTTTTTCTAACCACTCAGGTAGGTAGAGGTAGGTATGGGAGACCAAAACAGTTTTTTAATACTGCTAATTAATTTGTGAAAACTGTTCAGTGAAATGTATCGAATTTACCCAAGAAATTTCAAATTTACCCTAGATATTGATATTAGCACACAAAAAAAATACAATAATGATGATTTCCTCCATTCTGGTTTGGGAAAAAGCTTAGAATATACCATCTGCTTTTCTTCCCGGGCAGGTCGTAAAAGCTGACCGTGTGAATAGGCGAAAATACGAATTATGTTTACAGTCTTGCGGATAGCAAACCGTACTATTTTGATTTCTTTTTCCACCTTCTCGCCCACCGTCATGAAGTAGTTCATCGGTAGTTCATCGGTCGACTGGGCAACGGTTTATCGCACAGCTGTGGTACTTTCAATCTACATTTGACGAGAGAATTTGAGTTTTGTTTTGAAAAATATGGAATTAGTCATATCAGCACTTATATCTAAAGAAGAGGAGAAAGACAGAAATAAACGTAGGCGAAAGATGTGGGTTCATGTGGTAGAGGGAGCGGGCAATGACCCACCCGTCGCGTCGGTCACCCAGCAATCGCAAGGCTCTCCCCAAGGCTCATTGGTGGACATTGGCCTCTGCCTATATCCAGCAATGAGCGTTATGCGCCTGAAGTGATAATGAACGATGGTGCGACAACTTATGCTTCAAAGAACGTTAGCGTGACAGATCGTATTACAGCTTCTTGTCGCTTTAATACATATACATCTAATTATGTCTCACCCGTTGCATGATTCTGGGAATGGATGTGATGACGTCATCAGATTCCAGTAATTACTGTCAACGCGCGCTACCTGTGAAGCTAATTGAGTTAATCTGGGCGTAAGCGTACGGTACCATGCAAACGCATTGAAGAAGATAATCAGTATGTTAGTGTGAACAACTTTTTTTTTTGGCAACAATGCTGGGATATCGAAAAAAAACCGACATTACTAAAAATATTTTTTGAAGTGAAAACTTCTTTAGCGGCTTTGTACACTTTTTTGTAATGGGTAAAAAATAATAAATTCGCGTCAGGACACGTGACTCTGATCGAAAATTCGTAAGACGGATGGAGCGTAGACAACCGGCGCGGCGTAGGAGAGGAAGTATTTCCCTCTCTTTCTACGGCGCGGTGAAAATGTATACCTGCGTCTGCTGTTTCGTATAGGCGGCGCAGGGTGCTTGCGCGTGGCACGCTGTAAATAAATGAATATTGTATTTTACCACATAAATGATAGTACTTTTATACTAATAATTAAAGCAAATCATGCAAAATTATTCCCTAATCATTCCAAAATATCAAAAATGCACAACGTTAATATTCAAGTTTTCACGTGCAGTGCCGGCACTCCCGGAGTGCAACCAATTTTTTTTATTTTCTTAAAGCTTTACCACTAACAACTCGTGCTACAATTACATTCCCGTAGAGAGATAATGTAAATAAAATAGTAAACATACAATTGAAATTACAAATGGCAAATATTTTAAGTTAAGTTTTTAGTTTTAAAATAAACCTTAAATAAAACCTTTGCCTACGATTCAATAATGCTATCGATTATCGATTATTGAATATCGATAGATGACCACGGAAAATAGTAACAATATTGTTAGAACTATCAATACTAATGGTTCTATTTGTATTAATAACCTTTGATAGCTAATTTACTATCGATGTTATTGTTATATCGACATTTAGAGCCAAAATGTCGATATTCAGAGTCAAAATATTGATTTTCTAAACTGAAAATCGATCTAGTTATTGATATTACAATACTATTGATAATAAATTAGCTATTTAAACTTCTTAATACAAAAAGTACGATCAGTATCGATAGTATTTATTAAATAATATCAATACAATCGAAAGTATAAAAATTTTATAGTATCGCTGCTATTGATTGCACACTATTGGCTACAAGATAGTATCGATATTATGTATCGTCCTTTCGATATGGTTACTGTTTTGAGAGGTCACGATAATGTCGAAATACTATCTATATTTTATACTATCATTTACAAGACTATTTACATTAAATATCTCGAGTATAACAATAATTAGGTTTTTGTTTATTAAATTCGTTAAAGGCAAGACTTCAAGGCATCTTTGATTGAAAACATTGTCAAACACAATTTAATATCATGTGTCACATATAATATGAGAGTTGTAATTTTTAAAATTTTGGAGTGAAATTATTGACAACAAAATATGAAAGTATTCGTATTGGAACAGCTTTCAATCTTTAACGTCACGAAGTATTTGCTCCAACAGTTCAAATGCAAACGTTTCCTATGACAACATGCTGCGTCAAGCTCCCAGTCTACAGAATTTATAAGATTCTGACTCATATAAGCAGAAATTTATTGATTTCTACACTTCAATTTAGTGTTATATAACTATTAATAGTTTGACTATAGATAGTTGAACCCGGAAAACAGTAACAATATCAATAGGACCATAGATAGTATTAACTATATATAGTACTGTTTGTGTTAAGAATTATCTATAGCAAATTTAATATCGAAAGTACTGTAATACTAGGATTGTGTAAATTTTTAAATTTGTTACAGTTAATGTATTGTCATTCAAATTATGCTAATATTTGTTTTTAAAATAGCTTTTAATCTTTAACGTCGCCAAGTATTTGCTTCCACAGCTCAGATGCAAACGTTTGCTTTGACAACACGCTGCGCCGAGCTCCCGGTCTACAGAATTTATAAAATTCTCATACAAATAAGCAGAAATGAATTTGTTTTGACACTTCAATTTAATATCTTGTGAATACTTCCATGCTGGTCTGGCAGAAAAGGAAAATTTAGGAATGTACCAGCTTGCATATTATTATTAACTTGCAGACCGTAGAAGCCGATCGAGGGAATGGGCGAAAATGAGAATTACCTATCACAATTGGGTATTTTACTTGGTCAAAAAAAAAATATTTTGTACTGTTATGTAAATAAAACGTCGAAAAATAATGTCACTTGTCTTTGAACATATCCATTTTAACGTGATTTTAGATTTATTACCGTAGAAAAACTGATAATAAGAGATCCATTTGACTCCAAGAAACTATGACGTCATCTGTATTTCATACAAATCTTATAGAAAATTTTGGTTTTGACGTTTAGAAAAAAGTATCTGATTTGACTTGTTGGAAAATAGCGGATTTCGATTCATTTTCCATTCTTCTTGCCTACCTTCAAGCTAAAAGTGGCGTTTGAGTGTTGAGGCTCTAGGTTCTATCTGCTTGGGGCCGCAAACCCCAAAATGTCTGCCCCATTAGGAATAAAATGATGATAGTATGTATGTATGTCCGTCTGTCTATCTTTCTCCAGACTACAGTCTGGGTTAATCATAATAAATGGACAGTTGAATTTTTTACGGATAATGTATTTCTGTTGCCGCTTTAACCACAAATACTAAATACAAAATAAAATAAATATTTAAGTGGGGCTCCCATACAACAAACGTATTTTTTTTACCATCTGTCTATCTTTCCCCTGACTACAGTCTTGGTTAATCATAGTGGGACATCATGCTAGACAGTTGAATTTTTACGGATAATGTTTTTGTGTTGCCGCTATAACCACAAATACTAAATATAAAATTAAATAAATATTTAAGAGGGGCTCTCATAAAACAAACGTAATTTTTTATACAAAATGGTACGGACCCCTTTGTACGCGAGTACGACTCGCACTTGGCCTATTATTTAGTTTCATTAGCTAAGTAAGACGATAAGATTTTTCAGGAAATAAAGTCTGTTTCATAACGAGTTGAAATAGAAAAAAATGCTTGATTTACTCGTATTCTGTTTGACCTCCACTTATTAGATTCAATTGCAAGCCAATCACTCTAACGGGTTCCGTTTAGTTGCTAAGCTCAAGCATTCACTATGGAAAAGGTTTATTTCTATTCAATTTTATGGTAGTACCATCAAGTCTATGTTCACCGTATTGTACAAGCTTTTATTTAGTTTTACCTGTCCCGTTGTATGTCTGTTTGTCTGTTTGTCGATCTGTAATCAAATTTTTCAAGTTAAATTTAAACCACTTCCCGGTTTCCCATCGAGCTGAAATTTTGCACGCTTAAGTATACGTGGCAACGTAATATGAAAACGTGGAGCTGATCTGATGATGGAGCCGGAAGATGGCAATAGGAACACTGTAATGAAACGACGTATCAAGTTGAAGCTTTTTCATTCGTCTTGAGGTGCACTATTAATTTTATTGTTTTATATAAGAGCTTGTCATATTTTTTTTTATAATTACTTGTTTATATAATTCCTCTATGCATACATTACAGTTTTGTCAAGATCGTAGAAAGTGGACGGCCATACAGTCTCTGCTTACCTCTGAGGAAAACAGGCGTGATAATAATGAATGTATACTTATTAGGTATGTATAAATTGAAGCCCACGTGTAAAACCCGGGCAAGCTGCTTGTTATCGATAGAAAACCCAAAATTGTAGTTTGAAACGCACAGCTTGGCTTTGTATCAAGTAATTCTTTGTACTTCTTATTAAATATAAGTCTATGTAGTTTGCTCGGCGTACACGCTTACGTAATGTCCAAGTGAGAACTAGAAATTAGTGTTGCCCCTCGCAAGTCCATTATCCTATCGATAAGCTATAGTATTGTGTTCTATAAAGTATCGATAGTTTCAATAGTTTACGTACTATCAATAGTATCGATAGTATATGTATTATGCCAGGTTTCTGTTGTGACAGTCGCGATATTAGCCAAACTTTATGGAATAGCGGGGGGTGATAAAGGAGAAAGAGAAGCGCCATTCTAGTTAGCACACGTGTCACAGCATTGCGTCATCTGTCGTGCGACATTAACGCTATCAGAGGCATGTATTACTTTTTCGCAGTCCAAAGTAACTATTTTTATACAATTTATTTTAATAATTGGTTGCATATTTGTACAGATAGAGCCATTGGTGTTTTAACCGTTATAGGTGACACATTAACATTTAATTAGCAGTCATTACTTTGAATCTTGATTACTTTGTATTGTCATTGCAGATATTTTTTTTGGTAAGGTTGTGTAGGTTGGGTACAGTATTGACATTTTTGCTGGGTAATTTTAAATTACCGAAATCTGATTTGTGTAAGTGCACATTCAACTTGTAGGCCTGGTGAGGAATGGATCGTATATTAAGGAAAATGTGAACTTTGGTCACATTTAGAGTGCACAGGTGATAAGTGGCCATTGCATTCAGACTCTAACTAGTTCTCCGCTTTTAATAATAAAGAGATTGCAGCATTATGCTGCAATCTTTTTATTATCGCGTTAAATGAAAGTGATTTGTGACAATTTTGATATATTTTTTACCTGTCACTACCGCCCCTAGCGTGTGGTGGTCGGTTATGAAATATTCCCGATTTTTTTTAATTTGTTCTAACAAGGTAACTATTTCACTAAAGGATTTTTTTTTACATTTATAAGTAGAAAAATGTTCAATTAAATGTTCAAGTAGCTATCGATACTATCGATTTGTCTATCGATTGTTTGTATTTTTGTCCATTGAAACTCTATCGTGAAACTATCGATTAATCGGCATCACTACTAGAAATTAAATAAGATATATAGGCCCTGAACGACTTGTATCCAATCCAAGACCAAAAATAATTCTTGAAAGTAATAATCTCGCTTTGCCGGTTTGTATGTCAACCAGGGTACCGCGTGACCGCGTTTATCTTATCGAATTTAATATAATAGCAACAGATGACATAACCATAATTTAACGGTTCTTTTTGCACACAGGCAAAGAGATGACAGTAAAAACGTTATCACAAGTTATCTCATTCCAATTCCGCTCCATTGCACCCAATTATGGAAATAAAAGAGTCAAACGTGACGTAAACCCAACCCATTTGATTTTTCAATTAAAATCTCAAAGGGTAAAACAAAGGTGTTGAGCGAACAAAGGTTAGATGCCAGGCTTTTTACAGCGCTTTCATAATTTCCTTATTTGCAAATGTCGACTTTTGGGGTTTCGTAGCAAAATAGTGAAAAGTAATAGTATATTATGCAATAAGTGAATAAAGGACGGATTTACTTCGAGGGCCATATATGAAAAACTAGCAGGTGCAGGATTCTAACGACAAAATCACGACCGTAGCGAGTGATTCAAGTGTTAGAATCCTGAGCAATGCGAGTGATTTATGGCCCTCAATGTAAATCCGCTTTTTCGAGAATTAGATACTATGCCTTATACCATGACTATGAGAATAATTTTTCAAAACTAAAAACCGACTTCACCACCAAACTACACAACCGGTTTTAATAAAAATGGGACCACCTGACAGGTGATCCCATAATTAAAAAAAAAAGAATATTCTAAATCGGTACTAACGTCTTAGAATAAATCGATAAACATATATAAAACATACCGACGAATTGATAACCTACTCTTTTGGAAGTCGGTTGAAAAGAAAAATTTAAGCAAAATTGACTTTTAATGAAGAAAAAAGAAGGTTAAATTAATTAAAATGGACATTAAAATTGGAACAATTACTAAAATTAAGAGTAAATTGTTCTAAATTCAAACATCAAAATAGTGAGTAAAAGTGCATTTTATTCACTGTTTTCAGTGAATAAAATAAATTTTTGAGAGGGGGAATGGTATAAACATAGTTAGTTATGGTTATAACATCTGAAAGTTTATAAGAAGAAAGTTTTTTTTTTATACAACGTGAAAGTGACATACCTGTAATAAATCGAACCACGAGCTATTACTAGATCACTTTAATATCATCATCATCTGCCTCACCTTATCCCATCATCTGGGGTCGGCGCAGTATGTCTTCTTATACATTTCTCTATTTCCCTTCAAACTAACATCTACTCCTACTGCCCCCATATCTTTTGCCTTACGCATTCCATCCACCTCTTTTTTTGGTCTTCCTCTTCCCTTGTTTCCATTAACCGTCATATGTAAGGTTCTTTCTGTTGCATGTTGATCCTCTCTTATCGTCACATGTCCAAACTATGACAAATTATTGCTTCTTAATTTCTCGTTTATTGGCGCTACTAGATCTACTAGACAGAAAAAAATTTCGGCGTGTCCATACAAAAGTGTGCAGCCGCCCGGGCAATTTTTATGGGAAAGTAAATTTTTTTTGGCTTTTTTCTTGTTATTTTAATTTCATTATACTATAATGATTTAGTATAGCCCGTGGTTTGATTTATTACGAGTATGTCCCTTCACCTTGTATAAAAAATAGTTTAAAATGTGGAGTGTCAAGAAGATTCTAAATCCAAAACGAAAAAAGAGACTTACTTCTAAGGCATTTTACATACTGCTTTCAGGCAACTGTATTTTTTTTTCACGATTTTCAAGTTAAGTTATCAACAATCTCATAAGCCTCCTTTTTTCAAAACCCAGTAAGAAGCAATCAGAAGTAATCTAATATTTTATTGATGAAACATTACAATTAATACAATTGAATATTTTTATGACAAACGATGTGTACAGAACCCCGACTTAGTTTGACTTTCTCGCTGAAAATTCAAACCGCCCTTATCGAGTTTCTTAAACATGACAAAGCGTTAGTCCTGAATTACGCTTGATGCTATATTAACATTAAAATAGGGCATTCTTTCTGACTATGTGAGCGAATCATGTGTGCATGACACTGCGTAAGGACTATTTTCACGTGTGCCCCTTTTTTAATTTTTCAATATCATTATATTTTTTCATTGACATTCTCATGAGCATGTAGGAACTCCTAGTAGGTAGGCAGCCACGGATTAGCTGGGGCAGTTGGAGCTCCAACATGAAGAGGTAAGTAAGGTACGTAGTGGAGAGCTTGAGAGAAACAGCACAGACTTATTTTTGCTTATTATAACTTTACAATACTGATATAAATTAATAATACAGATACAGATGTAATTAGCTCGAGAGATGGCAGTGGAATGATCGTAGAATGGTGAGGAAGGAATCAAAAATTTAAAAATTGAATTTGAAAATTTAATTATTTTTTAGAAAACGGTAAAGGAGGTAAACAGTAACATGAAGGATAAGGTTTATTGTAACATCGTTACAAGCATTTGATTTTTATTTTTATCTCTGTAACCGAGTGAGAAGCATGCTAATATTTAATCATAAATAAATAAAAAAAATAGTAATAATTAAATTGAATAACTTTATGATGCTATATCCGAAAAGATACGGAACCCCGATTTAGTTTAACTTTCTCACCTAAAATTCAAACCGCACTTGTCGAGTTTTTCAAACACGACAGAGCGTGGGTCGAGAATTACGCTCAATGCTATTTACATTAAAATAGGGCATTCTTTCCAACTTTGTGAGCGAATTCTGTGTGCATGACACCGCATGAGGATTTAGGTGTCGACGTAAGTTTTTGGTGTCAAAGTGCCTTTGTATTTTGGGTAGTAATATGATGTAGTTCCGTAATTAGACTTTCAAACTTGGACAAAAACACTAGTATGACAAAAAAAGGGAATTTGTTAGTGGACAACACTTCAGATTGTTGTTGGTTTTCAAGTTGTCACGTAGTAGAATGTTTGTTTTTCACAAAATTACTATATCTCACATTATCCTTTCCCTGTATGGTTATTACTTATTGAAAAAGTCAAAGTAGCAAGCAAACAACAAGTCTGCTTGGATGATCCTTTATTTGTCTGCTTTTTCCTTTATTTGCTATCTTTCCTGAGCATCGACTGCAATTTTATTAAAGGTAGACAAGTCCAACAAAAAATTGAAATTTCAACTTGTCAAACGTGCTTAGTCCTTTAGTCGTACATCCATCAACAGAAAGAGATTGAGTGGTCAGAAGCAACACAGCCAACTGACTACTCGGATGTGTATTTTACGAAATACAATTAGGCTCAACTCACACTGGCGCAGAGTCGAAGTGACGCGTCCCCAATGCGTCATGTTTTTCAACTATAACGCGCGACGACGCGCATTGACGCATATTGTCGCGCGATAATACTCGGGCCGTGCGATCCACCTGTTGCGGCCAACGTCTGACGCATCACTACGCCCGAGTAATGCGCAGCGACGCGTGTCAACGCACGAAGCCGCGCTACTCCAGTCAAGCGGCAACGCTAGTGCACCCGCTAACGCGCGTCGACGCGTGACATCGCGCGCTACCTCATTATTTCCATAATACAAATGTGTGCCTTGCTCATGGACAAAATAGAGATGAATATGCTTTTAATAGGTGAAAAGCAAGTTGCGTCGCGTCGCTTCGACTCTGCGCTAGTGTGAGTAGAGCCTGAGTTTTTAACCTATCTTACTCCACCATCGGTCAGACAGCCACTGCCTCGGTCGCGAAGTGCCCCAATCAGGTCATCTGCCGATTCCTCCCTCGAGACGTCGGGCTCTCAACCAGTGCAAATTCAATTTCGTTCGTTGTCGTATTTGTCCAGTCCATTTTGGTATTGCCCGATAGTAAGATTTATTCTAGTGTAACATAAAGGGTATTTAGTCTTTTATTCGACTTTGTTTGAACAAGAAGGGTTACAGTCTTTGTGCATATTGTAATAATCTAAATCCGTCCTTGTAAAAAAATGAAAATATATATCTAGGAATATAATACATATACAAACGGCGAATTGGCGTAGTCGACATGGAGAATTTCCATTGCTCCTTCACTTATACGGCGGAACGGCGACAGAAATTCAGTTGACCATTTCAGTATAACAGAAATTCCGCTACTCATTATCTGCAGCAGAAATTACGCTAATTTGCCTTTACACTTGTCATAAAACATATTGATTGATGTTAGAAATTACTTTAAGCCTTATTGTTAGGCTTTTTTAAATGCAAATACAGACAAACTGTGTAAGTGAATAAGGTATACAGATTAGACTGGATTTTTTATACACTATATAAAAGTTCTTCTGACGGAAAATAAAATTTAAAAAAGTAATTTTCATATTCGTTTCACAAATGTCTTAATTTATATTAACAAATTTACCTATTTATGTTAAAGTGTGCCAAATGCAGCAGTAGTATTAGCACTCGTAGCATGTTTATTATTTGTACAAGCCAAGCTTGCACATTTCAGCTGCACGCAGCCATATATTATGTATATGCATAAACTGAGATACTATCGAGCAGTGATCGAGAAAAGACCCGTCACACCTAACACTACACCATGTAACACAACGACAATTAACAGTTTCTACGTGACGTGGTCTTGTGTCAAACAACCTCTACATCATCATATCTTCATGAGTGGCGTGGACCTAGGTGACAACCGAAGCCTGCGCCGTTCATGATAAGCATGCATTGCATTTAATAAGTGTTAAGAATGATGTTCCGTACCAAAAGGGTTTTCGAATCTTAATTAATCGTCAAAAACAATACATTATTTGAGCAAAAACAGGAAACCCACATTATTCACGTTCTGGGTGCCCAACAAAGAGTCCCATTCATTTCCAATTGTTATATTCCCGCAAATGTGGTTACTATCAACTAAACCGTAGTAATTCATTTGAATTTACGTTATAAAGGTCGACAACTAAGTTTATAGACCTAAAGTGTTTGTATCATCACACATTATAGATTGAGCGAGTGCGAAGCGTCTCTGTTTTAGCTTGGGCAAAAATGTTTTCATTATATCAGTCCGATTGTCCGGCTGTCTGTCTATATTTCTATGCAGGGCCCGTATATGAATTGATTCTTGTAAAATTTTATAAGCAACTTCATATGGATAATCATATGGATTTTTCAAACTGATTTAAGATTTACAGATTGACATGTGACAAGTGTGTCTGGCAAGTGGTAAGTGTAAACACTGATAAGTGCCAAATGACAAGTATGTGTTTACAAGCACTGACAAGTGGATATGCAGTGCTGCTATTCACTTGTCACTTGTCAGTGCCTGTTCACACGCACTTGCCACTCGCAATTGTCACTTGTCAATATGTAAACCGGCCTTTATGTAGTCACATTGGCTATTATTCATGAAAACTCAACACTCACTGCATTTTTAGTCATGTTGTTTAAAAGGTTATCTAGGGCTTGATCAAGACAAATTTTAAGTGATGTCTCCGTTTCCTTTCAAATGATTTATTATAAATGGACTGGACCCCGGAAAATTCAGGTGTTAATAGATCGTAGCTGAATAAATGTTTTTTCAAAAGCATTAAAAAAATGTTGTAAAATCTATCAACCATTTACGCTTAGATATTTATCCTCCAACCTACTGCATCTATCACGGGATGCACTTTACCAATTCCATGGACTTGCAATTAATACTTTTGCCGTCGGGCAGCGCGCTTTGCAAATAAATTACTCAGCGAGCTCAGGCCACGCCCAGCCATGGTCAGTTTGGAAGTCACTTAATAGACTCCTCAGTCTAGACGACCCAGGTGAGACGCTGCAAGAGCAATATACAAAAATGAGGCAACCAACCACCAACAGGGCAAACTACAACCCAAAGTGTCAGTGCTGCCAACCGAGACAGACAATGCCACATCTCAGCTGTCCTCATACCCTGCTTCATGTTCAATGGCCGATTTGAACAGCAACAATGCTGTTGCTGTGGCCTCCTACTGGTCGGGTGTAATTTGAAGAAGTTCAGTCGACACGACGAAGAAGAAGGAGCGAGCTCCGAATGATGGAATTTCCAAACTTATTAGAACGTTATAATGCCGACTTAGAGTTCACACGACTAAAGACGTCAAATTTTTTTTTAATTTGTATGTAATTTTCCTTTTTATAGTATATTTTATGAATAGATCGCCTATAACTTTTTAATGTGTAAATGGTACTTAGATTAAATAGTTTTCCTTTAAACTTCGTTATATTATACTACTGTCGTGTCACCGTGCCGTAAATTTTTCCATGTGTCCATCTACTACAGTTTAGCAGATAGAGTGAACTTGACTTTTACGAAATTTACTATATAAAGCCAAATATTTCGGAAAAGAATTCCCAAATCGGAAAATATTGTTGACAAGCTTACAATATTTTTAAAAGACCTATTCAACAATATACCACATGATGGGTTAGTTAAGAAAATAAATACTCCCACTTTACAAGCTACATTAAAGATTTTATTTTACCCCTTCTTCTGAATGATAAATATACATGTACCCATATCAAATTACAGCTTTTTAGTACTAATAGTCTCTGAGTAGAACCACGGGTGGGCAGACAGGCAGACATGGCGGAACTATAAGGGTTCCTTGTTGCCGACGGAACCCTTAAAAAGAACAGCATACATAGGTATACAAAGCCAGTCATTTACGCAAGAGCATCCGCACTCACACAGGAACATTATCTCGTCCTTTCTCTCCAATACCCGTTGCAACGGAAAGCCATACTAAGCAAAGAGCATTAAAAATTTAATCTTTTTCTACACAAAAGGAAACAAAATAACATTTTCATCATTTAAAACGAATTAACATACAATGTTTTTGCTTATATCTCCTTCCTCGCAAACCTTTAAAATTGATTCTTTAACTAGTGTTGCAAGCAATAGTAAAAGATATCGATAGCCTATCGATACTATCGTGGCCTTGAAAAACAGTCACAATATCGACAGGACTATCGATAGTATCGGTTATTCGATACTATCGATTGTCAATAGTTAGCAATACTATTGACATCAGGTAAAACAATCGATAGTATCGATACTATTAAATTATAGATACTATCGGCAGTATTCGATACTATGGATAGTTTTACCTTACATCAATAGAATTGCTAACTATTGACAATCGATACTGTCGATAGTATGCAAACGTGAGTGGAAGAGCGAGTCAGGGTCGTCCTCGACGAACGTACCGCGATCAAATTGCAGACGTTCTTAAAAAAGGAGAGGTTAGAAGTACCCGTAACCGGCGGGCATGCATGAAGAGAGTGATGAGTGTAGATGAAGCGAAAGAGGTCTGTCAGGATCGTAGCAAGTGGAGGTCCTTAGTCTCTGCCTACCCCTGTGGGCAACAGGCGTGATAATATGCATGTATGTATGTATGTATCGGTTATTCAATACTATCGATATTCCTATCGATGTTGTTACTGTTTTTAAAGGTCAACTATCGATATTCAAACTATCGATAGCAATGCAACGCTACTTTAAACTAGGCTTTAACGTGATACTATCGTATATTAAAAATACTTCATCACATAAAATATGAGCTATTTAGTTACTCTTACCGCAAGATGGGAAGAACTGAGTCAAGTAGAGAATGTATGCGACGTTCAGTATTATTACGAAATGAAAAGATAGCTCTCGAGAAGCTCTTGTCTTCCCTCAGGAGGGCTCTCGAGTTGGGACATCGCTCTCGGTTGAAAGATGGTTCATTGTATCATTTATTAATATTTAAGCAATATCTGGCTTGGTTTCATATTTTTTGTATACAAATTCTTCTAAACTACTTTTTAGGGTTCCGTACCCAAAGGGTAAAAATGGGACCCTATTACTAATACTCCGCTGTCCGTCTGTATCAGTCCGTCTGTCACCAGGCTGTACCACATAAACCGTTATAGCTAGACAGTTGAAATTTTCACAAATAATTTATTTTTATTATTGCAATAACAAAAATTCTAAAAATGGGGGGCTCCCATACAAAAAACGTGATTTTTTTGCCGTTATTAATAACGGCAACAAATAGACGCTTGATATATTCACAGAATATTTATTTGTATTTTTAGTTTTAAAATAAATAATTAAATTAAAATAAAATAAATATTTAAGGGGGCCTTCGTGCGCGAGTCTGACTCGCACTAGACCAGTTATTTATTATACACAATTATAAGGAACAAAATATTGACACTTCAAATTAATATATTTACCAGTTGAGTATAATATACTTTAATTTTCTTATGACATTCATGAGACAAGTTACTTTAAAAAAAAGCTATGAATCCTGACTACAAGAAATTTTTTCATAAATCTGCTATTTTGCTTTAATTTATTTTATGTATCCAGTGTCAATCTAGGTATTAAGACAAATCTAAAGACATCTCTAAATCTAAACAAATTCAACAAGCCGTTAAGGCTGCAGAGCATCCAATAAAAATATACATATATAAATATACAACTATGTCCACAATAATATACAACGTGGAAAAGACATACCCGTAATAAACAGAACCATGGGCTATACTAGATCACTGTAGTATAATAAAATTAAAATAACAACCAAAAATCAAAAAAAGAAATTCGACATTCCCTTACAATTTGCCCGGGCGGTTGCACACTTTTTTGTACGGAAATGCGGATTTTTTTTTGGCTATTATTTTAATTTCATTATACTATAGTGATCTGGTATAGCCCGAAATTCAATTTATTACGAGAATGTTCCTTCCGCATTGTATTTGTTGGGCAAAGATCTCCCCCGTCTTCTTTCACTTATTTCTTTAACACATACTTAAGGAAAGTTATTAATTTTTGTTCAATAAGACAATATTTACGATACATCTGACATACTGCATCGCCTACCCAAAGGTGGACTGGAAGAGATTGCTATGCGATAAGTCCGCCTTTGTATCATAATTATTTAATGTTTATTTATATTTCCTTTTTGTTTGTCGTGCAATAAAGAGTATTTTTATTGTATTTTATTGTATTGCATTGTAAGGCATCTAACAGAGCAAACAATTTTTGGGGAAAATCGACTAAAATACGTAATAAATTACCGCATACAAAAAAACAATATTGAAAACGGAAATCAAATTGAAATACACAATTATGAATTTCATTTATATTATTTCAATCCCAAATGAGCAATACATTGAAACCAATATTCACCCGACGTTTGATCTAAACCCCAATGTTATTCGACACAATTGGTTCATTTACAATGAAAACCGACATGTTTACACGTCCCCAACACCATACGCCTTTGTTTACGATCATAAGGATAGTTCCGGAGTAGCATCGTACTATCTATATTGTTTACAATTTATCAAAGTTGTATCCATGCTCGGTGAACTGATCTAGACTAAGCATTTGTCAAAATAATAAAAAAAATGCGTTTGACGAATCAGAACTTTTTATTGGTTTAACTAGTTGAAACAAAAAAAATAAAGTAAAGTTGAACATATATGTTAGGGGACGCCTTTTGGTATAAGAGTTCACCCTAACAATAATGTTTTTTTAATTATTTATAATGGTTCGTTTGGGAGGTGGGTAATTACACACCCGAATTGGTTAGTATAATATTTAATTTACACACTGCACTATACAATAAACTTCACAACTAAATGGTCTTTTTAATGGTTCGATAAAATACAGGTTATAAAATGGTAAAATCACTACTGGTTATAATTATGGTTAAATGGTTTGAATACGCGGTTATGATTGTCGCAGATTAGCTGGTAGTTGCGTACTGACTTTGATTTGGGATTAATTCGACTTATTGAATTATGCTGATCGCGCGACATACTTAATAATGAGGAACTTAAACTGTTCGATTGCGTAGCCTCGAACAATATAACCTCCTCCTTTTTCGAAGTCGGTTAAAAATTAGGGTTGGCAAACCGAAACGAAATCGAGACTTTTTGACTTTTGCGTTTTACTATTACTTTTGCTTTGCTTGACAAATCGGAACCAAAACAAGCGGTTAAAACACGCTTAACCAATTAAAACTTATTTGCATTTGACGAATTGGTTATTAAATCTTATATTCATATTGACTTTTTCTCGCGATCTTTTTCTGTTCGAGCCGCACGTCTATGGAACTCACTACCACTTACTATCCGACGCGCCCAAACGTTAGCCAAGTTCAAATCCCAAGTAACTATCCTTATGAAAGATAAATAAATATCTTTTTCTACTCCTGTACTGTTACCTGTCTTTTAAATGGTCCCGAACACTAATATAAGAACATAGATTATATGATTTCAGAAAAGTTTATAGTCTATTCCTAATATAATAGCACATGTGTCGTTATTTCGCCAAAACGATACTCCTAGCCTATAACTTTTTTTTTTAGATCTGCCATACTGCTAACATAATAAAATCGTTATTTAAACATATGGTGCCATTTTTCAAATGTGGAGTCACTGAATAAACGGTTTTTTGTATGAAAAACATTCGTTTAAGTGACTCCATGTTTCAAAAATGGCACTTTTGGTCACTAGGAAGACGTCAATAAAATAAAATCAGTCTTCCATAGATACCTAGTATCTACCAAACATATGGTAGTATTTCGTACTTTTCTTTGTTTATTTTTGTATTTATTTTAGTAAATGTAGTCGTAGAAAAAGTATTGTATGCAACGTTGTATAAGTATGTCAAAAAATGCTCGATGGCGTCTCCTTACGATGCTCGCCAAGGCTCGCATCGTAACTTGCGCCACTCGCATTTTATGAACCTTCTTATACAACTGTTGCAAAAAATACTATTCCCTTATTTCCCTTTAGTTCATTTATCTTGTACTGTTAATATCATTTTTTTTTGTTCTTTGTAAGTTGTAGATAGATAGATAAATTATTTATTGTACATAAAAAAGACACAATTAAAATACAGTAAAAAAACACAATAGTACAAAGGCGGACTTATCCCTGTCAGGGATCTCTTCCAGTCAACCCTACAACCAGAGGATGTGTATGTATATTTATTAGAATTATTGTATACAAGTATGTTTATTATTAAGTATGTTTATAAGTATAGACCACCACACGCTACCTAATTTCCCATCACTTTTTTCTGTATAAAGAGATTGCCTGGAAGAAACTGCTTAGCGATAAGTCCGCCTTTTGCGCAATTCCCAGTTTTTAAAATAATTATGTCCTGTATTTATTTATTCATTTATTTCCACAAACTTAAATCTATCTTTACAGGGTAACCTAATGCTATAGAAGTTGGACAGATTTGATGACTTATAACAAGATATGGCCACCCTTATGAATTTCTTTAGAGAAAAACCGAATAGGTCCAAATGACTGACAGTGACGTTGTGTGTGTGATGTGGGAAATTTGTTTGTATATAAAGTTGCAAATAGCAATGTTGAAGCATAATTAAGCATAAAAAGATAGCATCAAGTATATTTACATGGCAAATTAAAAAAAAACACCGACGACGCCATCTAGTGATCAGTGGCGGAACTACATATTTCTGCCAATGTTACTTTAAATTGATATTCGTAGCGCCATCTTTTATGTGCCGGGAAAACAAAAACACCGACTTTCAAGTGTTAACCCCCATAACATTTAAAAGGCTTAACCGATTGTCATCAAACATAACTAAGAATCACCGCAAGGGAACTTGCATTCGCGTAAAAATATCGCATTGGAATAGGTATATCCGTTCAAAAGCTACGATTCCATAGACAGACACATAGAAACGAATAGACAGACAGACAGAAAAACGTTCGTGTCAAACTTATGACAGGCCCATTTAATTAAACTTTAAAGTTACAAATACAATAGGCAGGTTTAATGCTAAAGCATTCCTTCACTATCAACTTTTAGGAAAAAAAAGAAATGTGGTGTCGTCGGACACCAGGTAAGAACGAAGTTCCTTCGGCTAATGTAGAATCGACACAATTTGCAAAAGAAAAAATCGTGCTCAAAGGAAGAGAAAGGTATTATACACTACTCGCTTGTGTATACGACTGTCACGCCTGCGCACGTCTCATTCAACGGTTTTATTTAACGAGGTCATCCTTACGGTTTTACTATCACATTTTTTTCAGTTCGGTCGCGCAGCAAAATCCCTATCTCCTCCAAGCCTGCCGTAAGGAACTTCGTTCCAAAAAAACAGTCAGTAAAGTCAGCGTCTAAATATCCATTTCCTCCATTTTCTTTTAAAATCTGCGCGGGAAGTTAAGCAACTGGTACATTCTAAGTATTGTTTTTTCTTTCTCCCAGACAAGCATATAATTATTATATAAATTAAAACAAAAAATATCTAGTATTTGGCCTCAAAATGTGAACATGCGAACACCATAACTCGGAACTCCTTGGAACGGTTTGGCTCACGTTTGAACTTAAAAATTCCATTGGCTACTTCTACACGCCTACCAAATTTCATAGAGCTCCGATCAAAACTACTCGAGTTACGTCGAACGAACCTACATACATACAAACTCCGGATTGTTCAAATAGACTCTGAGAGCTTCGTTCGCTCGTTCAATTATAGTGTAGATGTGCCTGATACAAATATCAACATCCTGCACTAGCCTTTACCATAAAGCTATGGTACGAGTTAATTAATGCTGCTAAATTGGATGTCCTCTTTGACCTACAACGATTAATTGTTCCGTATACTGAACCGCAGGATATGAGAGCTGTGAAATTATTGTAATGTTATAAATTGGGAGGTTAAATGGGGTATACACGTAGAATACGTGGTCGCTATTCGATAACCTTTTTGCTATAACCATCATCGGTTTATCGCGTTATTTATTCTGCCCACTGCCACTTCAACGAGCTTGTTTGCTGGGTTATGTCAGTGACTTTTGTTCTCCTCTAAATTTCCTCATTTCTTATGCGATCACGTAGAGCAACACCGAGCATAGCCATTAGCCATCTCCATAGCATGTTGAGTGATATAAACCTAATTTAAAGTAGGATATTTCTATATAAAAACGAATCGTTTAGACTAAAATCATAACCTGAAAGGATGATCAAAACTGGACAAAAGGCAAAAGGAAATGAAGCAATCATCAAAAAACCATAGGTCCTTGAAGCACACAGACATAAATATGACTGAAAAGGATAGATTGAAAATAATCTAAAGTTTCCTGGCACGTCTAAGTATATCAGATAATGCACAATACATAAATAATTGGCCAAGTGCGTGTCGGGCCACGCGCAGTAGGGTTCCGTAGTTAAGAACGCCACCTTTGAGTTCATGGCACTAAAAACGTCTAAAACAATTTTTCTATTGAATTTGTATGAAATTTTCCTTTTCTAAGAACGTTTTATAAGTTAATCGCATATAAATTTTTAATTTGTCTACCCTACTTAGCTCTGATAGTTTTCCTTTAAATTTCGTTATATATCCTATAGCTGTGAATTTTTTCACGTGTCCATATATAACAGTTTAACAGATAGAAGGGGGGGGGGGGGGGGCAATTGACTCTAACAATGTTTTTTCACTTTAAAAGCAAATATTTCAGAAACAGATCCTAAAATCGAAAAACAGTGTTCACAAACTCACAATATTTTTAAAAGACCTATTCAACGATACCCAACATGATTGGTTAGTCGAAAAAGAAAATACTTTTCACTTTACTAGTAAGGGAGATACTCTAAAAAAATTTTTTTTTTCAATATTTTTTTTATCCGTTTTTTCCGCCTTATTGATTGATATACATATTCATGCCAAATTACAGCTTTCTAGTACTTTTAGTCGCTGAGTAAAACCGCGGACGGACAGACAGACAGACATGGTGAAACTATAAGGTTTCCTTGTTTACTACGGAACCCTAAAAAAGAACTACCAAACCAATTTTCTTGTGGCTTTCAATAACATGTTATTGGAAATCACAAGAAAAGTCTTTTCTTGTGATTTCCAATAACATGTTATTGAAAGGGTTCTGTAGTAAACAAGGAACCCTTATAGTTTCGCCATATCTGTCTGTCTGTCCGTCCGTGGTTTTACTCAGCGGGTATAAGTACTATAATGAACACTTATATACACTTTATGGATGTTTATTTATATATGTATTTGTTATAAAATATAGTTCCGTTACGAGTAAATGAGTATCCTATAACACAAGTCTTGAACTTACTTTGGCGCAAGCTCAATCTGTGTGATTTGTCCATATACCTATATATATTTATGTATCTATTTATTATACTTTCGAAAGTCGGATCAGGCTGCTAGTAGAGGTAACACTAATACTTAATAAAACTAATGAAATAACAATATGTAACCACATACCGCTTCGTCAGTTTTTATGAACTAACTGAAGTTATTTTAATCAAAGAGCAGGACAGTTTAGATTTCGCGTATTTTTACTTCATTCAGTGTAATGTGCGTATGACGTAAAGATAGTCGAAGTAAGACAAGTACTTAAAAGTTACTCTGTTTAAATGTGTACAAGATGATCAAATACGATTCAAATTAAAAAGTAAATATTAAGTACCGCGCCACAGCATATTCAATCTAGCATAAATATTGTACATGTCAGTGTTAGCGCTCCACTGAAATGAGCAACGTAATTTCCTTTTAGATCATTCAGGAAAAACTGGGCATTACGGGCAAAACGCCAGGTGTAGTAGTGTATTCAGCTTACATTGGCTTAATTGTACGTATGTTTATAAAGCTTGTGTTATTGTTTGTTATCGTATGCGATGCTTTTCGAGTTAGCGGACCACTGTTACTGGTCAGTTATATCTGAAAGATATTAAAATCTTAACCTTTGTTTCGCCAAAGCGTCCGAAGGGGTTTTTTCATCATCGGAAAGTTTCAAACATACATTGAGTTATTCCTTAAATAAAAATAAATAAGTTACTACGTTTAAACATTTACAGAACTAGAATCCCAAGCAGAAGCTTGACTGAAAACAGAATATGACTTACCAAATGTATCAACAGACATACCGATTGTGCACTAGCCGCTCAGAATTCCTCACATATCTAGCTGCAACTGTGCACATATTCTCGTGGCAGATCTCAAACATTGCGTACTGCTGCAGAACAAAGGACTGAGCCGTACCATTGTTGCTTATATCACCACAATTTAGTGTAATCCGAACAAAACGTACTAAGTCTATCGATAGACTAGCCGCTCGAAATTCCCCACATATCTAGCTGCAACTGTGCACATATTCTCGTGGCGGACCTCAAACATTGCTTACTGTTGCAGAACAAAGGACTGAGCCGTACCATTGTTTTCCTATCTCACTACAATTTAGTGTAATCCGAACAAAACGTACTAAGTCTATCGATAGACTAGACAAACCGATTGCGCACAAGCCGCTTGAAATGCCCCACATATCTAGCTGCAACTGTGCACATATTCTCGTGGCGGATCTTAAACATTGCTTACTGTTGCACAACAAAGGACTGAGCCGTACCATTGTTTTTCCATCTCACTACAATTTAGTATAATCCGAACAAAACGTACTAAGTCTATCGATAGACTAGACATACCGATTGCGCACAAGCCGCTCAAAATTCCCCACATATCTAGCTGCAACTGTGCACATATTCTCGTGGCGGATCTCAAACATTGCTTGCTGTTGCAGAACAAAGGACTGAGCCGTACCATTGTTTTCCCATCTCACCACAATTTAGTGTAATCAGAACAAAACGTACTAAGTGTATCGACAGACATACCGGTTGCGCATAATCCGCTCGAAATTCGCCACACATCTAGCTGCAACTGTGCATGTTTTCCCCTGGCAGATCTCGAACATTGCTAACTGATGCAGAACAAAGGACTTAGCCGTACCGTTATTGTTTCATCTCACCACAATTTAGTGTAATCAGAACGAAACGTACTAAGTATATCGATAGACATACTGATTGCGCACAAGCTGCTCGGAATTCTTAAACATTGCTTCCTACTGCAAAACAAAGGACTGAGTGAGCCGTACCATTGTTTTTTCATCTCACCACAATTTAGTGTAATCAGAACAAAACGTTCAAAGTGTATCGACAGACATACCGATTGCGCACAATCCGCTCTAATTTCCCACGTATCTAGCTGCAACTGTGCACATATTCTAGTGGCGGATCTCAAACATTGCTGCAGAACAAAGGACTGAGCCGTACCATTGTTACTTCAACTCACCACAATTTAGTGTAATCAAAAAAAAAAGTAGTGTATTGACAGACATACCGAGTGCGTACAAGCCACTCGGAATTTTCTACATCTATCTGCAAATGTGTATATATTCTCGTGGTGGATCTCAAATATTGCTTACTGCTGCAGAACGAAGCAGGTATAAATCGGGAGTTTCTAGCATTTCTTGCTGTGACCATAGACGAAAACAAACGCCAATCAAAGACAAAATCAATCTCAATTACTTTTTTTGCACTTCGAACGAGGCAAAGTAAATGTAGGTGTATAAATATTTATTCTATAAATTTTCAAACTTTACAAGATTTCAAAATAAGTTTTGAATAATGTAGAATTAAAATTTTAGGAAAAGAAAAAATACGCGTCTCCTGGTCTTCAAAATACTATTAATAATATAAATAACATAAGAAAACATAAAGTAATCATTTGAAATGATGTGAATTGTACACTGATCGAGAACTCGTAGTGACACATCGCAGCAGTTCACACATTACTCTCGCGTCCATTTCTCCGCAAATCCGTAGATATTAAGTCCGCAGTATTTGCGTCAGCTTTGACAGACGCTGTTTCAAATGAGCGCAGAATACAGGGATTTCATTACTAGCACCCGGGATTCATTCAAACTATTGAGATATAATTGAATATGCTACTTTTAATCTAATTGGTCTGGGAGCAAAGATTGAACATTGAAAGTACCACCTTGCTTCCACGCAAGTGTGGATTAATTATTTTCCGGGATCTTTTCTTTTCCAAATCTCTCAAGGACGCCGAAGACCAAGCGAAATCAAGGAGAAAAAGGAGGAACAGTTTAAACAATTTGGCTGTAGATTTACGACGACCAACCGCCTGACTGACGTCATCTCTCTTTCGGAATGCATTTGTACAAAAGCGCTCCGCTCTGAACCCTCCATGGGAATGCACTTTTAGCACAAGATGTTTGTGCTTAGTCCTTTCTTAAATAGACGAGCGACAGCCGCGACATGTGTCGGTCTGTCACTCCCTGTCGCATGACATTTGCCGATTGTCGCCGACCGTCGCCAACGGATGGCGCGGGCAATCGCGCATAGCGGATAATCGAGCTCATCTCTGAGAGCCTTTAGTGAAGATGTGGAGTGGTCCTATTCTAAAGGCAAGAGTTACGCCTGAAAAGTTTCTATTTATCTATTGAAGTAACTCACGTCAAAGCAAGGCATTTAAATCTACGTTTTACAATTTACACCATCTTGGCGTTGTTTCTATCAAACAGCGGAATCCTTTAATTAGAAATGTTTTAGTGCTCCGGATCGCTGTTGCGTTAATTTCTTCTTTTGATATATTTAATCGACTGAAAACCGTCTGTAGTCGAATCCTTTTGTTTCGAGTGTTTCTTTAAATGGTTTATTTGAATGAAGTTGGAAATTTGTACCTTTTTCTCAAACCTACTGGTTAAATACCAGATAAACTATAAATAAATAAATATATATATATAGACAAATAATACAGATTGAGCTAGCCCCAAAGTAAGTTCGAGACTTGTGTTATGGGATACTAACTCAACGATACAATATTTTATAACAAATACATATATAGATAAACATCCAAGACCCAGGACAATTTGAAAAAGGCCATTTTCCAACTTGCCCTGACCGGGGATCGAACCCGGAACCTCTGGGTGGCGGACTAGCATGGTGACCACTACGCCACGGAGGTTGTCTATACTATCACGTCTTTTTTCAACAAGGTAGATAAAGTCTAGGTTCACAAAACTTAAAGGCCACTGTTAGGGCAATTTTAAGGGTAAATATTATAAAAAACTTAACTTAGTCTGCGTTCTAATAACTGATTTCAGTATTTAAATTATAATTTATAATATAAATATAATGTGTGCACGTACAATTGCATTAATTATACTATAAAATAATATAAGATTAAAAAAATACTATTAGTGTTATTTAAATAAGAAATAAAATTTTATACAATAAAATTAATCATCTTAAGTATGAATAACTTTATGACATAGTTCTTAGATTATAGAATTTCAAAGTCAATCGATATTAATTTTTTACATGTTTACAAATTAAACTTCATTTTCACCAATATGCGTCTCTTTCTATGAATCCAAATGCACTATCCAAATTGAATCTGTTGGACAAAATGAACCAGTTGTAAATCACCGGTCGGCATCTGAATCACAAATGGAGCCCAAACTTAGACTCGTAGTTACTACTGATTCAATTTATCTATGAACGAATAATATTCTGCATCGCAAAGTTTCAAAGTCAAAGCCAAAATCATTTATTTATCTTTGGACGCTATAAACACTTGATAATTGTAAATTTTCGATTCCATAATGGTTATTGACGTCAGATCATTTCCTTGAGCTAAGTTTGGTGCTTTAAAAAAAAGCTTTATAAAGGCAGTCCTCACAATTAACTTTGTAAACACAATTTTTATGTTAACGAAAAAAACGTATTTTTATTATTATTTTGTTATACAACAAGATCGCATTGCGGTCGCGTCTTTAACAATCTACAAGAGAAGAGAAGTAGCTGATACATTTTAGGATTTTTCTCTTCTCCCAGAATGGAGAAAGTCATTTGGTTTAAGGTTGCAATATTAAATAAGAGAGTCAGAGATAATTTCAAATCGATTAGATACCTATACGATTAAGAGGAGCTATACTACGTAATGTTTGGTACATTTCAAGCGGTCGGTTTGATCGTGTCTCAAGTGCTTAAGCCGAACAGAGACAAGGGGAGTAATTACTGTGTAATGCGGGTAGAGTACGGTTGACGATATGAAATTTTACTAACAGATTAAAATTAATAGTTTGGCCCGTACTTTGAACTCAAAATAACCTCGACATCTCCATATATTTGTAACCAACTCCTTGACTATTGCTTTAGTAAATGTCAAAGTCAAAATCATGTATTTATCTTTTAACTTGATAATTGACAATTTTGTTATTAAATTTATGATACTTGGTGACGACAGATCATGTATTTACTGCTTAGTGCCGCTTTCTAAATGCAAGTTCAGAATAAGCGAAGACTAACGAACTACAATCCATACTTCCACACCTTTTCAAATCTTCACGCTTCAAACACTACATCGATTTAGATGAAATTTGGTATGGACACAGAATAAGTACTAATACTCACGTGCAGAAGTCTTACTAAGAATAGAAATACCTACACAATGAGGTTAGCGCTATGGTTAAATTAGCTCGTGTCAGAAGTCTTCAGCTCTTTGTTTGCATCCTAGACATCCATTGCAAGCCAATTTCATTCTTATTACTCTAGACAAACGATTCATGTAACTGAACTTACCCCTTTGAAGTGGTCGTCGCGCACAGAGTAATAATGTAGGTATATTTTCAATACCTAAACGGGGAGTGACACAGGCCTGGTATGGATGTAGTTTGAGATCCAGAAAAGAACATAAAATAGATTTTATCGTAAAATTCTTACAGAAATGACTTAAAATAAAAGGCATGTATATAAAAAATATTATTACACTGATTGATCTCGCCCCAAAGTAAGTTTTAACTTGTGTTATGGGATACTTACTCAACTTTACTTATTGTTTAATAAATAAACATACAGATAAACACCCAAGACCCGGGATAATTTTAAATAGGCCATTTTCAACTTGCCCTGGCTGGGGTCGAACCCAGAGCCTTCGGATTAGCGGACTAGCGTGTTAACGCCTCTGGGTGACGGCTCTGGGACGCCACGGAGGTCGTCAAAGAATATGAACATGATAAAACTTTTCTACATCAAACAAGTCGATACCACAACATATATACATACATAATATCACGATTTTATTTCTAATGGGGCAGACACATAATATTGGGTTTTACGGTTCTAAGTAGCCAGAACCCAGGACCCCAAGACTCAAAGGCCATTTTTAGCGTGATGGTGGGCGAGAAAGTGCAAAAAGAATCAAAATTGTGACGGTTACAACTAGCCGCATCGTCTTTTAAAATAATTCGCATTATTGCGAATTTCCTCGATCGGCTTTAACGATCTGCGCGGGAAATAAATCAACTAGCACATTCAAAATTTATTTTCTTTTCTCTCAGGCCAGTTAGATTGCACAATATTAAGAAAATTCAATATAGCCACGACCTGACACTTAAAATCCTGTACAAAATTATATCCGCACACCTATTTCACACTCTTTTACACAACGTGTGGGCTAAACATCCCCAATCCAGCAGACCACGCGACATTTTTCTTCAGCCCGACGTAAACCTATGCATTTAAAGTCCATATTTGTGTGGCCGTTTCGTGCTGCGTTAACATAAGTTGCCCTGTCGTATTTTTCTTGCAATACCGATACATATTTTTATGAGGGATCAGCTATGTCGCGATATTACCAATAAAGTTGCACCCCAATAAGTTTTCTCGTGCGATTTTACGATGTGTGTCCAGCAGACATTCCCTTTTGTTAAGTTTTTGATGATAGTGTTTTTGGTATGTTACTTAGTTTGTTAACATTTTATTAAACTACAGAGTCTAAGGTTGATGTACCAACTCAAAAGGGGACTCCATTAAACTGACCAACTTTTCCCATGATATAAGAAAGTATGTTAGGATCTGGGAAAATATTTTTCGAATCTTCCATACAAAAGTATTTAAATGGTATAGATAGATATATGTCTTTTTTAGCAATCCAATAGTGGTCTAAAAGAATGAAAAGCAATTTATTTTACTTATTAATAAAAAAAACATTGTAAAAGAACAAAAATATTTCCGAGATAGTTAAAGATCAAATATCTTCAATCTAGTTACGACAGCAGGCTTAAAGTGCCTTTCAAAGAAAATCTATTGTTATCTTACGCCACTTGTCACATTTCCAAGTAAAATACGCTCAGGGTCGCTGCATAAAAAACGCTCGTAAGTACTAATTATATTGCCATTGATCTAATACTCAAATAAAAATTATTAAAAAATAAAACTTCTCTCCATTCTGGTCTGAGAAAAAAGAAAAACATATGTAATGGCAACTTCTTCTCTTACAAGTCAAAGAAAGCGGTCGAGAGTATGGACAAAAATGCAAACTATATTTTTATTCCTTTTTAGGGTTTCGTAGTAAACAAAGGACCCTTATAGTTTCGCCATGTCTGTGTGTCTGTCTGTCCGTCCGCGGTTTTACTCAGCGACTATAAGTACTAGAAAGCTGTGATTTGGCATGGATATGTACATATATTAAAAAGGCGGAAAAATTCGTAAAACAAAATTTTGAAAAAAATTTAGCTTACTTCCCATACAAGTAAAGTAAAAAGGCTTTTTTTTTTTTAGACTACCCAGTTATTTTGGGCATCGTTGAATAGGTCTTTTATAAGTTTATAAACACCGTTTTTCGATTTAGGAATTCGTTTCTGAAATATTTGGTTTTATAGTGAAAATTTTTGTTTGAGTCAAGTGTTCCCCCCTCTATCTGCTAAACTGTTATATATAAACACGTGAAATAATTCACAGCTATAGTATATATAACGAAATTTAAAGGAAAACTATCAGAGCTAAGCGGGGTTTGATAGGCGATTAACTTAAAATGTACTCGCAAAATGAAAATTTCACACAAATTCAATAGTTTTTAGTGGCATGAACTCAAGTGGGCATTCGTAACTACGGAACCCTACACTTCGCGTGGCCCGACACGCACTTGGCACGAAATTATTAAACTTTCTCGACCATCATCAGGCTTAAAGTGGCCTTTGAGTCTTGCGACCCTGGGCTCTGTTTGATAAGAGCCGCAAGGTACAAAATGCTCAATCCGCCCCACTAAGGATAAAGATATGATAGTGTATATGTATTTTGACCCAACACATTAATAAAACATGATCAAAATGAACACATTAAATAAATTCCCCTAAATAAACGTCTTTAACACCCAAAAATTAAGAGCAACACAGATCGGAACATTTCAATCAAAGTGGCCATACATTATTCAGTGGTAGTCCCCCGGGCGTAGTAATTGAAATGCACAGAAGGCAGCGAACGGGTAGCCTCTTCGATGGTAATCGCTCTGGCACCAACATAAATCACTGCCCTTTTAAACGGTATATAGCCAGATGGGCGTTTTATCTTAGCGTGCTGCAATATTCAGATAGTTTGAATTGATGGCTGGGAGGATGCGTGATGGGAGTTAATGCAATAGCGTATCTTCACGTTAGTAAAGTCTTCTGTGCTTCAAATGTCATGTTTACTTGTTGTTTTTGTCTTGTGCAACGGTGTTGTGCAGCCAGTTAAAGGAAAAACAACACATAAGTTGTGTTTGTCTTTTACAACAGTTAAAGGACAAAGAGACATGTTTTGTTTATGTTGTACAACTTGTAAGTCTTGCAAGTCTTGTGCAGCAGTTAAAGGACAAAAAAGATTTAATTCTTGTTTGTCTTTTAAGTCTTATTTGTTTTGTGTAGCAGTTAAAGGACAAACAAGACTTAATTCTTGTTTGTCTTTTAAGTCTTATTTGTTTTGTGTAGCAGTTAAAGGACAAACAAGACTTAATTCTTGTTCGTCTTTTAAGTCTTATTTGTTTTGTGTAGCAGTTAAAGGACAAAAAAGATTTAATTCTTGTTTGTCTTTTAAGTCTTATTTGTTTTGTGTAGCAGTTAAAGGACAAACAAGACTTAATTCTTGTTTGTCTTTTAAGTCTTATTTGTTTTGTGTAGCAGTTAAAGGACAAACAAGACTTAATTCTTGTTCGTCTTTTAAGTCTTATTTGTTTTGTGTAGCAGTTAAAGGACAAACAAGACTTAATTCTTGTTTGTCTTTTAAGTCTTATTTGTTTTGTGTAGCAGTTAAAGCACAAACAAGACTTAATTCTTGTTCGTCTTTTAAGTCTTATTTGTTTTGTGTAGCAGTTAAAGGACAAACAAGACTTAATTCTTGTTTGACTTTTGAGTCTTATTTGTTTTGTGTAGCAGTTAAAGGACAAACAAGACTTAATTCTTGTTTGTCTTTTGAGTCTTATTTGTTTTGTGCAGCAATTCAAGGATAAACAAGACGTATGTGTTGTTTGTCTTTTGAGTCTTATTTGTTTTATGTAGCAGTTAAAGGACAAATAAGACTTAATTCTTGTTTGTCTTTTGAGTCTTATTTGTTTTGTGTAGTAGTTAAAGGACAAACAAGACTTAATTCTTGTTTGTCTTTTGAGTCTTATTTGTTTTGTGCAGCAGTTCAAGGACAAACAAGACGTAAGTGTTGTTTCTCATCAGTAAGTAATAACTTTAAATGTAAGTGCATATTACAAATGTAATAAGTGTCAATATGTCTTTATGGAATATTTATCTGAAAGCATGCCAAAAATACCAGTTCCTATCTTAAATTTGGAAGAGAATTGAACTAACACCCTATAGATGTCTTTATGAGGCAAGCATTACCATTTCGAAAAGAAAGATTTTTTGTAAGTACTTACTACTTTATTAATATAACTTTTAAGAGCTCCTTTCTTTTATTAAAGAAAATCCCAGAAATAGAGACAAGAATATTACAGAAATTCTGTATGCTGCACTTGTCATTGCATTCTGACGACACTTTAAAATACCGAAGATATAGCGGGAAGGCGCTGGGGCCGGAAACTGCGACGGATGTAGGGGGAACGGCGACAAATAGCACATCCGGGTGACGTTAACAACTGTACAAGCCAACACCGATGAAAGTTGCACTACAGACTCTTGTTTGAATTAGCATGTGACACTGACTGAAAATATTAGTGGGATTTCATTTAGTTTTTAAGTGGACGAGAAATTGTGTAGGCTGGAAAAATTTGTGGAATTCTATTTAGTTTTTAAGTGTAAAGGAAATTGCGTAGTATCCTGGGTCAGAAATAAATTATTTGGTACTGTTAAAAATAAAAAGTCACAAAATAATGTTACTTGACATTATTCATATAATTTTTAAGTCTAGATTTTTTAATGCAGAAAAAATTTACTTCAAAAAATCATGATCTTACGGTTGAGTTTTTCATACAAATTCAATAGAAATTTTTGTGTTTGACGTTTAAGAAAAGTATCTGATTTAATTGTTGCGTCTAGTGGATTGTGGCTTGTTGCATACTGAGTTTCCTATTTTATTACCAAGGAGTTTTTATCTTTAGGGAAAATTTCGCAAATATTTAGGTAATTGCTTCCAGTCACGGAAAATATATAAAAGGTTTTCTTTCCCTCTGGAAGATAGAGCTTATCGTGAATTTAATTCATGGAATAGGCGTAGATTGCTTGTCACTGCCAATAGTATACCCGTTTGGTGATGGCAGATCTTAATACTATTTGTCATAACCCACGGGAGTCATGAGAGGTGACAGTGAACGCGCAAGAGCGTCCTCTGTGCGTCCAAACACTTTAGATTATATCATCCACTGCGATTAACAACCCTAGCATGGTGATAATGGGCAAATTTCCCTTTGATGAAATTAACGTGAAACACAGACATTATTAGCTTGAGTATGTCTCGAGGCGACATCGTGTACGCGCGTCCTTTAGGCACATTCGCCCTGATGGAGATCTCCGCATGAGGTCAAAACATGTCAGCCAGTAGCTATCTATGTGAGTAGCCCATATAATTCATGCTAATAAATAGGTACCCCTTAAGTGAAGATTATATTTTTGTAAAACGAAAAAAATATATGTACAAACTAAATTTTCTAAAACACTTAAATATAAATACTACACACTGATATTTACAAATAAAAAAGGTACGGTAATTCTTTACCCTGCGGCAACGTGCCTAGAAGGCAGACAGCATTGCCACGTTGTATGAATAAGTATTATATCTTTTTTTATTTTTATTATATATTATTTTCCTTTATTGGAGAAGTTTTCAGTCTTACAGTTAACTGATATGGGTTGTGAATAAGAGGTTTTTTTTAAGAAACAATTAAATTTTAGTGACATACAATCCTTTTAACAGAGTTTAACTTTTATCAGACACAAATATAGTGATTGAATTTAATACTTAAATATCTGTAAACTTACAAAATATCAGTAAAAAATTAAGACATTACTCCCAAGTTCTGTCTGCAAGACGAATGGTCTGAAAGTACTTAGTACTGGTTATTCCTGCCAATAAATCTATCTGTTAGACATGGTAGGTAACATAAATTCACTGGAACGCCTAATAATTTTAGACTTTATTTCATAGTTCTTTTAAGAATTTACTTTAGAAGCTCTATTATGATTTCTACATAAAGAAATATAAAAAATAAATAAAAAAGAGCATAAAAACATCCTGCGTATTTTGTAACATAAGTACCTACGTACACTTGTACGCTACGAACAATTGATATAAGTGGTACATATTTTTTTAAACAGTATTTTATTCTTATACAGATTTTTTTCAGTGCCCCCAATTTTATAGCTAGTGCTCAATTATGATTACATTTCTCAGGAAGAAACGTATAAATACAACAACAAAAAAATACATTATCCGTACAACCGCGCGCTCGGTGGATTTTTAGTATGGCAGATTGAATATTTTTATGGGATTTCGACAGATATGTTTTTGTCTTATTTTATCAGTATTATGGAATAGAAAGGACTTTCTGTTCATTCACTGTGTATAGATTTAATAAGTTCCTACCAATTACACCTCTCATATCATAACATGGATATACATACACTCTAAATACTCGAGCGTTATCAGGAATGTCTAACAAGCAAGCAGTTGCGGAATGTTGCGATAAACTATGCGCCGCCACTCTGAAACTGTGGTATACGGAGCTGGCTTTACAGTGATAGTAACGCGTCAATATTTATTTAACTTTTTAATGTCATAAAATATATATAAACTCGAAGTGCTTAAATATCATAATATGGATATACACTTTCATATTATACTCGTGCGACATCAGGAATGTCTAACAAGCAAGCAGTTGCGGAATGTTGCGATAAACTATGCGGCACTCTGAAACTGTGGTATACAGAGCCGGCTTCACCAGCAATGGTAAAGCGACAACATTTAGGTACTATTTACATCACGCTGAAAGAGACATTTGGGTGTGTCTTACATGCGAAGGATATTGACATTAATATTCTTAGAAATGTTGACAGGTAGGTTTTTTTTTAAAGTTTTATTTGCGAATGCGTTATACAAGTATAAGAGGAATAGATTAGCCAAATCAATCCTTAAAGAAACAATCAGTAGTTCCCGTAACCGAAGATGAGTGTCGATAAAGTGAAGAAGTGTGTCAGGATCTTGGGAATTGGAGGTCCATAGACCTTTCCTACCCCTGTATGAAACAGACGTGATTTAAACAAGTAAGTATGTAATCATATTTTTATAACAAAGTTTTGAAACTGGCAGCGATATGGAACCTTTTAATTAAAGTTTATTAAATCACTAAAATGTTATCGGATACCCATTCTGGATTTTTTCCTAAAGCAAACCCGTTTGGCGCCGATTCTCATCGAATTTTATCACAAAATGCGTACAAAATTCAGTCAGCATATTCAAGCGATAAGTGTACCTATTCGGGGACGTTCAGACTGCGCTATGTTGAATGGCATAATGACTTCATTCTCTGTGAAAATTTAAGATTTTGCTATATTTTACAATTAAGTTGGCTATATAGCGCTATTAGTTGAGAGGTACGGGTAGAACAGGCATGACAAATGGAAAAATATTTGTATACCATCGGTTAGACTATTAAAAAATATTGTTAAAGATATAGTGCATTTAAATTTTGCATGACGTAACGGCCACGTACGATTTTTATACAGAGACGTGGCAAGCCCCCACTCCGGAACTTTGATGCTTCGTATCTTTGTGAAGTTATACTTTTTTGTCACCCCTATTAGGCCGATGAAGAATAGGGAGAAAATTGACACAATAAAATTATATCGTTCGGAGATTTAAAATACCGCTCAATCGAGCATTTAATATAATAGTAGTATTGTGAGCTGTTGACTTAGCGAGTCGGTCTTTACATAGTCCCTTAGACCTCTGATCCCTTTGATTCTGACTTTTTTATTACCCAAAAGTAGCAAATTTTGTTTTTGAAAAAAAAAAGCGACGGTTTGCACTCCGGGAGTGCCGGCAGAAGTGAAAAATTGAATATTATCGTTGTGCATTTTTGATATTTTGGAATAGTTAGGGAATAATTTTGCACGAATTGCTTTAATTATCAGCATAAAAGTACTATCATTTATGTGGTAGAATACAATATTTATTTATTGCGCTATCGCAAAAACAGGACAATTTATATTACATTAATTAAACACTTTATATACAAGAATTTTACGAATACACAGCAGTGTGGCCACTACACAGACGGTCAAGCCATCAGCTGTCACCAACTGTCACCATCCATGGATGCGCGTGGCACGAACATTCGCGCAAGCGCCCTGCACCGCCTAAACGAAACAGCAAGCGCAGGCATACATTTTTGCCGCGCCCTAGAAAGAGAGGGGGATACTTCCTCTCCTACACCGCGCCGGCTGTCTACTCTCCATCCGTCTTACGAATCTTCGATCAGGGTCACGTGTCCTGACGCCCTGACGCGAGTTTAATATTTTTTACCCATTACAAGAAAAGTGTACAACGCCGCTAAAGAAGTTTTCACGTCAAAAACTTAATTCTGAATTGACAAAAATAATCCTTTTTATTATTTAATATAGAACCTGTTTACAAAACTATGAAATCATGAAAATCTATTGAAAAATGCGACTCAGATCTACAAACCATCCGGATAACGGAACAGCACATTTTTAACACACTCTGGGACACTCAGCCAGACACAATAGAAATAACAACTAAATTACGTCCACAGCCGTAAGTGTCCCAAAATGTGTTAAGCATGACAGTTAAGTTATTCAGATGATAACGCGTATTAAGGGAATACCTCAATTTCCCGGGGTCCATTTGGAATAAATCACTGGATAGGAAACGGACACATCATTTAAAATTTTGTCTTAACCAGGCACTAGATAACCCTTCAAACTATTTCATGAACTACGTTTTACAGTTTAAAGTGAGAACGTAAAGCTTTTCTACGCACATACGCCAAAAGTGGCCGTGTTTCGCAATTGTGCGTAGAAAAGCTTACTTACCGTGAAACTGGATGGATACACCGGAAAAATTTCACAGTGTACATAGTCTGAACGCCACAAAAGCGTACCCGTTGAGAGAATATTCGGCCCAATAACCGAGGCCATTTGAAATTTCAATTTGCCATATTTACGTTGACCATATGGGATGATTGGTATAAACCGACATGTTGAGTTGGATTGTGTTGACGATTTCAGTAGACCAGTCTGATTTTGTAACGGGCATGTAGCGGTGAATTCTGCGAAACTAGGACTAAAAGCTGTTCAAATTCAATGTCTCTATTCTTCAAAACGATCTCTGTGGCGTAATGGTCAACACGCTAGACCGCCAATCTGGAGGTTCTGGGTTCGATTCCCAGCCAAGGCAAGTTGGAAAATAGCCTTTTTCAAAAGTCCTGGGTCTTGGTTATTTATCTATACATGTATTTATCATAAAATATAGAATCGTTGGGTTAGTATCTCTTAACACAAGCTTAAGCTTACTTTGGGGCTAGCTCAATCTGTGTGATTTGTCCGTATATATTTATTTATTTATTTACTTGAAGGATATTTCCAATGACCATTTTCGTTTTGTGATTATTCAACAATGGTAGACTTCAAATTTTTTAGTTATTTACATTTTTATTTTGTTCGAGCTGTAAGAACTGGTCTCTTTAATAAAACATAGTTCTTTTTCTATTGATGGAGCCAGAAAAATATTTTATTAAAAAATTTATGTGTCAAAAGTACTTGAAGAGTTAAGTTCTAAAAAAGAAACTAGTATTCATAACCATGATAACATCCGAATACAAGTTATAGCAATAGAAAACACCGCTTTAAACCTCTGAACCGGTTTCCATCAAACATAGCCAAGACCTATCGTCGAAAGATTACGTAAGTTTTTAAACAAAAAAAAAGACATAAGAATCGACCCATTCGTTTAGGCGCTACAATGCCAGAGACACACAGATACACAGACACGTCAACTCATATCACCCCTTTTTTTCGGGGGTTAAAATGGTACCTAGTTTTAATTTATATTTATAATGTCTGTGGCGTAGTCGCGGTATTACCCTGCGCCCTGCGCCCCGCACTCCTCCGCCAGGCCAGATATAAGGCCCGAAGCAGCTGCAGCCGGTCGGTCCGGTGAAGTCGGAAATGCCGTCAGAGGCAACCTATGTATGTCATTTCAAAAAAAAAAGCAGCCTGTCTCTTGCGACTCCACACGCGGTGGATTCAACACCAATCTAGGTAGCCCTGGTTGGCTACTCATCAGACCTAGTGCTAGGCCCACGACCCTATCTAGATCTCTGTTCGAATCTGTGTGTGTACTGTTTTGACTCATTCATTATACGTCTCCTTTTTTCTGGTTCCTAGTGTTTATTTTAAATCTCCAAACTAGTTAACCTACTCTAAACGTCACTTGTCAAGTGTGATAGAATTAAAGTAGTATTGTTATAAATTGTAATTGTCACTTAAATACATCGTTTATGAGGGTCGGTCTATCGTTTAGGTAATTTTAATGGAAATAATTGCCTTTATTTATATTCATGCTAAGTGATCACTGCGGTTATAAAATTAGTTTAATGTTTTACTACCTTTGTGTAAAATGAAATTAAAATCCACTGATCTGAGTATTATACGGGTGATTTGAAACTTCATATTCAAAGAAAGTACTTTTAAAGCGAAATAATAATCTTTTAAACCTAACAACCGACTTTAAACGTCAAACGTCCGGAGACATCGATGCCGACGTCAAGGCCCGTATATTTGCCGCATGGGCAAAGTGGCGGGAGGTGACTGGTGTCATTTGTGACCCCAAAATGCCGGTTAGGTTGAAGGGACAGATCTACAAATCCATCATTAGACCTGTCCTTTTATATGGGAGTGAAGCGTGGCCTTTGCTTGAACGGACAAGCAGCAATTGCGTGTCACGGAGATGCAAATTCTACGTTGGATATGCGGAGTGTTACGGAGAGATCGTGTGAGAAACACCCGCATCCGCGGCAGCCTTCATGTCCGTGACATAGCAGACAAACTGCAAGAAAGTCGCCTACGCTGGTACTGTCACGTCCTACGGAAGCCGGCAAGTTACGTGGAAAACAAATGTATAGCTATGCCGCCTCCGCCGGGGCCCGGCAGGTGGGGTAGACCCAAGAAGTGCTGGCTTGACGTCGTCAAGGATGATATGCGTGCTAATCGTCTTACAACCAAGGAAGCTCAAGACCATGCAAAGTGGAGAAGAAAAAGTCGGAAAGCGGACCCCGGGCTTCTCAGCTTTGCAGCTGAGGTTGCAACAGGGAAAACGCTGAGATGAGAGAGAGAGAGAGAGAGAGAGGGAGAGAGAGAGAGAACCAACTTAAACATCAAACTGAACAACCGATATTGATAAAACTTTTATGGGACCACCTGACAAGTATGCTCTTTCAAACAAAAAATATTTTTCCAAATAAATCTAGGCTTTTTCGAGTAATCGGGGAACATACATAAACAATATAAATACATTATTATATATTTGAATTAATAACCTCCTCCATTTTTGAAGTCAGTAAAAATGAGCTAGTCCCAGTAGTCCTACCAAGTTTGTTCTACCAGTAGGACTATAACAGTAAAGCGAGCAAAGACTTTCCGAGTCAACATGGGCAACGTAACGTTTGAATTTATGTATGTCTGTTTGTAATATAATCCAAAGTTGTAAAATACCGCAGTCTAGGATGCAAATCGGAAACAAGAAGTGACACCAGTATTAGCCACTTACACAATCGAAAATAAAAAACAAAAAAAATATATTAAAATGTCAAAACCATCCTCAACCAATTCCAACTAAACTTTCCGTGTTGAACACATTACGTAGTTATTAGTCAAGCTAAATTAATTTCAGGACACCCGGCCATAATTCCAGAGTAACAGATAAACAGCTAATTTGATAGAGATTAGCGTACTACCGCTCTTGGCCGGGTAATAAACTACGCTGAGCATGATTTATTTTGTCATACGAGCAGGTTTTCGTTGTAAAATTGTATTTTGAGGACTTTAAAAATGTTTTGGGTAGTAAATGTAGGGAAATTAATAGCGAGAATCCAAAAACCTATTTTCCATGATTTATTTATTTACCATCTCATTCGAAAAAAAAATCAGATGTTTGCTAAATCTATTTATAGTTAAAATGTTTTTGTCTAGTTTTCATAAGTCGCATAAAAATATGTCGTGCCGTGCTTCGAAAGGTAAGTACTTACGTTGAAGCATTGGTATCGGCTGTCATCATTGTGTGACAGTTGTCAAGCTATCTTGAATAACCAGTCAAGTGCAAGTCGGTCTCGCGCACAAATGGTTCCGTACCATTATCTATAAAAATCACGTTTGTTGTATTGGAACCCCCCTTTAATATCTATTTTATTTTAATCTAATTATTATTTTCAAATTGAATAAACAACTTAATATTCTGTGAACATTTGAGGGGTCTAACTATTTCCGTTACTTATGTTGAGCAAAAACCGGCAAAAAATAATCACGTAATACGTCAGGCAAAAAAAAAGAGAGCCAAGAGAGAGAGAGAGAGATTTATTTTTTTTTAGACTAAGATGTTATAGCGGCAACAGAAATACATCATCTGTAAAAATTTTAACTGTCTATCTACGCACGGTTCATGAGATACAGCCTGATGACAGACAGATGGACGGATGGACGGATTCTTATTAATAGGGTCCCATTTTTACTATTTGGTTACGGAACCATAATTAACCAACAACAGTGGTGCAACAAATTTTTTAGTCTTTTAATATTTCTGACAAAAATTTTCAACACTAACTTTCGTCTGTTATATCAAAGTCCTAGAATATTAAAACAAAGTTCTATTTCCATTATTATACCTGCTTTTTTTAAAGTTCATACAGTAACTTTAATAAAACAAAACGAGAAATGAGCTTAAAGTTGTCTCGAAAAGGCTTTCACGTGCAGAAACAAAGGCGTCTCTTTTCAATCGCACTCAGCGCTCAGCTAACTCGGCAAAATTAAATACAGCGCCATCTGTGTAAACAGGGGTGAACTAAATCGTAGAATTGCGTACCAATCCGGTTACAGCAGGTTATAGGCAGTTTGGGCGCTCAGTAAATACTTGTTGTACACTCGTACACATAGATGTATCGCTGGGTTCTGTTTTGCGAAGCGAGGTGGTGTTTAATGCTTTCTGTGTTTGTTGTTAAATTTATTATTGTAATTTAAAGGAAATAGAAAAATAAGATGAAAAATAATCTTTTTCTTCACTAACCTATATTCACAATTTATATATTTATTCTAAACAATATGTTACAAAAACCCTGTCCGGTCCTTGTAGGAGCAACTCAGACCGTCAATATGAACAACTTTTCCTATGACAACAATGCTTGAACTCGAAAAAAAATCGTCATTTTCATACAAAAGTGTTCGGCCAGCCCGACAATTTCTATGAAAATGACGATTTTTCTTCGACTTTCAAGCATTGGTCATATAGGAAAAGTTGTTCATATTGACGGTCTGAGTTGCTCCTACAAGGATTGGACAGGGTTTTTGTTACATATTGTATACTAGCTGTGCCCGCGACTTCGTCCGCGTGAAAATCCGTTCAGCAGTTTCGGGCATTCGGGTGAACAGTGTGCATACAGACACTGGCATACAAACAAAAATCTTAAAAATCTTTTTAGTGTTCTGTAACTCCTTATAATATGTTGCTCACGAATACATACTTTACTATCTGTATTTGGTGCCCGCGACTTCGCCAGTGTGAAATTTAGTTTTCTTACACACCCTTGTTGATGACATAACAAATTTAAAAATTTTGACAGGTTAGTCAGTATATTAACAGTTCAATTTTTTTATTGTGATGGGGTATACTTTAAATATTGCAAATGTGACAGTTTATAGGTATTTATAGATGTATAAATATCAGTTACTCATTCATACAACAACTTATGGATGGATTATAATGAATCTTTACAATAATAATCATAACCTTTGTGTATAAGTATATAGGTACGCAGGCGAAGTCAGCAGTCAAACGTAACTCCCTATCTGTAAAACTCTCCGAGGCGCGAGTCAGTGAATTTCGTTCACAATTAACACTTAGTCGTGTAGTGCCAGTCTTTTGTCATTGGATTCTTGGGATCTACTCATCCGCTGTCTTTCCGCTTCCTTCCGTCTAATATTTTGAGACAGATTTGACTTTCTTCGTAGCATTTTTGAAAGCAAAGCATAAAATACAATTATATATATACATATTTGTTTAATTCAATAAATCTATGTAGCCAAGATTTTTTTTAAGATATTATTATAAGTATTGCTATAGCCAAATGTCAAACTTAGTTTAATCTTCTATCTTCTTCTAAATATATATAACTCAAAGGTGACTGACTGACTAACATAGTGATCTATCAACGCACAGCCCAAACCACTGGACGGATCGGGCTGAAATTTAGCATGTAGGTAGATGTTATGACGTAGGCATTCGCTAAGAAAGAATTTTGATCAATTCCACCCCCAAGGGGATAAAATAGGGAATGAAAGTTTGTATGAAACTTTGTCAATTTTAAATCGATTGGGCTGAGACTTTGCATGCATAAAGCTTCTATGACGTAGGCATTCCCTAAGAAAGGATTTAGATAAATTACACCCCTACGCGAGCGAAGCCGCGGGCAAAAGCTAGTAAATCTATAAAGCCAATAATCTTTTAAAGATATCCGAAATATCTAACCAATCCACAAAGCAAGATCAGAAAGTCCGTATTTTCATAGCCAAGTGTCAAATTATAAATCAACAATATTATCCGAAATATTAACTAACCAATCCACAAAGCAAGATCAAAAGTCCGTATTTTCATAGCTATGTGTCAAATTATAAATAAATAAACAATATTAACTAACCAACCCACAAAGCATCAAAGCAAGATCAGAAGACCTTTTTTTCATAGCCAAGTATAGCCAAATACCAGTATAAATCAACAAATTCAACAATTCAACAACAGTAACTAACCCGATCACAAACGAATAAAAAGGTCTTACGTACAGAGCAAAACAATCAGTTGTAAAATTTCTTGAGGCGCCATCTGTAGTTATCTTAAAATCTGTTCAGTAGTTTTAAAGATTAGCGAGTACATACAGACAGACAGACAGGCAGAAAAACAAACAAATAAAAAAAAAAATTTTTTGTGCACTGTTACTCTTTTTTTATCGCCTTGCTTTTTACTGCCTCCGTGGTCCAGTGGTCAAGCGTTCGTCTTGTGACCCGGAGGTCATGGGTTCGATTCCCACTGGGAAGCATACTTTATTAAAAGTTGTTTCCAGTCTGGATAGGATATTGCAGGCTTGAATCACCTGATTATCCGAAAAGAAAGATGATTCCGTGTTTCGGAAGGCACGTAAAACTGTGGGTCCCGAACGCCACCTAGCGTTTGATCATCAAACTATCCAAGGATTGGTTCCTGGTTTGCCCTTTGGGTTGCGGAGGTCAGACGGCAGTCGCTCTGTGTAAAAACCAGTAACCTCGTCAAATCTCCTTGGTTAGGTAGCGGACCCCGGGCTCTGAAGCGTTACTGAGGATGCAACCGGACAGACACGCGGTTCCTACTGTTTTATTATATGTATTGATTTCAATTAAACTAAATTTTGAATATATTTTTTAAAGACACCCCCTTACTCATAAAGAAATATAAACGGTTGCTAAACATGTTGTTAAAATATGTTTTGTCACGCTCTTCAAAGTCCAATATTGAAAGGAGTTAAAAGGACAATACATATTTTAACTAAAATAGGTTTAACAAACGTTTGTAATTTTTTTATGAATAAGAGGGTAAGGCTGTAAAAAGTATAGTATGTTATTATTAAACAAAATATGTTTCAAAAACATATACGTTGAAGAAACGGTACGCTTTTTATTGTTGGTACGTGTATAATACCTCGCAGTTAATCTAAAAACAGTAAGGTAATAAATAATATACGTGTATTAATTTAAATATTGCATGCTGATATTAAAATTCTGGCACAAAATTAATGTGCTACGAACGTTACTGTCCGTAGCAGAGCTACGAAACAAGCTACGAGCTCTACATTCGTAGATTTTCGTAGCTGATTTTTCGTAGATAATGCTACAATATCCGATGCTTTTTTTAGAAACTTTTATTTTACTTGCAATATATCTTGTATATATGTATGTTCGTTTCTGTTTAGGTTTTATCATGTAACTCAATTTCCAAGCAGTTAGGGCGCATTAATATGACAAACACACACCACGCGCATGCGTAGCCCACGCCTTGCTTTGAAATTGGCGTCTTATCACACATCATACAATTTAAATTGCATTTACCAAAGTCCACACGTGCACAAATTGCCTACACCAAGGGTTCCGTAACATTATCTATTTAAAAAAATATATATATTTTATTCCATTTTTAGCATTTGTTGTTATAGCGGCCACATAAATACAACTGTCTAGCTATCACAGTTCATGAGAAACAGCCTAGTAACAGACAGACAGATGGACAGAGGAGTCCTAGTAATAGGGTCCCGTTTTTACCCTTTGGGTACGAAAACCTAAAAAGGGAAACAAAGAAAAGTTTCTTCAGTCGTCTTTTATAATCTTTGTGAAAAGAAAAGCAGCTAAAATATTTTTAAGTTTTTTCTCTTTACTATAATTCTACTGTTATACTTTTAAAGTGGAGCTTTTCTTCGCACATTTGCGAAAAACGGTTTTTTTTTTTTGCAAATGTGCGTAGTAAATCTTCACGGTATTGAAGTTCATAAAAAAGGGTTGTTTATCTATGGCTTGGTCAAGACCAATTTCTCCGGTATCTCGGAGTCCTTTCAAATAATTTATTTCAAATGGGGGCAGCATTAAACCTCCAAAATTCATGTTATCCCCTTAAACCATTTATGTAGGATTTTATCCGACTACGGCAAAGTCAAGAGGGAGAGTGATGATTTTAGCAGTTTATGGGTATTTATGTCTTTTCCACCATAGCATCCGAACCGCTTATCCAATTTTGACAAATGAAATGTCAATCGATTCATCATTACTGTCCGGGTGGCATAAGCTACAATTTGTATGCAATGAACGTATAAAATTAATGTAACGAGTACATACAAAAAAGTGGAAGTAAAAAAAAACTTTTTTGTTTAGATATTGAGTGGGATATCAAATAAAAGGTTTTAATTACATAGCACATTTAAAAATATACATATACATATAAGACTTTTTCTTAGGAACTGTTAATTTTCCAATAAACGATTTGTGTTGTTCTGAAAACAGAGATTTTATTTTAGTACTTATATGTTCACATAACTATAAATGACACTATTAACCTAAATCACACTATCCTACCTGAAAACAGAGAAACGACATTTAAAGTTTATTATCCAATCATTAATTCCTTTTAAATATAATTATTTTCGTTGTTATTCTTTATCACACCAAAATGGCTTCCGATATCTTATTTACGTTAGATCTACTTTATCGACAGTATTGGACGCCATTACATAGGGTCGATAAAGCAGAACACTATTTTACCGACGCTTGGATAGAGCGGCATAATTCGATTTGAAGAAATGTAGGCAGGTAGTTTCTTCACATACATAGCTGTAAATATATCCCATAGTTGGGGAAACGTTTTAAATGTAAATCTTGTTGTTACAATATTTTCTAGATATTTTTTTTTGATTTGCATAAAGTTTGTGTAGTTAGACTGACTCCTATTCCTTTGTATTTGTTTGAAGCTGAACACATTAATTGAATAATAATATAAAACAAACACAATATTCTAAACGTAACGACCAAAATATTAGTCAAAATGTAAAAAAAAATGTTGCAAAATTTTCACAGAGGTTTAACAAATGAATTTTTACACGTTGGTACCATTAAGTGAAATACAGATAAAATACTGTTTCATGTAAAACAATAAATCATGACAAACTTCAGAACTCGAGACCGTTCCCGTATTTTACCTTTAGAAATCATTAATCAACTTTTCAAGTTATTTAATAGTTACCTCTTTCTTCCCATTTCCTCTCTTGCCTTATTGGTGGACTAAATAGCTTTAGAAAAACACAAAGCACTTATGATTTGAAGCGAACAATGTGAACATGTATTATTAAAAAAATATATAAGAAGAAAAGAGAATTCCGACTACCATACTAAACTCATATTTTTAAAATTATCGAGGTACGGTACTCCGAAACTTTCTGTATGAAACTTCGAAATTTACTATGAAGAAACTTTCGAAGTTCCGTACATCGATATTCTAAAATTCGAAGTTCAGTATGACAGTCAAGAATTCCACAACTTTCGAATAATTTCATGGCATTATTGGAACGAAGTTCGGTACGGACTTGGCGGATGGGTCAATCAAACGCATCGACAATTGTTGCCGGCTAAGGAGCAACACCGGTGCAGGCGACTCAGCGGTGTCAAGAGCGCGCGTCAACTGTCAACTGCGCTTTCTCTGAAGTTACTCGCGACGTGATGCCCTTTAACACTTCCAAAACTAATACTGCTCCTGGAGCAAAAGCTCTAACGACTTCTCTCTGCACAGCCAATTAAGGCAATGCAGAGCTGAGGGCCCTGCGAGCCGTCTCCACTCCGACCGATGAAGACACGTCGGGAACGAGAGCTCTAATCGGCTCTCTGGACTTCTAGCACTCGAGTCCGTGGTATCGTTACTCACCAATAGCTCGTCATAAGCTACTTATTACAGTTTTTATTAATAATATAAAAGTGTGATTTTTTTCCGTCATGAATTAATAATTCACTGCGAAAGTTACCTCGTTCCAACCGAGTGTTGTACGACACACACGTTCTTTTTTTTAAAGTTTATTACACGTGAAACAAAAAAGCGAATTCTCTTACTTTCTCTCTTCATTGGGATCAAGAGAATTTGCTTTTTTATTTCGCGGCTTTGACGCCGGGTGCGGAGTTTGGAGTACATTCAGACGGTCACTGTGCTGCGGGCAGCCGCAAGCTTTGCATTTGACACGCTCAAATTTGAATGCTTCCGACCTGGAGTCACTAGGAAATTGAAATTGACATTACAATTTAAAAATCCTACTAAATACTAAATTTTAAATGTTTACTTAATCAAGTGAGTCTGTTTATAAATAGATGATTAAAAAAACTCAAAATTTTAGATTTATAGACCATGTGTGCACGTAAGAGAGCTGAAATAAACGTTGGCTTACGCTTATCTTATAAATATTGACAAAACCGGCCAACTGCGCGTTGAACTCGCGTGGAGAGGGTTCCGTTTAATACCAAAGATCTTCCGTAAGTGAACGTATTATATTGAGTTTACAACTTCATTTTTAGGGTTCCGTAGTAAACAAGGAACCCTTATAGTTTCGCCGTCTGTTTGTCTGTCTGTCTGTCCGTCCGCGGTTTTACTCAGCGACTATAAGTACTAGAAAGCTATAATTTAATATAGGTATGTATATTAATTATGTGGAAAAAAAGGTAAAATAAAATATTGAAAAAAAAATTTTTAATATGGCTCTCATTCAAGTAAAGTCAAAATTTTTCAATTTTATTTTGTCGATCAAAGAATCATGTGGGGTATCGTTGAATAGGTCTTTCAAAATTATTATGAGCTTGTGAACACCGTTTTTCGATTTAGGCATCCGTTTCTGAATTATTTGGTTTTAAAGTGAAAATTTAAGTGTCCCCCCCCCCCCTCTACCTGTTAAACGGTTATATATGGACACGTAAAAAAATACACAGCTATAGTAAATATAACAAAATTTAAAGGAAATCTATCAGAGTTAAGTAGGGTTTACAAATTAAAAAGTTATAGGCGATCAACTAATAAAATGTACTCGGCAAAGGAAAATTTAATATGAATTCAATAGAAAATTAGTTTTTGACGTTTTTAGTGGCATGAACTCAAAGTTGGCATTCGTAACTACGGAACCCTACATTGCGCGAAGCCCGACACGCTCTTGGCCAATTATTTTTAATCAGTAGAATTCTCATAGGTTTTTGAGTAATTTACAAGCAATTAATTATTTTTTGTATATTTTTTCAAAATTTTAGACAGTAATTTCGGAGATCAGGGGCGAATGGTCAATTTTCGTCTTATTTCATGAATAAAATCAAAACTATTTATTTCATAGTAAAAACTAAAATATTAAAAGAGCCCTTTTATTTGATATATACACAGTAAGGTTTGAAAAACTTTTTAAATTTCCTCATTTGTCCCCGAAAAATGACCCTAATTTTAAAAAAAATGATTTGCTTAACACCATCCTAGCAATGAAAATTCCCTTTTTTCATTTTATGTACGAAACCCTAAATATTTAAAAGCTTGTGTGTTAAGATGTTTCTTACACAGATTACTTTGTTATGTCACGTAAAAATTACTGAAGATATGAAATTTGCACAAAGATAGCTTATTTAAATTTACACATAAAACATTTTATTCTAAAAAAATATATATATAAAATTGACAAAAAAGTATTATTTCTATAAATCATCATTATCAAAGAGAAAAATCAACAATACGTAATTCAATCAACTGTCACGACCATAGTCTAACAATTAAACCTCACAAATTCAACACCTTTACCAGCGAACCCAATAAAATATCAAAGAAAGCAACCCGAAGCTAACAATTGACAATCGCAATATTTTTCCCGCCGCTCGAGCGCACTCCAAGCAATAGCCGAATTAATTCCGCAACGCTCCGAATACTCCATTGAGGGTCTCTTGACACGAGAGCAGCCTCTTGATCTATCCGCCCTCAACCTGCTCCGCCAACATTAGCCGCAGCTGCTTCGATTAATACGTATCGGTAGTTTAAATACTGCATAATTACGTAAGCGCCTTCTAAAACCTTGCTCACACTGTGTGTAAGAGAGCGTAAGTTTACGAATACTCTGTTGAGTGTCTCTTGATACGTGAGCAGCTTCTTGATCTATCCGCCCTCAACCTGCTCCGCCAACATTAGCCGCAGCTGCTTTGATTAATACGTACCGGTAGTTTAAATACTGCATAATTACGTGAGCCTTCTAAAACCCTGTTCATATTGTTTGTGAGAAAGTGTAAGTTTACGAATACTCCATTGAGGGTCTATAAACAAGAGAGGAGCTTCTTGATCTATCCGCTTTTAAACTGTTTCGCCAACACTAGCCGCAGTTGCTAAGATTAATACGTACCGGTAGTTTAAATACTGCATAATTACGTGAGCCTTCTAAAACCCTGTTCATATTGTTTGTGAGAAAGTGTAAGTTTACGAATACTCTATTGAGGATCTCTTAACAAGAGAGCAGCCTCTTGATCTATCCGCCCTCAACCTACTTCACCAACATAAGCCGCAGCTGCTTCGATTAATAATTATCGGTAGTTTAAATACTGCGTAATTAGATGAGCGCTTTCTAAAACCCCTTTTCACATTGTATGTAAGTTTATGTATACTCCATTGCTCTCGTGTAAAGAGACCCTCTCTTGACACGAGAGTAGCCCCTTGATCTATCCACTTTCAACCTGCTCCGCCAAAATTAGACGCAGCTGCTGCGATTAAGGGGATACATGAATTTTTTAGGGTCCAGTGCTGCCTCCACTGGAAATAAATCATTTAAAGGAAATGGAGATATCATTGAACATTTTGTCTTACTAAAACCCTAGATAGTCTTTAGAACTGTTTTATGAACTACTGTTTATCGTTCAAAGTGATCAAAGTGCGAACGTGAAGCTTTTCTTCACACATTTGCCAAAAGTGACAGTTTTTCGCAATTGTGCGAAAAAAACTTTAAACAGTATTTCATAAAATAGTTTAAAGGGCTATCTAGGCTTTATCAGGACACATTTTGAATGATATGTCCGTTTTTTTTTTCGAATAATTTATTTCAAATCGTGGCAGCTCTGTATCCCCTTAATAAGTATTGGTAGTTAAAATGAACGCCTTCTAAAGCCTTACTTACACTAAAGAAAACATTTCTCTTAGTGTAAGTATTTTATGGATAATAGAGGTGCAAAGAAAAGCAAAAGCTAGCTCTGTAACTTCGTGTTCAAAGGTGTGGCAACTATACCAGCGTCTATGTATAGTTAGCAACTTTTCGCGTAAAGTGCTGTAGTGTGTTGTTAACCTTTGTATACTATGCGTGTGTGTTACATATAAACTCTTTGTGTATCAATAAAGCCAGAGTATATCAGTATATTTTAATCTTCGATTGTTTCACTTGTCTCATATCTTCCACCTTACAGTGCCAGCAAATGACAAATTACTGGATAACATTTGATAGGCTTCAAATACCTCTTTGAGAATTATTAGACATGAATAATAAATAGTAATAAAACAGGAAGACGCTCCTGTGAAAACTAAGCTTTAGATTCTGCAAGTAATAGCGATTCTTCGATTATAATAATATTTTGATACAATTGCTGGAGATAAGTTCGAGTGAGCTTACTTAATTTTATCACACACTCGTATGTCTAATATGCATATCCATGTTTTTCCATACAACCCTACAAAAGTCAGAGACGTCCTTCTAAAAAATCTTGCTTTTTACTAGACTGTACTTACTCTATATGAGTATGGACCCCCTGACTTTAAAGGCCGTACGGTAGGGGGTCACTTTTATGTGCCTCCGATCTCATGAATAGCTTAACTTTGAGTAAGACGTTTACCGTTTATTTTAATAAAACATAGATGAATTCCGTGGCAAGGACCCTTGGTCAAAAAAAAGATAAGAAAACAAAATTATGAGAAGATAATTCATAAAATTTTGATAAGCTGCGTCTTGAGACTTCTCGTCCGAAATAAAAACGCGACAGAGTCGTTACGCGCTTCAAATTACTATTGTTCTCTGTGAAATGAGAATTTGTGTGTAGGTGCACCATAATTTATAAAAAGAAATCTAAAAGTAATTTTGCATAAACTTTTGTAACAATTTCCTTTGCTAGTCTTGGTATGAGATAAAGCAATAGTATGTTTTTTTTTATCTTAAACTAGCTTTTGCCCGCGGTTTCGCTCGCGTAGGGGTGTAATTTATCAAAATCCTTTCTTAAAGGATGCCTACGTCATAGTAGCTTTATGCATGCAAAGTCTCAGCCCGATCGGTTTAAAATTGGCAAAGTTTCATACAAACTTTCATCCCCTATTTTATCCCCTTGGGGGTAGAGAGAGTAGATCAAAATCCTTTCTTAGCGGATATCTACGTCATAACATCTACTTGCATGCCAAATTTCAACCCGATCGGTCCAGTGGTTTGGGCTGTGCGTTGATAGATCACTATGTCAGTCAGTCAGTCACCTTTGAGTTATATATATTTAGATTGATCTTTTCTAATAATATTTTTTAATTTCAATATTTTCTTCACAGTGTTATTTTACCAGGCAAACCCTTTGATACCTATATTGAGATGGTTATTTAAAAAATAGTCATCCGCCATTTTTGATTTTAGTTTTTCCCAACATCGACTGACTTAACGTTTTACGATCCACTAACATTGATTTTAATTACCTAGCCATGACATGACTGAAAACGGGGAATAACATTTACAAAAGACAAATCATCGGAATTTGTACTTAATAACGTTATTTTTAACTCCCTACTAAAAGATGGCTGTTATAAGTTTGACACTTATGTCTGTCTGTCCTATAGAACGTATGAACTCATTTCAATGCGATTTTTTTACGAGAAAGAAAGTTCCCTTGCGGTTGTTCTAACCTATGTTTGATGATCAGTTTAGCCGTTTGAAAGTTATTGGGGGTTAGCGCTTGAAAGTCGGGTATTTTAAATTTACCTGGCATATAAAAGATGGTGCTACGGATATAAATTCCACATAACAATGGTTGGAATATATAGTTCCGTCACTCATTACAAGACAGTGTCCACGGGTTTTTTTTTATTTGCTCTGATTGGTCTAGGAAATGACGTGAAGTAATAAATAAATATAAAGAGACAAATAACACTGAATGAGTTAGCCCCAAAGTAAGTTTGCGACTTCTGTTATTGGATACTATTTCAACGATACCATATTTTATAACAAATACATATAGATAAACATTCAAGACCCAGAACAATTTGAAAAAGGCCATTTTCCAACATGCCCTGACTGGGGATCGAACCCGGGACTTCTCTGGGTGGCGGACTAGCATGGTGACCACTACGCCACGGAGGTCGTAGGCCTACGAGTAACAAGAATATTGGCGGATAACGAGATGTAATTACGACTTGATGATAATTACTTAGGACGTCCGCCGTGGCGTAGTGGTCACCACTACGCCACGGCGGACGCCACTTCCGGGTTCAATCCCCGGTCAGGGCAAATTGGAAAATGGCCTCTTTCAAATTGTCCTGGGTCTTGGACGTTTATCTATATATATGTATTTGTTATAAAGTATAGTATCTTTGAGTAAGTATCCCATAACACAAGTCTCGAATTTACTTTAGGGCTAGCTCAATTAGTGTAATTTGTCCCTATATATTTATTTATTTATTATGTTTTCATATACCAGTTGTTTGCTATAGGTACAACAAGAAATCTATTTTATTTTATTGTTGGTGTAACAGTGACATTCCGTAAGCCTGTTGATTTTAGCCAGGAAGCACATAATGCTTTTGTAGTTAAATGTCGCATGTGAAATTGCTTTTCGACTTCCATATAATGCTTATATAGAATTAGCTATGAACACACTCGATAAGAGAGTAAAACCAAACGCAATATAAAGCAAATATTTAGAAGGTACAAGATGGATATAGTGTAATGTAAAATGTGACCAGGAATGAAATATTTTTGTGCAACCTTTAAAGGGTGGTTTTGATTGATATCTACTACATGAACTATCGGTAAAGCAGTACGATACCATCTTTCCAAGATACGATAATTTATAAATTAACACAAGAGGGAATATGCACGTATTTTTTTATTTGTTCAATAAAATCCTTATATAACCACAGTAAACAAATATGAAAGAATTTATAAAATATCTTAATCAGCGACGAACATGTGATACTTTAAAGTTTCAATTAGAAAATGAAGTCCGATATGGACTGGAGACGTCAAAGTCCACATTATCTATATATTTGTCATAGAAAATAGCGTTGTTGTGAGTGAGATAGACATATTTTTGTTTTTTAACCAATTCTTATTTTGTTTTCACTGTTAGGTATTAACTTTTGAATATTTATAGAAAAACTGGTTAGATAACAATTTTTTTTTTCATGTATATATTTATTTATTTAATTTATTGCACTTAAATCTTAAGATTGTAGTACAAAAGGTACAACTTAATGCTTAGCATTGTCTACCAGTTCACCTTTGGGACGTAGCAGAAAAAACCTACGATGTTCAAACTAGGATGATAATGGCTTATAAAGTTTTGTTTACTCGTAAAACTTATCGCTATCTTTTTTACTCTTGTAAGGATAACTTTTATCGTAATATCTTCCGCACTCGGCCTAGTGTGGTCTATCTAGGTCTATGAGAGAGTGTTCCCGGACCGAAACGACATTGAAACATTAAAAAAATGAGTCTATATCTTCCTGAAAGCCGAAAACGCTTCTGTTACACCCCTGGTGTTGCAGTTGTCCATGGGCAGCGGTAATCACTTACCATCATGTGACCCGTTTGTTTGTCGCCCTATAACATAAAAAAATGAGGCTTCACTCTACCTCATACCTCATACCTATATACTGCATTATTACGAAATTATTATAATATTGCCTATGATTAAATATAATTATAATTTTCCCAGCTAACATGGCTACAGTACACTACTTATCCACCGGTATAGGTGGCGACCTCTATTGTCACCCAGCCTTTGTCTCCATACAAAAGGCTTAGCTTTAAAATAAAGTCTAAAAATCAGTTCTGTTTAATTATTACAAACCCTTCTGTTCCCTTTGTTCTGACGTTTTAATGCATATCACAGTGTTTGCCTTCATAATTGTTATCAGCTAGTTTGTATAAAGCCTTGTATACACTAGGAAACATTTGGCGAGCAATATGTGTTGCTTAACATGTTAGGCAATGTTGCACTATAGCGCTCAACGTCACCAGCAATCTTTAAGCGAAAAAAGTGTAAGATTTTCCGTCCCGAATTAATAATTTACAACGAAAGTTACTTCGTTTCAACCGAGTGTTCCACAACACTCACGTTCTTTTCTTTATTTTGTAAGTAATCTCTAACCTACCAAACTATTTTATTTACTTCATGATACATTTCTCACATCATTAATAATTGATAATTATGACATACCAATGTATTCTCACTCCACATATCTATTTTAGTCTCAGTACAACAATTTAGTTACAATTATTTTTAAGTTAACGTTTTTGAGAAAACATCCTGTACTTGCGCGGTGCGTGATGTAAGTAAATGTTTTGACTTAAACAACTACTATCATGAAATCGAAAGTAAAATTGACAATTATAAGTGACACAAATATCCAAAGATAAATAAATGATTTTTTACTTCGACTTTTGATGCATTTTTTCGATAAAAATAACTTGTCTCTGAAACATGTTTGTTCTGGCGACATGTTGCCGACGACTGATCATGCGTAGACAGACAATGTTGATAATAACTTTCAATATATCGAGAAACATGTTGTGCAATATGTTGCGAGTCATAATTTGTCTAGTGGATACGCGGCTTAAAGCCTGTCTAACAGTAGCAGATTTCAGTTGTGTTCGGAATGGGTTACTCAGTTTTAGCTATAAAACTTACGCCTACGGTTCTAAAGCAAGCTATGTATAGATTGATTCGTTTCGACCTAAGTTATTTTAGTGAGTTGGTGTATTATACACGGTGACTTTTCATCGGTTTAGGCGCCGAAGGCATCTTTATAAGGATCGTTAATAAGTATATATATATAAGTTAATAATTCAGAAACAAAATATGTTGACTAAAACTCGAAAGTAAATTCGTGAAATCAACTAGTAGTACCGCCGGCCGGCTAGATTTCGAGTTCATCGGGGTCACGCGTCAGTTACGAACGGGCGTAACTACGTGGTCTCGATCGAAAATCATTTTCGTAACTTATTGATCTTATGTCATACACAAATTTGCATTACGTACATGGATAGAGGAATTTATTTACTACATGACATTCTTTTTTCCAAAACCAATGAAAAGTCAGACTGAATATACACAAATATATTGTCACGTCTTTTTTCTTGGCAGGGTTGTCAGAACCCACGGCTGAATGACCCCAAATCGTTTACATAATCCTGCTTTATCACGCTAAACGTGGTTAGCGTGATAAAGCAGGATTATGTAAACGATTATGGAGACTTCTATAACGTCTAAAGTAAAAAGGAAACCTGTTTGCTGTTTTATACGATCAAATTTAAATGACATTGTCTATAATCACATTGATATAAGTTAATATGACTTTTCTATTTAGTAGACTAAAACATGTCCTGGTGAATTTCATACAAAAAATACGCCAATACTTTTAAAACCAGGTTATACTTTTGAGACTTCAACGCGGAATCTGTATACCTCCTATATTTATGATGTAAATATAAATAAATAAATAATAAATACATTGGGACAAATCACACTGATTGAGCTAGCCCCAAAGTAAGTTCGAGACTTGTGTTATGGGATACTAACTCAACGATACTATATTTTATAACATATACATATATCAATAGATAAACATCCAAGACCCAGGAGAATTTGAAAAAGGCCATTTTCCTACTTGCCCTGACCGGGGATCGAACCCGGTACCTCTGGGTGGCGGACTAGCATGGTGACCACTACGCCACGGAGGTCGTCAACATACAACCATTTTTAGACATAAAACATACAAATAAACCGAACATGAAGTGTATTGTAAAAGAACATTCATTTAACACACAAATATATATATATATATATATATATATATACATATATATATGTATATATATATATATATATTTGTATGTTAAATGAATGTTCTTTTATACGGCCTCTATGGGTCATACTTCTATGGTTTGAGATATAGACTAATGACGTCATAATTTCTTTCAGTTTTTTATGCAATAACAGTACCAAATAATTTATTTTTAATACAGAAAAGTACCCAATTCGAACAACAATGATATCAACTTAAAATCAAGATACTATACATTTACTTACACCAAGTATTTAAAAGGCCGTGTGGTTTCCGGCAGAGTAGAACAGGGCCACACCCAGTCCTCCCGTGGATATCGTAGAAGGCGACTTAGGGAATGCAAGCTAAACAAAGCTTATAAACAATGAGACCTCTCCAACCCGTCTGGCCAGCGAGGAGAGTGTAGGCCATTTCCTCTGGCTGCTCTGACCAAGTATGGTTCTGGTAGTACAGAGGGGGTCATGCTCCTGCAGTGGAGACAAAAAGACCTGATGATGAAGTATTTAAAAATATTCAAAAAGAAAGCTCAAATTGCGCACAATGAGTGAAATAATTAAGTAAAACTCGACACGTGCCTTCACATCTTCTACGGTTCTCGAACAATTCAGCAATGGACCTTTTATCAAAGGATGAAACGCGATGATTCGAAAACAATGAATCCTTTTGATCTGTATGCACGCTTTGGCACCGGGTACAGAGTTAAAGTATAGAGGCAAAGAGAACCAGCTGAAATTAGTTAATAGTTCAGAATTCCCCCAGAATAGCGCTAGTATAGCAAAAGAGTATGAAAAAATAACCGGCCGAGTGCAAGATGGACTAGTGCACGAAGAGTTCTATACCTATAAAAAAATCACGTTTGTCGTATCGGAGCCCCATTAAAATATTTAGTATTTGTTGTAACAGCGGCAACAGAAATATGTATCTGTGAAAATTTCAACTGAATAGCTATCACGTTTTGTTAACATTTAAAAAGAAAAACATATTGTTTATGACATGTATATTATGATATGATGATATAGATGACACATATGATAATTCAATACGTTTCATGACATACAGCCTGGGGACAGACAGACAGACGGACAGCGGAGTCTGATAGTAATAGGACCCCGTTTTTATTCTTTGGGTACGGAACCCTGAAAATTAATGATACACCCGCATCCACAGTCTCCACTGTATCAAAAAAATTGAAAATAGTGTTACAAAGCTGAAATTTTGAGTTTTGAGGGTATAAATGGGCAATTCCAATGATTTACCTTTCCTTGTGTAATTTTCTATCCCACTCTAATAGTTTAAGCGCATACGTTATATTTTTCCCATCGGCTACTGCAGCGCCTCCATAATTTAACGCTTTTTAAGGGACACATTTGGATACACATAGATGACTCTCCGTACCTCTATCCTGCATAGTTTGGAGATACATAGGCGGTCACAGCCGCAAGCTTTGCATTTGACAAGCTCTCATTGGACATTCACCTAAATGCTTCTGGTCTGACTTCACGAGGAAATTGGACACAATTTGAAGATTCTACGTGTAACGGGATGTCCATTTGTAAATAGATTGCCAGTTTTTGTTGCAAAACAACGTTAAAAAATTTAGAAGTAAATTTTTTAACGTTGTTTTTTAAAAGACTAAGTATGCTTGCTAGGCTGTTAGCTAGCTTATTCAAAGCTACTTTACCCTAGCATATATTCTAGTGGCTTTGTGAGCTATAGACCTCGCGAGTCACCCCGACCTTTGAAGTTTATCGGATAAAAAAATTGCGTCTTAAGAGTAAAAAAAACTGTTTATTATATATTTTTTTTGAATAGCTGAAATATGACATTTTTAAAGTTATAAAACCCTACATTTCCGCCATTTTGAAAAATTTCAAAAACCTGAATCGAACAAATCTTCTTCATAATTTTCAAGCCTTCTCACAAAATGTTACGAGACTCGGTTAAGAAATGCGACCCGAAGGCGACTAGGTGAAAACAGCCGGACAGACAAACAGACAGCCAGACTAAAGCATTTTTGAAGTGAAAACTTCTTTAGCGGCGTTGTACACTTTTTTTGTAATGGGTAAAAAATGTTAAACTTGCGTCAGGGCATCAGGACACGTGACCCTGATCGAAAATTCGTAAGACGGATAGACAGTAGACAGCCCAGTGTTGCCAGCAAGGTCTTGTCAAAAGATACCTGAAATGTACAAAAAAAGTAACCTTCTAGGAAAAATAAACATTTACATTTTTAACCTACTTCCAAAAAATAAGGTTATTAATTTTTCGAAATCTATTATTTATTTTTTTATGTATGTTCACCGTATTCGAAGATGCCTGGAGTGATTTGAAACATTATTTTTGAAGTGAAAACTTCTTTAGCGGCGTTGTACACTTTTTTTGTAATGGGTAAAAAATGTTAAACTCGCGTCAGGGCGTCAGGACACGTGACCGGATCGAAAATTCGTAAGACGGATGGAGAGTAAACAGCCGGCGCGGCGCGGCGTAAGAGAGGAAATATCCCCCTCTCTTTCTACGGCGCGGCGAAAATGTATGCCTGCGCTTGCTGTTTCGTTTAGGCGGCACTGGGCGCTTGCGCGAATGATCGTGTGTGTTTATGTTACAGCGTGCCACGCGCTTCCATGGAAATGCACAACGTTAATATTCAAGTTTTCACTCCTGCCGGCACTCCCGGGGTGCAACCCGTCGTTTTTCGCCTATCTCGCTGAGACGCTTCGCTCGCTCAGTCAAATAAGCTTTGACATTTCTGTGTTAACCAATAAGCCACGATGCCATCAGCACTTTAGTCTTACCTACCCTATCTGTTTTAACCTGCACTGTCCCACTACATATCCTTTCTCTCATCCCGATTTAGAGCGACCTGCGACCAATTTCTCAAAACATCTTATGTCATCACTGCAACATTTTCTTAGCCTGCTTGGCTTCTTATATACCACGTACCTTTTTTCTCCTTTTAACTAGATAAATATAAATAAATACGGACAAATCAAACAGATTGAGCTAGCTCCAAAGTCAGTTTAAGACTTGTGTTATGGGATACTAACTCGTCGATACTATTGTTTATAATAAATACATAATAATAAATAAACATCCAAAACCTAGAAAAAATTGAAAAAGATCATTTGCCATCTTGATCTGACCAGGGATCGAACTCGGGACCTGCGATGTGATAGCGTGCAATAATAACCACTAGGCCACAGAGGTCATCTTATTGAAGAGCTAACACTCTTGTCTGTGGAGCAACTCATGCCTTCCATCTCTCTCTGTCCAAAGTCAACTCTTTTTCATCCTTGAAGGTTGAAACATGGTTTGATCTTTCAGAAGTTTTTTAAAATTATCTTTAAGAAATAAAGACCTGTACCACATACCCTTTATGTAATTGAACGAGCGAGCGAAGTTCTCCGAGTCTACTTTAACAATCCGGCGTTTGTATGTATGTATGTTTGTTCGACGATAACTCAAGTAGTTTTAATAGGAGCTTTATGAAATTTGGTAGGCTAAATTGGTCAAGGGTTTGCCGAAATATGGGGTCCACGATATCACAGTTCGGGGCGAATTACTGTTATAATATAATTTAAATTTAAAATGTTACCTTTAGGCATTAGATACATTTTCCTTATTTTGATACGCCACTTTGAGAGCAGGTTTTGCATATAACAATATACTAGTTCCCTGAAACATTTCGCCTTGTATTTCTAAGGAGGTAGAACATAATTATTTTCATTTTCGCTAGTATGAATTCAGAAATTAGCGATGCGAGGCAAGCAGGCGGTAGCTAAAATTATAACAATTATTATTTTCCTTCCAAACATATTTGTCTTGAAAGCTGTTGCAATATATATATTAATTTATTTAACTTTGTATATTTTAAGGCGTAAAAGGGCTGTAAGTAAAGTAAACGAAGCAATGCGCGGCGAAGCTTCGTAGACTAAGTGCCGGAACAGACGGGACGCAAGTTGCGTCGCGCAACAGCTAGAGATGGGCAGTAGATAGAACCCAATCTACCCATTTGAGTATTTACTCACTAGATTTAATAAATAGAGTAAATAAAGGGTGCTCATATATTGACATCGCATTTGATGTCTGTTTACTTATTTTAACATATGATTACGTCGTTTCACACCTCCCAGCAAGAAAATCATAATAAGTCAAAGAAGCTTACTTTCAGGAGTGATTAGTGTGGTATTTTCATATATTTTATAGTCGCATTTGACGTTTAGCTACATTTTAAGCATATTATAGCGTATGCACATACTTTCCGACAAGAATTGCAAGTGTAAACTAGAGTTAGGTTCAAATTTGTCATGATAACATGAAATAATGAATATGAATATAAATATGAGTCACAACTCATATAAATCAATATACTCACCAAATGGATAAATAAGTATATTTATCGGGTATTTACTCAATCTACTGAGTAAATATTCAAATGGGTTGATTGAGTATTTATGCAACTCCCATCACTAGCTGTTACGCGACGCAACTTGCGCCCCGTCTGTTACGGCCCTAAAAAGTGATCGCGATAAAGCAGTGTTCATACTAGCGGCTTCGTTATTTTTCACAAACTATCGGGCAATAATCCAAGATGGCGTCATGTACGTGTTTTAAATATGGACGACGACTTTCTTTACATTTACATGTATGCTAACAATTACATACATAATGCATTTATTGAAACCTAAAAAGAAACCTAGAAAGAAAAACCTAAAAATTTTAACACCATTTTATCGTTCCACTCCATTTTTACGCATTAACAACCGTGGCACCATCGTACAGCACGCGTCTGAACAAGTTGAAAACAAACGCCAAAATGAACAACGCTAGTCCGACCACGCAGAGCGAATTGTTAGCGCGCTAAAACCCTTTGATGTACTGTCATGGCGTCACCCGCGCGATAACGAACACGAAGTCCGAATATTCGGAACGATACCCGATAACGGCCGGTCACATTTGCGCGTGTCTCTCTTGCTCTACGTGAGTAACCCGTGCTGTGTTAATAAAGATTGACATGTGTCACGCGACAGTTTGCGACAGTCGGTAACCGTCGCGCACAACCCGCAACAGTATGTCCGCGACACAGGTCGGCAACGGTCGGTAGCCGTCAGCAACCGTCGGCGACCGTGGCCGACCTGAAGTGCCATTTTTCAAACGCGGAGTCACTCAAACGAATGGTTTTTGTATGGGAAAACCATTCGTTTAGGTGACTCCGCGTTTGAAAAATGGCACTTTTGTGTTGCGGGCATAATTGCGTTCGTTTGTAATTTGTAAGAGTCAATAAATTTGTCTTTTTTTACAGATCGAAATATGTATTGTATATTTGTTGTTTCGAATACAATCATGACTTTATCCCTTATTAAGTAGACGGTACCAAGGGCTGAAATCCAAAGGTCACGTGACGTTTAGCATATTGGTGTAAACGTGGTAAAGGGGAATCAAAATAGTGATGGAATACTAGCCTCATCACCTATTGACAAGATTCAGACAACCCGTTCCCTTGGTCGGCTTTTGCAATCTTCGTGGAAAGAGAAGCAACTGGTACATGCTACGTTTTTGCCTTTTTAACCGACTTCAAATAAAGAGGAGATTATTAATTCGTTGGAATCTTTTTTTAATGTATGTTCACCAACTTTATTACTCAAAGACGCCTAGACCAATTTTGATATTTCTTTTTTTCCCTAAAAAGCATACTTTTCTGGTAGTTCCATTGAAAATTCGTCAAAATCGGTAGTGTTGATTGAAGTCGAAGTCGATTTTTAGTTATAAAAATATATTACTAAACTAGAGGCAGTAAGGATAAACCATTGATACTCGTAAATGCGGAAGACTCTCAGTCTAGCATAATCTCATTGATAAGCAAGTTTTGCTTTAGGGATTAAAAATGTGATTTAAGTACTTACTAAATAACTAGTTGTTCGCCCCGATCTATAACATCGTGAACCCCATATCTCGGAAACCTCTAGACTGGTTTGGCTCATGTTCGAACTTAAAAATTTTTTTGGCTGCTTTAAATTTTCACGAAGCTTCGATCAAAATTACTTGAATTATCATCGAACAAACATACTTACAAAAATCGGATTGTTCAAGCACACTCGAAGAAATTTGCTCGCTTCGCTCGCTTTTTCTATGAAAAGTAAAAACCAAAGCATTATTCCAAAAAACATTTTCACAAATGTGCCAACGAAATGGAATACTACCACGTAAGAAGGCGAGAAGTAATTACTGGGACTTAATTTAAATAGTGTACCAGAGTCAATTTTGTCATATTTCTATGAAATTAAATTTAAGCCGTAATGGTATGAGAATAAAGTGTGTTTCTCTTTAACGAAGAACTCGTCATTAAATTAGATGGGAAGTTGTTTTGTAATGCAAAGGACTGCATCAGTAGGAATGCACTACTTCATACTTTGCATTAATTCATACTAAGACTCCATATTTTCAGAGAGAATATACGTAAGTAAATTTTAAATAGCCTTAGCTTACATTTTTTTAAATAAACGTATTTTCTTCTTAAGAATAAGGACTAAAACATTTTTACCTTTTTTTTTCTTTATGAATTTAATAATACTTATGTCAGATAAAACTAAGACTTTTATTATCATTTATTATTTGTGTGTATTTAAGTAGGTCACTGTGACAGTGTGTACTTTTAATTTAGAACTTGTTAGTTTGAAAACAGGGTACGCGTGTTTTACCAAATGTGCATCTGGCAGGATGTTAGACCCATCCAATTGATCTAGCTGCAGACAAAGTATTCAAATAGTTGCCAGAATAATAAACATATATTTTATGAAAATTTGCCGGGATTTAAAAAATAAGTTTGGGCCCGGTACCAGTAAATTAGTCCTGTTCAAACTTGCAAGTATAAGTAAACTGAAAGTACATAGGTCCCTACAATAGTTAATCGCACTTAAATTATTTGTGAGAAAATAAATAAAGTCTGCCACCTCAACGGCTCTTAATCCGTTAATTTTTGATTACAATCTATTTGTTCATGGCACATCGGGTTTTTTAATGGCGCGGCCTTTGTGGCGAGCAGACGGCGTGTAACATTTCATCAAATGAACCATTTTTATAATTAAAGTCAAAACTAATTCTTTATCTTTAGATATTTGTATCACTTTATAATTGTCAATTTTTCTTTCGAATTCATAATACGAAGTTGTAGACGTCAGATCATTTACCTTAAGCTAAGTTTACTGCCGCTTCCTAGCGCAAGTATAGAAGAAGCGGTAACAAACTGTACTGCAGCATTTTCTCCAAAAAAAGTCAACTTACAAATTATACTGATATTAAAATTTGATATGTGGAGTGAGAATACATTGGTATTACATTATTATTAATTAAAAATGGTGTAAGAAACATCATAAATAAAATAAAATATGGTGGTAGCTTAGAAATGACTTACAAAATAAAGAAAAGAACGTGAGTATCGTGGAATACTATATGGTTTACAGAGCAATTGTAACGTATTCTATGATTAAAGGCTATTTCTTTTTGTTTTCACAATGTAATATCGAAAGCGGGACCCTTGTTACGAGATGTGCAAGTATTAATAAGAAGTCCATCCATTACATCGTTATATCGTGGAACTTGCAAGTTGCGACGGCCGACCAAGTTGGTGTTTGCGAACATAATTACGAGTAGGCGGCTGCGATTGGGCGAACTCCGCGTGAAATTGGTACACGCTACTTGGGACACCACACTAAAACTTCAGACTTGAGAAAATATATTCTTATTAATTTCGTGTAAGGCACCCACCTACTTTGTAGATTATCAGAACAAGGTACTTAGCAGTGATATATTGGATGGTGACCACTTCTAAACATTCATTTTAGAAATAATTAAGGGAACGCCCATATTTTGCAATAGATTTTAGTAGTTGAAATGATGATTATGATTATACGATTAAGGATTTCTTATCTGATAAATTGTAAATTAACTTTGTTTCATAGTAAATTGAAAAAGGTTTATAGATGTATTTAAGTATATTTTTATAGTCTTATGACAAAAAGCTCTTCTGACAAAATTTGCACACCGGTAATGGTAAACATGATTGGACAAAACAGAATGTAATATCTTGTAACACATGTTTGGCAAATAAATTATCTTTATCTTTACGATAACACGAAATTATTTACTCGCTATTTTACAAGAAAGAAATAATAATACAATGTGTCAGAAATATTTTGTGTTTTATGTTGGTTTATCGTTATAGAACTTGCAAGTTGTGACAGCCGACCGAGTTGGTGTTTGCAAACATAATTACGAGTAGGCGGCCGCGATTAGGCGAACTCCACGTGAAATTGGTACACTCTACTTGGGACACCACACTTAAACTACACACATGAGAAAATAAGTTTTATTTGTTTCGTCAGGCACCCACCGTCTAGGTTAGTAGATTATTAAAATAATGTAGCAGATTATAAGCCGTTATCAACAATAATTTTGAAAAATCTTGAGGAAGCCCTACATTTTGCGTGTCTTTGGGTTTTTTTTACATACATATAGGCAGACAGACAGATAGACAGACCGACAGACAGACATTGCGTCAAACTTATGACACCCCTCTTTTTGGTGGGGGCTGAAAAACAAAATGTCGGTCATTTTAGAAAGTCATATAAACGGGTAGGCTTTGAGAATAAAGTTAATCAAAAAAGGTAACTACGCATCAATTGAAAAAGAAAGGGGAGGCCTTTATTATGTAGAAGGGCATATCTACAGGCTGAATATAGATATTTAAGTACGTACGAGTAGGTATGTTATATTACGTTTGGTAAAACAAAAATATTTTCTCAAAATACCTATACTTAAACAATAAATACTTTTGGAGCAACACTTTGCAAATATTGGAACATAACATTATTACATTTTTCGAATGAAAACAATGTAATTTTCCTTTAAAAACAACAATAAAATTACAAGCTTATTACCAAGTAATATAATTTTTGTCGAGGTCCATGTTAAATTAATGTTTTCGTTTAAAATTTCTTTGGACTAGCAATCAAGCAAAATAAGGTATGTTTATTCTTGCTAAATAAATGCTCAAAAATAAGGCGATTTCCACTGGCAACGGGCCCCTCCGCGGTGTGCGGTCCGGCAGATTTCTCGCGCGGCGACGGACGTGCAGATCTGCTTCACCCAACTGTTTGATCAACTTCCCCGTGCGGAGCAGCAATCTACGACGGCCCCGCGCAGATTGGTAGAATCTGCGCACGGGACACACTCTTGGTAACGTCCTACTCGTATATGCATAAAAACACGCGCGGTACTGCGTAGCAGTGTGTTATACCCCGCGGCTAGCACCACGCCACTGCACAGATTGGCAGAACCTGCCGCTCGGGATGCGCTCCCTCGCGGTGATGCGTTACGTTGGACTAGGCGTGTTTTCAATACAAATACTAGAGATACTTGTATACAATGTTAAAATCTGCGGCCCCGCGCTCCGCAACGGTGCACGGTGCTGTGCGATCAACGCCTAAAGTTGAAAAAGGATAATATTACTACAACCTACTTAAGTACATTTTATTAGTGTTCCATTATAGTTTATTTGCGATACCATGACCGCGTTTTTTTATAATTTTTCAAAACTAAAAACCGACTTCACCCCGAAACTACACAACCGATTTGATAAAATGTATATGGGACTATCTGATTAATATACCCTCTCAAACATTTTTTTTTTCGCATTGGTCTTGTTGTTTTCGAATAATTGGTGATTATACATTTTAAAAAAATCGAGACGAATTAACAACCTCCTCCTTTTTTGGAAGTCGGTTAAAAAGCCGACGCCTTTGAAGCGCGACGATGGCATACCTACCAATTAAACAGATCTACGATTTTCATTATTTTAGACGATTTACGAATAACGACAGGTTTTAGAGACTTACCTGGGGGCACGGCAGTTGGCCATTGTACAAAACAATCTAATTTAATATAATATTTATTACTTGTAAGGTACATTGTGTTTTCATGCGATGGCTAAATCATTGTATTTATTTTTAAAAAATAATAAAAATATTGATATGGTCACTATAAGATATTGTTTGATGAGGTTAGCTAATTACGTAATAATTTAAGATAGGAGAACCCTTACTTAAGGTGGCCCTTCCCGGCGGCTCTGTCGTCATCGCCGTCGTCGTTTCTATTTAAATATTTTTTTTATTTTTACAATTTATGAGTATTTTATGAACGGTCGAAGTTCAGGTAAAATTTGTGCAAAAAAGCAGATTTTTGGAGGCGTAAACTGAACTTGTTTCTTCAAATATTCATATTTTAGAAACCTAGGAATAGTGCACGAGATTAACTCAAAATATTTCAAGAAATATCACTTTCAACGCCATAATTACGTACGAGCGCTTGTATGAAAAGTAAGACGGGAAGGCTGCTCTTAAGTAGGGACTGAATATATTAAGTGACTTGGTATTACTGGATCTCCCAACATTTTACGCCAGAAAAACTGAATTGCGAGATTAGTTTTTTTTTTGATGACGTATTACTATATACTTTTGTATATTCGCACATAAAGATAACTTCTATATTCTCTCTTTTTTACAACTGCGGTAAAAAAATTGCGCTCGTTTTACATCCAGAAGCCCTGAATTCAAACCCACTTTATAGTAAGTCTAACAAATTAAAGATCGCGAAGTCTTAACTATCAGTGGTTACACTATCACCCTTACTTTGGTAGCATGTTGGCGACTGCCGATCAAACTAACACATTATTACAAATAATCTTATGTTTAGTTTCCTTCCGTGCAAATTTACACCTTTTGTCTTTGTAAAAGAGTAAGTTTTTGTGTCACATAGTTACGGTTTTTAGTTTATTTTGGATTTCATGTTTCGTGTAGGTGAAAACCCCTTAATGCAGTATCACAAGGTGGCTCCATACGTAGGTATAGTTTGGCAGACATTTTCCGTTATCTATGCTATTATTAATTACCAAACTATGGGTGTTCGAAATATTTGGGGCAATTTAACTATTTCCTGTGAATTTCAAGTAGTTTGTACTTTGTCTTTGCTGCGTCCGGTTCGATAGAGGTTGTATTAATTTGTTTATGAATTTTAAGCGACAGATCAAAGTTTTAACACAAATTACATTCAAAAAAGCTCTTTTAAAAGCCATTACCTCGTCACATAACCTAAGTTAGGTAGCAGATCCCGGGGTGTGAAGCGTTACCACTGAGGATGCAACCGGGGATGTGCTCGTATGATGATAATAACATTCAACAGTTTCTTTTGCAATTATCTTTTCAGCAGTGGTTATTCCGAAACGTTTCTAGCTAGATTCTGGCTTGTGTTCTAAAAATAAGTTAAAAAATGGGTAATCTATCATACTCGCGAATATTTTTCGATATGAATTTTATTTGTTCGAAAACGGTATGACGAAGTTTTGAATGCCAAGTAGCTTCTTTTACATATTTTGTGTTTCTAAAAACCTTATTTACATATGTTTCGCTGTCCAGAAAAACCGTTGTCCGATAATCAAAGCCTGTAATTTTAATTTGACACGTGTTTTACTAACAATTATTTTTATTTCCACAGATAAAAAGCAAACTTTTCCATATTTCACAAAAACAACTTGACCACGATGGATAGGTTAGGTTCGGTAGGTTTCCTGTGATCAAAACCAGAGCGAGCAAGCAAAGAGAGCGACTGACTTAGCTTGGCGAAAGTAACACAGACACAAAAACGAAAACATCACAATCGATAATCGGATTTTTTAAATATGTCAATTGAATTTTCGGCCAAATGAAAATGAGAGATAAATTTGTCATACATTTAATTTAAAAAACACACTGCAGTGATGGTTGGCGTAAAAGCTGTCCATCATAAAAACAAAAAGTTTCACTTCATTTTATTTTCTACTTCGCATGGTTTTTTTTTAACACTAAGGACATCCATAATTACCTTAGCAGAGTTAAATTAATTAAAAACGGGAAAGCGCACTCCTGGCTTTGAAAGAGCCACAGAGGAAGAGGATTTCGTTACACCGTCGCCGAAGCGGTTTTCAGCGCTGCGGCGGCGCACGCTTGAATTTTGTTTTCAGCGCTGCGACGCACGGTTAGATTTTGACAGTTTTTGTTACGCCGCTGCGGAAGCGGTTTTTAACGCTGCAGCGACGCACGCTTGGATTTTATAAATTTTTGTTACGCGTCCGTGGGGAAGCGATTTTGAACGCTGCGGCGGCAGACGCTTGGGTTTTGTTACTTTTTGTTATACCGCCCCGGAAGCGGTTTTCAACGCTGCGGCGCCACGCGCTTGTATTTTTTCAGTTTTTGTTACGCTTCCGTGGACGCGGTTTTATTAGTATTTGATACGCTGCCCCGGAAGCGGTTTTTGACGGTGTCATGGTGCACCGTATGTAATGGTTAGTACAAATATTAGAAATCAAAGCTCGCGGTGACGCAGTTGTAAAAATCACTGCCACTAAAGCGTAATGTGTAAGCGCTCTAAGGACGAAATCGGGAACACTATGAATAAGAAGAATTTATTAGCATAACAAATATAACCTCAAAATTACTTATTTATTTCTCATATAATATTCAAAGCTGAGAAACTTTTAAGTCAATCTTCTTAAACCTCCTGTTTAGAAATTAAATCGGAAAAGATCGGAAGTACCTATCGTAATAGAAAGTAAATCATTGAATAAAAGGTGTTAGTAAAGTGGGTATCGGCTATTAATCGGCTCAAGTTCAGAGAACTTCATTTCAATGGACTTGTTAGTTAGTAACGACGAATTATTGGCATTGAAATTTATTGAGGGAAAACCGAAAAAGCTGGATTTTCTGCGTTTGTTTGAGAGGAAATAAGCCATTGAATTGCCATATTTTTTTCTGTCTCATTGTATAACTTTTTGGCTGTTTGTTAAGCTGCCGTGTTGCTTCGAAAACCGGGACCCACTTTTCTCCACCTTGCATAGTCTCCGGTATGCACTGTTTTAAGATTATTGTGACCTTTGACTTGCTTCTATCTTTAATATCCTTAGTCAAGATACTTGTAGCAAGTTAAAGATTTACTCGTTTCTCTTCATAAAATAAGTACCTAAGTAAAATACATATGAACTGCAATACATTTATATTCTAAATTGTTTTCTTTGTTTATCATACGTGTAAGTGGCGTACATTATGGTAAAATTTTTCAAGCTACCTAAAGGTATCTGACAAAGCTTAACGACTAAATGTGATTCTCAAAGCACGAAAAGTTTAATATAATGAATGCTTCCTAACTAATCAAAGTATGAACCACGCAGTGTTTGCTTTCCATGCATAATCACTAGTGACAATACACAATCATTTTTACTTATAATGAATATTCATGTGTTTATCAAAAAGAATTTAATATAATTATATTTGTCATAAATACAAATTGTTATAAATAGTAATAATCATAAAATAATTTGTTAATAATAGTAATTACTTATAATTTAAATAAAAATAAAATTTATTTTAAAAACTATTTATAAAAAAATTTAAAATTGGCCTCATGTCATAAAATTAATGGGCCTCCTCCGCCGCACCATAACCTATACTTATATGACCTAGGTGGTCAACATGACTCCAATAACGAGTCTGCTGTTTTCTGTCTGTCTGTGATTAGCATTATAACAATGCCAGGCCAGATTAAATTTTGAGAGTAAAAATTATATATAATATCTTTTGGTTAACCCCGCTTGTAATGGGATAAGGGACAGAAGAAAAAGATGTATATTTTACAAAAATATTATGAAAAAACTCGTTAAGTTATACTATGGTTGTAACCAGAAGAGTTATGACAAAGCCAATATGAGGAACCATTTTATGAAAAAACCCAGTATTATACCTATAAAATGTGAATATGTCTACAAAATCATTACTAAATTAAACATTATGTGAAACAATTATTATGATAAAAAAGTTATGTCAAAGTCCTTACGACAAACCATATTATGATAAATATACTTATGTGAAATGAGAGGATCCCGCTTGATATGGGCATCTCAGCTTTCCGAAATGAACGATACTTATCATTCGAAAATTGAATTAAAAAAAAATCATCTCTGAAATAGCCCATTGTGGATTTGGAGGCGTACAAAAAACAATATATAATCGGTTTAATCATACGTTAATAAATAATGGCCATTACATGGGCTGAGTCTGCATTTTATTATTTATTTATTATGGCTGGGGATGCGTAACAACCGTTTCCTGTTAATAGGTGGCTTACGTTACTTCCAAAATTTAAATTAAAAAAAAAGAACAGGATATTATATGAATAATAATTTAACACGGTTTCATTCACGTAGTGTAGTCGGAAAAGGCTGACTAGTTTCAATCGGTTTAGACAGTCATCATCAGGGCGAATGTTAGGAGGGACGGCGACCCGATGTGTAAGGAGCGACGAAACAGATTTAGTTATGTAATTTCGTTAGTTTTAATATAATAGGATATTATAAAGTCGTGAGAAATTTTGTTGCAGTTAATGAATAGTATTTATAATAGTAAATGTATGTAATTATGTGGATATGTGTATGTGTGTTCCACCGTAGCATCTGAACGGCTTATCCAATTTTCACAAATGATAGATTTATCGGTTTTTCATTTAATATCCGGGTGACATAGACTACAATTAGTATGCAAAAAAGTATACAACGAACCTTACATACCAAAAAAAAAACGCTCAGAAAGATTTTTTTTTCAGTATCGATGGGGATCAAATGTAAAGGTCTTGATTAGCACATTTATATAAATTGTTCGCTGTACATCCTCCCGTAGTCGGGTAGTTTAATTAATTAAATATATTTTTATTATTCTATACTTTATCGAAATAGGATTAAATGTAATGGTTCATGTACCTCTATCCATTCGATACGCTAAAACATTGACTAAAAATCACTTTCTTAGTCTTGTGTAACTAATTTTAAAACCCTAACTAAAAATCACTTTCTTAGTCTTGTGTAACTAATTTCTTTCCCCTACAGTATTCTGTAGGGGACCTCTTCCTGTCTAAGCATCGTGTACTGGTTTATTTTGAATCATTGTGATATATATTTATTTATTTGTATGTATATAATGAAATTATATTGTGTCATGGTATGTAAATTTATATAGTTATATGTATATTAAGTTATTTATTATGTGTATATTTACAATGTTAACTGGTTATTGTATTTATTACCATATTAATTTATAAAATTCTAACTGCGCCACCTGTTATCTTATTATATAGTTCGCACTCCTTCTCTTTTTGGTTGCCTGTAAAAGATTGCTTCGGCGATAAGGCCGCCTCTTGTACCTCATAATATTGTTACCCTTATTTTGTAAGTATTTCGAATATGTGAATGTTTTTTGGTGCAATAAACTTTTTTGTATTGTATTGTATAAATACGTCTTAATACCAAATATGCAACAGCTATTAATCTATAACTGCAAAGAACTGTCGAAATAGGGTCACCACTAGTGTTGTAAGCAATAGTATAACATATCGATAGTCCATCGATACTATCGTAGCCTAAAAAAACAGTAATAATATCGATAGTATTGTGACGAATATCGATATTGTAAAACTATCTATGTGATTTAGTGATTTAGCTATCGATACTATCGATATATTATAATACTATCGATAGTGATTTAGCTATTGATAGGTTTTCGTACAAAAAGTAGTTACAGTATCGATACTATGGATAGTATCGATAGTATCTAAATTCAATAGTATCGACACTACCGATAGTCTTATCTTTCATCAATAGTATTGCAAACTATTGACAATCGATACTATCGATAGTATCGATACTGTAACTACTTTTCGTACGAAAATCTATCGATAGTGATTTAGCACTAAATAAATAAATATATATATAGGGACAAATTACACTGATTGAGCTAGCCCTACAGTAAGTTCGAGACTTGTGTTATGGGATACTAACTCAACGATACTATATTTTATAACAAATACATATATAGATAAACATCCAAGACCCAGGACAATTTGAAAAAGGCCATTTTCCAACTTGCCCTGGCCGGGAATCGAACCCGGAACCTCTGGGTGGTGGACTAGCATGGTGACCACTACGCCACGGAGGTCGTCCTATAATATATCGATAGTATCGATAGTCTGATCGATATTGTGACTGTTTTTCGAGGTCGACTATCGATAGTTATGCAACGGTAGTCACCACACATAAAGCTGTCCTACAACGTTGTTAAGTAAACCTAAGGTCAACAATCCCAAACATAAGTAACCCTCACTATTTACACAGACAATGGCGAAATGTAAATGGGTTCTGACATTGAATTAATTTGTCTTCATTTGTGTATTGTGGGCCGTCTTTGGTCGGCATTATTTGTTCTAAGCAGTTTTGGGTGTAGTTATAGCATCTAGCTTTTGGCTTGATTAAGTTTTAATTAATTTAACCCTTTAATGTATAAATCTTCCGATTTTCATTAAATGTACATCATTAGTCAATAATATTACAAATCACATGGGAAAATATAAAAAAAAAACTCCTTTGTTTTATTATAAATTAAATAAAATAAAAAACAAAATTTTCAAAAGATGCCTCCCCTATAAAATCATTTTTTTTTCATTTTGTTATTTTTATTTACGAATTACAAAAATGTCTTTAATTTCCTATTTGATGCAATTTATTTTGTGTCACTTTGACCATTTTAAATTTATAAAATGTGTTTTTATAAGAAATATGCATTTTGGTTCTATGGTACGCTGTCGCGAAAACGTTGACTTCGCATAGAAGAAAAAAATTTAAAATTTCCAATAAAATAGTTCAAATTTTTTATTATATACCAAAGGTAGATTACAATTGATCATAAAATAGTAAAAAATATAAAAGGAAATAACTATTAAAAAATTCAGTATGATCTGAAAACATCACAGTATGCACTTAAGGGTTAACATATCTTCTTCTTCGCCTACGTTCATGTGTTTATACACAGAATATATCCCTAACCAGACATAACACGTTAATTTTCCTTGTCAGCTATGTGATAAAGCAATTTATCTTTCGATTATTCATATAATATGGTGAACAAACTTTAATTTAACTATAAAAAGTACAAAAAGATTTCTTAGGGCGTGTTCGGATGACACGCGCACACTAAGCTGAATTTTTCGAGGTCCAGTGCTGCCTTTAAAATAATTTATTTGAAATAAATTATTACTTTGGCTTGGATTAGCTCATTAAAGTAGCAGTGGGCGGGGCACATAGCGCGAAGAACCGATGGCCGATGGGGCAGAAAGGTTCTCGAATGGCGGCCACGTACCGGCAAGCGCAGCGTAGGACACCCACCTGCTAGATGGTCAGATGACCTGAGCAAGGTTGCAGGGAGGCGCTGGATGCAGGCCGCTTCCGATCGGTCGTTTTGGAAATCCTTGGGGGAGGCCTATGTCCAGCTGTGGACTTCCTGTGGCTGATATGATGATGATGATGAATAGTTTCAATATATATATATATATATATATATATTCTATAATACCTCACAATATAGTTAATAGATTGAGGTGTTACTTATAAAAGTCAAAGTTACATAGGTACTATGTGATTTGAATTACTTTGTGCGATTCCGCCACCAGTTAGTTCATGCAAACTATTGTCGATGCTTGACCGCCGAACCATCAAAAACTTGTTTGGTACCTGAGGAGTCGTAGAGAAGTGAAATACGTGTCGTGTATGCGGTGTCCGATGTTGCTGTAGCCGCAGCGGATGCAGCAGCATGGGAAAGAGCATGCATCAGCTATTGGTGGCGGGTTTGCTGGGACTAACAGTAGTGTGGGTGTTGCAAGCCGGAAATAGTTTGCATGAACTAACTGGTGGCGGAATCGCACAAAGTAATTCAAATCACATAGTATACATCACAATATATATTTTTAACAAATTTTGTTATTCAACCGTATAAAAGTTAATACTTCTAGCTTAATTATTCATCCAGGCGTGGTCGTGTATCAAGCAGTTATTTTTAATCATTTAGACACACCCTCCATTGCGTGTTATTACTCCCGTGGCAATACACGGCTTACTTTTCATAACACCAACTGTTATGCAGGGAAGTTTATGCCCTCATTTTGAGGGTTATGCCATGCCACTGAATGACAAAAACAAATCAATATTCGTCCCAACAATGCTTATGTGTCTTAAATTCTTTTAAAATAACTACTCTAGTTTCAAAGATTTTAATGTTTAAAAGTTGTTCTGTTCTGATGATGATGATGATGATGATTGTACTGAGTAAATTATCAGATCAACTCATCACATAATGTTTTCCGTCAAAATATAAAAAAGAAACAGAGTCCACACACATAACATTTTGACGACCTCCGTGGCGTAGTGGTCACTATGCTAGTCCGCCACCGAGAGGTCCCGGGTTCGATCTCCGGTCAGGGCAAGTTGGAAAATGGCCTTTTCAAATTGTCCTGGGTCTTGGATGTTTATCTAAATATGTATTTGTATCCTCTTCCTTCTGAGATTCCGTAGACAGTGGACGTGTTGCTAGTTTAATTTCTATAAAATTAAAAGTGGTCGTTCTAATTACCATCATATACGTTATTGTACTCGGGCGCAATTCCTATCAAATATACCTGTGTACTTACGTCGCAAAAATATTAGCACTGCACGAGATAACGGCCCCGACGGACGACAGCAAGTTGCAGCGAGCGCGGTTACCGCATCCTCACCCCCGCGAGCAAAAGACAATCGCTATTTTTCGCCTCACTCAGACGGACGGACCTCGCATCGCCTGCGATAACGAGACGCTGCGTCATCGAGTCATTAGCTGGCTAACTGTTACTACGGCCTACTAGTACGAGCGATATTGAGGTGTGTTATATACGTTCACGCAATAGCGGAGTTATTTATTTGTCATAGTTGTTTCTTTCTTTAAAACATGTCTGTAAAAAGATCGCCGCCAATTAAAACGACCTCAATACCAAACTTAAGGCAGCAAGCCTCTTCTAACTTTGGATCCGATCCACAACTTTCTAACAAAGGTTTGGAGCTTGAAGAGAGCAATTTTTCGCCTCCACACTATGCTTATCATCGTAATAAAAGACCGCGCGAAGAAAACATGTCGCCTTCGCAATTCCAAAGCTTTAAAGTTGAAATGAAGGAGTTTATTGCCTCTTTAGTGACAGAACAGAAAAGTGAGCTAGGGGTAATAACTAAGAACCTTGATATAATAAAAAATAGTAATATAAATATTGAACAGACGGTTTCCCTGTTGGCTTCTCAAAATGAGGAATTTCGCAAGAGGATCGAGTCACTTGAGTCCCAAGCAAAAAAAGATCGGGAATATATCACTATCCTTGAAGATAAAATAGAGGACCTACAGAGAGGTGCACGTAAGACTAGCATTGAATTAAAAAACGTACCCCGTAAAAAATTTGAAAATCGAGATGACCTAGTCAATATGGTGCTAGCATTATCTAAGACTATAGATATTGATATTTGTTCTCGAGATATAAAAGATATTTTTAGACTCAAGGGTAGAAATGAAAAGGAAAACCGACCCCCTATTATTTAGGAATTGTCCTCCACTATACTCAGAGGTGACTTATTAAAAAAGACAAAGGAGTTCAATATAAAAAATAAAATCAAGCTGCAAGCAAAGCACCTGGGTCACACCTCTAATGAGGACACCCCAATTTATATATCTGAGCTCCTGACCGCTAAAGGAGCTCGCTTGTTCTTCTTATCGAGGGACCTTGTACGGTCTAAGCTATACAAGTACTGCTGGACGTCTTTTGGGAGAGTTTATGTACGGAAAGACGACACTTCAAGAATCATTTGTATTCAAAATGAATCACAGGTGCAACAACTGTCGCAAGAAGCATGACTATTTAAAAATGCTACTGTACAACTATATTCTTTTCTAGTTTATTATCTTTGTGTATATATAATCTGGCAGATATTAAATACATCAAAATTTATGTTTAGAAATAAAATTAAAAATACTAATGTTTACTTACATTTTATGTTTGGTATAAACCTACAACAATCAATGCACACAAACATACACATTCCACACTATTACACATTTATATTTAACTTATTACTAAAAATTACTTTATTACTTATACCTATAATCAAATGCCTTATTATTACATTAACCGTAACCCAAATATTATGCTATATAATCTACTCCAACAGTTACCATATCATAGTATTTTTACTCTCCTTAAACCCAACGCCTTTGATTGAACATATAAAATACATTCTTATACTTATAGGAAACCCTGACCTAGCTATGATTTACTCAACAATAATTATAAAAAACTATGGATAATAATCTTCATACAATTGATGAATTGGACTCTTTGCAAATCGCTAAATCAATTAATTGCAACGTTCAGGATTTGACTCAATATATAACAAGTAATAATTATAATGATTTAATTTTCATTACCCAAAATATTAGAAGCATTTACGCGAACCTGGACGATTTACAAACTTCTTTATCACAATTAAATTTTGAAGTTGACATACTAATTTTAACTGAATGTAGATTGGATTTAAGTAAACAAATACCATCGTTAACCAGCTACAACTCTTTTCAAACAACTAACTTATTGAACCAAAATGACGGCGTTGTAGCATATATTAAAAATCATCTTAAAGCTAAGGTAACAGAACTCAGGCTTGTAAACGCCACTGGTCTTCAAATTGAGTCCTCTGGGTGGGTCTTCCTGGCCATCTACCGATCTCCATCACACTTAAATGCTGATGGTTTCATAAACTCCCTTGACAAACATCTTGAAACTATTTCACATTTTAAAAATATTTCGGTTGTAGGTGATATTAACATTGATTTAATTATCGCAGCAAATGAAAAGGCGCATGAACGTCGAAATCGTCTCAATTACTTAAACACTCTTTCTCTGCATGGTCTTTTACCTGCCCACACTTATCAGACTAGGAAAGACTCTTGTCTAGACCATGTTATCTTGAAATTGGACTTAAAACTTAACTCTGCCTATGTAGCTGTTCTAAATACTACAGTCACTGACCACAGTCTAGTCCTTATTAAATTTTCAAATGTGTGCAATAGGCACACTACTACTTACTATAAAAATGTCATTGACATCGAAAATGCTTATAAAATGCTTCTTAAATCTGATGTGACCTTCCTTAATATTTATAACTGTCCTGATACTTTTGCAAATTCATTCATAAGTATGATCAGAGCTGCTATCCAGGCTAACTCCAAAAACATCACCGTTACCAGAAGTAATAGAATTTTAAAGCCATGGATAACCACTGGTGCTCTGAAGTGTATTAATCTTAGAAACAGCATGCAAATTAAACTTAAAAGTGAACCAAATAATACTATCTTAAAAATAACTTATAAAAGATACCGTAACTATTGTTCTAATCTCATAAGAAAACTTAAAAGGCAATATAATAGGCACAAAATAAGTAAATCCGTGAACCAACCTAAAAAATTATGGTCCACGATAAATGACATTACGCAATACAAGCCCCCTAAGGTTAATAACGTGGACCTTCTAAATATCAAACCGCAACCACAACTGTCAGTAAACTATGTGAATAACTATTTTGTAAACATTGGGTCTTCTCTGGCAGAAATTATACTTAAACAAGCGGCTAATAATCCTCCCAATATTTCTATACCCAGTTGTTCTCACCCTGGTTCGATTGTACTACTGAACACTGATTGTGATGAGGTCCATAACGTACTCATGAGCCTCGACTCTGGTAGTGCTTGTGGTTGGGATGGAATTAGCATTTCGTTCCTTAAACATGCTAGAGACTTTGTTGTTCCTCTTATTTGTAAATTAGCTAATCTTTGTTTTAAAACTGGAGTTTTCCCTAAAGCTCTCAAGCGATCTATAATAACACCTGTTTATAAACATGGAGATAAGACTGAGGTAAACAATTTCAGGCCCATCTCTGTCCTAACCGCAATTACAAGGATAATCGAGAAACTTATAAATCGTAGACTGACTAAATATCTTAATAAACATAACATTATTTCTAAATATCAGTATGGATTTCGTAAGGGTATCTCTACCCAAGCTGCAATACTAGATTTGACCTCTAATATAATTGAGACTGTTGACAGGGGCGACAAAAGCCTAACTGTATTTATAGACCTTAAATCCGCTTTTGACACGGTTTCGATCCCGATTCTCATAGAGAGGTTGCAGAGCATTGGGATCAGAGGGGTCGCGCTCTCTCTTTTTAAGAGCTACCTACAGGACAGAACCCAGGCTGTTAAGATTGATGGTTATGTGAGTGATGAAGAAACTGTTAAATACGGGGTCCCACAGGGGAGTGCCCTTGGCCCGACTCTCTTTCTCATATATATCAATGAATTGTGTAACCTACAGGATGTCGGGGGAAGGATATTTTCCTATGCGGACGACACTGCCATCGTCTTTTCAGGAAAAACTTGGGAAGCCGTGCATAATAAGGCTGCTGCTGGTCTGGTACGGGTGTCAGAATGGCTGAGGGATAATTTATTAACTCTTAATATTCAAAAGACTAATTACATATGTTTCGCTCTATACAACACGTCGCAACCGAGTTCTAATATGACAATTAAGCTACATAATTGCCCTGATCCTGACGATTACACGTGCAACTGTCCTGCTATAGACAAGGTGACTCAAACAAAGTACCTTGGTATAGTTCTTGATCAAAGGCTTAGTTGGCATCCGCATTTGGAAGCGTTAATAAGTCGAATTAGGAAATTGATGTGGGTTTTTAAGTCTTTGAGGTACGTTATGTCTAGCGACCTTTTGAATAAGATTTATACTGCCTTAGCACAATCAATCATCTCCTACTGCATACCGATCTGGGGTGGAGCTACTAAGACAGACTTCTTAGCCTTAGAAAGGGCTCAGAGATCCCTTATAAAGGTCATGTACTTCAAACCTCGTAGATTCCCCACACATGCCCTATACAAAATTAGTAATCTTCTCTCGGTTAGAAAGATTTTTGTCCTTAACCTGATCTTAAATTATCATAAAACATTGCCGTACAAAGTAATCCTCCAAAATAAAAGAAGAAAGGTTAGAGTAGCCTCCAATCCTTTTGTACGTACCGCTTTTGCTAAACGTCAATACCCATTCCTATCCGCTTATATATATAACAAAATCAATACTTTTCTTGAAATTTATCCTATGAAATTATATGAGTGCAAAAGAACTTTGATCCGTTGGTTGGACACACTTACTTATGATGAAATTGAAAACTTATTATCTAAACATATTTAAAGGTAGTCTGTTAATATTTGTTCAAGCTCTCTAAGGCATTTAATCTAATATATACACAAGTATACATATATATATACTTTATGAACATTCCTACGCACACTCTCATTCTCCACATATCTAATCGGTCTTCTCAATATCATCACATACATACGCACCAACACTCTCACGCATTCATACGCACAAACACTGTCACACTTCCAAATCTTTACACTGACACAAGGAAAAAATGAATGCTCATCTTTGTTTTCTTTTCTTTTTGATTTGTATAAATATAATACATCCACAATTGTAGTCTTAATGTATACCTATATAGGAAGCAGCGGGTCATTCCCATCACGAGTACATAGGGCGCACTATAAGTTTCCGGAACTGGTCACTTACATAAACAATATTTAAAAATTTATTGCAACATTTGAAAATAGAACTCTTTGGCTGTAGAATGCAGTTTGTTTCATCTGACTGTCTTTTGTTTTTACCTTGTGGCGCCATTTAAAAAATTGTGTGTCTGCATCAACATGGATTTAACTCGGGAAAATTTTCGTAGTATGATTTTCTACGATTTTAAGTGTAATTTGACAGCTCAACACAGCATCGCTCGGCTTGAAACAGCTTTTGGCAATGAAGCACCATGCAAGACAATTGTTTATAGCTGGTTTGCAGAATTCCAGCGTGGTCGTATCAATCTCAGTGACGAATCTCGCGATGGTCGGCCGTCCACCGCTGTGACCAACAAAAACATCGATGCTTTGCGCCGTATGATTGAAACAGACAGGCATGTGACCTACCATGAAATTCGCGCATCCTTAGAAATAGGCATGAGTCAAATACAATAAATCCTACACAAACATTTGGGTGTGAGAAAGCTGTGCTCGCGGTGGATCCCACACAACTTGACCGAGGCTCAAAAAACGGACCGCGTCACTTGGTGCAGTGCCATGCTTACCAGATTCAACGAAGGTGCGTCAAATTTGGTGTGGGACATAGTAACAGGTGACGAAACATGGATTTATTGCTACGATCCCAAAACAAAGCAGCAATCGAGCGTATGGGTCTTTCAAGATGAGCCGAAACCAACCAAAGTGGCGCGCGTGAAAAGTGCATCTAAGCGGATGATTGCTTCTTTTTTTAATAAAACTGGACACGTGGCTACTGTTGCTTTAGAGAATCGTCGTACAGTGAATAGTGACTGGTACACGACCATTTGTTTGCCGGAAGTTATTGACGAACTCCGTAAAAATAACCGTAAACGCCGTATCATCCTGCACCACGACAATGCTAGTTCTCACACGGCCAGACAGACAAACGACTTTTTGAAGGCGAAAAATGTAGAACTCATGAGTCATCCTGCATACAGTCCCGACCTGGCACCTTGTGACTTTTTTCTGTTCCCAAAAATTAAGAACCAATTACGCGGTCAACGATTTTCATCACCAGAAGAGGCTGTCGAGGAGTATGAAAAACACGTTTCAGAGGTCACCACAGAGGAGTGGCACAAAAGTTTTCAAAACTGGTTTCATCGAATGAAAAAGTGCATAGACGCCAAGGGAGATTATTTTGAAAAACAATAAATTAATTTTGTACCTTTAATAGTATTTTTTCATATTCATTCCGGAAACTTATAGTGCGCCCCACGTATCATTAGATTACTCACTGGGAAGTCCTAGCATCATGTTGTAACAAAGATTACTGTAATAAATGACTATTTAATTGAATTGGGGTCAACCCCAATGGGTCTAAAAAAAGAAAAAAAAAAAAAAAAAATTGTTATAAAATATAGTATCGTTGAGTTAGTATCCCACAACACAAGTATCGAACTTACTTTGGGGCTAGCTCAATCAGTGTTATTGTAAAAAACATCAATAACATAATCTAGTTAGGGCTAAATGCTACATTTAGAAAGTATTTCTTCTTGCTTCGATACTCACAGCAAGACTATTTTTGAGTAGTTGACTAGAGTTGATACATTTATTATTCGTCTTCTTCTCCAAATAGCTACAGCTAACGGCTTAATTATCGCGAACTGTACGGCCGTTGCTGATCTTCTCTCTTCGTTTACGTGGTTCGAGGTACGCTGTCCTCGTCAACCGCGACCCGAACGGGTGAGCGGACGCTATAGTCATAGAAATAAAAACTAGTAAGATCTTAAATAATTTGCGGGACACAATTTGTAACAGTTAGAAAGCCATGACTTTTTCAAATCTCGGTGAAAGGACTCTAAATATTTGGAATATTAAATAAAAGGAATGATCCATTACCCTCTTGAATCTTCTCGCACATCATCTCAATAACCAAGGCTCTGTATGTATATTCCATTATGGATATATAGACATGATCATATCAGCCACAGGAAGTCCACTGCTGGACATAGGCCTCCCCCAAGGATTTCCAAAACGACCGATCGGAAGCGGCCTGCATCCAGCGCCTCCCTGCAACCTTGCTCAGGTCATCTGACCATCTAGCAGGTGGGCGTCCCACGCTGCGCCCGCCGGTACGTGGCCGCCATTCGAGAACCTTTCTGCCCCATCGGCCATCGGTTCTTCGCGCTATATGCCCCGCCCACTGCCATTTCAATGAGCTAATCCGCTTGGCTATGTCGGTGACCTTCGTTCTCCTACGAATTTCCTCATTTCTGATTCGATCGCGTAGAGAAACACCAAGCATAGTCCTCTCCATGGCCCGTTGAGCGACCTTGAGCCTTCTTATGAGACCCATAGTAAGGGACCACGTTTCAGAGCCATAAGTCATCACTGGTAACACACATTGATTAAACACTTTCGTCTTGAGGCACTGAGGTATTTTAGACGATAAAACACTGCGTAATTTCCCGAACGCTGCCCAGCCGAGTCGGATTCGCCGAAAGACTTCTTCCTCGAAGCTGGAACTTCCTGCCTGGATCAATTGACCCAGGTAGACATACTGGTCTACAACTTCGAGGGTGGAGGTCCCAACAGAAACTGGTAAAGGCGCAACGTGCATATTTGACATGACCTTCGTCTTGTCAATATTCATTTTTAGGCCGACCTGTTGGGAGACTCGATTTAGGTCTTCAAGCATCGTACTTAAGTCCTCCATCGATTCTGCCATGACAACGATATCGTCGGCAAATCGAAGGTGAGTAATAAACTCGCCATTGATGTTGATGCCCAGTCCTTCCCATTCCAGGAGCTTGAAGGCATCTTCCAGAGCGGCGGTGAACAGTTTTGGAGATATGACATCTCCCTGTCTCACGCCTCTATTCAATGGAATATCCTTCGTACTGTACTCCTGTACTCGGACCGACATAGTGGCTTTGTTATATAGACACTTCAACACCTCGATATACCGACAGTCAATGCGACACCGCTGGAGAGACTGAAGCACGGCCCATGTTTCGATCGAATCGAAGGCTTTTTCGTAGTCCACGAACCCCAAGCACAGCGGCCGGTTATACTCCCTCGTCTTCTCTATAACCTGCCGCAAAGTATGGATGTGGTCCATGGTACTGTAGCCTTTTCGGAATCCGGCTTGTTCGGGAGGTTGGAAGGCATCAAATCTGTTAGCGAGACGATTCGTGATGACCCTCGAAAACAACTTATAGACGTGACTCAGAAGCGTGATGGGCCTATAATTCTTTAATAGAGTATTGTCACCCTTTTTAAAGAAAAGGACCACCACGCCTCTGTTCCACGCCTCCGGCGTTACGCCCTCGAGCAGAACGGAATTAAAGAGCCTCTGAAGGACTTTCAGTACTGGCGTTCCGCCCGCTTTCAGAAGCTCTGCTGTGATTCCATCCTCACCCGGCGCCTTGTTGTTTTTGAGCTGTTTGAGGGCCATCCTAATCTCGTACAGACTGATGTCCGGGATATCTTCGGTATAGTGTCGGGTTAGCTTGGCTCTTGGATCTGTAGCCATATCCACGCTAGGTTTTGCAACGGATGTATATAACTGCCCATAAAATCTCTCGATCTCTGCCAGCACCCCATCTTTGGTCACCATGTTACCGCCCTCCGTCTTCAGCTTAGTCAGTCGGCTTTGCCCAGTAGACATAGTCCTTGCAAACACTTTGGAACCTTTATTTCGTTCTATCGTCTCCTCAATACAATTCGTATTAAAGGAGCGAATGTCGTGTCGCAAGGATTTTGAATTCTTCTGTTGAGCCGCCGATACGACTCAGCGTCTTCGGAAGTTTGCAGCGTCATGGATCGTCGTTCTGCCATCAAGACTAGGGTCTGAGCAGAGATTTTTTGAGGTTTCTTTTTAGGCCGGGATTTAAAAAACTTGGAACCCACGGCTTGGACAGTTTCTACAAACCCGTTGTTTAACTCGTCCACTGAAACGCAATCCTGGAGGCCTTCAAAGCGATTGGAGAGCTCGACTTGAAAGCTCTCGGGGTTTTGGATCTGGCTCTGCGATGGTCGGAGCGTAGACTTCATCAGTTTTGACCTTTCGAGTCGGAGACTGATATTCATGATGCCTCTTAAAATTCGGTGATCGCTGCCTGTTTTAATTCTGTTAATCACGGAGACATCATTGAATATCTGCTTCTTCGTCGTCAGGAAGAAGTCTATCTCATTCTTGACTGGAGGCTGGTCGTTTTTACTAGGCCCCATCCAAGTCCACTTCCTGTGTGGTGGCTTTTTGAAGAAATATATATAGACATGATAATGTATGAAATAACACTGATTGAAATATATTAGATGCCTGATAGGGAAATTGCGAAGGTGAACGAAGAAGCGCGTGTGGTTGCAAATATGAATTATTAATTGAGACAGAAACTGACTTAGGTTTTCGTACTCTGCCACAAACTTGTAAAATTTGTGGATCCGTAGATAACAGGACAGTGTGAAGTTTATTTTCAGTAAGTCTTTATTTGTACGTATAATATCATTACTCTGTGGTAAAATAGGTCCGTACGTAGGTTTGCATTGTGTTATAATATAAGTATGTGTTTTCAGTTTTTACTTTTACAGTTCTGCACATATTACCGAAATGTTGGCATGTCAGCTCCACCTGTAGGTTGACAGGTATAAAAGGCCTACGGCCTTAGTCTGTCGATGCCTGATACGGAAATAGCAGAGGCGAACAAAATAGCCCGCATGGCGGCAAATATGATTTCTTAGTTAAGATAGAGACTGGCTCAGCTATTCGGACTCTGCCACAAACTTGTAACATTTGTGGATCCGTAGATAACGGGAAAGTAAAAAGTTTGATACATTTGAGCAAATAACATTAATTGCAATATATCAGATGCCTGATACGGAAATAGCGGAGGCGAATGAAATAGCCCGTATGGTGGCAAATATGATTTCTTAGTTAAGATAGAGAATGACTCAGCTATTCGAGTGACAAACTTGTAACATTTGTGGATCCGTAGATAACAGGACAGTAAAAAGTTTGATACATATTGGGCAAATAGCATTGATTGGTATATATCAGATGCCTGATACTGTGTAGTTGCAATTATGATTTTTTAATTGAGACGGAGATTGAATCAGCTTTTAGTACTCTGGCACAAACGTGTTACATTTGTGGATAAATATTGGGTTAAATTGTCCCACAACCATAAATACTTACAACGTTCGTACATGCGACTGTGTGTGAGTGAAATAGTAGATGGAATCATTTTTAATCCCCGACAAAAAAGAGGAGTGTTATAAGTTTGACGCTAATATCTGTCTGTCTTACGGACAAACAGTTGTTTGTCTGTGGCATCGTAGCTTTGAATGGATATACCGATTTCTATGCGGTTTTTTTCAAGTGAAAGCAAGTTTTCTAGCGGTGGTTCGCTATGTTTGAAAAGCGGTTCAGCCGTTTGGAAGTTATTGCGGGCCAGCGCTTGAAAGTCGGAGTTTTTTCATTTGCCTAGCAAATAATATATGGCGCTACGCAACGGATACCAATTCCATTTCACATCGATTGGAATATGTAGTTCCGCATCGCTAGATGGCGTTCTTAAAAGTTGGGGTTCTTTTAATTTGCCCGGCAAATAAACTCGTACTCACCTGTTTTATGTCTGTCATTATTGTATATCAGCATGTCAAGATATGTCTGATTCGTAGACCGACAAAGCATATTTTCATATTTGGCTATAAACAAATAATAATCCATCACAGATTTCTATTTGCGCGATACCATAGAGACCCCTACCTCTGCGGTGTACACTTGAACTTCGTCTCGCAAGAGTCAGAAACTTTGGAAGTTGCTGTTACAGCCTTATCAAAATGGGACTGGTCAGCTCGGCTTCGCTTTTTTGACTACTTAATATTTTTTATTTCTTATTACGCAATGTATGTTTGTTTACATGTTCGCAAGGATTACATGTTGTAATGTGTCAACATTGTATTGTAATATAAGTGTTTATTAATTTAAAGACAACAATAATAATATGACAAAGTCTTTCTGGTGAGTAGGCGACCTATACTGTGAAAATGAGTTTGTTTCGGCGTTTCCTCTCACAGCAGTGGTCATTACGAAGTACGAGTATCGGTAGCTTTTCTTTAAAAATAAATAAAACTTTAATATACTTTACACGTAACGTAAATTATATCTATTGACGTGTAAAAGTGTCTGTAAAGGTCTAATTACTGAATAAACATTTGAATATTTGAATCTACCTACATTTCATCCGACTTTAAAAAAGGAGGTTAACAATTCGGTTGTATTATTTTAACGTTTTACTATATGATTTCAAAATTGTGCCAAAACTTTTTTGTTTGTTTTGTTTGGGCAATGGCATTGAAGTTGGAAAAATTATAAAACAAACGAAAGCTTTTTGATAAAAATTTCTACAAACACAAACATATTTTATTAAATATGAGACATGAATAGTAAATTCTGGTTTAGTAATATGGATACCACATGGCATTCACACCTTTTCAGAATGTAAAAATTGACAAATAATAAAAAATAGTGGTGTTATTTTGGTTTATAGCTTTATTAAATAAAAATGTTCAAGTAAATATCCAATATATTTTCGATAGTAGACTAACAAAGAAACATTACAAAAATGCTCAGAATGTTTCCAAGCGATCATGTAAAAATCTGATTACATCTTCGGTAATAGAGTGGTTTCACTCAGAATTTTGTTGCGAAATATGGGAATGTCAGGTACATTCCCATATTTTCGCAACAGAAATGAACGCGGGAAAACAATGAGGAAAATTGCGATCGGCTTAGTAACAAGAACAATATGATTCGGTAAATCTAGATCGGTGAGAAATATTGTATTTTGTCGGAAATCGGGTGTTGTTTCGTGTGTGTAGGCGACCAACACTAGTGTCAGATTTTTCAAGTCGCCTAAAGTTATTAAGGTATCTGAGAAAGTTTGACGACGTCCATACAACAATGATAGCCCGGACCAACGCCTTATAGCTCGAGATTTTTTATGCCACTTGTGGTCACCCATCAAAGTGCGGACCACGCCCTGTATCGCTTTACTTGCAATTCCTACTTATACGATATTTTCCTTGTTATCTAAGTGCGTTCCTGTTTCATTCTCAACTGCTTCGAAGCCGGGGTGCGTTTTCATCCATGTTTTTCTCCAAATTTAGTATGCATGTCAATAGATATCCACGAATGGCAAAGACCAAGCGATATCGTGAATAAAGTTCTGGATCAGTATGTGGCGACCTCTATGCCACTACAAGAAACTACAATCATAACTACAGCGACTACAACGTTCACAAGAAGCATACGGTCCTCACATCAAAAGGGTATGCAACACTGCATGCTTCTATTTGAGCCGTCTTAACCCCATGATACGCAATGAAAAGTTTTCTATTGGCAACAAGTTTACTCTTTTCAAACTTTGCATTCGCCCAGTCCTGACCTACGCAAGCGTTGTCTTCGCACACGTAGCCCCAACTCACATGCTTGGGCTTCAAAGAATACAGAACCGATTCATCCGCAGAGCTATCAATGCTCCAACGATAGCTAGAAATATTCCCCGTCCATAAAGCACTTTATGAAAAAAGCGTCCGAACGCTTCTTTGGTAAAGCCGTCAACCATCCGAACCGACTAGTTAGAGAGGCAGCTAACTACATCCCGGAGCACAACCCTCGCCAACTCACCGGCAGACGTCCGAGGCATGTTCTCTCTGGAATCAGAGAGAACAGATTATGGCTGACATGGTCCAATTCGATACCTCTGCGGCTCCGACCCCCCCGCATTCGTCGTAATCGAATACGTAGGCGAACATTAGCTTGTTTACTAGGTACCATTCGGCGGCACCTGGATGATTTGCGTCCTAAATAGGCTCTTCTGGCACCGTAGCTTCGTCCCTTCCGGCAAAACATGGGTGGTGCAGCACCCTAAAATTTGCCATAGTCCCTCGGGCGCCCAAAGCCGAGGTTTCCCCATTAGGAGCCCTTTGCGCCGCTGCTAGTAGTTAATAAATATAGGTAGCCAGGCCTCTGGCTCTCCTCAAACCTTGTCTGGTGAAGTAGGAAATGCCGTCCAAGGTAACATATGTCTGCCAATTAAAAAAAACCCTCAGATTTTTCCGGTGAAGTAGGAAATGCCGTCCGAGGCAACCTACGTATGTCAAATCAAAAAAAAAAAAAAACACTGTCAGAACCGTGGTAGCCTGCATGGCAGGAAGATCTTCCCTTTGTGTCGATCGAGCATACCACCTTGCTCTTGCTACAAGTACGATTTGGCTATAGTTTAACGACCGGCCGCCTATCTGACGTCAACCCTCTTTCAGGATACAGTTGTGCAAAAAGCTTTACAACCAGCTGCCGCCCGACCATGATCAATTCTCCTTGGGAATGCAGTTTTGTTTTGGTTTGAGCTTAGCCTTTTAGTCGCCTTCAATTAGGCATTTTATTTTATAAAGGCATAAATATAGGTTATCTATGATTTAGGCAAGATAACTTGGATCATTTTTTGTTAGAACTTTATTCTTACGACTTGATTAATAATTTATTAGGGTTTCGTACCCAAAGGGTAAAAACGAGACCCTATTACTAAGACTCCACTGTCCGTTTGTCTGCTGTCACCAGTCTGTATCCCATGAACCGTGATAGCTAGACAGTTGAAATTTTCACAGATGATGTATTTTTGTTGCCGCTATATAACAGTAAATACTAAAATCAAAATAACCTAAATATTCCATATAACAAACGTGTTTTTATAGATTATGGTACGGAACCCTTCATGCGCGAGTCCGGCCCACACTTGACCAGTTTGATTAAAAAATAAATCTCTTAAGGTAAATATTAAACGCTATTTAACGTAAATTTATCGCTCTTTTGACAGGCTCATGTTGTCTCACTCGACGGTAATGACTGAAAATCAGTGTTTGCTCTCTGAGCAATTTTAACGCTGAGTTATTGCCTTTTTGTATCACTGCGGTTCACCTTATTTCTACAACTGAATGGAAATGTTTTTGTATTGATTTATGTAAACATGTATATGAGTGTGCCTCAGTGAAACTAATAAAGTGTTTATCTATCTATAAATATGCAAGTGAATCTGGCACAAACAGAATACTAAGGTACGTCTCCATTAGGCCAAGGAGCCACTTTTACCAATCCGATTTGCCAAACAGGTTGGCCATTTGTACCTATCTCGAGGCGGATGGAGGAACGCCCGAGGCTATCAATCTGGTAGACTGTGTCGGGTACCGCTGATAGTAAATAGCCCTTCGTAATGGGCCCTTTTAAATTGAGCCGCGTTACTCGATTGTGTTGAAAATTGGGTAGAATTAATAGGCAATTGGGGCTATTTTCGTTATATTTGAATTCTATTACTGACATAAACAGAACTTGTTGAAAACTCATATATTTCTTCTTCTAGTCTCAACACTAACACTGCATATTGAATGCTCATGGGTGTATCCCGGTTCTGGACCAGGGAGGGATAAGATTTTTATTGGTATCCAATCAAATGAACAAAATAAATTAAAATAGGTATTTTTTATATAAATTCTTTAATTAAAAGATACTCGTAGCTAGGTATTTAAAAGGTAACTTTTAAGGGTCTTCAGCAGAATAGTTTATGACTTTTTTTCCGTGAAAATCAGTTTCCTTGCAGTGGTTCTTAGCTATGTTTAATAAATCAGTTCAGTCGTTCGCAAGTTATTGGAGGTAAACGCTAGAAAGTAGGGTTTTATTTTTAATTTATTTGAATTGCAAAGGGCATAAAGTTATTTTTTTTAACTTTTATCGACAAATGTTGATAGCTAGTAGGGACGTAAACAAAATCCAGGGGGCAGCTGCCCCTTTGACTCCTCTCCCTCGGTAAGTCCATGTCAATGCTTAAAATATGTATATATTTTTTTTAAAACATTTCAATATTTTTGACTAAAATTACACTTAAAAATTTTGTTTGAGAAAAATGTTACAAGTGTAAACTCGTGTAACGTGTGGCATTAGACTACTTCGAAAAAATCTAGATTTTAGATTATACACCTACATACTTACTACGTCCTATTTGATTTGGAACTTTGGTGATGGATGTCTTTTGAATCGTGAAATCAAAATATGAGTTATTTTTGGAATTTTACCGAGCAACAAAATAGAAATAGTGGCGCAGGTAGAAAAGTTTGCTGTATATCAGTGACTTGCACAGATATTTTTTTACAAGGAAGGCATTAATCTTACCTAAATTACTACAACAGCTCCATATGGAACAAAATACACCTCTCGCTAGTACCCGGTATTATTATAAGGGTGGCGGAAGGACGGGGTAAACAAATTCTATGTGTCTCAAAGTCAAAGTCAATTTTTTTATTCAATGTAGGATAAATAAAGCTCTTATTGAAGAAGCTCGGTGGCCCGGCGGGAGTGCGCATTTCTAGGGCTTTCGCAAGTAAAGCGACACCGGGAGTGGTCCGCACCTAGTTGGGTAACCACAAGTGGCATAAAAATTTCTCGAGCTCCTCCGTGCTTCGGAAGGCACGTATAAGCCGTTGGTCCCGGCTGTCTTCACAACGGCAGTCGTCAAGCTATGTCAGATGCCTTTAGGCAGTCTAAAAATCTGACACCAGTGTTGGCTACTTACACACCTGAAAAACAAACATTGAAAGTCATTTTTTTTAGTGCAAAAGCTACAAACTACTAGCGTTTTGGAACGACCAATGCTAGGAAGATTACGCTGAAAGAAACCCAGTTCAGTTATGGTCCCTACCCAGCCTGATGGGCTATGTTACAGTTACAATACATGTATACATTATATTATACGTCTAAATAATACAATTAAAATTTGCAGTCAACTATTTCCAAGAATTTTGATCGGATGATGATAAATAGTCATTTACATGATAATAAGCATTTTTTTAATGATTTTTAACGGTAGTCTTAAACTGAGATAATGGTAATGCTACTACATTATCTGGAATTTTATTATACAGGCGCCAGCCGAGACCCACAACAGATTTTTTTGCATTTTCTAACCGATAAGCTGAAAGAGTTGGCAATGAGTCAGCAGATGGCTCACGGATTCCGCTGTCTGTATGACTGTTATACACACTACTGCTGTCTATCCTAAAGATACCGTCATGACTACTCTATTCATAAGAGTATATTCCAAGTAATTATGTAAAAAAATATTTTTTAAAACAAGCTTTTGTCTAAGAGTCTACCACTCAATTTCGACAAACGAAATCTCAGTGAAAAACGCTCCTCAAGACAAATCAAACGGGCCAAAACTTGATAGGGTTGTTACAGAGTTCCTATGGCCACTTTCCAGCTCCATCATCAGGTCAGTTCTATGTAATATTGCATTGTCACGCTATATACGTATGTGTGTAAAATTTCAACTCAATCGGAAACCGTGTAGTGGGTCAAATTTAACGCAAGATTTGTTTACAGACAGACTGACAGACCGACAGACAACGGGACAGGTGAAACTAAATAAAAGCTTGTAATTACACCTATAACAAGGCAGCAAAGGTACCAACCATATTAATTCACAATGACGACACAAATAGTTCCACTCCTTTTGTGAGACACTATAATTGAAAGTATTGAAACTGATTTTCATCGTTCTTTTTTGTTGTGGGTAGTCACTTCGGTAGACATTTTATGGCACCCTTTTTAATCACGTTTGTAGTATGGGAGTCCCCCATAAATACTTATTTTATTCTGTATTTAGTATGTTTTGTTCAGCGGCAACAAAAAAACATCATCTATAAAAATTTCAACTGTCTAGCTATAATGGTTCATGAGATATAGCCTGGTGACAGACAGACAGACAAACAGACGGACAGTCTTAGTAATAGGGTCCCGTTAATACCCTTTTGGGTACGGAACCCTAAAAATCAAAAATTTGGAACACCTGATGCAGAATAAAGTTAAATTTATTTGCATAACTATTTGTTTACTACAATCGATGATCATCTAATGTGGAAATCTAAGATATCAGGTTAAAGTTGTTTAGCATAATATAATAACATAAGCTGGGAGTAACTCCATGTGGTGAAGGCGGCATCAGTTTGGGCCTAATTTATGATATCGACTTGCCTCAACTGGCTAAACCTCTCATTTTCTAGGGATGCTAAACCTCTCATTTGCTCTAATCGTTAGGCATGAATGCACAATGGCCAAGAAAAAGGCAGTGGAAGCTGTAGATAGAACGTTGCGAGACATTCGTCGAGATGACAGGCAAATAGACAATGTCACATTTTTGTTGTCGGGAGATTTTCGTCAAACCCTTCCAGTTTTATGTCGGGGCTCTAGGGCAGATGAGATTAACTCCTCATTAAAACAGTCTTACTTTGGCCTCAAATACAAAAGTTCAGATTAACAATTAATATTAGAGCTCAGTTTGGCGGCATTAGTTCACATGCCCAAGAGTTTTCAAGAATATTATTTAAAGTTGGGGAAGGTCTCTTTCTTAAAGAGAATGGTCAGGTGAGTCTCCCAGTAATTCTTGGCGAAGTTATTTCGTCACAAGAAGAATTTATAAGTTCAGTATTTGCAGACCTTCAGAGCATAACATACCAGGAAAATTCTTGGTTATGTGAACGCGCCATATTGACACCAAAAAATGAACAAAACAAATCAATTAATGAAGAACTTATGACGCAAATTATTGGTAATGAAGTGGTTTATACTTTCTTGGATAGTGTTATTGACGACGCCACCAATTATCCAGTTGAGTTTCTTAATTCACTTGCAGCAAATGGACTTTCGGCTCACAAAATAAGTCTTAATGTCGGAGGGCCAATAATGCTGATGCGAAATTTGACTCGGCCGAAACTGTGTAACGGAACTCGACTTAGTGTCTTAGCATAGTATGCCGAAGTTCAGCGGCTGAATTTCAGCCAGCCCCCGCCCCCGCTCCCGCCCCCGCCCCGGCTCCCGCTCCCGCTGATGTCGATCTAAGGACTGGTTTTTCGCATGGCCAACTTTATGTGGCTTTCTCCAGGGTTAGTAACACTTTAGGTCTTTACATATTGGCTCCCGAAGGAAAGACTCACAACATAATTTATAGAGAATTAAAATAATATTGACTTTTAACTTCTAACACTGCTACAAGTCACAATGTACATAAAGTCAAACACATAAAGTCCACGCAAACGAAGTCGCGGGCATCAGCTAGTTTCAAAATAAAAGCTGGACTACGTTTGTTTAGAAAAATCTAGGGTAAGGGGATCCTTAAATCTCTCAACGAGACCAAGTTTTATTGTTTTACTTTACGTTTTATTTCATTTTTATTCGACATGTAAAGGGATATTTTAGTGGCCATCGAAAGCCTATTATGAATTTAAATTAAGCTCAAAAACTAAGTGACAACCGACAATTAATTAAGACTTATTTCATTTTTAAACTGGAGCTTCTTTTTAAAGTTAAGTAAATGCTAGCGACTAATTTAGACAAATGAAGTGTCAGGTGTGTCTGTTCAATTAGTGATTAAAATACTAAAATAACAGATTTATTCTACGAAAATACGTTTATGATTGAGTTGGTGTCTAGACTTTTTAAACATTCACAGGGTCAAAGATTTAAATAATTTTACCCTCGATTTATTGATGCTGCTTCTCTTTGCGCGCAGATCGTAAAAGCCGATTGATGGAATGGGTCAAATTGAAAGCATTTTAATAGGCTACGAGGCTAGCAACCCATCACTATTTTGGCTCTTTTTAGGGTAGTAAACAAGGCACCCAAGGAACCCTTATAGTTTCGCCATGTCTGTCTGTCTGTCCGTCCGCGGTTTTACTCAGCGATTATAAGTACTAGAAAGCTGCGATTTAGCAAGAATATGTATAATTAGATTAATATAGATTAAGAATATAATTAGGTGGAAAAAACGGTAAAATAAAATATTGAAAAAAAAGTAAAATGAAAAGTTATTTTATTTTCTCGAATAACCAATCATGTTGGGTATCAATGAATAGGTCTTTTAAGAATATTGTGAGTATGTGAACACCGTTTTTCGATTTTGGGATCCGTTTGTGAAATATTTGATTTCAAAGTGAAAAAAATTGTTAGAATCAAGTGCCCCCCCCCCCCCCTCTATCTGCTAAACGGTTATTTATGGACACGTGAAAAAAATCACAGCTATAGGATATATAACGAAATTTAAAGGAAAGCTATCAGAGCTAAGTAGGGTTTACAAATTAAAAAGTTATAGCCTATTAACTTACAAAATGTACTCGAAAAAGGAAAATTTCATACAAATTCAATAGAAAATTAGTTTTTAGACGTTTTTAGTGGCATGAACTCAAAGTTGGCATTCGTAACTCTACTGCGCGTGGCCCGACACGCACTTGGCCAATTATTTATCTTAACGCCCAGCATCACGCTGCGCCTTTGGGTCCTACGGTTTTAGACTCTGTCTACTCCGTGAGGGGGTAAAGACGTGATAAAGTATATGTTGAATATGAATAAATTTGTCGAATTGGTTTTCTTTAAAATATTTTGGATTCAAGCGATGGAAAAAAGATATTCTAAAAATGGCCTTCTTTTAGCCTAAACCTAGACGGACTACTAGTGATACTGTTTTCAGTTATTTATTAAATAATTTAAAGGTCTGTCTAATGCCTGATGGTTAGCAAAATGTAAACTATTACCATGTTTACGAATAAAAAAACTATTTCAAATGAGGGCGCCACTTTTGCACGGGTAGTCGCCTTAACACTTTCAGTCAGCTGGAGCGTGACAGTGATGCGTTTAGTTTCGGTCAGCTGACTACCGTCCTACAAAGCTTTCTTGCGAACGGTCGACAAATTCTAGAATTTTCTCTGGAAACACAAAGAAAACACTGCATTTTCATAAGATAATCCTACGATTAAATATTTTAAGTCCGACAAAAAAATGGTGGGATTTCAATCTTTAAAAGTAGTAGGGTAAATTTCCAGTCTTTTATTGTTTATAGTGTTCTGTCCACTGTAGTTGATGTCTTTTTATACTCCTGCAGTGTTCCCTTTTTGAAAGTAATAATAATTAATAAGGTTTTCTTGTGTTCTGTTCAATGACTGGATGTTTGCTATAGGTATATTGCTTAATATGGGATATGTTCATATTAATCCACCTTTTAAATAAACATCACTGTATTTGCCGCTGTGGCGCCGCACGGAATTAGATTTTGTATTGTATGCGTTTGTTTTAACCTTTTTAAATAATACGGGCGGTAGCATAACAAATACTAACAAACGCTGTCGGAATGTGTAAATGGCCTAACATAGGTTCTGCGGGATATTCGAGCTTATGTGTCAGATCAATACAAAGATAACGAGAGTTGGCAATGAGTCTAGCGTACATGGTACACGGACGTGCTGTAAACTTCGACAATATGCGACCGATCCAGACATTGACAACTTAGAAATGTAGACAGATCACGTGCTTTAATATGGGCTGCATGTGATATCCGAACTTATGTGTGTCAAATCAAAAAAAGATAACGAGAGTTGGCAATGAGTCAGCACATGGCACACGGACGTGCTGTAAACTTCGACAATATCCGACAGAATCCGAATATGTGTGTCAAATTAATACAAAGATAACGAAAGTTGGCAATCAGTCAGCACATGGCACACGAACGTGTTGTAAACTTCGATAATATGCAACAGTCCCGGGCATTGACAATTAGACATTTAGACATATCACATGCTTTCCCATAGGTTACTCGGTATATCCGAACGTTAGTGTGTCAGATCAATACAAAGATAACGAGAGTTGGCAATAAGTCTAGCACACATGGTACACGGACGTGCTGTAAACTTCGACAATACGCGACAGACCCGGACATTGAAAACTTATATATTTAGACAGATCACCAGCTTTAGCATGGGCAACACAAGATAACGAGAGTTAGCAATGAGTCAGCACCATGGCACACGGACGTGCTTCTTCGACAATATACAACATGCCTGACATTGATAACTTAGCTGTATTAGTCACATCCATAAAAATTCACTTCTTAATAAATAAATAGAGGACGACAAATTACACAGATTGAGCTAGCCCAAAGTAAGTTTTAACAGTTATTTATGCAACTGTTGTATAATAAGGAGTATTAAAATACGAATATGACGCCTCGTGTGATAATAGTATCAAATGAGTATTTTAATACCTAATTATGACAGTTGCATACAAGATTTTATCTACACCCATGATATGAATCCTCTATAAAAGATTCTGAAACCATAGGAAAGGTACAGTGTTGTGGGAACTTCGTGTAAATTCATGGTAATTTTAATCGCTGAGCATCTCACAAAACAAAAGGTATAGGTAACAAAAGAATTATTTTTTGTTATAATTATTTACATTTTGGATTGTACAATTATTGAAGTGCAAATTATACTAACATCGAACAAAAATGGCGGGATAAGACGTAAATTCGAATAACCTATATGATTTTTTTAAATTACGGAGCTGTGGTAGTGAATGGCTCGTGCATAACAATTTTCTTTTTTTTTATTCATAAAGATATTATTAATTGAGTAGTAGAGTAGTTAACAATAATTTTCTTACTATTTATCTGGATGATCTCCTTATGGAAAAAAGTGTTAATAAATATCCACTTGTATTTTAAGAACAATATGTCGTCCCTGTCCATTACTAAGCAGACAGAGCCCAGGTATATTACCTAATGGCCACGCTGGATGAGGCTGTTTGATAAGTAAGGAAGAAATAGAGTTTGCGTTGCATAATGAAATTCAGAATAACGATACTACATTTTATGAACAATTTAAGTTTTTAATCGTAATAATAGATATATGACAGCATCCTCATGGTCGTATGTGATGTGCATTAGAATAAACATAATATATATAAAATAAATAAGCAAATATTTGAAGGTTCACTGCCGCCTTTTGTACCATGCTGTTAGAGTTCCGCACTCAAAGGATAAAAACAGGACCCTATTATTAGGACTCCACTGTCCGTCTGTCCGTCTGTCCGTCCATCTGTATTTCTTTCTGTCTGTCTGTCACCAGGCTATATCTCATGAACCATAAAAGCTAGACAGTTGAAATTTTCATAGATGATGTTTTTCTATTGCCGCTATAATAACAAATACTAAAACAGAATAAAATAAATATTTAAGTGGGAATTCCATACAGCAAACGTGATTTTTTATAGATAATGGTAGAAAACCCCAAGTGCAGGAGTCCAAATCGCACTTGGCCAGTTATTTTTGTAAATAAAGTACATTATTTTGTCTATTAGGCACATCACGCACGTACTAATTGGACGTGTAGATTCAATGTAGCACTGTACAATGTTTTAGTATAAATATCTGGCTATAATCCACCGAGACTTACCGACATAGCTAAGGTGGTAGCGCAAAGGAAGTGGCGATGGGCGGGCCATATATGCCGAACCAGAGACGAACGTTGCGAAAGGGAAGTGCTGGAGTGGAAACCTAGAATTGGCCGCAGGGTCGTGGGTAGACCAGTTACTAGATGGGCCGACGAACTGGTCAAGGTTGCCGGAAGGACATGGATGAGGAAAGCTAAAGATCGAAAGGAATGGCGTGCATTGCTAGAGGCCTTCACTCAGCATTTGGTGATAATGAGCCGAAGAAGAAAAAGAAGAAAGAAGAAGAAAAATCCTCCCCGCCTAGAAAGTACATACTCATACCAACTACCAAGGCAATACTCAATGACGGCCCTAATCCACGACTTCAAATCCGTCTCCTTTTTCTTAATTAAATATTTGTTAGTTGAACTCCGTGATATTTTATTTTATAAAGCTCAGGTTTGCTACACGCTGCATAATTTAATGAACTAATCCATTATTATGTTGCCACTCCTGGCCTATAGACGGTGATGGATCAAACAAACCACGATCCAGTGGATTTCAGTAGTACCTCAGTGATCGCTATAGGTGCATCTATGAAAAGAAGTTAGGTATGCGACGTCTATGGATTTGTGTTGTCTATGCAATGCGGTCTAAACGACCGATGACGTACAGTTTCCAGAACCACAACAGACAGATTTTGTCCCTATTTTATTACTTTATTCATCGAACTTAAAAAAAGTTGATCAGACATAAATTATAAATACGTTAATCAAAAATGCCCCCACGGATTGTACCTGGCTCAAAGGTACCCATTATGCTAACTGCATTTCCTCTTTAAATAGCAATGGATATCCTTTAAAACAGGTACCAGCCAGAGCAGTAGTCATAACCACGGTCTCTTAAACGATGTACTATCTCATTAATAAAGTCCCTTGCCTCATAAAATCATAATGTGTTGATAACATAGAACATTTTTGATACGAGTGATCGCCCCAGGTGATCGCGTGGTGCTAGTGAGATAAAATGCCGCGTAAGTGCTAACGCATGTTGCATCCCACAACAAACTCCGTCCTCTCTGCCACGGAACCAAAGTCAGTCCATCGGGTCTTTTGCCATCCGTCCTTGAAAGATCTGGAGGCTCTAACTGGCAAGGAATATTCGCGGATATTAATGCTCGACATATTATATATATCATTAATTGTACAACTGGCGCGACAAACGACCAGCACATCGTACACAACCAAGTGCATGATACCCATCCGCGTCAACTGTTCCCCCACAGATGCAACAATGCGGCTCACAAACTGCACAGCCCAATCTTAACGCCACAACCACTCTCAAAGAATAATTGTCTAAGTGTGTATCCATAGATGGCGATGGCACAGCATGCAGCCAAGCTCCAGATTCTGGTTGATCTGAAGCTTTAATTTTAGCTAAATGAGCACCATGTGCTTGGCTTTCCAACTCCCCTAAAATAAATCTTGATAATTTTGTCCCTTGTGTAATCGATTAAGTCTAAATTTATAAGATCCAGGTGCGATATTTTTGTGAACGTGGAAATAGAAAATTTCATGGCACGGCTATTCTAAATTTAATTTTACTACAAAGACTTTGTGATATTTCAGTCGACTCTACATCCAAAAGATATTCAGTTCCAACCGTGTTCAAACAAGTTTGGCATTGAGTCGAAATGAGAACTGACCCATATTTGTTTGACGTCTGTATTTGACAAGCGAATCAAATACGAAATTTGATCAATTTAAATTCTGTTCGCGTAGAGGTGATAAATTTAGAGCTTCGTGTTTCATTACAAATTGCGGCCTGCTTATTATTTAAAAACTTGCACAATTTCATTTCCTTAATTTGAACACTTACAGTTTAAAACACATAACAAAACGCAAACACCCAAATGACTTAAACAAAGCGCGTTCCATAACGAAATGGCAATAGATGGCCTCCGCGTCCGGTCGCCCGTTTGGACCGCGGTTGACATCAACTGTGTGCCTCGTACCACGCAATTGGGGAGAGCGGGAGACAAGCGACGGCCGCCATATAGTTTGCGATAGTTAAGCGACAGTCGCTAATCTTAGACGAATTATAATATTTATTAACCCTCGGCGAAAAGACTTAAGTTAAATTGATAAGCGGGTATATAATATCTAATTTAAAACTGCTCACCCCAATCCTCGGTACGAGTATACGCTCACGCAAAATTCATTAATTTATCATTGGTTATTCCTTGACTGCTTCCTAAAACACTGATTGGCAGTGAACCTAATGACACGAACGCGCGACAGCTTATCTTAACATCCACTCATATACAGTCTTCTCACGAAATACTATCATTTTATGCAGACCGGTGACTGTTCTTTTTATTCTCGACTGAACTGAACTGAAGGTGGTGACCGACAAAAAATTAAAAAAAAATGTGTTAGTATGCAATGCTATGCTAGCCAGTCAAGGTATTTAAGAAGCGTCAGATTTTAAAGGTAATCACATTAGTAGTCTATGTATGTATATTATGTATGTATGTGAGTATGTATATTTGTTTCGGACAGGGTTTTTGTTACATATTGTATATAACGAATGTTACATATAAAAATAGTCAAGAAAAAAATACTTTTGTTTTTATATCCAGCGGGATATCAAAATATGAACGGTCTTGATTTGCACATTTCAAAAATATTCATTATTACTCGTATATGGCCCTCATGGTCAGGAAATAGTTTTTAAAACGTTTATCTTGTTATGAAATAAGCTTTACAGCTTTACATAAAATTTTGATCATAAACCCATATATACTAATATATTTCAAATAATAATTAGTTCAAAGGGAAATAACAAAATATGAATACTATTTAAATTCACCGCATAATATCAATAATGCACACATTCACTCACATTTCTGAGTAATTGAAAATAATTATTGTGTGATTAATTCGATCATTTTGGCTCCATTGAAACACAACATTTTTGCTTTGTGTACACTGCTTTATGCGATAAATATTTCAAGTCGACTGAATGTACTAGTTTCAAATAACTGTCGAAAATACTCTAAATTTATTTATAAAATGAACTGGGCGAAATTTCATTCAACCGTATCAAAAAGCGCAATTAACCAGCTTTATATATACATGGTGTTTTAGACGAAATAATCTTTGAAAGGAATGCTTAGTTCACAACATAGAAAGAAATACCCCAGTAAAAAAAAATCGACATAAAAAGAAATACCCCCTTGAAAGAATTTGACTTTTCAATTTTCTATGAGAAAGTACTCATAAAATAAAATCGTTTCTCGAAACATCTTTCCCGGGTAAAATACAACAGGGTTTGTCCATCAAAGATTTTGTTTAATATCCTCCCTTAACGATATTTCAAAAACATCCTTTGCATAAAAAATATTTCGACTTCCGTTTACTCAGCGTGATGTTATTGGGTAAATTCTACCTGCATTTTATATTTTATTTATTTACAAAAAATAATTTATTCATCGAAATGGGTTGAGCAAAAACCATTCAAGGTTTGTACGCACAACCAACTCACAAAAATGTATTCACACCCACTAAAATTATACCACGGTAGGGACATACCCGTAATAAATCAGACCACTATGTATATACTAGATCACTATAGTAAAATAAAATTAAAATAACAGCAGAAAAATATTTTTAAAATCGATTCCCATACAAATTGCCCGGGCGACTGAACTTTTTTGTGTGGAAATGCCGAATTTTCAGTTTTTTGCCTGTTATTTTAATTTCATTTTACTTTAGTGGTATAGTTGAGCCATTGGTTTGATTTATCACGGTATATCACTTCCACGTTATTTACTTACATAGGTACATTACTTTTTCAACATTACTATCTCAACAAATATACCTACTTGCAAGACAATACCAATTGAAATGCTCTTCACAAAAACAAGCTTTGTGGGTAATCAAATAATAACTTTTATATCAACTATGTGCAATACTTAAGGGGCTACTTGAATTTTCCGGGGTCTAGTGCTGCCCCCATTTGAATTAAATCATTTAAAAGGAAACGGAGATATCATTTAAAATTTTATCTTGACCAAGCTCTAGATAACCTTTTTAAACTATTTCATGAACTACTGTTTACAGTTTAAAGTGAGAACGTGAAGCTTTTCTACGCACATGCGCCAAAAGTGGCCATTTTTCGCAATTTTGAGTAGAAATGCTTCACGTTCTCACTTTAAACTGTAAACAGTAGTTCATAAAATAGTTTGAATTACATCTCCGTTTGCATTTAAATGATTTAATTCAAATGGGGGCAGCACTGGACCCCGGAAAATTCAGGTATCCTCTTAAGTAAAGCGATATATTTACTAAATGTTATTGCTGTGAAATATATTGATGTGCACTCATTTGGAGAGGCCTTTGTCCATGAGTGGGTTAGGCTATAGAGAGAGAGAAAAAAAATCACCCGACTTTTGTTTGACTTTACGTCACCATCAAATCCTCTGTAGCCGAAAGCCGTGCAGATAAAAAGTTCTCAAGTAATTTACATACATTGCCTCTAGTATCGCGAGATGGACGGCCCCTTTCCAAATCCCTTTTATTTTCTAAGGTTAACTTCCAAAGTTTAATGAAATACTCGAGTTAAGTTAGAATTTAAATTAACTTAAGTATGCAAATGGCCTGATGCTGGCACTCGGTCATGACCGACTGGGGTTTTATTGGCATCAAGTCAACAATTAGCGTTTGTTAGGATTCTCGCTAAATAAGCAAGGAAAGGACGTGGTTGAAATTTTAAGCGATTGTGTTTTTATCGTACCTTAAAAATACATCTTCTTCTTTGAATGTTTGTCAAACTCACATCTAAATCACCTAAGTAGTTTCAAATTAGGAAGATTTTTTCAGTGCACAATCATGTATCTTAGGTACCTAAGGTTGCAACCGAACGCGCCAGTATGTGAGACGTTGCCTCGGAACCCGTGATCAGCTAATGTCGAATCATTCGACGCTTGACCAACCCCCGAACGATCAACAACTTGTTTGCCAGAGTATGCCTCGTCGAGAGACGAAACACGTGTCGCGTATGCGGTGTCCGATGTTGCTGCAGCCGCAGCGGATGCAGAAGCATGGGAGGGAGCATAAATCGGATGTCGGTGGCAGGTATGCTGGGACTAACAGTAGACGTGGGTGGGCACTGGCTTGCAATACTTTGCATGAACTACTTGGTCGCGAAATCGTACAAAGTAATTTAAATCAGATAGAAATATATCACAAATTTACAAAATGCATGCTCCGTCAACTCCTTGACCGATTTGGGTCGTGTTTCATCAAGCTAAGCGCAATCCGCAGCTTACGCGTGAAGCTTCGTTACGTGCCGTTCAAATGCAGTTCTTTCACAAACGTAAGGTTGAAATTGTCAAAAAATTAAACCACGCTGAATATAAAGCGATTCAGACTCTCGTTTTGCAGATGTAAGGTACATTTTGGCTTGTTGCGAGCGCCCGGTGGCGTGCAAACTAAATATGACCTTAGTACGCTGCCACTTGGTTTAATTTCAAGTTTCACATCCAATAGTGTTCTTTCTGTACTTTGGTACCTACAATTAAATAATTCTGCGGTTTCATCCAAAAATTATATCTCTAACTTATACCAAGCCTGTGTTACTGTAACTGGTACTGTACTCTGGACAACTCCCGTTTGTCCAGAGTAACATGAATTAAAAAGGCTTGCAACGGATGTCTAGGTATCTCAACGAAGAGGTACGAGTCCTGAGTTTCTGACGCTAGCTAAATTAAACCATAATGCAAACCACATTGGCTAGATATTTCCTTGAAATTCTTTTCTGAGTGAAACTTCTGTACGTAAGTACTAGTACTTATTCTGTGCTCCTACATTAACCAAACAATAGATAGGCTTTTTTACTCTATAGATTTTTTGTTTTTATTTTATATAAAACCAAAAATACTACTAAAGAAAAATATATTTTTGAAATCAGCAAGAAAATTTTATAATTCATGAAGCAAAATTAGCATTTCAAATATGAGAGTGGGAGCGTGGTGGGACATCTAACTATCTCTTTTGCATGATGAGACCTAGCAGTGACGTCATAAGCGCTGTACGTGCATCCTTTTTCTGTTAACAGTTTCCATTTCTATCAGATTTTAAAAGCTATTACCTTATAGGCGGGGAGCCGGTAACACTGAAAGTCCCGTCAAAGCGGAATCAAAAACATTTTATTGCCGAAACAATGTAAAAAAAAAAGAATTCCTATTTCCTATTTTTTTTGTTACATTCTTTTGGCAATGGAAATCCACGCATTCCGAGCTTAATTTATTTCTATACTTATGTTCTATTTAGTTAAATAAAAATTTTTTGATTCCGCTTTGACGGGACTTTTAGTGTTGCCGGCTCCTTTTTTTTTTCAAAGATTAAAAATATAATTTTACTTTCGGTTTCGGATTATGTTACTTACTGATATGAATACTAGTTAATAAAAGCACTGTATTCTTATTTTCAATTTGGGTAAATTAAAATAAAACATCAGTAAATACGTGTACAAATATCGGATTATCCGATTACACTTGGAGAACAGCTTCTCTACTAATAAACCCGATGACACCTCAAATTATCTACCTTGATAAGATATACAATTATACGCCCTAATAACATCAACCTATTGTATGCTCGTAAATATTGAAAGCCGTTTACACAGCGAACAACGTACGTGATATAAATGATTCAATTCATATACGACATGACACTAATCGGTACACGATTAACTTACCGCCGTTTACACTACCTAATTTATTACAAAAAATAATTGCGGGAATTAATTTATTTTATTATATTTTTATAGCTTGCATAACATTCAGCATGTATCAATTTATCGTTGTATTCTATCAACTATTTATTATCAATTACGAAGCGGTTATTTTTTTCGCCAAAGAAAGTTCTCTTGCGGTGGTTCTCAGGTATGTTAGATGAAAATCGGTTCAGTCGTTTTTTATTTATTTCGGATTAGCGGTAGAAAGTAGTGTTTTTTTAACTTACCTGCCTAATAATAGATGGCGCTATGTGTAAATTCTACGTAATATGTAGTTTCGCAATTGATCAACTTTCAAGCGGTTTTTTTATTTACCTGGCAAATAAACTTGTCGGAAATGAGGTTGCTTTTCCAGAGTTGGGAATAAGACCGTGTGCAGCTGTGCATGGCAAACACCTCTGTTCTGTGCCTTACGACACCCGTGTTTTAGGGTTCCATACCTCGAAAGGAAAAAACGCAACCCCTATAGGATCACTTTGTTGTCCGTCCGTCTGTCTGTCTGTCAAGATCTTTTGTCTCAGGAACGCGTGGAGGTATCAATCTCTGGAATTAATGTCAAATACTCAGGTCTACTGTCCCTTGGAGCTGTGAAAAATCCAACTTCTAAGCCAACGCAATCAAAAGATACAGCCATTTATGCTGCAAATTTTTGACACTCGCAAGGAAATCAAAACGTACAGGGTACTTTCCGTGAACTTAGAATCTTGAAATTTGGTAGAAAGCAACGTCTTATAGCACAGATAAAGTAAAACTGCGAAAATCTTAAATTTTTAGTTATGTATGTACATCATATAATAAAAATATTTTTAATAATCTTAAATTAAGAGGTATTACATTGAAATTTATATCAAATACTCAGGTTGAAAATACCTTTTAGCTGTAACAAAATCAAATTGTACGGAACCCTCGGTGCGCGAGTCCGACTCACATATGGCTAGCTTTTTTTCTTATATTATCGATCCATCTAGATCTCCGACGACCCACACTACGCTTACCATCTAGTGGTTACCATAATGTTATATCGAATGTACTTAATAAAACTTTGTTGTCAATAATAGGGATAAAATATCTTATTTATTTATTTACCAATTTATGTACACGGAAAATTTATACAGAGAATACATCAAATAAAAGTTGTACAAAGGCACTACTTATCTCAAAAGAGATCTCTTTCAGTAGGCCTGTGTGAGATCTCTTATATTTTATGTGAGATATCTTATAGGTAACTCACGACAAACACCGCATCAACCGAGGCTCTTTTAAAAATGCATACTACAATTGTTTGTAAACTTATTCTCGGCAGCATTTCTCTTAGTTTACAATTCAAACACCCACGTTTACACTCGGGATTTATATTCCCCGTAAAAGAGCAACGGCAGCAGTACGCCCATTTTAACTAAATAAGTGGGAATTTTTCATATGGTTTTACGGTGACGTCAGTTTTTAAAAGTATTCTGGCTTCAAGGTAAATGTTTAGAACGATTTAAGGTACGAGGTGGATGCTATAGAATAGTATTAGAGGTTTTACTGGAAATTCACCTACGTTTGTGTCTAACGATGTTGCAATAAGCTCTATCCTTTGTCCTTACATACCTCCTTTCTCCATCATTGCATTCTGTCCACCTTTTCGAATTTCATTTTTAAATTTAATTTCAAAATTTTTGACACATTCATTCCATCCTCACCATTCTGACTCAATCCTCCACCACCGATACAAGGCTGTTGAATATTATAATTTTATCAGTTCTGACAAATAAATGTATTAACCCTTGTCGTGCCTCGCTCTTGCTCTACGACTGTTTTGAATATACATAATTCATGTGGGAGCACACCTACTAGATGGGACAGGTGGAGTTCCCACGCTTTTTATACATTTTGTGGTCAATAATAGAAAGCATGAAATATCTACTTACATTGATTTTACAAAGAAGCAGTTTTTCACCTACTCCGCCTTATGTATTTCGAGTGCCCTTTATTTGATAAAAGCACAAACACTTTCCTAAAATGCAATAATTTGGACGCAAATTTTGTAATTTTCTTTGGATAGGTATAAGTCCATTATTATGAGTGAATTAATTAGATGCTTTTTTTAAATTTATTTAAGCGCCCGGTAGTGCGCAGGCCAAGTTCCAGCAACAGGCCGCGCGCATGCCGTGCACTATTTACACGAACCGTTTCGACCCACTTTTGACCCCCCTGTAACTCAGTGCCTATTGCAAGTACAGAGATAAAATTGAAACTACGTAATCATATACTAGTACTAAAGCAGTATGTCAAATTTTATAGATATAGCTTCAGTAGATCCTTACATGACCCTGTGAAAATAGCTTATTTTGGCACTGACTGACTGATTGACTGACTCACTGACCGGTAATCAAAACCTCAAGGCCACTTCCAATTGTCCTAGCGTTATGAAATTTGGCACGCAGGTCGTGTTTTATATGTAGATTAACAAAAAAAATAAGAAATATAAGAAATCGGTCAAGCGTGAGTTGGCTCAATCAAATTTCACATTTTTAATAAAAATATTTATGAACCAGTGATACAATGAAAATACGATGAGGAGGGGGGAGGAGGAGAGGGGGGAGAGAGGGTATAAAATATTTTCATGTATACAAAATGCACAATGTATTGTTTATTATTAAATACTCCTTACCTAAAAAATCAGGCTTTTATTGTTATAAATTACTTACGATAGATGTCGCTAGCGGTATAATTGAAACGCGATATTGTGTTTTTCGTCTGTAGTATATATGTAAGTTGATAAGAAATCGATGGGCATTTCTTTCTACACTAACGAAGTTTTGATATCTTATAAAATGAAAAAATAGGTACGATTTCTTGAAAAAAAGTTGAAATCCCACCAAAAACTTACCTGTTAAAAATATATAATTTAAAAAATATCTTAAATTATAATACTTCTAAATTTGAACTTGGCAGGTTAATTTAATTATATAAATAGGTTAATTTAGTTATATAAATAATAAATTTAATTATACAATTAATCAAGTGTTACGTACAGCACGAAAAACTGCCAAGTTCAAATTTAGAAGTAATATAATTTAAGATATTTTTTAAAATGCATCTTAACTTGGCATTGGATTGGATTTCAACCCTTTTTTAGGCGAACAATTACCCGATAGGAACTTGGCCTCCTTTTTAACAGGTAAATTTTTGGTGGGATTAATTTTACCTACACTGTAAATGTAAGTACACATACTAAATTTTGGCAGTACTCGTGAAAATATAAATATATCTATATATGTATTCGTAGTTTCGGTTTTTACTTCATCGAAAAGAAGCCGAAAAGATTGATGATGCTCCAGAATCAGACTCAGAAACTGACCTGGAATCAGAAGAACATACTTTGAACTCAACGCAAATCAATTCTTCACCAAAAGCGGACCAAAGCAGGCGCTAGCTCAGAACTCGCAAAAGATATAATCATCGAGTATAATGTATCTGCACCATTCATCCCGCCACCACAAAACGTACATCGCATCAAGAAAAGAAGACCATTAGCAGAAAAAAAAAACGCAGTCTTAATCCCTTCCTTTATTCTTTATTGATGATAATAAAAATAACCCCGTGCACTTAAAGTTACCCAAAACGTGCACGTGAGTCAAACACTTAAATACTTATCACTAAATGGGCAGACAAATAACAATTACAAATAGTAACAATTTTTTTTAAATTGTCGTAAGAAATGTCTATGTTTATTATATATAACACACCAAGTACATATAGAATTCTATCACCCTATGTTTACTTGTTGCTGGTATACGGTAGACTCTAACTTACCCTGTCTCTCCCATCCTCCAGACTGCAATTCCCTACACGCTCCACAAAATCCTATATACGAGCTCACTTGGTTTCTCGAGCTTGGTTCTGGTTCAACATGGTCTAACGTGGCTGCGCTAGCAAAACGGAGGTGATAAGTACCCATATCGGCCCGTAGCTGTAAGTGCAGTCACGTGCACTCCAAAGTGGACTTAGTTCTTACGCTCTTGCTGCGAAACGCTGGCTGGGTGAGCACAGAACTGAACTGAACTGTTTTGGTATTTATTTGTAGTTGTATGGATGCGGCTGGCGGCGATCTTCCATTGTTTTGATTCTTTTCTCTACCTTGTCGGTTATCGCCTACCATTACGCTTAAAGTGGTCTTTGAATCTTCTGGCTCTCGGCTCTGTTTTCTTAAATCCGCAAGACCCAATATGCTCTGTCTGCCGAATAAAGGATAAAGACGTGATAGTATGTTACATTAAGATAAAATAGCAGACCACACAATATTAATCTCTTCATACAAGTAATCCAAATAATCCGAATGCACTAACTGAGGTGTATTTATCATAAGTTTAAGTACACACTAGAATGTACAGCGGATATTAATTCTGCCAGAAGACAAGATTGCATTAAAATTTCAAATCGCGCCGCAGACTGCAGCGATGAAGGCAATGTGGCGTACTGTGCATTTGCTGTTAAAACTGACGCAAATCTTGGCTTTAAAGAATATTGTGTGGTAGTTAGTATAAAACATATTACAGGACATGTTTCAGATGTCTTTTACTCGAGTATTATAGTAATTTTCCAGAGTATTGTAAATTTGCGACCTCTTGTATTAACGCACTACTTATTTTGGTAGTCCTTCCTGTGATTTGGTTTTTTTTTAACCCCCGATAAAAAAGGGCATTATCTGCCCGTCTATCTGTCTGTGTGTCTGTGGCGTCGTAGCGCTTGAATAGATGGACTGATTTAAATGCAAGAATCTACTTTCACGTAATTCTAAGTTATGTTTGATGATAATCTAATGAGCCGTTTTAAAGTTATTGGGGATTTACGCTTGAAAGTCAGGGTTTTCTCTAGCAAATAATAGAAGGTGCTAACCAAAATTAAACATTTTTTATTGTTTGCCAATGTGTCCCAATGTTGAGCAAAGGCGTCCGCTCTTCTTTTCTTTCAATTATATTTATCACCGACCACATTTTGCCAGTTCTTTTTTAAACACAGATAGATCATTTGGCCACCGTGTCCTTAGACGGGCTTTTTTTCTCCACCAGCCTGCAGGTACCCATTCCGTAATTATGTTCTCTTATCTCACTGGGTGCATCCTGCATGCACGGCCAGCCCAATACTGCTTTGGATTTGGACATGTTTAGACTTAAAAAAAGTATTTTCTCACGACATATTTTTAAGTACTCACCATCTGAAATTTCATGAAATTACGTCTAATGGTGTATTAATTTGACGACCTCTGTGACCTAGTGGTCATTTTACCACGTTGCCACACCGGAGGTCCCGGGTTCGATCCCCGGTCAGGTCAACATGGAAAACAATCTTTTTCAGATTGACCTGGGTCTTGGATGTTTATCTTTACTTATAATGTATTTGTTATTAAATATAATAATCGTTGAGTTTATATCCCTTATCATAAGTCTCGAACTTACTTCGGGGCTAGCTCAATCTGCATGATCTGTCCGGAAAAAAAAAGTTATCCAAATTCAACGTCCCATTTTCAACCACAAAAAAAAATTTCTAATATATATGATCGTAACATCATCGAACAAACATACAAGCACATTTGCTTAATTATTACATTTGCAGAATCATGATAATGTTACATTAACATTATCATGATTCTGACAACTTTACAGGATATTCGATCACTCATTTACGTACTTAAGTACAACTGTTAGTTCATCCCAAACTATTTAACTACTTGTGAGGCTTTTACACTCATCAGATTTTCTAACCAAAAATAAAATAGATCAAAAGAGTCGTAATCATTAGTCTTTACTCGATTTCGACATTAAACTTCACTACTCTTTACTACCAAAACTAATCTAGTTACGTAATTATCACAAGTATCTGTACTTACAGCTCATTGACCACAGAAAGACATTGAACTAACTGATATGATTCAGCGATCAAATGTCAAGCAGGTGTGACCGCAAACCAGACCCTACTAAGATAAATCCCACTACCCTGTCCATTGCTCGTTAAGTTTAACAGAAACAACAAGTATTCCCGTCGGCTCTTCAATCGATACAAAGCTTTGAGATAATCTTTGTAGTGAGTCTAAGGATCTTAAATGCCGTAGGATCCCAGGTCGTCTTGGTTAGTACCATTTGACACATTTAATTGGTGTTAAACAGTAAAGCCGTCGACAATTACACCGACAGATGTTTAATCTTAGTTACTTGGACCGATCGAGTCTATTTCCTAATTGTCAAAAGATTGACGAATTTGTTATCCTTTTTAGGGTTCCATAGTAAACTAGAATCTCTTCAAGTTTCGCCATGTCTGTCTGTCCATCCGCGGTTTAACTCAAGGCCAAAAAAAGGATAACTGCCATACATGTAAAGTGGGAATCACTTTTATTTCAACTAACACATGATGTGGAGAGTCGTTAAATAGATGTTTCAAAAATATTGTGAGTTTGTGAAAACCATTTTTCGATTTAGGGATTCGATTGTGAAATATTTGGTTGTAAACTTCAAATATTTGTTAGAGTCCAGTGTCCATCAGCCATGTAATATGGCCATATAAGTGGGTCATGTAATATGGACACGTGAAAAACTTTACGGCAGTGATATATTATAAAGAAAACTATTAGAGCTAAGTAGGGCTTACAAATTAAGAGCGGCCAACCCATCTTACTTTTCATACTAACGCTCGTACGTGATTATGGCGTTGTAACTGATCTTTCTTAAAAACTTTTGAAGAAACAGGTAACTATATTTATAGGTTTCTACTGAAATAAAAAAATAAAATTTGGGAAAACAAATTCAGTATAGACTTCCAAAAATCTGTTTTTTGCACGAATTCTACCAGAACTTCGACCGTTCATAAAGTACTCATAATTGTAAAGGTAAAAAATATTTCGATACAATCCTCGCAAATGTAATGAAAATTTTAAATAAAAACGTTTATTTCATAAACAAGTAAGGCTAAATGAAAAACACGTATCACCTGGAACAAGTTTTATGAAATTTCCGCACCCTATGAATAGTTAATATTCTTTCAATGGATAGTTAATAATAATACTAATTTCATTTAATAGAATGCCAACCGGGCCTTCAGGCGCTATCTCTTTCTTTTTGCTTTGCCTCTTTTTCTAGCATTTCCCGGGATGAAACAACAGGCTTTTAAAACTAGCTCGCGTTGACGATAGAGCGGCCAGGAATAGCCGCCTTAAAGAATTATAGTAGACCAACTAATAAAATTTATTCGGGAAATGAAAACTTCATACAATAAATTTAGTTTTAGGCATTTAAGTCGTTAAACCATGAGGCGTGAACCCAACTACGGAACCCTACACTGCGCATGGCTGATGATTGAATCATTCATCATCATCATTTCAGCCGCATAACGTCTACTGCAGAACATAGGCCTCTCCCAAGGATTTCCAAAATGACCGATCTAGTGCGGCCTGCATCCAGCGCTTACCAGCGACCTTAGTCAGGTCGTCAGACCACCTTGTGGGTGGGTGTCCTACGCTTCGCTTGCCAGTACGTGGTCGCCATTCGAGAACATGTTTGCCCCATCGGCCATCGGTTCGTCGCGCTTTATGTCCTGCCCACTGCCACTTCAATGAACTTATCCGCTGGGCAATGTCAGCGACTTTTGTTCTCCTACGAATTTCCACATTTCTGATTCAATCACGTAGGGAAACACCGAGCATAGCCCTGTCCATAGCGCGTTGAGTGACCTTGAGCGTTCTTATGAGACTCATAGTAAGGGACCACGTTTCAGAGACATAAGTCATTACTGGTAACACACATTAATTAAACACTTTTGTCTTGAGGCACTGATGTATTTTGGATGTGAAGACACTGCGTAGCTTCCCGTACGCTGCCCAGCCGAGCCGAACCGATGATGATTGAATAATACATTTTTACATACATATTACATACATTTATGTGTTGGATAGTTATTACTATCAATATTATAGTAATAACTATCCAACACATAAATCTTACACATAAGTACCAATACAATCCACCTCCAATTTCGAAACAGCAATTTCTCATTTGGAACACCCGAGAGCCTGTATATATCAATACAATGCCACTTATTCCGTTAGAGTAGACCAGGTTTGATTGAAAGGCAACCAGATCTTGTATGTTAATTAATTCACTTCGTATGTGTATAATAGATATGCGAGCATATAGGTGTGTAGTGAAGATCACCTTAATAATGTAGTATTGAGAGATTTGTGGGACTGAGTACGTGATGGACTGAAGTGCCACATTGCAAATGAAGGTGGCATATTCAGCGTGGGTGGGAGATATTGATCGAAAATTAATTCATGAAACTAGATTCTATAATGTCTATTCAATTCAATTTATTCATAAACAATAATACATTGCATTCGAATATTACAAAAATACAAAAAAAAATTACAAAATTAAAATTCATTTTAAATGCATGCATATGTCCTATATTACTGAATTAGTACATTTCGATAATACATTTAAGTCTATGCAAATAATATAATATCAGTTCCAAATTGCAATTTAATAACTAATGCGAAATTAAAAGTCATCAACACTATAGCAGCACTTCTTCAGAAGCAGAGTTCTCAATTCACTTTTAAATTTTGAAAGTTTTCGTACTACCTTTAGATGATTTGGCAATTTATTAAATAATTAAACACGTACAAGTTAAAATCTAGTGCGACTAACAACTATAACACTGATAAACAGTAAATTTGTTAAACGAAATCAAGTCATATTTTCAAACACTACTACCTACCCGCATATAAACCACATACGTAGTTTTGCTCAATCACCTTCAGTTTTCATAACTGCCTCCGTAGTCCAGTCGTCAAGGCATTCGCCTTGAGACCAGGAGGTCATGGGTTCGATTCCCACTGGGAAGCATACTTTGTGAAAAGTTGTTTCCAGTCTGGATAGGATATTGCAGGCTTGAATCACCTGATTATCCGAAAAGAAAGATGATTCCGTGTTTTGGAAGGCACGTAAAACTGTAGGTCCCGAACGCCACCTAGCGTTTGATCATCAAACTATCCAAGGATTGGTTCCTGGTTTGCCCTTTGGGTTGTGGAGGTCAGACGGCAGTTGCTCTGTGTAAAGCGGACCCCGGGCTCTGAAGCGTTACTGCTGAGGATGCAACCGGGAATACGCTCGGATGATGATGATGATGATGACCTTCAGTTTTCATAAAATATCGACTTACTCGATTACGCGAATTTTGCTTACCGACGTGTGTTTCCGAATAAATTGTTGTACATCATACTAAGATCCCGAGAGTGTGTGTAAACCATCCTGATAACTTCTGTTATATTTGCGGTCAACTTACTGTTAAAAGTCAACGTCGTAGTTTGACACCATTAGTTAAAAACTGTTATTTTAATTATTTTGGTTTTCCGGCGCGAAACTTGGACAAAACCTGGACTCCTAGTGTGTCGCATTGTTAACATCATGGGCTAAAGGATCTCGTCATATGCCGTTTGCAGTTTCAATGATATGGGCCGAACCGAAAGACCATGTATCAGATTGTTATTTCTGCCAAACTTCTAATAAAGGTATTAATCACAAATCTTAGGCTTACAAGGACATGGGATGCAATATGTCACTCAAGATTCACTTTTTACACTCGCATTTGGAATTTTTTCCTCAAAATTTGGGAGCCGTTAGCGACGAACACGGTGAGAGGTTCCATCGGGACATATCCAACATGGAAAAAAGGTACCAAGGCAAGTGGAGTCCGAACATATTAGCTGACTACTGCTGGACACTCAAAAGGGACGTACCTGACGCTAAATATTCCCGAAAATCCTTAATTAACATAAATATAAGTAATTTTTTCTTTATTTGAAACATTTTTTTACCGTTTTTACTTAAAAAAAGATTAATTGCTGTTGCAAAAAAACTAAGGGTGAACGAAATTTTCTAAAAATGCAGTTTAGTTACAGACTAGTTGTAGATACAAAATAACCCATTCAATTACATTTAACTTTCATTAAGGTAATTTTTGTCTATCAGTGTAATTATTTAAAATATAGACCGCACTACGTAAGTGTTTGGAATAACTATAAGTATCTATAATCAAAAATAGGTATGTCAAAACCTAGTGCGACTAACAACTTTAATTATTTAAAACATAGACTCACTACGTGAGAACCTAATTGTTAATGAATAATTACGTAAGTTTCAATAACTGACCGAGCGGGCTTAGCGAGCGAAGCGTCTCAGTTTCGCGATTAGCCAAAAAAAGCTGTTGTCCGGCTGTTCTCGCTTACAGGCCGCATTTCTCAACCGATTCCCGTGAAAAATTATACAGAATCCTACGTCGATTCAGTTTTTTGAAACTTTTTGAAATGGCGGAAATATGAATTAAAAAATCATATTAAAGTCATTTCGAAAAATTTTCAGAATATTTATAAAACTTTTTGGTTACCCTTAAGACGGTACTTTCTTGTCCGAAAAACTTCAACGGGCCGGGGTGACTTGCGAGGTCTACAGCTCACAGAGCTACTGGTCTTGGGGAGAAAAAAAAGGAGAATGTACGGTGAGCTTTAAAAATGGAGTCTCATATTTTATATTTCATACAATCAGTATGAGAAATTGGGGCTCCACTTTTGAAGCGTACCGTACCTGCGTCTTTACTTCCCGCGCGTTCGTTCGTTAAATTATAGCGTTCGAACGTCAAAGCCAGTTGACGGAATTGTCAAGAATATGAATCATTTCAATACTCTTCTAGCAAGCCATCACTATTTTGATTCTCTTCCTCCACCTGCATACATAGTAACGGTAAACATGTGGCCTGTCTAGAACCTGAAAATGTTTGCAATTTCAATTATATTTTTTTTATTTGGAGCAAATTCTATAAATTAAATGGACAGGTCGACGGGTGAAGGGATAAAGGATTTCCACGAAAAAATACAATAAATGGCGTGGTTATAAAACTAAACGGGCTTGTCACATGCATGGACATGTAATAGTAGTTTTTGCAAATATTTATAGATACGAACATTACAATACTTGGAACAATATGAAAATTAAAAATATGTGATTAAAATTTCGCCATGACTGCGATTTGAACTTGCACTCCTCACATCTTTACTATAAGTGCACTTCCCAATGCTACCGTGACTTTAAGTCATCCTCACGAATCTGACTCGCGGCGAAACTTTCCATCGCATATTTTTAATTTAGATATTATAATTAAATTATTGGTTCTTTAACAGCATTACAATGCTCGGATTATTATCCAAATTAAAACATGTAATGAAAAATTTCGCCACGAGGATTCGAGGCCACGATAGCACAATTGGTAGTGCACTCACAGCGTTAACGTGAGGGACGCGGGTTCGAATCCTACTCATGGCGAAATTTTTCATCACATGTTTTAATTCAGATACTGTAATTAGTTTATGATTAAGCCTTAAAATATTATTGCGAACGGGCCGTTTTGAATCGAAAGTCATTATACTTATAAGCACTACAAACTTGAATACAGATTCCAATTAAACTTAAACTGCTAATAGCTTAACAAGTCTGCAAATAAGTTTAGAATAGTACCTAGTTTGCACTGAAATAAGCTGTAAGGTAGCTATAATAACAGCTTACTTAATTGGCTGGAACAAACTACGAACTCTATTACGCTTAGCGTATAAATTGGTCTGAATGGTCCACTTCGCCGAGTATTTTAGAAAATTTTCGTTAACACCATGTAAAATTGTTAAGTTCTTGAATAAAATTATTTGTTGATTGTTTTTCGTTTAAGTCAAGCCAAGAATGGTATCAGATTTTTCAGTTTCTTACAAAAACTGCACTAAAATTATATTACACTTTTTTCCAGACATATTTATAATTTACATTAATCGACTTCGAAGAAAGTTGAACAATCAAGTTGTGTCACCAAATTCACAAATTTCACCTTTTAATTTGGTCTCCGTAGTAATGTAGATTTTGTGGAAGGTTTAAGAGAATAAAACGTAACAAAATAATATCACTTCTCATTGATCATATCCATTTTTAATATGATTTTAGATTTATTAGGTAAAACTAGAAGCGCTGCCCCCGAGAAACTTTGACGTCACTACGTGCTATTATATAAAAATCCTATAGACCACAAAGCTATTAATACTTTGCTTTTTTGACGTTCTGAAAAATGTGTTGACGAGGTTTTGGCGGAAAGTCAAAGGGTTCAGTGGGTTTACTTTAAATTGTTTTGCAAATTGATTCTTGTAGACTTGATAATTTGTAATTGGTAAATTTTGGAGTTATAAATGCTCATGCTCAATGACAATATGTGAAATTTTTAAAGTGGGTAGTTATAGTGCGGCTGTAGTGATATCTGTTTGCGCCGTTTGCCACTCAATCGACTATGAAAACCAATGGACTCGTATGCGTGGTATGCGTATCCGTGGCGTGATGGTCAATAGGCTAGTCCGTCAAACCGGAGATTCTGGGTTCGATCGCCAGCCAGGGTGTTTATCTATATATGTATTTATTATAAAATATAGTATCGTCGAGTGAGCCTCGCCTCTAGTACGCCACTGATCTCTATCTTGTGCGATGGATTTCTAAGTCTTGTCAAAAAGCGCCAGATCATCACACCACCTTGTCCTTGGGCGACCTCTCTTGCGACGCCAGCCTGCCGGCACCCATTCTGTAGCAATCTTGGCCCACCTATCTGGGTGTATCCTACACACATGCCCCAGCCCGGTTCTATTTAAGATTTGCTGCTTTTTTCCCCATGTCTACTATCTTAGTTTTGAAGCGAACGCTGGTGTTACGTACATGATCTGTTAGTTTAATCCCTAGTATACTTCGTTCCGCTTATTACTACTTATTAGTGTTTTATTAATAATAATAAATAAAACAATAACATAGAAATGAGAATATTGGCGTGTGCTGGGTTTTGCCGAGAATATCGAAAATCTCAGGCATACGCTCTCCCAACTGAGCTATCGACGAGATCGTCAAACTTGTAATATTACGGAAAAAAGTGACGGAAAATCTTACATTTTTTTTCGCCTGGCTCCCGTATCCGCCAAGTCCACACCGTCCGAAAAGCAACTTCGTTCCAAAAACGGAGAAATATACACTCTTAAGGATAGACTCTAACCGTCTTATTATAAAACCCAGACTAACTTTGTTACTAGATTTAAACCATTATCCGCCCAAAATTAAGTTGACATTGACAGGTGAGTGTGTGATATTACTAGATGTCAACTTGATTTGGTTGGATAATGGTTTAATCCTAGTAACAAAGTTAGTCTGAGTTTTATAACAAGACTGTAAAGGACTTGTATCCAGAGCCGTAAAAATAATTATAAATAATCTGATTTGACTTGTTGGGAACTAGGGGACTGTAAATAAATTTAATCAAAGTCCGCAGCAGCGACAATGACGGACGATCTCGATGCAGCAACAAAACAAAACAATTCCAATTTATCGCGAGAAAGAAGCTAATTGTACAACTTCTCTAATTAAAATTTACTTACACTGATCGCGCTAGTTCGTTTAGTTCAGTTTTTCTATTGAACAAATACTGGAGTCAGTCAATATACCTACACTATGACGTTTTTATCCCTAAAAGAGTAGAAAAAGCATTTTGGGTGTTGTGGCTCTAAGCAAGCACACAGAGTTTTTGCGTTTTATCGAGCGAGTCACTTGTAGCATAATAATGGGTAAGAAGATTATTTTATTTTAAATAGTGATAACTTATTTGCATTATCACCCCTTTCCTCGATCAGAAATATAAATTCTTAACATAATTATACATTATAACGAAATATTTAAGAGTAGCAACGTTTATATAAAAAAGAGATGTATGGAGAGATATAAAAGAGTTTAAATTAATGAATATACCTAAATATATAGGGACTTATCACATATAAACGTGTGTTATTATGAGATACTATCTAAACGATACTCTATTTTAAGTTAAAATAGTGTCGGCAACCTCTCTGATTCAACCTAATATTTGGTCTTAGGTAGAATAGAACTGTTTCAATATTTTTTTATGATCTGTCGCGTGCTGCACGGGAAGTTTTTTTTCCAGACCAGAATGGAAGAACCACAACAATAGAAGGCAACATGCCTACCGAAGATTTTAAGGAACTAGCTTTGACATTTTAGAGTAAAACTTGACTATAGTGTTGCCTTGTTTAAACCAACAGGTTTATTTTCCGAGCAAATTAAAAAAAAAAAAACCCGACACCATCTTGTGATGACTGGTGGAACTACATATTCCAACCGATTTAAAGTGGAATTAATATCATTGCGCTATCTATTATTGCTAGGTAAATTAAAAATCCTGACTTTTATTCGTTAACCCCAATAACGTTTAAATGGCTGAACCGATTTTGATCAAACATAGCTAAGAACTACTGCAAGGAATTTTGCTTTCACGTTAAATAACTGTATCGAAATGGGACCATCTGTACGAAAACTACGATGCCATAGACAGACACACAGACAGACATACATACAAAGAGACAAAAAGACCGACAGACAGACAGACATTGGCGTTAAACTTATAACACACCTCTTTTTCCAAAGAAATTTTGCGAAATCCACGTGTTCAAAATTCACCACTTCCTAGCAGGGGGAAGACATACATAATATACAAACCTCTGGTAATGATAAAGTATCAGAATACTGAATTGGCTTTGGCTGACTCCTTTGTTTCAACCTTCTTAATAACAACTATTCCTTGATTTTAAAGTTTCACACCTTTTTTGAGAGTTCCAAGCGGATAAGGTTATTTTAATCAATTGTTACCCACCTAGTGAAGACTGAATAGATAAAACTAGATCTACTCCTCGCGAAAACTAACAAACGGGATATTAATGAGGCGGTTAAATTCGTCTCACAAAGGACTGCTTTGCTGGTTTATTTAGATGGCGTCAGATAGCGTGTCAATGTTTGTGATGGATGGCATGACCTCCGTTTTGTTTCAAGATGATATATTTAGTTTAGGACATTTTAAAGTTATCAAGTTATAAATTGAAATAATTTGAGCCTTTATGCCAGCAGCTTCCCTTGCCTTGGCTAAAAATCTATATGATGATAAAAGTCAAAAAGAGGTCGCCCATAAAGAGCAAAAAAATTTTAGGTTTTTAATGAAACAATCTCACATAAAACTGATCTTGTGTCTCTTTCCCTCTAATGGAAATTTACTATTGAAAGAATGAAACTTCATGAAACGTCAAAAGTAACCTTTTTGCTGCTAAATACCATAGAATTATCCATAGACTTAATTTGTTTTTACTTCTAAATCTATGGAATTATCAGCTAAATACGACATATTTTATATGATATTGACTTATGTCTAGGTGACTTTTCTATTTAGTAGAGTCATCACACGTCCTGGCGAATTTCATACAAAAAATACACCACTGCATTTCAAAACAGGTTATACTTTTATATTTTTTAACGCAGAATCTATATACCTCCTATATCTATGGTTTTATTGTAAGTTTTTTCCTCAGTTTAAAAGTTGAGCGGCGGGCGTACATACATACGTTTTACTTAACATGATTCCATTAAAATTTATCAAAAGCTGAATCGTCAGCGCTTTAAAACGGTTAGTACCCAAAAAAAGTTTTCAAAAACCTTGTTGAATCATATATTATTCTTATGAATTAGTTACCCAAAAAAAAAACGATAGCCAAAGATGTTCTAATTTACTTATTAATACCACACAGACAGGCAGGTATCTAATTAATGAGTGCGTGCAATAAAACTTAAACAAAGCTTACCTCAGTAGTTGTTTAAACACAGCCCGTCAAACGAACCCCAGAGCCATTACGTTTGCCTACGCAAGGAAACGATATGGAGGAAGCAATTAGAACCCTTAATGAGTGTTCCACTGACTTTAATAGACACTGTTGGTGTGATCACGCTACGCCGCAAATTGTTACCCACGAATGCCGTTTTCATTTTCTCTGTCTGATAATCCGAGCTAATAGATAAGTGGAGTTGAATAGTTTTGGTGGGAATTTTCTTCAACGAGGTTCATTATGAATGGTTGAAATTGGGCTGGGCTATGTGACTCTAGTGGTTGGAAGTGGCATTCTCTGTTGAGTTCAGTGTTTCGGTGCGTTGTCTCGTTAACAGTCCACCAAGGCATGTCAGCTCGAAGTATTTTATTTGTTCACTTATTACCTATCTAAAGAACATTTTCTCTGTCTAATAATCCGAGCTAATAGATAAGTGGAGTTTAATAGTTTTGATGGGAGTTTTCTTCAACGAGGTTCATTATTAATGGTTGAAATTGAACTGGGTTATGTGACTCTAGTTGTTGGAATTGGCATTCTGTGTTCAGTTCAGTGTTTTGTTTGTTTGTTTTTCGTGTGTGTAAGTGGCCAACACTGGTGTCATATTTTTCGGGCTGCCTGAAGTCATCTGACATCCGAAACCAACGGCTTATACCGTAGTGCCTTCCGAAGCACGTAGGAAAAAAAAACAAACCGTGTTTCGTGCGTCATCTCTTAAACAGTCCACCAAGGCATATGTCAACTCAGTGTATCGTATTTATTCACTTGTTACATATCTATAGAACATGTTCTCTGTCTGATAATCCGAGCTAATAGATAACGGATGGTTGAATAGTTTTAATAAGAATATTCTTCAACGAGGTTCATTAAATGGTTGAAATTGGACTGGGTTAAGGGGAAGTACAGCTTGCACTCGTGTGTATAAAAAGACAAAACTTTTTTCCGCTCCTGAATGTTATCTATAACCTACACTGAAATACATCGTGGGAGGGATATACCCGAAATAAAATCGAACCACGGGCTATACTAGATTAAGTTAAAATAACAGTCAAAAAACAAACAAAAATCGACTTTTCCATACAAAAGTGTCCAGCCGCCCGGGCAATTTGTATGGGAATATCAATTTTTTTTACTGTTATTTTCACTTAAGTGATCTAGTATAGCCCGTGCTTCTATTTATTACGGGTATGACCCTTCCACGTTTTATACATTACTTAAAAAAAAAAATATTTAAAAAAAACTGCTTTGCCATCCCCGCTTCATTTTTTCATTAATCCATATAAGTTTACATAAAGAGATACAATATTTACAAATAGCAGTGTCTATTGTTAAAGCTTAGCTCAGTTTAAAATTTCAGTATTCACTTTTCCTGCCGCTAGGGAGTCTGCATTAGGTTTCATAGCAAAGTTAGATCTGAATAGAAAATTACCTGGCATATTCGTTATAACAGACATAGAGTGGTTTTAAATTGCATTGCTGTATTCATTATTCACGTTCATTGCTTCAAGCTGCTCAAATGAATTGGAGATTATAAGACCCCATGTATACTTTACAGGTTTATTATATTGCCAACCAATATTTTTTATTGCTCTGATAGAATGATGGCTAATATGTGGGCTATATTATAAAGATAAATTATGTAAATGTTCTGGAAAAAAAACGATGATTTTTTTTTTACTTTATATTGGTTTAGGCATTTGTCCTCAATCTCACCTGATGGTAAGCGACGATGAAGACTAGGATGAAGCATGCCTATCCAAATTTAAGTAAAAGAATAGGCACAGACAGCTGGTCTTATATTCTTTTGAACTTTAAATAGTTAAAACAGTTATGAGATAATTACAAAGTTTTGGAGCAACTTAAGTTCATGATACTGATATTGAACTGCTTTTTCCCTGACTAAGGTAAAGCCAAGAGGAAGGGTAATGATTTTAGCAGTCTATGTATGTATGTGGGTATGTTCTCTTGCACCGTTATATCCGAATCGTTTGTCCGAACGTCACAAATTATATTATGTCAATCGTTTTTTATTCCTATCCGAGTGACGTAGAGTACAATTTTTATGCAAAAAATGAATATAAAAAATGTAATATATCAAATACGGAGAGTCAAAAATTTTTTTTAAGTTTTGATTTAGCACATTTAAAAAATATATGCCTTCCGTAGTCGAGTATTAGTTTTTTAAACGTATAAGTTTCTTGTTATAAAAAAATATAAAAAGTCTAATAAAAATTCTATGAAAATCCGTTTGGCTGAGCGCTAATTTGTGTGGCAAGGTGACTTAAAAAAATGTAAAAAAAAATAATTTACCTATAAAACAAATTTGTTTTGTGGGAAGGAACTTAGGATCATGAAAATTTAGCTGTGGACTACATATTATCATTTATGTTCTTAGATACGAAAAATCCAATCACGAAGTCATCAGACACGTACATTTAGAAGAAGCCTTTCCAAATGAAACACGGTTCCACCCAATTCATTCAAAAGAAAGATCTCTTGAATGGCTTCTATCAGTCGCCTAATAGGGATAATAGTTCAGAGTGAATGATGTGATCATGTGTTACAGGCAGGGATGGATACCTGGTTTACATAAAAACATTAATTAAACTCTACGTAATCCGTATTTAGAAAATAAACTTAACGTCTACTTAATGACAAAATACTACAATAAAAGTATATTTATTTTCTTTTTTAAAGGCGCACAGACGACTATTTTTATATAGATAACGCTTTAAAATAAACTGAGGTTAGTTCTCTGTAGGACCTTTCGTTGTGAAGGAGTGGTGCCTGTAGTAGGTTTCGTGAGAAAATCTGTGATAATACGTGCATAACATTAGAACTAGTAACTAAGTACTTTGTAATAAAATCTATAGAATTATATTGCAAAACAGGATTCCTCATACAAAGTTCCACTCCCCTTATCATTCCATTAATGGATGTTTTGGGAATAAAAACTATCCTTTGTCCTTTAGCCATATCCAAACTAAATTAATCTGAATCTGTTCAGTAAAATGCTAGCAAGCTGAATCAGTTGAAGCGTCATGAGGCAACAGAATGACAGACAGAGCTACTTTCACATTTATTAAGACAAAGTGGTAGCTAAAGTGGCGCCCTCATTTGAAATAAATTCTTTAAAATTAAATATGGTGATATTTAAAAATTTGATTTGTATAAATGTCTATAAAAACCTTTAAACTGTTTTATGAAAAACCTTTGAAATTATTACCAATAGTCTGTCTAGTTTTAAAACTCTTTTTTGCCAAAAGTGGCCACTTTTGGCGAAAAACAGTTTTAAAACCAGACGGACTACCAATATTACTTCCAAAGGTTATTCATAAAATAGTTTAAAGGTCTTCCTAGACATTCATATAAATCAAATTTTTAATTATTACCATATTAAATTTTAAAGAATTTATTTCAAACTAGCTGATGCCCGCGACTTCGTTCGCGTGGACTTTATGACTCCGGCGTATAAATATAAATAAAAAAAACAGAGGGAGAAAGTACTTGTAACAGTGTTAGGAGTTAAAAGTCAATATTATTTTAATTCTTTCCTTCGGGAGCCAATATGAAAAGAGCTGAAGTGTTACTAACCCTGGAGAAAGCCACAATAAGTAGGCCATGCGAAAAACCAGTCCTTAGATCGACATCAGCAGCTTTAAGCCTCTAAAACTGTGACTTATTTTCATAGCAAAGCAAGTTAACATATGGAACTGTGTATTTTCAAAAGGAAAATTGTTGGGGATGAGTGGCATACGCGGAATAAATACATTTTCACTGGCATCACTCACTTACTGTGAGCTTTAAGTGTCTCAGCAGACTATGCCGAAGTTTAGTGGCTAAAGTTCAGTGTCTAAAGTTCGGTGGGGATGACACACTAAATAAGCTGAAGTTCAGCTGCTGAAGTTCGGTGGAAACGCCGGACAGTAGTGATGTGCCGATATGAGAATTTAATCTTCCGTCTTTGGCGCGTCTGCGGCGAACGGAAACGGGAGCGGAAGAGGGAACGGAAGTGGAAGAGGGAACGGGAACGGGAACGGGAACGGGAACGGGAACGGGAACGGGAACGGGAACGGGAGCGGAAGCGGAAGCGGGAGCGGGAGCGGGAGCGGAAGCGGCAGCGGAAGTGGCAGCGGTGGCGGCAGCAGCGGTGGCGGCGGCGGCGGCGGCGGTGGCAGCGGCGGCGGCGGCGGCGGCGGCGGCGGCAGCGGCGTCGGCGGTGGCGGAGGCGTCGGCAGCGGCGGAGGCGTTGGCAGCGGCGGCGGAGGAGTAGGCGGCTGCGGCGGCGGCAGCGGCGGCGGCGGCGGCGGCTGCGGCGGCGGCGGCGGCGGCGGCGGTGGTGGCGGAGGCGTTGGCAGCGGCGGCGGAGGAGTCGGCGGCGGGAGCGGGAGAGGGAGCGGGAGCGGGAGCAGGAGTGGGAGCGGAAGTGGGAGCGGGAGCGGAACGGGTACGGGTACGGGTACAGGTACGGGTACAGGTACGGGTACGGGTACGGGTACGGGTACGGGTACGGGTACGGGTACGGGTACGGGTACGGGTACGGGTACGGGTACGGGTACGGGTAAGGGTACGGGTACGGGTACGGGTAAGGGTACGGGTACGGGTACGGGTACGGGTACGGGTACGGGTACGGGTATGGGTACGGGTACGGATACGGGTACGGGTACGGGTACGGGTACGGGTACGGGTACGGGTACGGGTACGGGTACGGGTACGGGTACGGGTACGGGTACGGGTACGGATACGGGTACGGGTACGGGTACGGGTACGGGTACGGGTACGGGTACGGATACGGGTACGGGTACGGGTCCGATTCAGGCAAAAGCATCGTAAGTTCGGCGTTATGTGTTGCTAGTAATGCAAATAACATTGCAGGCATGCATTGGCTGAAATTCAGCCGCTGAACTTCGGCATACAGTGCTGAGACATTAAGTTGGGTTCCGTTACACAGTTTCGGCGGAGTCAAATTTCGCATCAGCATTATTGGCCCTCCGACATTAAGACTTATTTTGTGAGCCGTGAGTCCATTTGCTGCAAGTGAATTAAGAAACTCAACTGGATAATTGGTGGCGTCGTCAACAACACTATCCAAGAAATCTAAATATATATCTAAATATATATAACTCAAAGGTGACTGACTGACTGACATAGTGATCTATCAACGCACAGCCCAAACCACTGGACGGATCGGGCTGAAATTTGGCATGCAGGTAGATGTTATGACGTAGGCATCCGCTAAGAAAGGATTTTGATCAATTCTACCCCCAAGGGGATAAAATAAATAAATGAAAGTTTGTATGAAACTTTGTCAATTTTGAACCGATCGGGCTGAGACTTTGCATGCATAAAGCTACTATGACGTAGGCATCCCCTAAGAAAGGATTTTGATAAATAACACCCCTACGCGAGCGAAGCCGCGGGCACAAGCTAGTTAACAATAATTTGCGTCATAAGTTCTTTATTAATTGATTTTTAATTTTTTGGTGTCAATATGGCGCGTTCACATAACCAAGAATTTTCTGGTGTGTTATGCTCTGAAGGTCCGCAAATACTGAACTTATAAGTTCTACTTCGGACGAAACAACTTTTTTTTGGAAAAAATTTCAATGTACAGACACATTTTTTTTAATCTTTTATTTTAGTATGTTTTTGTTCAGCGGCAACAAAAAACATCATCTATAAAAATTTCAACTGTCTAGCTATAATGGTTTATGAGATACAGCCTGGTGACAGACAGACAGACAAACAGTCGGACGGTCTAAGTAATAGGGTCCCGTTTCTACCCTACCCTATGGAACCCTAAAAATCGAATAAAATAAGTATCTCCCTAAGTGGCTCCCATACTACAAACGTGATTTTTCATAGATTATGGTACGGAACCCATCGCGCGCGTCCGACTCGCGCTTGGCCAGTTGTATTATAACTCAACAAAAAGTTCTTATCAGACTTAACAACTTTTGCTAAGGCGGCATTTTAATATTTCTTATAGTTTAGCTGGACCATTATAGTTCTGCATCATGTGTTCCATTTTCCAAAATCAATTATACCCTATATGTTGCCCAGGTTTCACAGCTATATAACAAAAAAAGTTTCATTCGAATCCGTCCAGTATTTCCGGAGATTAGCGTGTACAAACAGACAAACAGACAAACAGACAAACAGACAGACATTTTTTTTTATTTTCTTACTCTATTACTATATCTCCATCGCCCCAAATTTTTATTTTTGAAAAATTTTTAATGTACAGACACATTTTTTTAACTCTTTTATTATAGTAAAGATGAGGGCGCCACTTTAGCTACCACTTCGTTTTAAGAAACGAAGTGAGAATATTTAAAAGATATTGTAAGTTTTATGTTATAGCTAGACCTGTTTTAATCTTGACCGGAACATTAGAACCCATACTAAAAACATTTTGAATGGAACCTTCTTCTTCTTCTCGAGTCGAAATTAAATATAATAAAAAATATCATTTTTTCAATTGAGTTAATTCCACTATATTGAAACTATGCGTAAGTTAAAACTGGTTTAAGTTTTCAGTCCCTGGTAACAGGTATATCTGAAGCGTCGGGACCTTAATTAATTCACGGGATTCCGGTGATTAAAGTAACTTGTACCTAGCAAAGGTTTAAGGAAAAGGTTATGTAACATGATACGGTAGGATTATTGTGTACTAGTTATTTTATGTTCATATAATGTTATTTAAAAACATACTTACCACTTATTAAAAAAAAATACAAATGTTTGCTAAACTTATTTTAGATAAAATAATGTTTTGTTCTTGCAATGCAAACATCGAAAACAGTGATGAAGTTAAAACATTTTTTTAAATAGGTTTTTCGAATGTTACAAGAATTATTTTAAATAAAAGGATAAACTATCGTACGTAGTTGTTTTTTTTTTCAGTTTCAATCCTAGAGTAAAAATAAATAAACAAATAAATAAACATTTTATTCCAGTAATCAACGAAATAAAACTATTAGATCATTCATTATTTTGATTATGATAAAATTTAAATAAAATTAAAAACTTTAATAAATTAAGATTATTTAAAAGATATAAATTAAAAATTCTTTAGAGAATAAAATAAAACTTTATTTATTAAATAAGTGTAATCAATAATAAAAATAAAACAAATTGAGATAAAATCAAAATTTTATATTAAAGTTTATGTTAAATTAATATTAGGTATGTAAGTTATTTAAGTGCATTTCTTTTTCAATTTTTTTAATATTAACTATTATTAAAATATATACCTATTAACTACTGGGCGACTCTTCGGGTATAAAAATAAAACAAATAAATAAAATAAAATTGCCATTTATTCTACTACCTACAAGTTACAAGTTCAGTCAACTATTTTTTCAAAAACAATAACATAGGTTGAGCATGTGATGCAACATTTAGTGATTTTTTCTATTTTTCTCTGATTGGAACGTCAAATTTATACATATGCATGTATTAGTACATAATTTAATAATTTATTTAATTGTCAATTTGATTATGAGATATCTTTTAGTAATTTAAATTCAAATATTTAATATTCATCTTCATTTTTTTGCGTCTTTTATTCTTCGTAGGTAGTAGTCGCCTCTTTGGCGTAGGCCTCCCCCGAAGCTTTCTAACATGTTCGCTCTCTAGTTTTATGCACCCAGTCATCTCTCTTCAGGTATAGAACTCACAAATATAGAAATACTAATAGACTTTCTCTATAGGACGATGGGCGACTTAGTGATCACCAATCTTTGTAGAGTACCAGTGTGGGTTCCAGCCTAGAACGACCACTCCATATTTTTCCCCGGATATCGAAAAAGCGACTAATTAGTCGCTTTTTCGATAAAACTATAGCTAAATCATTTAAACTGTTTCGGCTATTTCTTCGATTTTGCATGGTCTTCGGCATTCTTGGGTGACACAATGGTGAAAGTGAGCCATTCGCGGGTGTTAAAGTGCGTGGCTTGCGCTTAAGATTACCTTTACCCTAGATTTTTCCATACAAACGTAGTCTAGCTTTTATTGTGAAATGACACGTGAGATTTCGGCAGTATTTTGTAATTTTAAAGAAATTGCATATATCTAGGCATATAACTAGTTTTCGATGGTCAAATATGAACTTGAAAGAAAATGTGAGAGTGTAGAAGTTTTCTGTACTGATGGTCAAATATAATATAATCGATTGTATTCTCTTTTAATGTCATATTTTGACTGTGAAAACTAGTTATATGCCTTAATTTAAGCAATTTCGCCAATATCTGACATGGCGTTTCAAAATAAAAACTAGACTACCTTTGTATGGGAAAGTCTGATTCTTTCTATGGTAAGGGGACTTCTAACGAGCGCGTGTTGTCCGAACGCGACTGAAGAAAAACAGAAACTTTGAGTACGTGAGTGCATCTAGTGGTTCATTGTAGACGGACTCGCCCACGAAGGGTTCCGTAGCAGCAAGTAACATAATAGAAAAGTTGTAACTTTGAAGATGTATAAAATGATAAACGTATAAAAAAAAATCTTCTCACTAGATCTCGTTCAAAGCAATTTTCAGTGGAAATTTGCATGGTAATAAACATTATATATATTTTTTAGTTTTATCATTCTCTTATTTTAGAATTTACAGGGGGGGGAGGGGGGGTCACACAACCACTTTGTAAGTGTCTCTCGCACAAACTTTTCAGTTTAGAAAGAAATTATATTAGAAACCTCAATATCATTTTTGAAGACCTATCCATAGATACCCCACATGTATGGCTTTGATGAAAAAAAAAATTATTTGAGTTTTAGTTCTAAGTATGGAGAGCCCCCAAAATTTTTTGTTTATCTATTTTTGTGTGAAAATCTTAATTCGGTTCACAGAATACATCTACTTACCAAGTTTCATCAGTATAGTTCTTACAGTTTAGGAAAAAAATGGCTGTGACATACGGACGGACAGACAGATATAACGAATCCATGAGGGTTCCGTTTTTTTTCCATTTGGTTACGGAACCCTAAAAATAACTGCAATTTGATATCAATTAAAAGAGTTTCTTTAGAAAATAAGATGGCTTGGCCAGGTACTTAATCTTATAATCTTATTTAAGGCGCAGCTCACAATCGTAACCAATAAGTCGGTGCACGCATCATAGCCCGAATTAGATCAGCAGGGTTAGCTTAGGTCAACACAATTAGGTGTAATTGGCTGAGGGAGGGGTTATTAAGTTTTGACTCAATGCAACAGTCTGTGTCCGGCCTTATGTTAATGTAGTGACTTGTGCGAGTGAGTGAGTGATATATTGATAAGGTAAGTGAAGTTTTTTTTTTTATTTTGTAAGTGGTTTGTGGTCTGACGAACTCTCAGGGTTTGATAAAGAATTGCAAACTACTGCTCGAGATAGAGACAAATGAAGGCCTTTGCCCAAAGATGGGACACTCTATGCTTAATAAATAACCAGCGAAGTGCGAATTGGACTCGCGCACGAAGGGTTCCGTACCATTAATTATAAAAATCCCGTTTCTAGTATGAGAGGTCCCAATTAAATATTTATTTTAATCCTTTTTTTAATATTTGTTGTTATAGCGGCCACAGAAATGCATCATCTGTGTGAAAATGTTACTGTCTAGCTAGACAGTAAACATTTTCAGTCTTTAGACATAGACAGTCTGTCTTACACCAGGCTGTCAGGTGTAAGACAGACAGACAGACAGACAGCGGAGTCTTGGTAATAGGGTCCCGTTTTTACACTTGAATACGGTACCCTAAATAAAAGTAATAATGAGCTGGAATAAAAATCTGTGTGTAAAAATAAACTTTAACTCGATCGGCTTCAACGAACTGCGTGGGAAGAGAAACAGTTAGTGCATTCTAAGTTTTTCCATTTCTCCCGGAATAAAATTAAAAATCACAACAGTGAACATGTTCATAAGAAGTTAGAATTCGGTAATTGATCGATTTTTTTTTTCTTATTCATATCAAAAAGTAACATGATACGAAACCGAAAACATAAATAATAATTTTACTCCGTTTAAAAAAAAGCAAGTTATAAGCCTTTCAAATCCGGTGGAAAGGGAAACTGACAAATAAATAGAAACAGGATGCACATGCGGGTGCAAGACGTCACTGTCATTAGGTATCACGCTTACGAAAGAGATGTCCCCACCACGCTCCTTCTTACATTTAAATTTGTTATTCGTATAAAACATTGACCAAAAACAATCTAAGTCAAATAATCTAATACCTTATCCGCTCTGGGCACGTTCAGACGATACGCGCATGCTAAGCCCACGCCTTGCACACGACAAGCGTGATTTGAATTTGTTGCATATAATTTGAGTCCTATCACACATCAATACAACTCAAATTAAATTAACTGAATTCCAGTCTGGGCGAGCGCCATGCCGGGCGGACGCAAAGAAGAGGCACAGAATAAGAACTAGCACTCACGTACAGAAGTCTTACTCAGGAAAGAAAGTCAAAGAAATATCTACTCAAAGTGGTTAGCGCTATGGTTTAATTTAGCTTGCGTCAGAACTTCTCACCTTTTCGTTTAGATACCTAGACATCCATTGCAAGCCAATTTCATTCTTATTACTCTTCGATTCCTGTGTCTGAATTTTTCCCATCGAAGTGGTTGCCGCGCGCATAGTAATAATGTAGGTATATTTTCGATACCTACACGGGGAGTTACACCTGGCTTGGCAGAGGCAAGGCGTAAGCAAAGCAGAGGCGAAGCGAGCGCGTGGCGTAGGCGAGGCGTGCGCGTGTTGATGTAGGATAGAACTCAATTTAAATGCAAAATTTCAAAAATTTAGGCATGGGCGTAGCGTCGGCTTGGCATGCGTGTCGTCCGAATACGCCCTGGCGGACAGATAAAACTTATGTAATAAAGTTGTAACGTTGTTCAATATATGAAGACCTATGTTCAAAGTGAACCAAGTCAGAGTGGGGACGAGTTTACGAAAGCCATTTCGGCGAATCGCAAGTAAATTACAAAGTTCAGTCACATCAATCTGAGGGAGTAATCGCTAAAATTAAATTTTGTTAATGTTTTGTGGCTTTTTGTCTCTTTCTCAGGAAATGCGTAGCCAAGGTTTCGGTCTGTGATATATTGCTGTAGCATTTACTAATTACTTTATATTTATCATCTGTTCGTGCGTGTATTTCTTTCTTTTTAAGGTTCCTTACCCAAAATCATACAAAAATTTAGAGAAGAAAGAGAAGAGGAAGACTTTTTGACTTTGACTTTTAATAATAAAAACAGAATAAGATAAAATATTAAGGGGCCTCCCATACAACAAACGGGATTTTTTATATATAATAATACGGAACCCTTTGGCAGGTTATTTCTTAATGAATAAGTACTTAACCAGTTAATATAAAATGTTTAAAAAATATCTTAACATTATGTAGCATAAAATCAACCCCGAAGACCATCGGAATTCGCACGTGTCTGATAATGTGCGGGGTCTAGAACAAAACCTCAGAGTGCCTTCCGGCGGGGGTCAGAAATATTCTGACTGAAAATCTAATTATATGCGACTGGCCTAAAACCTAAATTAAAAATAACGTAAGAAAGGGCAGGGCATTATCTGATGGAAACGTTTCTGTTTGAATATTCTTATGCATTTCGTTTTCTTTACGACATGTTTCTTTCTAGAGCCACCTGCAAGTGTAATGAAAACTTGATGATATTGCTTACTCATTTCAAAAATTCCATTCATACATTGACCGAGTCTGGCCTGTGTAACTCCCCGTGTAGGTATCGAAAATATACCTACATTATTACTATGCGCGTGGCGACCACTTTGAAGGGGAAAATTCAGTTACATGAATCGTTATAAAAATTAAATTGGCTTGCAATGGATGTCTAGGTATCTAAACGAAGAGGTGAGAAGTTCTGACGCGAGCTAAATCAAACCATAGCGCTAACCACATTGAGTAGATATTTCTTTGACTTTCTTTCCTGAATAAGACTTCTGTACGTGAGTACTAGTACTTATTCTGTGACCGAGTGAGCGAAGCGTCTCAGTTTCGAGATTGGCCGAAAATGCTTTTGTCCGGCTGTCAGTTTGTCCAGTTGTGAGCCTGTATACAGGTCGTATTTCTCAACCGATTTTTGTGAAAATTTGTAAGAACGTTCGAAAATTATATAAAACTCTCAATATGGCGGAAATATAGTGGTTGCAAACTTTAAAAATATCAGATGTGACACATTTTGAAAAGTTATCGAAAATGTCATAAAACCTCTTTATCATCCTTATTAAGTTGCAACCTTTTTGTCTAAACCACTTTTTTATTCGATAAACTTCAACGGACCGGGGACTCGCGAGCTCTACTGCTCACATGGCCACTATTATTTAAGACCTTAAGGGGGCAGGAAAAATAATTTAGCATATTCATTCTAATTTAGTATTCTAGGCTGTGTTTCTATTATTTATAATTGTAAAAACAAAAATGTGTGGAGATTAAATGAAAATGAATTTCTAGAAGAAATTGCTTAGTGATAAGATCTTTTGCGCATTTTCTAGTTTTTAAGATAACCATGTCCTGTATTTGTATATTTTGTGCATATAATGGTATTGTATTGTATTGTATAAATAAAAACTTATTATTAACTAAAATGTATTACCACCATTTATTTAGATTTAGCTTATAACTTTGGGAGAATACCGAGGTACAACGTGTAACGGAAAGAGGGTATCAACCCTAAAGGGAGTTAACATACTTATCATTGTTAACAACTTTTACTATGGGACCACCCTGGAATTGTAAAAAAAATCATCACCTCTATACAAAATAAAATACCTACCGTGCCAAAATGTATGAAGCTGCAGATTTTTTTTTACGATTTCATGGATGGTCCCATAGTAAAAGTGTTCACATTGATTGTTTACTCCCTTTCCTGTTGTTGTCTTTCCATTACACTTTGTTGAGTGTACTAGTTCTAGTCTAAAAATTCGACTGTGTTACCTAGGGATATATTTTATGTATAGGCTATAGATACCAATAATATATCCTACTAGCTGTAACCCGCGACTTCGTCCGCGCAAAAGTCGAAAATGGATCAAATAGGATCTTTAATTGCTTTTTTACGTTATAAATTGCGTTATAATATCTCGTTCCCGTTACCATAATTTGCTAGAGCAAAAAAGAATAAATGATCTGTTTGTCTCAATTTTTTTGACTCTCACTCAAAAAATTACGAAATTTCATAATAATATAAATTCGCAACCCCTAATGCAATTTTTAAAATCAAATTTCTTTGTAATTATTTTTTATTGACCACTAATTCAAAAATGTCATGTGTCTCGCTTCAAAAATGACGAAGATTCATATAAACTTGCAACCCCTATTTCACCCCTATAGAAATGTAATTTTCAAAATCTAATAAATGCATTATTATTTTCTACTAACTATTAAAATAAATTAAAATTTCATGTGTCTCGCTTTAAAAATTACGAAGTTCTATACAAACTGGCAACCCTTATTTCACCCCTTTAGGGATGGAATTTCCAAAAATTCTTTCTTAGCGGACACAATCTACGTTCCTGCCAAATTTCATCTTCATTGGCTAAGTAGTTTTCGAGATATCGTGATGATCTATATATATATATATAGAAGATAGATAGATTCCATCAAGGGGCTATCTGAATTTTCCGGTGTCCAGTGCTGCCCCCATTTGAAATAAATCATTTGAAAGGAAACGGAAATATCATTGAAATGTTTGTTTTGATCAGATCCTAGATAACCCTTCAAACAATTTTATAAACTACCTACTGTTTACAGTTAAAAGTGAGAACGTGAAGCTTTTCTACGCACGTAAGCCACTTTTGGCTAATGTGCGTATAAAAGCTTCACGTCGCGCTATCTAGGGTCTGTTCAAGACAAAATTTTAAATGATATCTCCGTTTCCTTTTAAATGATTAATTTCAAAGGGGGCAGCACTGGATGCCGAAAAATTCAGGTAGCCCCTAATGTATGTATTTTGTATTCTTTTCAACACAACTTTGAAATCGTTATCTAATGTTTGAGTTCAGTCTAACTAATCAAATGGTCAAAGTCACCCTGATACCTAAAAGGAATAAAGTTACACTAATTTGCATACTTTAGAATAGCTTTCTCTTTTAAGAAAGTTTTTTAAAGATGTATTCCTTTTGCAACCGTTGAGTGGATGCACCCGCTCTAGATCGAATGAAGTTTTAATTAAATTAAATTACAACTTGTATATCCTTACACTAGAAGCGTTGCCTTTGGCAATATTCTTTAATGAATTTAGATCGAGTGATGCATTTAAAAAAGGTATTAGGTTTTGTAATTAAATTTTATAGTGTTTATAAATCAATTTGTTCGGAAATGAGCTAAATTTATTATTTGGAAAAAATAATTTTGTAGTAGGTAAATTGATATAATTATTTTACTCGGTGTTAATGATTATTATTATTCATTTTCTTTTATCATTTATTTGGAACATAAAAACAAACTGTTACATTTACAACTATGAAAATTTATTAGAAACTTTTTTGAACGTTTAATTAAATGTTATTAAATCTTAATTGTTCATCAAATACAAATTGTACGGAAAAAATAGATTTTTTTTCTACTGATCCGTAAGTATATTTATTCATTGTGTTGGGCGTAAAATACCTCTTGAAGTCCAAGGAGATAAAAAAATATTGTTAAATCTTATCAGCTCTGAATGAAACATACCAGGCACACAGCGAACACTAGGAGAATAAATTCAACAAAGTTCCAATGTTCACGCTGTAGGGTGATTACAGTGGCATAAAGTTAGGATCAGCACTCACTCGGCTAACATTGCCTGCTCTAAGTAAAATTTAAAGGGGAACTCGTGTATGCGAAACAGTTATTTTAAATTAAACACTTTATTAGGTAAGACTTGTACTTGGACTTGTAAGTCTTTTGGCAAATATATCTTAGTTTATTCCTAGGCGCGTTTGGTTGCTTTTTAAGGGGCTACGTGAATTTTTCAAGGTCCAGTGCTGCCCCCATTTAAAATAAATCATTTGAAAAGAAACGGAGATATTAAAACGGCCACTTTTAGCAAAAAAGCTACACGTTCTCACTTTAAAATATAAACAGTAATTCATCAAATTGTTTGAAGAGTTATCTAGGGTTATATTAAAGCCAAATTTTAATTAATACCCCCTTAAACCAAGCAGAAATGCAAGTATCACGGGTGGTCAAGAATATTTGATAAACCACGAAAATCAAATATATTTTCGGCCTAAGACTATCTGTGTACAAGTAAAGTAATAACATTATATTAAGAAAAGTAATAACATTACATAAGGTTATCTGTGTACATTTATATGCTAAATTTAATTCAAATCCGTTATTTTTTTCTAAAATTGGATCAGATTTTCTTACGTAGGATGTTAGGGGTAAGCAACCAGTTGATATTTGGTAATTCCTGTTTTATTGTCTACAATATTTTGCCACCCTTATGTATATTATTACCTAGTAAAGGATATAGATGTGAAAGATATAATGTATCTATATTTTTTAAAGTTATATAAAAATCCAATAATTTTCAAAGTAGTATTTACTTTGAAAAGATTTAAAGTTAGCAATATATTTCAAAGTTACAAGCAAACAGAACCCACTAGTCACGACTAACGTTCTCGCAAGTTGCAGTTCATTAGGCTTCTACAAACACATTTTCTAGAATTAAGTTAGCTTAGTCATGTCTCATTTACGAGTATGAAGCCAGTTTTATTCTAGCTGTATATAAAGACTTATTAATATAGATAAAGATTTTTATAACTAGATTCTAATAATTTTTCCAAAAGTGAAAACTGACTTCATCCCCAAACTACACCCCGATTTTGATAAAATTTCTATCAGACAACCTGAAAAGTATGACTATCTCTGTGGTTGAGTAGTCAAGGCGTTCGCCTTGTGACCCGGAAGTCATGGGTTAGAATCCCACTGGAAAGCTAACTTAGTGAAAAGTTGTTTCCAGTTTGGTTAGGATATTACAGGCTTGAATCACCTGATTATACGAAAAAATTGTTGACTTCGTGTTTCGGAAGGCACGTAGGTATAAACTATGGGTCCCAAACGCCATCCAGCGTTTGATCGTCAAATTATCCAAGGATTTGGTTCAGAGGTCAGACGGCAATCGCTCCGTGTAAAAATCAGTAACCTCGTCAAAACTCCTTGGTTAGGTAGCGGACCCCGGGCTCTGAAGCGTTACTGTTTCACTCAGTGCCTCATATACTACTCAACTAACGAGTTATTGAATGATGACAATCGTACTGCTGAGGGTGCAACCGGGAAAATACGCTCGGATGATGATGAATTAGAAAAGTATGCGCTTTAAAACAAAAAAAAATTTTTTAAACTCGGCCCAAACAGCTGGGCCGAGTTTAAAAAAAATATATTTTACTCTTTACCAATTATTACATTCGAATCATTGGTGAAGATACTTAAAAAAGTTCTCGACGAATTGATTACCTCCCCCTTTTTGGAAGTCAGTTAAAACTTAAGAATTATTCTATATTCAACTGGGCAAAGTGAAAAACCAGGAGACCCAAATAAAATTTTTTATTGCCATTCCTGCTGAGATACTTCCACCAGGTGGCGATCTCCCGTGGGCAGTCTCGAAGTCCCAAACAGGCTAATGTTGGGGAAATTAACGAAAACCGAGCCTTGGGTTGTTGTTGTTTTTAAGACTATGGCCCACCTTTTGTAAGGTTCAAACTGCCCCCTTGTACAATAGAAGATCTAAACTCGGCTAATGATAGAGGCGTAAGTGTGGCCACACACTGGGTCACACTCATAATTGAATGTATTTGTTCATTCTGACTCGCTAAAAATATTAACATGCTTAATGTTCGTAGACAAATAGTTTTGAGACAAATAGTAAAACACATTAGTAAATAAAGTAACTATCGGCTATTTACATGGCACATTCTTCTGTAAATTTTCGCAAATAAAAAAGCTGTTACAATAAAATTTTACTTCTCTGAACTCTTGTACAGATAAAGTACTTTTTGTTTTTGTAGCTGAAAAGTTAATTCGAATAAAAAATTAATGAGATAATTTGTAAACATTGTTCAGACAACTTTAATACTCAATTTAATTGATATCGCTTTTCCTCAGAGGCAACATCTTAATATTACTAGCTTTTTATGTAAATGATTTTTGTAGATAAATGTACCCATTTTGAATCTAATTCACCTTTATTGCTCAATTTATTGAGGAAAGTTTCATAAAATAAAATTTATTAATTTTATAGTATTTTTCAGATTATTCTGAGTATCTAGATGTATAATTAGTAATTTTCTCGGCGAGAAGCAGCGCTCTCATTTGAAACAAATTGTTAAAAAGTAAATATGGTACACCATAATGCCTAAGAGTTCATCATCATTCGGAAGTATTCCCGGCTACATCTTCAACGGTAACGCTTCAGAGCCCGAAGTCCGCTACCTAACTTAGGTGATTTAACAAGGTTACTTAAAGGTTTTTACAACGGAACAACGAAACGGACAATTTCTATAAATTTTCTATTACACTCCACACATCAAATATAAGATAGCTGTATTTTCTGTTACCATAATAAGCTTAATGAAAAAAAAATTAAATGCTCTGCTATAACACATATTTCCTCTGGACAAGGTTTGCGGGATATATAGGGCTTTTCATGCTTACTTAAATGTCCAATTTGGTGGTATCGCTGGTTAAATCGTTGGATTCCCCCTAATATCATTGAGTTTAACCATGGCTGATCCATGCAACTCGGAACTGGTGCTGCCGGGAGGGACTAGTCAACTCGGTTTCGCTTTTTTGACTACTAGTATTTTTATTACGTAGTATTTTATGTTTATTAACTTGTTCGCAAGCATTACATGTTATAATGGAAAAAAAATAAACATTATATTGTAAGTACCGATTTCATAATTAAAAAAACATAATAATAATTATGTTTTTTTAATTATGAAATCGGTACTTACAATATAATGTTTATATCCACACATAAACCTTTCGGCGAGTAGGCGAACAATACTGGAAAATGAGTTTCTTTCGGCGTTTCATCTCAGCAGTGATCGTTGCAAAGCGCTGGTATCGGTAGCTTTTCTTGTATAAAAAATTAAATTTTAATATATACTTCACGTAATGTAAATTATATTTATTGATGTGTAAAAGTGCCGGCAAAGGTCTAATTACTGAATAAACATTTGAATTTTGATCGATTTACGGTGGGTTTATTTTGTGCCAATTTCACTTGTTTTTCCCGTATTTAAATAATTAATTCAAAAATAAGAAGATTCAAGTCGTGTGATTTTATTATCATCGTTATCTGCCTTACTTTTTACCCGACAGCGCCTGTAGGAGGGTTATGTTTTTCAAGAGTATTTACTTATATGTACATATGTATGTATGTATAATTGTTTGGCACGCTCTGGAGCCTGAACGGCTCGATGGATTTTAGCTTGAGAGGTGATGTTGGATTCGTATTAACTGCAAAAGTGACGCTAGGTATGTCAAAATAAAAAAAAAAACAAAATGCTGGATTTTTGGCGCCAAATTCTAATGTTTGGCACGCTTTGCAGCCTGAACGACTCGATGGATTTTAGCTTGAGAAGTGTCGTTAGATTTGTATTTATTGTGAAAGTGACAAAAAAAAAACGAATTGTTTTTGTAATAATTACTTGTTCCTATTTTATTTGGGGTCAGCGAAGTATGTTATATCCCTCTTTGTCCCTTTATTCTCCATCACTCCTTGAACCACCCTAACTATACCCGTATAATACTTAACGCACTTCATCCATCTCTTCTTTGGTCTCTCTCTACCTTTATATCCGTTTACTTTCATATTTAGTGTCGTTTACGTTACATTCGGCTTTCTCTTCGCATAACGCGTGTGTTTAAAGTTTAAATGCATGTCTTAAGGTATGAATTTTCGTGTGATTTTGTTATATATGTTATATACCGAATGAAAATATGATTATATTGAATTGTACTAAGAAAAGCTGTTCGCAAATGTATCTAAATTTTTGGTCGTTCGAACGATGGTAGCATATGTTGCCGTATGCTACCATTGTTGGATAGGAAAATGTACTTGCGTATCACACCTGACTTATAAGAAATTAAGTAGTAATGTTGTTTTCTAGCCGTTTATATATAGATAAAATTACTATATATAAAAGAAAAACTGGGTTTATTTTTCCAACCACATGTAGGTACTACCGGGTAAAGGTAACTATTTCCAACAAAAGAGTATACGGATAGTGCCCACATGTTTCTTGGCGGACAAAGGTTAACAAGTTCCCACAATATTTTTATTTTTATTTTATTCTAAATTTAGATTATGAGCTATTTCCAAGCATAAATTACATATGTGAGTCATGATTCGGTTCAGCCAGTTCTGTATGCCAGGTTAAAAAGGTTCTTTAACCTTTTTTGATCTTTATCATCGTATATTTTAAAATAAAGACTATGATTAACGCTTCATGGCGTTTATTATTAAGTGCTTTCGATAAATTCTTTGAAACACTAACATTGGCTTGTGCTAACACATTTCTATCAAGGTTGCTATCAGGTATTGTGTTATCGATTCTTAATAGCTTTTACAATAGAAAACTTGTGAATAATAGAACAACTTGTGTGTAAAAAACAACTTCGTTTTATCCGTGGATGACGTATAAAGCAACTTCAGGACTAAGCACAAATATCTCGTGCTTTAAATGCAATCCCAAGTCAGAATTTGGTGTCAGCAGGTGGCCGGTCGTAATCGTCTAAGCTGTTACGTCTATTTCTTTTTTTTATATTGAATAGTCATAATAATATACCGGCCAAGTGCATTTCAGGCCACGCGGAGTGTAGGTTTCCGTAGTTGTGAATGCCCACTTTGAGTTCGCGCCACTAAAAACGTATCAAAACTAATTTTCTATTGAACTTCAATGAATTTTTCCTTTTCCGAGTACATTTTATAAGTTGGTCGCCTATAACTTTTTAATTTGTAAACCCTACTTAGCTCTGATAGTTTCCTATAAACTGCGTTATATATACTATTTCTGTATATTTTTATATGTCCATATATAACTGTTTGAAAGATAGAAGGGTGGGGGGGACACTTAACTCTAACAAAAATTTGCAATATAAAACCAAATATTTCAGAAACGGATCCCTAAATCGAAAATGATATTTGCAAACCACAATATTTTTAAAAAACCTATTCAATGAAACCACACATGATGCGATAGTGGAGAAAAAAATAAAAAGATTTTTTTTCAATATTTTATTTTACCACTTTTTTGGCATGATTTATATATACCTATACCAAATTACAGCTTACTAGTAGTTATAGTCTCTGAGTAAAACTGCGGACGGACAGACAGACATGGCGAAAAATAGGGATTCCTTATTTGTTTACTTCGGAACCCTAAAAATGACAAAGACCTTCTGACGAGCAAGCGGAAATGAGGTTGCTTCGGCGTTTCTTCGCAGCAGCGGACGTTACGTAGCGTTGGTATCGGGAGCTTTCCAAACAAAAATTAATATTTGATATAAACTAAAATATAAGAAGGAAAAGCGGGTAAGTGTGCATTTAAGGTCCGAAGTAGCATAGCTGAAAAATACTGTTTTTTTTTCTCGTTTTACAAGATCGTCGGCATTCTCATCATTTTTAAGACCACTTACAGTGTCAATCACAAATCAATAGTAATTTTCATTGTCTGGTAATGTACTTAGTCCAGAATCAGCTCTCCTTCCCCACACTGCTTCTATTTTCGAAGCAACTCATTTCAGTCCTTTGCTGCTCTCAGCAAAGGACTGAAATGAGTTGCTACGAAAATATTTGAATTTTTGAATTTTTGAACGAAGCAACTCATTTCAGTCCTTTGCTGAGAGCAGCAAAGGACTGAAATGAGTTGCTACGAAAATATTTGAATTTTTGAATTTTTGAACGAAGCAACTCATTTCAGTCCTTTGCTGCTCTCAGCAAAGGACTGAAATGAGTTGCTACGAAAATATTTGAATTTTTGAATTTTTGAACGAAGCAACTCATTTCAGTCCTTTGCTGAGAGCAGCAAAGGACTGAAATGAGTTGCTACGAAAATATTTGAATTTTTGAATTTTTGAACGAAGCAAGTCATTTCAGTCCTTTGCTACTCTCAGCAAAGGACTGAAATGAGTTGCTACGAAAATATTTGGATTTTTGAATTTTTGAACGAAGCAACTCATTTCAGTCCTTTGCTGAGAGCAGCAAAGGACTGAAATGAGTTGCTACGAATATATTTGAATTTTTGAATTTTTGAACGAAGCAAGTCATTTCAGTCCTTTGCTACTCTCAGCAAAGGACTGAAATGAGTTGCTACGAAAATATTTGGATTTTTGAATTTTTGAACGAAGCAACTCATTTCAGTCCTTTGCTGAGAGCAGCAAAGGACTGAAATGAGTTGCTACGAAAATATTTGAATTTTTGAATTTTTGAACGAAGCAAGTCATTTCAGTCCTTTGCTACTCTCAGCAAAGGACTGAAATGAGTTGCTACGAAAATATTTGAATTTTTGAATTTTTGAACGAAGCAAGTCATTTTAGTCCTTTGCTGCTCTCAGCAAAGGATTGAAATGAGTTGCTTCGAAAATAGAAGCAGTGTGGGGAAGGAGAGCTGATTCTGGACTAGGTACATTACCAGACAATGAAAATGACTAATGATTTCTGCCTGAAATCATGATAAATTATCTGGGTGAATGAACTTCGCTCGATAAAAAGAACATCAAAATAATAATAAATATATAGGGACTAATAGCTCGAAGAACCGATGGCCGATGGGACAAAAAGGTTCTCGAATGGCGACCGCGTACTGGCAAGCGAACCGTAGGACACCCGGGTCAAGGTGGTCAGACGATCTGAAAAAGGTCGCTGGAAAGCGCTGGATGCATTCCGCTCTTGATCGGTCATTTTGGAAATCCTTGGGAGAGGCCTATGTCCAGCAGTGGACGTTATGCGGCTGAAATGATGATGATGATGATGAGGGACAAATAACACCGATTAGGATAGCCCCCAAAGTAAGTTCGAGACTTGTGTTATGGGATACTAACTCAACGATACTATATTTTATAACAAATAAATATATAGATAAACATCCAAGAGCCAGGACAATTTAAAAAGGTCATTTTCCAACTTGCTCTGACCGGGGATCGCAGAGGTTGTCTGAAACTTAGCTAGATCAATTTTTTATCCTTTAACCATTCCAAATGTCATCTAATGCTCCTTTGAAGCAATGTCACCACATTGGAATAACAAATAGATCTTATTTGTCGGCACTTAGTCATGTTTAGCTGGAATTAAACGTGTGATATTGACTAATAACAGGCAATTCGTATTGTGTTTTTTGTTGGTCACACTTCCCAACTGTGGGTAATCTGGGTTATTTGATGTTGCACAAGGTATTGTGGACTAGTCGAGTGCTATTGATTTTACATTATGCTTCGCAGGTATTGTAAAATATTGAGTAGAGTTTAACCCCTTGTATGCCGGAATATTAGACACAATAGTTAAAAAATGCATTTTTGCAAAAATCTACGCAACGGCATACGAGAGGTTAAGCACTGGACGGGTCCGATTTTTGTTCGACTACCGGCTTATTTGACAAAACGGCATCTTTAAGTCCCGGTATATAATACTTTTACCTCGGACAATTATTTGCAGCCAATGAAAACTGTCAATCATAAACCTACAACTTCTTTTACTACGTAAAAATACCACACTAGACGTGTGCGCCAGATAATACGATAACTGTCATCCTTGAAAGAGCAAGAGAGATAGCGATCATTTTGACAATGAGACAAGTTTTCATAAAACATATTATCACCCTGGCTCGAACATCATCACACGAAAATTGGATTGTTCAACTTGTAAAGTGTGTTAGTTTATGAGTTATCTTACTTTGAAAACTTTGTATCGTACGGTTTTACCGATAGTTCATTTAGTAATTACAAATACAACTGTTTTAAGGTCACACAAAACATTTTCGTTTCTAGTCACATTTTACAATACGCTATATCCGTCTTGACCTTATAAATCTATGGTCAAAGTAATATTTGTACTATATCGTTTTGTTGTATAATACGCGACAGGCATGTTTGATATAAAATTGGAGTCCAAATGTATTAAATTTATTAATCAATGATTTTATCCTAAAGAGTATACGTAATTAGTCATAAATGTCTAAGTAATCATTGATAATGCTTAACTATATTAGACAAAACTATGTTTGTCTTAATTATTAACGAGCATAATAATAACATATTTTAAGTTGTAGTGCACTAAACTGTTTTAAATTCTAATAAATATGCATATTATATATATTATGTATCTTAGAACTTGCATTCATATCTAGTTAATTTATTATCTAGTTCAGATTTACAAAAAATAAACATATTAGCGGCATAGGTGTAACCCAAGGGCCTGCTATACCTAAAAACCTATTGTTAAACTATATTACATTAATTTATTATGTATAATTTATCACATTGTACATAATATATTTTGATATTTATATTTTATAACACTACGACTGAAAAGCATTATGGCTTATAATAACTATAGGCAACTGAAAGATATCTCGAAGAGCATCGAAATGACTACAGGAGAATGGTAGCGCGCAAGGACGCGATCGCGCGTGCGTTGAGGTTCAACGCAAACAGAGACGATAATGCTTTGATAGTGAAAAATGCTCTGCGCTGCGCCTCGCCATATCGGCCCTTATGGTCAAAATCGCGTTATGAAAAAAATATAAATAGGTATGTTAAAGAAGAATTATACCTATAACAATTATTATACCTAACGCTCTATGCAATATAAATTATGCATTTAGACCTGCTTCCTTTGACATAGCTGTCTATCGAACCGCAAAGTCACTGCGTCCCCTGGGCATCGCGCCTGTATCGCGACAAATTACGAATAATTAATTTTTTATTACTGGCACGATGCTAATGTACTTAAAAACATGTCTCATATATACAAAGTATACCGTAAATTATAAATTGTAAAAACAAATTAAAATTTCTAAAGCCGTGTTTACATGGATGACCTCCGTGGCGTAAAGGTTAACACGTTAGTCGTAACCACTTAAAAGGTTCTAGGATAGATCCACGACAAGTGCGAGTTAGAAAATGGTCTTTAAATATAACTGTTAAAGTATTTTTTTACTTTTATTACATTTTTTATAGCAATACGCGACGGGAATTGGGTCACGGCGTCCCCCGGGCACCGCGCCCGCATCGCGACAAATTACGAATTATTAATTTTTATTTGTCGCACGACACTTATGCACTTACTGACCTATCGCTTATGTCGCTTTGTATAAACAAAGTAAGGCGTAACTAATTATACATTGCTTGAAAGCTTTAAAATGTCTTATGAAAGCCATGTTTACATTGACGACCTCCTTGGCGTAATGATTAACACATTAGTCCTAACCTTATCATTTCAGAGGTTCTAGAATGGATTCTGGCCAGCATAATAACGCACCAGGCTTCTTTGACATAGCTGTCATATCCAACTGCAAGGCACGGCGTACCCCGGGCACCGCGCCCGCATCGCAACAAATAACGAATAATTAATTTTTATTAGTCGCACGACGCTAATGCACTTAGTGACGTGTCGCTTAGTATATACCTACAAAGTATGCCGTGAATTATACATTGCTTGAAAAACTTAAAATGTCTTACTAAAGCCGTGTTTACATGAACAACCTCCATGGCGTCATGGTCAACACGTTAGTCGTAATTACTTCAAAGGTTCTAGGAAAGATCCACGACCAGCGCGAGTTAGAAAATGGTCATAACTGTTTAAGTATTTTTTTTTACTTTTATTATATTCTACATGATTTGAATTACTTTGTGCATTTCTGCCACCGGTTAGTTCATGCAAACTATTGCTGGCCGGCGCCCACCCACTATTGTTAGTCCCAGCATATCTGCCATCAACAGCCCGTGTGCTATGGCAGGTGCCATAGCACACGGGCTGTTAATGACAGGTGGCACGCAAAATTGCACAAAGTAATTCAAATCATGTAGTATGTAACTTTGACTTCCGCAAAGTAACACCTGAATCTATTAACCATTTTATTATATTGTTTTATAGCAATACGCGACAGGCATATTTGACACAGTTGTCACATCGAATTGCGACACGGCGTCCCCTGGGCACTGCGCCCGTATCGCGACAAATTACGAATTATTAATTTTTATGTGTCACAAGACACTTATGCACTTACTGAAGTGTCGCTTATGTCGCTTTGTATATACAAAGTAAGACATGACTAATTTTACATTGCTTAAAACCTTTAAAATGTCTTATTATAACCATGTTTACTTTGACGACCTGAGTGTCGTAATGATAAAACACATTAGTCCTAACCTAATCATTTCAGAATTTCTAAAATAGATTCTGGCCACTAAATAATACTGTTCGTGTAATAGCGCGCCAGATATGTTTGACATAGCTGTCATACCCAACTGCAAAGTCACGGCGTCCCTTGGACACCCCGCCCGTATCGCGACAAATTACGAATAATTAATTTTTATTAGTCACACGATGCTAATGCACTTACTAACGAGTCGCTTAGTATATACAAAGTATGTCGTGAATTATACATTGCTGGAGAACCTTAAAATATCGTTCTTGTTAAGGCTGTTTCTACATTGGCGAACTCAGTGGCGTAATGGTCAACAATATAATTAGTTACCACTCCAGAGGTTCTAGTTTTGAATCCCAAACAGCGATAGTTAGGTCACTAACTTAAATAATAATGATAATCAAACCAAGTAAATCCCTCCCTGGCAATAGTTTGGCAGCTGTGGAGGACTGTCCGTTAGTGCATCTCAACGGTACATTAAGGTATGAAACTCCATAGATGCAGCCATCTCACTTTTTAGATAAAAGGTACTAAAAGGCCTCTTCATGTTGGCCTTGGCCCCATGAACGCCTCAAGGACCGGGTCCTCATGAACCCGTGGCTGAAAAGCGTACCAACATGATAATAAATAATGTTAGTTATCTAAGTACAATTAAGTTTATAAATAACCATTATTAAATAGGTACTTATAGTTTTTGGATAATTTTTAGATAAAAATGAGTCTAAATTTGAAAATTTTTGGTAAAAAATATGATATCGTTAAGCTACTTTCCTTTGTAGTTTATTGGTAACCACGCTAGTCCACAACTCGGAAGTTTAGGGTTTTATACCCGACCAAGGCTAGTTGGTAAAAGGCCTCATTGCCCTTGACCTAGGGTGTTTGTTAATCCCCCCCAATGGGTTCCTGGTTTGTCGTACCGGGGGGGCTCAGTACCCGTGGTAGCCTCGAGCCACGGGGAAGCTAAGAGGAACCCGCGAGGGGGCGCTCCTGCTGTCGTCAACCAGCAGTGAGCGCCCACATTGGGGCGGCGGGGGAGTGGGAAGATCTCCCCCCACCCGGGGAGGGGCGCTCCCGCGGGCTCGGCTTCGGCCTTGAGCCTGTAGGGATGCGCCCAATGGGGCGGCGGGGGAGTGGGAAGTTCTCCCCCCACCCGTGGTGGGGCCGCCGGGAGAGGAATGTTTCATTGCTCTCCCGGCGCTTCAGGCGGGGCCACACCGCCGTGGCTGTGGTTGGAGATCGGTCGCGGAGGAGGAGGAGTGTCGGTGTTACGTTGCCGCTCTCCCTATCCTTCGCGACCGAGCGGTGCCGCACCGCGTTTGCGGCGAGAGGCAGGCGGCGGAGCCTGTCATCTTCTCCGCCGCTGGGTGCCGGTTTATCTGGCTCCCATGGGTCCACAGGCGGTGGACTGCGTGGGAGTCTGCCGCCTTTCCATTGGCCCGAGGAGGTACGGCGCGTCCGTGAGTTCCGGACGCGCCGACTTGGTGAGTGGGGGGGCGCTTAGACGTCCCCGAGGAGGGGCCGCTTTGGCGGCCAGCCGCGCCGGGGTTCGCGGTTGTATTTCCGTTCCCGTGTCCCCGGCAAAAGCGGTTGAGATGGAACTCCGGAGAATTTTTTAGTGGGTAGGCACGTCGCTCTGGCGTGGAGTCCCACATAACCCGACAGCCTCCCCCGCAGGCTGACGGGTATCCGTAACAGGGATCTTTCCTCCGAAAAAAAAAAAAAAAAGGTGTTTGTTAATATACTATGTATTTAACCTTTGTATTTGTCTCTTTATTGTGTCATTTCATTTTTAGGGTTCCGTAGCCAAATGGCAAAAAACGGAATCCTTATGGATTCGTCATGTCTGTCTCTCTGTCTGTCTGTCCGTCCGTATGTCACAGACTTTTTTTCCGAAACTATAAGAACTTTACTGATAATAACTATGTTGAAACTTGGTCAGTAGATGTATTCTGTGAACCGCATTAAGATTTTCACACAAAAATAGATTTTGGGGTTCCCCATATTGTATTACTCTATGGATAGGTCTTCAAAAATGATATTGAGGTTTCTAGTATATATTTTTCTAAATTGAATAGTGCAAACTATTCGCGAGAGATATTTCCAAAATGGTAAAATGTGTCCCCCCCCCTGTAACTTCTAAAATAAAAGAAAGATAACACTAAAAAAATATATATGATGTACATTACCATGCAAACTTCCATCGAAAATTGGTTTGAATGAGATCTACTGAGTAGTTTTTTCTTTAATACGTTTATCAAAACTTCGATATAAGTTACCACGAACTGCAACAACTTTTATATTATGTTACTTGCTGCTACGGAACCCTACATGGGCGAGTCCGACTCGCACTTGGCCGCTTTATTTTGTATAGTTTTCATACTTATGTGTGTTATAGCTTATAGCAGCAAATAATTCAAATTTATCTATCTATACTTAAAATAAATAAATAAATAAATATATAGGCACAAATAACACTGATTGAGCTAGCCTCAAAGTAAGTTCGAGACTTGTGTTATGAGATACTAACTCAACGATAGTACATTTTATAACAAATACATATATAGATAAACATCAAAAACCCAGGACAATTTGAAAAAGGCCATTTTCCAACTTGCCCTGACCGGGGATCGAACCCGGGACCTCTGCGTGACGGACTAGCATGGTGACCACTACGCCATGGAGGTCCTTAAATGCATGCAATGCAAATAAAAGCGGACGCCAGGTTTCTCACAGCATTACGGCGGAGGATGCAACTGGGAATATCCTAAGGTAGAGAGTATTTATCATTAAATATAGAATCGTTGAGTTACAGCAAGCTCGATATGTATAATTTGTCCTTATTTATTTGTTTATTTAATTAACTTCATTATATTACATGTATATAGCGGATTTATGCATAGGAACTTTATCTACCAGTTACCCGACATGTGATGCTGATAATGTAATCTTTTGGGGTAAGTACAACATAAACTAGTAACATTAATTGATTAGTATCTTTTCATTTATTTATTACATGGTAGATTTTTTTTTCCCGAATGACCAAAATAGCGCTTTTCTATTCTTCGCAAGGCACGTATAAGCCGTTGGTCCCAGCTGTCATCATTGTATGGCAGTCGTCAAGCTATATCAGTTGCCTTTAGGCAGCCTGAAAAATCTGAACACTTACTCACTCGAAAAACAATCAAAGTGGTGTTATAAAGATGCTAACGTCTGTCTATCTGTCAATCTGTGTCTGTCTGTGGCATCGTAGCTCTCGAAAGAATGAACGGATTTCGATGCGGTTTTCATTAAATGAAAGCAAGTTTCCTTGCGGTTGTTCTCCTTACGCTTGGTAAAAATCGATCCAGTAGTTTGAAGAGTATCAGCTTCTTATCACAATTTAAACCATGCTTTATATCTAGATGGCGTTATCTAAGTTTCCGTTCCAATATTACCATTCAAATTAATTGTATTGAGAAGCAATAGATGGCACCACGACCTCTAGCTACAATAATATTATTATTCGTAGACGACGTGTTGTTAAACACGCACGCACATAGACACAGACTAAATTTATTCATATTTATCTTGTATGTAGGTAGTGTCAGCCGTTTACTTTAAAATGGCTATTGACGCTTGAAATTGGAAACTCCTGTAGTTTATCTGTCAAATAATAGATAGCGCTACGAATATATCTGTTATTTGACCGAAAAACTACAAAAGAACTAAATAGTTAATTAGTTTCTCCGCCCATCACTAGATAATATTATAATACTAATAATCATTCATATGAAATTATGGAAAGTCGTAGGTTTTTTTGTTTTTAAATAAACTTATTTCTAAAATGTTGAACATTTTATCAGACCGAGAGAATCGTTTTATGAACTTAAAGCCTACTTAGTATTGAAGCTTAACTAGAATATTTTTGCTATTCAAAACCTACAATATTCGTGGAACAAAGTTGTTAAAAATAAAAATCACGTTACGTATGCCAGCGAGCTTTAATTGGCAAACAAAGTTTCAGTAACAAGTATTTTAATCTTTTTAATGGGAGGTACAAGGAAAGTTTTCATAAAATTGTAATACTTTCTGCAAAAAATTCGTGCAAGGCTGGCGGAGTGACGAAGTATACTTACAAATGTATAAGTGCCTTCTCGTAAGTCGATCAAGGGAATAGGTGAAAATGAGAATCATGTTATTAGGCGACTGTGAAAATGAGAATCATGTTATATGGACTCGGTGATGCGGCTAGCAACCCATCACTATTTTTTTAGGGTTCCGCATCCAAAGGGTAAAAGTGAACCCTATAACTAAGACTTTGCTGTCCGTCCGACTGTCTTTCTGTCTTCTGTCACCAGGCTGTATCTAATAAACCGTGGTAGCTAAACAAATGAAATTTTGACTGATGATGTATTTCTGTTGCCGCTATAACAACAAATACTAAAACAGAATAAAATAAATATTTCAGTTGGGCTCACATACGAGTACAACAAACTTGATTTTTATAGATAGCTTTTGCCCGCGGCTTCGCTCGCGTAGGGGTGTAATTTATGAAAATCCTTTTTTAGGGGATGCCTACGTCATAGTAGCTTTATGCATGCAAAGTCTCAGCCCGATCGGTTTAAAATTGACAAAGTTTCATACAAACTTTCATCCCCTATTTTATCCCCCTGGGGGGTAGAATTGATCAAAATCCTTTCTTAGCGGATGCCTACGTCATAACATCTACCTGCATGCCAAATTTCAGCCCGATCCGTCTAGTGGTTTGGGCTGTGCGTTGATAGATCACTATGTCAGTCAGTCAGTCACCTTTGAGTTATATATATTTAGATTAGATTAGATTAGATGGTACGGAATCCTTCGTGCGCGAGTCCCACTTGACTTGGGTGGTTATTTTTAATATCTTCTCGTCCACTGTCACTTAAGAGCAAACAAGCCAATAAAATTATTTCGGCATCTTAAGTAATAGAACAAAGTCTTCACCGACACAGTTTAATTATCGAAAATTTTAATAGACTTATTTGTAATTAATTAATGCAGTAGATTTTGCATTAAACTCATTTTTCCAAAGGACTTTACGTTTGTTTTTACGCGCTCAGTTTACCATGAATTATCGTGCTTTTCACCTCACTGCTTAACCCGAACACAATGTTAGATGAGAGAGCATGCTTTTAGGCCGCGCCCACCTGTGAGTTCAGGCCCGCGACTAGTAAAGTGGTATTTGAGTCTGACGTCCCTGGGTTCTGTCTGCTTAGAGCCGTAAGGCCCAAAATGTTCTGCCCCGTTAAGGATAGGGACGTGATAGTGTACATGTAAGTACTTGTAGTCCAATTTGTTATTTTGGATATACTTGGGGAGGCCTTAGACCAGCAGAAGGTCTCTTGCATCTCTTGCGTGAAATCGTGATGATGATAAACTGTTAATTAAAGAAATATATAGTGACAAATCACACTGATTGAGTTAGCCCCAAAGTAACTCTAAACTTATGTTATGGGATACTAACTCAATGATATTTTGATTTGTAATAAATACATATATAAATGAACACTCAAGACCAAGGACAATTTGAAAAAGGCCATTTTTTACCTTGCCTTGACTGAGGATCAAACCCAGAACTTCCGGATTGGCGGACTAGCGCGGTGTTCTGTTGACCATTACGCCACGGAGGTTGTCTTTCGTATTAGAATGATTATTCGATGTCATAATTTACTAGCTTTTTTTTTAATTTGTGCGTGTATAAGTGACGATCTCCGTGGCGTGTTGGTCACCATTCTAGTCCGCCATCTCGAGGTTCCGGGTTCGATCCCCGATCAGGGCAAGTTGGAAAATGGCCTTTTTCAAATTGTCCTGGGTCTTGGGTGTTTATCTATATATGTATTTGTTATAAAATATTGTATTGTTGAGTTAGTATCCCATAAAACAAGTCTCGAACTTAGGGGCCTACATACTTTGGGGCTAGATCAATCAACATAACTTGTCCCTATATATTTATTATTTTTTAAGTGACACAGGCAAACATCATCTACTTAAACACTTCCGTCAGATTTTTCAAGCTGCCTTAAGGCATGTGACAAGCTTGATGACTACTTTATAGTGTAAGGCTCTTAATGTGCCTTTAAAAGGACAAAGAAATCCGAGAATTTTTCAATGCCACTTGTAGTGACGAGACGTGAAAGTGTATTTGAACAAAATATTAGGTAACCCTTTCTTTTTGCACATATTTCAAAACGCGCACAAACCCATATAAATGTACGTTTTAATGAAACTCATTGTTGCGTTTTGTTTTTACACTCGTTTATTTTCTTTTCAAAGTAATATTTTATAAAATTTTATTTTGAAGAAGTTTTCAATGCGTCTGCAAAAAAAGCCATAAAACTGTTGCTTACTTACACGAAAAACAAAACAAACATTTAGTAAATGCTACTATTACATCACCCTATCATCACACTAATATTATAAAGGTGAAAGATTGTCAGAGTGTGTATATAATATGCCTATATTGGTTACTTATTCACGCGCAAACGGCTGGACCAATTTTATAAACTTTGGTATGCAGGAAGTCTACACCCTGGATTAACACATAGGCCACTTGTTCCGCGGGTAACACCGAGGGGCGCAGCTAGTACTTTTATAAAGATATTAATCATGGTTGGCGATAATGATATGAACGAGGTTAGTTAGGTGACTCTTGAAGACTCTGCTGCTATAATTAGCATTTGGCATCGTGATACTCTCTCTCTCTCTCGCACGAATACCCACACACTACCAGTACTATTGATCACAATACCGCGGCCGTTATTGAAGTCCGATCGTAAATTTTAATGAATGAATTAAGTTATTTACAATAATGTATTTATTTATATGTGTGCGATGAGCGTTTGTGTGTGTATACGTATGAGTGTCACACTGCCAAGTGTGTAGTTTATCACGGCACGTATTTATGCAATCTCATATAATAGGGTTGTGGACTAAAAACAATTTGACTGATTAGATAGATTATTAAAAAGTAAGGTATGCGTATTCATTTTTATCTGATTAGCAAATAATATAGAAAATACAGTGCATTTAAAATACGCGTGACATCACGATTAGCTACGATTAACCAAAGGTAAATCATCCCCACTCCGAAACTTCGAATCGCTGTATCTTCGTGATTTTTTACTACTTTGTTTTAGGAAAAAAAGAGTTTTATATTTTTGGATAATCTAGTTGACAAACTAAATAATGGACTGGGCAATAATATTATATTTATTGCCCAGTCCACATCCCTATTATTATTTTGAAACTAAAAATGCAGGTATGTGTGAACACGAAAAATATTAATTAAAAAAAAAGAAATGTGGTGTCGTGGGACACCAGGTAGGAACGAAGTTCAAAAGTTCTTGTGTATACGACTGTCGCGCCTGCGCACGTCTCATTTAACGAGGTCATCCTTACGGTTTTACTATCACATTTTTTTCAGTTTGGTCGCACAGCAAAATCCCTATTTACTCCAAGCCTGCCGTAAGGAACTTCGTTCCAAAAAAAAAACAACAATAGATTCCTTGCAACTAGCATTATAAATTAATACGCCTTGGCGCCGCCGGCGGCTGTGCAGCCGTGCGTGGTTGTGTCAATTCAATAGTGCTATGCAATTAGGTCAGCGATAATGACATCAAACGGTGTTAGATAGGTAAATAGACTTCTGAAGAAGAAGAAAGTTTGCGTTTGCCTGGCGTGCTAGGGTGTGTGAGGGTGTGTGTGTGTGTGTGAGGGTGTGTGTGTGTGTGAGAGAGAGAGAGGGAGATAAAGATAGAGAGAAATAATCACACGGCCAAGTGCGTACGTTTAGCAACAGTGTGTACTGTGTAAAATAAAATGTGATTTAATAAAATTAGTAGCTATACTTATTAACTAAATAAACATGCACGTATCTGTCAACGTGAAAAAAAATTCGAATCTTAATTTAAAAGGTTGATGTTTGTTATTTTTCTAAAATTAGTATGTCTTTCTGTTAAAATGAAGTAATTTATAGAAAAAAAACCATGGATTCCTCCAAACAGGTATTATAAATTAATGTACCTAGGTGCCACCGGTGGCTGTTCAGCCGTGTGTGGTTGTGTCAATTGTGTTATGTAATTAGGTCAGCGATAGTGACATCAAACGGGGTTCGATAGGTAAAAGAACTCCTGAAGAAGAAATAAGTCCATTTGCCTAGCGTGCTGGGGTGTGCATATGTGTGTGTGTGTGTTGGAGAACGATAAAAACACGGCCGAGTGCGTATGTTCGGCAACAGTGTGTAAGATTAAATTTAATTAAATAAAATTTGAACTTATAAAATAAAAATGCACGTATCTAAATGCATAAAAAACATAAATATCTCTGTATAAATAAATAAAAAATACTGAATCTTCCTTAAAAAAAATATCATGTTTGTAATGTAGGGGCCAGAGCACATATGGCGAAGTGCAGCGCAGAGCATTTTTGACTGTCAAACTATTATCGACATTGTTTTTTTTTAAATAATATTCGAAATTAATTAACAGGATACGTATAGCCCAGTCGAAATTCGCCATATGTGCGTACGTATTATGTTTATTGACTTTGAATATTATTTCAAAGAAGACAATGTCGATAATAGTTTGAAAATGAAAACTGCTCTGCTCTGCGCTTCGCCATATGTGCGCTGGCCCTAAGTATGTCTGTTTGTTAGAGTAAAATATTCTTATTAATAAAAAAAAAAAATGATTCTACACCTCTAAACAGGCATTATAAATCAATACACCTTGGCGCCATCGGCGGCTGTCCAGCCGTGCTTGGTTGTGACAATAGTGTTATGCAATTAGGTCAGCAATAATGATTTCAAACAGGATTGGATATGTAAAGAGACTCCAGAACAAGGAGAAAGTGTGCGTCAGCCTAGTGTGCTTGGGTGTGTATATGTGTGTGTGTGTGTGTGAGAGAGAAAGAGAGAGAGAGAGAGAAAGAACGATAATCACACGGCCAAGTGCGTATGTTTAGCAACAATGTGTAAGATAAATGTAATTGAATAAAATTGGTACTTATAACTTAACTATGCACGTACATGTGAGTTCAAAAAAATATATCGAATTATTGCTTTTTTATAAGCATTAAAATTTTCGGATTATTATCCAAAAATGGAGGCGAAATTTTTTATCACATTCGAAAGAAAATATCGAATCTTTATTTAAAAAGTTGATGTTTTTTTTTCCCTGTCTGTTTGTTTATGTGAAGTATTTTATTAATAAAAAAAAATAATGGGTTCCTCCAAACACCCATTACAAATTAACACACCTTGGCGCCGACGGCGGCTGTGCAGCCGTGCGTGGTTGTGTCAATAGTGTTATAATAATAATAATAATAAAGGCGTCGGGACGTGACAGGCGTCGGGACGTCACGACCCCGTCGCCCACTGGATTCCCAGTGCAGTCAGTCAACGCAGGGCAGCTTGTGGCGAGCTGATGGTGAGTGGCGACACCACGTACCCTACCTCCAGGGGGACCATACACACATGCGCTAACACACACACATACACACAGTTACACACCCCCTGCCTCTGTCTTGCCTTAACTGGCTGGCCAGAGTGGAGTCGCAAGAGCAGAACATACGCTCCAGGGTGGAAGTGTATTGCACGTAATGGCGTAATAAAGGGGAAACCCGCTCTCGGGGGTAAGCCCCGAGATGGTGAAACCGGAGCCGCACCTCTCGACACCCTCAGCTGCTCACATTGTGTTGCGCCCTGGCCGCATTTTCGTGGCTAGTTAGGGTGCCCACAGGCAGTGTAGCCAACGAGCAGCAAGTCACCATCTACCAGGCTAAAATTGTTGTGAGAGATTTTTAGGTAGATGTCTGTATCTCACTCCATAACCCAGCTATTCGGTCCACTAACATCCCATCCATAAAGCCCAAACCAAGTAAATCCCTCCCTGGCAATAGTTCGGCAGCTGTGGAGGATTGTCCGTTAGTGCATCTCAATGGTACATTAAGGGATAGACCTCCATAGATGCAGCCATCTCACTTTTTAGATAAAAAGGTACTAAAAGGCCTCTTCATGTTGGCTTTGGCCCCATGAACGCCTCAAAAGACCGGGTCCCCATGGACCCGTGGCTGAAAAGCGTACCAACATAATAATAATAATAAATCGTTTATTTCAGGCAACAAAACATACGAGTACATTATTGGCCCATATTTATATATACCTTACAGACTATCATACATATAATATAAAACTTAAAAATAATACTATTTTGTACGTTATGTCTGTGACGCACTGGACGATGTTATGCAATTATGTCAGCGATAATGACATCAAACGGTGTTAGATAGGTAAAGAGACTCCTGAAGAAGAAGAAAGTGTGCGTTTGCTGTATGTAAGAGAGAGAAAGAGAGAGAGAGAGAAATAGAGACATAGAGAGAGAGAGAGAGAGAGAGAGAGAGAGAGAGAGAGAGAGATATGATCACAAGGCCAATTGCGTATCTTTAGCTGAAAAAAAATATCGAATCTTAATTTAAAAAGTTGATAATAATTATTATTTACCTACTTCAAAAAAAGGAGGAGGTTATCAATTCGTCGCGATCCTTTATTTTTTTTTATGTATGTTCACTGATTACTCGAAGACGCGTGGACCGATTTGTAAAATTATTTTTTTGTTTGAATGGGTATACTGTCCAGGTGGTCCCATAGTAATTTTATTAAAATCGGTTGTGTAGTTTGGGGGTGAAGTCGGTTTTTAGTTTTGAAAAATTATGGAATATAAATATGTCTGTTTGTTTAAATGAAGTATTTGAAAAAAATAACAATGGATTCCTTCAAACAGGTATTATAAATTAATACGCCTTGGCGCCACCGGTGGCTGCTCAACCGTGCGTGGTTGTGTCAACAGTGTTATGCAATTAGGTCAGCGATAATGACATCAAACGGGGTTAGTGCTGTAGGGACTAACTACTTTTTTGAAAAAATGCAATTGAAGTAGGTATAATTACCGGTCTTACGGCAAGTTTTATTTGACATTTTTTTAATAATATTCCTCGCTTAATGTCCAAAATCTAGAAACGCGGCAGCATGTACAGCCAATTTAAAAAAATAACTGGCGATGCTGCAGCTGTGTGTATATTTACACGAAACATTTTGGGCTACTTTTGATCCCTTCGCAACTCGAAATCTATTTTTAGCTTATCTTGAATCGAAAATTTAAATAATGTTTCTCAAACAGTTATTAATTGAATAACGTTTAAAAAACCGGAAAAATATTGTTGATTCATGTATCCCTGATCAAAATGATAATCTACTTCCATATGACCTGAAAAGTTTATATTTGGCATCTAGGAAAACTATTACGTTCGCGAATGCAAACCAAAAATTAAAAAAAAAACGGTGAATTTTGTAGATTTGTATTTTGCAGACTCTTTTTTATTATTTCTTATACTGTTGTGCAAAAAGTAACGATATTCCATTAAAAACATAAATCTGAAAATGGAAGCCAAGTTCAAAATCTGACCGAGTTTTGTAGAGAATCCTGACATTTATTTAACTTGGTTAATTTAAGCATGCATACTTACATTTGGCTAATCAACTTATTATCTTCACGTAAAACGTTATGAGGTTTCTACTATATAAGGTCCTATTCTTCTGGATATCAAAATAGCTGGTAAAAACTATCCAGGTGAAATGTTAAGAAATCAATTTCAGGATTCTCTACATTTGTCGGATTTTGACTCGGCTATCATTTCCACATTTATGTTTTTGATGGGATTTATTAAACTTAAGGTTTATTACACACAACGCAAGTTTCTTGACTGTTGCATACAATTAAATTGAAGCAATAGATTTGCATGGTCTAAACGAAACGTGATATGGAGAGGATTATGCTCGGATTTTTCGAGAGGATTATTCGTAGGAGAACCAAGGTCACCGATGTAGCCAAGCGGATTAGCTCATTGAAGTGGCAGTGGGCGGGGCACATAGCGCGAAGAAACGATGGCCGATGGGGCAGAAAGGTTCTCGAATGGCGGCCACGTACCGGCAAGCGCAGCGCAGGACACCCACCTTCTAGATGGTCGGATAACCTGAGCAAGGTTGCAGAGAGGCGCTGGATGCAGGCTGCTACCGATCGGTCGTTTTGGAAATCCTTGGGGGAGGCCTATGTCCAGCAGTAGACTTCCAGTGGCTGATATGATGAAACGAAACGTAAGCTGAATTAATTAATGATTTGTATAAATCATTAATTAATTCAGTATACATTTTAAAAACTATAAAGCGACATACTACACAACCAATTTTAATAAAATTGAGACCACCTGAAAAGTACGTCCAGTTAAACAAACATTTCCCAAATCGGTTTAGGCGTATTCGAATAATCGGAAAAAATGCATAAAAAAAGATCGCGACGAATTGAAAGCCTCCTTCTTTTTGGAAGTCGGTTAAAAAACGTTGCAAGAGGAAAAAAACTTGCATCGTCTGAATGGGCCTTTATTCACGATATATCTAGTTAAGATAGAATTGTATGCTTAAATTTTTTCAAACTTAAACGCTCATTTTGCCACATATACGTATAGATTGACTAGCCATTAATTTAGTATGTCGTAAGTTATCCATTTAAAAACCCATAACAGTAAACAACAATTCAGTGACGGCTTACTACCGGAGGCCTGAGGGCACCTCAAATCCAATAGCCATCGAATAAGATGTAAATTAAATTACACGGAAGCTAGGCAAGGAGCCAAGATTTTAATTCATTTACAACATGTCCCTTGTGTTCGTAATAGATTCGATACTAGCTTATGACAGGGATAAAGTAGCGATTTTGTAACGTATCTATTTTATATCCTTTGTTGGAATATCTATCTTTATTTCACTTTTAAAAGTGCTTTTATATTGTGGAAGACAGTATTTAACAAACTTAAGAAAAATATACTTAAAACTAAAAGGGTATTTTGTCATGTAATGTCTTAAATGAAACGAGCCATGAAAATTGGGGACTCCAAATTCCATGTCTCTTTTTCTTCAGCTAATTCTTAACCTCCGTGTTATATATTTACGTTTAATTTTTCCTTTATTTTATAAAAAAATCTTCTAAGTTCTCCTACTCCTCTTTTTCCTTTCTATCTTTTCTTCACGTATTGTTTTAAAGAACGAATCGTGACGAAGTAGATGACCGAACATTTTCCCTCTTCTATTTTCTACTACTTATAACTTTTCCGTCAATTTTTTTATTTTCATACTCCTCCAATATATTATATTTCAAAAGCATTTGATCCATCTCTTTCTTTTTTGGTCATCGTCCATGGTTCGCACCCGTACAAAGCAGTACTTATAATTTATTTATTTCATTTAAGTAACACACGAAAGATGTACAAAAAGGTTTTGCATAAATTTAGATGTAATTGAAAGTATATACCCGTTACCAACCATTTTTGTTTCTCTCATTTCCCTTGACTTTGTAATTTTGCCAAAATCAAATTTAGTGAAATGACAGCGGAAGACTAAACTGATGTGATTTCTCAGAAACATCTTTTTGTAAAAAGCCCTGAGCCAAATGTAATTACAGAAACCCATCTTGTCCGCAACCTCGGGGAATTTATAAATATTTCCCGAGATTTTCCCAGAAAACTATGGTTAACCGCTTTTAAAACCTCTGATATTGGAAAATTTTCGAACATTCTCAAACTACCTTGTGTCTACAAATTCACCTGTCATTTGAAATTTTATTGCTTGCCAGCGGGTAAAATTTCTTTAAAATTCCATATTTCACAATTTATTATTTTGTCCGATTGTAAAGTTTTGGGGAGAAATTTCGCTGGCGATGTGAATAACGTTTGTTAAATTATAAAATGATTAAAACGGTTTGTATTTATTTATTTTTATCCAACTACGGCAAAGCCAAGAGGAAGAGTCATGATTTTAGCAGTCTATGTATGTATGTCCGTTCCACTGTAGCATCCGAATCACAGGTCCAATTCTATGTCAATCGATTGGTCTTTTTTTCTCTGGGTTATATATAAGGATACAAGTTATTTGCAAAAAAAAATATTTATCATAGGTAAATGAAAGGTTTTGATTAGCACAATTCAACAAGTAATTTTTTTTTAATTAACTTTTCCTCCGTTTTCAAGTAATTATAATAATAAAAAACCCGACTGAGTTTTCCTTGTTTTTATTTTTTATTTTCATATACCCAGTGTCATTTTCACAGTAAATACGAATCTAACGACACCTCTCAAGATAAAATCCATCAAGCAGTTCAGGCTGCAGAGCGTGCCAAACAATTATACATACATACATACATACATACCATACATACTCTCGAAAAACATAACCCTCCTTCTCGCGCAGTCAGGTAAAAATATAAATAAATAAAATATATATAGGGACAAATTACACAGAATTGAGCTAGCCCCAAAGTAAGTTCGAGACTTGTGTTATGGGATACTAACTCAACGATACTATATTTTATAACATATACATATATAGATAAACATCCAAGACCCAGGACAATTTAAAAAAGACCATTTTCCAACTTGCCCTGACCGGGAATCGAACCCGGGACCTCTGGGTAGCGGACTAGCATGGTGACCACTACGCCGCGGAGGTCGTCAAAAAATATAAACATTGCTAGCTGTATATAGCTCTTGTTTATGGGTATTAGTGATTTAAACTTTATGTTATTACTGAAGTGCAGGTATAATATTTTTTTCTTACTGTTTATCTATGTTATTCTATTTAAAAAATTCCGTGTTGTATTCTTTAAGTATAGAATATAAAATTGTTTTGAAGTTCATTATTAGAATTTTAAGAAATGAGACTAGATAAGCGAATGGTATAAATATTGAATATGTTTCCTAACAATATAGAGCGAGTTCGAACGTCGCCGCATCCAGTGCTACGCATTTGCCTGATGATGGTCTCCTTGTGAGAATGAAACCTGCTCAAGCAGTAAGAATAATTATGTAACAAGTTTGAACGTTACGAAAATTTAACTAGTTTACACTAACGAGACTTAGCACGAACATTTATTGTTGGCTCTAACGTGGTAGGTAAATCAAAACGGGAATACAATACGCGAAAGATAACGTTTTTATTTACTTGTGCTAACGTTTTGTTCAGGTTGCACTGAACATGTTCTCAGCTTGAATGTTTATTGTTTTGACATATAGACTTTTTTTGTCGCCATGTCATTCTCTACATCGCCCGTTTGGTTGACTGGTAGATAAAGCCTTACCCACTTATTCATAAAATAATACAAACGGGTTCTAAACCTGTTTTAGTTAAAATATGTTTTGTCTTGCTTTTGCAAAGTCAAATATTGAAAGGAGTAAAAGGGACAAAACATATTTTAACTAAAAAAGGTTTAGCAAACGTTTGTTTTTTTTATGAATAAGGGGGTAAGGCTTTATCTACCAGTTAGGGTTAGGCTTTAAGTCCGCCATCATACTTGTATTTGTAAATAAAGTTAAATAAATAAAAAAAAGAAATGTGGTGTCGTGGGACACCAGGTAGGAACGAAGTTCCTTCGGCTAATGTAGAATCGACACAATTTGCAAAAGAAAAATCGTGCTCAATTTTATGTCGGTTTTCTTGATTTCTCTCTTAAATTTTGCTGATTAGTTTTTATTCAAGTACAGGAAAGTAGTTAGGAAATTCAGTATTTTAGGAAATAATAAATTACGATAAATAAAAAAAAATCATATTTCAAATTATCAACTAAAATAACAAAATATGTCTCTTTATTTTTGTTTGACAACATAAACCAAGCCTGCCCTGTCGCGCCTGCGCACGTCTCATTTAACGGTTTTATTTAACGAGGTCATCCTTACGGTTTTACTATCACATTTTTTTCAGTTCGGTCGCGCAGCAAAATCCTTATCTCCTCCAAACCTGCCGTAAGGAACTTCGTTCCAATAAATATAAATGAACTTCGTCATCATCATCCGCAGTCTTGATCCTTCCACTGCTGGGAACAGACCTCTCTCAATGAATGTCATTTACCACGGTCCTGAACTACTCTCATCTACGTTCGACCTGCGATCTTTCTGATGTCGTCACCAATCATGCTTACGGACGATCTACCCTGAGCTTACCATTCATAGACCGCCACTCTGTTAATATTCTGCTCCACCTGTCATCGCCTTGTCTTGCTAGATATCTTGGTAGGTAGGGGTGGTAGGGGTCCTGCCCAATTCTATTTGAATTTCATCACTCTTATTCCGACATCTTGAAATTTCGTTATCTGCTGAATAACTACTGTGTTGGACAGAGAACGAGGTATTATTGCGGTAATTCCCGTATGTTTTGATTTAATAATGATACAACACGAGATTAGAATCAAAAAGAAGCCACACATCCTCAATCATTGGATGAATAGGGATGTGTAATTTTTATTCGGCTCATTAGATATATTATTATAAGTCTGGTATACGTCATTTTTATTTTGAAAATAATGAGGAAGATATAGTGACGTTCGGATCAGCAACGATTTTAAACCAAAGGTGACGTAAATCAATCCCACTACGAAACTTGGAAGCGCTGTATCTTTTTGAATTTTTACTATTTTGCTAAACAAAAAAATACGGGTCCTTTATTTTTGGATAATCTAGTTGACCTTTTCATGGTAAATTTTACATAAATATGGCTCAATTTCTGTTATCACAATTCTAAACAATTTAAGTAACACCAATTGTTAAATACTCGCTGTTACGTATATAATGTAACTTTTTAATAAGCTGTCAATTTAAGTCAGTATTTTGAGCTTAACATGTTTACATTGCCTGTCATGCTGTGTGTACACGTTTTTTGGGTCTCGGTTTAGAGCAAAGTGTCTGTAAATTTACTTACAATATTCTTTACTTACAATGTTCAATTTCTAATTTATTTACTTATATACTTATTACAACTTTACTGTTCCACAATTAACAATTTTACCTACACAATTGGCGATCTTAACGCTAAAAGCGAACTCTACCAGTCAACCATAAAGATAATATGTTACAACGCAAAAATAAATAAATTTGTGACGTATTTAATTAACTTTCACTTAACTTATTTGTTTTTAAACTATTTGGGTATTTTTATTAAAAACATCGTAACTGATAAATATAAAAAAACGTTATCTCCACTGAAACACAGGTTATTTATACTTATTGAAACTCTTAAGATAAAATTAAAACGGCCATGGCGCACAATAAATATTATGTTTCATTGGCAGCATCTTCACTACAATAATAAAATGTTTCTTTTAATTAAATTTAATGAAGCAATCATTAAGAGTACCTGTCATCTTTAATGAATATTGGCCCAAAATAAGTAATTAAGAGAAGGTACTATCAGATGATTAATTTTAACAATTAACATTAATCGACAATAACTTTGCGGGTGCTTATGAAAATATTTATTAAAGGCGACACTTAATACAGGGGGAGAAAAGTTGATATATTAATTAACTGGTGAATAAGTTGGTAATGTGAAAGAGTCACTTTGTTTTACGCAAGCGCATTGAATGGGTGTGAAGTTACGCCCTTATGTAGTGCGAACGCGGGCCTCGAACTGAGCGCACGGCTTGTTACGGGTTAACCTAAAAATATACGACATGAAAAACTGACCGGCAACGCTATGAATGGATAATGCGGGTAAACGCGACTCGCACGCGCCTGACTTCTGAGTTACGCAGTGTTTGTGTTTGCGAATATGTGTTTTGTTATGAACGGCCGAAGTTTAACAGAGTTTGCGGTGAGTTTCTCAGTGATAGTATGTAAGGGTGAGAATTGATCAGCGTTTTAGTGGCGTTTTACAGTTGAGTGTTTAATGGTACTAATGTGATACACCGTAGTCGTAACAGGTTACGGTGTTCCAAATTGTCTATAAAATATTTATGGCGATTGAGATTCTTCTAGGTAGTGACTTTACGGGTTTGTTTATGTTCGCATTAAACGAACTAATCTTGAAAATATGTGGGTTAAAAAGCAAGTTTGAAACAGTATTCGTGCAGTAGACAACTGATATAACATGCAAGCTTACCCTCATAAATAATAAATAACGTGATATATGGAGCTTTCTCAGACTTTAAAGGTCTCGACCGCTGTTTTTTTTTAATAAGTTTTCATGTTCAATTGACGTCAATAAATTGTGCTATTAATAAAAATAAAATATAATGAAAGATATCATATAGGTTGAAAAGAAAATTTGTGTAAAAAAAAGAGATTTAAATTATAAAACTAAAATTAAAAACTCAATTCAAATCTATAAGTACTTAAAACTAAATTTAAATAAAAAAATTAAAGATGTAAAACAAATATTTCATATTTATTTGTTGCAATTATATTATGGTAAATAAGATTTTAAACAATTTTTACTATATAATAGAATTAGACAGATGACGGACGTTAATACAGTGCGTTTGGTATATTTTTGTTACTTCCATAGTTTTATATCCTATGGAATATTGCTATGGGGTAAAGTAAAAGTAAAAAAAAACCATTTTATTGCACTAAAACAAACGAAAATAACATTTGCCTACACAGGTAAATCAGATGTACAATAGGCAGCCTTATCGCCAAGGCAATCTCTTACAGGCTACCTTTGGGTAACGCTGCAGACAAATACCATATTTGTTTTACAATAATGCACTGTTAGATCTATATATAAATTAGGTGTTAGAGAGTCTCTAAGCGAACATTTTAAAGACATTTTAAATATTTTGACTCTCCCTTCGCAATTCATCTATGGGAACTTTATGTACGTGCGTCAGAATATACATTCATATAGGAAAAATCGTAATACTAGAAATAAAAATAAATTAGCTATCTCAGTTTCCCAGTTAGAAAAAGCAAAAAATATTTAGTGGGTCTTGGCTTGCGCCTCTATAATTAAATTTCTGATAATATAGTAACGTGACCACTATCTAAGTTTAAGACTTTATTAAAATATGCGTATTATCATTTAAATGACTATTTATCATCATCTGATCAAAATTGGAAATAATTGACTGCAAATTTTAATTGTATTATTTTAATACATACTTAGCTTAAGTGTAAATCTGTATTGTAATTTTTAACCATAGCCCATCAGGCTGGTTGGGGATCTATACTGAACTAGGTTTCTTTTTTCGGCGTCATCATCCCAGCAGTGATCGTTCCGAAATGCTAGTAATTTTTAGTTTTTGCACTAAAAGAAATAAGAGATAAATTTAAAAAGTACACGTAAGTGTGAGAAAATAACATATCATACTAATAAAATATTACTATACTAATAAAATATAACTATATAACAATAAAAACGATTGATTTAAAATTATTTTACCGAATTTTGCTCGTTTTTGCCGTTCTAAGTTTTCGTATTATTCTAACAATAAGTACTTATTTTTCTTTTGAGCAAAAATGATATGTATAGTCTATACTTGTTTTTTGTATTATTTTTTAGTATAATTATTGCTTAAATGATGTTTTTTTCTTTTGAATTGGTCGGTACATAATAGTTTAAAAAATAACACTTTTTCAATATACATATTATAACGTTAATTTTTTTATTAGTATTAACATAAATGTATGTAGATATTGCGATCAGATTGGAGACGTTCCTAAAAAGGAGAGGTCAGAAGTACCCGTAACTGGCGGGCATGCATAAGAGTGATGAGTGTAGATGAAGCGAAAGAGGTCTGTCAGAATAGTAGCAAGTGGAAGATGTATGTATATGTATGTATAAACCAATGTTTAATATGTTTATTCCAAGATGGTCTGGGAGAACTCACATTGCAGCGCCCGTCAGGGTCCTTAATTGTTACACATCTTTTAGATAACACCTGTATAAATTATTATTAAGGAAGCAATAAACGAATTGAATTGAATTGAATTGAGAAAAGAAAAATATTAAAATGTACCGGCTGCTTCTCTTACGCGGGAGTAAATTACTATTTTTATTCCTTTTGCCATTTTCTCATCCACCATTACGCTAAAAGTGACCTGTGGGTCTTACAGCTTTACTTTGAACACAGATAACAAACAAAGACACAAAATGCTCCGTCCGCTCCATAAGGGACAGGAACGTGAAAGTTTATGTACGAGTATAAATGAATGAATGAATATATGCAAACTGGCAATAAAAAAATGTGCGCAAGTTTCAAAATTTGAAATTATTTGACAGACGCTTAATAATCAAACATCATTATAATACCCGTCATATCTATTTTCATGTCACATTTTTTTAGGGATTGTAACATTAAATTTTTCGATTTATTGATATTGACTCCTTTTACTGGCCAAAACACTTATACATTCTTTAGTAGGTACAAGGACGATGTAGAATTGTATACAGTTTTTCGTAATTATCCCTTCACCTGTCCCTATAAATAAAACAATAGATAAACAATTGACCTGTGACCAAATTCCTCCCAGTAACAGGTAAGGGGTTATTGTGGGAAAGTTATGAAAAGTCATAACTACATAAGTGTCATATATAACTGACGCCCGTATTATTATAATTTATTTATTTATTGAACTTTATTACAAAAATGTAACAAGCCGGATTACGGCCCAAGGCCTTTCCTACCAGCCAACCTAAAGGCGGTGCTAATAAAACAAAATTTAGCGATGGCTTGTATTTATCCCATTGTTTTTATCATATTTTTGTTTATTTAATTATAATAATTGTACCCATGAACAAAATAAAGTACAAAGAACCTAAAAGAGCATATATTATACAATGGTGGATTTATCCCATATAGGGATTTTTATTAGTATATTATTATTCGCTTTATTTATCTTTTTGTCTGTCTGACTGTCTGTATGTAAGTTCACGTTTATCTTGGAAAGTACTGGACAGATATTAAAGCGGTTTTCAATAATAAATTAAACTCAGCTCGAAGCAACATATAATCTTTATTTCATTTAAATTTGAAATCAGAAAAAAGTTGTATTTTTTTTTTTTAATTTTATGCAAATGAATTCGTAGGCACAGCGTATAATTATTGTTATATTACCATAACCAACTCTTAACTCTAGGATTAAAGCCGTTGTTTTTAATGGCCCATCTTAAATTTAAAGAAGCAATCTCAAGCAAATTAAAAGCGCTTTAAGATGTGTAGCTTATTCATTTAAAAATAACCGGGCAAGTGCGAGTTGAAGTCGCGTGGAGAGGGTTCCGTAGAATGCCAAAGATCCCCTAATTTAAAGTAATTGAGTTTATCTCTTTATTTTCGACTGAAATAATTCTTATAGGTTTTCCTGTAATCTTCAAACATTGAACTATATTGTGTATTTTTTTCAAAATTTTGGGCTAACTTATTATTATTTTTGGAGATCAGAAGGGGAAAGGCCAATTTTCGTCTTCTTTCATGAATAAAATCAAAACTTTTTATTTTACAATAATAACAAAAAAATGCTTGAGATCTTCATAATGAGCCCTTTTATTTGTATATGACACAGTAAGGTTTATAAAACTTTTTTTAAAATTTCATTAGAGGTCCCCCTAAAATGATACTTATTCAAAAGATTCAAAGATTCAAATGTTTATTCAGTAATTAGACCTTTATAGGCACTTACACGTCAATAAGTATAATTTATGTTACGTGTAAAGTATATTAAAATTTAATTTATTTTTAAAGAAAAGCTACCGATACCAGCGCTTCGTAACGACCACTGCTGAGAAGAAACGCCGAAAGAAACTCATTTTCACAGTATTGGTCGCCTACTCGCCAGAAGGGCTTTGTCATATTATTATAATTGTCTTTTAATTAATAAATACTTATAATATAATACAATGTTGATTTATTATAACATGTAATGCTTGCGAACAAGTAAACAAACATAAATTGCGTAATAAAAAATATAAAGTAGTCAAAAAAAGCGAAGCCGAGCTGACCAGTCCCTCCCGGCAGCACCCGTTCACGAGTTGACGCACGGATCAGCCATCGTTAAACTCAACCATATTAGAGGGAATCCAACGACCCGACCAGCGACGCCACCACAAAAAAAAAATTATTTACTTTGCACATCTGTGTTTGGGTCATAAGATTACACTATCCTACCTAATTTAATCCAGGACATTCGGAGGAAATGGGCTGGGACAGACGGACGGACAGACAGATGCAAGTGATCTTATTAGGGTTTCGTTTTTTTTCACTTTTGTACGGAATCCTAAAAAAGAATATACACGTAAAACGATACCTACTAAATGTGACTGACGTCCATAATTAATTAAGTATCGAAGTAAAATTTTTCCTTCATCATAATTGTAAAAGTTTATTGAAGTTACAGAATTAAAGAAGCCACGTTTTCTTAGGAGTAATTATGATAATTTTATTTCCAATAATTCGGAATTATATTTGATGAGAACGGTTCAAAGAATATTTAATAAGTACGAATTGCACGATTTTAATCAAATTTAATATATTCATCTTCTTTCTTGTTATGGTAATAGTAAATACCAAGAATATTTAATTGAGTACTATAATGGGTCAAAAAATAATTAAGTACTGTAAAGAAAATAAAACTTTAAAAAATGTCACTTGTAATTATATCCATTTTCAAAGTGATATTAGATTTATTATTGAAGAGAAACTGATATAATATGTGACTCCAAGAACATCATCATATCAGACACAGGAAGTCCACTGCTGGGCATAGGCCTCCCCCAAGGATTTCCAAAACGACCGATCGAGCGGCCTGCATAAAGCGCTTTCCTGCAACCTTGCTCAGTTCATCTGAACATCTCGCAGGTGGGTCCAAGAAACTATGACGTTATTATTCTATTCGCTATTTTATTGAATTTTAGAATAGCATCTGATTTGAGTTGTTGGAGAACAGCGAATTGATCGGTTAATTTTCGTATTGATAATATTTTAGCTAGTTCGTCACTTCGGAAGTTAAGGAAGAGTTTTATTCCTAGCCAGGGCAAGTTGTAAAATGGCCTTTCCAAAGTGTCCTGGTTCATGTATGTTTATCTATATATGTCTTTCTTATCACACTATAATATTATAAAGGCGAAAGTTTGTGTGTGTGTATGTTTGTTACATCTTCGCGCGCAAACGGCTGAGCCAATTTTGATAAAATTTGACATAAAAGAAGCTTACACCCTGGATTAATACATAGTCTACTTTTCCGCGGGTAACACCGCGGGGAGCAGCTAGATAAATATAATATCGTTGAGTTAGTATCCTATGGGATACTATGTGAATGGCAAAAGTTAATAAAATTACTTTGCGGCTAGCTCAATCTTTGTGATCTGTCCGTATAAATATATTTATTATTATATAATACATTTGCGGTCTTTTTAAACTAAATATAACAAACTATGGGTTAATGTGGGATTGCTACCTTATAGCTAACTAGACTGATAATATGCAACAATGGACGCCACGCGGCTGAAATAATGATATGCTTATGAAGTTAGAAGACTGCTTGCCAGGAGACCGTGCTCTTAAAAAATTGGACAAGAGCGAGTTGGACTCCATCACTGAAGGTTTTGTTAAAATATTGATTTAAATACTAATATAATGCAAAAAACCAGTAACGTTATCAAATCACTTAGGTAAGATAGTAGACCCTGGGCTCTGAAGAGTTACCGCTGAGGATGCAACCAAGAATACGTGAGGATGATGAAGATAATGAAATTAAGTCCGCCTTTTGTTAAAAATAAGTAAATATATGGACAAATAACAATAATTGAGCTAGCCCCAAAGTAAGTTCGAATCTTGTGTTATGGGATACTAACTCAACGATACTAAATTTTATAACCAATACATATATAAATAGACATCCAAGACCCAGGACAATTTGAAAAAGGCCATTTTCCAACTTGCCCTGACCAGGGATCGAACCCGGGACCTCTGGGTGGCGGACTAGCGTGGTGACCACTACGCCACGGAGGTCGTCAAATACATATGTTCAGTCAAGTGCCAAGATACCTGACCAGGCCCTCTACTTATATCTTGAATTTTCTCTTAAACTAAAAATTATATTAACATGAAAATTTATATTCAGACAGATTTTAATTAATTCTCTCTGAATATAAATTTTCATGTTAATATTATTTTTAGTTTAAGAGGAAATTCAAGATATAAGTAGAGGGCCTGGTCAGGTATCTTGGTACTTGACTGTACATTGGATCAATAAAATTTGATAAAATAAAATAATGCTGAGAAAAATACCTAAAACATAATATCATCATGAGTTCTATCTCACTCGTGACCAAAAATTTTTCTTCACACATTAAAATTTTTGATAGAACGTTCTGTTATTTGTACTAAAGTATTCGAAAATCGGATAGATTCACTTCCACAGGTTTATGGAGAGAAAAAACGAGGCCTTTACCCAGAAAGCTGGCCATGAAAGGCTAAATAAAAAACCCTACAATGCCATAGTAATTGTTATAATCCTTTTGCGGTTTATCCAACCAAATAACACAAACTAGGATTGTGTGGGATTGCTTTTGCTACCTCCTACTCATAGCTAACGAGGCCGATAATACGCAGCAATGGACGCCACGGGGCTGAAATAATGATATGCTAATGAAGTTATATGACTGACTGCCCGGAAACCGTACTCTTAAAAAACTGGACAAGAGCGAGTTGGACTCCATCACTAGAGGTTCTGTTCTTTGAATACCAAATATAAGCCCAATTTATTTCTTTAGATATACTTATTTAATTAAATTTGCACACCATCTACCATATTCGCGGAATGAGGGACTAACGGCCGAACACTATATATATATATATATATACACACACACATATATTATAAAGGCGAAAGTTAGTGTATGTTTCTTAATTTTTCACGCGCAAACGGCTGGACCAATTTGGATAAAATTTGATATGCAGGAAGTTCACACCCTTGATTAACACATAGGCTACTTTTTATTTATACCGCGGGTAAGTACACCACGGAGCGCCGCTAGTAAATAAATAAAATAAATATGAGATTCTATGCATTTTAATATAGGTACTTCTAACTGCCATTTTGGTCTAAAGAAAAGAAAAGCATAGAATTTCCTTGCTGCTTTTTTTCCCTAAAGCCTATCGTTATCTAAGGCTTGTTCAAGATACAATTTTAAATAATATCTCCGTTTCCTTTCAAATAATTTATTCCAAATGGGAGTAGCACTGGACCCCGAAAAATTGAAGTATCCCGTTAAAGGTCGGATTTCAAACTGCCATTCGTATGGATGGACTTAACAGCCAGAAATCACTTGCTCGCAGCTTAGAAACACACATACCACAATCAGATGTTAACCTATCGATGAAATCTTCTCTTTTCTTCCGGCTTGAGGTCAGCTATGCTATCTGAAATAACGCAAGTAGAGCTCTGAACAATCTGACAAAATATCAAACTAGGAGGATTAGATAGACAGACAGATGTACGGGCATAGCATAGATACATAAACGTTTTTAGGGGGCACTTGGTGGCACGGATCCCTAAAAAGAAAACAAAGCAGCTTTGTTATAAAATATCGATTCCTAAGTCACGTTCCCCCGTTAAAAGTATTCTTTCAATAAATTGTCTTGAACTTTTTCTGATCAAACATTCTTCAGCCTTAATTAATACTTTCAATCACGACGAAACAGCGTAAATAAAACATAAAGGGGAAGAAATAAAAATTATAAACGAAGGAAAAGTTTCGAATTCTTCCAAGTATTTAGCCGTATTTCAAAGTTCGACGACATTTTCCGAGCTACGGTGGCCTATTGGCAAACTTGGCTTCGGTATTCCGTGAAATTCGCAAACAACTTGGCTAAAAAAAGGTGGATTTTGTAGTGAAACTATGTTAAAATCTTGCGCAAACTATGTGCTTGTGAAGAAAGAGTCTTGTTTCTTGGGTAAAAGATACACCATAACGTAATTTAAAAGGTAAACGTTTGTTTGTTTGTAATAACTTTATTATATTAAATTAAATTCAAATATATCTTTATTATCATAGGATTTTTATAATATCTCTTAATAATCGTTACTTTGTTTTGTTGCACAATTGTTGACGTCAGTAACTTAAAGCTAAATTTACTGTCGCCTCCAAAGCGCTAGTGTAGAAGTAGCGGTAACAAACTGCACTGCAGCATTTTCTCTAAGGACGTCAACTCACAATGAAATTAATATTTATAGTTGTTACAGGCGTCACGTGTGATAAGAGATTCCCTTTAAAATTGAAAGGGAAAATATATAAGACCATTGTTAGACCTGCTTTGTTATTTCAAGCAAAGTGTTGGGCAACGAAAAAACAAGAAGAACATAAGATGCATGTGGTTGAGATGCGTATGTTAAAATGGATGTCTGGGATTACTAAAATGGATAAGATCCCGAACGAGTATATTAGAGGGAGTCTAAAAGTGGCGTAGTGGATAAATTAAAAAGCCATCGCCTGACCTGGTATGGCCACGCAATGAGAAAGGATGCCGAACATCTGGCTAAAGATATGTTTGACTTGAAAGTAGACGGGTAGGTATAGAGGATTGGGAAGGCCGAGAAAAACGTTTGAAGAATGCGTGAGATCGGATATGGAGGAACGGGGGGTTAGTACAGAGAGGTCTAGGACAGAAAATCATGGAGAGAGTTGACTTACAGAGCCGACCCCAAGTAGGGAAAAGGCGAGGAAAGAGGAAGAAGTTGATTGTTTGATATGTCATAATTAAAATTTATTTTTTTATTGTTTTAAATTTTAAAAACATTTCAAATCAAGTTGTACCTCTAGATTCGGTATGTATCTAATGTTCCAAATTATGACATTTGTGAGTATACAAACCTTTAAGAGCATAATAAAGCATAAAAATAAATAAACCGTTAGTCCCGGTTGTCAAGCTATGTCAGATGTCTTTAGGCAGCTTGAAAAATCTGACACCAGTGTTGGCCACTTAAACACGCGAAAATCAAACAAACAGCACGAATATATCTAAAGAGCATATGTACAAACGCGGACTAATCCAATATAGGTATAAAGTGTTCCTAATATCGTGATAATATTTATTCTTTTACGTCTTTGATATTTAGGAGGGTAGGTAGTGTGAGGGGTCGCAAATCCTAAAGACTACACTCGGCCTCAGCTTCTTTATTTTTGTGTGTGATCAGGTTCAAAAATAATATAGATTTTTTTTATTGATAAGAACTTTTAACATATCGTATTTCAGGCGTTTCAAAAATTTTTCAATAATGTTATAATTTGTTTGCTACCCATACGCAACTGTTTTATCTTAATAACCTTAAAAATGTTGTGCAGATAATAAAAGTTGCGTCGGATCAAAGGATCAGGGTGACTTGTGAGGTCGGCAGCTCACAGAGCCACAATAAACTTATTATAGATTCTACTGCAATCACCAACCCGTCTGCCCAGCGTGGTGATGATAGACAAGGCTTACCTTTACTGGGAGAAACTTTTAATCCACCAGTAGACTGTTATAGGCTGATAAAGTAAGGAAATTATTTATAAAGTATTTTTTTTTATTCAATGTAGGATAAATTTATCTTTTATAAAAGGTCATTTTTTAAATATTATTTTAGTGCAAAAGCTAAAAAGTACTAGCGTTTCGGAACGACCACTCCTGGGAAGATTACGCCGAAAGAAACCCAGTTCAGTATTGATCCCTACCCAGCCTGATGGGCTATGTTTCAGTTACAATACAGATTTACACTTAAGCTCAGTATACATTATATTATACATCTAAATAATGCAATTAAAATTTGCAGTCAACTATTTCCAAGAATTATGATTAGCGTTTCATATTCCTAACTGCTGTCTCACACCGTAACTTACGCAGCTTCTACAATCTCCGTCTTCAAGTCCCCCTCCACTCTTCCACATACTACTCTAAATCCTTCTCCGTTCAAGCTGTTCGACTGTGGAACTCCTTACCTATTAATATCCGTAGCGCTAAAACTTTGTGCAGCTTCAAAACGCAATTAAAAGCTCACTATCTGTCCAACTCATGATTTATTTTGTAGTGGATTCTTTCGCATTATGCTCATATTTCATTACTTTGTTATAATTATAATATATATTTTATATGTCTATTAATTTGTAGGTATGTATGTCGTGTATTTAAGTATTTGTATGTATATATTGTGGCAGGTTCTATATAGTAACTATTTACAGTAAATCTAACATACTGCACCGCCTATTTTTTTAATATTCACTTCTCCCTCTACCCAAAGGTTAACTGGAAGAGATTGCTATGCGATAAGTCCGCCTTTGTATCATAATTCTGTCTTCTTTTTTTCTGTTTATTGTTTTCCTTTTGTTTATGGTGCAATAAAGAGTATTTGTATTGTATTGTATTGTATGATCAGATAAATAGGCATTTACATGATAATATGCATTTTTTTTAAATGATTTTTAACGCCAGTCTTAGACTTAGATAATGGTAACGCTACTATATACATTATCTGGACTTTTATTATAGAGACACAATCTTTTCTGTTTTTTCTAACCGAAAAGCTGAGATAGCTAATCCACATGTAATTTACATTCATATGTACGTGCCATCAGCTAATCAATGCCCTTTAAATAAAAAAGATTATCTATGTATTGTAATTACGAGTTAGGTATAAGTAAATAAAATAAACAAATATACAATATGTAACAAAAACCCTGTCCGATCCTTATAGAAACAACTCAGACCGCCGAACATTTTTCTATGAAAAAGACGATGCTTTTCGACTTTCAAGCATTGGTCCCATAGGAAAAGTTGTTCATATTGACGGTCTGAGTGTCTCTTACAAGAGTCAGACAGGGTTTTTGTTACATATTGTATAGGGACAGATAACACAGATTGAGCTAGCCCCAAAGTAAGTTGGAGACTTGTGTTATGGGATCCTAACTCAACGATACTATATATTATAACAAATACATATGTAGATAAACCCCCAAGACCCAGGACAATTTGAAAAAGGGCATTTTCCAACTTGCCCTAACCGGGGATCGAACCCGGAACCTCTGGGTGGCGGACTAGCATGGTGACCACTACGCCACAGATAGGCGGTCGTCAACAAAGAGTCTTAAGACGTATGTTTAGAAAATAGCCAATATCCAAGAAAAAAGAAAACCTCTTGACAAAAACGTTATTATTGTCCTTATTGCTAAGGGAAACAATAGGCTTTTCAGAAAATATTCCTCTTACAACGAGGAGTACCTATAATTGATAGAGTAATATAATTCCATTTCTATGAACTGAAGACGGAAATATTTTTACGTCTGACCTGAATGAATAGTTCATAACATCATTGAAATTATTCATGAATAGTTCATAAAATCATTGAAATTATTCATATCATAAGTTAAAAAAAAGTACTTATTAAGAGTAATGAAATAAGCCTAATCTCGATGTAGATCCGTAGTTTTATCACTAAGTTTCTTCGACCACCTTCCGTATCAGACCCTAGGCATCGTCAACCATAAAGTGCTCGTCGAGACAAATCAAACGAGACCTACACAATGAGGTTATGTTGTTTCACAACTGAGGTTCGTCGAATATCTCCCAGCTCTATCATCAGAACAGCTCATTGACTCCATAATAATGTTTTGTGGAGTAACTTACACAAGTATGCAAAATGTCCGCTTACGAGTAATCAGGTGAGGATAACTGGTCGAAAATTAGTTTTTCTGCGCACAATTGCGAAAATGGACACTTTTGGCGTATGTTTAAGCTTCACGTTCTCACTTTAAACTATAAACAGTAGTTCATTAAATAGTCTGAAGGGTTATCTAGTGCCTGATCAAGGCAAAATTTTAAAGGATGTCTCCGTTTCCTATTAAATGATTTATTTCAAATGGGGGCAGCACTGGACCCCTGAAAATTCAGGTATCCCCTTAATCGAATTATTTAATTTGTGCTTTGATGTGTCATTGAATTAGTATCTAATTTGTTGGCATTTGAAATAACGCCAACATTGTCGTCTGACATTTTTCTTTAAGGCACCTCGCGCACTAGACTAGACAAATACGGCCAGTTGTGGTTGTGGCCGCAACCTTGGTCGCAGAAGCTACGGTTGGGCTGCGGCCAAGTTTGTGGCCATGAAACAAACCAATCAAAGGGCTTTGGATGCGGCAACATTCTGGGCCAATACAATTTAGTTACAAAAGATTGCCAATGACACGATAAGAAGAAGACTATATTAAGTGTAGACAACGTGCAAGGAACATACCCCTAATAAATCGAACCAGAGGCTGTACTGGATTTGACGGATTCTTTAGTTAATCTGGTCATTGCGACCAGTGGCTGTGGTCTGGTCATGCCCGTTTAGTGAGCGAGGTGCCTTAGGGCGAGATTTGACCAACATAGAACTAATCAAAGCTGGTTTTAAATAGCCAATAGGATTTTATTATTGTCAATTTGAAGGCCTTACAGAAGTTTGGCTCTATTTCTTTTCATGAAGCCACTACAAAAAATTGTGAATTTTGAGTATATCTACGTAAAACAAATGAAAAAACCCAAGCAACAGTAAACGGTAAGGGCCTATAATCTATAAAGTGGTCTTAGGTCTCAGGTTCGATCTTAATTTTACCCGACTTGTACCTTGGAGTATTTTGTACATCGATTTAGATTAGATAACCGTCTTCAGGGCGAGTGTTAGGAGCGGCGACCCAACGGCATCGCTCTTGTCTTAAGAGGCATTTCACATTTGGTGGGCTGTCTCCTCGCACAATCAAATATTTTTAAAGATTATTAAAAAATGTGACTCATTTGTAGAAAAGTGTTTTATTAACTGTCAATATAATTATATGTTAGATATTGTAGACATGTTTTTTTATTGTTTATGTGTGTGTATATCGAGAATTAGGTCATCAACAATTTAAAAGTCTGATGACCTAATTTTCGATGTAGTCAAAGTCTACACAATATACAAACATTTTTAAAATATCCACAATATAATTATATTGACAGTTAATGAAACACTTTTCTACAAATGAGTCACAATTTTTAATAATCTTTGAAAATGTTTGATTGTGCGAGCGAGACAGCCAACCAAATGTGAAATGCCTCTTAATTACGTGAGTTAAACTATCTCAATTAATAATGTAACGTAGGGTACTTTTGTATGTGAGGGTAAACCTAAAATAAACCAGTCATACCATGTACGCCGTGTTTCCTTGTTGCGCTCCCGATTATATCCCTAAAATATTACTGGGTTTATTTTAGGTTTACCCTCACATACAAAAGTACCCTACGTTACAAATTTATCTCCCGTTAGTATAAATAAAAAAAAATCATAACCTCCAACACACAAGCAAGTCTACCATCGTCATTACTTGCTTTCAGAACGGCAAAGTTGGACGTACTCAGATTAACGGATCAACTAAGTAAGTACTCGCTAAGATCTGACTGTGACAGTACAAGGATTATTATTAATGGCCGACTCAGATTCTTGAAGGACTTATCTCCAGTTCCTTAAGAGCCAGAGGGAATGAACGGTATTGAGATGTTATGATTGCTTAATTACATCTTTATTTATATATTAAAACAACAATGTTAGGTATCTTTCTCAGCTTTCTCCGTTCCTTTGCTTCAAATGTGTATTTACTAACACACGAATGAAAATTTTATTCAAACAATTCCTTTCGAGCCTCTTCTTACTTCTAATGTAGGTTGGCAAAATCTGCGCAAAAAACTGAGGACCCGTCAAATACATTTTGTCGTTGTTTCTATTTGAGAAGGGATATTTGAAGTGTCATACAGAGTAAATGGGAGCCCCGCAAATCCGGGTCATTGAGCGCGACAAAGTTACGCGCACAAAACAGAGAGAATTCAGAAGTTTAAATACAGTACCGACCTTGTGATTAATCGAATCATCATCATCCTCACGTATTCCCGGTTGCATCCTCAGTAACGCTTCAGAGCCCGGGGTCCGCTACCTAACCAAGGAGATTTGACGAGGTTACTGGTTTTTACACAGAGCGACTGCCGTCTGACCTCCACAACCCAAAGGGCAAACCAGGAACCAATCCTTGGATAGTTTGATGATCACACGCTAGGTGGCGTTCGGGACCCACAGTTTTACGTGCCTTCCGAAACACGGAATCATGTTTCTTTTCGGATAATCAGGTGATTCAAGCCTGCAATATTCTATCCAGACTGGAAACAACTTTACACAAAGTATGCTTCCCAGTGGGAATCGAACCCATGACCTCCGGGTCACAAGGCGAACGCCTTGACCACTGGACTACGGAGGCAGTCATTGTGATTAATCGAATATACCAATATAATGAAAAGTACTAAAAATAAGACAAAAATTAAGAGTTAACTTGACCTGGTGATCTGTAATTCAGTTTCATCCTACTTCAAACACCAGCTCCTCACAAACAGATTTCTATATGATACTACCATTTGTATTAACATGTATAAGGTTTTGGTTGTGAGGAGAAATAAAGATTTATTTATTTATTAAAAGTAAAACACTACTCTATTCAATTAAATAAAAGAAGGCCTAGGTCAAAAGAAACTCATTTTAGATTATGTTAAGGCAGCTTATATGTTTGCCTTGTTGGATACCTACCTATTTCATAAAGATTGAGATGACAGAATTAGGAGGGTTAAAATGCAATGCGGCGAGCAATCCATCACTATTTTGATTCCTTTTTCCACCTTAATGCAAAAAGTGACATAAGAGTAAGGGAGAGAAAGATATTTCCCGATTTCCGATTGACTTGAAATTTTGCACGCATACGTATATCGCGTGACAATGCAATATTATGATGACATGCAGTCATAGGAACTCTGTAATGAAACGACAAAACCCTATAGAGTATAAAGTTCGTTTGATTTGTCTTGAGTAGTACTTTAGATAAAAGCGTGTTTAGAAAAAAATATATTTTTGGAACGAAGTTCTTTACGGCAGGCTTGGAGGAGATAGGGATTTTGCTGCGCGACCGAAATGAAAAAAATGTGATAGTAAAACCGTAAGGATGACCTCGTTAAATAAAACCGTTAAATGAGACGTGCGCAGGCGCAAATTGAGCACGATTTTTCTTTTGCAAATTGTGTCGATTCTACATTAGCCGAAGGAACTTCGTTCCTACCTGGTGTCCCACGACACCACATTTCTTTTTTTTTATAATAACTTAATTTGTTACTAAGAACTCCTTGCTTTGCTTATAAAAGTTTACCTTCTACAGACCTTTATTTTATGTTGCCGGTCCTGATTCTCAGAAAATAGAGTGTCATGGACAGTGTTTCTATCACAGTGTCCTTCAAAATATCAGGTTGTGTGTATTGTTTAATGGAAAGTTCGATATTTGTTGCTTGTCGTTTGTGTCAATAGCCAACACTGGTTTCAGATTTTTCAAAGTGCGTAAAAGTATTTTATGAGTATAAAGTATATGTGTATGTGTATGTGATGTAGTTATGTAAATATATATAAAAGCAAAAAATCACTCACTCACTCATCACGAAATCTCATAAACTACTTAGCCAATGAAGATGAAATTTGGCAGGAAGGTAGATTGTGACTAGGAGACGTCCGCTAAGTAAGGATTTTCGGAAATTCTATTACTAAGGGATGAAATAGGGGTTGCCAGTTTGTATGGAACTTCATAATTTTTAAAGTGAGCCACATGAAATTTTTAATTTATTTTAATAGTGACTAGAAAATAATAATGCATTTATTAGATTTGGAAAACTACATCACTATAGGGGTGAAATAGGGGTTGCAAGTTTATATGAATCTTCGTCATTTTTGAAGCGAGACACATGACATTTTTGAATTAGTGGTCAAAAAAAATAAAAATACAGAAATAAGATTTTAAAAATTGTATCCCCTGGGGTGCATTAGGGGTTGCGAATTTATATTATTATGAAACTTCGTCATTTTTTGAGTGAGAGACAAAAAAATTGAGATAAATAGATCATTTGTTCTTTTTTGCTCTAGCAAATGACGTTAACGAGAACGGGATATTATAACGTAAAAAAACAATTAAAAATTTTATTAGAAAAAAAATCGACTTCTACCCAAAAAATCGACTTCTAGTGTAAATATAATCTCTTAAAATATCTAGTACTTCTACCTTTTTATTGAGTAAATATCCTCTCAATTTATCGCAGGTTGACTGGAAGAGATCCTTATGTAGGATAAGTCCGCGTGTATATTTGCTGTTTCGAATTTGTATATTATATTGTTTTTTGGTACAATATAGTAACAATATACAAACAAAACAAACAAACAAGTATTTGGAGTAACTTTGCGACTGTTCTCTAAAGACGACAGCTTAATTCAATGGCTTACATGACTTATGAAGCTCTCCTCCGTAGGAGCTCAAGACATTTTTTAGGGTTCCGTAGTAAACAAGGAACCCTTATAGTTTCCCCATGTCTGTTTATCTGTCAGTCTGTCTGTCTGTTCATGACGTGACGTCTACTCAAAGACCATAAGTAATAAAAAAGCTGTAATTAGGCATGGGTACCTATATAAGTATATTAATCATGCCGAAAAAAAGTAGAAAAAAAAATACGATGTTTTATTTGTGGTAATTCCAATAAAGTTAATATCCAATAATTTTATTTCTTGACTAACTTTTCGTATGGGTTATCGTTGAATAGGTAGGTTTTTCAAAAATATTATGAGCTTATTAACACTGTTTCCGAAATATTTGATTTTATAGTGCAAATTTTTATTAGAGCCATGTCTCCATCTACTAAACGATTGTATATATAGATAAAAAGAAATTCACGGCAGTAGTATATATAAAGAAATTTAAAGGTAAACTATCAGAGCTAAGTAAGGTTTACAAATTAAAGAGTTATAGGCGACGTACTTTCAAAATATAATCGGAAAAGTATTAATTTCATACAAATTCAATAGAAAATTATATTATATTTAGACGTTCTTAAGACTAAAAACGTCCTTCAACTAGTTGAGATTGTTCTGCATTGTTTCAACTCCGCGTTAACTAGTTTGCAAGTTGCAAGCGTTTGTCCGGCCGGCCCGACCTACCGACATCTAGTAAGATATAGTTAGGGCATATTCGGATGACACGCACACGCCTAGCCCACACCTAGTGCACGCCTAACGCGCTTTGGAATTTGTTGCATTTAATTACAACTCCAACTGAATTCACTGAAGTCCACATGCGCCTCGCCTACGACACGCGCTCGCCTTGCCTCCGCTTAGCTTTCGCCTTGCCTACCCCTTGCCCGATGCTCGCTCCGCTTGGACTTCGGTAAATGGAATTTAAGTTGTATTAATAATAGGACTCAAATTATGCGTAACAAATTCAAACCGCGCTTGCCGTGCGCTAGGCGTGAGCTTTGCGTGCATGTTGTCTGTACGCGCCCTCGCAAGTAGGAACTCGGTGATCCGGTGGAAGTACACATAAAAGAGTTTTCGCATGTTACGTAACATAAAAAGTATTGGCTAGTCAGTATTGGCCAGTATAGCATATTGATAAACCCAATTGTATGCTAAAAGAAGTCAGTTAAAGATGCATACTGAAAGGCATTATTATGCGTACGTACGTTAAAATAGGGATAGATAGAAGTGTTCTTAATGCGGCAAAATTGCTGAGTATCTTCGAGAATGGCATGTCATGTTCAAAGTTTCATTTCTGTCCTTCATCTTGTTAAGATTGTTCTGCATTGTTTCAACTCCGCGTTAGCTAGTTTGCAAGTTGCAAGTGTTTGTTACTAGATCGTTATAAGTAGGTACCCGGTGGTCCTATGGAAGTACGCAAAATATAATTTTCCCAAGTAAAGCATTCTCGAGAGTGGCCCTAACTTGGACGAGTAATTACAATCGGGTATTTTTTTTTTATCAAATAAGATTTAAGAAACTAAAATGTCACAAAATAATATTACTTTTCGTTGATTATATCTATTTTCAACGTGATTTTTTATTTATTATTGCAGAAAAACTGATATTAAGAGCGCTATTCGACTCCAAGAAACTAGGTATAACGTCATAAGCCTGTATTTCATATAAATCCCACAGAAAATGTTTTGACGCTTGGAAAAGAAGTTTCTGATTTGAATAATTAATAATTGGCCAAGTGCGTGTTGGATCACGCGCAGTGTAGGGTTCCGTAATTACGCATGCCACCTCTGAGTTCATGCCACTAAAACGTCTAAAAACTAATTTTCTATTGAATTTGTATGAATTTTTCCTTTTCTGAGTACATTGTATAAGTTGATGATGATCTATATTTTTTTTAATTTGTAAACCCTACTTGGCTCTGATAGTTTTTCTTTAAACTTTGTTATATATACTATCGCTGTGATTTTTTTCACGTGTCCATATATAACCGTCAAGCAGATAGTGGAGGGATGACACTTGACTCTAACAAAAAAAATTAACTTTAATACCAAATATTTCAGAAACTATTTCTAAATCGAAAAACGATGTTGACAGGCATAATATTTTTAAAAGTTCTATTTAACGATACCCTACATGATTGGTTAGTCGAGAAAAAAATGACTTTTTACTTTACTTGTATGGGAGCTAACAAAATTTTTTTTTCAATATTTTATTTTACCATTGTTTTCGCATAATTAATATACATTCTCATGTCAAATCACAGCTTTCTAATACATATAGTCGCTGAAAAAAACCGCGGATGGACAGACAGACATGGCGAAACTATAGGGGTTCCTCGTTTATAACGACGAAACCTTAAAAAGTAGGGATTTAATATAAAAAAAAATATTGAGTTCCTTTACTAAACTATAATTAACGAAAGGTACGTCAAACCATTTGTCCTGTCTGTCATCATTGTATAGCTGTGTAAAAAATCTAACTTTAGCATTGGCCAGTTACATAAAACAAGCAACTGCTTAGTATAGCATATAAATAAACCCAATAAGCGCTAAAACTAACCAGTTAAAGATCCATATGGAAAGGCATTAAGTACGTTATAATAGAGACAGAGAGAAGTGTTCTACTAAATGCGGCAAAATTGCGCAGTATCCTCGAGAATGGCGTGTCATGTTCAGAGTTCCAGTTCTGTCCTTCAACTAGTTGAGATTGTTCTGCATTGTTTCAACTCCGCGTTAGCTAGTTTGCAAGTTGCAAGCGTTTGTTACTAGATACCATTATTACATGGATACAGTATAATAGTGCATGACGTCTTGGTTTCAAAGATCCAAGACGTAAGTACATGGAGGTACATTATTTTAATTAATGATATTGATAATATATTTATTCTCAGATTTCTCAATAATATGTTAGTAAAATTGAACCTTAAAGCCATGTTAGAAAGACATGATTTAAAGGCCGACAATCAGGCTTTTGAGGTGTAGATTAATGGCAGCACATGAGAAGCTACTCAATGCTTCAGGGCCATTAGACCGCCCGCTACAGTTTGCAGCAGACTGTGGGAGCTGCTACGCACCCGCCGCTACAGGGATGCGATTCGTTTGCGCATTATAGCGTAGAAGTCGTCAATACGCGCTTCCGCGAACAAACCTGAAACACTGCAGCGACGTGGAAGTCCACGTCACTGCAGTGTTTCAGGACGGATATTGGACACGTAGATCGCTGAAATCCCTCTTAGAATATTTGACCCACAAGATGCAGGTGTAAAAAGATTAGCAATAAGCCCTGAATATATACTTTAATAATTGTACTTGTATTTTGTAACGTCATATTTGCAATGACAATAAATTACTTTACAAAAAAAATTGTTACATGGCATAATAATTTAGCCTAACCGTCATTTGCTAGAGCGAGAGAGAGCCACGGAACGCCGCGAAACGCCGATGCTGATGCATTTCATCTCTCGCTCTAGTGAATATCGGTTATGAGCGACAGAGCAGGATAGCAGCATAGAAAAGTGCTGTTCTGTGCTGCCAAACGTAAACCAACCCTAATTTTTTTTAGCTATTTGTGTCCCACTGCTGGGAAAAAGCCTCCCCTCTTTAATTCCACAATTCTCTATGCTGGGTCTTTTCTCTCCAGTCCCTGTCGTAACTTTTAAAGTCGCCTGACCATCTTGTTTTAGACCTTCCTCTCTTCCCATAGCCATAAATCTATAAACAAAAAAAATAATTACACAACGTTACATATCATACATAAATATAATAAAAGAGTAATTAAATGTGTCTGGACATTTAATATGATACCAAAAAATTTTTAGGTACCTATATTCCCCTCCGGCCACTTCGGCAACTATATTTCGCAACTAGTTTCAATGTACAGACCTTTTGGTGGACGGAGAACATAGTAATAGAGAGGGAATATAAAAAAGTGTGTCTGTTTCACACGCTCATCTTCCAAAATAGCTGATAAGCCTAGGCAACATATAGGGTATCATTGATTTTGGAATATTGAACACCTGATGCAAAACTCAGCTAAATTATAAGGAATATAAAAATGACGCTTTAGCATAAGTTGTTCAGCCTAATGAAAATTTTTGGTTGAGGTATAAAAATTGAAGATCTGGAACATCTGAGTCATAAAGTCCACGTGAACGAAGTCGCGGGCATCAGCTAGTAATAAGTACAGTTGCCTGAAATGAAATGATTTGATTTTATATCGTCAAACATGGAATTTACTAAGGTATTTAGTTTATTAAATTTACAAAAATAACAGGCATCACAACCTTTCCAATAATACAAAATATAGTGCTATAAATAATATTATCATGTATCTACTGATGTAGTCGTCGGTTAATTTGCATACAGCATAACAATTTGGTCCTAGCCGCGTTGATTTCGGTGTAATCGACATTGGGACTAATTGGGCCTGATACCAATCTCAAGATTAATTGTGCCGATCTGTCCCAGTTTTGGGAACTTAATTGTGTGAAATTATTGCCAAATAATAGTATGATTCAATAATTTATGGCCTATTTTATTCCAATTAAATCTTGGTTATAAATATGCAACGCGGAATTAATTATGACGTATTGTTCTTGAGAAGTACGTAATTTTGTTGAGTTTTCGTTTCCATTTTAATGAAAAAGAATGACAGGTTGTTATTCCTGTTTTTTTTTTGGAACGAAGTTCCTTACGGCAGGCTTGGAGGAGATAGGGATTTTGCTGCGCGACCGAACTGAAAAAAATGTGATAGTAAAACCGTAAGGATGACCTCGTTAAATAAAACCGTTAAATGAGACGTGCGCAGGCGCGACAGTCGTATACACAAGAACTTTTGAACTTCGTTCCTACCTGGTGTCCCACAACACCACATTTCTTTTAAATTTGCCAGTTCAATATTCTCGAAATAAGAGCAAAATTTTTTTTTTACTATGTCTATGCTCTCGAATGTTACATCAATTAACATGATTTATAACATTTTCATAAAAACATAGAGGCGAATAAGAATAATAAAGTCCGAAATTTTTGGCTCAAATAAATTGTACTTACCTACTTCTATTATAAAATACCGCACCTTACCTTGACGACCTCTGTGGCCTAGTTAGTGGTTATCATGTCAGGCTGCCACACCAGAGATCTCATCTATACTATAATAAAAGAGTAAAAAAAATGTGTCTGTACATTGAAAAATAAAAAAAAATAAAAAATTTGGGGCGATGGAGATATAGTAATAGAGTAAGAAAATAAAAAAAAATGTCTGTCTGTTTGTCTGTTTGTCTGTTTGTCTGTTTGTACACGCTAATCTCCGGAAATACTGGACGGATTCGAATGAAACTTTTTTTGTTATATAGCTGTGAAGCCTGGGCAACATATAGGCTATAATTGATTTTGGAAAATGGAACACATGATGCAGAACTATAATGGTCCAGCTAAACTATAAGAAATATTAAAATGCCGCCTTAGCAAAAGTTGTTAAGTCTGATGAGAACTTTTTATTGAGTTATAATAGAACTGGCCAAGCGCGAGTCGGACGCGCGCGAAGGGTTCCGTACCATAATCTATGAAAAATCACGTTTGTAGTATGGGAGCCCCCCATAAATACTTATTTTATTCGATTTTTAGGGTTCTTTACCCAAATGGGTAGAAACGGGACCCTATTACATAGACCGTCCGACTGTTTGTCTGTCTGTCACCAGGCTGTATCTCATGAACCATTATAGCTAGACAGTTGAAATTTTTATATATGATGTTTTTTTGTTGCCGCTGAACAAAAACATACTAAATCTACACTATAATAAAAGGGTAAAAAAAAATGTGTCTGTACATTGAAAATATTCCCAAAAAAAAATTGTCCGAAGAAGAACCTAAATGTTCAGTATCGGCTCACAAAATAAGTCTTAATGTTGGAGGGCCAATAATGCTGATACGAAATTTGACTCCGCCGAAACTGTGTAACGGAACCCAACTTAATGTCTCAGCACTGTATGCCGAAGTTCAGCGGCTGAATTTCAGCCAGTGCATGCCTGCAATGTTTTTTTTCTGTTCTGCATTACTAGCAACACATAATGCCGAACTTCCGATGTTTTTGCCGTACCCGTACCCGTACCCGTACCCGTAGCCGTACCCTACCCGTACCCGTACCCGTACCCGTACCCGTACCCGTACCCGTACCCGTACCCGTACCCGTACCCGTACCCGTACCCGTACCCGTACCCGTACCCGTACCCGTACCGCCACCACCGCTTCCGCCGATGCCTCCGCCGCCACCGCCGACGCCGCCGCCGCTCCCGCCGCCGCTGCCGCCGCCGTCGCCACTGCCGCCGCCGCCGCCGACGCCTCCGCCGCCGCCGCCGCCGCCGCCGCCGCTCCCGCTGCTGCTTCTGCTCCCGCTCCCGCTTAAGCTCCCGCTTCCGCTTCCACTACCGTTCCCACTTCCACTTCCGTTCCCTCTTCCGCTCCCATTTCCGTTCGCCGCAGACGCGCCAAAGACGGAAGATTGAATTCTCATATCGGCACATCACTACTGTCCGGCGTTTCCACCGAACTTCAGCGGCTGAACTTCAGCTTATTTAGTGTGTCATCCCCACCGAACTTTAGACACTGAACTTTACCCGCTAAACTTCGGCATAGTCTGCTGAGACACTTAAAGTTTACTATGAGTGGTGCCAGTGAAACTGTATTTATTCTGAGTATGCTACTCATCCCCAACAATTTTCCTTTTGAAAATACACAGTTCCATGTGTTCACTTGCTTTGCTATGAAAATAAGTCACAGTTTTAGAAGCTTAAAGCTGCTTATGTCGATCTAAGGACTGGTTTTTCGCATGGCCAACTTAATGTGGCTTTCTCCAGGGCTAGTAACACTTCAGCACTTTTCATATTGGCTCCCGAAGGAAAGAATTAAAATAATATTGACTTTTAACTCCTAACACTGTTACAAGTACTTTCTTACCTCTCTCTATCTTTCTCTCTCTCTCTCTCATTAGTTGTTATTTATATTAATACGCCGGAGTTATAAAGTCCACACGAACGAAGTCGCGGGCATCAGCTAGTCAAGAATAAAAATGATCTTTTTTAGATTGGCCTGGGTCTTGGATTTCTACATATATATTTGGTTCGATTATCTTTACAATGTGGAAAGGACATAACCGTAATAAATTGAATTGTGGGCTATACAGTATACTAGATTACTATAGTATACAGAAATCAAAATAACAGCCAAAAAAAAATTGACATTCCCATACATATTGTCCGGGCGGCTGCACACTTTTGTATAAAAACGCCGAAATATGTTTTTGTGTTTTGGTTATTATTTTAATTTCATTATACTATAGTGATGTACTGTATTGCCCGTTGTTCGATTTATTACGGGTATTTCCCTTCCACGTACTGTATGCATCTGTAAGAAAACATAGTATCGTTGAATTAGTATCCCATAACACAAGTCTCAAACTTACTTTGGGGCTAGCTCAATTGGTATGATTGGTCCGTATATATTTATTTATTTATTCCTAAAATAAAATGTCAAGATGAGGAAAATCAATACAAGTAGGTACACAAATATGTTAGCCGTGTGGTATCCAGCAGAGTAGAACAGGACATCTCCAAGTCTTTCCGTGGATGTCATAGAAGACGACATAGGAATTAAAAACTAAGCTAAGGATAAGACCTCTCCAACCCGTTTAGCCAGAGTGTAGGCCTAATCCTCTGGCTGCTCTAGTCATGTATGGCTCTGGCAGTACATAAAGTGTCATGGGTCATGATCCTTCAGTGAGGACTATAACTGATGATGATGATGACATAGATATATCTCGCATATTTATAATAGGTTATTTGTCGCGGAAATTACGAATATTACATCTAGCAATATTTCGAAAGAACGGATTAACCTTTAGTGTTGAGGACACTGACTCTTAAGCAGAACTCTAAAGTAATTAAAAAGTTCCAGTAAATCCAACAGTACAAACAAATAAATCATAAAATCTTCGAAATTACAATGCAACGCGAACGAAAGTCATTTATCTTGTACCACGGCGAAATTAATTTAAATCTGCTCTCTTCGCAATATTCTTCAAGAGATTTACCTTCCAAAACTCACGAGTTTCAGTTAATTCCTATAATAAATGACCTCGCCCTGTGCAATAAATACAGTAGGTACAGAACGATACCTTGTATCAATGTTACAGGTAACTTAGAATCCTCCATACAAGTTAGATTCTGAGGTATCAAACTAACTACCTTTTATTTTGTTATTTGATTACTCATCCAACTAAACTTTGTTGTTATAAAACTGTACTATGGCAAAAAATTATATTTAAGTCAAGTCGTTTTTTTCTTTAATACTCGTACTTCAGAAAAGTATTTATATATATGCACATGAATCGTGGTGGAATTACAAAATGTTTGCTCAAATAATATCCCTTGTTAATTGTTACTAAACATTACAGCAAAAACACATTAAACAATTAAACATTCAACATTAGTTTAGTATGTTGTGTATGTTGTTAAGCAGAACATAGACCTCACTATAAAACATTACCTCCTGTAATAATAAAATTGAGAGGAAACTGAACACTGGCCTTTTTAAAATGGTCCTGAGTCATTGATTATTATCTATATAAGTGTTATAAAATATAGTATTGTTGAGTAAGTAACCCAAAACAAAAGTCTCGAACTTACTTTGGAGCTAACTCAATCAGTGTTATTTGTCTATATATATTTATTTATTTATACTCAATTATGACCTAAGCCGATTACACAACTTTTTTATGTTTAACTGATACGCAATTATGAAAACGGTTGGATTTAGAAAAGTTATGGATACTTAATTATGGATTACATACTGTCCATCACGCTTTTTTAATCAAACCCTTTATTCTTTAAGCGCTTTGTCAGTTCTGTCTGCTATTGTGACGATATCGCTTCTTCTATACTTTCTTTATTTGATGTACGTTGCGGCTTGGCGGTTGAACTTCTGACTCAAATTTGGACTAAGTCAATAACTTAGAATACACAATTAGTCATGTTGAATTTCAATTTAGAAGAATGATTACATTTGACACACGTGTTGGATTAACTTTGAAATAGACGTTTGAGTTTAATTTAAACTTGTGCGAAAGTTCGATGCAAAATCAAAGTTGTTAAGTATTTGTTTATCTTTTTAGGGTTCCGTAGCCAAATAATAAAAACGGAACCCTTATTGATTCGTCATGTCTGTCTGTCAGTCCGAATGTCACAGCCACTTTTTTTCCGAAACTATAAGAACTATACTGTTGAAACTTGGTAAGAAGATGTATTCTATGAACCGCATTAAGATTTTCATACAAAAATAGAAAAAAAAACAATAAATTTTTGGGGTTTCCCCATATTGAGAACTGAAACTCAAAAAAAAATTATTTTTCATACCCATACGTGTGGGATATCTATGAATAGGTCTTCAAAAATGATATTGAGGTTTCTAATATCATTTTTTCTAAACTGAAGTTTGCGCGAGAGACACTTCCAAAGTGTTAAAATCTGTGGCCTGTAACTTCTAAAATAAGAGAATGACAAAACTAAAAAAAAAATATGATATACATTCAATTCATGCAATTTTTTACCGAAAATTGGTTTGAGTAAGATCTAGTAAGTAGTTTTTTTTTAATACTTGAACGTCGATCGAAGTTACCATGAACTACAAGAACTTTTATATTAGGTATGTTATTTGCTGCTACGGAACCCTTCATGGGCGTGTCCGACTCGCACTTGGCCGCTTTATTTAAAGTAATCATGGTCATGTAGTGATGGTCATAGACATAGACCGACATAAGATTTATATCTGCACGATTTTTTTTTATTATCATTAGTACACTATTATTATGCACTATTATTACATTCACTAAATTATTATTAATGAATTATACATTTTTACAACAATTGTTTTACTTTCTTGCTTCTAAGCGCCTGAAATATAGGTGATGCCGACAGCAAACTGATCACTATTTTTAACCGATTACAAAAAAAGAGGAGGTTATCAATTCGTGGAAACCTTTTTTTTTTCTTCTTACGTATGTGGAAAAATTCTTTTTTTGTTAGAAAGTGCATATTTGTCATGTGATTTCATATATTATAATTTTATCAAAATCAGTTGTGTAGTTTACACTTAAATCATTTAATACAGGATGAGTTACGCAGACAAATCTTCTTACAAAACTTTCTGCCGCTTTTGGTGCGGGGGTAAGCTACTACTACATCTAAACAGAATCGCACATACTAGAAATAACTTGTGTCGCTTTAAATGCACACTACAAAAAACACAAACACTAGCTTATTATTTGCACACCAATAAAACTCACACTGAAAAAAATGTGTAAATACACATAATGATACACTCTTGGCAAGAAAGAGAGAGAAGACAAAAATATATTCAACTCTAGTGCACAGGGAATAAAGACAAAGGTTGTAAATCATAAATACATAGTCTCGTGAGTCCGTTATTGCACGGTACAGATATATACAGTATTGTATCTTCATACAAACGGTCGAAACGCAAGCCATACCTACGCACCTCCAAGGTCAGCATACACCTTGTTCCGTGACTTGGCGTACAAACAGTCGGGGTTGAACCGCAGTGGCAAACGGTGTGTTGTATGCAGTAAGCGTGCAATTTGTGAATACAACATTTATTAAAATATTACCTTATTCGTGGGATAATATGGCAAAACATAGATAATATTGTGCTGTTTTTGGATGCTTAAATACATCATTAAAGCACCCAGAGATAACATTTTTAGGTTACCTCAAAACACCGAAAGGTAACACAAAAAATAGATTTTATATAGGTACCTCCTAGCACGTAATTTGTTTCATTTTTATTATGTAAGTATTTCCTTTTTTCCACAAATTAAAATACTTGAAATTAAAAATAAATTAGTGGGTAAGGTGGAAAACAGTGACACAAGTAACCTATCTTACTTAACTACGCCCTACGCTCGCGATAAAAAAACTAGTAGGTAGGAAGTCGTTTCCTAGGTTACATAATTTACTAATGTGGTATTTATTAAAGTAGAATATCAATAAAAGTAATTATAATATTACCTACCTTTCTAGTAAAATTAACGTTAAATAGGTACCTATAATTTATTTTATGTAAGATTTTGTATTAGGATTTTGATTATTGTAGGTAGCACACGCGATGATAAGGTTGATGTTAAGTAACAGCCGCAGCGTTTCGATATCGGATGGGTGACCAAAAATTTGTTATTTCGAGTTGCTGCATGCTATATAAAGTAGGGATTGCAATTCGGCCTCATTTTCAATCTGACCGCATTGAACAAACTAAAATAACTTCATTTCAATTTTTAACCGAATTCCAAGAAGGATTTTTTTATGAATGTTCACTGATTGCCAAATACGGATTTTTTATAAATTAAAATTTAATAATAAAGCCTTTCGTATTTCTCATTCGAGGCGGAAATATTTTTCTGTCGCAAATTTATACGTATGCATGTGTGTGATTTTTTTATTAAATCTACTAAAACTAAAAAGCAAAAAACATAACATGTATTTTTATTTAACGCTTCCTTTTTCATTCACATTACAATCACAAAAGTGTAGGCGGGCAGCCCTAACGCACGCGTGGCGTAGGTATATTTTTAAAGGACAGCGCCGAGTGCGAATACTCTATGTCTATACTGTGGTTATTGTCTCTGGGATGAAAGGAAATCAGTTGCAAACGTGATTCGATAATTTTTTTCGTAATCGATACTAATGATATTCCTTAGATTTTTCAGAAATTACATTTAAATAGAAAACAACGTTAATAAAATAAAAAATACTTACTAATGAAAGGTTATGCCATCTTTTGGAAGATTAAATGTGTTTGACCTCTTTCTACACGAGAAAATTACATAACATGGTATTTTTAATGGAGCACTTTTAGACGTCTTTTCGATGCCGTACCGATTCACATAATGATTATAATCGATTACGCAACTAGTTTTTATGAACGTATAAGATTTTTGTTCTTATACTTTGGCAGAGGAGAACGCACAGGTAGGGCTTATCCTGTATTAAATGATCTAAGAGTTTACAGTAAAAGTCGGTTTTTAGTTGTGAAAAATTATGATTTTATTTGCCATCTCATTTTAAATCTAGGCTCTAGGATTTATCTACCTTCTTGTAGGGAATAAAGATATGCATACAGACTGATAAGTACAAAAAAACCACTAGCTTTTAAAAAGCCTATTAAAAAGTAGGTAAAACTGCGTTCTTATTTACTATTTGTTTTAGACAATTCGTTGTTGATTTCTATTGCGTAAGTAAGTTAAAGGGCAAAAGAATTGCTTAGATTAAAAATCCACAAAACTTCAAAGGAAGTTTGTGCAACAAGGTATGAATGTACCTTTTTTAAAAAGAGAGAAATAAAAACAGAAACTTTGTAATTAAGAGGTGTGAACAAATGCTGGCTGTTGACCTCAAAACGCGAAATTATAAGGCTTGTTATACAGACGCGGGAAACTTTTTAAAAATTAAATTTAAAATGTAAAACTTTGGAGGATAATAAAGGAGTGGCGTGAACACAACGCGCAACAATGGGGTTCATTTAAAATAGACATTTGTATGGGTTTGTACACGTTTTGAAACATGTACGAAACAAAACATGCGGGAAATAAGGTTTCCTATTGCTTTTGAATATTTTTGTTTAGTGATGATTATACTACTCATCTCATTTTCAACGTGACCTTCGATATAGGCTCTAGGCTGTATCTTCCTTCTTGTAGGGAAAAAAGATTTATTTACAGACTGATGAGCATTAAAAAAATCCGTTAGCTTTTTTAAAACCCAGTAAAAAGTAGGTCATTAAATCAGGTACAATAAATATGAAACAAATTACAAGTTACTCCAGCTAAAATCATTATGTGAATGAATATCGTAAGGTAAAAACACAAAATAAATGTAACTACTCGGCGGCAGTACGTATATTTTTTGTCACTGCTGTCACAGGCACACCGAACGTTGCGCGCATCCAACAACAGAACATTAGGTAGTACTGTACTAACAAAAGTAATTTGTAACCGGATTACATTCTTAATTAATTGATGAGTAATTTAATTAACCCCTTAATAAAATTACATTGTAACTAGTTACTGTAGGTACTTGGAGTAATCGATTACTGCTGATAATCGATTACAAAGTAAATTAATTAACAATTACAAAAGTAATTGTAATTCTTAATTGTTAATTTAATTACTTTTTGCCCATCTCTGTTATGAACCATCTCGATTAAGTCAGCCTTTAAACAAAAATCCGCATCAAAATCGGCCCATTCGTTTGGGAATTACAATGCCTTAGATTCAAAGATTCAAATGTATTTAATAATTAGACCTTTACAGGCGCTTTTACACGTAGACTGACACATAGACAAATCAGACTTATAACACCCCTCTTTTCTGACAGGCTTTTCTTTCTGACATTTAAAAACTAATAACCATAACAAGGTAATTTTTTTTATTTGCACAGCTGAATTTATTCATCACTATCAGATGAGCTCTTTATTAAGTGGGTCGTGTAAAAGATATGTATCACAGTATATTGTTTTCATTTGTCTGCATCCAGTCTGATCATGAAGCATGAATGCGTGCGTCATTTCAGCTCATTACGTCATTTCAGTTCATTACATCATTTCAATCAATTTCAATGGAGGAAGCAATGCATGTAAACCAAAGTATGGTACTTTGGATACAAATTACAGATAATTATATATTGTCGCCATTTTGAAAAATTTCGACCCACTGAATCGACAAAATTTCACGAGCATTGGTTGTAAAATGTGACCTGTAGGGAAGAATAGCCAGAAAGCTGGACAACGGATATACGGACACGTGCGACCTATAGAGGAGAATAGTCGGAAAACTGGGCATATGGGTGGGTACACCAAACGGACATCTGGGCACACCAAAAAGTTTTGCCGAAGGTGAAACGGACACGCTTTGCTCGATTCGCTCGCTCGGTCAATCATTTGATAAGTTAAGACTCATATTTAAGCAGGTACAATTAAATAAAGAAATTTCTCGATTTATTTTCCATCTGAAGTCGCTGAAGTCCGCCTTATTCAGCGGTCTAGAACAAAACCTTATAAATTAGGATCAATTTGCGCTGGCCGCATTCCGACCGTGGCTAATACAATCCTGACTGAATGACTACACGACGACAATACGACGTTATTCAAGCAATTACTTAACAGATAACCTTTAAAATATGTATTTGTTTATTAGATTTATTTTTCTTCGTGAAAGAAATAATAAATAAATATACAATATGTGACAAAAACCCTGTCCGATCTATACAGGAGCAACTCAAATCGTCAATATGAACAACTTTTCCTAGAGGACCAATACTTGAAATTAAATAAATAAATACATAGGGACAAATAACACTGATTGAGCTAGCCCCAAAGTAAGTTATAGACCTGTGTTATGGGATACTAACTCAACGATACTATATTTTATAACAAATACATATATAGATAAACATCCAAGACCCAGGACAATTTGAAAAAGGCCATTTTCCAACTTGCCCTGACCGGGGATCGAACCCGGGACCTCTAGGTGGCGGACTAGCATGGTGACCACGACGCCACGGAGGTCGAAAAAAAAAACGACATTTTCATACAAAATTGTTCAGCCGGCCAAGCACTTTGTATGAAAACGTCGATTTTTTTTCGAGTTTCAAGCATTGGTCCCACAAGAAAAGTTGTTCATATTAACGGTCTGAGTAGCTCCTACAAGGATTGAACAGAGTTTTTGTTGTATATTGTATACTGGCAAATTACCAACACGGCAGTCTGAGTAGATAATTTGTTTTGAACTTTGGGGCTAGCTATTGAACTAGCCCCAAAGTTCGAGACTTGTGTTATGGGATACTAACTCAACGATACTAAATTTTACAGGTATGGTCACTCTTCATATAAGCCGAATATGATTTATGCCTACACAAAGCGAAACTTTACGTCCGTGCACACGGCATTGTGTGTGTTCGCCCACTCAACACCCTCGACAAGGCGAGAACGGGGAAGAGAGGGAGGACGCATATTGCGCAGGGCCTTACGAGATTCCGTTCTGTGTGTAATACTTTTTTTTTAACCTATACTGTCCCACTGCTGGGCAAAGGTCTCTCCCATTTTTCTCCACTTTTCTCTATCCAGAGCTTGGTCAGAACTTCTGACCAATCACGCTGGAAAGCGTCCAAGTCATCGCGCCAACGCTTTCTAGTAATACTAATATTAATTATTTGCTCGTGTGGCCCAAGGTTATTTGAAAACCCCTCGGGATCATCAAATTTTTTCGGGATAAAAAAAATTGTTAATACAGGATAAATTACCTACTTGCCAAATTTTATTCCAATCCGTTCAGCTGTTTTGGAGTAAAAACATCCATACAATTTTTCGCAATGTTTGTGTATTGGTCGTTTTCAAAGCTTTTCTGATAGTGCACGTAAACAATAAAATACTTTCGAGGAAATGTGAAATGTTATTTTGAAATAGCTATGTATCAAAAAAATGGATAATCCTTTGAAAATTTTAAAAATTTCAAAATATGTAAGCTATTATGGAAAAGCTGAAAGGGATTATAGCATTTTTATGAAACACTTTTTAATTCGATAGTTCACAGAACCACTTTGTTATTTGTAAAATAAAATGATTTTAAATAGGTACGTTTGCATCAAAAAAGTATCATTTACCGTATTTTTGGAAATTCGCTTTGTGTTATTTTGGACTGTGTCAGATCACCAAGCTGCCTAAAAGTAATAGTACATTACTGCAGAGAGCGGGAAGTATGACATTGCCGGATGACTCGTTACCAAGCAATCCGCTCGCTACCGCTCGGCTCACTATCTTGTCATTCTGAATACACTTCTATCGTCTTTGTTTTGAGCAGCAGGAATGAATTTTCATACTACTTACCTGGCCTAGGCCAGTAAAGAAATGCGTGAGCCAAGAATTACAAACTTCGTTTCTTCTATTTGCTGCAATAATGCCGAACATATTTGAGATTAAAATCATTTATTTATCTTTGGATATTTGTATCACTTGATAATTGAAGCTCGAGTTGTGAAGTTCGATCAAAATTATGTTTGTATGTATTTTTTTTTAAGGTTTCGTAATCATAGGGTAAAAACGGGATCCCATTACTAAGACTCTGCTGTCTATCCGTTTGTCCGTCCGTCTATCTGTCACTAGCACTGCAGCATTTTCTCCAAAAACGTCAACTTACAATAGAAAAGTATAATTGTAATTAGTTTGTCTTTTAAATTATTCGAAAATAATGGACCCATTTTTTTCAGATTGCCATAAAAGTATATATTCAGAAAGATACGAAGCATCAAAATTCCGGAGTACGTTACCTCTAATCATAAAATTATACGTAGCCGTGACGTCATGCTAAATTTCAATGCGCTGTTACTTTGTCATTTTTTTTATCTCAGAGACGAAAAATGCGTGTATCATATTTTTTAATAGTCTAACCGATGGTTTAAATATGTTTTTCCATTCGTCATGCCTATTATACTGATATTAAAATATAAAAAGAAATAAATGAAAGGAAATGCTGCCAGCGTATTGAGTACCTACGTTGCTCGATGAGATGCGTTGGAAGAAATAATTTACGACCTTGCGAAATTGTAATTGTGTCAATGCGGGCATGCATGAAGAGAGTGATGAGTGCAGATGAATCGAAAGAGGTCTGTCAGGATTGTAGCACGTGGAGGTCTATAGTCTCTCCCTACACCTGTGGGAAATACTCGTGATAATATGTATGTATGTATGTATGTAAAATAAAGGTTAAACAAATAAAAATAAAATGTTTTGGTAACAAAACTTTCCGGGAATCGCTAATAATACATAATCCCACCAGGCCACCGAGCTATTCATAAATACATCGGAAGGTTGGAAAAAAATTACATTATTATCATATTACGACTCTCTGGCACAAACCTGAACATCCCTGGTATTAATATTCCGTTGCGATGAAGTAGGTAATGCGACAATTGCAGCACACGTCTCCTGCGAAGTAGGAAATCGCTGAAAGCAGACGTGAGGGGAATTGATGAACGGTGTTTTGGGGTTCCGCAGAAGTTGATGTGGAACGTTATCTTTTAATGCGACATAAAGAAAGAAACATTAAGTGACGGTCAAGTTTAAATTAAAGCCAAGCGAAAATGTGCTGTTTTGGCTACCACATCGGGTTCCGTGCTGGTCTCGGAGAAAAGAAAAAACTTATAATCTAACAGCTGCTCTTTTTCCGCGCTTTTACTAACTATTAAAAGCTGATCAAGGTAATGTGTGATAATGCGAATTATGTGTGTAAGCGATGCGGTTAGCAACCTAGTGAAAAATAACGTTAGATATAAGAAGTTTATTTGCTACGCAAATAATAAAAAAGCCGATTGTCAAGAACGCCATCTAGTGATGAGTAGTGAAACTACCGATACGTCTTAATATCTGTAGCACCATCAATTATTTATTAAAGTCCTGACAGCCTATCCAGACTATCCAGCGTTAACCCCCAATAATTTTTAAACGGCTCAACCGATTTTCATTAAACATAGCTAATAACCACGGCAAGGGAACTTGATTTCACGTAAATCGCATCGAAATTGGTCCTTCCATTCGACCGCTATGATGCCATAGACAGAGAGACCGAAAGACATTAGCGTCAAATTTATAACACCCCTCTTTCTGCACGGGGGTTAAAATAACGTTAGTCATAGAAACTTAGGTGAATGCACTAGACTAAGTAAGTATATTTTCATTCCATTGTGTATTATTAACAGTAAAGTAACCATAAACGTAGATGAGAGACCATAAGTGGCAGAAAATTTTCTAGAGCGCCTCCGAGCTTTTTGGAACCACGTTAGGCTCAACCAGCAGTCATTATTTCACGGAAGTCGGTAAACTAAATCAGATGCATTTAGGCAGCTTTCAGACCTGAAATTAGAAATGACTGTTTACTTTTTTATTTTCTTTTTTTTTTTGGAATCAAAATCAGTTCTTTCTTTCCATACAACCCGGTCCTTTGATATCAACCTCCACAGCTTTTTAAACTGCCTCAAATTATCCGCCCATCTTCCACTTACACGTACGAAAGCAACTTTTGTTACTAACACTGATGAATGTAATGAACCTCTAAAGTCAAGAATACTCCCGCTTGTCCCATTTTTTCGGTGTCGCTAATGGAGGTATCTCGGGCGTATGGGACACGTCCGCGGATTTACGGCCCGCCTTGATTCTAACGTTTTTATTTTACCCGGTCTTTATAATGTTCATGAACGTAGGTTGACTTTTTTGATGCACTCTTAAAAAGAGAACTAAATGTTTCGTAACAAACAAAGTTTTATTATATTACAATGTAATTCGCAAAGAGATATATATGTGCAAATATATGTCTGCCACGGCTTGCCTTGATTTTGTGTCGTGTTTATATAGAAATACATATATACATACCTTTAGTTATGTAATGCGCGTATAATAAAAAGTAAGATCCAGCGAGGGCCAGACCTCCGTTATTGAATGTGCGAGTAAAGACGAGCGACGTTTTCGGAGTCTAGTTGAACTTCACGATATCTCTAGTAGTTTCGATTAGAGCTTCATTAAATTTGGTAAGCGTGTAGTAGCAGTCAACAGAATTTTGAATTTTGAACATGGTATTGGGCGCATTGAATAAATGCCGAATAAATGTCCATTGCCAGGGCAAAAACATTAACACAACTTTTGTTTACTTTTTCATTGAAATAGCTACATTTGAGTATGCACAAAACATAATAGATTATGACTAATAAATTGACACTGAAAAACAAGAAATTGATGTTATGTTTAATGACTTAGAGTACGCAAAATTTTACTCTTTCGGCTGTGTAGGCGAATCGACGAATCGCGAGCGCATGAAAACTATAATTTAAAGAATAATAACAATTAAACATTACGTTAAATCACAATAAAAAAACTTAGATTTATTGTGATTTAACGTAACTGTGATTATTTTATGACCAAATTATTTAATTATTGTTATGACTTACAAAAACCTAATTGAGTTCCTGCTTCTTTTTACTAAAATGAATTTATTTGTTTCTGCCCAGCGATCAGGCATTTATTTGGGCGTTAAATCCTTTTTGCCCATTACGCCAGTTTATGCCCATTTATGGAAAATTTGTTTTGACTCAATATTCATATTCGGATATTGTTCTTCCCTCTAATTGGAGCCATTATAGAAAAACTTCCAGTCTTTATAAAATAACGGAGGTCCAGCCCTCACTGGTTTTGAAGTCGCAAACAAAGGATTCCGAGCTAGATATATACAATATTTATCTAATTTATATGTATGAGAGGGTATTAAGCCCTTTTTTGGATAAAATTTCTGGATACAAATATTCTTAAGAAAAGTCTGACAAGTAATAACTTGCCTGTAATAGAGAATATGTGTAGAAAAAATATTAAAATAAAAAATAAATGGCTCGGTAAAATGGAGAGGAACATGGTTTGCCGATCTTATTAGAAGATAAAATGTAAATATGTAATTACCTATGTAATTTTACAGTTATTGTCAGTTAAGATATAAAAGTAAACGATACGTAGATAAAATATTTCATCTGCGGAAGTAATTTAAGGTTCCGTGTGTTCATAATTTTTAACCAACTTCCTTTTAAAATGGAGGAGGTTATCAATCCGTGGCGATTTTTTTTAGGTATGTTCACCGATTGATCAAAGACGCCTAAACCGATTTAGAATATATTTTTTTTGTTTGATTGGGCAAAGATTGTTTGAAAGGCCGTATAATTTAATTGAAATCATTGGTGTAGTTTAGAGGTGAAGTCAGTTTTTAGATTTGAAAAATTAGAAGTAGATATAAAAGTTTTCTCTTTTTCTTACCCCCAAATTCATAAAAATTAACAAACGTTTGATAAAACTCTTTTAGTTAAACTATGTTTTGTCTCGTTCTTACTATGTCAAATATTGAAAAGAGGGAAAGTGACAAAAGAAGTTTTAACTAAAATATGTTTAACAAACGTTTGTTATTTTTTATGAATATGAGGGTTAGTCTTGGCATCACCAGTGGATTGACTGCTAGATAAAAACCACCTGATACACTTGTAACAAAGTTAAATAAATCAAATAAATAAATAAAAAAGTACATATTTATTTCATATATAGAGCTTTTGTTTATTTGTTATATATGTTCAAGTTCAAGTTCAAAGTTTATTTGCTAGATCAAAGTTTATTTGATAGATATATGTATCCAACGGACTAGGTATTGCGGTGTCAGATTTTCAATTTGCCAATGAGCTCTGACATAGCTTGATGACATATAATACCATACGATGATGACGGCCGAACAGCTTTACGTGCGTTTTGGAGCATGGAGGAGCTCGGGAAGTTTTTATGCCACTTGTGTTGTTCACCAATCCAAATGCGGATCATACCCAGTGCGCTAGTAAACTCATATCCGCCGGGTTACCGACCTGCTCAAGTAGAAGTGTGAAAAATTGTCTCGTAATTTCCTCTTTACAAATTTCCAAGCATGCAGTTTGAAAACTACCTTTCTCGAACTTATATTGCGTCGTACTTTAGTCGTACTCGTAACAAAGTCAGGAAATATGAAATGTCTTAAAATATTTGAGAATAAACAGCGTTCATTTTACTGCTGTGTAAATTTCTTCTTGGTATATTTATCTTGTTTCCAAAGCTGTAATGCCTGAGTGCATTCACTGGTATGCGTAGAATGCAATATATTTCTGTCTAGTAACCTAAGAGGAAAGTTGTACTGGTAGCGTCTATTGGCTACCGTATTTCCTTTATCTCAAAGATATATTTATTAAACAAACAATTTAACGTATAAAATCCATGTTTAACAAAAATTTTATATGAAATTGAAGTGTTTAGCTGTAGACATCAGAAAGATGTCTTCTGATCAAACATTTTGCATTTACTAGATAGTTTGATTGTATGTTTTTTTTTGTTTTTCTTGTGTATAAAAAAAATCTTAGTCAAAAATAAGCACTTTTTTATGTTGTTGGATTTTTTATAAGTCAAAATATATTTTCAACATTATTATCTATAGATACCAACTGGGATATCAGCAAAATACTTTTTAGATAATGATTTTGTTGAGATCATTTTACAGTACAATAAAAAAAAAGTTCTTTTTAACGGATGGAATAAGTATTAAATTTAAGTCGCGTATTAATCACTAACTAATGCCCGCGGCTTTGTCAATTTTACGGGAGCCTCCAATTTTTCCAGGATAAAATATCTTAATCATATGTCTTTTACTTGCCAAATTTCATTACAATCCACTATGACGTAAAAGCGGAACAAACATCCATACAAAATTTTGCATTTATAATAGAATTATTTATAACTGAATATATAAAAACGGTTTTACTCACGTAGTGTAGTCGGAAAACGCCGATCACACGTTACTTTTAATAATAATATAGGATTATTGATGTTTTTCTTTCCCCCATTATATTTTATTTGTCTACTGTCTCAGCGCATTCGCGAATCTATGCGTAAAATGCAATATCTAGACGTCGGTCTGTCTGTTAACTTTCGAGCCACTGGGCTGATTCGAATCAGGGTTTATTTTCGCAATATTATATAAAACCGCTAGGTTTCATACATTGATTTCTCTTGTTTTTAACCCTCGGCAAAAAAGAGTGTTACAATCTTAAGTGTCTGTGTGTGTCTGAAGCATCGCGCTTAAACGAATGGGCCGATTTTGATGCAGTTTTTTGTTTGAAAGCGAACTTGATCGAAATGGTTCTTAGCTATGTTTGATGGAAATCGGTTCAGCGGTTTAAAAATTATGGGGTTGAAACTTCGATGTTGGGATTTTTTAAATTGCGAGGCAAATAAGACTTATTTAAGAGTACATCCACGGCCGATATTTTATGTGTGGCATTTTTTTATGTTTAAGAAAGGATTTGACTTGCATGTTGTCGGAAATGCAAAAACAAAAATAAAATAAAAAAAATTGTAAAGCCAATCTAAAGATGTGTATTATACAGGGTCTAACAAAATATACGTCAACTATTTTAAAGCTGAATTCAGGATTCAGTCCACGATACTGCACAACTTTCCCCAAGGAACATAAGTAGGAATATGTAAAAAAAAATAGCCTACCATACAAGTTGTCCGATCAGCTGATCTGAGTTTGTATGAAAGCTAGGAATATATTCCTTGGGGAAAGTTATTCAGTATCTCCTCTTAAAATATATTCCGTCAGGCGATACATATGTCAGTTCGTCAATTAATTTGCAAGCTAATGAGCTGAGGCTTATAGGCTTTAGGTAGACAGATTTTCCTCTTTTAAAACAATTACAATAGATAGATAAATTAATAAGTTTATTATTCAAAGTACAAATAGATAAATTCAATTCAATATTGCAAGATAAACAATCCAGAAATGCATTATCTAGACTTGTCTAGAAGTCAGACTGTCTGTTAACTTACGAACCACTGAGCTGATACGTATCTGGGTTTGTTTCGACTTTCCCGAATAAAAACTGCGTTATTTCCACAGACATACAAAGGAAAACAGACCAAACATTACAAAATAAGAACGCGTGGCAATTTTTTTGTCGTAGCTTATTTTTTAATTGCCTAAATAATACATTTATAAACAGATAATGTAAGTGTTGTAAACTAAGTACTCTTTCACATTCAGAAGTATTATAGTATTTTACTATTTTAGTTCCAAATATGTTAAAGAAAAACAACAAAACTTATGTAGCTTAAATGTGAATTCATGCCACGCGGCATTCTTTGTGTTGTACAATAATGTATAGTCTGCTTCTCTTTATAAATAAAATAAATAATAAATATATAGGAATGATGACACATGACACTGATTGAGCTAGTCCCAAATTAAGTTCAAGACTTGTGTTATGAGATATTAGGGACTTATATAGATAAACATTATACAGGACCCAGAATAATTTAAAAAGGCCATTTTCCAACTTGTCAACCGGGGATCGAACCCGGAATATCTGATTGGCGGATTGGTGACCACTACGCCACAGAGGTAGTCAAAATCTTTATAAGTCTATGGTTATTTCAAACTGTTTGTTTTGTCTTACAGATAACTAGATCATGAAATATACTTTTGTCATAGAATTAATATAAGTACTTACGTACATAAATTTAGTACAGCTTGGCTCTACCGTAAGATTACAACCCTCAGTGTCCCCCGCAAATTGATATAAAACGGAGTGTTTGAGCTGATGCTGCTGCGTTTTATGCATGGACTGCATATCAAATAGGCACTGTATGGATGTATGCTTTTATGTTGATGAATTTACAAAAATAACAATGAACCGTAGAACAAATGGTCGTAGAAGTGAAGAATCGAATGGCGTCGTTTCCGGCCCGCTCCCTATCGCATCGCACCGTAGTGTTGCCAGTGGCCGTAACACGGAGAGACAAAGGGGTTTTTACTGTTATGTATATGTTATAGCTTAACAACTGCCAAACAATAATTACAGACAGCATAAGAAAGACGGGTAACATAATAATCCTTACAGTAAGAAGTTAGCTACTACTAGCGCCATCTAGCGGTGTTTTAGTAAATTATTTTCCATAAGTGATCGTATTAAAAAGAATTAACTTCTTTGATTTCAAGTGATAGAATTCTTATAGGTCTTCCTGTAGTCTACAAGCAATAAATAATATATATATTTTTTAATTTTAGCCTCAGTAGTTTCAAGATCAGAGGGAGGAATGGTCAGTTTTCGTCTTCTTTCATGAACATAACAAAAAATATTTGATATCCTCATAACCAGCCCTTTTATTTGTTACATAATATATAACAAAGTAAGGTTGGAAAAACTTTTTTTCTAATTTCCTATTTTAAAAATAATATTTTTTTGGGTCATAGGATTACATCATCGTACCAAATTTTACCTGATTTGGTCCACTAGTTTGGAGAAAATTGACTGTGACAGACGGACGGACAGACAGACACAGTGATCCTATAAGGATTCCGTTTTTTTTTGTCCGGTACCATAAAAACAAGCAAAAAATATTCTAAACTTAATTCGTTTAAACAATTTTGTGACAACCCAACTGACTTTTATTTATATTTTTATTAAAACTTTTTTGAATAACAATTAACAAATTGTATACATTAAGTGTTGTCTCCCAGTCAACCATGGCGATAAACAGATAAATTATTGCGGCGATAAATTAAAAATAATAAAATTATAACACAATTTACTTTAATAAACATTTTTCTAATTTTGTTACAGATTTGGACGAGTTTCAGTGCGGCGGAAAGTAGGCAAATCAATTTAAAGTGTCAATGTCCAAGTGTAAATATTTAATGTAAATTAATGATTAGCTAGAAAATATAACATAATGTATGTCGGGTGTGTACAAAGGACATTGGTAGCTTTCGTACTGCTTGCCGTTACCACGTCGCCGTCAGCGATGCAGAATAGTATCATTTCAGGTGAGTGTATACTTTTTGTTTTTTTTTTTTTTTTTCAAAAAGCAGGCGGCAATTCGACCCAAATGCTTTTTTACATGTATGTTACGCGATATCTTCTCCACTTGTGAACCGATAATGATCATTGTTATTTAAAAGCCTTTAGAGATGTGGCAAAAGGATTCTCAAATGGCGAGTATTGGCAAGCGAAGCGTAGGACACCCACTTACAAGGTGGTCAGACGATCTGACCAAGGTCGCTGGTAAGCTCTGGACCGCTTTTGATCGGTCATTTTGGCAATCCTTAGGAGAGACCTATGTCCAGCTGTGGATATATGATATATGATGATGATGATGATGAGAGATATGGAAGAAACTCCAGGAAGAAATATATCGGTTGGTTAATAATTTATGAAACTTTATTATTTTTTTAACAAAAATTGTTTAAAAATTAATAGTTTCATAAATTTATTACTTGTCTTAGTTACCTAGTTATTTTGAAGGTCACTTTTGGGTCCATCGCGTAAAGTCACAAGGCATACTTATTAAGCTATCAGATCTAGAATTATTTTAGTGTAATATTGTAAATAACTTATAACATTACCATTCATTACACTTAGAAAAAAAAAACCTTGAAAAGATCAAACAAATAACAAAATATTCCCAACATTTCTGATATTCTTTTAAAAGTTTTCCGTAGCAAAAATATAATATGCAAATCAATGTCAAAATAAAGCGCTTTAACTCGAAAATATTCGAACCACGGGATTTTAAAAAATCACGGATTCAAAAAGTAAATAATCCCAAGATTTCAGATTAAATGTGACTTAGTTGAGTCTCCAAAGTCCGTCTTCAAACAAAAAAGCTTATACTATATTGAGGTTCTTAATATCTTGTGACATTCATATATTACCTACTATGAGTGTAGCGAGATGGCGCGGTCGTGTTCAGAATATGAAATGAAGTGAAAAATATTTGACGTCATAGAGGCTAGGTTATATTAATATGCTTGTCGTGGCATGGGATGAACATGTCCACGGGTGTAAGCTCTCGTCTTTTTTAGTGTCTGCTTTAGTTTGTTTATGAGTCTGTCTAGTCTATGAAAATAGAGTTTTGCACGTTAAATGTGAAATAAAAATGATTCAATGTCCATGCTTGGGAATGGACTGAGCGCCTTAATACTTAAATTTTTCGGGTCCAGTGCTGCCCCCATTTCAAATAAATCATTTGATAAGAAACGGAGATATTATTTAAAATTTTGCCTAGACTAGATCAGGCACTAGATAACCCTTCCAACTATTTTATGAAATACTGTTTACAGTTTAAAGTGAGAACGTAAAACTTTTCTACGCACGTACGCCGAAAGTGGTCGTTTTTCGCAATAGTGCGCAGTAATTCAAGTTTTCACTTTAAATTGTAAACAGTAATTCAAAAATAGTTTAAAAGGTTATCTAGTGCCTAGTCAAGACAAAATTTTTAAATAATGTCTCCGTTTCCTATCAAATGATTTATTTTAAATGGGGGCACTGCACTGGACCCTGGAAAATTCAGGTATCCCCTTAAGTTCTTTTTTAGTTTAGTATTCGTATATCCACCTCTTTTACCTACGCTGCAATATTATAACATACCGTAAATTTTTTGGGAAATAAAGATTATTATTATTATTCGATTGTTGATGGGGCAAAAAGGTTCTCTAATGGCGACCTCGTACAGGCAAGCGAAGCGTGGGACACCCGCAAGGTGGTCTGACAACCTGACCAAGGTCGCAGGAAGGCGCCGGACGCAGGCCGCTCTAGATCGGTCATTTTGGAAATCCTTGGGAGAGGCCCATGCCAGCAGTGGACGTTAAACGGCTGCAATGATGATGATGATTATTATTATAGACGGACACCTAGCGATTTCTTAGCCAGTGGTTCTTGTCTTCTACACTCTTCTTATAATTTAAAAGCTTGCTCTTGTTTGTGGGGTTAAGAGGAGATACCATTCCTCTCTTCTGTCTGCCATGTTTTTAATGTCCTGGTAGAACCTTCTAACTTTTCTGTTATTTCTACGATACCTAAAGTAAAGTTTTTTGGAAAAACTTTACATTAGGTATCGTATCAAAAATGAGGAGATATGTTGAAACAAAAGTAGATTTACCTTTGAAAAAGTAGTGGATGGGATAACTACATAGCTCAAAGAACCGATTGCCAAAGAAAATATAGCAAAAGAAAAAGAAAATTAAGAAAGAAATTTGTCCGTACGTTTCCCAAAGGCAATCTTAGAACGCTATTTTCAGACATTAACTTTATTAAAACCCCGATACTTGCAAACTTAGAACCGTACGTCGTATAAGTTTGGAGATTTTCCATATGAAACAAATAGTCCCTAGTGAACTATGAAACGAGAAACAATTTTAACAATGCCATCGAAAACAAAACCGGCCAAAAGCGAGTCGAATTCGCGCACAAAGAGTTCCGTACCATTATCTTCACGTTTTTTGTATGCGAGCCCCACTTAAATAGTTATTTCATTCTTTTTTTAGTATTTGTAGTTATAACGGTACCAAAAAAACAACATCGGTGAAATATAACATATTAATTATCTTAAATATTTATTTTACTCCATTTCTAGTATTTGTTGATACAGCGGCAACAGAAATACATCATCTCTGAAAATTTTTAACTGGCTAGATATCACGATTTATGATATACAGCTTGGTAACACACAGACAGTTGTAACGACGACCCTCTTGCTCCGCACCGCACCTCACCGCACCGCACCCCGCGCTGACCATATAAAAGTGGCAGCGAGCTGGACCTCGTCCTCTTTCTGCTATTTGTGAAGCCGGGCTGTACACCAAAGCTAAGTACTTCCATCATCTTGAATCAACGAATCTCGTGCCCTTCGAACCTACGACCTATCTGTGGCATTTTTTTTTTATTCAGTACCTAAATTGTTAAAATTTGAATTAAAGAGTTTGGTTTCCTTAATATTGTTTTCTTTAAATAAATTTAATGTCACACAGTGGAATCTTAGTAATAGGGTCCCGTCCTTACTCTTTGGGCACGGAACCCTAAGAAGACAAAAAGAAGGAAAAATATTTTTTCCGTACTTTTTTTTTTTACAATTTATTGGTTTAGGCATTTGTCCTCAATCTCACCTGATGGAAAGCGACGATGAAGACTAGGATGAAGCATGCTTATCCAAAAGATACCCATTCAATCTACTTTTGAATGTCCCGGGGCTGTACTTCTTTACAACAAAGACAAATCTTAGAACGCTATCTTCAGACATTAACTTTAAAACCCCGATACTTGCAAACTAAAAACCCTACGTCGTACAAGTTCGGGGCGTTTCCAAATAAATCTCCTAACGACAGATAAGGGTCCAACGAATGGTCTCTCAGTACAACGAAACGAGCGAGACAGGACGAGAAAAAATATTCCAAATGGTCATTATTTTCCTCTCTTTGTTATTCTTAGGAGTGGCTTTTTGTAGATCCCTCTCATGATGTAATCCTCCATTTCTTATGGTTGATACAAGATTTAGGATTTTGAACCGAGAACAGAGATATATCTACAGGGTAGGTAATATATAGGAACAAAAATAAATTATTTTGTTGCGATAAGAGGAAAAACTTCACAAAATGTCATTTATTATTGATCATATTATTCATTTTCTATGTGCTTGAAGATTGATTAACACAGGAAAACTGATAATACTAACTAACTGATAACTTGGTTCAATGGTTGATTGGAAAAGAACGCCATATGGCATTAAGACCGCTATTTGTACATCTTTTGTGCAATAAAGTTTAAATAAATAAAAATAATATTAGCTCTACTTGACTTCTAGAAACATGACGTCACGACGTGCTACTTCATACTAATCCCAATAATGTTTATTTTGACGTTTAGAAAAAAATATCTAACTTGTCTTGTTAGAAACTAGCGGGTTGTTTCGAAAATACACTTACATATTTATTATATTTGTGTTAAGAATAATACTACAAAATACAACCTTCAACGTTTTGATGGGCGTATATTCATTATACAAGAAATCACTTGAAGATGCTCGTAATTCGACACTATCGCCAAAAAGCAATGCTGCATATAATAGTATAAGTATGTTTAAAATTAAAGCTTAAAATGTTCATTTTTTACTTGATTTTTAAAATATTTATATCTATATAGATATTTTGTGTAAAGTTTATGTATTACATACATCTTAATTCCTAACTCATTCCTTTCGATATACTTATCTAATTAAATTTGCACCCCATCCACCATTTTTTCTGCTACGTCCCAAAGGTGAACTGGTAGACAATGCTTAGCATTAAGTTGTACCTTTTGTACTATGATTTTAGGATTTTAAGTGCAATAAATTAAATAAATAAATATTATAAGAGACTCAAAATGTGATAAAATACCCAAACACCTCCTGCAATAGTGTTCCCGGACGGATACGACATTGAAACCTTAAAAAAACGAGTCTATATCTTCCTGAAAAGCCGGCAACTCTTCTGTTACAACCCTAGTGTAGCAGGTGTCCATTGGCAGCGGTAATCACTTACCATCAGGTGACCAGCTTGTTTGGTTGCCGCCCTATAACTTAAAAAAAACTCTTATTGAAATACAGATACATTTTCACGTCTCTATCCCTGATGGGGTAAACAGAGCCCAGGGCCGTAAGAGCCTAGGGCCACGCTTAGCGTGATGGTGGGCGTTAAGATAGTAAAAGGAATTAAAATAGTGATGGGTTGCTAGCCGCAACGCCTATTAACATGATACAAATCTCGCCTACTCCCTCGATCGTTTCTTACGATCTGCGCGGAAAGAGAAGCCACTGGTAAGTTTTTCTTTCTCCCGGACCAGCATCGAAAACTTATGGACATTATTTCTAAAATTTTTGCGTATTATTTTGTGAGAAGAGCAAGCACATTCTAACTTTTATATCTCCCAGACCAGAAATAGCAATATAATGATTCAAAATAACTAATATAACCGATTACCACTCTTGTGGCGTTCATTGACTCGTTTAATTTAAGCCCGCAGCTTCTATTTCGTTTTGAACTGATCCTCAAAATTGACCCAGAAGATGGAATTGACCTCAGGACTTCATTGAGATTACGGCAGATGAAACACCCACTACTTTTAAAACTCTTTAGAAATTTTATTCTATATATGTGTGGTTTCATAAAAGGTACATTTGTTTCAATTCACTATGAACAATATAAATAAAAGAAAAAAACATACATACGTATATATTTTCACGCCTGTCTCCCAAGGGGACGGATTTCCACTTGCTACGATCCTTGCAAACTTCTTTTGCTACGTCAACACTCATTACTCTTTTCATACATGCTCTCCGGTTATAGGTACTCCTTACTTCACCCTTCTTCAGAACATCTGCATTTTGGTCGCAGAACGTTTGTCGAGGACGACCCGTCTGGTTCTCGCGTCTACATTCGCACGACAAATATTTTAAGAAAAAAATAAAAATAAAAAACAAACAAAAACTAAACTATATCTAAAACTAAAAACTATTCACAAAATTATAGATTTATGTGAAAATTATTTATTAATTTATTTAATCTTTATTGTTCATCAAATACAAACAGTAAAAAGTTTTCTAAATACATCATTTATTTTTTTACAAACGCAGCACCTAGGTGTGACCTAATTTTTGTACATTAATATCTTGACAATTAAATTTAAATAGCATAATTTTTGGCCAAAAATGCTTTGGTATGTCTTTGTGTTCTCCTCTAGAGGTCGCATTTCTCAACCGATTCCCGTGAAATTTTTGAAGCAGGTTCGATAAACATATGAAAATCAAAATCCGAGCCATTTTTTGGAAATTTTTGAAAATGACGGAGTTGGCACAATGGGCCTAAGCGCCTTTGGATTTTATGGCTCTTATGACCATTTTGTGTTTGTAGTGACAACGAATTTATTATGACATACAATAGACGAGATTTTCACCAGCATCGTCAAAAGATGAATAGACCAGTTTATTTATATAGAAATCTCTGATCGACTTGAGCGTCTAGAGCTGAAATCTCACCGGAAGGTGTTCTTTTTTAGTTCAATGTATTTATTTTTACCTTTGCGACCGGTATTTCGAAGTTTATTTTAAAAGTTTTTTAAAAGTACGAGAACAAATAAGTATACTTATTTGTTTTCTTGGGAATTATGTAACTAAAGGAATCATCGGTTTAGTCTACTTTACCATAATTACCAATTTACCAAAATTTTATAGGAATTCATTTTCATAACTAACCTAAAATTTTTTTGACAATCCTTTATTGTGAAACCAAAGTAAACGAGCCAAAACTCGATGGGATTACACAGGGATTGACTTTGCCCAGGGTAGTGGTCGACCTTGGGTCTAGACAACTGGCTGTAGGGTAGTAACTATTTTTAATCTGTCTTACGTCACACTTTCTCAGGCTTGAAGACTTGTAACGATGTTACAATAAACCTCATCCGTCATGATCCCGTTTTCCTCCTTTTCAGTTTTCTAAAAAATAATTTTATTTTCAAATTCAATTTTTGAATTTTAGATTCCTTCCTCATCATTCTACAATTATTCCACTACCATCTCTCGAGCTGATCACATCTATATCAGTATTGCAAATTTATATATATATATATATATATATATATATATATATATATATATATATTTACATATATATAAATAAAGTTATAATAAATAAAATAACTCTGCTGTCTATTTCTCTCAAGCTCTCCACTACGTACCTTACCTACCTCTTCATGTAGGAGCTCCAATGCCCCAACTAGTCCGTGGCTACCTACCTACTAGGAGTTCCTACAGACACTGATGTCATCTTAGAGCCCTTCGATTTTGAACGTTTGACAAGAATCTGGTCTATGAAACTCATTCTGTTAAGAAAAGAGGAGAAAAATAGACTAAAAAGATAGGATAAGAGCGAAACGAACATTGTCAAGAAAAAATCCTTTAATCTGCAATATATAAGCTAGCGAGGTCTACAGCTCACGGAGCCACTAGTTTAATGTAATAAAGGCAATCGGCAGATTCGATCGTTTTTTATTTCGGACATTGTCTTAGCGACCGGGTTTGTCTGATATCTTTAACATCCTATCCTTGACAATACATTAAATGTACGGAGCCTATGCAGGGACCCAATATATTTAGCATTGCCGTCACCGACATCAAGTTTTACTTCTGTCGGCATTCCCGGAGTGCTACTGTTTATTTTTATTTACCTGTACTATCCCACTGCTGGGCAAAGGTCTCTCCCTTTTTCTTCCTTTTCCCTAACAAATTGGTGTTTTGAAATTATTGAAAATATTTGATGTTACTTTATATACTTTTTTATTTATTTTCTATAAGCCACGAGTAAAATATATAAATACAGGCCAAGTGCGAGTCAGATTCACGCACTAAGGGTTCCATACCATTTTTTTAATAAAAAATCACGTTATTATTCAGTGATCAATTTTGTATGAGAGCCCCACTTAAATATGCATTTTATTCTGATTTTTGTTAAAGCGGCAACAGAAATACATCATCTGGTGAAAATTTCAACTGCCGAGCTATCATGGTTCATGAGATACAGCCTGGTGATAGACAGTCAGACGTACAGACAGTGGAGTCTTAGTAATAGGGTCCTGTTTTTACCCTTAGGTTACGGAACCCTAAAAATGATACAACATTACAATAAGAAAATATTTGCTCCGAAGTTTACCATGCTACGATAATACTGTGAGAGAAATCAGACCACTCGAACTTTATCGGTCTTGCCAGTAAGCCAGCGTGGACGTAAATATTGTTCTGTCGAAGGAGGGGCTAAATTCATATTGTAAGAAAAATATTTTTATCAACTTACGCCTTAGTTTTAATCTTATTCTCGATTGAATATTAAATTAACTTTTTTTAAGTTTTTTTTTTAGTTAACTTTTTCCGAATAAAGTCATGTTATTGAATATGACGTACCTACGTATTGAAATATTATATTATTTACAAGTACTGCACAAAAATATATAACCAGAGGTAACACTCATACTGTTGGAAATTACACAATTGATCTACATTTATTAATGGTTTTTTTTTAAAATCTTTCAGGTTTCAATTGTAACACAAATAATGTAAAGAAAATATCAATAATAACTGCTAACTTTTTTTACAGATCTTATTGTTTTATATTATTTGCACAATATTTTCTTTCTATGCATTGTGTAATAATAAATAATTGTTCAACGATCATTCCTCGTCGTCCGATATGTCGGTCAACGTTATCGAACCACGTGACAGCAGGGGTTTTTTAAGGAAACACTTTAATATTGCCCGTAAATAAACAAAATCGGAAGTATCCCTTGGAGTATCATACTTTGTATACGCCCTTCTAGTAACGAGTTGAGTAAGGTAAAGTTCGGTCTCTATTCAAATCAGTTTATCCAATAAATTGGCTCCGGTGAGCACTTTGCGATACGGTCATATGTCCAGCTAACTTTAATTATCTTTAACCGACTTCCAAAAAAGGAGGAGGTTATCAATTCGTCGCGATCCTTTATTTTTTTAATGTAAGTTCACCGATTATTCAAAGACGCCTGGACCGATTTAAAAAAATATTTTTTGTTTGAAAGGGTATACTTTCCAGGTGGTACCATGGAAATTTTATCAAAATCGGTTGTGTAGTTTGGGGGTGAAGTCGATTTTTAGTTTTGAAAAATTATTTCTAATTGGAGTTACTTGAAGCTAATATAAGTAGTAATATAAAACTAGGTAAGGTATTAGAAGATTGAATAGCTTTTTGCTTATAAAACACTTTTGACACACTTATCTGTTATGTATGTATATGCTTTAATTTTTAGTTTAGGTTAGTGATGTTTGTTTACCAAAAGTCAAGGCAATTTGTTTATGAGTACAAAGTAAATGTAAAAAAGAAAATATTGATGATTAAATGTATTATGTGTTGATTAGGAACATTGAGTATAGAAAAACGAATTACATTGTGTTTGGATAAATAATTAATAAACTCAATATTAGTTCGTACTTTGATAAGTAGTTTGAGTATAAGTAGATTGCAATAAGTGTTATTAATATTTTGCGCGTACAATGAGAAATTCTTAGAAATAAAAATAAGTGTAAAATATATTCCTAAGCATTTTTCAAAGCTTTGAAATCTTTTTCCACGCTAATAACTTTCGAACTTTTTTAACTCCACACAAAACTTTCAAAGAAAATTGTTTATACTTCATACGTGATTTTATAAAGGTCTAAGTTTTAGATTTTAAATGAGTTAGGTAGACATTTCTTGAGCATATTAAAATAGTTATGGACTTGTGAATAGTTTTTGAGTTCTATAGATTTTCTACTCGTATTATGATGAAAGATTAGGTTCTTATCATACGTATTTATCTCACATAGAGTGTATCTAAAAACACCCAAAGTCAACGTTTAGCAATATAACATATGAGAATCAAAAATTATTAGCAGGTTATTTTATTTTCTATTCCTAGGCTATAACATACCCAATCCTTTGTATAATTTCTTTAAGTTGCACAAGAGAACAAATTATTATTAAAAAATCATCATCATTAAATCATACTACTCATCATTAAATCAGTTGGTTTTCAACGGTTTTTGTTTGCCCTTTAAACCAATAGATTTTTCTACTCCAAAAAATATCTTTTGAATCGTGTCTCTTTCCATTCTTTATTTGACGTTCTCGAGACAATATTGGTTTTCTTCGAGTTAGCCAATATCGAATCGCGGGTGAATCGAGTGCAAACTATTGTAGGCAAAATAGAAAAAGAAAATACAAGACGATAATTCTTCTTGGGACAATGGTTATCGTAAGACTCTTTCTTCAAGACGCTCGATTGTGAGTGTTCGGAGAAATCGCTTGTAGGATTTTGACCTTAAAATGTCGAACCGAATAAGGATTGTTCAATGTCAAGTTATTTAGTGATGTTCTTTGAAAATACGAGTAAAATTTGGGATTTGAAATAACACAATTTTTTCCTTACCGAATACTTGACTAGATTTGTCAGAGATTGGGTGAAACAAGTCATAACGATTAATTTTGTCTTCAAGCATTTACTTTCTTGTGTGTGTTACTGTCACAAATTGTTTTTAAAATCTAAAATGGCGGTTTATAACGCAGGAGCGAGGGTCTTGGAAAAGAGAAAAAGGCGTTTACCAAACACTTTGATAGAAACGACAATTAATAATATTTAAGGTACGTGAAGGCAGAGAAAGATAAGCTTTACAAGTATCTTGACTTGGCCCACAAAGTGACTGCTAGATTCGACGATCACTGTCTAAGTAGTTGTACCAGCGAACGGTCTTATAGCGAAGATTCTTGACTAAAACGTTAGGAATCTTTTGCTAAATGGATGGATGGCCAGATTCAGAAGGCAGTACTTCTTCATAGAACGCATTGTTATAAATAAATAAATATTTGTTATTAAATTAGTACTACTCATTCATTACACGACTTCGGCTAAAAGGATAGCTCATGTTTTCATGACTTGTTATTAAATAAATAAAGTAAAATAAATATATACGGACAAATAACACTGATTGAGCTAGCCCCAAAGTAAGTTCGAGACTTGTGTTATAGGATACTAGCTCAACGATACTATATTTTATAGCAAATACTAAATATATAATTGAACATCCAAGACCCAGGACAATTAAAAAAGGCCATTTTCCAACTTGCCCTGAACGGGGATCGAACCCGGGACCTCTGGGTGGCGGACTAACATGGTGACCATTACGCCACGAAAGTCTTCCAGTTATTAGAAGAAGTTGTTTGGAGGTTTGTCTCTCTACTGACCACCGGTAGCTTAGGCCTTGCCCCGTTGCCAGCAGGCATTGTTTTACATCTTACTTATATTATAGGTACTTGTACCTATTTTATTATAAAACATAGCCTATGAGATAAAATAAACAAAGAAAATAAGAGTTGTAACAATAATTTACTCATAAGTATGTCACATTTTCAAACGAAACAGAATAACTGTTATCTGAAAATAATAAACGCAAAAAGATATATTAGGAGGGTTGTCGTGTAGGAAATAATAGAGATAAATAGGTAATATTGGAACCCTCGCGACCCTCCGGATGGAGTGAATCAATCAATCAGCTGTTAATCTTTGATTGTGGTGCGATGTTTATTGTGGAGTATTGGTTATTAATTGTATTTTATTGATTAATGTTTGAGGTTGGAAAAATTGGTAAAATGTGGGTCACATTTTAGGATTACTGTTCTGTTCATTTGAGATTGTAAAGGGTCAATTTGGAAACCATCGCTGCTTCTTTTATTTTAAGTCTATTGAACGACCGGGCTAAACGAGCGAATTTCTCCGAGTCTACTTGAACAATCCGGCGTTTGTATGTTTGTTGGTTTGTTTGACCATAGGTAACTCATAGTTTCGATCAGAGCTTCATAAAATTTAGTAGACGTGTAGAATGAATGAATGAATATATAGGGACAAATAACACTGATTGAGCTGGCCCCAAAGTAAGTTCGAGGCTTGTGTTATGGGATACTAATTCAACGATACTATATTTTATAACCAATACATATATAGATTAACATCAAAGACCCAGGACTATTTGAAAAAGGCCATTTTCTAACTTGCCCTGACCGGGGATCGAACCCGGGACCTCTGGGTGGCGGACTAGCATGTTGACCACTACGCCACGGAGGTCGTCTAAAGAGGTTTGAAGTTCAAATATAAGATAAGATTAAAAAAAAATATTGCACCAACTAAGTATGACAATAATCAAAACTACATTTAAAATCTAGTAGGTACAAAGGCGGACTTATCACTAAAGCGATTTCTTCCAGCCAACATTTGGGTAAAGAAAACTATAAAAGATGTGAGTAAGGTTGGCGCAGTTAGAGTATTACAGTGTAGAAGAATATAAGCATACCAATAAATAATAGGAGTACATACTATAACGAATAAATGAACAATAAAGTAATAGAAATACATAAACCATAAAATTTGTACGAACATTAAAAAAACAGTAAACGAAAGTAGCCAGTAAAAAGAAAAGAAGTAAAGATATTAGTTAGAGCTAGAGGAAAGGTAATGAGACGTTACCAAATCTTTGAATTTCTTCAATGATTGCACTATACGAATATCCAGTGGCAAAGCATTCCAAAGTTTTACTGCCTGAACTAAGAATGAATTAGAATAGAGATAAGTACTATGAACAGGAATTAATACAAGCCAAATCGGTTTGGCTTTGGCGAAGTATAGGTTTCACGAGTTCATAGTTCGGGGCAAACTACTAGTTGTTTTTATTTAGTTTTATATCTTACTATAAAGTCAGGGTAGCCTCAAACATTGGTAGAAAAATAAATCCCTTTATCTCATTTTCTGCAGAACAAATACCACCGGATGGCGATCTCCCCTGGGCAGTCTAAAAGTCCCTAAAATAGACTCCGGACTGAAGGAGATAGGTACCTCCACGGCATTGAAAAAACTGGTGGAAGTGCTACATAATAAAATTAGTACCGGAACCGTTGTTACCAAACTTATACAAAACCACTTATCACATTTGCGTTGCATATAAACAATTCAGTTGGTTGTTTTTATTTATTTGAATAATGACCTTTAGGCCGCATTAATAAGATTTATTTTGGTATGGTTTAAAAAGTACTTACGATGTTTTGCAATCTGTTGTTTAACTTTACGAAAAAATCTGAATTACTTCATTTTTTTTTTAATTTGTACTAGATTACAGAATTGCAAACTTAACCTGGCAGTACAAGTGCTATTTTATCTTGACTTTCCGCGTGAACTAAAATAATTGAAAATGTGTCACACAATTTTAAATATAGCTACAATTTGAAAAAATTCATGAAATTTTTAAACCAGATGTCCATTAAACCGAGTTTAAATCAAACACTAGAATGCACTCAATAAAACAATTTAAAGCATTACTGTGCCACGTTAATAACAATCAGAGAACAGAACATGTTCATGTCGCGACAAGTGCATGCGGGTAGGTCAGCTCATAATGTGGATGACAATCATTAATGTCGTGTTATATGACTGCTGCTAGTGAAGCAAGTTAATCCAAAATGGTGGTATGTACATTAATTATGTAAGAACTTATTCAAGTAAAAAAAACAAAGGTAAAAATTAATATCTTATTCATTTTCCTTTAGTAAAACAGGTACAGACATTGTTTGATTTTCTTAATGAGCACTTTATAAAACGTAAAAAAATAGTTTGAGGAATAAAGCGAATGGAAATTATAATACTAGTATAAAATTATTTTGGGGAATCCGCCTATATAATCTGGTAGATGATTTTTGAAGTCTGATCACGGAGACAGAAGGTGGTCGATGGAACTCAGTAATTAAAACGACGCAACCCTATCGAGTTTGGGCTTATTACGTTTATCTTGATATGTAATTCATTCATTTAAATTAAAAAGAGACGCTCTTGTCGTTGGAATTTCTTCTATTCCTGTTTGCCCTCAGAAAGCCCTTGCCTCGCTTCATAAAGTTGAGTCTCAGTTTTTCAATTCACTTTTTCCTTCTCTTTTACTTTTTTTCCTTCTATTATCGTCTTTATGAATTCGTGGTGCCGTATCAAATGTTCCAACATGTTTCCTCGTCTATTTCCGATAGGGTTTATTAAGGCGGGTCTTCCCGGCCGCTCTGTCGTTAACGCGAGTTTAGTTTGAAAACTTGTTGTTTCATCCAGCTAGAAAAAGAGGCTAACCAAAAAGAGAGAGTTAGCGCTTAAGGGCACTTTCATAATCACAGTCATCTCGTCAAAATGAGACTTGTTGAGAGCCCTAAATGTAGGGCATGTGAGGAACTACAGGAGACAATGAGACACATCCTGTGTAGCTGCGACTCAATGGCCGGAAAGCGTATGGACCTCTTTGGATCAGCATATCCTAAGTTAGAGGACTACAGGCACTACGCACCAGGTAACATTCTGAAGCTTATGCAGTCCTTTTTCAGAAATCTTGATGCGGGTGAGTAAGGCAAGGGGGCAAGTACAATATAACCCAAAGGTTCGACGTGCTTCCAAATATGGACCCCAAAGCAAGATAAATTAAGATAAGGGCACGGTTTGCATTCTATTGAATGAAATCAGTATTATTATTAACTATCATTTGAACGAATATTAACTATTCATAGAGAGCGGTAATTCCATAAAACTTGTTCCAGGTACGTGGGGCGCACTATAAGTTTCCGGAATGAATATGAAAAAATACTATTAATGGTACAAAATTAATTTATTGTTTTTCAAAGTAATCTCCCTTGGCGTCTATGCACTTTTTCATTCGATGAAACCAGTTTTGAAAACTTTTGTGCCACTCCTCTGTGGTGACCTCTGAAACGTGTTTTTCATACTCCTCGACAGCCTCTTCTGGTGATGAAAATCGTTGACCGCGTAATTGGTTCTTAATTTTTGGGAACAGAAAAAAGTCACAAGGTGCCAGGTCGGGACTGTATGCAGGATGACTCATGAGTTCTACATTTTTCGCCTTCAAAAAGTCGTTTGTCTGTCTGGCCGTGTGAGAACTAGCATTGTCGTGGTGCAGGATGATACGGCGTTTACGGTTATTTCTACGGAGTTCGTCAATAACTTCCGGCAAACAAATGGTCGTGTACCAGTCACTATTCACTGTACGACGATTCTCTAAAGCAACAGTAGCCACGTGTCCAGTTTTATTAAAAAAAGAAGCAATCATCCGCTTAGATGCACTTTTCACGCGCGCTACTTTGGTTGGTTTCGGCTCATCTTGAAAGACCCATACGCTCGATTGCTGCTTTGTTTTTCGATCGTAGCAATAAATCCATGTTTCGTCACCTGTTACTATGTCCCACACCAAATTTGACGCACCTTCGTTGAATCTGGTAAGCATGGCACTGCACCAAGTGACGCGGTCCGTTTTTTGAGCCTCGGTCAAGTTGTGTGGGATCCACCGCGAGCACAGCTTTCTCACACCCAAATGTTTGTGTAGGATTAATTGTATTTGACTCATGCCTATTTCTAAGGATGCGCGAATTTCATGGTAGGTCACATGCCTGTCTGTTTCAATCATACGGCGCACAGCATTGATGTTTTTGTTGGTCACAGCGGTGGACGGCCGACCATCGCGAGATTCGTCACTGAGATTGATACGACCACGCTTGAATTCTGCAAACCAGCTATAAACAGTTGTCTTGCATGGTGCTTCATTGCCAAAAGCTGTTTCAAGCCGAGCGATGCTCTGTTGAGCTGTCAAATTACACTTAAAATCGTAGAAAATCATACTACGAAAATTTTCCCGAGTTAAATCCATGTTGATGCAGACACACAATTTTTTAAATGGCGCCACAAGGTAAAAACAAAAGACAGTCAGATGAAACAAACTGCATTCTACAGCCAAAGAGTTCTATTTTCAAATGTTGCAATAAATTTTTAAATATTGTTTATGTAAGTGGCCAGTTCCGGAAACTTATAGTGCGCCCTATGTAATACGCGTTTTTCAGTAAGCCTCACAATTGTGTAATATTAAAATAAAAACATATTTAAAATTTTCATTACACTTACAAGGTTTTTATCGAAATATATTTTTTTAATTTTTACTATTAATGAGTACTTTATGAACGGTCGAGGTTCAGGTAAAATTTGTGCAGAGTTTTGGGGGCTTACACTGAATTTTTGATTAAAACTAACGTAAAACTAAGACATTATTAATACAGCACGGGTAACTCACGTAAAGATTCAGCTACTGGCCGACATGTTTCGACCTCATCCGGAGGTCTTCATCAGGGCGAATGTGACGCGCTCGTGCACAAAGTCGCTCCACGACACACTGATGTTAGTGGTGGGTAGCGCGGGCGGCGCGGGCGATCGCTCGCTTCGCTCGTAGCGACATTGGTGAGGATTGCTGGTTTTCTGCGTCGACGACTCCCGCGAAAGTACTGGGAGCCTCAATATCATCTTTTTCATCGTCGGCTGCTGGTGATGATGCCCGTGTGTGAAAAAAGCTTACTGTGTCAGAGACTGTCGGCTGTACATAGCATCTATTATGCGTCTTTTGAAGAACCGATTTCCAGGTAGGGGGAAAGCTCCAACCTGCATCTCGATTAAAATTGAGACGTCGACTAATTTCTATTGCTTCTCGTATTTTACGAGGGACAAAACCTTTCTCTCTGGCTAAGACTTTAGCTTTGTCAAAGCGTATATAGTGAGTGACGTCCGTATCTATCGCATATTCGGCGATGGCTGACCCGTTACTGTCCAGTTTTTTCAGGCTCCGTATGTGCTCCTGTAGCCTAGCAGACACATTACGACCCGTTTATAATTTTTTTTCCAAATTTTTTTTTTTATTTCAATAGAAACCTAGAAATAGCGCACAAGATACCTGTTAGTTCAAAAGTTTTCAAAAAAGATCAGTTACAAGGCCATAAACATGTAAGAGCGTTTGTATGAAAAGTGAGACGGGTTGTCCGCTGTTAATTGCCTCTTTTTGCTTATTCTTTCGTATAATAAATAACAACTTAGCACTTATAAAGAAGAGCGACAGTATGACGACACCTATCGACGTCTGTCAGCAATCGTCGTCGGCGACTATTGACGACTGTCGCCGAAGGTAGCGCGGTAGTTTTTGACAGTTTATGATAGATTGATATGTGTCATGCCACCGTTTGCGATAGACGACGATCGTCGCCAATAATTGGCAACAGTCACCGATAATTGTCGATAGTCGCCGACGGTAGCCGTGCGTTGCTGACAGGTTTCGCGGTCATACTGTCGATCTTCTGTAAGAGCCCTTTGGCCTCACAATAAAAGTTTATACGAAAAAAAAAATTTTTCAGATAGATTATCATTAAAGCCCCGAAGCGGTTCACTGAAATATTACGCTCTGTGATCTAAACCCACACGCGGAAATTCTGAGCTTACAAGATTACTTTTACCAGTGTTTTAGGTTTCATGTGACGTTACAGGATTAAACATATCACATTTCTTGAAACAGCTACTTATATTTTATTTTTTAGGGTTCCGTACAAAAAAAACGAAACCCTTATAGTATCACTCTGTCATGCGTCTGTCTGTCCGTCCGTCTGCCACAGCCGATTTGCTCCGAATCTATTGGACCTAATCAGGTGAAATTTGGTAGGATGGCGTAATCCTATGATCCAAACACAGATGTGCGAAGAAACTAAATATTTTTTTTAAAATAAGGTTCTTTCGGGGTTTAAATAAGAAAAATTAAAACAAGTTTTGCAAACCTTATTGCGTCATATATCAAATAATAATTTGCCAAGTGCGTGTCGGGCCACGCACAGTGTAGGGTTCCGTAATTACAAATGCCCACTTTGAGTTCATGCCACTAAAAACGTCCAAAAATTAATTTTCTATTGAATATGTGTAAAATTTCATTTTGCGAGTACATTTATAAGTTGATCGCCTATAACTTTTAAATTTGTAAACCCTACTTAGCTCTGATAGTTTTCCTTTAACTTTCGTTGTATATACTATAGCTGTGATTTTTTTTACGTGTTTATATATAACCGTTTAGGAGATAGAGGGGGATGACACACGACTCAAAAAAAATTTCACTTTAAACCAAATATTTCAGAAACGGATCCCTAAATCGAAAAACAATATTCACAACCTTATAATATTTTAGAAAGACCTATGACTACCTATACAACATGACTGGTTAGACGAGAAAAAAAATTTTTTCGATATTTTATTTTACCACTTTTTCCGCCTAATTGTTATACATATGCATGGTAAATCACAGCTTTCTAGTATTAATAGTCGCTGAGTAAAATCGCGGACGGACAGACAGACAGACAGACATGGTGAAACTATAAGGGTTCCTTGTTTACTACGGAACCCTAAAAAGGCTCGAGGCTATGAGGATCTCAAATATATTTTGTTATAGTTGTAAAATAAATAGTTAAGATTTTATTCATGAAAGGAGACGACTTAAAGGAAATCTATCAGAGCTCAGTAGGGTTTACAAATTAAAAAGTTATAAGCGATTAACTAATCAAATGTACTCGGAAAAAGAAAAGTTCATACAAATTTCATAGAAAATTAGTTTTTAGATGTTTTTAGTGAACTGAAATTCGCAACTACGGAACCCTACATTAGGCGTGGCCCCACACCCACTTGTCCGGTTATTATTTATTACGTTTTAGAAAGACGAGAAATAGAAAGCCATTTAAAAGTCTCCACAAGTTGAAGTAAAATAGAAAAGAGAAGATTAAGGGAATATACGAGTATAATATGCTAAACATATTCCACGGTCCACCACATATGTATAGACTTAAATTTATTACCAAGGCCTCTTTTATAACAAAGTTTTTATATAAAAAAATACTGAAACCTAAATATAAACTAATATAAATGCACTAACTTAAAACTAGACAAGAGGAATAAAAAAATAAGAAATTTCACCAAATAAACTGTAAGGAAACCTAACAACACAAATTTTAGGAACATTCCAGAACCCTGGGCCCCAAAACAAAGGCTACTTTATTTCGACCTAACCACATAACCTAACCTAATTTGTTGTATTAAGTTACATTCCAGAACCTAGGGCCGCATAACTCAAAAGCTAGTTTGATAATATTGGCAGGTATAACATTGTTATATATAAAAAATAATAACTCATAACAAAATTTAGAATACAGGTAATACCGCTATTGAACGTTTTAGGCCGGCTGGATATCAATATCAATGTCCTAAGGTAAAACTATTTCAAATAGTCTGAACCTATAGATTGAGTGTATTGAAATTCACAAGGTATTGGTACTTACTGAATACCTGTTTATTTCGATTGATATTAGAATCTAGAAATGTTACGTACTTGAAATAGTTACTATATTATACCTAATTTTGATATTGGACGGTGAAACGAATTTTCTTTTTGTTTGTATTCGCAATAAGGGGATAGTAGTCGTTGTACACTGTTGTCGTTGAGTTTCTTACTGCAAAATCCAAAGCTTATGAACACCTAAACTTAAATTCAGAGATGATACATCTGATAATATTTTAATATGCTTCAATAGCTTTGCCTGCTCATTGAATAATAAAAATAAAAAGATCATTTTCAATTCATAAAAATAAAAGCTTTTCTAAGAAATATGACAAACGGAAGTAATAACCGTTACTTTAACAATATCTCCTCCAACAATGTTTTTAAGGGCAGTTATAAAACTTGATTGTAAGGTTGTTAATTGCTCACAATTGCACCCTTCGACCGATCACCCCGAGGGTAATAATTCCAAATGACACTGTAAAGGAATCTTCTATCGCTTTTATAGCCTTTTTAGCAACACAAACTCGCTTTTAAATTAATGAGGAAATCCTTCAAGTCTTTCGCCCTAGGCACTGTGATTATCAACTAAGAAAAAAAAAAACAATTACGTCTCTACGAGAATTTTCAAGCCTTCTGTTTTAATTAAAACGTCGGTTATTTTTCCATTTTTTGTACAGAAAACTCATCTCTCTCCCCACTTTAATATTTTTTTATGTTAATGATCTGAATCCATTGTTGTAAATGTGTGTCAAGGTAGAATTTCGGGAATCGAGTTTTTTGCGATCCACTAGGGAATAGGGATGTAAAAGCGTAATTTCGAATTTTACTTTTTTCTTTTTGCGTTAGGAACATTTAATGAAATCATTAAGTCCCCTTTTGAGTTATGAAATGTTGAATATTTAATTATTGGGAGTAAATAATATTATTTGACTATAAATGAATACTTTTTTACTTTGAAGTCATAAAATTGCGCACTTATACAATACTGAGTACATACAATTTTTTAAGTAAAATTAATGAATTAAAGCATGTTAGTTATACCAAGAAATTTAAAGTACTTTATTAACCTATTTGTACCCATTGTGTAAGGTTGTATTGTCAGATAAGTATACAATTAATTATCAATTAAGGTAACAAAACCTTGATGTATATATTTTTATATAGAACAAAAAAAATCACGTTTCTTATGTTTGCTTTTTTGGCGTTCCGTTACTAGATACATGTTGTTTACTGTTATTTAGTTTTTACTGCCAAACATTTGTATTTGCTTTTGTTTCACAAATGATCTGAGACGGTCTGAAAATATTGACAAGTCTTTTTGTTCAGAACAAAGTAATTGAGAAAATTCAAATTTTAGGGTTCTTTTACGAAACGTTGTAACAGACTAGTAAATAAGAATTCTCCACTTCAGCGCCTTTCTAGTTTATTTCTTAGTTGTACTGCTTTAGACCCTGAGGATGTTCCAGTATTTTTTTTATACTTCACCTTCACATCCTATCGTGAGACTATTAGTTTCTACTCACTCGGATTTAATAACCTATTTTGAGTGAGAGAACCATTTTTGAAAACTAATTTAATATCACTTTGCCGATAAACTGCATGGCAGTTTGGCAAAATAAATTAAAATGTAAATTAGACTTAAGTTTTTGGAGAAAAAAAAAAAAAATTGTTATAACATACAGTAAATAAAAACTAAATTAGTAATTAAACTAAATAAAATAATCATATTGCCCATGCGGCATGGTATTAAGGGGATACCTGAATTTTCCGGGGTCCTGTGCTGCCCCCATTTTAAATAAATCAATTGGTAGGAAACGGAGACATCATTTAAAATTTTGTCTTGACCAGGCTCTAGATAACCCTTTAAACTATTTTATGATCTACTGTTTACAGTTTTAAGTGAAAATGTAAAGCTTTTCTACGCACAATTGCGAAAAACGGCCACTTTTGGCGTATGTGCGTAGAAAAGCTTCACGTTCTTACTTTAAGATGTAAACAGTAGTTCATAAAATAGTTTAGAGGGTTATCTAGGGTCTGATCAAGGCCAAATTTTAAATGACATCTCCGTTTCCTTTTAAATGATTTATTTCAAATGGGGGCAGCACTGAACTCCGGAAAATTCAGGTAGCCCCGCTGGCCGCTTTCCTTCGCTGAATATCAATTCTGTTGAACTTTTATTTTTTCTTGTATTTCGTTACACAATGGAACACTTACTTACTTATACAACTTGGAAGCGACATGCCCTTTATAAACCATGGGCTTATATTACATCACTATAGTATAATGAAATTAAAATAACAGCCAAAAAATAATTCGACATTCCCATACAAAATTCCTCTAGCGGGCCTGCTGGAAGAAATTTCTTCAGAAATAAGTAACACCTGTGTAGTATGTTTACTTTTATAAGATTATATTTGTAAATTTTCAAGTGTACCAATAAAATAAAATTATGCAGCCGCTCGCAATTGGTATGGGATGTCGTTTTTCTTTTGTTTTTTTTTACTGTTATTTTAATTTCATTATACTATAGTAATTAGTATAGCCCATGGTTCGACTTATTACGGGTATGCCTGTTCCATGTTGTATAGTCATGGAATAGGCAATTGAATCATTTAAAATAGACAATCGACATTGCGGCTAATGTGGCTCTTGGCTCATAAGACTATTGGCTCTGCGAACTCCACATGTTTTAAGATTTGACAGTGTATTTTTAGCCGACTGCCAAAATGGCAGAGGTCATCAATTCATCGCGACCTTTTATTTTCTTTATGTGCCTTCCGAAACACGGAATCATCTTTCTTTTTCGGATTATCAGATGATTCAAGGCTGCAATATTAGGATATTGCAGGCTTGAATTACCTGATAATATGTATAAATACAAGTTAGGACAAACAACTTTATATGACACAAAGTATGCTTCCCAGTGGGTTGCGAACCCACGACCTCCAGATCACAAGGCGAACGCCTTGAGAACTGGATCATGGAGGCAGTTCACTATATTATACGTACGTAAGTTATCCGTGGTTATTAATTACGTGACTTTATTTAATATTTCTTTTGTTTCACTTTCTGGCTCGCTCTTTGCCGGTTTTCTTCTACTGACGACCTGTCTTTTACAAACCCATGTCAAGATAATGTTATTCCAAATATTGAGAATTCGTTACAAAAGATACTCTGGAAACTCTCTCCACTTATTTCTTAAATATTTTATCAAAGGCTCAATAAAAGTTCGTTTACAATATATTTATGAAGAAGTAATGATATGCTTACAAGTTGACTTTCATCTTAGGTTTATTTATATTTCTCGGTGAAAGTTGACTGCTCGTAATAATATATCAAGTAGTCAGTGAATTTTTTCGTAAGGACAAGGTTGGTTTTCATGGCTTTTGAAAGTTTATATGTAATAAAATGTATGTTCATACATACAACCTCCGTGGCGCAGTGGTCACCATGCTAGTCCGCCACCCTGAGGTCCCGGGTTCGATCCCCGGTCAGGACAAGTAGGAAAATGTTTTTTTTTTATGTTGTCCTGGGTTCTGGATGTTTATCTATATGTATGTATTTGTTATAAAATATAGTATCTTTGAGTTAGTATCCCATAACACAAGTTTCGAACTTACTTCGGGGCTAGCTCAATCTGTGTGATTTGTCCCTATATATTTATTTATTTGATTTATTTACCTTCTCAGTGGAGAAATGAAGTTTACTATCACTCTTTCATCTGTACTTTAGGGTAATAAATAAGGGATGAAGACGTGATAAGCATGTATTAGAAACCTATGTAATTACTATGAATGTATTTATATATAAGTATACATTCTGCCTGTCCTGTGATATCCTTTAACATTAACAGATATTTAATAATAATACCACTATCCAGGGGTAGAAGTCGTAAGGTGGCCTTTCCCGACCGCTCTGTCGTCAACGCAAGCATAGGTTGAAAAGCTTGTTGTTTAATCCAGGGCAATGCTAGAAAAAGAGGCAAACCAAAAAGAGAAAAAGAGCGCCTAAGGACACGGTTTGCATTCTATTGAATGATTTCAGTATTATTAATAACTATCCATTGAATTCATAGGGTGCGGAGATTTCATAAAACATGTTCCAAGTGGATTCGTGTTTATCAGCAAGCCTTACTTGTGAAATTAATGTTTTATATTCAAAATTTTCATTACATTTGCGAGGTTTGTTTTGAAATATTGTCTTTACCTTTACAATTGATGAGTACTTTATGAACGATCCAAATTCAGCTAAAATTTTTGCAAAGAATCAGATTTTTGGAGGCTTACCTATACTGATTTTGTTTTAAAAAATTTTAATTTTTTTTTTCGATAGAAACCTAGAAATAGCGCACAAGATACCTGTGAGTGCAAAAATTTTCAAAAAAGATCATATACAACGCCATAATCACGTACGAGCGTTTGTATGAAGAGTAAGACGGGAAGTCCGCTCTTAAAGGGCATCACGCCACGAGTAACTTCAGAGAAAGCGCAGCACACCTCACCCTGATTCGCCTGCACGGGTATTGCTCCTTTGCCGGCGACTATTGTCGGCACGTTTGAGGGGCCCATCTAGTGGGTTGCAAGCCACAACCTGCCTACAATAGTCATTGATCGTGATAATGGCAGGTGGCGTTTCTATTGCAATATACCAGCATCAGTCCATCCCAATCTCATTCCGTAACCCATAGACATTTCCCTTTTTTTGGAATAGACCTTTCTCTTGCCGAAACCTATTCAAGGGTACACATTTCATAGGTATATTCAAGAATGGGTTTGGCGGGAGCGCCACATTACATCAACTTCTCCAAAGGGCCTCTACGTGTTGGATCTGTATCCCCACGCAAGCCTCTCAAAGGACCGGGGTGAAAAGACCTGTGAATCAAAAGGATATACAAGGACAGGTATTGTTGCCTAGTGTGGAGCCACCAGTAAACATCATAGTTAAAAAAGTTAATTTGTAACTTTTTTAACATTGTACCAGTTTAAGAAGTTGGTTAAATAAATGCATTTGTATTTGTAAATTACAACGTCTATATTCTAAATGGAGCAAACAGTGATTTGTGGGTTTTGCGGCTCGAATTAGAAGCCTAGGGTTGTAAGACCCAACAATCACTCTTAGCGTGACAGTGGGCGAGAAGGTGGAAAAAGAAATCGAAATAGTTGCCATGTCCGATCAAGGGAATCCTCAATCGCCTGTTAAATTTAAAGCTTTTTCTTTTCTTCAAGAATCAAGAATCATTTATTTGCATTATACTTCTGAACGAGCACATTAGAACTATGAATATTTGTACGTGTTAAATTCACAATGACTTTATTATAATACTTGAACATGTGTGTGCTTAAAAATTAAAGCCAATTTGAAGAACTTTACCTCTGTCGCCAATGATAGAAACTCCCAAAAAGATTGTCTGACGGTCCGTCGGTCCATCGTCTATATAAGAAATGTTACACATATCTTCAATTAGTTAAACATCTCTATATTAATTAACTGGTATTCCAATTAGCCATCCGCGTGTTTGCGTACTGAAACGCTAATCCGGTTCCGGTGCTCAAGCCCCTAATTATTTATAGTTAATCCAATTAAATTTACACCCCGAATCTCGCTGTGAACAATTGAAATTGCGTGAAATACGTAAGGAATATAATTTAAGCTTTTTGTGTTCAATGAATATTGTTCCGATTTCTTTACCTTCAAATTTCTCTCTATATTTAGAAAATTCAACTTAGTTTGAGCCGACTACAGCGAAGGGTTATTGAAGTGACAAGTCGCTAAAGAACCTAACTTTTAGCTTTGAGAGACCTTTTCTCGCAAGAAAATGTTCAATTTTTTGGTGTTTGTGTGGAAATACAAACTTTTTTAATGATGACTTTGTGTCATTCATCTATAAAGAAGTATTATCGTTGTATGTATTTCGCCTTGAAGTAAATAATGTTGTTATCGTTATGTCGTGAAGGGTGAGAAAAGAAAACACAAGTGTATAGTCAACCGCGCCAAAAAAAAAATCCTTTAGTTTATATAGCAATTCTGTCCATATTCAGGAGACAGTAAAAGACTTTGAAGCGGGACTTCTTTGAGCTACTTCATGTGCAAACCGCCCAGATTAGACAGATATGTAATTATAAAATGAATTGCTATTTGATAGTCTCGCTAACACTCGAGAACGGCCGGACCGATAGAGGAAAATTTTTGAAATATGTGTCCAGGGAAGGCTTAAAAGATGAGAAAATGTAAAAAAATTGCAAAGCAATAAATAAAAAAATTCAAAAAAGCAGGAAGAGGGAATGAGTACGGTGGATGGAAAATGGGAACGGGAGCGGAAGCGGGAATGGTAGCGGGTACGGTGAAAGGGGAATGGGAACTGGAGCAGCAGAGGAAACGGGATCGGGAACGGGAACAGTGGAAGGAGAACGGTAGTGGCCAAGGGATAGGTGGAAAGAAAGCGGGAACATGAACGGGAGAATAAAGTTCGCTGGGTCAGCTAGAAATAAAAGTACATAAATGAGGTAATGTATGTATTGACAGGTACATACTGTTATCATTAGATGCCAATTCGTCAAGCTATGACAAATATGTATATATATCGACAAACATAAATATATAAATGTACTTTGAAGGAACAATTGCATAGGCGAAAAAATCGTCATATGAGTGCAGCGCAACTTTGACAACCTCTGTGGCCTAGTGGTAATCATGGCAGGCAGTCACACTGGAGGTCCCGGGTTCGATTCTCCGTCAGGTCACGATGGAAATCATCTTTTTCAGATCGACCTGGGTATTCAATATTTATATGTATGTATGTTAATTCTTTATTGTACATAAAAAGCCACAATATAAAATATAGTATCGTTGAGTTAATATCCCAAAATATATGTCTCGAACTGACTTTGGGTCTAGTTTAGTCTGTGTGATTGGTCCGTGTATATTTATCTATTTATTTAACTGTTGGTTCGTTTGTATTAAATTTGTCTAGCCTGTTGATGTATCCCACTGCTGGGCAAACGCCAACCTCTTTTTTACTGATCTGTATCTAAAACCGTAAAAAAATTTAAAGCAAAACATAGAGAGTCAAAAGTAAAGTCATTTGCAAATTAAATACACTTAGACTTGTTACAATAAAAGTACACTCGAGATAAGTAATTTAAATCGCAAGTCGGTAAAGAGCACAGACGTTTTATTTGCGGGATAAAGGGAAACATGCGACTCCGATAAGCCGTTGGATACATTTTAGGACAATTCTACACTCACGTGTTTAAATTATTTGAAAAATTCGCTCGCGTTATTTCGGACCTCTGTTTTGCGTTATTTGCAAAATTAGAGCGCTTGCGTAATTTTTTTGTCTGATACCTATTTTTAACCGACTTCCAAAAAAGGGGGAGGTGATCAATTCGTCGCGATCCTTTTTTTATGTATGTTCACCGATTCTTCAAAGACGCCTGGATCGATTAAAAAAATTCTTTTTTTGTTTGAAAGGGTATACTTTCCAGGTGGTACCATGGAAATTTCATCAAAATCGGTTGTGTAGTTTGGGGGTGAAGTCAGTTTTTAGTTTTGAAAAATTATGATATAAATAAAAACGTAATCTGAATTATTTCAGAACTGTTTTGCGTTATTTGCAGAATTTGAGCGCTTGCGTATATTATTTTATCCGATATCTATTTTGATATAAACATGGTAGTTGATCGGTTATAATATATTCTTTTTTGCCTTTCTAATAAGATTTAGTTAAAGAGAGACCAAAGCGATCGAAGTTCTCTGAGTCTCTTCGAACAATCCGGCATTTGTATGTATGTTTTTTCGACTATAATACGAGTAGTTTTATTCGAAACTTTAGTAAATTTAGTACTTAGGCATGTAGAAGTATCCAATGAAATGTTTTAACTTCGAACAAGAGAAGAGCCAAATCTATTAAAAAGTGTCCGAGATATGGGGTTTGCAAGTTGATATAGTGTATTATTATCTAGTAAAAGGAGTATCGAGACTTTGAATAATAAAAGTGACGGAACGACATCTACCCCAATTGTAAAAGAAAATAACTGACAGAACTCATGCGTTTATTTTAATAGTTCAATTTAGTTTTTGTCGCAGTAGTTTAAAACGCAAACTTATAACATTTTATGACAAAAAAAAATTGCAAAAACTATTGCATTAAAACTGAGTTCTAAAAACGTACCAGCTGTACACAAGGCTTTATCTATAGGCTACCAGGCTAGGTATCGCAGAGTATGAGTTAAAAACTGACTAATAAAATGCACCAGTATACAACGGCCTTATATAGGTTACTAGGCTAGCCGTTAAAAGATTACGCGGGAGGTTTGTGTTTTCGAATAAATAGTACCTTTTTTCGGGTCCAAATCCATTGCACACCATTGGGCTCTGTGTTTGACATAGGGTGCGATTTATACTCCTTGAATGCTAGCAGACAATACGCTTAGCGTTTTGCGCTTTGAGAATGGATTTGTAGCGGTTTTATTTCAAATCTTGCCTTTTTCATTGTCGTTTGCGTCGTAAAATGTGGACTAAAGTTTAAGGCTGTTTGTTTAGGTACTTGTTGAATTGTTTTCGGTTTCTTTGTCAACTTTCTTCACGATACAACTCCAAGTGACTATTATTATAAGATTATGATGAATTTAAATCACAACAACTTTTACTACGATAAGAATAACCGGCGCAAACCAAGCACAAATAGAATTAAAAAATCCAGCTCGTATGACATACAAAGTAATTTTTAGATTAACATTGTCTAATTTCCTTCTTGTCCATTTCCTATCCCGTTACTTTTTTACTCGTGTATAAGCTATTCTTAACTCGTCCCTTATCCTAGCTCGATCACATATTAACTCATCTTGTAATAAAAACAAAATTATTTAAAAAGTAAAACAAAAAAAATATATGTTAGTACAATATCTTTCTTCCACCTCAAATATATCATATCCTTTCCAAGTTTAAATTCCGGAGGATTCCAGTAATTATATAATGGTTAATTACAATCTTATGTATCGTTAAGTTTATGAAAGGATAAAAACATGGTCGTAAATAATTCAACACAAAACTTTAGTTATGCAATTCTACAACCAAATGCAAGCCACTACAAAAAAAAAAAACAAATTTAAAATTAATTAGTCAACTAGACTCGGAAATTACTTAACAAAATAAATATTCCCAGAAACGTAAAAGCCAGTTTCAAATTAAACGTTACGGCCGAAATGACTGCGGTACACGAACTAACTTGACCTATAAAAAAGCCGCCTTTTTAAAACGGGCACATTGGGGCGAACTGCATCAGGCGGGCCATATTGTCTGAAAGTGAACACTACGGGCCGTAGTGCATTGACAGATTTTACGATCGTTTTTGGCTTTGATTCCTCAAAAATAAAGGAAACACACTGATGATGTCAAAAAATATTATACACTAAAAGGGAATCAAAACATACTGTTTGTAAAAAGCTGTTGGTTTTTTTTTATAAATGGAAAGAACCGGCCAAGTGCCAGTCGGACTCGCGCACTTAGGGTTCCGTACAATTTGATTTTGTTACAGCTGAAAGGTAGCTAATATGAATTTCAATTTAATACCTCTACGCGTTCATGAGGAAAAGGTAGTAAGTTTAAAACTATTAAAAATATTTTTATTGTATAATGTAACTAAATATTTACGGCTTTCGCAATTTTTACATTATCTGTGCTATAAGACGTTGATTCGTACCAACTTTCAAGATTCTTATTGCACGGGAAGTACCCTGTAGATTTTGATTCCCTTGCGAGTGTCGAAAATTTGATCTGTTTTTCAAAATGCGCAGTCAGAGAAGCAGCGGGAACCTTTTACATATATTTTTTTTACCGGTAACAACATGAAAGGTTTACGAAAACTTCTTTACATTTGCGATGTCATACACACAGTGGATGTAGCGCATAGATGAAAATGCGCTATGCAACAATTCGACCCGTCCCTATTTGTCGTAGTCAGACGAACTTCATGTTGGTTGTATGAAATCAAATCGGTTTTTGTGTGTTGTTTGTTTATATGTGGCCCGCTCAAAAGTGCTCACAATATTCACGTATTTCATATAAATTGTAAGGAAACGAATAGCAGCAGATTGTGTGGCCCGCTCAAAAATGCTCACAATTTGATTGTTCCAGCTTTGATCACAGGATTTAATTCGAGGTAATTTGCAGACGTAATTACGCTTATTCACTTTTAAAGACAGATTTAGGGGCCGAAGATAAAGTTTCAAGTCGTTTATTAGAATAACATTTTCAATGTCGTTATTACAAGCCGCTGAGGTCGTGGATCTTTCGCGGAACGCTCGATACTCTTTAAGGCGTGATACACACTAATGCTTTTGAATTTGAACGATTGTAACCACAATATTAAAATTATCAGGAATTTGAACATGTGTAATAACTAATAAATGAAATGAATATTGCAAACAAGAGTTGTTATCAAGAAACACTGAGAGCATATTGCCGCATTATACATAAACGATCTATTTAGTAAAGTATTATAACTGTACTGATAGAGCAGTGTGTTTCTGACAATAATTAAATGGACCATTGCATAAATGAGTCTGCACTGCTTAAATTATCATATTGTTGTGTGTTCTTAGATTAATTAATTTGGTCATGCCTACCCATCGCCTTATAATCATAATTATTTCTCTTCATTGGCACTAGATGGCGCTATAGGTATTTATCAAAACATTAAAACCTTTTATAACCCTTATTTAAATAAAGTAGTACTCTAATTAATTCAATATGACTTATACGAAGTGCAATAAATATTTTTGAAGCATATTCAACACTTTTTTATCACTTTTTTGCTAGTCCTGTGTGCTGCCATCTATATGTGCCTACCCGCAACTCCAGTTTTGCCTACTTACCGGCCCTCCAAAAGTTTCTATGGTGTTGGATATCTGTTGCATTAGTGATTTACAACTCCAAAAAAAGAATAAATTTTGACACGTGTGCCACCGCTTATATGCACTGTGAACTTCTTTTGAATTAATCTTCTCCCCGGCGATTTTCTTGAAGTTTGATTTTTTTCACACTACCTAACAGTTTTAAACCTCATTTATGGGATTTGGATACAAGTATTTATTGGATTAATTAGCATATGTCAAAACAGCGCAAAGCAACGCGCGGTGGGTTAAGCAGAGAGAGACGTCTTCAGTTATCATATTTTATTATTGAAGCGATGGCAACGATAAAAATGATATGCTGATATTATTTAAAAAATATGATTATGATGAAGACGGCGATTTTGGTGTGTAGGTGACCAACACTGGGTAAAAATGAGTATCTTTCGGCGTTTCTTTTCAGCATTGGTTGTTGCAAAGATTTTTCAGGCTGCCTAAGGCATCTGATAATTTGACGACTGCCATACAATGATGACAGCCGGGACCAACGACTTATACGTGCCTTCCAAAGCACGGAGGACCTCGAGAAATTTTTGAACCACTGTGGTCACCCATCCAAGTGCGGACCACGCCTGGTGTCGCTTAACTTGCGAAAGCGCTAGTAATGCGCACTCCCGCCGGGCCACCGAGCTCCTCAGCCTAAATACTGAATAATTTATTTGATTCTTGATTCTTGGTCGTATTAGTCTGCCGATGTTCTCTCAGTGAGCATTGCACCTTAATCCGAGATCGTGGCCCGCCCGATATCCCTTTAAATAATCAAGGAACCCGACTCCACGTGACCAGTACTTTATCTATCTCTGAAAGATTTATAACCAAGGCGTTACCGCGGTTTATCTTAATCTCAGTCAGGCTTTATGTCTCTATCGGCGGAATTGAGATTTCGTTGTGAATCCGCTTTTTGTACTGGGATTTTGTCGCTCGGACTACAGTTTCGGATTTACTTTAAACTGGGAAGAAAAATTAATGAGCTTTGGCGGAAATTTTCTAAAGATTTTATTTTGAATGTAGTTTTTATTTACTAGGTTCAATTTAGATTATAATTTTATGCGACTTAAAAGTTTTATTAACAAATACCAATACTGTTTTATATCTCTTTTTGACAAAAGTTTATTTAGTTAGAATTTTTGATAAAGTACTTACTATTTCATAGATTTGTACCCAAAAGAAATTGCTTTTTGCAAGCTTTTGTTTTAAAAAGTACCAAACCTTATATTTTATATTTGAGCTAGTTCGTTATAAATCTTACATACATAGATAAAGATCTATGTATGTAAGATTTATAACGGAAGCATTATCGCGTGCCAGGTTTTATGTCTCCATCGGTGGAATTGAGATTTAGCTGTGAATTCGCTTTTTGTACTCGGATTTTGTCGCTCGGATTGTGATTTGTATTCAAAAATTTGCCTTTTACAAACTTTTGTTTTTGGAAGAACCAATACTTATATTTTTCTATTAGCTAGTTTTTATATATTTATGTAAGATTTATAACGGAAGCATTATCGCGGTTTATTTTAATCTCAGTTAGGCTTTATGGCTTTATTTACTAGGTACAATTGTCTACTAAGGAACTCATTTAAACTATATTTTGAATGGGAACCAGAGATTGAGAAGTTTGTTCTAAAATATGTTGATTATATTTTAGTGAGATTTTTAAGTTTTATTTCCAAACAACTGTTTTATATCTCTTTTTGACAAAAGTTTCTTTAGTTTGAATTTTTGATAAAGTACTAATATAGAGTTGTATTCCAAAAGTTTGCCTTTTGCAAGCTTTTGCTTTTGAAAGAACCAATACTTATATCTACTAATTAGTTCTTCATCTATCTATGTAAGATTTATAACGGAGGCGTTACCGCGGTTTATCTTAATCTCAGTTAGGTTTTATGTCTCTATCGGCGGAATTGAGATTTCGCTGTGAATCCGCTTTTTGTATTCGGATTTTGTCGCTCGGACTACAGTTTCGGATTTACTTTAAACTGGGAAGAAAAATTAATGAGCTTTCGCGGAATTAGTGTTTTAAAGACTTTATTTTGAATAAAGTTCTTATTTACTAGGAACAATTGTCTACTTAGGAACTTATTTAAACTATATTTTGAATAGGAACTAGAGATTGAGTAGTTTGTTCTAAATATGTTGATCATATTTTAATGAGATTTTTAAGTTCTATTTCCAAACAACTGTTTTATATCTCTTTTTGACAAAAGTTTCTTTAGTTTGAATTTTTGATAAAGTACTTACTTATAGATTTGTATTCCAAAAATTTGCCTTTTGCAAGCTTTTGTTTTTGAAAGAACTTATATTTTATCTATCAGCTAGTTTTTTTTATATATCTATGTAAGATTTATAATGGAGGCGTTACCGCGGTTTATCTTAATCTCAGTAAGGCTTTATGTCTCTATCGGCGGAATTGAGATTTAGCTGTAAATCCGCTTTTAGTACTCTGATTTTGGCGCTCAGACTACAGTTTCGTATTTACTTTAAACTGGAAAGAAAAAATAATGAGATTTAATTGAATAAGTGCTTTAAAGATTTTAATTTGGTGGTTTGGACCGCGGTGCGAATCTCCCTAGTACTTTTTCTGATGGGGGCTATTCGCACCTTAGAGGTTTCAGCGGTACGAATAGCCTAAGGTATTTTTTTGAATGGGTATATTCAGACCACGGGGCGAAAAAACCAGATGTTTTTTGCGTATGTCTCATTTGGAACACTTATTTATTTGTACAGATAAGTAGAAAAGTGGCTGATATAAAATAAAAAATGTAAAATAAAAAATAATCCTCATGTATTTCAAAACAAATACTTATACAATTTAAACTTAGCATACACAGCTTGAGTACAAACTTACCACAAGAGAACTGTTTTGTTTACCACCGTGGTCCGAATCTACCCATAAAATAATAGTTCTTGGGCGATTCAAACCGCGGTGCGAAATGACCTATTCTATAAGATCTCTTGGGCGATTTGGTCCAAAACGTCCAAAGACCCGTTCTTTTTCCTAGGTGAGTGCCTTCGTAGTCTAGTCAGTCAAAACTTTCGTCAGATAGATTTTTTGTTGAAGTACCATCCCTTTAGCAAGCTTTTGCTTTAAAAAGGACCATCGCTAATACGGTCCATTTATAACATGGAAAATAAATGAAGATTCGCTCGCGGCTCCGTTGTTTTCACTCTGCCAAACAGATTGATCTCGCTAACTGAACTAGAAGTTATTGGCAAGCAGTCCGTGAAAAGGACAACCGATATATTTTACTCGGCGTTTTATTTTTACCTCGGTTTAGGTGAATGTTAAACTGACTTGATGGCCTCCGTGGCTTAATGGTCAACACGCTAGTCCACCAATCCAGTGGTTCTGGTTTCGATCCCCAGCCAGGGCAAGTTGAAAAATGGTATTTTTCAAATTGTCATGGGTCTTGGGTGTTTATCTACATATGTATTTATTATAAAACAAAATACCGTTGAGTTAGTATCCCATAACAAAAGATTAATTTACTTTGGGGCTAGCTCAATTTTTGTGATAAGACCTTGTCTATCTATCTATCGACTGATAAACTAAATATGCTGCCCTCGTGGTTCAGTGGTCAAGGCGTTCGCTTTATGATCGGTTGTAGGTTAAATCCCACAAAGAAGCACTTTATGAAAAGTAGTTTTCAGTCTGGTTAAGGTATTGCAGGCTTGAATTACCTGATTATATGAAAAGAAAGATTATTGGTGGGTTTGAAAGGCATGTATATATTGTGGGTCCAGCACGCCATCTAGCGTTTGCTTAATCATATCAAAGGATTGTTTCTGGTCTACCCTTTGGGTTGCGGCTTTGGGTTGCAGACTGCAGTCGCCATATGTAAGAACCAGTAACCTTGTCAAATCACCTTGGTTAGGAAATACGCTCGGATGATGATGATGATTCGAGGAATGTTAACCAGAAATTCACTATCGCCATTTTATCTGCATGTCATCCACTGCTGGACTTCCACGGGAAGGCATTTGTGCAAAAAGTTTTATGTCAGGTCATCGCCCGACGTTAACCCTCTTTAGGAGTGCAGTTGTAACAGGCCATTGCTCTACTTTTACCCTTCTTGGAGGTGCAGTTGTGATATGCGGAAAATACAAAGATACATACATGCAAAAAAGTTTTTTCGCTCCAACTTGAAATGTAGCCCTCACTCGCTTCGCTCGCTCGGTCAATAACCATTAGTGCGTATATAGCGTTACTTTTAAAACACCAGCAACCTTTTTTTTAGTCCTTAATAATGTACTAAGTACTTTCCATAAAAACAATAAGCATGACGAATGGAAAAATACTTTTAGCCCATCGGTTAGATTATTCAAAAAAAAAATTGTACATGTATTTTTTTCTTTTCTCTGAGAAACAAAGATAACAAAGACACAGCGCATTGAAATTTTGCATGACGTCACGGCTACGTACGATTTTTACATAGAGGTGACGTCGCAAGCCCCCACACCGGAACTTTGATGCTTCGTATCTTTGTAAATTTTTGCTTTTTTTGCAAACTGAAAAATACGGATCTATTATTTTTGGATAATCTAAAAGATGGACTAATTACAATTATACTAACCCTGTCGTCACCCCTATTATCGAAAACCGAAACAAAAATTTCGACATTTCATGTAAAATCCATTTGGCTGAGCGCTAATTAGTATGAAAAGTCAAAATTTTGGTTTCGTTTTTCGAAACTTGTTTTAATGGAAAGTAATTCAGTATCATGAACTGAACTTGCTTTAAAAAGCTTGTTGGTGTTTTAAAAATAACCCTGTATAAATTCTTCTTACACTTCTAGTAAACAAATCATTTAATGTCTAAAATAAATTTTGAGAACTGGGTAACTCGATTACAGAGTTTGTAGAGGTGTTTGTCGTTTTAATCAACTCCAAAACTCTTGAGACAAGCCCACGATTCAACTTCAAAGCTATAGATAAGGGAGGGCACCACCTGAATTTTATATGACGGCTTCTCCGAATAGATATCATTGGATTTTCAGATCATTGTGACATGACATTTACTTTTCCTTTGTTCAGGAAATACAGTGTCGATTTAATAAAGAAATTAAGATTTTTTTAAAAGATAACTTAACAAGCTTTCATTGGTGGCTTTGCCCGCGTGAATTAGGTATTGTAACGTTTTCAGAATTTGACAATCCCACGAGTACTCACTTTTTACCGGGTAAATCATAGTCATAAGTCATTTATTTGCAACATGTGAGCAAACAGTATTGAATGTGTTAATTCAATCAATAAACTATCTACATAATAAACTATTAATATTAATTAGGTCCATTCGAGTTCGTTTCAGTGCAAACATAGAAGCTCAAAATATGGTATAATTCATGCGAGCATATCAAGATTCGGATTTGTTATTCGGCAGTGTCGAGGCAATGATAATATAATTACTAAAGTAACAGACCCAGCGCCATAAAAATGATTGGAGGGCCTGAAAGTAGGCAAAACTAGAATTACGAGTAGGCACACAGAGATGGCAGCACACACGACTAGCAAAAAAGTCACAAAAAGAGTGTTGAATATGCTTTTAAAATATTTATTGCATTTCATATAAGTCATATAAAATAATTATTGTAGTAATTTAAGTAAATAACAGTAAAAAAAGATTTTTATGTTTTAACAAACAGCTATAGCACCATCTAGTGACAAGAAAGAGGAATAATTATGTTTATAAGGCGAGGCAGCCTGTGGGTTTGAAAAACCTCGACCATACCTACCCATATGGTCGAGGTTTCTTAAACCCACAGGCTGCTGAATCCTTATTTGATGCATTAGTATTCTCCTCATTTGATTAATTATCAATAAATAAATAAAAAAGTGAGGAGCGGCCTTGAGAGCAACGCAATCATATTATGGAGCTTTCACGAACTTATATATAAACTAACGCTGGAGAAAATTCATTTTTTTTATTTCTATAGTTAAAACAATGTTATGTGTATCCTTATTATCTATTAGGGAATTCAACACTTTTCGTTATGGGAATGGTTGGATACTTTCAGTTGGATGTTAGGAGTGAATTGCTTTATTAATTTACATATTTAAGATTTTGAGGGGTATATTCAACCCGAGATTACTTTCCTGTTTGGAGTTTACGTACCTGACAACTATCTTCGCGCGAGTAGGCATGAGTTATTTGTGGTGTCGGCAGGAAGAACAAATGTTCTCAATCAAGCGCGGTGGCGTCGTTTCCGGAAATACCATAAATATTGAATTAAAACCAATTTCGACTTAAAAAAAATCATCCGATATATTTTATTCGCTTGAACCTCACAAATTAAAATTAAACCAATTAATAATTATTATAAAATGGTTATCACAATATGTTTAAAACATAATTTATATAAATAAAACTTAATTATAGTAAAATAACATTACAAATAATTATTTCTGCTAAAGCGTTTACAAAATACATTAGCCTTACAGATGTAAGAATAATAATAGTACTTACAAGGCAAATTAGTAGCATAATATAAGCGAAGTTCTCCAAGCCTATTAAATGATCTGGTGTTTGTATGTATTTTCGATGATAACTTGATTATCTTTGACCAGACTTCATGAAATGTTCTGATTATAGACAAGACCGATTTTATTTCAAGTCAAATATATGAGGTTGTAATAGAAGTAGCGAGTTCACAGTAAATAGCTCAAGAATAAAACTAGTATCGTTTTAAGAGGGGATAACATTTCAGTAGAAACCTGTTCCAATACTTACATCAACACTCAACAACAATTACACCTGAAGTAGTAAGACGAGCACGACTACAAGATCAAACGACTTCCAAAAACAAGATTCCTTAAGAAACAACACACATAATGAAACAGCAATATAAAAGTTGTACACAGCTATTTACGAGTGCTCGATAGACGTGGTCACATAATAATGGCTAATGAAAGAGGCTGTTGGGTTTTGTGTGCGACTGTACGCGTACAGTTACTTACGAAAGTCTGTGGCGTCTCCTATATGCCATACAACTTCACTGCCATTTACGAGTGCTCGATAAACGTGATCACATTATAATGGCTAATGGAAGAGTCTTTTGGGTTTGTATGTGACTGTACGCGTTCAGTGATTTACGAAAGCTGTGGCAAACTGGCGAATACTTTATGCCACAACTTTACTGCCATTTAAGAGTGCTCGATAGACATGGTCACATTATAATTGCTAATGGAAGAGGCTATTGGATTTTGTGTGTGACTGTACGCGTACAGTCATTTTATGCCACAACTTCACTGCCATTTAGGGCCGGAACAGACGGGGCGCAAGTTGCGCCGCGTAACAGCTAATGATGAGCGGTGCATACATACTCAATCAACCCATTTGAATATTTACTCAGTAGATTGAGTAAATACCCGATAAATATTCGTATTTATCCATTTGGTGATTAGATTGATTTATACGAATTGCGATTCATACTTATATTAATATTCATTATTTCATGATTTCATGACAATTTTGAAACTAAAATCTAGTTTGCATTTGTAATTCTTGTAGGAAAGTGTGTGCATACACTATAAAATGCAGGTAAACGTCAAATGCGACGCTAAAATAAATGAAAATACCATTCTAATTATACATTGACAGTAAGATTCTTTGACTATCATTTTTCTGCTGGGAGGTGTGCAAAGACGTATTTATATGTTAAAATAAGTAAATAGACATCAAATGCGATGTCAATATATGAGCACGGTATATTTACTCTATTTATTAAATCTAGTGAGTAAATACTCAAATGGGTAGATCGAGTATTATCCACTGCCCATCTCTAGCTGTTACGTGACGCAACTTGCGCCCCGTTTGTTCCGGTACTTATGTGCTCGATATCTATCGATCTATCTAGCCGTGGTCACATTATTATGGTTAATAAAAGAGGCTATTGGGTTTTGTGTGCGACTGTGAGCGTACAGTCATTTTCGAAAGTCTGTGGCAAATACTTTATGCCACAACTTCACTGCCATTTATAAGTGCTCAATAGACTTGGTCTCACATGTTAATCGGCATGGCTTATAAAAAATCGTTGCAGAATTTGACGCTGGACACCCTCCGCATCAAGGCGTCTACCACGTCTTAATTAAAAAGAAATCTTTACACTTCATAAGACCTTCCCTAATGATCCAATTTTCATATCCGCATAATACAATGGGCCAGATGTAACATTTAAGTATTAGAAAATGCCTTATCTTTCTTTCTTTCTTTCTTTCTTTCTTATTACTTATAATTATAACTGTATTATAAGGGATATAAATTACGGGAAGACAATGAACGTCAATAAACGTATATATAAGACAGGGAGAAAATAAAGTGAAAGTGTGAGTTATTTTTATTATTCGTTGCATGGAATAACAAAAGATAAAAGAAAAGTGTGGCACAATGCAATCGTAGAGTTCTGAAGAAAGCCCTTGATATATGAAATAATGCTGTGAATTGTATGATTAAGGGAATAATAGTACAATCATCATTCGTTTCTCTGTATCCCCATTTAATATGATGACTATTAAAGTCTCCAATAACAATTTTAGTGGGTCTGTCATCAAAATTGTTGGTCTTTTCAAAAAGAAACAGTTGTCCAGGAGGTTTATGATAAGAAGTTACTGTATAGGTTTCCAAATGCAGCGTTATGGTTTCTATGCGTTTTCAAAATGACAATGGGATGAAAATTAGTGGATGGATGATTTGGAGAAAACAGTACTACCATATTTTGGGTCTGGGATCTCAGCAACGAGTGACATTCTGGGTATGTTGGTTTTGATTTGGTCGTGGTCGTTGTATGTTTCTTGTGTCGCATCGCCCTGTATACTGCGACATAGCTCAAATAGTTACAGCAGCGACATTCCATTAGCCTGCTGATTACGGCCAGGAAGCCCACAGGCTTTTGTAGTTAAAATTTGCACTCCAAAGTCCAAACAACAGAGCGTTTCGGCCGGTACGACGACCGAACCCTATCGGCTATTGAAGTTAGTAAATATCAATCAAGTAAGATTACAAATGCTTGTTGATTTCGGCCAGGACGCACACAGGCTTTTATAGTTCATCAAGTATGTAGGTATCAAATCAAGTAACATTGATTCCTTCAAAATTGTCTCCTTCTAACGCAATTATTAAATTACGTTGGAATGAGTCATGTTTGAATATACTCAGCTGAATTGAATATACTGAAGCTGAGTATACATAACCGAAATTTCAACTTTTCAATTACTCGAATAATGTTCGTATCTACAATTTAGATCCAGGTAAATTCAGACTCAGCAAGGCTGAATTTGCAAGAATTCAATTACTTACTTTGTATACTGATGGATAGCAACACGTCTGCTTAGAGACTCGTTTCCTTGTGAATAAATAATTCAGATTTTAGGGCTTAGGTAGACGAGCGAGATCGTGCCAGCGACAGCTAGCGACCCTAGTCGGTGAAGTCACCGACCTGTATCGAGCGACCGTCGGTGAACGTCGCTGACTGTCTCTGACCGTCGGTGAACATCGCTAACCGTCGCGCTACAATTCTTGACAGCACTGATGATTGACAACTATCGCGCAATGCAGGTCGCCGAGCATCGAACAACTCAGGTCACCGACCATCGCGCAACTCAGGTCGCCGGCGGTGATCGCCGGCATGACTGTTGCTCGTCTCTAAGAGCCCGTCTCTTCGAGTAAAATGTAGTAAAGTATTGACGATCAGTATGTTGTCTTGAATCATATACTTACGTATATCAAATTTTTACCTATCTCGTCGTTCGGTCTCGTTTTGTTTACTTGATCTACATAATCAATTTGTTTACCACAATTAATTTGTTGAAAGATTAATATTGCACGATTGATAATTATAAACAAATCAAATTGTTCGAAAATGACGTTTCAAATTGATTAGATTTTTTTTAAATATTGCTATAAAAAGACAACAAAGACATGTTTGTTGTTCAAAGTGCAAATTTAAATATTCACTCCCTAATTCATAAAAAAAAAATACAGACGATTGCTAAACCTATCTTAGTTATAATATGTTTTGCCCTGTCATTCCTTTTAATATTTGACATTGCAAGAACAGGACAAAAACTAAAACAGATTTAGCAAACGTTTGTATATTTTTATGAATAAAGGGGTATTACGTGTTTAAATTCCTAGCAAATTTCCCAAAAATTCGAGTGACAGTATTAAATTTTTCTTCCACGCTGGTCTAGGAGCAAAGAAAAAACTTAGAATGTTCCAGCTGCTTCTCTTCTCCCGCAGATTGTAAAAGCCGATTGAGGGAATGGGCGAAAATGTAAATCATGTTAATGGGCGATGCGTCTAGCAACCCGTCACTATATTGAAAACTTTTCTATCTTCTCGCTCACTATCACGCTAAAAGTGGCTTTTGAGTCTTTCGGCCTTGGGTTCTGTCAGGCCTGTGTCCCTCCCCGTTTAGGTATCAAAACCTACAAAATTCAGTAACATGAATCTTTTGTCCCGAGTAATAAGAATGACATTGGCTTGCAATGGATGTCTAGGTATCTGAACGAAGAGGCGAGAAGTTCTGACGCGAGCTAAATTAAACCATAGCGCTAACCACAATAAGTAGATATTTCTTTGATTTTTTTTTTTCTGAGTAAGTCTTCTGTACGTAGTACTTATGCTGTAGTTATGTCTGCTTAGAGACGCAAGATACAAAATGTTCTGTCTTCCTCATTAGGGACAAAGATCTGATAGTATGAATGTATGTAGAATTATACTTTTAACACTTTCACCCTGAGACTTTATTTCTGTTGTCTTGCTCCCAGCGCGAGGCATAGTGAATCGAAAATAAATACCTACAACCTAAAAGGGATGTGGGTACTTAGGTTATGTTTAATAAGAATAGTTGTTTGTCGGAAATATCCGAAGCTCGCGAAATGGGCACGAAAATGTGTGTCGGATAAATCTGACGTTCGCAGTGAAGGGGTAACAATTTTACGAAAAGAGTTTATACTGATTTTCTTGAACTGTAGCTAAACAGTGTCTTTAACGATTTGTTAACTCTCCTGTAACTTCTGATTCGGGGAAACCCTTGATGGCAAGGCCTTTTGATTTGTTAGAGTGTTGCTGGTATTAAGAGATCAAGAATGATCATTTACAACGTCATAATCGCGTACGAGCGTTTGTATGAAAAGTAAGACGGAAAGGCCGCTCTTAAGAAAAAATACTATGAATCACGTTAATAACAGGCGATGTGAGCGGCACATCACTATTTTGATTCCTTTTTAGGGTTCCGTACCCAAAGAGTAAAAACGGGACCCTATTACTAAGATTCCACTGTCCGTTTGTTATACAGCTCAAGATAGATCGAGATGAAGGATCTTTGTGGCCGCCTTCTGCCCCAGATAGGGGATACAAGTCAAGTCACTGTCCGTCTGTCTGTCTGTCACCAGGCTGTATCTCATAAACCGTAATAGCTAGACAGTTATATTTTTACAGATGACGTATTTTCGTTGCCGCTATAACAACAAATCAAATAAAATACGTGATTTTTATACAAGAATACGGAAACTTTCATGTGCGAGTCTAACTAGCACTTGGCCGGTTAGTCCATTATCTCGCCCACCATCGTACCAAAAACCTTCAATTTTGCGACCCTGGGCTATGTATGTTGAGCCGTAAGACTCAAAATGCTATATCTGGTCCATTAGATATAGCGACGTGATAGTGTACGTATGTATGAAAAAGAGAAAACGCCGTTTGATATCCAAGTACGAGTAAGTGTGTTGACAGTATTGTGTTTAAAGTGTTACAAGTAATTTCTGGGTAAAACCAAAAATGATTTATTCTTCATTGATATTAAAACCAATTTTACAGGTATGGCACTTCATAGGAGCGGAGTATCATTTATGCTTACTACTACTACTACAAAAAAACTAAAGGTACATCCGTAAACACGTCAATGTGTGTCTGTTCGCCTTCCAATACACGCACCAGGCGAAAACGGGGGAGATGTGCGGGGACGAAGACGGGGGACGCGTATTGCCTGGGACCCTAAATTCCGAGCTGTATGTAATACTTATACTAATTTTGTGCCAATTTATCCAGGGAAAGCCGAGTAAAATCGTAAATTAAGTTTTAAAACGAATTTTCGACTTCTAAACCAATCTAGAAAAAAGCTTAGTGACCTTTGCGTGCTGCTTTATTCATAATATTTACACCAATTCACCCACAAAAACTGAGCTTCAAGGCCCTATTCACTCTGTTAGCAAATGAAACTAATTGTTAAAATACTAAAAACATTACGAGCGGTTTAATATCAAGCTAGTAAATAACATTAGTTACCTTTGCGTGTTACTCGCAATTTCTGGGAAGACCGAAAGTAATACTTCATTCATATTTCACCAATTTACCTACGCAAACTGAGCTTCAAGGCCCTATTCATTCTGTAAGATAATAAAAAAAATTAAATTACAAAAAACATAACAATTAGTTCAATATCCAGATAGTAACTAACATTAGTTACCTTTGCGTGTTTTGCGATTAGTGAGGAAGACCAAAAGTGATACTTCATTAATATTTTCACCAATTCATCACAAAAACTAAGTTTCAAGGCCCTATTCACTCTGTCAGAAAATGAAACAAATGTTAAAATACCAAAAACGAGTGGTTCAATATGCAGCTAGTAACTAATATAAGTTACCTTTGCGTGTTACTAGCGATTTCTGGGAAGACCGAAAGTGATACTTCATTCATATTTACACCGATTTACCCACGCAAAACCGAGTAATATCGTATAATACCGCACTTTGGATCGCGTGACGAGACCGAGTAATACGCGTGTGACGCCTCACTACGTAACTTAAAGTACTTTGCTTTGTAATCGATATGTTGAACTTGCGATGTGGCAATAAAAGTCACTTAAAGTGATTTGTTAGATCTGTCTGTCTATACTATGAAGAAGCGCATTTTCCTTCCGTATTTTGTAATACTCGTATACAATATATAACAAAAACCCTGTCCTATCCTTGTAGGAGGAACTCAGATCGTCAATATGAATAACTTTTCATATGGGACCAATGCTTGAAACTCAAAAAAATTCGACATTTTTATACAATACAAAAGTGTTCGGCCGGCCCGGCAATTTGTATGATAATGACGAGTTTTTTCGAGTCTCAAGCATTGTTTCCATAGGAAAAGTTGTTTCTATTGACTGTCTGAGTTGCTTCTATATTATAATGGATCGAACAGGTTTTTGTTACATATTGTATACGAGTAATACAAAATACGGAAGGCCTCATGGTTAGTCAAGAAAAAAATGCTTTTTCACTTTACTTGTATGGGAGGGAGCTACCCAAAATCATTTTTTTTTCAATATTTTATTTTAACACTTTTTCCGCCTAATTAATATACATACCCATGCCAAATCACAGCTTTCTAGTACTAATAGTCGCTAAGTAAAACCGCGGACGGACAGACAGACAGACATGGCGAAACTGTAAAGGTCCCTTGGTTACTACGGAACCCTAAAAACCTAATAAAATATATGTTCCACGTCATTCTGCTTTCTATCCGCGGTTCCAGCTCCCCCGTCACTTTCAAATAGACCTGCGATCTTACAGATCTCCCCTTACCCCCTCACCCCGAGTTTGGAAAAATCTCGTCTTAACCTAAAACATGTGTTCATATGTGTGTGCAAAACTAAGCACAGTGATCAGCAAATCTCAACGTAATATAATACGTTTACTCACACAAGTAAACCGTTCAATTTCTCATTGAAAGGCGTAATCGTAGATTCTCATTGTGTTTAGCTTCTATAACTTGTATATGTGGCAAGGTCCTGCTGGGTACTCGTTAATACACGGTGTTGCTAGCTCCAAATTATATTTGCGGTACTTATTAGATTGGATTGATGATATTTACGTGTGGAGTTGTTTTGTTTCTTGAATTTATTAACTGTCTCGTCTTTTTAGGGTTCCCTACCCATTGGATAAAAACGGGACCCTACTCGTATTATTAAGACTCCGCTGTCCGTCTTTGCGTCTGTCTGTCTATCATCAGTCTGTAATCTTCTGAACCGTGATAGCTATTCAATTGAAATTTTCACCGATGTTGTTTTTTTGGTGCCGTTATAACTACAAATACTAAAAACAGAATTAAATAACTATTTAAGTGGGGCTCGCATACAAAAAACGTGAAGATAATGGTACGGAACCCTTAGTGCGCGAGTCCGATTCGCACTTGGCCGTTTATTTCTTTTATTTGTTGTAAGTATATTTTATCAATTTTATTAAGTATTTAAGTGCCAGTTACAATAATGCCGCCAGACGACATTCCTCCTGGGAATGTTGTTAAAGTTTTGTGCTTATTTGGCAAAGATACCCCTGTATTTATAAAAATTAACAACCGTTTGGTAAACCTATTTTACTTAAAATATCTTTTGCCCTTTCCCTCTTTTGAATATTGGACATTGAAAGATCGGAACTAAACATATTTTAATTCAAATAGGTTTAGCAAACGTTTATAATATTTTATGAATAAGGGGCTTAGGAAATGCAAGTACTTACTGCTTTTAGTCGCTTTATATTACATGTATGGGAAGAGATGTATACATCAGAATTACGTTCATTGTCCAGTTTTTTTTCTCTACCTAATACACGCATCGCTTTTATCACTATGATTTTTGACAAAATTAATACAAAATGTTAAAAAAACTAAAGACTTTAGTGTTGTTCTCCGCCAAGTGAAAGATAAAAATTGCGCATAAATTATGCAAAGAAAAAAAACTGGAGAATGTCCGCTATCCTGATTGTATGCAGCACACATGAAATCCAAGATAATGATAAAAAAAAATCAATATTATTGATAAATCTATTTTAGTACATGATTCTTTAAGAAAATATAGTCATAAATCATAGTAGTTTACATATTTGCCATACAAATTATTATCAAATTGAAAATGCTAACATAAGGTCCAATTCACACTAAGAACATTTTAATAAAGTTACCATTTTACTCGTAACACATCCTCAAAATATCAACTATTGTGTAACTTCATGACGTCAAGTTAATAAGATAGAGAAATAACGTCAAAACGTGAGACGAAAGAGATGAAAGCTCTGGGAATATATGAGAAAAGACGACGAGGTACAATTTTACGAGAAAAGTGACGCTGCGGAGCAAAGAGCGTAGCTTTAATTAATGAACAGCGCACATACTGAGTGAAAATTAGTCTGAAAGGAGCGTTTATTGTTTCACCAGGTTCACCCATCTGTTGGTTAATTTTGTAAACATATACTTATGCTATACTAGCTGTACGCGCGGGTTTTGCTCCTTGTAGGAATTTCGGGATAAAAACTAACCTATATCACAGAATAAGTACTAGTAATCACGTACAGAAGTCTTACTCAGAAATTCCAAGAAATATCTACTTAATATGCACGGTTTAATTTAGCTTGCGTTAGAACTCCTCACCTCTTCGTTTAGATACCTAGACATTCATTGCAAGCCAATTTCATTCTTATCAATCTGGACAAACGATTCATGTAACTGAATTTTCCCCTCCGGAGTGGTCATCGCGCGCATAGTAATAATGTATGTATATTTTTGATACCTAAACCGGAAGTGACACAGGCCTGCCTATGTCGTTCCCTAGGCCTCAAACTATATCCGTACCAAATTTCATCTAAATAGGTTCAGTAGTTGAAGCGTGAAAAGGTAACAAACCAGAAAATCTACAAACTCACTTTCACATTATTATATTAGTTGGGAAGTTGGGATTGGGATAAGAGGAAGAAACATTAAGAAACATATTTTCTGATAAAATAAAAGTAATGTGAAAACTCATCACCGGACATAAATAAATAAATAAATATATAGGGACAAATTACACTGATTGAGCTAGCCCCAAAGTAAGTTCGAGATTTGTGTTATGGAATACTTACTCAAAGATACTATATTATATAACAAATACATATATAATTAAACATTTAAGACCCAGGACGTTTTGAAAAAAGCCATTTTCCTACTTGCCCTGACTGGGGATCAAACCCGGAACCTCTGGGTGGCGGACTAGCATGGTGACCACTACGCCACGGCGGTCGTCAAATTATAAATTCATATTCATTTATTCATCGCTAACATGTTGCATACAAGATGACAAATATTTGTTTTTTTTTATTGGTGCAGTATAATATACATATATCCAGTTCAGGTGTGACGATGCAGTTGTCAAAATTCACAACGGCGGTGGTATATACTGCCTAATCCCGTTTGCATCCTCAGGTAACGCTTCAAAACCCGGAGTTCGCTGACTAGCCTAAGTGATTTCACGAGGTAACTGGCTTTAACACAGAGCTACTGCCTTTTGACCGCCGCAATCCAAAGAGTAGACAAGAACCAATTTTCGGATAGGTTGAGCAAACGTTAGATGGCGTTCGGAACCTTTCTTTTCGGATTATCAGGTGATTCAAGCCTGCAATATCCTAACAGGACAGGAAACCATTTTTTACAATGTATATTTCCCAGTGGGATTTTAACCCCCGATCTCCCGGATCACAAGACAAACGCGTGTCACGGGACCACGGTACACTAAGTTAAAATTATTTTGAAAGGAGTATTTATTGTCTTGCCGTGTACACCCATGTGTTGGTTAATTTTGTAAATATATAGGTATACAATACAATATGAGGAGTAGGAACACCTAAAAACCTTTTTTTTTTGGGTCAACATACAATTTTACATTATATTTGTCACAGAATATTATAAACCGCTTGGCTATGTCGGTAACCTTCATTCATTTCGAACCATTCGTTCGAATTAGTTCATTGAACTGGCATTGAACGCGTTTATTATCATTTTTAGCCAGATATTTAGACTACCCTTCTACCGTCATGTTGCTGGCAGACTGAGGAGCGGCGATGGATGTTCGGCTGTCAAGGGTAACTATAACGGTCTACCCTTTTTTTTTTCGTCGTTTGTTGCATAAGTCCCTACACACAACACTGAAGATGTCCTTTTGGGAAATGTTTTTGTTGTTCGCGCACACACACACACACACACACTTTAAACAGCTCAATCACTGGATTCCACGTCCCCGGTAACTTGAAGCCATCTTTTCGATTGAAATTGGGATGCTTCTTTATTTTAATCGCCTCTCTAACTAAACGTGGTATATAGTGACGTTCAGTCGCAAGTATTTGTATTTGTTTATTAGTTTACTTTTTTACAACGAACTTACAAGTAAAAACAGCAATACTTTTTTACAAAGAACTTACAAGTAAAAACTTAAGCTTATCGTTTAACCAATTAGAAGTAAACCCAGCATGGTTTGGGTAACAATCATTTTTTAATAATATGTATAATGAATCTTGCAATTGTAGTTCGCCGGTAAGGTGCAAATATCTATAACACTCTCACTGCCAAGTTAAAAGACACAGTAGAAAGCCTGTTGTTTGGGTACCGCCAGCGGACCCCATTGGCAGGGAGACTGTTAATAGAAGAGAAACCAAAATAATAATACAAATAATAATACGTTCATAGACTTTCCAATATGGCACTTCGAAATTTATTTAAGGACATATGATGAATATTGGCAAATCCACTGATCTTGTTGTACAGGCTAGATATTCTGTATTTTATTTATATCTGGCTTGAAATGATGATTATTGCGGTAAGTCGTAGTATTGTTTGTTTGTTTGTAATAACTTTATTGTACCAAACCATTTATACAAATACAAAATACAGAAGAGCAAATATACAAAGGTGGAATTATCTATTGATATTAATGTCAAAAACACTTCAGACTTTATCTTTTCCACCAGCTTTAGTTTCTTACACATGTCTTCTACATGAAACAATATTATTAGTTATATTTCAAGTTTAAGTAAGTACATAGACACATTATTAATTAAAAAACCTGTAAGAAACACAAGCCGTTGAGCCGTGATAGCTCTCACACCTAAACGTGAAATGAAAGTGTGGGGAAATTATAAATAATAAATAAATAAATATATAGGGACAAATAACACTGATTGAGCTTACCCCAAAGTAAGTTTGAGACTTGTGTTATGGGATACTAACTCAACGATACTATACTTTATAACAAATACATACATAGAAAAACATCCAAGACCCAGGACAATTAGAAAAAGGCCATTTTCCAACTTGCCCTGACCGGGGATCGAACCCGGGACCTCTGGGTGGCGGACGAGCATGGTGACCACTACGCCACGGAGGTCGTCACTTTATTAATTATTTGAACTCTTTAAGTACAGCTGCAGTAATTAATCTTTGATAGGCTGTAAAGTAAGTTATCAAGTATTTCCTTTACCTTTTCATACAAGCAATCTATTTTTTTGTAAAACTTTTCACAGCAGAGGGATTTTCGCAATATAAACCTCAAGTGGTTTTACTTCTCAAAGATATAATTGCTACCATGATGCCTAAATGTTAACATCTAAAACTTTTATTAAGATACAATGCTGAAAGCAAGCTACATTGTACCTAAGGGCCAAAATAAAAGTATTTAAACCCAAAGTTGAGGGCTTTTTGTTTTACGATAGCTGTGAGTATGTCTGAGGTAATAATCTAGATGTGCAGTCCAAGAGGGTATTTTCACTCGATTTATAATTAAATAAATAAATATAAATAAGTAGTGACAAATCACACAGATTAAGTTAGCCCAAAAGTAACTTCGAGACTTGTATTATGAGATACTAACTCAACGATACTACATTTTACAACAAATATGAATGAATAAAAAACTCTTTATTGCACCAATACAAAAAAATAACGTACAAAAGAAGTTTTAAACTTTAAAATACATAGGTGCAATGGGCGGTCTTATCGCTTAAAACGATTTCTTGCAGACAACCGATGGATGGATAGGAATGTAGGCACGTCAGAAATGACGATGGTGCCAAGAAAACTATAAGTTAAATCAATAGGTAGCTAAGGTTACTTTTAATTTACATAATACACTACACGTATATTCTACAATACACTTAAATAAAAAATACTTATAAACAATATGCATATACAGATAAACATCCAAGACCCAGGCCAATCAGAAAAAGATCATTTTCCATCTTGACTTGACTGGGGATTGAACCGGAAACCTCCTGTGTAGAAGACGGGCATGTTAATCATTATTAAAAAAATATCATTTGAGCTACTGCGGTCAATATTTATAAGCCTAAATTGAGTTCGATCCGATTATAACACTATGTCTTGAAATAAACTATGAATTTGTACCTGAAAATTTTCTTTCAGTCATATGCCGAAGTAATAAAAAAATTAAAAACTTCTTACTTAGGCATCACTGGACTTCGAAAAATACATATATTTTTACGGTCCAGTGCTGCCTTTATTTGAAACAAATTAATTAAATGAAGACGGAGATATTTTTAAAATTTTGGTTTTATCATGCTCTAGATAATCCTTCAAACTTCTTTTTAAAGTTTAAGGTGAGAACGTGAAGCTTTTCTTTGCACAGATGCAAAAAACGACCACTTTTGGCAAATGTGCGTAATTAAAATTATACTTTTCACTTTAAAAAAATACCTTATATTATTATTTAAAGGTTGCCCCAGGAACTGATGTGCAAAATGACCTACAGCTGTTTGTAGCTGGTAAATGGTACCGACTTTCAAGCATGGCCGACATCTGGAGCCCAAGGGCAAGATCAATTTCGGATAGCTCGCTGTAACACCGTTGTAAACTTTACAATAAATACTTAAAATAATAATGTTCCATACAGGCTGCTATGAAAAAAGGCAAAAATCCGATACTCGTAATAGGCGATACCACAGAAAAAAAATCCAAAGAAATATCTACTCAATTTGTAGAGACTATGGACCTCCACTTGCTACGATTGAATAAATAATTAGGAATAAATCCATTGCAAGCCATTTTTATTCCTATTACTTTGGATAAACGATTCATATTACTGAATTTACCACTCCGGAGTGGTCGCCGCGCGCATAGTAATAATGTAGTTATATTTTTGATACCTAAATGGGGAGTGCACAGGCCTGGCGATGCGTGCATGTAGCAAACCAATCTCTATTTTGATTCCCTTTTTCCTCCTTGATAACCACCATTATTAGGCTGAACCTACTACGGGATAAAGCAGTGATAGTGTATTTGTATAAACATACATACTATCATGTCTTTATTCTTAACGGGGCAGACAGAACAGAGAAATTGATGTATCTTGCGGCAGGCCTGTGTCACTCACCGTTTAGATATCGAAAATATACCTACATTATTTCTATGCGCGCGGCGACCACTTCAAAGGGGAAAATTCAGTTACATAAATCGTTTCTCTAAAGTAATAAGAGTGAAATTAACTTGCAATGGATGTCTAGGTATCAAAACGAATAGGTGAGGAGTTTTAACGCGAGCTAAATTAAACCATAGCGCTAACCACATTAAGTAGATATTTCTTTGAATATCTTTTCTAAGTAAGACTTCTGTACGTGAGTACTAGTATTTATTCTGTGCTAGCGGCTCTAAGCAGACAAAGCCCATACTGCAAGACTCAAAAAGACACTTTTAGCGAGATGATGGGCGAAAAGATGGAAAAGCAATAAATATAGTGATGGGTTGCTAGCAGCATCGCCTATTAACATGATTCGCATTTTCACCAATTCCCTCGATCGGCTAACGATTTGCACGGGAAGAGAAACAGCTGCTATATAATACAAAACAATACCCTATATTTCACAAAATAAGTAAATACAAGACATGATTATGTTCGCAAAGCAATTTCTTCCAGGAAACCTCGCTATATAGAAAAAAGTATTAACGCTATATAGAATAGGTCGATTCCTATTCTAGATAGCGATGTAATAGTACACATTGACTCCACAATATTGTATTGATAACCGATTTACATTTAAGTATGCGAAATTTATGCTCAATCTGTTGAGGCTAACTGGTTGAAAATTTTGTGCGCACTAAACACTAAAGCCGCCGACCCGCCGAGCATGTCGGCAACCTGCGCCCGCACGTGTTGCTCGCCGACACGTCGGTGGCTTGCCGGCGACTTGCCGGCGGCTTGCGTACGCAAGCGCTCAGGTGCCCGGCGACATTTGAGCTGTAGCACGGCAATCACTAACTGCCAGCCAAATAAGTTCCTGATGTCGAGCCGCCAACATGCCGCTGACATAGTTTTCCGACTTGCAATTTGTGAAGCCGCCTACCTAGCCCGCCGGCAAAAAGTTGCCGACAACTGTCGGCGGGTCGACGGCTTTGGTGTGTAGTGCGCTTTTACCTTAACAAACCCCAAGATACACCTAGGGACAAAATACATTGCAAGTAAAATTTGTATTTATGATGACACGAGAATCAACGCGAAACGAATTTTTTTTTACTAGCTTCCCGTGTCATCATTGTCTGGTCTTTTCAGTCTCCATTGCAGGAGCATGACCCTCAATACTAGGTTGGGGTACCGTAAAATAGGTTGATACCTACTCTAAATAGTGATGGTTGTTATATACTGGGCATATAACAAGGATCGGATCATATGATCCGAGTGGACATACCCTTTTAAGGCGAGGTTAGAAGATAGTGGGCTGGAACTAGGTATTGCCATAAAAGCCCGGAGTCATGCTTACGAGTATTTATGTCTGACAGGTCAAGGCATGCGATATTTTTGCGAGTGAAATTTCGCGAAAAAGATTGTTTTTGCTTTCGTGCAGTTCGAAACTTTGTTTCAGGTTTTTGTTTCATGTTGGGTGAGTTATTGAATCTGCCTTATTTATTTATAAGTTTTGCGATTGAGATTTATGAATGGCAGGGAAAGTATTTTTTTTTAATAATTTTTCCATGTCCAATTTAAATGCATGACAGCTCTTGAGCAGCTATTTTATAACGATGAAATAATATTTTAGTATTTTAAACTATCTGATAATAAGATTTTTTTGTACAAGCTTTAATTGTTAGGCCTAAGTACTCATCAAAACAAACTTAATGAGGCTAAAGTCGATGGACCACTTTCCGTCTCCGTGATCAGACCATTGACATTGTCTACGATAAGGTTCCTGTCACGACAAATCATAGTATTTTGTTTTATTACTGAGTTATAAATATAATATCGTTGAGTTAGTATCCCATAACACAAGTCTCGAACTTACTTTGGCTAGCTTAATCAGTGTTATTTATCCATATTTATTTATTTAGTTCTTTCGAATATCTCCCGGCGCCATCATCAGAAAAGTTCATTGAATCCATAATATGATATTGTCACCCGACTTACACGAATATGCAAAATTTCAGTTCTGTCGGTTGAAGACAACTGATTGAAAATTTAGTCGCAATATTTGACAAAGATGCGTAAATACAAGATATTACATTGCAAGATAAGAACAAATATTTTGTAGTCCATGCATGCCAATTTGTGGTAAGAATGCTAAAGATCGTGCGGATGTAGATTATATGAATTATTGAAAAGTATGGTATACGTATTTTTCCTTTCCTATAATTAGCAAATAATGACGATGATAAATCACATTAAAATTTCGCATGACGTCACGATCAGTTACGATATTTAACCAAATGTAACGTAAACCCACTCCGAAAATTCGATGCGCTGTATCTTTGTGAATTTTTACTACTTTGCTAATAGAGAAATATTGGTGTTGATATTTACTTTTAGATTATTTAGTTGACTAAAAAATTAATATATTTTCAGATCCCTATTGTCACTGCTAGAATATCCTGCTTGGGAAAGCAGTTACTAACTAAGCATGAGATGTTAGCTCTAAAAACTAAGTAGCTTCTTAAAATATCCACAGGAATAAATAGAATAATAAAATGGTCGTACTTTAGCCTAAAGTAAGGTATGCCGTGTGATTTCCAGCCTAAAGTCTTTAGGCTGGAAATCACACGGCATACCTTCATTCTAAATTATATTTCTTTATATTATTGAACCTGACGTCTAAAAGTAAAAACCTATTTTTTAACAAGAGACCTTACTACTGGCAAACAAAATATTCGTATAAAAAACTAATGCCCGACTACGGGAGTCATATTCAATTACATTCAATTCATTTATTTTTTTGCATAAATGTAGGTTACAAAAGTTGATGATTATCTTAAAGTGCCAATACATTTTGCCTTACAAGGCGTGTCAAAATGAACTTACAGTGTCAAAATGATTTAATTACAATTAATTATATAGTTATTTTATTAGTCAAAAAATAACATTTGTCAATTATGATTTTTTTAAATTAAATTTTAAAAAGATTATCATTCAAGTCCTTCAAAGCGTCCGGGAATTTGTTGTACAGTCTTGGACCTATGATATACACAGTTCTATCATATGTAGCCATGTCGGAGATTTGTTGAGGAAAGATTTGCACTTTATATCTTGTAGCTCTGGGATGCTTATTTACAATTTGCCTAAATTTATGTATATTCTTCTTAACGTACATACACGCTTCTAAAATAAATAGAGAATAAATTGTTAGTATATTAAGTTTTTTAAAATAAGGAGCACAGATATCTCTTTGTTTTGCTCCAAACATGGCTCGAACACATTTTTTTTGGGTTCTAAATAGTGGCAGTAAATGAACATTCGCATATATTGTACGGCTAACACTGTATATATTTTTCAAATGTGCCAATCAAGACCTTTGGATTGATACCCCACTTAATACTGAAAAAAATAAAAAAATGTTTGACTCTCACTTTTTATATGTTACAAATCCGCTATTTTCCAACAAGTCAAATCAAACACTTTTTCTAAACGTCAAAACAAACATTTTGTATGGGATTTGTATGAAATACAGGCAGAAGACGTCACAGTTTCTTGGAGTCAAATAGCGATCTTGTAATCAGTCTTTCTGCAATAATAAATCTAAAATTACGTCGAAATCGATATGTTTAAGCACAAGTGACATTATTATGCGACGTTTTGTTTTCATATCAGTACAAAATAATTTATTTTTGACCCAGGAAAATACCCAATTGTAGCCTGTCTCCCTAAAAATAATGATGAATAGTTTGACATATCATTTGTGAAAATTGGACAAGTGATTTGGATGATACGGTATAATAGACACACATATCCACATACAGCCTTACATATACTCACACACACACACACACACACACACACACGTGTGTGTGTGTGTGATAGGCACGCCACCTGCCACAATTAGCACATAAATCAGAGCTAGTAGACGTCCTGCAATCGCAGCTCATGTTCCGATGTACCAAACTATATAATAGGTACCTACATACTGTATCTTTCCTAATGAATATCGATAGTATCGATAGCCAATAGTTTTCAATACTAATGAAATTATCAATTGTATTAATTGTGTTGTAAAGATGATAGGCACGCCATTTGCCACAATTAGCACATAAATCAGAGCTGGTGTACGTCCTGCAATCGCAGCTCATGTTCCGATGTACCAAACTATATAGTAGATACCTACCTACTGTATCTTTTTTAACGAATTAATTGTAAAGTTTAACTTCTAGCGTTGCAAGCAATATATAAAATATCGGTAGTCTATCGATATCGTGAACTTGGATAACATTAACAATATCAATAGGACTGTCGATAATTATGGTATTATTTGTATTAAGAACTACTGTCAGTTAATTTACTATAAATACTATTGATACTATCGATAGTGTCGATAGCCAATAGTTTGCGATACTAATGAAATTATCAATAGTATTAATTGTGTTGTAAAGATGATAGGCACGCCTCCTGCCACACTTAGCACATAAATTAGAGCTAGTGAATGTCCTGCAATCGCAGGTCATGCTTTAATGTACCAAACTATATAATAATAGGTTGACTGTTTCATTACTATTGTTATTTTTAGTTGTAATGAATTGTAAAGTTTACCTAGTGTTGCAAGCAATAGAATAAAATACCGATAGTCTATCGATACTATCGTGAACTCGTAAAACAGTAACAATATCGATATATCGATACTATCTATAGCCAATTGTTTGCAATACTATTAAAATTATCAATAGTATCGATATTTTTGAATTAGAGCCGTGATATCGATATTTGGAGCTGAATATTGATATTAAAATACTATCGCATAGTATACATATACACACACACACGATACACATACTTACATATTATATATATTTATATATTGTGGCAGGTTCTATATAGTAACTACTTACAGTAAATCTGACGTACTGCACCGTCTATTTTTAAATATTCACTTCTCCCTCTACCCAAAGGTTGACTGGAAGAGATTGCTATGCGATAAGTCCGCCTTTGTCTTCTTTTTTCTGTTAATTGTTTTTCTTTTTGTATATGGTGCAATAAAAAGTATTTGTATTGTATTGCATCATTACCCTTCCTCTTGGCTTTGCCATAGTCGGGTAAAAATAAAAATAAATACATAAACTCCATACGTGAGACACTAAGTAAACATACACTCAAGGCTCATAAAATATAGTACGCAAACACTTTCCAAGTGACCCGCTGCCGTACACGAGAGCACTCAGCCAATAAAACTAGCACGTATGTTGTTTCTGTGCGATAAAACGCGCTCTCACTGATATTGCGTTAAAATTATATTTCAGTAAGTATTTCAAATTGTCACACATTTCAAATAATATAACAATAAGTACACAAGGTAGAAATTAAACTATAGGTAAACCAAATAATAAAACGAAAACCTAACTTTATAATTATGATATTCCAGTCAAAAGTTTTGCTATTTGGGGGTGCCGCCGTTTTTGTTAACAAAAATAAAAATATGATTATATTTGTACGCACACTGTCAAATAGGATCCCACATTTTTTTTATTTCTCCAAAGTTATTTATTATATAAACAGCACAATACATAAAATAAATAAATAAACAAAAAATTTAATAATTTACCTATAAACTAAAATATATCTAATTAAAAATAAAACATTATATTATGAAAAAATAGACCCCAGATCGCTACGGTCGCAAGGCAGGGTGCCTAAGAGACTGGCAACATTGCCTCGTTGTATGGCCAGACTTAATCTCTGGCCAAACTGCGCACCAGCTCTTAGGTTCCCAGAAACATCGATCAGGCAATAATATAATTATAATCTTATCATATAAATAAGGGGTCCGGCCGTTAAGCCCACAGTCCTTGAAGCACCCGGCCGGGAATCACCCAAATATTAAAATTTGTTTGTCCGCGAAGCCCCCGTTTTATTATTTTCTTGCTTAAACAAGTGAGTACTGTTCAGAGCAGAAGCGTTAGAATGAAGTATTATTTATTCGAGGGTTTTCGTTTGGTTATTTATTTTCAATCTGGATGAGGTTGGAACATGTCGGCCAGTAGCTGACTCTTTACGTGAGTAACCCGTGCTGTACTGATAATGTCTGAGTCTTACGTTAGTTCCAATTGCTAATTGCTAATTCTTAACACTAAGTCATAATAAGATCATGCATGATGAACAAATTATTTATTGTAATCACGACACGTTTATACAAAATTAAATTATGATTCAATAACACTTTTATTGCCAACAGTACTTGCTCAAATTTTCGTTAAAAAAATTATATTTTACAATCGGGGGCTTCACGACTGTAGACTTCGCGGACAAACAAATTTTAAAATTCGGGTGCTTACAGGCCGGGTGCTTCACGGAATGTGGGCTTAACGGCCGGACCCTAAATAAGGACCCACTTTCTGTCTTACATACTTTTACTTTAATTTGAATCAGAAATGTATCTGCTGATTCCTCAAATCGTACACGAGGTCAAAGCTGCTCACTTTTTATTTATTATTACAAACTTTTATTTAGTTTCATGTCCCGTTGTCTGTTTGTCTATCTGTCATCATGTCTGTCTTTAATCAAATCTTGCAAGTTAAAGATCCACTTTTCGGTGTCCGTTTGAACTGAAATTTTGCACGCCTGCAGATGTCGTGTGTCAAATGACATGGAGCTGATCTGGTGTTGGAGCCAGAAGGTGGCCATAGAAACGCTGTGATAATACGCTCCAAACCCATCCATTTTGTGCTCGTTTGATTTGTCTTAAGAAGTGTTTTCAACTTTTAAATTCATTGTTTTAGATAAAAGCTTGTTTTAAATTTCTTTTTAAATAATTACTTTGATTCCTTTTCAGGGTTCCGTAGTAAACAAGGAACCCTTATACTATCGCCATGTCTGTCTGTCTGTCTGTCCGTCCGCAGTTTTACTCAGATACTATAAGTACTAGAAAGGTGTAATTTGGTATAGGTATGTATATTATATTAATGATGCCAAAAAATTAAATATACAGTCAATTTTTTGGGGTAGCTCCCATACAAGTAAAGTAGGAGTCAATTTTTTTTTACTGACTAACCCATCGTGTGGGCTATTGTTGAAAAGGTCTTTTAAAAATTTGTGAGTTGGCAAACATCATTTTTCGATTTAGGGATCCCTTTCTGAAATATATGATTTATATTGCAAATTTTTGTTAGAGTCAAGTGTCCCCCCTTCTATCTATTATAAGGTTATATATGGACATAATAAAAAAATCACAGCAGTAGTGTATAAAACGAATAAAGGAAGGAGCTAAGTAGGGTTTACAAATCAAAAAGTTATAAGTAACCAACTTATAAAATGTACTCAGAAAAGGAAAAGTTCATACAAATTCAGTAGAAAATTAGTTTTTAGATGTTTTTAGTGGCGCGAACTCAAAGTGCGCATTCGCAAATATGGAACTCTACACTGCGCGAGGCCCGACACGCACTTGGCCAGTTTTTTTGTATCGATCTCGTTAAAAAACTAACACTTGTGTCAGATCTTTTGTGCTACCTAAAAGCATCTGACGAAGCTCAATTAGTGTAGATGTTTCAATGATTTACCGGTTATTCAAAATTTAAATGTTCATTCAGTATTATGACCCTTACAGTTACTTTTATACGTCAATAAGCATAGATTACGTAAAGTTTAAAATTACAATTTACGCAAACTATACTTATTGTCCTATAATTTAAAATTTATTTTTAAAGAAAAGCTTCGCCACGACCATTTCTGAGAAGAAACGCTGAAAGAAACTTATTTTCACAGTATTGGTTGGTAATTATTAAGTGGTATTGGTCACTTACTCGCTGTCACAAACTGTCGTGCGACGGTCGGCGACAGTCGTCAATAGTCGGCCATCGCCACATTTCACATACGGATTCCCTGTGCCGTAGGACTTAGTCTCTTTCGACACAGATGATACTAAACATCTTAATAAAATTAAAAGAAAATAAATTACGAATATTTGAAAATAAACTAGGTAATTTATTGAGACTTTTACTAGTAAGCGACACACTTATTAGAATCAGTTACGAGATAAACTCAGATATCATTGCGAGACAGATATTGTGTGTACAAGACCAGCACCCGTGGCCAGACCAGAGTGAGTCCAACTGTACACAAATGCTAAAATTATAGAGTTCGTGGAGTAGGGTGTAAGTGAAGGAGTGAGAAAAGGGTCTGGGAGACTTATTGGGGCAGAAGGTGGGTTTTAGTATATTGTTACGGTTACGGTTGACTATGTAACTCAACCGCGTACACTTTGTAAGGCGAATCGGGCCGCGCTTACCAACCGCGCGTGCGAAAGCGGGATTGTAAAAGTAGCCTAACACACGAAAACACAATGCTTTTAAACCGCTTGGCAGCCATCGCTTCATCGCTTGGATAATTTTACTTTTCATTAAAACCTTGTTTAAATAGTTGTAGTATTCAGGGTTAACGAGAACAAAACAAAGGAAAGCTAAGCAAGCAAAACATTGTTAATATCATGTTCCCGTTCCAATTAGTGTTTCGAATATTTTAATCTACCCTCGGTTCACTTTAATAGTTTTTAGCCACGAAACTCAGAAGCAAATATAATTTACATACAATATTGATTTACTGTCAAAGGAGTCGCGTAACAGAGAACAAATGTTTCGTCACTTTTGCGTTTCGTTTGATGCATTCTTTTTATTCTTTGCGTGTCGATGGTTTGTTTGTTATTTATATTATATCAGCCCAATATTAAGCTACTCTGACGTCATCAGTAATCAATAAGTCGTTCAGGGTGCAGGCGGGCACCCGTGGCAAGAAAGCAGGTGCGCCATAGTTTGTGGGCAAGAGCAACACTCGCACATGTTTTGAGAGCTATCCATCATCTTCCACCTAGACAAAACCGCGACCTAGTTGGGTTCGAAGCCTGTTAAGTGATTTTCAAGCAGGCCAGGGCAAATCATGTCCAGGTGGCAGTTCCTCTTTTGGTGTAATAAAATTGGGTTCAGTGTGGCCCTTTCCCAGTTTTATCCTGGATTCTTGATATCACAGTCCAAGGCTCTTTCTTAGGCTTCGCAAAAAACTATGGCGTTTTGTTTAGTAGTTAGGGGCTAAGTTTGTTGCATTTTGCACCCCCGACGCAAAAGCTATACAACAATGGAAAAGTAATTTCGAAACATTACAAATTGCCCGGGCGGCTAGACACTTTTGTATGGAATTTCTCTTCTTTTTTATGTTATTTAAATTTAATTATAATATAGTGATCTATTTAAGCCCGTGATTCGATGTTTTACGGATAATGTCTCTTATACGCTCTTAAAATCAAATGTATATCGTATCATAAGTATTTCGTTCGTTTACTGCAGTTGACAGACTTATATGCTCTTAGCAAATTGAAAGGAGTTAATAGTGTGGCATAACTTACACAACTTAACATAGTTTGACTATCGATGACTCCGAAAAACGAAACAAAATTGATAAGACTTTCGATTATATCAATTCTATCGATAGCCAATAGTTTGCAAAACTATTGATATTATCAATAGTATCGATACTAATGGTACTATTTGTATTAAGAACTATCGATAGTATTTTAATATCAATATTCAGCTCCAAATATCGATATCACGGCTCTAATTCAAAAATATCGATACTATTGATAATTTTAATAGTATTGCAAACAATTGGCTATAGATAGTATCGATATATCGATATTGTTACTGTTTTACGAGTTCACGATAGTATCGATAGACTATCGGTATTTTATTCTATTGCTTGCAACACTAGGTAAACTTTACAATTCATTACAACTAAAAATAACAATAGTAATGAAACAGTCAACCTATTATTATATAGTTTGGTACATTAAAGCATGACCTGCGATTGCAGGACATTCACTAGCTCTAATTTATGTGCTAAGTGTGGCAGGAGGCGTGCCTATCATCTTTACAACACAATTAATACTATTGATAATTTCATTAGTATCGCAAACTATTGGCTATCGACACTATCGATAGTATCAATAGTATTTATAGTAAATTAACTGACAGTAGTTCTTAATACAAATAATACCATAATTATCGACAGTCCTATTGATATTGTTAATGTTATCCAAGTTCACGATATCGATAGACTACCGATATTTTATATATTGCTTGCAACGCTAGAAGTTAAACTTTACAATTAATTCGTTAAAAAAGATACAGTAGGTAGGTATCTACTATATAGTTTGGTACATCGGAACATGAGCTGCGATTGCAGGACGTACACCAGCTCTGATTTATGTGCTAATTGTGGCAAATGGCGTGCCTATCATCTTTACAACACAATTAATACAATTGATAATTTCATTAGTATTGAAAACTATTGGCTATCGATACTATCGATATTCATTAGGAAAGATACAGTATGTAGGTACCTATTATATAGTTTGGTACATCGGAACATGAGCTGCGATTGCAGGACGTCTACTAGCTCTGATTTATGTGCTAATTGTGGCAGGTGGCGTGCCTATCATTTTTACAACACAATTAATACTACTGATTATTTCATTAGTATTGCAAACTATTAGCTACCGATACTATCGATAGTATCAATAGTATTTATAGTAAATTAGCTATCAGTAGTTCTTAATACAAATAATACCATAAGTATCGACAGTCCTATTGATATTGTTAATGTTATCCAAGTTCACGATATCGATAGACTACCGATATTTTATACATTGCTTGCTACGCTAGAAGTTAAACTTTACAATTAATTCGTTAGGAAAGATACAGTAGGTAGGTATCTACTATATAGTTTGGTACATCGGAACATGAGCTGCGATTGCAGGACGTCCACTAGCTCTGATTTATGTGCTAAGTGTGGCAGGTGGCGTGCCTATCGTCCTCACAACACAATTAATGACCCCGACAACGAAACAAAAGCTCGTTAGTTGCATTTTCTGAGGTTTGTTGCTAAGGAGTGTTGAGTCAGCACAAATCTTTCCTGCTTTTAGTTGTGTATTTCCAAGAAACTGGACCTTTGGTTCGAACAAAATAATTTAAGTAGCCAGATTTTTGTAGTGGAAAAAAGAATCAAATTATTGATAGCCGCATCGCCTTTTCACATGATTCGCATTTTTTCCCTATAGTTCGATGAGTTTTTACGATCTGTGCGGAAGAGAAGCATAAACTTTCAACTTTTTTTTCTTTTCTTCCAGACGTGCATAAAAGGAATGGTTATTAATTTAATTTTCTAAGTTAATAATTTGAAAATATAATCATACTTGGAATAAAGTTTTAATTTAAACATACTTGGGAAAAAATCTTTGTTTACCGCTTTAGCTTACATTTTATTCATTTTTTTTGTATTAGTGCAGCTCTCGAGACATTAGCTCAGCTTTGCATTTGTGTTAATACACATAGATAGTGTAAGTGAGACATCGGCCTGAGACACGGTACGGCCCGCACCGGTTTATACTTGGTTTCAAAATCGGCCTGAGTCGCGGAACGTCCCACGCGCATTACGTCTTCACCTTCATCTTTGATACCGCTAGCAGCTTGACGTTTCACTGTTATTGTGTTAAAATGATTTGTGAAATATGACTCTACTTTTGACGCTCACTCACACTTTATGCCTTGAGGGCTGAACACGAACATATGTGGTCAGTACGAAAATAAAAACGGAATAAAAGAAAAGCGCACCTTATGACGTAAAGCTTATCTATCAATAAACTGCGTTGGTTGTTACCCGTCTGCTAAGTTGTTGCTTAGCAAGATGCTTATGACAAACAAAGTTAGAGTCCACTTCTTCAGCTACCTACTTCGTTAAATAGGCCGTGTTCGGGACCAAGTTGTCTCTGCTTAGGTAAAGTTTAGTCTACGTGTTCAAGATATTCTCGTTTGAGAACTTGGTTTGTTGGGAACTGTCGTTATCATATTTTGAAGGCTTTAGAGGTAAAACTGTTATTATTTGTAAGTGTGACATTTTCGAAGTGACGTTGGTTTTTCAAAATCATATTCGTCTAGGAAGTTTTAATAAAGTAAGCTACAAGACAATTTAAATCTTATGTTGAATATTAATATCTAACTGACAAGTTTATTTGCAATGCAAATTAAAATATTCCCGACTTTCACCACTAATATCTTGGGAATGGTTGGACCGATTTTCATTATATATAGCAAAGAACCACTGCAATGAAACTTAGGGACTATAAAGAAGATTTTTTTATTAAATGTCTTTCTCTAAATAGTGGATTTGCTCATAATCACCACCGCTGCTACCTGTACATATTCGTGCTAAATCTAAATTTACTCTTCAAGAGGACTCATATAATTCTGTTTCCTTATTTTTTCGTCCACCATAAGAATTTTAATGATATACCCATTACCGTCTCACCATAAGGGTACACGGGGCCCGTGCCCAGGGCCCCGATCTTCAGGGGGGCCTGAAGGGCCGACAATTTCTCGCACATATTTATTCTCAATACATTTTTGTCGGGCACATTACACTCTGTTACAATGTTATTATTATTGTCTATTTTATTTCCAAAAGGGCCCCAAATTCTTGTGTGCCCAAGGGCCCCAGCTTAGTTAAAGACGGCCCTGGATATACCTACAAAAGACATCGTCCATAGAACCTAAATCGGTTCCTTCCAGGACATAGCTGTTCACATGACTAAACGTCCAAATGGTTCGATTACCTTCGCGCTAATTAGTACGAGAGTCAAAATGCATAAATAAATAAATAGGGACAAATAACACTGATTGAGTTGTCCCAAAGTAAGTTCGAGACTTGTGTTATGGGATACTAACTCAACGATACTATATTTTATAACAAATACATATATAGATAAATATCCAAGACCCAGGGCAATTCGAAAAAGGGCATTTGCCAACTTGCCCTGACCGGGGATCGAACCCGGGACCTCTGGGTGGCGGTCAAGCATGGTGACCACTACGCCACGGAGGTCGTCAAACATAACAGAAATATATAATACCATTGTTAGAAAGAAAGATTTTTAAATGCATTAAAATGTCGTGTAGTTCAAATTACCCAAATCAGCGCGGCTGATAGCTAGTTAGGCTCTATCCATGCTCAAATACAATTTACGACAAAATCCTCTGTTGTTTGTTTTTGTTTTGCGTAAGTGGCCAGCATTGGTGTCAGATTTTTTAGGCTGCCTAAAAGCATCTGTCATAGCTTGACGACTGCCATATAATCTGTGCAGCCGAGACCAGGCTTATACGTACCTTCCGAGGCACGGAGGAGCTCGAGAAATTTTTATGTCACTTGTGGTCCTTTTTGACAAGAGTTGGAAATCTATCGCGCCAGATAGAGAACAGTGGCGAACTAGAGGGGAGGCCTTTGTAGGACAGTATATGTTAATAGAAATAAAATATTTTTACAAAAAAAATTGAACCGACTTCATATACATAAGGAACTCACTAAAAAGTAATAAATAATCAAACTTATATTTTAAATAATTAAACCTATTTATCTAATTACAATATTGTGCAGCCGAGACCAGGCTTAAACGTGCCTTCCGAGGCACGGAGGAGCTCGAGAATTTTTTATGTCACTTATGGTCATCTTTGACAAGACTTGGAAATCTATCGCGCCAGATAGAGAACAGTGGCGAACTAGAGAGGAGGCCTTTGTAGGACAGTATATGTTAATAAAAATAAAATATTTTTACAAAAAAAAATTGAACCGACTTCAGATACATAAGGAACTCACTAAAAGTAAGAAATAATCAAACTTATATTTTAAATAATTAAACCTATTTATCTATTTACAATATTATTTTAACTACTACCAACTGATCTGATTGAAGTCGGTGCCGAGCCAAATAGAATATGTACTCGTATAATACCTAAATTTATACCCAGTCTGACGCTAGATGGGCAGCCTGTAAGAATTACGACTTCGTTCAAGTACCTTGGTCATGTAGTGACCTCTTCTCTAAAAGACGATGAAGATATTGAGCGACAGCGCCGATCGCTGTCTGTTGTTGGCAATATGATAGCCAGAAAATTTTTCAAAGCCTCTAAAGACGTCAAGGTTACCCTTTTTAGGTCTTACTGCCAATCCTTTTACACGTGTCAACTTTGGACAGATAATACGCAAAAATCCTATGATGGTATAAGGGTAGCATATAATAACATCTTTAGGCACCTTATGGGGTTGAAATCTTGGTGTAGAGCCTCTGGGATGTTCACAGAGGGACGTGTCAATACTTTTAGCGCCATACACCGTCATCGTGTAGGAAATTTTATGTCCAGGGTTGCCATGTGTAAAAACAGCATTGTACAGAGTCTGGCAGAGAGACTTGTATCTACCGATACCTACAGACACTGGTTGGCTATTGCCGCTAGGTTAATTTAATTTTACTATATATTTAATTTTATTGTAAACAATTTTAATTTTACAAACTATGGATCTTTTTGTGTCTGCAATAATATTATTATTATTATTATTATAATCATCTCGCGCGTTGATTGCGTAGATTGCCAACATACTATCTATCTTGGTACCAGTAGCACAGTCGAGCTCGGCACCAACTTCAATCTGATCACTTGGTAGTAGTTTTAAAAATATGGAACCCACAAAAGTATCTAAATCCTCCACAATGGTTAATACATACCTATATATTCTATCACTTCTTTATCCCTATGGCCAATTTTAGCGTGACGGTTCGCGAGAATGTGGAAACAGACAGATATAGCGAAACTATAAGGATTTTTTGCTTACTACGGAACCCTAAAGAATCAAAATAGTGATGGGTTACGACTACATCGCCTATAAACATTATCGCCCATTCCTTCGATCGGTTTCTATGATCTGTGCGAGATTCATCGACCAACATGGAAAGAATAAACAGGTTAATGGCTCAAACAAGTTTTTTTGCTAGGCAAATTAAAAAACCCCCGATTGTCACGTCAAGTTTTCAAGAACACCATCTAGTGATGATTAGCGGAACTACCGAAGTAGTTTTGAGAGTTCCGCTACACTTATCTTATTATTATATAAATGTCCGTAGCGCCATTATTTGCTAGAGAAAACCCTGACTTTTAAGCGTAAACCCCCATTAACTTATTAACGGCTCAATCGATTTTCAGATAACATAGCCAAGAACCACCGCTAGAGAACTTGCTTTCACGTCAAAAAACGCATCGAAATCGGTTAATCCGTTCGAGCGCTACGATGCTACAGACAGACACACAGACAGACAGATATTAGTATCAAACTTATAACACTCCTCTTTTTTGTCGGTGGTTAAAAAGCGCGGCTGACAGCTAGTTAAGGCTTATCCGTGCTCAAACACAATTTAAGGCGATTCCCTCTCCTCACGCGAACCTCGCGTGTTTTGTTTTGACGTGAATTTGTCACATTTCCAGAGGTTCGGAGCTAACAACAGTTTCCGGCGATCGGTTTCGATATTAACGGTCTAGTAGCGATCGTGGTATATTAGGTTTATGAATAGATAGCTATTTCGCGCCAAACCTATGTGAATCATGTTTTGTGGTAGAAAGGTCACAGTGAATGATAATATCCCCAATCCCAGCTGTCGTCATTGTATGGCAATTTTCAGGCTATTTCAGATGCTATTAGCATGAATTTTAAATTGTACCGATGCTTTAAGGTAGTTAGAAAATTTTACACCAGTATTGGCCACAAACGCTAAACGGTTACATACAAACTTGTGAAAAAATTCACAGCTATAGTATATTTAACGAATTTTAAAGGAAAACCATCAGAGTTAAGTAGGGTTTACAAATTAAAAAGTTATAGGTGATAACTGATTAAATGTACTCGAAAAATGAAAATTTTACACAAATTCAAAAATTAGTTTTTAGACATTTTTTGTGGCATGAACTAGTGGGCATTCGTAACTACGGAACCCTACACTGCGCGTGGCCCGACATGCACTTAGCCAATTTTTTGGTTTACCCCTGTCTGTATTTCCGACAGGATATCAAATGGCTAGTTCCCAAGAAGCTCAATAAGGCTTGTTCAGGATATTTGATACAGATGCTCGATATTAATGGATACTAGAAGTTTATCTTGTTAGCTGTTTATCACAGTTTAAACTCATAACAGTAGTATACAGATCAGTTAGAGAGTTATTTCATTTCTGTTCTGTTTGCTTTGTTTTTCGTGTTTTTGGAAAATCTATAATTTTTCCAAAAAAAAACTGACTTTATAAATACATGACCAATTTTGAAAAAAATCAATGGGGCCACCGCAAAGAAATACCTTTTCAAGCAAAAAAATATTTTTGCAAATCGGTTCACGCGGCTTCAAGTATATAGTGAACATACATAAAAAACCGGCCAACAGCGTGTCGGACTACGCGCAGTGTAGGGTCCCGTAGTTGCGAATGCCCACTTTGAACTTCACGCCACTAAAAACGTCTAAAAACTATTTTTTTATTGAATTTGTATGGACCTTTCCTTTTCTGAGTACATTTTACATGTTGATTGCTTATAACTTTTTGATTTGTAAACCCTACTTAGCTGTAATAGTTTTTCTTTGAACTATGTTATATATACTTTAGCTGTGAATTTTTTCACATGTCTATATATAACCGTTTAATAGGGGGGGGGACACTTGACTCTAACAAAAAATTGCAATATAAAACCAAATATTTCAGAAACGGATCCCTTAATCAAAAAACAATGTTAACAAGCTCCCAATATTTTTGAAAGTCCTATTCAACAATACACAATACGGTCGTTAGTCGAAAAAAAATTTACTCCCACTTAAACAGCATAGGAGATGCCGTAAAAAAAATTATTTTATCTTTTTTTTGAATGATTAATATACATACCTATACCAAATTACAGCTTTCTAGTACTTATAGTCTCTGAGTAAAACCGCGGACGGACAGACAGGCAGACAGACAGACATGGCGAAACATGGGTTCCTTGTTTACTACGGAACCCTAAAAAGGTCCCAACAAATTGATAACCTCCTCTTTTTTTAAAATCGATTAACATAACCAGCACTAGTATTTCAAATTATTCAAGTTGCTGAAAGGCATCTAACATATTTTGACGACTGACAGGCAATAATGACAATCGTGCCAACGGCTTTGCGTGCCTTTCGAAATACGGAGAAGCTTGATAAATTTGTGTTACTATACTATCTTTACACGAAGATTATGTTCAATCCAAATCCTTATACGAGATCCTGTCGTCCACCACTTCTCGTGTATCGTCACAAAACAGCTTCTTTCAGGGGCAGCTTCCGTTATCAGGAGACGAAATGTTGAAACCACATACCCCAATAAGACTTTATACAACAATTTCAACTTTCACAATAAGGTTTCACACCCATTTATTAGATCTACATTTTTTTAAATACCAACACGTATCGTTATTCATTTATAATTTTTTTACATTATTATTATTGGATCCGCACCACGCATCTCTTAGGTACAACTAAAAATCAATGTATTGCTCCTGGGGCAATATCACCACTGAGCTGTGGCCTGTTTGTATTGCTTTAGCACACACACTGAAAATTGCGCAGGTAGGTAAAACGTTGTTTACTTTTTGTGTCTGATTTGTGTATTCTATTATGTGTGTTATAGAAGCAAATAAATGTGTTTATCTTTCTTATCTATCTATCTATCCAAGTGTGGACCAACCTCATGGTTGCATGCGAAAGCGCTAGCAATGCGTAATCCTCCTCTGTTCCTTTACTGACTTTACCAAAGGTATTACAATCTTCTGTTTTATATTTATAAATTGTTTCCTGCAGTCGTAGCATGGTACCATCGATAAACTCAGATAAATTTGACATAGCGCGGTAATCTAGGACCATCCCACTCGTTATTATTACGTAGAGCAAGATGGTGACAGTTGATAGCACTCGAAAAACGCTGTCGCCATTGCCATGCTATGGAAGCTGCTCCCGCGTAGCAATTCCATCCCACTCGTTTTTATGACGTACAGGGAGATAGTGATAGATAATAGCGCTCGATAAACGCTGCCGCCGGTGCCATGCTAAGGGTGCAGAGGAAATAATTTTAAAGAGTTTTTTAGGTCGCAGTATACATGAAAATTTGTTAAACAAGATGTGATATTTGAACTAACTGGTAGAAGTGCAGCCTACGAGTGATGGAATAATACTACTTTATGTCAACGACCACTTTCCTTAAATACTAGGACGTGTCTACATAATTATGTGTATCAATTTATTATATAAAGGTGCTCCCGCACTGGGAGCATACGCCTGTAATAAACGTTACAGATTCGAGCATTACAGTGCGCAACCTGTAATGATACAATTCGAGCTTTACACTGGTGAGGAAGGAGAACTGAGCATTACAGTGCGCAACCTGTAATGATACAATCTGTAATATTTTAATTAATCTTGTAACATTAAATGAGCGGACGCGGAGCGCTGCTACAATGAAACTAAATGCTCAACATCGAATCTAAATTTTACATTACAGGCGGATTCTCGTCAGTCAGGGAGGCAGTATTATAACGTAATTCTCAAAATCGAATCTGAAATGGTACATTGCAGGCAAATGCTCCAGGTGAGGGAGCACCTTAAAGAGTAAATTGGATTACAAAGAGATGCCGCCTATAAAATATATTTATTTCAACAGGTTTAAAAAAATTCATATTACATATTTTATGAATACGATATTTAATTTGATATCTTTTTTGTTTACTTCCTATTTAGGTGCTTACTATATCTATTAGAAAGATATACGTTTAAGAACTTTTACCAGACCACGTGAGCCATATACGGCTACGTGAGCTATATATTTTTGAAATGTTCTAATAAAGACCTTTCATTTGATACCCCACTCAATAAAAAAAAAAAATTTTTTTGACGTTGACTTTTTTGTATGTAACATTCGTTATATACTTTACTTGCATACAAATGGTAGGCTACGTCACCCGGACAATAATAACAAGTCGATTGACATATCAATTGTATGAATTGGACAAGCGATTTGGATGCTACGGTGGAACAGACAAACATACCCACGTACATACATACATACATACATAGACTGTTAAAATCATTACTCTTCCTCTTAGCTTTGCCGTAGTCGGGTAAAGAAATCAAAGAATAATACACGCTTCTTAAATGGGGATCAAATATCAAACACAAACACCATCAAACAACCTATAGACTCAATTGTTCCTTATTAACCGACTTCTAATAAAGAGGAGGTTATGAATTCGTCGTAATATTTTTTTTATGTCCTTGTAAGTGTCTACCGATTATTCGAATACGCCTGGACCGATTTGGAATATTCTGTTTTTGTTTGAATGGGTATACTTGTCAAGTGGAGAAATTTTATCAAAATCGGTTGTAAAATTTGGGTTTGAAGTCAGTTTCTAGTTTTGCAATATTATTTTGCTATAGAAAAAGCATGATAAAAAAAATATATTTGAAATCAGTCTTTGACTTTGTGTTATTCGTATAAATTTCATTTCAAAATGCATTATTCATTAAAATCAAAGAGCTAGACATTCATCAATATGTTTGATTTGGCTCAAAAATGTTCTCTTTATTTAGAATTCTGAGAAAAGATCTTTGAAGATCTTCATTCGTATGACGGTTACAAAATTAAATCCATTGTCAAAATAAGGGATTATTTTGTATCCCAGCGATGTTTCTGTATTTTTGCGAGCTGAACAATAAATTCCTAAAGAAACCTAGCAGTTTACTGATCAATGTAACATTTCTTTTCATCATGAGAATTATTTGTATAATGAGTTCTTTACAAATATTAGGTTTACCTAAAGCGCTAGACACACTGAAACGACGTAAGACGAGGATGAGACGCGGACATAATATACTAGTGTGTCTCCTCTGCGTCCCTTTCATACACAATTTTTCAAAACTGAAAACTGACGTCTGCCCTAAACTACAAAACCGATTTTGATAAAAAAATCTGTAGGACCACCTGGAAAGCATATTCTTTCAAACAAAAAAATAATAGTAATTCAAATCGGTCCAGGCGTCTTCGAATCGGTGAACATACATCAAAGAAACTCTTCCTTTTTAGAAGTCGGTTAAAAATGTATAGAAGCGTCGCGACGCAAAACACACAGGAAATACGGGGTGTTGCTTCCTATGTTTTATGCTTCTTTACATTTTGTATGAAAGGGACGCGGAGGAGACATACAAGTATGTTCAGGCCTCGTCATTAAATTACGACTTTTCAGTGTGATCAGCGCTTTAGATGATAAATTTGCAAGTATTGATGAAAATGTTTATTCATATACGTTACAAGATAAACAGCAACCGAATAGAAAATTGAAGACGACTATTTCAAGTAAGGTACAAAACAGAAATATTTGAAAATTACAATATAAATTATACCAAGTAGCATCTGCTCGACAGTCTAGAAAAAAACCTAGTAAAATTTTATACTTTTAAAGTAAAATACCTTTTTTAAGTAGATACCTAAGTAAATTAAACTGAGTCTCGATTCTGCTCGACTCGGAATTTAATTTGGAAAAGACGTTTGAAATCAAACATTCGACATATAATTTACTTTGCCCGTCTCAGATATGACAAAAAGAAAGATCTTAAATAAACCTCTTATTGATAATATGAATCCTTTTTGTTATGAAGGGTTTACGTAAATTGTAAGAGATGGACAAATATAATAATTTAGCATTGTACGTACTACGAGTATGTGATGCACATTAAGATTTTTGTTCTTTTTTTTACTTTGGTTTTTAGTTTTGACAAATTATAGTCAGCAGATTCAATAATTTTAAAGATTTTTTTTGACTCTGTTTTTGGAAATCTCTCAAAATGGCGGAGCCATCTAACGTGCGTGATAAACATTAAAACAGTCTCGCAAAAGGACTACACCTCAAGGTCACTAGTTTTTGTTGAGATTGGTACAATTTTATCAAAAGTAAAAAAAAAAAAAACATTTTTTTGTATCAAATACCTTACAATAATAAATTACAATTAAACTATAAACTGAATTAAAATCTATCTTTGTCGCGACCTTTTATACATGACTGCGCCAGAAGGAGGGTTATGTTTTCCGGGAGTATGTATAAGTGTTTGGCACGCTCTGCAGCCTAAATGGCTCGATGGATTTTAGCTTGAGAGGTGTCTTTAGATTCGTAATTACTGTGAGAGTAACACTGGGTATATAAAAATAAAATAAATAAAAAGCAAAAAAAAAAAAATTTAAAAGACAGTCGAATTTTTTGATTTTGTAATAATTACTTGTTTATGTTCACCTATTATTCGAAAACGCCTGGACCGATTTGTTTTTTTTTTTAAATCAAACATTCGACATATTATTTACTTTGCCCATCTCAGTTATGACAAAAAGAAAGATCTGAAATAAACCTCTTATTGATAATATGAATCCTTTTTGTTATGAAGGGTTCACGTAAATTGTAAGAGTTGGACAAATAGAATACTTTAGGGTACAATATTAAATTATTCTATTTATCCAACTCTATTACCTGATGCACGTTAAGATTTTTATTTTTCTTCTTGATCAGACTGGGAGATAAAAATATTACCTGGTTGTAGGATTTCCAGGGAAACATTTAGTATTCCTTTGTTTTATACATAAAAATATGGTACATTTCTTTTCTATTTTTTGCAGGTATGATATCATTTCTCCAAGTAAGAGAGTCCTGAGTACGAAAGTCAAATATGTGAGTATACTTTGTAATATTGCTGTAATACTACAAAGGGACACATAGCGCGAAGAACCGATGGCCGATGGGGCAAAAAGGTTCTCGAATGGCGACCGCGTACTGGCAAGCGAAGCGTAGGACACCCATACAAGGTGGTCAGACGATCTGACCAAGGTCGCTGGAAAGCGCTGGATGCAGGCCGCTCTTGATCGGTCATTTTGGAAATCCTTGGGAGAGGCCTATGTCCAGCAGTGGACGTCATGCGGCTGAAATGATGATGATGATAGTGAATATTGCTGTAAAGTCGATAAAATAAAAACAGATGTGTCAAATGAAACCCCTCAACCATCCTTTAACTTCATGCTCTCAACCTACTGCTTGCTGGTGTTTAATTTATTTCAAAGAAAAGTGAATCTGAGGTTACTTACGTAGGCGGACAATTTGAAAATTTAAAGATTCAAATGTTTATTCAGTGATTAGACCTTTACAGGCACTTTTACAAGTCAATGAGTATAATTTACGTTAGGAACGTGTAAAGTATATTAAAATTTAATTTATTTTAAAGAAAAGCTACCCATACCAGCACTTCGTAACGACCACTGCTGAGAAGAAATGCCGAAAGAAACTCATTTTCACAGTATTGGTCGCCTACTCGCCAGAAAGGCTTTGTCATAATTTAAGGCTTTTTAGGCTTTGTTTTAATTAATAAATAATACTTATAATATAATACAATGTTGACACATTGTAACATGTAATGCTTGTGAACAAGTAAACAAATTTTGAAAACATCATGTTTCCGGATAAAAACATTGTTTTTGACCGAGCGAGCACGGTGCACGAAAGAAACGTCCGCATTAAAAAAAAATGCTTTCGTATGTCCGGCTGTCCGGATGTTCTTTACCGACTTCTTAAAAGGAGAAGGTTATCAATTCGTCGCGATCTTTTTTTTCCTGACGGCGCCAAAAGGAGGATAATGTTTTTCGAGAGTATGTATAATTGTTTGGCGCGCTCTGCAGCCTAAACGGCTCGATGGATTTTAGCTCAGGGATGTATTTAGATTCGTAACTACTGTGAGAGTGCAAGTGGTTATATAAAAATAAAATAAAAACAAAAAGCCAAAAATAAAAGAAAAAAACAAAAAAAAATGAGACAGATGGTTTTTTTTTTGTTTTTGAAATAATTTCTTGTTTATGTATGTTCACCAATTATTAAAAATCGCCTGAACCGATTTTTTTTTTTTCTAAAAGCGTTTACTTCTCACGTGGTCCTATAGAAATTTTATCGGAATCGGTTGTGTAGTTTAAAGAACAAGTCGGTTTATGGTTTTGAATAATTATAGTCAGCAGATTTAATAATTTCAAAGATTATTTTTAGACTCCGTATTTGGAAATCTCTCAAAATGGCGGAGCCATCTAGCGAGTTATTCCGGTCTGATCCCCAAAATCTGATACCCTAGTGGATCACTTTTATTTTAATTATTTTTTATTCCGGTCTGATCCCCCGGCCAGGGTATCAGAATGAATAATTAAATTTTGTATTCCGGTCTGATCCCCAAACATATTTTTGGTACAGTTAGTAACAAAATGTTTGTTGATCTACTGGAAAATATTTTTTGATCTAGTATATAAATTGTCGGCTAACTTAAAGTTATAATCTACAGTAGTATTTTTTTTTAACCTGGAAAACAGTGGGGCGTGACATACAATAGAAAATCGTTATCATATCGACCAAGTTCACAGGACAGGTTTTATTCCTTTGTATTTTCTTTACCTGTGAATAAAGGGATGTGGTACTGCATTGTCTAATAATTTCAAAGTGACCAATCATAGACAAGTTAAGTTCGTTATATTATTAAATGTCACAGGGTACATGAGAAATAGATCATCAGTGGGACAGTATGCGTTGTAGTTTTGCGCTAACCTGACCAAGAGACCAACATATTATTATTAGTATTATATATTTTTTTCATGTTATCTAAATCAAAGGTTCAAATATATGAATATCTGTGATTGATTATAACTAATAAAAACGAATTATTTGTTAATCAACGACAGTTTTTCTCTTTTTTTCTCTTGACTATACTTACCCATAAAAAAAAGGTGGGGGATCACACCGGACTAGTCATTTTTGTAGTGGATCAGACCGGACAAAAGTAATAACAATAATTGAGAGTGGATCCGTTTTGGGGATCAGACCGGAATAACTCCATCTAGCGTGCGTGATGAACATTAAAACAGTCTCACAAGGACCTCGCGGTCACAAGTTTTTTTGAAAATAGGTATATATCTCAAATATAAAAAAGCAATATTTTGTATCAAATACCTTACAATATTAAATTACAATTAAACTAAAAACTGAATTTAAAATCTAAATGTGGTTCATGTGGCATGGTGCCAAGAACAAGGGCTGCATCCCCGCGCTGAATAGCTACTGCAATCATCTGCGTGAGATATGAGCCAGCCCTCTTGTCACCAGTCGCATCGACAAGCCGAGGGGTAACATGTTTTTAATACTTAAACTCCAAGTACCAAAAGTTTCAACGCAAAGCGAAACAACAATTTACACATTAAAATTAAAAAAAAACAGTTCTGGCCCTTCAAAACTGTCATTATTGTCTTGGGTGTTTATCAATATATGTATTTATCTATATTAAGGCGATACCTGAATTTTTAGGGGTCCCTATTTTAAATAATTTATTTGAAGAAAAAAAGAAACGGAGACATCACTTCAAATTTTGTCTTGACCAGGCCCTAGGTAACCCTTTCATGTTTTTCAGTGAACTACTGTTTACAGTCAAAAGTGAGAATGTGTAGCTTTTTTACGCACACTAGCCAAAAGTGGCCGTTTTTCGCAAATGTGTGTAGTAATGCTTCAGGTTATTACATTAAACTCTAAACAGTAGTTTATAAAATAGTTTGAAGGGTTACCTAGGACCTGGTCACGATAAAATTTTAAATATCTCCGTTTCTTTTCGAATAATTTCTTTTAAATGGGGGTTGGAAATAACCTAGGAAAATTCACGTATCCCCTTAAAAACATGTGATGAAAATTTTTGTCACAAGTGGGATTTGAACCTACAACCCTCACGTTAACGCCGTTAGTGCACTACTAATTGTACTACCGTGACTTCGAATCATCTTGACGAATTTTCTTATCACATAGTTACACAACGCACGAATTTGAAGTATGCGTTATTCTTTACTACTACATTTGTATATTCCTAATCTTTGATTACCCACTATTTAAAAGTGTAGTATTAAAATTAATTTGGATAATGATCTGAGCACTGTAATGCCGTTAAAAAATAAACAATAATATGTGTGAGCAAAATAAATACTAGACACAGTTATACGTAATACATATTTCTTCTGGTTCTCGGGATACAGGTTATCCTAGTCCGAGAGCCAGGGCTACATTTATCTTGTAAATCTGTTTGTTGAGAATAAATGATTATTATTATTATTTATTTTGCTAGGTAAACCGTTAAGCCTAATACATTGATAACTAGAACTTTATGAAATATCTAAAATTACTTCAATAAGTTATAATATATGGATTGACACAAACGTGGCAAGCTTTGAATCCAGAAGACCGTTGACCACGCATGCGCAATATCGTACCGCTATCCTTCTGATAGGGTTGCCCGCCTATGTATTTATATACAATGTCCTTTTTAATTAAGTACAACTATTTTAAGAGGTGATTCAGTCCATCATTTTGAACAACTTTTCCCATTAAATATATATCGAAATACGAAATTTTTTTTTGCATTTTTCATAGTAACGATTTCACGTGACTACTTCGATCTGTATGAGAACCTAAATATTTTTTTTCGTATTTCGATATACATTTATTGGGCAAAGTTGTTCAAAATGATGGACTGAATAACCCCTTAAAATATTTGTACTTAATTAAAAGGACATTGTATATTAAAAAATGTAAATATATATTTATCCTAAAATATAGTATATCCTATAACATAAGCTTAAGCTTACTTTGGGGCTAGCTAAATCTGTGCGATTTGTCCTTATATATTAATATAATAAATAATTTATACTTTTCTTAAGTTTTATAAAGGAATTCTATACCCGGTTCTCAAAGATTAGATATTTATCTTTGACGCCACCGGCTAGAGTCAGCTAGTAAAATCTATTAGGGCTGTATTCCAAGCAAGTCAAATACGGTTTGGCAGACGTCCAAGGTTTGTTCGGGTTTTCTCACGGAATATACCTTTTTGTTTTATTGGAAGAAGATTATTTGTGGGCAATAAAGAACTACAAACGATCGTTTTCTTCAAGGTGCCAAGACATTTTTTCATTTTATTTACCTTATTTTACAAAAGGCACTGAGAGCCAAATATGCTTAATCAAAACATGTTGGCGAGAAAACATTATTTCTCAGTTAAATTAATTTACACAAGTTTTCTTTCTCGATCTATCTTTCATCTTTTGGGCTTGGGAGCATGTACGAGCCAAGCTCGCACATTTCGGCTTCACGCGGCCACATATTATATTGAGATACTATCGAGCAGCGATCGAGAAAGGACCCGTCACACCCAACCCACCTGCACCATGTAACATAACGACAATAAACAGTTTCTACGTGACGTGGTCTTGTGTCTCCATAACATCAAACAACCTCAACATCATCATCTCTTCATGTATGGTGCGGGCCTAGGTGACAACCGAAGCCTGCGCCGTACATAATGGTCCTTCGAGCCGGATGGACTTTGGGCCTCGTTGCGATACTTCGCGAATCGGTTTACTGGCCTCCCACAAGCGGGTCTCACCAGTTGAATTGAGAAGGCGCATATATCGCAGGGGCGCGAATACTCCGAACAAACTAGCGCAAACATGGCAGCACACGAAGTTGCTCTATCAAGAAGCTGTCAAGATCCAGAACAAGTACCTATCATATGTCAACCACCATCAGTGAAACCACAGTGTTATTTACAACAAACATAAAACATCAATTAAGCAAGTTCCGACGCTACCCTACGAGTGCAACCACAAAATATCAACAAACATTGAAGCTTCGCCGCAAACAGTGGAAAGTCTTCGCCGTTCAGCTGGACATAACATAACATTTATCAAACATTGGAGCTTCGCCGCAAACAGTGGAAAGTCTTCGCCGTTCAGCTGGACATAACATACTCGTAACATTTATCAAACATCTAAGCTTCGCCGCAAACAGTGGGAGGTCTTCGCCGTTCAGCTGGACATAACATAACATTTATCAAACATTGAAGCTTCGCCGCAAACAGTGGGAGGTCTTCGACGTTCAGCTGGACATAACATAACATTTATCAAACATTGAAGCTTCGCCGCAAACAGTGGGAGGTCTTCGCCGTTCAGCTGGACATAACATTGAAGCTACGCTGCGAGCAAGGTGGTGGAGTCTTCGCCTTGCCGAGCAGGACAGGTCAACATTCTATACAAGGAACACACGCCTAACTACAAACGCTCTATGGTCACTGAAGGTGGAACCAAACAGATCATCCAAAATACTTAGAAAGATTAATTAAGAATCACGAGTTACGAGATATCATCATACAAACATACATACAACTGGTCAGATACGTTTTGAATCAATTCATTACGAACAATATAATACGATGCATAAGTACTTGCATTAGATTACATGTTAATGCACCATCGGAAGTTCAACGACACACATCGAACAAGGCCAGTGGAAAGAATTTGCAAGCTAGCAAAACTGCGTGCCTACTTACTTCATCGGTCACCGGACACTTGGAATAATAAAATAAGTCACATCGAACGATAACAATTATCAACATGTCATCTCAAGAAATCCTGATCGAGTGGCCCGGGTCGTGAGGACGCGCAGCAGCAGGGGATAGACAACACTAGGACAATTCCAGGGATCTCTTCGTCACATGAAGTATCAAGAAGCGTGAACGAACATAACACAATATTTATATACTCGTATCATACAACTTACCCTATCATGTCAAGTGGCGGTTTCTTTCTTGATCTATCTTTCATCTTTTGGGCTTGGGAGCATGTACGAGCCAAGCTCGCACATTTCGGCTTCACGCGGCCACATATTATGTAAGTCGCGTGTCAGCTGTTTTACTTTACAATTTGAATCAAATACAACTAACAATTGAGATACTATCGAGCAGCGATCGAGAAAGGACCCGTCACACCCAACCCACCTACACCATGTAACATAACGACAATAAACAGTTTCTACGTGACGTGGTCTTGTGTCTCCATAACATCAAACAACCTCAACATCATCATTTCTTCATGTATGGTGCGGGCCTAGGTGACAACCGAAGCCTGCACCGTACATATATTAACATACGCATATACAATATGTAACAAAACCCCTGTCCGATCCTTGTAGGAGCACCTCAGACCGTCAATATGAACAACTTTTTCTATGTGACCAATGCTTGAAACTCGAAAAAAATATCAACATTTTCATACAAATTGCCGGCCCTTCGAGCACATTTGTATGAAAATAACTTTTTTTTTCAAGCTTCAGGCATTGGTCCCATGGGAAAAGTTTTTTTTTTCTTTGTCGTCGTGTTTCGATTTTAATTTTTCTTCTTTAAGTAGACGGCGTATTTTCTTTAAAGTTGTCTCTTTGAAAACTACAAAGTTTAAGAAGCTAAGAAAGAAAAAATTGTTAACAATACGAAACAGAAAATTTGTTAAAAAAATAATTGACAAAAAATTTAAGTGCCTGGATTTCTTAAATAACTAACATAACAATTTTTTTTTTCGTTTTTTATCGATAATATTTTGTCTAATATCCGCACATTTCGTTTGATCAAGTATAAGAAATACACATTGTATAAGACTAAGTTAGAAAATTTATATCTGTTATAAAACAATCATTAATTTACTAAGGGCGGATTCAACCAAAGAATTAAAAGAAAATCCGTGAATAAATGGTAAAATACTCTAGATGAACTCGACTTTTCATTAGCTAATAAGTAATCCAAGAATGAAATGTCTATTCCAGTGTAAGCTATTTATACCGCCAATTTTCTAGGAAAAGCAGAAGAAACTATATTGGATACACATTGCTTCCGTAGTTTTACTAAAGTACGTTTTCTTTCAGGAGAAAATATAAGATCATCGAATAAAAATATTAGTTAAAAAGTCTTAAAAGCTTTGCAAGTTTTTCCAACTATTATAAAACCATCATAAATTTACTAAAGCAAAAGAAACTATCTATAATTGGATACACATTGCGCCCGTAGTTTTATTAAGGGATTTTTCTGTTCGCTGAGCATATCTACGATTGAGTTAAGTTTCTTCTTTTAAGTCAAATTGGCTATTTGTAAAATTAACCGACTTCAAAACAGGAGGAGGTTATTAATTCTAAATGTATATATTGTTTTTTATGTATGGTCCCAGAATTTTGAAACACCAATATGGTTTTTTTTAAAGGCATACTTGCGAGTTGTTACATAGAAATTTTATCTAATTCAGTTAAACAAAACCGCCGCCCGAAAAAACAACCCTCATTTTGTACAAATAGCCGGCCGGCCGAACACTTTTGTATGACAATGACAATGTTTTTTGAGTTTCAAGTATTGGTCCCATAGAAAAACTGGACAGCACTGCATTCGCATTTGCTTTACGCCAGTGATGGCAAATTTCCCATACTATTTTTTTATATAGCGAGGCTGCCTGGAAGAAATTGTTTAACGATAAGGCCGCGCCTTTCCTAGTTTTTAAGATAGTTATGTCTTGTATTTATTTATTGTAGTGTAGTGTGACATCTGAAAGCGGCGTCCTTCATAATAAAATATTCATAATTCAAATTTTGCCCATGGAGGCGTACGTTGTAGCGTAGTAGAGTGGAGAATAGTCCGTGTATCAGTTCGTTATTTCGTGTGAATTTAGTTTGTGCTAGTATATAATCATCGTCATTGTCCGTTTTCAGAATCCTATTGATGGACATAAATGTCCTTTTGTCATCTTTCTTATTTATTTAAACTTTAGTGCACAAAAAAGTGTACAATTGGTTGAGTTAAAACGCCATATGGCATTCTTTCTTGTTTGTCCCTAGCTTGTTCGGTTTCAGGCCATCGCCTTTATTTATTGTGAATAGCAAGGATATGTTTTAAATAATTAATACAGATTAAAAATAATAATATGCACCCCCTCTTTGAGATGGCACCCAGTACGGTCGCACCACTCTACGGCCGCCACTTCTTAAGACGAAATGGTAGCAGAAGTGGCGCCCTCATTTGAAATAAATTGTTTAAAACTAAATATGATGATATAGACCTTTTAACTAATATTGGTAGTCCGTCTAGTTTTAAAACGAGTTTTCGCCAAAAGTGGCCACTTTTGGCGAACACACACAAAACTCGTTTTAAAACTAGACGGACTTTTAGTATCAAAGGTTATTCATAAAAAAGTTTAAAGGTCTTTCTAGACATTGATACAAATCAAATTTTTAATTATGACCATATTTAGTTTTAAGCAATTTATTGTAAACGAGGGCGCCACTTCTGCCACCATTTCACCTTAACGCGAACAAAATTAAATTATTATTTTAAAGTTTGCAACTGGAAAATAATTAGGATAATTCTGATGAATTTATGAAATACTGCAATGCAGCTTTAGCTAAGGAAACAAGAAATTCATTAGGTACTTATTTAGACATTGAGCGTGTTAGACAAGTTGCTACATCGATTATTTCTATATAACCTCAGTAAAAAAAAAAAAAAAAATTAAATAAAAAAAAAACGGTACATAGTCAAGGTTTGTTTACATTATAATTTTAGACACTTTATGTCGACTGTAAATCACTCAGTATAAACAAAGATTTTTAGAGATCTCAATACTTATTGTCCTGAAAGCAAAAACTATTAGTACATAGGAGCTGACTCGCCACTTTAAATAAGCTTACTTGTTTTTTTTTTTAATTTCTAGTTTTTAGTAGGAAATGCTATAAATAACATTGGTTGTCTATTTAATATATTTATTGAAATGAAAATTGAAAAAACCCCGACTTGCTAGCGCTAACCTCCTATAACTTTTGAACTGCTAAACCGATATCCATCAGACATAGCAAAGAACAATTTTGATCACGTCAGCTTTCAAACAACATAAAATTATTGGCCAAGTGCGTTTCGGGCCACGCGCAGTGTAGGGTTCCGTAGTTACGAATGCCGACTTTGAGTTCATGCCACTGAAAACGTCAAAAACTTTTTCTGAGTTTATTTTATAAGTTGATCGCCTATAACTTTTTTAATTTGTAAACACTGCTTTGCTGTGATAGTTTTCCTTTAAAGTTCGTTATATATACTATTGCTGTGAATTTTTTTACGTGTCCATATATAAACGTTTAGCAGATAGAGGGGGGGGGGACACTTGAATCTAACAAAAATGTACACTTTAATACCAAATATTTCAAAAACGGATCCCAAAATTGAAAAACGGTGTTCACATAATCATAATATTTTTGAAACTATTTAAAAAATTACTTTTCACTTTACTTGTAAGGGAGCTACCCTAAAATATAATTTTTTTTCAGTATTTTATTTTACCACTTTTATTGCACACTTAATATGCATACCCATGCCAAATCACAGCTTTCTAGTACTTATGGTCGCTGAGTAAAACCGCGGTCAGACAGACAGACAGACAGACATGGCGAAACTATAAGGGTTTCTTGTTTACTAATGAACCCTAAAAACCGCATCAAAATCTGCCCAATCGATTAGACGCTACGATGTCACAGGCACACCGACAAGTCAAACTTATAACACCCCTCCCTTTCGCCATAGGTTAAAAAAGGACTTACAGTTTAAAAAGTTCAGCTGCACATTTATTTCATTACTCGTATCTCTGTATTCAGAAAGGGCGATGTGCCCAGGTGTTGCAAGAGAATTTTCGCGTCGCCGATCAAGTCTGTCCCTTTTAGAACTTTTTTTTATATCTTCTTTGTTCACGACAGTTACAGATAATAGAATGTCGTTGAGTCGTACGGTTAGCATAGAAATAACACTGAATGAAATGCGTTTTCGGCGACTAGCGATATTGTATTTTACAAAGCAATGTGTTTGTAACATTTTTATAGTTCGAATTTCTTTTTAACCCCCGACGAAAAGGAGGGTGTTATAAGTTTGACGCTAATGTCTGTCTGTCTGTGGCATTGTAGTTCTCGAACGGAAGGACCGATTTCGATGCGGTTTTGTTGACGTGGAAGCAAGTTCCCTTGCAGAGGTTTTCGGATGATTAAAAATGAATAAATAAATAAAAATGGCAAATAACACTGATTGAGTTAGCCCCAAAGTATACCCAATCCGGTGATGGCGTGGCTGTTCGGGTCGTTGGATTCCCTCTAATATGGTTTGGCGATAGCTGATCCGTGCGTCAACTCTTGAACGGGTGCTGCTGGGAGGGACTGGTCAGCTCGGCTTCGCTTTTTTGACAACTCAATATTTTTTATTACGCAATTTATGTTTGTTTACTTGTTCGCAAGCATTACATGTCATAATGTGTCAAAATTGTATTATATTATAAGTATTTATTAATTATAGACAATAATAATAATATGACCTTCTGGCGAGTAGGCTACCAATACTGTGAAAATGAGTTTCTTTCGGCGTTTCTTCTCAGCAGTGGTCGTTACGAAGCACTAGTATCGTTAGCTTTTCTTTAAAAATAAATTACATTTTAATATACTTTACGCGTAACGTAAATTATACTTATTGACGTGTAAAAGTGCCTGTAAAAGTCTAATTACTGAATAAACATTTGAATCTTTGAACCTTTGGTGTCGTTTTGGTTCCTTTTAATTTGCGAGGCAAATAAACTTGTCTACGAGTTTATAATACGTACTTTCTTTTTTCGAGAGACTACAGAATGTTTTCAAGTGGCTGATAAATAACTTCCACGTGTTTCAACAACAGCAGGACAAAAAAATATGTTTTATTTCACTTTCTACCTTCATACTCAACATCGAAGTAAAAGTGGCCTTTGAGTCTTGCGGCTCTGGATTCTGTGCTTGGAGACACAGCACAAAAAATGCGCTGTCTGCCTCATTAGAGAGACGTGACCGTGTATATTGCAATAAATTTGGATATTTTACCCATTTTTGAAAAATGTCTTAGTTAGATTCCTTAGTGCTAATCAACCACCTAAAAATACACACGAATTTTATTCAGATGATAAGTGTCAAACGCGTTCAAATTTTACATTTTCATATTTCGCGCGTACATTGCCGAAAACGTTCGAGCAGTGGACGCCATGTTGCTACACGTCAGATATACATGTAAACAAATGCGCTGATGTATGTATTTTGACAGTTAATACTACTTAGTTTACACAGGCGTATGACGTAATAATATGGCGGCTACGTTTGAAAACAAATTATAACTTTTAATTGTTGTTTTGTTTTAATTTAATTTGTCATTTTATGACCTAAAACTAAATTTTTCTGACTGTCACTGCCTAAACTACTTCAAGATTATATTTTTAAATTTATTCTCATATAGGCTAAAATACCGTATTGTAATTTAATTAATTTAATCTTAAATTTTAAAACTCGTTACGTATTTTAATATGCGTGATATCACGAAGGGTCCTGCTATCCGTACATACTTTATTTGTTTAGTCCTTGCCCCAAGCGGATCCCTTAGCTGTTCAGTTAATAACAAGAAACAGTACTTGAATGTGCTCGTCAAAGTAATGGTTAGTGCTAACATCTGCCGGGTGATGTTAGGTATTATGGGGCAATGTTGAGAGTAGCATGTTTATTATTAATCTCGCGTTTATATTATATATTGAGAAAATGAAGTAGTCATATTATCTGTAGGTATATGCTCGTTTCAACCTATGTAAATACACAACTTTTTTATCAAAAAAGTCGGAAAGTTTATGTCTTGTAACATTTTAACAAGTTTTTATTTAACTAGCAATATATCTCGTCTCTATGTTCGAGTTCGATTCCCGGTCAGGTCTAGATGGAAAATGATCTTTTTCAGATTAACCTGGGTCTTGGATGTTTATCTATACAACGTTTAACGAAGACAGGGTTTAATCCGAAAGTGAGTAAACATACTAATCAATGTGAACAATTTATACAATGGGACCATCTGATTTCAGATCGTAAAATAGAAATCTGTACTAAATACCTACCGTGCCAAAAAGTATGGAGGTGCAGAATTTTATTGCGATTTCAAGGATGGTCCCATACTATTATTTTAGATTGATTATTATGTTTACTCCCTTTCGGAATGATGGGTATCATTACCTTACCGTTACACGTTGTAAATCTATTATATAGGTATCGTTGAGTTAGTATCTCATACCACAAATCTCGAACTTTCTTTGGGAATAGCTCAATCTGTGTAAGTCCGAATATATTTATTTTATTCATTTATGTATGTATTTTTGTTTAGGTCCAATCTTGCAAGCCAATCTTCAACCAGTTATCCTCAACCAATTGAGCTGAAAATTTACAAACTTAATTTATTTATGTTAGACGACAATACAATATTATGGAGTCAATGACCTGTTTTGTTGATGGAGTCGGGAGATATTCGACGGAACTTAGTTATAAAACATCTTAACCTCATTAAGTTGGACTCGTTTAATTTGTCTTGACGAGCACTTTATGGTAGACGATACCTAGGGTCTGATCACGAAGACGGAAGGTGGTCAATGGAACTTAGTAATAAAACGACGCTACTCCATCGAGTTTGGGCTTATTTCATTTGCCTTAATCACAATAGTATTCTGCGCGTGTTAACTGACCGATGGAATTCCCCACTACTGGGCCACTGGATGCGCCTTTATACTGAGGTATAGATGCCGGTGACCAGTGGGTGGGAACCTAGCTGTTATTTGTGTTTTTTTGTCTGTGTTTTGTTCTTATACTTGTTTTCTGTTACTAACACTAGATTAAGTTTACTCTGTTAATTACTAACATAATATGGATTATGTCCGAAATAAAGATTTATTATTATTAATAAGTTTGTAGCGGGAGCGAGGTGAAATGCTCGACCGCCACAAAGGGAAGATCTTCCCGCCAGGCATGTTGTTGCGCCTGGGGAACCGCGGCTCCGACGGTGTATCTTCGGAAGTTGTATATATGCAGCGAATCGGGCGAACTCTGAGATCGAGATGTAGGATACTGCTGGCGCCATCTCTTATGCTTCTTGTGAACTATATTGTCTATTGTCTCTTGATTGGTTATTTTTTGTAGTTCCTCGTAGTGGCCGTGGAGGTCGCCACAAGTTCTTTGGTTGGCCACACAATAAAAGCTTGTACAAAAAAATGAAAATTTTTCAGAAAGCTTTTGAACAGTAAATACAATAAAATATATATTATGTATTATATATATGTACATGTGTTTAGGTATATATTCATATTATGTAAGTAGGTAAATTAATTAAAGGTATATATACTGCGCCCACCTTGTTTCAAATATATTTTTTCTCCAACGAAAGGTTGGCTGGAAGAGATTGCATTTATAGCGATAAGTCCGCCTTTGTGCCTATATTGTTTCTTGTTGATTTATTATTTTTATTATGGTGCAATAAAGTTGATTTGTATTTGTATTGTAAAGTCAAAAACCAATTAATGCTATTAAGGCCTTTGCGGGCACTTTACGTGACAGTAAGTTTAGATAACGTTTTACAAAATAAACTGTATTAGAGGGATGGATTCAGTCTATGATACTTCCCTGTGGAACATGTATTAAAATATGAAAACTATTTTTTGCTTTCCAAACAAGCTCTGATCAGCCACCCGGGCAATTTGTATGGGAATGTCGAATTTTTTTTTGTATTTTCACTTTTATTTCCATTTTATTATACTGTAGTGATCTAGTATAGCCCGTGGTTTGATTTATTACGGGTATGTCCCTTTCACATTATATGTTCCTAGGGCAAAGTTGTTCAGAATCATGCACTGAATTCAGACTTCAAATAGTTCCAGTATATTTTCCTAAAGAGAAAGTGTTACTTATATCTTGTTATGGGCTCAATAAAATTTTAAATATAAAAATAAAATATGACTGAATTTAAATCGATAATCTTTTTAATACATAGTGTCATATATAAACTCAATATAAAAGACTTAATACCTACATTAACAAAACAATTAAATGAAAATAATTTGTTTCCTGACAAAATACTTCAAACATTCGAGTGTACTTATTTCTTACGATTTTAGCAAAATTTTATATCGCGTGGAGTGTTCAATTCGTTTCTTAATTGAAACATTTATGTTTCCTTCACAAAAGACATTTAAATCGAGCTGAAAAATGAGTGATGTCTTGACCTTTGAGCTATAAAACAATGAGTCACATTACAATACAATAAAGAAAAGTTTTTTGAACAAAAATGAATGAATGTGATACGTAATGGTTTATTTTTAACTTTTGTTTGATTTTCTGCATAATTGGTTTTACGATTGTTTTTGGAACGCAATTACTTTTCGGACGGTATGGACTTGGCGGATGGGGGTAGGTGAGAAAAAGTGTAAGATTTTTCCGTCACGAATTAAAGCAAAGATAAAGATAATTTATTTGCCAAACATGTGTTACAAGATATTACATTCAGCTTCGTCCAATCATGTTTACCATCACCGGTGTGCAAATTTTGTCAGAAAAGCTATCATCTATCATAATACTATAAAAATATACCTACTTAATCTATAAACATTTTACAATTTTCTATGAAACAAAGTCAATTTACAGTTTATCAGATAAGAAATCCTTAACACTATAATAACATTTATCTATCAAAAATAACTTAATTTTCTTCTTAAACAAAGTCAAATTTAATTCTTTATATTGTTTTGGTATTTTATTAAATATTATCGGTGCCATACCTAATACACTATCATGTAATAATGCAGTTTTAGATGAATGTATGCACAATTCGCCTCACGAATTGCCATCTTTCTACTGTATCCGATAATTTAGGAAACAGGTGAGGATTACTCTTTACAAATATAGCTGTTTCTAATATATATAATGATGGGAGTGTTAGATTCTTATATTTTATAAATATCGGTTCACAACTATCTCTACTTTGTAGTCAGAACATTGCTCGAATACAGCGCTTTTGCATTTTAAATACTATTTCTTTATCGTTGGAATTTCCCCAAAAAATTATACCGTATCTAAGGACTGATTCAATTAGGCCATAGTATGCAGTTATTAGTGCATCAGTATTTACTTCATTATTCTATACAGGGCATAAGATGAACTACTAATCCGTTTAAAAAGACTTTCAATTTGTTCTTTCCATTTTAACTTACAATCGATTATTATTCCAAGAAATCGAATAGATGGAACATTCGATACAATGTTGCCCTGATATTCTACGAGTATGTTAAAATTGTCCGCTTTTTTAGGTCTTTGGTGATTTCACGAGTTTGACTATCTTGTCGATAGCTCAGTTCGAAGAGCGTTTACCTGAGATGGTTGATTTTCCCGGTTCAAACTTAGTACACGCTTATTTTTTTTTATTTTATCGTCAAATTAGTATTTTTAAACATTATTATTATTATTATTCAATATGTTTTTCTCTCAGAGATGATTTTTATTATTATGTTGGTACGTTTTTCAGCCACGGGTACATGGGGACCTGGTCCTTTAAGCGTTCATCGGGCCAAAGCTAACATGAAGAGGCCTTTTAGTATCTCTCAATCTAAAAAGTACGATGGTTGCATCTGTGGAAATCTTTCCCTTAATGTACCATTGAGATGTACAAACGGACAATCGTATTATTATTATCATTAATTACAAAAGCGTAAAAAAAATTCCGTCACTTTTTATCACGAACTGATAATATGGTACGAAAGTAACTTCGTTCCTACTGGGTGTTCCTTTGACACTAACGACTTTTTTATATTTTATTTTCATTGGCGTTCAGAAACAAAATTATAAATGTAAAACTTTTTTGGTTTTTCAAAATCACTTCAGATGGAAACTAAATGAAACTAACTAAGCTTATACTAGTTTCTAGTTAGTGCGCTTTTGAGTGATTGAGAACAAAACAACCAAATAATCTTAATATATTCCACTCGTGCAATAATAACTTACTTTCTGTTCATTGACTATTTTTTTCCTTAGCTATTCATGTTGGGCAAAAGCCTCCCCACTCTTTTTCCAAGAATCTCGGTCTACAAAGGAGAAGAGGAAGACCAAGAAAGAGATAGGTTACCCTCACTCACTTTGAAAAAGACAGGAGAATAATATGAATGAATACAAGAATATTTGCCAGGAAAATTAAAAAAAAAACCCGACTGAAACAAATGAAAATTAGTCCAGCCGTTCAAAAGTTACTAAATGAACACTTGGTTCATTTAGTAACTTTTGAACGGCTGGACTAATTTTCATTTGATTTACCTGAATTTTTCGGTGTTCAGTGTTGCCCTCATTTGAAATAAATCATTTGAAAGGAAACGGAGATATCATTTAAAATTGTGCCTTGATTGAACCCTTGGTAACCCTTCAACTATTGTGTTAACTACTGTTTATATTTCAAAGTGAGTACGTGAAGCTTTTTATAGCATTTTTGCCTAAAATTGCCGTTTTTCGCAAAAATGCTTAAATACCGATTCGTAATCTACAAATTCAACCCTTTCATTAGATCCGCAACTCAGGCGTAATTGCATACTTTAGGTTGCTCACCCCCACTTTTTCCCCCGTAACTTTTAAAGCGCTGAACCGATTTCTATCAAACATGACTAAGATGGTTCTTAGCCTTGTTTGATGGAAATCGGTCTCGAAAAAGTCGTCTTTAAAAAAAAAATTCGCATGAAAATGAGACACTAGGCGCTACAATGCAACAGACAGACACACAAACACGCAGATATGCGTCAAACTTATAGCACCCTTTTTTTACGTAGTTAAAAATGTTACAAAGCTTTTTTATATATAAAAGGAGCGCGATTACCATCTTGACACGCATAATGCCTGTTGAGTTATGGATACGTGTAGATGTGAATGTTGCCCTATTTTTCAGTATTTCAAAAGCAAGTGTTGGTTGTGTATAAATTGAAAGCACTTTTTCATACAGACGGACGAAGATTCCGCTGCAGTAAGTTTGTTGCTGGACACGCAGGTGTCTTGAAGGTGGGTAGATTGAGTCTACGGTTGGAAGACAATTAAAGAGTAATAAAAAAAAACATCTGGCAAAAAAAAATATTTTATTTTTTATTCATGAGCTTATACAATTTTAAATTAAAACCGGGTTATTTTTTTTCCATCTTTACGCCTACCATCAGGCTAATAATAATAATAAATATGTTCGAATTGTGTTATGGGATACTAACTTAACGATACTATATTTTATAACAAATACATATATATATAAACATTCAAGACCATTTGAAAAAGGCCATTTTCCAACTTGCCCTGACCGGGAATCGAACCCGGGACCTCTAGGTGGCGGATTAGCATGGTGACCACTTCGCCACGGAGGTCGTCAAGGCTAAACGAAACCTTTGAGTTTTATGACCCTAAGTTTTATTTACTGCGTTATGGTGCTCCTCCTACACTGCCGTTACAAAATGTTTACAAACGATAGTAAACATTTTGTTAGCAAACATTTAGTCATAATTAATAAACCATGTTTTTATGTTAGTAAACATTTTTGTTACAACAAAATTGTTACAAAAACATATTGTAACAAAATAAAATATTTATTATCTTTTGTTCGCAAGCATTTATACAGGGGACAACGGGGTTTGTGGAGAGTGCGGGGCCCGTTTTAGCGTACGCCTCGGAACGCAAAACCAAACTGCGAGCCGATGTTATGTTTTCAAATGTTTGTAAACATTTTCCGTCAGTGTAGGAGCACTCATAACATATAACAATTCCTAACATTTGTTAGTAAGAAGTGTGTCCGCAGCATTTATGATGTAAGTATTTTATTTCTTACTAGCTGCGCCCCTAGTAGTAAAAAGTGTCAGCTTCCAGCATACCAAATTTTATCAAAATTGGTCTAGCCGTTTGCGCGTGAAGAAGTAACAAACATACACACACACACTCTTAAACTTTCGCCTTAACAATATTAGTGTGATTTTTTGTGTCAAATAGCTGCGCCCCGCGTTGTTACCCGCACTTAAAGTAGCTTACGTGTTAATCCAGGGTGTCAGCTTCCTTCATACCAAATATTATCGCAACTGATCCAGCCGTTTGCGCGTAAAGAAGTAACTAACAGACAAACACACGCAAACTTTCTCTTTATACTAGTGTGATTACATTTTAAACTTTAGTGGTCATTAAAATTGTTTTGTCCAAGAGGCATACCATCAACATTCTAAAACCATTAACACATAACATTCGCCTAGTAATTAGACTAGAACATGCGAACCTCTGACATTATTCACAAGAATGTCACATTGACTTTGTGATGTACAGTCGGGGGTAGATAAATCTGACCCCCTTGTCTTTAAGGGCCTTACGGTATGGGGTCAGTTTTATTTGCCCCCGACTGTACTTGTTCTGTTTGTTGAAGTGAGGAGACACACACGACGGCAAAATCGGATGTGGGTGCAAACCGGTAGTACTCACGTAAACTGAAAGACTTTGTGCATTTTTAATCGACTCAAAAAAGTAGTAGGTTATCAATTGGGTATTTTCCTGGGTCAACAATAAATTATTTTGTACTGATAAGCAAATTAAACGTCGCGAAATAATCTCACTTGGCTTTGAACATATCCATTTAACGTGATTTTAGATTTATTCCCATAAAGAATGTTTGTTTTGACGTTTAGAAAAAAGTATCTAATTTGATACTTGCTGGAAAAAAACAGATTCAAATCGTACTTTTGTTTTGTGCGATATATTCGCCACTTACGATTCCATTTTGAAAATTATTATTTTTTATTCAAAAACCTCTAATACCAAATTCATCCAGTATTAATTTGGTGAAAATATGATAAAGAACTTTGGAGATATAGAAGGAACTCCCGAAAAAAATAGAAGAAGTTGTGTTATAACCAAAGTAAGTTACAATTAATTATCTTGTATCTTATCTTTTTAAATCTTGAGTTTTGCACTACCCCTGTCATTCTCTACATCACCCGTTTGGTTGACTGGTAGATAAAGCTTTAAATCCGCCATTACACTTGTATTCGTGTATAAAGTTAAATAAATAAATAAGTAAACGCCATAATATATATTAAATAGCTTCTTTATTAAAATTGAATGTATGTGTACGCATACAAATAGTAGCAGTATTATACGAAAAATTGGATTTGCGGCGAGCACGTATACAATACTCGTTGACTTGTTTACTCGAATTTTCAAAGAAAGTTTCTAAATTTCTGTACTTAAATCATTAATTATTAATTAAAGAGAAAATTGGATAAAAACAAAAATCATCCCGCTATAGAAAATCCTATCGGTTGAGCGCTGAATGTATGAAAATGCATTTTTTTAGGTTTTTCATTTATTATTTTTAAGGAAAATAGTTCAGGATCATAGACTGAACTTGTTGCAAAAACTTGCCTTGTGGTTGACAGTTACCCTGCATTATATGTTACGGTTACCCCAGTCAACTCGTGTTGCCGTCCGGTTACCGTTTTGTTTGTCACGTCACTAAGTTAACTCGTGTAAAACTTGACGAAAAGAAACGAAAATGTGTGTTTTTCTTTCTGAATCTTTGATTTATTCAATGAAAGCGATCGTTTTTGTAAGTGAGAATTAATGTTTGTCTGCCAAATGTATTTTTCTTTTTGTAAGAGTAGGCTACTCTTTGAAGGACTTTTATTTATCTTGCCTTTGTTGTCTAAGAAAAAACCAGTTAAATCCCTTTCTAATCTAAATCTTTGCAAGCGATTATAAATAATGTAATTACAGATTGAGCACAAATAGAAAAACCAAATTAGATGAAAAACTTTCTTAGTTATCTATCTATGAAATAAAGCTCATCAATTTAATTATAATTAACTTTTTTATAAACTTAATGGCAGACTTAGGACAAGGGCTTTTTCTACACAGACTATACTGAGGTAGTATTCAAATGTTTTTGTCATTTTTACACTAGTGTTTCTGTGAGCTGAAGACCTCGCGAGTAACTTCGACCCGTTAAAGTTTTATCGGATAAAAAGTCGTTCGGACTAAAAAGGTTGCGTCTTAATAAGGGTAACATAAAAGTTTTGTGATTATTTTATAAAAACTTTTCGAAATGGCTGAAATATGATATTTTTAAAGTCATCGACCCCCATATTACCTCTATATTGAAAAATTTTAAATACAGTATCGAAAATAAATTCTATAGCACTTTAGAACTTTTTTACAAGAATCGTCGGCAAGCATTTTTGGCCAATCTTACAACTGCTACGCTTCGCTCACGCCGTCAATAAGAATAAATATAATAAATGTAAAAATGGTAGCTTTTAAGTGAAATAAATAAATTAATTAATAAAAAAACTAAGGTACAATCTTGTCATTTTTTTTAGGTTTTATTTCAATAGTCACAATGTTTATCCTACATCAATCAACGTTTTCAATGTCATACTTAGGTCTCATCTCTCATGGGTTGTATCTATTAAAAAAAAAAAAGAGACTTCTGTAATATTAATAACCTCATTAAAATACACTTTCTATGCAAAACTTACTCTAAAATAATTTTCCAAATATAAAAAAAACAGCTTATCTAAAACTTAGAATTAACCCCTCAAATTACCTCCATTAAATATCGAAAGTTCAACGAGCAACTATTAACTCAGCCCCAATTGGAAGTCATTAGAAAAAGTCTATATTTTGCTAGAAAATTACTTATTCCCTAAAACAAAGGCTAATCGGGTCGATACAAGAACAATGAGCGGGTCGAACGTAAAATATTAAGTTTAATTAATCAGTGAAGACGTAGATTGAAAAGCGTAAATCCTAGTTTACGAGTAGGTGTAATGAATATGTGATGGAAGCATAACAAACTAGCGCGCTGACGTGCTGAGATTAAATTCGTGGGGGTAATATATCGCGGGGTGATTTTAATAACAGATGTAGAGATCAACCACTTCGAATTATAATATAAGGTAGGTGTATTGTAAGCTAAAATTGTAAAAATAATCTTATTTGTATCTACAAGCACTGCTATTTCACCAAGTAGAAAGAGTCCTTTATAATTATGGCTTTTAAGTACCACAATAACTGGCTCTCTCTATATTGCATTTGTAAAAAAGGTTGCAACGTTTGCATTCGTTGCACACAATACAGTGTTTGCGATATTCTTCATCGTGATACCATTGTCTTGTACTTACATTATTATCTTCATTCATTTAAAGCCGGCATTTTAGAGGCTCTTGTAATTCATCAAGATGTAGATTAAAAACGCAAATCCAAGTTCATAATGAATACGGGATGGAAACATAACAAACAAGCGCACTGACGTGTCGTATGAGGAATATATCGCGGAGTAATTTTAATAATAGATGTGTGTAGAGATCAACTACCTCGAATATATATATATATATTTAGAGGTTGTTTTAACAAATACATATATAGATAAACATCCAAGACCCAGGACAATTTAAAAAAGGTGATTTTCCAACTTGCCCTGACCGGGGATCAAACCCGGGACCTCTGAGTGGTGGACTAGCAAGGTGACCACCACGCCACGAAGGTCGTCGTGTAACATTAAAAGCTAAAAATGTAAAAACGTAGGTAATTGACGTTTCTAATTTTGATCTACGGACATTATTCCTACAATTAAAATTGACATTTTGTAATTGTGGCTTTTAAGTGCTACGATTTTTATCTCACCGTATATTGCTTTTGGACAAATGTTGCGATGATATATCTCTTTCATCAAAGTGCTTGTCCATTTGCATTAAAAGCTAATTTAGAGCCTGGCGTCCACTGTACGGCTTTAATGTCTTCGCTTTCACACAGCACGTTCTTCGTGGCATCTTTAATTGTGAAACCATTAATTTGAACTTATTTCATCTTCATCAATGTTGGGCCAGCTTTTTAGAAGCAATTCTCATTTCATCCGGTAGATTGAAAACGCAAATCTAAGTTCATAATGAATATGTGATGGAAGCATAACAAACTAACGCTCTGACGTGTCGAGATTAAATTCGTTGGGAATTAATATAATAATAATAATATCGGGGTGATTATAATACAGTGACGTCCGTCTTGCGTACCGCTTTTGGAGTAACCCCCCTGAGTCACGCAACCGTCGGCGATAGTCGAGCAAGATTTTGTCACAGAAGTGACAGTCGCGACCAGGGTTGCAGGCATAATGTCGCTTATTTGTTAGAGCTCTTCTTGTTATTTTTAACCTTTTGATTCGATTAGACGAGAGAAATACCTAGTAAAGCCATAATCAGATGGGTGAAACCCATGCTCATGCTTAGGGATCAAATAAAGGGAGCAGAAAATGCCTTATTATAATAATGTTAGTTTTATCTGTTTAAGCAAATTAAAACACCTGTCTGCTGTTTAATGTTTCAGAGAAAATAACCGTAGGATCAGTAAAAAGTGAAGTTTAATTCGACTTTTTTTAGTTTATTTTCATTTTGTGAATTATTCATCTTGTACTTGAGCGTTGAATAGCTATTAGAATTCTTGAGTGTTTCAAAAGAGCCAAAGAATCTTTGAAGGTTATACTTAGTCCCTATGCATGACATGGAATTACCTTAAGCGATCAGCTAATCGAGTTTTATGACAAAGTAAATTCTCCTTTTGAAAATCAATTTTTCAATATTTTAATTGAAATGTAATTTTTTAAGCTTTAAAATATCTATAATTTCGCCTTTTGTAACACCATGATTTGTAAAATACGTTCACTACGTGGCATTGAATTCGCTGTCAAATGCCTTCCTGAAAAATCGAATAGCAGTGCAGTATCAGTCCCTTACACATACGATAATCAGACAAACAATTAACCTTAAATGTCCAAAAAATTGTGTCACAAGTCTAGATATTCCCAACCTTAAATAAAATTAATGACCCGCGTAACACAATATCATTTTCACATTCAATGCTACGCGAATCTGAATACGTGTGACTAATGTCAGCTAAAGTCGCGTATCGCATGTCGCTTTAAATTAATGAGAAGCGTTTATACGCAGTCCAAACACTCCCTAGGTCCATTTACAAGTATTATTGATGGTGGCTATGTAATTTTGTTTTTAATAAAAAAGGGAATTACTTTATGAAAGTGTTGTAGCATACGTTGTTGTTTCGAGCTAAATATGTTTTAAGAATATAAATTAACGTGTAATTTGTATGCCCTACCTTAAGAAGTAAATACGTTATTTGATTAAATAGTGCATAACGATGTAATTACATTTATGATAAGACATTCATTTTCCAAAGACCATTAAAGTTTTTTAATCACTTCTTGGTTTCCACATAAATTACTCCTGCAAATTATTATTTAATCGTTTGAGTGAATTGTGAAGCACAATCAAGTTGGCGTATCGTTGGCATACCTACCTCTATATTTCTTTTTCCAGCAATAAAAGCGAATTCCGTCTATAATACTCAACAACTTTTCCAGACAACATTTATTTCAAAAATGCTTTTCATAGATACTCTGATTAGTTAACTTGAATGGCAAGTCAAGAAAACATTTTCCTTATACTTTGGAGTAGTACTTAGCACGAGAAGAATTGACGAATCAAAAAATTTTATATCGAAAATTTGAGATTGATTATTCAAGCGTCATTAAACGCTTTAATTCCTTCTTTAAACTCTGCTCTACAAGCTAGATTTCAGACTGTGGAACCTAACATAGAAACCCGCTTGTCTGATACTACGACATACAGAAAGCACGGTTTATAAATCTTTATTCCTAGACAGGACGTTTCGCCGACCACTTTGTTGATAGAAAACGTTGTTCGTAGATATCTCGGTTTGTAAGAAGCACTGTTGAGCGATATCCCTGTTCCTTCACAGAAAGAAGTATTTTAAATAAAACCCTCACGTTCGTTAATGAGCCAAATAACTGATAAAAAGCGTGTGAAAGACGCAAATGGATGGGAAATGACAAATTGTAAGGATATGTGGCGCTATGAATATTTTATACGACGAACATATACTTAAGTACGTTCCAGGTATTATGAGAGCAATTATGACTTGTATGGACCTTTTTTTACCATATGCTTCGTAAAGAATATCATATTCAGTTTTTTTTAGGTAGTAACAAGTAATTTGTTACTTCAGAATGTTGATATCTGGTTTTTAGCCTAAAAGTCACAGGGCCGCTACAATGCTTCTACGTCACGTTCTGCCTTAAGTTACACACTTAACAGCTTCGCTTCGAGCCAAGACAACCCTTCTTCCTTCCTTAGAGAATCCATTCAATTGCCTGCGTGTCTCTTGCAGCATGATAGTATTCATCTCCGCTGTTACCGATCGCCGACAGATCTTTTTAGGTCGCCCACGCTTCTTCCTTCGTTGAAGAGTCTATTCAAGTGCCTGCCTCGAAGTCAAGACAGCTTGATAGTCTTCATCTCCGCTGTTACCGATCGCTACCAGGTCTTTATGGTTTGCCCTTGCTTCTTCCTTTCTTGAAGAGTTTATTTAAGAGCCTGCCTCGGAGCCAAGATAACCCTATAGTCTTCAACTACGCTGTCACCGATCACCGCCAGGTCTTCTTCGGTCGCCAACGCTTCTTCCTTCCCTGAAGTGTTTATTAAAGTGCCTGTCTTGGAGCCAGGACAGCCCGATTGTGTTCATCTCTGCCGCTACCGGTCACCGCAAGCTCTTCTAGGATTGCCCACGCTTCTTCCTTCCTAGAAGAATCCAGTGTCAATCAAGTGCTTGCTTCGGAGCCAAGATAGCCCGATTGTCTTCATTCCCGCCGCTATCGGTCGTTGCTAGCTCTTCTTGGGTCGCCCACGCTTCTCCTTTCGTTGAAGTGTCTATTCAAGTGTCTGCTTCCGCCGCTACCGGTATCGCCAGCTCTTCTTGGGTCACAGACGTTTTTTTTTTCAATTAAGAGTTCATTTAAGTGCCTGCCTCGGAGCCAAGACAGCCCGATTGTCTTTATCTCCGCAACTACTGTCCAACGCCAGGTTTTTTTGGGTTGACCACGCTTCTTCCTTCCTTGAAGAGTCCAAAAATTCAACAACACAACGAATAGATAACAATAAAATCTACTTCTGTTTTAACATTCAACACAATCATTTTTATCACTGTCCAAATCAAAACAATGATATTATCTGCCCGTTGATAAATTTCACTTTATTATTTATTACTGAAGTTTATGTGCAATTCGTGGCGAACTCATTAGTATGGTAAACTGGACGGTTTTTATGGGGCACATTTGTAAAACACTCGTAGTTATAGTAACCTCATAGTAATTACTATGTTGTTGTTATCAACATTTATATTAACTGGCCAAGTGAGTGTCGGGCTTAGATTGACTTAGGAATTCTATGATGAGCGTGTCATCGTAGAGAATTCCTAAGTCAATCCAAACATGTTATATGGGGCCTTTTTTCTTTATTACCGCCCTAGACGTACTATAATTTACGTCTTCCTCAGGTAGTGCCTTTTTATGCTCACGTAGGAGACATAAATATATCGTCACCTTTATAAACAAACCTTGTCGGTACCTTATTTGAAACAGTAGTAAAGTTATTTATTAATTTAAACGGTAATAATTCTAAAGTATATACAACGTGGAAGCAACATACCTGTACTAAATCAAACCAAGGGCTATACTAGACCACTATACTATAATGAAATTAAAATAACAGTGAAAAAAGAAAAAACTATTTTGCATTTCCTTACAAAAGTTTAGCAATTTGTATGGGTATGTCGATTTTTTTCTGTTTTTTTTTCTATCTTTAATTTCTGTTTCATTATACTAAATAGTGATCTAGTATAGCTCGTGATGCGATTTATTACGGGTATGTTCCTTCCACGTTGTTTATAGTCGGAAAGGCAAAACAGGTTTTGATCGATTAGGCGATCATCATCAGGGCGAGTGTTAGGAGCGGCGACCCGACGGTTTCGTTACTCTCTTCACTCAGCAAAACTCTCAGATCACGTTAGTTTCAATAAAATAAAATTAATAATATCTAACCTTGCTATTATGTACAAATGATGTGCTATTATTTAACAATGATGCCCAATATAAAGGAAATGTATTGTGGAACAAAATATAACACCAAAAAATAATGTGTATCGAATTCTGGCCAAAGGTCCGGGATTAATTAAGTCGAGGCAGTAGAAGGGTCTCGCCGCAGAGGCGTTTGACACGCGAGAACCTTGTAACACTGTCTCGAGCCTTGTCGACAAAAAAGGCTTGAGGTTAACGGTTAGGCTAACTTCAAATTATTTTGTTAGTTTCCCGTATTTTTTTTTTTCAGGAATGTCACATTTTACGAATAAAAATGTTGTTTTTGTTCTGGTAATCACTACCTCAGAGGAAATTTTATGTGGAACGAAATATAACGCCTTTAAAACAATACACATGTATCGATTCCAAAACGCTCGGACATGCTCGGTTGGAAAAGTCTCGATCGACGCAGAGGCGTTTGACACGCGAGAACCTTGTAACACTGTCTCCAGCCTTGATGACAAAAAAGGCTGCTGTTTACGTATTGAATACTTAAACATGAAACTTTTATACAGATATTTTGGTCTTCCAAAGGTAAATTAAAATTAATTTAAATTATTTTGTTAGATTCACTTATGTATTTATTTTTATTCAGGATGCAACACTTTATGCATACAAAATGTAGGTTTTGTACTGATACTAATGGCACCAACGGATTTCTTTTTTGTGAAACGAAATTTACCTAACGCCTATAAGACATCAAAAGTATATATCGAATTGTAGCCAAAACGTTCACACATTTTCGGAATTAATGTCAACAGTGAAGGGGCTCGTCGCAGAGGCGTTTGATATGCGAGAGCCTTGTAGCACTTTCTCGCGGTTTGTCAAAAAAATGCTTTTGTTTAAATACCTATTACATATTAAAAACACCTGGAAACTTTTTGTAAAAAATTGGAATTCTTCTTCTTAGTGGTTAGTGTCCGTACCTATAGTAGATTAGACCTGTCCTTTTATATGGGAGTGAAGCGTGGCCTTTGCTTGAGCGGCACAAGCAGGAGTTGCGTGTCACGGAGATGCAAATGCTGCGTTGGATATGCGGAGTGTCACGGAGAGATCGTGTGAGAAACACCCGCATCCGCGGCAGCCTTCATGTCCGTGACATAGCAGACAAACTGCAAGAAAGTCGCCTACGCTGGTACGGTCACGTCCTACGAAAGCCGACAAGTTACGTGGGAAACAAATGTATAGCCATGCCGCCTCCGCCGGGGCCCAGTAGGCAGGGTAGACCCAAGAAGTGTTGGCTTGACGTCGTCAAGGATGATATGCGTGTTAATCGCCTTACAACCAAGGATGCTCAAGACCGTGCAAAGTGGAGAAAAAAAAGTCGGAAAGTGGACCCCGGACTTCTCAGCATTGCAGCTAAGGATGCAACTAGGAAAACGCTGAGATGAGAGAGAGTGTCCGTACCTATAGTGGTCGTGATTATGAATTAGGTTGTTCGGGAAATGCTCCGCTGCTCTTGCGATTTTTCTCTACATATCTCTGTCTGCGGCTTTTTTCGAGCATTCCGTTGCTGGGCACGTTGCTTTGACAAGGTCTAACCACCTCGTTGGAGACCGAACACGTAATTGCTTGCCTTCAATACAACCCTGAATCACCAAATGCTCCATAGAGTTTTCTTTACGAGTGACAATATGGCCGAAGAGTTTAAGGATTCGTTATCGTATAATCGACGCCATCTGAATACAGACTGTCATTTCGTTTTCAAGAGTTACTGCGAGGATGTATAATATACTCATTTTGAATTGCTTTGTTACGAACGAAAACGATTAATATTTCGGTTTCAAAGTTTTGTAGTTTGTGCCATTTGCTATAAATACAAGTGAAGATCTTGTGTTATGACAATACTTGTAAATTACTTCCCACAAATATAAATAAACATGATTTTTCTCGGCAATTAAGAATTTTTCAAAATCGTTTCATAATAAAATTTCATATGAAGAAATATCTATTTTACCAATTTCGTCAGGAATTGATAACGTGCCAAAAAATATTTTTTTCCCGTTTCGTTTTAAAACATTATTAATAAAGCACGGGTTACTCACGTAGAGAGTCAGCTACTGGCCAATATGTTTCGACCTCATCCGGAGGTCTTCATCGCGCATCATCACCAGCAGCCGACGATGAAGAAGATGATATTGAGGCTCCCAGTACATTCGCGGGAATCGTCGACGCAGAAAACCAGCAATCCCCACCACTGTCGCTACGAGCGAAGCGAGCGATCGCTCGCGCCGCCCGCGCGACCCACCATTAACATCAGTGTGTTGTGCAGCGGCTTTGTGCACGAGCGCCTCACATTCGCCCTAATGAAGACCTCCGGGTGAGGTCGAAACATGTCGGCCAGTAGCTGACTCTCTACGTGAGTAACCCGTGCTTTATTAATAATGTCTGAGTCTCACGTTAGTTTTAACAAAAAAATTGTTTTAAAACCTTAAAAATTTAGAATTTATTACATATTGACAACTCAAAAGATACCAATCTTTTTACAAGTATCAAAATTTTAAAACAATAGAATTAACATTTCGAAACTGGCTTTGATGTCCTGAAGCTGACCCTCATCATACAGCAGGTGGTAGATAAAGCAACAAAAAGTTCAGTAATACCGGGACATTAAAGCCTTGTTTATACCTTGAGCCTTGTATCATTTATACAGGGTTAACCTTGTCAACCAACGACATATTATGGAATGACTCGCATGATCGTTTCATGATTTTTCATCGATTTTTGATCGTGCAAGCGAAGCGAGCATCGTTCTTCTAGTGTACTTTAGAATTACTTAGATAAGACGGGTTGCACTCCGGGAGTGCCGGCAGAAGTGAAAACTTGAATATTAACGTTGTGCATTTCCATGGATGCGCGTGGCACGCTGTAACATAAACACACACGAACATTCGCGCAAGCGCCCTGCGCCGCCTAAACAAAACAGCAGGCGCAGGCATACATTTTCGCCGCGCCGTAGAAAGAGAGGGGGATACTTCCTCTCCTAAGCCGCGCCGGCTGTCTACTCTCCATCCGTTTTACGAATTTTCGATCAGGTCACGTGTCCTGACGCCCTGATGGGCATCAAGGCGTCAGGACGCGAGTTTAACATTTTTTACCCATTACAAAAAAAGTGTACAACGCCGCTAAAGAAGTTTTCACTTCAAAAAACTCGTAATGGTTTGCTCACGAAGTCGCGAATATATTACATTTATTTTATATCAAATATTGTAGAAGAATTACAAACGGTTAATAATCCTGAAATATTAACTTTCTACTATAAGAACACTTACTGAAATTATCGGCCTAATGCAGGCTTAAGCTAAAATAACAATGAAAAATATTCGGTTTTACTTTCAGCCTTCGTAATGCTGCGTTAGCTAGATAAAGTGCTGCCATCTGTCTCGCACGCACTGAGACTCAGGTGCGAAGTAGTTAGTTCTCATTATCGGTGGGACGATTCTGAGAACTCAGTATATGCCTCACTTCACTTGTGGCATAAAAAAGCATTTTTGGATGTTTGACGAATTATTGTTATGAATATTTGCTCAAAATTACATACTACGTCATAGGTATTTAGGTGTCAAAACATGTATCTATGTAGGATGTTTTGTAGAATAGATACTGCCCCTGAAATAAAATCCGACATACTGTTTTCCAACAAGTCAAATCAGATACTTTTTTTGAAAGTCAAAACCAACATTTTCTGTGGGACTTGTATCAAATACATGCAGATGATGTAATTGTTTCTTGAAGTCAAGTAACGCTCTTATTATCAGTTTTTCTGCAATAATAAATCTAAAATTACGGTAAAATGAATATGTTCAAAGATAAGTGACATTATTTTGCGACGTTTTATTTTCATTTCAGTACAAAATAATAGATTTTTGACCCAAAAAATTCCCGAATTTTTTAAAGTATAGGATATTTTCGAGACATAAAGTTGTTTAACAATGACACCCGCAGTAGTCAAATTTAGTTATATAAAGTCAACAACTGTCATCGGCATCTGTCTCGCATGCACTGAGAGGTGCGAAGTAGTTAGTTCTCATTATGTGTTGGTCTATTCTGGGATCTCATTTAATGTCTCACTTCACTGCAGGCACAAAAAATATGTCAATATTTTTAATAATAATAATAATAATAATAATATATTTATTTGCTGTAAAAGTGGTTACATTAGTTGTTTATTACAATTTTTAGATCACACTTCTAACCTATCTAGGCATGCAAAAGTCAATGTTATCATTCATTTAAAAAAAAAAAATGTGTTCATAACCTGTCTATTCTATCAGTATATATAATTAGGTCGAATTTATTGTGTGTGACATTTTAAAAGTCCAATGAATATTTTGTATATTACAATTCTATGATTATATATGATGATTGATGATACAATGCATATTCATTCCACTTCTATTACAATTATACATTCAAATATTCCTGTATCGAGTAGAAACATTTCTCCACAAGGAACTTACGCAGCCTGTTCTTAAAGACTGACAACGGCAATACTTTGAAATCTTCTGGCAGTCTGTTATAGATACGAACAGCCATCCGACAGCTATTTTGGTTACATAATGATGTGGATACATTAGATAACACGAGTCTGTTTGGGTATCTACCACGATAATTAGAAATTACCTCACAATTTCTTTGAAACAAATACGAGTGTACCTTTACAAAGTGACACATTTCATAAATGTAAATCGATGGCAGTGTCAACAATTTAAGTTTTATGAAATGCGGTCTACAGCTAGTTCTCTGAGGTAACTTACATAAGGACCTTACGCAGTTTTTCTGGGCTATAAATGCTCTGTCAAATTCTGTCGAATTTCCCCATACTATAATTCCATATCGTAATACCGACGCTACGTACCCATGATACGCCAACAAGGCTGTTTTAAGATCTGTTATATTGACCAGTCTCCACAAAACAAAGGAAAATTTATTTAGCTTACTACATACGTTTTTGATATGAGATTTCCACGTTAGGTTTTTGTCCAAAGTAACTCCCAAAAATTGTACGTCATTCCATTCGTCAATAGTCTGTCCATTATGTTTTATTGTTAAATCTGCATTTTTATTATTCCTTTGATTATGAAATTGTACGTATTTGGTTTTTTTAGTGTTCATTTGTAAATTATTTTTGTCTAGCCAATTTATTATGTCATTTAATGTATTATTTATGTCCGTATTATATGCGTCAATTGAATTTGATAAATTAGGTATCACTACAGAGAGATCGTCGGCAAATAAAGTGCAGAAGTGTTCAGTAGCTTTTGGAAGATCATTAATGTATAGTAGGAACAGTAAAGGACCTAGTATACTTCCTTGAGGTACGCCAATATTATTTAATTTCTCACTAGACGTAAATGACGTCTCATTTTGATTCTTATCAAGGTTAGTCACTACTACTTGCTGCTTTCTATTCTCAAGGAAGGATTTAATCCAGCTATTAGCCATCCCCCGAATTCCGTACCTATCACATTTAGCAAGTAATATTTTATGTAAAACATAATTAAAAGCTTTTGTCATATCAATAAACAACGCCATAACTTCAATACTATCGTCTACATGGCTAAGCACCTCCTTTACCAATTTGAACATGGCTAATACAGTTGATTTGCCTTTTTGAAACCCATTCTGATTTAGGTCTAATATGTTGTGCTTAGTTATAAATGTGGTAAGCCTAATATACATAGCTTTTTCAAAAATCTTAGATATGACTGACACTAAAGCTACCGGTCTATAATTTTCCAAAGAGTTTGCATTACTATCTTTCGGAAGTGGTTTAATGACAGTTTTCTTAAGTTTTTCTGGAAATTGTCCTTGTTCAAAAGACAAATTTACTAGAAAACTCAATACAGGTGATAAAATATGTTTAGATTTCTTTATTACGTAGGTAGATATATTATCACTTCCTACAGCATTTGTATTCTTGAGCCCTGCTATTATTTTACTAATTTCATCATTGTCCGTGGGAAATAAGAACATAGTTTCATTTACGGGTTTGCATAAATTTGTAGTGGTCTCTGCATTATTATTTTTAATTTTTATGTCCGTAAAAAAGTCATTTAGAGCATTAGCTAAGTCAATAGGGTTAGTAATTACCTCACCATGTCGTACAATTTTATTTATAAATTTATTTTTAATGTCATGATTATTTTTTATTAGATTCCACGCTGCTTTATTTATATTAGCAGAATTATGTATATATTTCATGTTTTTTATTTTTTGTGAGAAGTTCATACAGCTTTTAAGAATCGCTGAATAATTTCTGTATTTTATTTTACTATTTACATCCTTCTTTTTATAATACGTAAATCTCAGTGATCGTTTAGTCCTACATGACCTACTAATGCCTTTTGTCACCCATTTTTTACTTTTTTGATTAGTACTCACTTTTATTCTCTTAGTTGGAAAACATAAATTGTAGAATAGGATTATTACTTCATAGAAACTGTTGAATGCCTTGTTTGCATCGGTTTCACCGTAAACTTCCGACCATGATAGGCTTGCAAGACATTCATTGAATTTTCTAATGTTTTCCTCACAAAAATCCCGTTTATATATGAAATAATATTTTACTTTATTTTCTTTTTTATTTGTTGGGATTTCCAAGGTTTGAGCTGTTTCGTGATCAGATAGACCTAATTTATGTACTTGAGCAGTTGCATTGGAAATATTACTTACAATTAGGTCTAGGCAAGCTTTTTGTCTTGTTGGTTCTGTAATGTGACAAGTGTAATTATAGTTTTGCAGCAAATTTATAAAATCATTTCGAATATCATTATTTTTTAGTGTATCAATGTTGAAGTCACCAGTAATAATAATTTTTTTCTTGTATTTCATCCTTAATTTAAATAATAATTTGTCAAATCTATCTAAAAATATATAAGGATCAGTCAATTTATCTTTATTATTAAATGGTATTCTATACAGGCAAATGACTATACAGTCATGTGCCGGCAATTCTATACCACAACATTCAAAATACTTTTCAATGGAAATTTCTTTTAAATAATCTGTATTTTTATACTCTATGTTGTCCCTACATAATATACAAACGCCACCACGTTTTTTAGTTTTTCTAGAAAATGAATCTGCAATAGAGTACTCGGGAATTCTTAAGTTTGATTCATGTCCGTTCAAGATAAAAGTTTCTGAGAGACAGATTAAATCTAAAACTTTATAGGTTTCCGATAATTCCTTTAGAGCGACTGTAAACAGATCTTGTTTAGAAATGATCCCCGCAACATTTTGATGCAATACTACTAATTTATTTTCCTCGAAAAAACTGTATACCACTTGCAACATCTTTCCTTTTATATTCAGTATCTAATGGCATGTTCATATCCGCAACTGGCAAAAAGTAATCCAAAATTGTTCTTTTTTTAGCAGTCTGTCTGTCAAGAAAACTTTTCTTTGTAATGGGAAAATAATCCGTGATCTTCCTATTGTAATTGAAGTTATGTTTTGTCATAGAAATGTCACCTTGTGCCAAACAATTTTCTTTATGTAGCTTGTATACATTCTTAATATATTTATTTTCATATTCCGCATAGTCTATTTCAATATTTAATTTCCTAGTCATATTTTCAATCAGTCCATTATTGCTATTATTACTGTCAATATTTAAGAATTTACAATTTGGATAACTACTTAGTATCATTTTTAATTCATAATTTAATTTGTCAACATTTAGATAATTGTTAAATGGTATACTTAATACTATAAATTTTACAGTTTTCAAAGTGTTTAAAAGATTACATATTTGTGACATAATATTATAAGGATTTTTATCCTGAGTACCTATAGATAATACAACAATATCGTCACTAGACAATTGAGCACAATAACAACTACTAATGATTTGTTCTGATGTCGCATAGGGTTTAATAAAAGCACTGATGTCGTAATTATCATTCCATGTTCCTAGTCTTGTTTTTTTAACGTTTTCTGCTAGTCCTTTTATCTCTTTTCCACCAAATATGTGTTTTTTCTTTTTGTGTCTTGTATATTTGGTCTCGTTGGTAAAGTTACTTGTTTCATATTTTCCGAGTCTAGACTAGTGCCTTCCTCTATATTTTCTATATGTGTAGGTTTTCTTGACTGTTCAATTTGAAGTGAAATGTCCTGAGATAAGTCTAATTTGGTTTGATTCAGAATTTTTCCTTTTTCTTTTATTAATGAATTATATTTTTTTTTATTGCTAGAATTAGTGCAAATATGTGTCATCTTTTTTAATTTTAGTTCATAGTCTTTAATTATAGTTTTCAATGAAGAATTTTCACTAAGAATATTACTTATTTCCTTGTCAGCTATTAATAACTTTTCTTTTAATAATTTATTTTCTCTCTCTAATTCTTCTATTTTATCTATGTCTATAATTGGTATCTCTGGGCAGCTTCTGTTTAATATATTGGAGACATCTTGCGTGTGTCCTCCCATCTCTTCGGTATCATCAGACAACGAATCAAAAGAGTTTGAGGTCTCCAAGTTGCGTGTGTACTTAGTGGTCCGCAAAGTAATATTTTCGTACATCATTGCTGATGATTTATTTGTAGGCGTAGATGATAATGTTGCATTTGCAGGACTTGAAGGTTTGCTTTGCTTTACCTTACTGACACATCCAGCGCATTTCCAATTCCTTTTATTTGCGATGGTCATAATACGAAACCTCCCAAATGCAACATTTGTGCAATCAACGTGTAATTTATTTTGGCATGTTGAACAATTCAAATACCGTTTATTTTCTATCTTTGTAAAACATTTAGCGCATTCTAAATTATTTTTGTGTCCACTTGGTGTATTTGTATCTTTCGAGTTATTCATATTGCCCTAATATTCTAAATTCTGATACGTCAGTATAATCTTGTTTACTCTTGCCCACTTTATTGTTTGCATGTAAACGTACTTGTCTATGGATATCAAATATGTCAATGTCAACTTATATCAAATGCTAATTGTCAAAATACCACTGTGTCAGATCAGATCGTGATGTCTTCTTCAAAATAAACAATCTCTAATTGGTCAATATCTCTTGAAATAGGATGAAGAATATTCAAAAAAAATCAGTTATCAGCCCTCGTCAATGTTTTTTGTCCAATTTCCCACCGAAATGCAATATTAAAATGAGTAAAAGTGTGATCGTACCTTGCCGGTGAGTTTCGAGGTTATGTTTTGTATGTCTTAGTTTTAATTAGTTCACAAATTTTACTTTTGTAGTTTAAAAACCACTGAGAGCACAATTATACGTCCTTTGACTTTGACAGAGGAAGCTCGAAAAAAAAAAAAAAAAAAAAAAAGTTTAGGTTTTTCACTCTTATACCGATACAAATTGACATCGTAACGGTAGTTCCGCTATTATTGCGGCATCTATAATTTTTTAAGGTAAAGCCCTGACTTTCGAGCTGCAACCTCCAATAACTTGTAAACGGTTTAACCAATTTTTCTCAAATAAGTACAGCTAAGAATCATCGAAAGGAAATTTTCTTTCACTTAAAACAACCGCATCGAAATTAGTCTATCCATTCGTTCGCTACAATGCCAAGAGACACACAGACAGACAGACATTAGCGTCAAACGTTTAACATCTCTTTTATTGTAAGTACAACACATTTTTCTGTATACCACTTAAGATATGCCACAAAAAAGGCTAAGATATCAAAATAAAAGGCGCATTTCTTGTACAGAGATTATTCTAAATAATTAGGCACATTACTAATTTGATAGAACTTTGTAGGTATTACAGCGTTAATTTCCCATTTAGTTCCATCCAAAATTTTACAATGAAACTACTCCAGTTAGTCACGCCATCGTCGTTTTAACTTCTCAATTGGCCTATTAAATACTTACATTGAAAAGTCTGAAAACCTAATTTTCTTTTTAGAATAATGTAGTATACAAGTAAGTTTAGCTTTACAGAATCGACCGGCAGATACCTTCGCGTGTCTTGGGTCAATGACCGATGGATCACGAGGAACGCTTAGGGCAGTTTTAGCACTTTAGGTCCATATCTTATGTGCGTAGGCTTTTAGTGAGTTTTTGAAAAGATTTTCACATGTACTTACAACTTAGAGAATGTTTTTAAAGAAAATGAGAGAATTCATAAATTATTCTTACAGGCTTTAGAATAAGAAGTTTTAGTAAGTTTCAAGGAAGATAAAATCTTCACATGTTAGGTTAGTTAAAAAAATTTTCACCTCCATACAAAATTAAATACCCACCGATGCCAAAATGTATAATTTTTTTTATGATTTCTGGGATGGCCCCTAATAAAAGTTCTTCACATTGATTAGTATGTAACCCCTTTTCGTTACACGTTTTATAGAGAGGTTGCCTGGAAGAAATTGCTTAGCGACAAGGCCTCCGTTTGTGCATTTCTTAATTTTCAAGATAATTATGTCCTGTATTTACTTATATTGTGTTGTATTATATTAATAAAAAAAAATACTTTTACTCTCAGATTTCACCATAATATGTAAGAAACATTGAACCTTAAAGCTGTGTTAGAAAGACATGATTTAAAGGCCGACGAGGCCTCAGGCTTTTGAGGTGTCCATTGATGGCAGCACATGAGACCCAGTCACTTCAAGGTGGGGCCATCAGACTGCCCTGCTACAGTTTGCAGCAGACTGTGGGAGCTGCCACGCACCTGCCGCCACAGCGAAGCGATACGTTTGCGCATGATAGCTTAAAAGTCGTCAATACGTGCTACCGCGGACATACCTGAAGCACTGCAGCGTCGCGGTCTAAAAGCGTTATTATATTGGACACGTAGTGGTACAGTATTATACCTACATGTGAAGATTTTCGTCGTGTGAAGGTTGCACAAAGAGCGATGGAGCGCGCCATGCTCGGTATCACGCTGATGGACCGTGTACCAAACGTAGAGATTCGCCGCAGAACTAAGGTCGAAGACGTAGGTAGACGGATCACGCGGTTGAAGTGGGAATGGGCGAGACACTTGGCTAGGAGAAAAGACAGCCGATGGACCAAAGCAGTAACCGAGTGGTGGCCGAGACAGGGGAACAGACCAGTAGGGAAACCACCGGCACGTTGGTCAGACGATATTGTAAGGTTGACAGGTAAGCAGTGGATGAGAATAGCACAGGACCGTGGGAAATGGCGCAAAAAAAGGGAGGCCTATGCCCAGCAGTGGGTTAATGTGGGCTGAAAATGGATGATGGATGGTGAAGATTTTATCTTTTTCCCTAAAAACATTTTTTTAAGAAAAGGCCCCGGTCCGCATCCCCAGAGTGATGGTGTGGAAAAAGTAATCTAAATACGGATAAGATGCTGCCAAATTGCCTATTAATATGATTCGCATTTCCGCCCACTCCCTCGATCGTCTTTTAGGATCAGCGTGGCAAGAGCTATATTCAAAGTTTTTTTCTTTTCTCCTAGACCAGCTCGGGATATCGTACCGATGTGTTTCGCAAATTGCTTCACTCAAACTTGAAAGCCACATTAACATATTTTCAATCGAAAATCTTACATGAACTACTTCAGAAACAAATCTCCAGAGATAAAAGCGATTCAAGTTATCGAGATCAAAGGTTACTTAACCATTTGCCGATATGACGTAAGATTAGAGTATTAGACGAGGTATTACGTGATCAATATGTAATTCCTTTTGGCTATCATGTTACGTGGATTTTCTGTCAAGACTGTATTCGTAAAAGTAAATGTGTACTTATTTTACATACGTTTAGTATTTTTAGTAAGAGGATTTCTCTTCATGCTAACCTATTGCCGGCCGGCGCCCACACATTAATAAACTTTTTGTATTTTTAGCTGACTTTCAAAAAGGAGAAGGCGATATTGAATTTTTTTATGTATGTTCACCGATATTTGAAATTGCATGAACCATTTTGAAGATATTTTTTTTTTGTTTGCTTTGGGTATACTTGTCAGGTGGTCCCATAGATTTTTTTTGAATCGATTTTGTATTTTGGAAATGAACTTGTTTTTAGTTTTTTTTTTACGGACTACGTTTGGAAAATTGCTAAGTATATTAGTTATGTTGTGTGTGTATGGATCTGATTGTACATATTATTGTTCGAAGTGCCTAATTAAAAAAAATTGCATATTAATCCCAGGTGTGCTGGGACTAACCGTTGCATGAACTAACTGGTGACGGAAGCACACAAAGTAATCCAAATTAAATTGGTAGCTAATTGCTACCAATTTAATTTAGATTACTTTGTAATTTTGACTTCTGCAAACTAACACCTGAATCTATTAGGTGACAAGTTTTCTCAACAGTTTCTTCTTTCCTTCCATGATCTACGAGAAAAGAAATAATATAAAATGTACCAGCTGCAGCTCTTCCCGCATTGTAAAAGCCGATCTAAGGAACGGTTAAAAATGGGAATCACGTTAATAATCTCTGTATCTTTGTGATTTTTCACTAATTAGATGAATCACAAATTTATGGAATTACTAGCAGTGCCCCGCGGTGTTACCCGCAGTATATGTAAAAAGTGTACATGTGTTAATCCAGGGTGTCAGCTTCCTGTATACCAAATTTTATCAAAATTGATTTAGCCATTTGCTCGTAAAGAAGTAACAAACACACACACTCACAAACTTTCGCCTTTATTATATTAGTGTGTTATTTTTAAGCGTTGGTGTGACAACTTGCGACAATTTGAAATGGAATGGTTAGAAGTGGCACACGATTGAGATAGAAGTTGATAAAAAAAAACTGAACCAGTCATCATCCGACTTGCTGCATGAATGTTTTTGCTAAAGCATTTAGTCGCTTATTGCGACCTTAGCAGAAAAAGAGAAAGTGATCCAGATTAGGCACCTCGCGCACTAGACGGTCACGACCAGTCGTAGCCGTGGCCGCAACCTTGGTTGCAAAAGCTACGGTTGGGATGCGGCCATGTTTGGGATCATTATACAAACTATTCGTAAGTTGGTCGCAACAACAAATCATGTGCCAGCCCGGTATTTTGACTATTGGACGTTTGGACACTTGACCTAATATACCTCGGAGGGCGGTGTGCGGCTAGGGGACGCATTTTTGAATCAATCGTTTGCGAAGGATTTGCAACAAGTGGTCTGGACCGCTCGTAATTTTGAAATGTGTAGCGTTAAGCGTAGATATGTCAACGACACATTTCATGGAGAATCCGTTCCGATTCACGCTGCTTTTTATGTCAGGTGAAGATTTTAGAAAACTATAGACATATTTTTGAAGATTTCTGCATAAAACAATATTCTTTATGGCTGACTCGAGAGTTTCAAAGATATGGCCAAATAGTATTTTACGGCCCATTCATCAGACGATATTGTAAGGTTGACGGGTAAGTAGTAGATGAGAATGGTACAGGACTGTGGGAAATGGAGCAAAAAAAGAGGGGCTGACGCCCAGCAGTGGGTTAATGTAGGCTGAAAATGGAATGGATGGATGGAATGGTATTTTACGCGAGCGGTCAGTTGGAAAACTACAAATTTTGTGTTTCAGTGAGTCCCTCAATGAAAAAGCACTCCAGTGTCACTGCGGCCAAGTTTGCGACGTTCATATCGTTGTTTTACTTAAGGGGATACCTGAATTTTTCGGGGTCCAGTGCTGTCCCCATTTGAAATAAATCATTTCATAGGAAACGGAGACATCATTTAAAATTTTGTCTTGACCAGGCACTAGATAACACATACGCCAAAAGTAGCCATTTTTGCAATTGTGCGTAAAAAAGCTTCACGTTATCACTTTAAACTGTAAACAGTAGTTCATAAAATAGTTTGAAGGCTTATCTAGTGCATGGTCAAGACAAAATTTTAAATGATGTATCCATTTCCTATCAACTGGACCCCGAAAAACTCAGATAGCCCCTTAATCTCGTCTTTGCGGCCACTGGTCGTGGTCGTACCCATCTAGTGCGCGACGGCAACTTCAAAACATAAACTATATTCTTCTTCTTCTTTCATCGCCTTTTACCTATTCGAGGTCGGCTCTGTATATCAACTCACTCCGTAATTTTCTGTCCTTCGCCATCTCTGTACTAACTCCCCAAAACCTAAACTATCTTACAATGTGAAAGGGACACACCCATATTAAATCAAACCACCGGCTTTACTAGATCACTTTAGTAAGATGAAATTAAAATAACAGTCAAAAAACCAAAAAGCAAGCAAATCGACATTCCCATACAAATGGCCCGAGCGGCTGCACACTTTTGTTACTGTTATTTTAATTTATTATTGGAACGAAGTTCCTTACGGCAGGCTTGGAGGAGATAGGGATTTTGCTGCGCGACCGAACTGAAAAAAATGTGATAGTAAAACCGTAAGGATGACCTCGTTAAATAAAACCGTTAAATGAGACGTGCGCAGGCGTGACAGTCGTATACACAATTCTTTTGCAAATTGTGTCGATTCTACATTAGCCGAAGGAACTTCGTTCCTACCTGGTGTCCCACGACACCACATTTCTTTTTGTATACTAATGTTGTATAGCCCGTGGTTCGATTGATTACGGGTATGTATGTCCCTTTAACGTTGTATATGCAAAAAAAATACATTATTTGATATAAATTGATAAATATTACATGATAATATAAACTACATGTGAAAGAGAAGTTCTCCTCTGGGCATTATCGTGCCCTGAGTTATTGGGAGCAAGCGTAATATTTCTTCATTTAGAAATAGGTAGACGGTAAAATATTGCAAGCTTATTTCATACGAGAGATTACTATTTTTGAAGTAAAACCTAATCCGTTAATATTTGATTCGGAATGTTTTAGTTTTTTACCTGACTGCCTAAAAAAGGAGTGTAATTGTAATATTTCTTCATTTAGAAATAGGTAGACGGTAGAATATTGCAAGCTTATTTTACATGAGAGATTACTATTTTTGAAGAACCTTGTCCGTTAATATTTAAATTGCAATTTTTTTTTACACTAGTTCTGAAAATAACGCGTATTATATGTTTTTAGGGTTGTCTAATACCGAACTGACTTTAAAAATCTCAATCTATTTAATTTTTAAATTTATTTATTGTTTATCATTCTGAGTGATTTAAGATTTTTTATATTTATTTAAGGGTTCTGTTATTATTTCATTATAACCAATAGTTGTTTATTTACTTGAACTGGATGGATACAATACAATACAATACGAATCAACTTTATTGCACCATAATAGACACACAAAATGTTAGGTTTCGAAGATACATGAACGCTACTCTGTATAATTCATCTGAACGTATTTCGTAACGTCAGTTGCATCTCAGAAATAGTTAGCTTGGCTGGAAGAGATCCCTTCTTGGGATAAGCAAAAATTAAGAATATTTTTTTTCAAGTCTGATCCTTTATTGTTAGTTTTCGGTGAAATGAAGAGATAGCTAACTAATTAGTAACAAATTGCTTCCCATATAGTTTTTTTTTTTTTGTAAATTCATGGCTTGTCACCAAAATTTACACTTTTTTATTCTCAATAATGCAGCAACAGAGTTCTGTTATACAGGACTGAAATGCGTCTGATATTATTAAAAAATGTGTTTTGCGCTTTTCTCTTTTTTCGCAGCCAAATAGCATATCATAGTGAAAGCTCGAGGTTTCAAAGGATTATGTTAGTGCACGTAACTTACGTACGAGACGAGCTACACATAGCAGCTTTATTACGGAGCAAATTAGTTTCAGCTGGGACTTTCAGAAAATAAACTATGTGTAGATTGTATAAGTATATCGTTTTTGCTGCATAACGTCCATTGCTTTATAAAGGCCTGCATCTTTTTGCGCTTTTCAATGACCTTGGTCAGGTTATCTGACCCCCTATTGGGTGGGAGTTCTACACTTCGCTTGCCAGTGCGTGGTCGCTATTCGAAAACCATTTTGCCTCATCGGCCATAAATTCAGTTCAATTCAAATATGTCTTTATTATCATAAGATATTTATAATATTTCTTAACAATCGTCACTTTGTTTTGTTGCACAATTGTTGACGTTTAAAAGTTACTTAGAGCTAAGTTTACCGCCGCCTCTAAAGCGCTAGTGCAGAAGAAACGGTAACAAACTGCACTGCATCATTTTTTCCAAGGACGTCAATTCACTTACTTTATTGAATGAGGAAATATTTTCACTTACATACATAATGTTTTCAAATATATAAATACTGTGATGGTAAGGTGAGTATACCTATTTTCTTGAATAATTCTCTGATTGAGTCTCTATCAGTCTTATTATAAAACAAGGTTTAGAGATAGATCGAATTTTAAAGTCGATCTAAACTAGGTAGCAAGGAAAATCTTATTATAAAACTAAGTTTATGTTTTGTTCTGAGGACGATCCTCGGTCTAAAGGTAAACCAGCTGGGACGCTAGTTTAAGCTACGACTAACCTAAAATTCATAACAGAAATCAAAACAAAACAATAAAATTATTGTGAAATCTTAGTAAATCCGAAATTTTACCTGATGGCTAATAATAAATGATAATTATATCCAAGAAATGTGTTAAAACTGCCATGATTATGATATAAAAGTATTTTTATTTTTTTACAAGTTTCCATGATAAACACGATTTCAATACTTTTGTTCATTTATTTCCATTCACAACATTAAAACACGATTTTATATTTATAACAATACAACACACATATAAAAACAATATTTGTTAAGATTATTTACAATTTACAAACGTAAACAAAATGATAAGTTAGGCTCCATGACAGTTTATTATGACGAGTGCCCACAGACTAAATATAGAATTACGTTTTCAAAGTTGTCAACTTAGTTTCGTTCCGTTTTTTGATACTGTAATTACTTTATTATTGTATAATTAATAATGTTATTTAGTAATCAGATCAATAAATAAGAGGTTATTGGTAAAATTATATACGTTGCATAGTTTTGAATAATTTTTTTTTTAACTTATTTCGCTTTTAATTAGAATCTTGGAACGATTTTCTACTTCCGGTCAGACTAAGTTGGATATATCTTATTCCGCCTTTGGTTCAGGTTTTGTAATAAAAGAAGGTTTAAAGTAGATTTATCGCTTGTTATCGTACTAAACCTCGACTTAGATGATACGTGACTAAACCACGATTATGGCCGTTTTTTATAATAAGACTGTTTAGGTTCTAAGCCTATAGCACGAATTGCCCTTTTATGTAAAATTATGAGATAGTTGATTGGCTCCATTACTGTACATAGCAATACGCCGTTTTACTTTATTAAGACATTACACTATGAAAGTTACTAAAGTACACTAGTCTCATCATTAATCGGATCGGCGCGCTGTTTCCGCCCACTGCACCTCTTTAACAAACTAATCCGCAAGCCGGAATATGTCAGTGACTTTTATCCGCAAGCCGGAATATGTCAGTGACTTTTGTTTGCTAAGTCGTCATTTTTGATTTGATCACGTAGAGAAACACTATAGCCCTCTCCGTAGGAATCATCATCATCATCAATAACTAGGTTTTTGACGGTGAAGTATTTTCCATGTCTCTCTATTATCAGCTAAATGGTGTGTAGATAAAGCGAAAGAGGTTTGTCAGGATCGTAACAAGTGGAGGTCCATAGTCTCTTCCTGTAGAAAGTAGGCGTGATATTATGTATGGTGTGTAATACTAAATGGTCGGCTAAGTGTAGGTAAAGGAAAGAATATATTTCATATCTCAATTATTTACCATTTGTAAACAATGTACATATTCATTGTTATGCACTTTACAGTTAGTGTTTTTAATACTATTTACAAAATTGCCTATTCAGGCATTAGGGATCGGATTCTGATTTTAAATTTATTTACAAACTATTAATTAACACATTTAACAATTCAATTCATTTCATTGAAATTATTCAGTAGGCACCACATGTACCAACAAATTATTTACCAGTTATTGTTACATCATCATTATTATTAAATATAGGTAGGTACATAATTTTAATATTAGTAGTGTTATTGTATTATAACACATAAAATGTCCTTATAAAATAAAGTTTGTCCGTCCAATATTCTGTCATATTATAATAACTTTGGTCAATCATCAGTTTTTTTTTATTCAATGTATTTAGAATGTATAGAAATTCTAGAATAGAAGAACGTGGAGTAAAAGTCAGAATGTTCCTAACCATGGTGAAAGAAAAATAGTGTCACTCAACAACTCAGCTTCCTTAGCATGTCCGGTGACAGCGTTTATCACTCGATTTACGTCATGATAACAAACGGAAACTTTCACGCTGGTCTGGGAGAAAAGAATCCTAATGTGCATACCCAGGTACTGCAGCACATCCGGCATGTTTGCCGAGGCAAGGGTGCCCGATTTCTTTACGGTCCTAAGGACACGGGTTGCATCTTTTTGGAAAAGGTTGTTCAGCTCTCGGAACAGTATTTTGAATGCTTTTTGTACAGATTTAGACAGCCGCATTTACAGACACTGAATCTCACTTCACCAGAGTGCGAACAGGAAGTAAGTGCTTATGTTTAATTGATTATTTATATAAATAGATAGATAAATTATTTATTGCATCTACACACTATGAAAAAAGAATAACTTAACCTAATATAAATCTAATATAAATAAAGAATAGGCATGTGTGTGCATTACAAAAGGCTCAGTGTGGGGTTTCACAATTTTGCCCAGTGAGCAAAACACTGATTTTCAGCTACCGCCAGTCCAAGTGTACTTGCGTCGCCGAAGCTAATTAAAGTTCATTAAATTAATAAAAAGAAGACATATTAAAAATATTTATACAATATACTATTTAATGTATTACCAAAGAGGAAAAGACAGTGAGAAAGAAAGACTTAGTTACAATGTGAATTGACAATTATACGCAAACACAAGAGCGCTTTCTGAGGACACGCTACCTTAGCGAGCCAAAACTGGGGGGGTATAGGTATTTTAAAAAGACTACTTTTAAAATTGTAAAAAAAAATATTTAAATATTTACTTTAAAATGTAAGTCACATTGTATGAATATGGGTGTATACCTGCAAATAAAGATTAGATAGATAGGAAGATAGAAAGAAAAAAACTTAAAATGTATCCGCTGCTTCTCTTACCGAAGAAGAAGATCGAATTCGAGAAGCCGATCAAGGGATTGGGCGAAAATGCGAACCATTTTAATATGCGATGCGCTCGTGTCCGGCTCTTGCCCACCATCACGCTAAAAGTGGCTTTTGAGTCTTGCGGTCCTATGAGTTCTGTCTGCTTAGAGCCGCAAGACCCAAAGTGCTCTGTATGTCCCTAAGGTCGGTCCCTCCAAGGCGAGTCACTAGACAAGCTGGTCTGATTTGACACTTATTCAGATGTGTGACGTTTGTCACAATCAAGCAACCATATTGACGTAACTCATGTCTGCCCCGTTAGGGCTAAAGACTTGAGAATATATATGAATCTAGCGGAATGGCACTAGTCCATCGCGCGATACATACTTTGTCTGGGTTTATCTACGGCTATCGGGGCTGAATCCATTAACTATCCTAAACATGGTTCTTATGACAGCATCTTTATAGTCGTACGTGATTTGAACTAGGATGTGGATTTAATTAATAAGCAAATAATTTATTTTGTTAATTGAGCACATCAAGTACTAACTGGACGTGTAGATTTAATTTAACACTGTACAATGTTTTAGTATAAATACTCTGCATAATTCATATAAATTATCCAGTATCCCGTTGTTGCCACTCCTGGCCTGTGGACGGTGATGGATCGAACCAGATCCAATGAGTTTCATTAGAACCTTAGTGGTAGCTATAGTTCTCAATAAATGTTATTTGTTCACAGTGAGCCCAATGTCGGTGACGGGCTCGGTCACTCGCGTGTCGGCCGTCGTCGGCGGCGAGGCGGAACTGCCGTGCGACTCGCGGCCGCCGCAGCGGAACGACAGTTTGCTGCTCGTCGTGTGGTATCGGGACGACAATCCTGTATATAGGTGAGTAGCTAGTGAGCATAAAGACATTTTTATCCCCCCCAAAACTGAGGGGTGTTATAAATTTGCTGCCACGTCTGTCAGTCTGTCTGTCTGTTGTTTGTGGCATCATAGCGCTCGAACGGATAAACCGATTTTGATGCAGTGTAAGTTCTCTTGCGGTGGTTTTTAGCTATGTTTGATAAAAATCGATTCAGCCGCTCAAAAGTTATTGGTGGTCAACGCTTGAAAGTCAGGGTTTTCCCTTAAAATAACAGCTGACGCTACGGATATCAAATCGTATCGGTTGTTTTGCTTCTCATCACTAGATGGCGTTCTTCACATTTCGGGTTTTTTTTTTAATTTGTTTAGAAAATAAACTAGTTAAAACCAATAATAATAAAAATACACGTCCATTGTTTTACTGTTGTGTCTAGTATTAAAAACCCGACTGCGTAAATCTAAGGTCTCTCACACACAAGCGACAGTTTCTTGCGACAGCTGTCGCCAACGGTCAGCGACCGGGTAACGACATTCACGCTTAAATCCATCAAGCCATTTGGCTGCAGAGCGTGCCAAAGAACAAACAATACACTTGAAAAACCCTTTCTGCCTAGTCGGGTAATAACGCAACTCATAAAAATTTTCTTTATAAATAAATAAATATCCTATAAGGACAAATTACACTGATTGAGCTAGTCCCAAACTAAGTTCGAAATTTGTGTTATGGGATACTTAGTAACTCAAAGACACCATATTTTACAATAAATTCATACATAGATAAACATCCAAGACCCAGGACAATTTGAAAAAGGCCATTTTCCAACTTGCCCTGACCGGGGTTCGAACCCGGAACCTTTAGGTGACCACGGAGGTAGTCATAGTACCTATAGTATAATATAGTAAAATTTTCGTTCCATATTAAATATAGTATCGTTGAGTTAGTATCCCATAACACAAGTCTCGAACTTACTTTGGGGCTAGCTCGATCAGTGTTATTTGTCCCTATATATTTATTATTTATATTGTTCCGGACTCTGTAATGCTATTTAAATCTATAATTTAAAGTCTTGTGATAAGCTAAGGGTTAGGAGTCATTTGTCAGCAATTGCTGATGCGTGCTGACAAATGAGATCCAACCCTAGCACTGTTATAATTTTACACAATAAACAGCCAGTAGACCAATGTGCTCAAAGAACTGACGACCGTCAGGGTAGAAATGTCTCTTTTCTAATAGCTTCTACATACTATCAAGTGTAAGATAGGAAATAGGTATTAGGCAGATATGTGTAGCATACGAGTATTCCTAATAAGGGTTCCATTTTTATCGTTCTTAGGTAGGCATAGAACCTTAACAATATAACTAACATCAACTAGTGACTCTGTGAGCTGTAGGCCTCGCAAGCCACCCCAGCCCGTTAAAATTTCTCCGATAAAAACGTTTTTCAGACAAAAAAGTTGCGTCATAATAATGGAAACAAAAAAGAATTATGTCATTTAAAAAATAAAATTACTGGAATATGAAATTTTTAAGTTTTCAAGCCCCATATTTCAACCACTTAGAAAAATTTCGAAAACTGAATTGACAAAAAAGTCTATATAATGTTCAAACCTTCTCACATATTTTCACGAGAATCGGTTGAGAAATGCGACCTGTAGGCGAGAACAGCCATACAAACTGACAGCCGGACAAAAGCATTATTGGCGAATCTCGAAACTGAGACGCTTCGCTCGCTCTGTCAATAATGAAACAGCCTTAAGAGCGGCTTTCTCGTCTTGCTTTTCATACAAATGCTCGAATGTAATTTAGACGTAACTGATTTTTCTTGAATTTTTTTGAACTAACAGGTATCTTGTACGCTATTTCTAGGTTCCTAACAAAATAAAAAATTAAAATTTGCAAAGACATGTACAGTATAAGCCTCCAAAAATCTGCTTTTCTGCACAAATTTTACTTGAACTTCAACCGTTTATAAAGTACTCATGAATTGTAAAGGTAAAAAAAAAATATTTCAATAGAAACCTTGCAAATGTAATGAAAATTTCAAATAAAAAACATTTATTTCACACCTGTAAGGCTTACTGAAATACACGTATTTCCTGGAACAAGTTTTATGAAATTTCCGCACCCAATGAAAAGTGAATATTCGTTCAATGGACAGTTAATAATAATTTAATTCAATAGAATGTAAACTAAGCCCTCAGGCGCTATGTCTCCCTTTTTGGTTTGCCTCTTTTTCTAGCATTGCCCTGGATCAAATAACAAGCTTTTCAAACTATGCTCGCGTCGACGACAGAGCGACCGGGAAAATATAAAATTAACACTTTTCTGTCTACACAAAAAAGCAAAAGAGATTAAACAAACATTCGAAAATCACGATCGTTAGTTTAGAAAAGACTCGTTTATCTCCAAATATTTGAAATGAAGATTACCGTAAAAAATACAGAAAGGTTGAGGCCTACTTGACAGATAACGAAAACCAAAAAAGATTCGTCTGATTATTATGAATCTCGTCCGAAAGGGACGACCCTTTTTTACGTCGGTCCCGAACAAACAAAATAATGGAAGTAAAGAATGGACACTAGAACACAAAAAAATTAAAATTAAAATCCGACTTCAACACCAAATAACACAAGCGATTTTAATACAATTTCTATGGGAGCATCTTATAATTATGCACTTTCAACAAAAAAAAAAAAAAAAACAAATTTGGTCTAAGCGTCTTCGAGTAATAGGGAACAATGGAACATTCATAAAATCAGGAATAAGTCCGTCGTTGTATGTTTACTTTTCTGATTAGTAACTGTGTTCTTTCTTATGTACAATAAAGCTTTATAAACAAACAAACAAAACAAAACTGGGAACACATATTTAAAGTGATACAGTGATAGTGTTTGCTTCATTATATTATAGCGAATACATTATATTATAGCGTATACATTCATTACAGCGTGATTTATACTATACTGTAGGTACTATACACCATTACGTCTTTATAATGGGACTCTAAGCAAATAAAACCCAGGGCCGCAAGATCCAAAGGCCACTTTTAGCGTGATGGTGGGCGAGATGATGATCTAGCTTTATGACTCGTCCGCTGTGTTACTAACTTTTACATAAAAATTTGCAGTTGGTAAGAAGCGTGTATTAGTTTAAAGAGTGATAAAGCCTATATTTAATGGTTAAAAACGGAATTTTACTTAGATGTACATTTTTAATAACCGAACAAGTGTGAGTCGGACTCGCGCACGAAGTGTTCCGTATCATTATTTATAAAAAATCACGTTTGTTGTATAGGAGCCCCCACTTCAATACTTATTTTATTCTGATTTTTATATTTGTTGTAATAGCGCAACAGAAATACATCATTTGTGAATATTTCAGCTGTCTAACTATCACAATATTCACGATTCATGAGATACAACAGCCTGGTGACAGACAGACGAACGGACGGAAAGCAAAGTCTTACATATCGCTAATAAGGACCTATTAGCGTTTTTATCCTTTGGGTACAGAACCCTATGATATATATATGTATGAAGTATAGTTATCTTTCTGTTATATTTTTATTTTGTGTCAAAAGCATATAGCATAAAATTCATCGATTTTCCTTCGTGGGTGTTTCCAGCCTTAGATCGTCACATATGACCTGACTTCTTTAAATTCCATATTTTACTTGGTAGGAAAGTTTGTTGACCTCTTTATCTCGAATAAAACGTATAGACACATATGTCTGTAGGAAATGTCAAACCCTTTTTCATCCTCCCTTTCAATATTCTAATTAAAATATTATTTCATGAAAAAGTATTTTTATGAAAATTACAAGCCATTCCAAAGACGAAATAAAAGAAAAGAAATAATAGGTTGGGGAAAAAGTATTTTCGCATTTTATATGAAAATTCAAAACATTTTTTAATATACTTTATTTACATTTAATTAAAGTATGTAGGTACCATTTTGTTCGATAACTTTTTGCCATCTTATAGGTAGGGACATGATCCCATTGCCTTAAAAATTTTGGGGCTTCTGATCAAAAAACTCCCACCACACACACACAGCATCACCTTGTTGCGAGTTAACCTGGGTTTCGCCACAATCTGTGAAGCCTGACCGGCCTTTGACCATGACCTTTTTCGCACGTTCTTGTCGTACGTGATCCACTTTTCATCACCAGTTATCAATTTCTTCAAAAATGGTTCGGTCTCATTACGTCGTAATAAAGAATCACAAATGAGTACACGGTTCATTAGGTTTCTTTCAGAGAGCTCGTCAGGTACCCAAATATCGAGCTTTTTTGTGTACCCATTTTTTTTTCAAATGCGCCAAAACTGTTTTGTTGTCAATTTCCAGTTCTTCAGCTACGTCGTAACTACTGATATGCCGATCTTGCTCCACTTTTTCAAAAATAGCATCCATTTTATCCGTAACAGGGCGACCAGAGCGACGTGCATCTTTGACATCAAAATTTCCGGATTGAAAACGCTTAAACCAAATTTGTGCTACTCTCACAGACACTGCACTAGGTCCATAAACATCGCAAATTTTTTTCGCGGCTTGCTTTGCATTTTTATCTTTTTGGTAGTAACATTTTAAAATGTATCTAATTTCTTCATTAGATTCACTCATCTTGACGGTAAGAAAAACAAATGAAAATCACGCATTTTCCTAATTTGAATTTGGAATTATCTTCTTTAAAATTTAAACTTTTAAATTATACTAAAACCAGCCATGTACAAATAGTATTAGCCAAAGTGGTTTTATTACAAGTTCATACATACTATATGCGAAAAGACTTTTTCCCCAACCTAATATATATATAACCCCATGTCAATTTGGGCAAGCTAGTCTGAGGTATCCTAATAAGAAAGCAGCGAGACAAAAATATAATTGCCGTAATGAGGGCTTCTAATAACGGTCGAATAATTAACAATTTTGGGCAAGATTTTTTAAAAAAGAGGTAATATATCTATTCCAGTGCTTTCGATTCAAATTATTACACACATTTGCTAAGTGGGTTCGCCATTAACAAAACGTTAACACGAAAAATGTGTCAAAACGTGTTTGCATTCCAACAAAGTTGAAGCTAAATTATGTACATACGCTTGACACTTCGAATAAGTTGAACGAGTTGCGAATACGTGAAAAATATTGCATGTTATTCTGAATATGTTTAATTGTTGGGGTTTTGTTTAAGGGGTAGGATAGGAAATTTAACATTAAAAACGTAATTGTGTAGGTGTTTGACAAAACCCTCTATATTTTTGTATTATATAGAACTTCTTCTTCTTAAGGTGCCCCTCCAACTAATGAAGGTTGACGATCAGCTCGGTTTATGTAGTCTTATTTGTTTTTAGCTCGGCGGAATAGCTTAGCCGCGTTAGCTATCCCGGTCCACTCCCGGATGTTTCATAGCCAGGATTTCTTTCTCCTTCCGACCTATCTTCTTTTAGAAATCTTCTGCGTCTAACTAATTATTTAGATGTCGGTTACTATAAACTCCACACGCGTTTACTCTCTCATTGAATGCAGCAGAAATTATAATTACACTGGTATTCTATAGTAATAAGACAAATTTATTTAATGTATTAAGTGTATGTTATGTATGTTGTATGTTTTGAGCATACTGTTTGAGTACCTTACGTTTGCGCTTACTACGCAAAATTTCTATTTATCCCGAAGGCTGACTGGTAAAGAATGCTATTTAGCATTACAGTCCGCCTTTTGTACCATTTATTATTGGTAAATGAAGTCTTAAATGAAATAAAATATATAAAGTTCAAGAAATTTAGAAAATTTGTGACTGAATGATTAGGCACGAACTTATTAAGGGGGGATACCTGAATTTTCCGGGGTTATCTAGAGCCTGGTCAAGACAAAATTTCAAATTATACCTCCGTTTCCTTTTGAATGATTTCATTAAAACGGGGGCTGCACTGGACCCCGGGAAATTCAGGTAGCCCCTAAAAGGAGTTAACTTACTCTGGGGTTTTTTGAAATGAAAAATCGTTAACTGTTTGTTTGTCCAGTAGACAAGGAAACTGAAGCAACAAATGGCTTAGTTGTCGATACATGAAATTTTCATGGTCCAAGGTTGCTTCCATTTGAAATAAATTATTTGAATAGAAACCGAGATATCATTTAAAATTTTGTCTTGACTAAGCCTTAGCCCTTCAAAATTTTTTATGAACTACTGTTTATCGTTTAAATTGAGAACGTGAAGATTTTCTTCGCACATTCTACTTTTGGCAAATGTGCTTCGAAAATCTTCACGTTTTCACTTAAAACATTACATTAAAAACATTCCCAAAAAAAACCTTATCTCTAATTTACATACGCAGCACCAGTCCATAGCATAATCATCTGTAACACGTGTAGGAAGGGCGTACAACCGTACAAGTTAACATAGCAACCCTTTACATAACTCGCATGGTCCCTTCCTTAACATATTTCATTTGTTATGTTATGTTTCAAGGGCTCCAAGTTACGAGTACGAGATTTAATTCCAGCCCCAACATTGTGTCTTTGCTGAATATTAAATGTCTTCACTTGTTTTGTGTTAGAGACTTGATTGTTAAATGTTATTTGGGATTTATCTCATAATTTGTTTACAATTTAGGATTAAGACCATTAAAATCAGTTATATAGTGATTATGATATCTGTTCATATAATGCAGACTTTTAAAAAAATCTTTTTTATCAGTATCGATATACTATTTATTTATTTGATAACAAAAGTCATGTACACAAAATAAAAATACAGAATTTATTCCTTTCGATATACTTATGTAATTTTTGTACCCAATCTAACATTTTTTCTGTTACGTCCCAAAGGTGAACTGATAGACAATGCTTAAGCTTTTGTTCAATAATCTTAAGATTTCAAATGCATGAAATTAAATAAATAAAAAAAAAAACAAACAAAGTAAGAACATTGAGTACATAGATACTTTCATAAGAATCGCTATCAGCAAACCCAGTAGAGGAAAAGAATAAAAAAACTATATGCAAACTTTGACTATAATACTACCTTACGACGACGTAGATCACAGTTGATATTATACAACTTGCGCCATACCTAACATTTTGTATTATTTTTAAATATTACATGTAATTTTTTAGTGATAAGTATGAAAAACTAAATAAAACGTAAAATAAAACTCGATTCATAACCAAAGTTTTCGATTTACATTCAGCTACGTTACATTTAAAATTATCCAATTAATATATTCAAGTCCACAGTTTTTAAGCCCATCTCTATCGGTTCAATTCTTGAATCTTTATTCCAAACGGAATGCAGTTATCTCTCTATCACATTTATTCAGCTCAACGATGGCTAAGTAGGCTGGCGCAAATTAACAGCTGTCTCCCAAGGGATTTAGCTCACTGTTTGGAACTTAGCCTGACTTAAGTAACGCTGTAGTCGACAGTTTAATTTAGCTGATATTGGCTTTTTACGATTTATTTTCGCTAGGTTTGTCTACGATTTTTTGTAAAATCAGTTGATTCATATCGTTTTAGTTGGTAAGGTAAATGTTTTAAAAATTTACCATAAAAAAAATCACTCCTAATGCAATCAAAGGCCAATTTGTAAATTACATGTATTAAAGTTTAATATTTTTAGATAATGTAAATTGTATTTATTAAGTGTGTTTTTTTTAAAGCCATAAAACCGAACGTGCCTCATGTATGTAGTTATTTCAACACCCAGCTGTAAAAAAAAAACTAAACAAAATGAAGTACTGATACCTTCAATTTTTTTAAATTTTTGTTAATGAATGATACCTAAATATAACAAGTGATAAATGGTTTAACAGAATTTTTTAATTAAACTTGCCGCGAACTTTCAGCAGAGTGCTTGAAACGTGAAACATGGCTGCCATTTTTAGGTTTCGTTTTTAGGTGACCCAGAACACACAGTTAAAATTCTCACTCCGTTGTTTAACTGGCCAGCAATGCACTACTTGGAACTGCAGTTAAAAATGACTTAGTTATTTTAAAAATGTAAAATTAAAAGGTTAAAAAACAAGTTTCTGAATATTTTTTTTCCTACCGTACGCGTGGACAACTGGGACCGAAGTTTTGATCGATGGACCTGTCTTCGAGTTTTGAGGGTCAGCACATGCATCATCCAAACACGCTATAAACAAGGCCGGATAAGTTGGGGGCCTACTAGGCAAAAGCGCCGGCCTTTGATCAGGCCATAGTTTGCTTCAGTGCCTTTTTTTTGAACGAGATGAAAACTCTATCGCACATCGTTGCACTGTGGGAACAGTGGAACGGTTATGTACTAAAATACCTCTATGTGAAAATGTTGTTCCACTCCCAAATGTTATCTGATCTCATTCATTTATTTATTTATAAAACTTTATTGATCCACATATTTTTTTTTACAAATGACGTACTTAACGCTAAAAGCGTTTTCTCCCAGTCAACCATAGGGAAAACAGATTAATTGTTGCGGCGCAAAAATTAAACTAATACAATTACAACACAATACTTACAATTGAATATACATATACATAATTATACAAATTATATACTAGATATATACCATATAATTTGTCTTATAATATAGACCTTAGATTACATAAACATATATCATACATATAATATACACAAATATACATACATACACTACATAAAACACCGATGATGACGACGGTTTAAACTTTAAATTATACTAAAACCAGCCATGTACAAATAGTATTAGCCAAAGTGGTTTTATTACAAGTTCATACATACTATATGCGAAAAGACTTTTTCCCCAACCTAATATATATATAACCCCATGTCAATTTGGGCAAGCTAGTCTGAGGTATCCTAATAAGTAAGTAGCGAGACAAAAATATAATTGCCGTAATGAGGGCTTCTAATAACGGTCGAATAATTAACAATTTTGGGCAATATTTTTAAAAAAAGAGGTAATATATCTATTCCAGTGCTTTCGATTCAAAATTATTACACACATTTGCTAAGTGGGTTCGCCATTAACAAAACGTTAACACGAAAAATGTGTCAAAACGTGTTTGCATTCCAACAAAGTTGAAGCTAAATTATGTACATACGCTTGACACTTCGAATAAGTTGAACGAGTTGCGAATACGTGAAAAATATTGCATGTTATTCTGAATATGTTTAATTGTTGGGGTTTTATTTAAGGGGTAGTATAGGAAATTTAACATTAAAAACGTAATTGTGTAGGTGTTTGGCAAAACCCTCTATATTTTTGTATTATATAGAACTTCTTCTTCTTAAGGTGCCCCTCCAACTAATGAAGGTTGACGATCAGCTCGGTTTATGTAGTCTTATTTGTTTTTAGCTCGGCGGAATAGCTTAGCCGCGTTAGCCTTCCCGGTCCACTCCCGGATGTTTCATAGCCAGGATTTCTTTCTCCTTCCGACCTATCTTCTTTTAGAAATCTTCTGCGTCTAACTAATTATTTAGATGTCGGTTACTATAAAGTCCACACGCGTTTACTCTCTCATTGAATGCAGCAGAAATTATAATTATACTGGTATTCTATAGTAATAAGACAAATTTATTTAATGTATTCAGTGTATGTTATGTATGTTGTATGTTTTGAGCATACTGTTTGAGTACCTTACGTTTGCGCTTACTACGCAAAATTTCTATTTATCCCGAAGGCTGACTGGTAAAGAATGCTATTTAGCATTACAGTCCGCCTTTTGTACCATTTATTATTGGTAAATGAAGTCTTAAATGAAATAAAATATATAAAGTTCAAGAAATTTAGAAAATTTGTGACTGAATGATTAGGCACGAACTTATTAAGGGGGGATACCTGAATTTTCCGGGGTTATCTAGAGCCTGGTCAAGACAAAATTTCAAATTATACCTCCGTTTCCTTTTGAATGATTTCATTAAAACGGGGGCTGCACTGGACCCCGGGAAATTCAGGTAGCCCCTAAAAGGAGTTAACTTACTCTGGGGTTTTTTGAAATGAAAAATCGTTAACTGTTTGTTTGTCCAGTAGACAAGGAAACTGAAGCAACAAATGGCTTAGTTGTCGATACATGAAATTTTCATGGTCCAAGGTTGCTTCCATTTGAAATAAATTATTTGAATAGAAACCGAGATATCATTTAAAATTTTGTCTTGACTAAGCCTTAGCCCTTCAAAATTTTTTATGAACTACTGTTTATCGTTTAAATTGAGAACGTGAAGATTTTCTTCGCACATTCTACTTTTGGCAAATGTGCTTCGAAAATCTTCACGTTTTCACTTAAAACATTACATTAAAAACATTCCCAAAAAAAACCTTATCTCTAATTTACATACGCAGCACCAGTCCATAGCATAATCATCTGTAACACGTGTAGGAAGGGCGTACAACCGTACAAGTTAACATAGCAACCCTTTACATAACTCGCATGGTCCCTTCCTTAACATATTTCATTTGTTATGTTATGTTTCAAGGGCTCCAAGTTACGAGTACGAGATTTAATTCCAGCCCCAACATTGTGTCTTTGCTGAATATTAAATGTCTTCACTTGTTTTGTGTTAGAGACTTGATTGTTAAATGTTATTTGGGATTTATCTCATAATTTGTTTACAATTTAGGATTAAGACCATTAAAATCAGTTATATAGTGATTATGATATCTGTTCATATAATGCAGACTTTTAAAAAAATCTTTTTTATCAGTATCGATATACTATTTATTTATTTGATAACAAAAGTCATGTACACAAAATAAAAATACAGAATTCATTCCTTTCGATATACTTATGTAATTTTTGTACCCAATCTAACATTTTTTCTGTTACGTCCCAAAGGTGAACTGATAGACAATGCTTAAGCATGAAGTTGTACCTTTTGTTCAATAATCTTAAGATTTCAAATGCATGAAATTAAATAAATAAAAAAAAAACAAACAAAGTAAGAACATTGAGTACATAGATACTTTCATAAGAATCGCTATCAGCAAACCCAGTAGAGGAAAAGAATAAAAAAACTATATGCAAACTTTGACTATAATACTACCTTACGACGACGTAGATCACAGTTGATATTATACAACTTGCGCCATACCTAACATTTTGTATTATTTTTAAATATTACATGTAATTTTTTAGTGATAAGTATGAAAAACTAAATAAAACGTAAAATAAAACTCGATTCATAACCAAAGTTTTCGATTTACATTCAGCTACGTTACATTTAAAATTATCCAATTAATATATTCAAGTCCACAGTTTTTAAGCCCATCTCCATCGGTTCAATTCTTGAATCTTTATTCCAAACGGAATGCAGTTATCTCTCTATCACATTTATTCAGCTCAACGATGGCTAAGTAGGCTGGCGCAAATTAACAGCTGTCTTCCAAGGGATTTAGCCCACTGTTTGCAACTTAGCCTGACTTAAGTAACGCTGTAGTCGACAGTTTAATTTAGCTGATATTGGCTTTTTCTACGATTTAGTTTCGCTAGGTTTGTCTACGATTTTTTTGTAAAATCAGTTGATTCATATCGTTTTAGTTGGTAAGGTAAATGTTTTAATGATTTACCATAAAAAAAATCACTCCTAATGCAATCAAAGGCCAATTTGTAAATTACATGTATTAAAGTTTGATATTTTTAGATAATATAAATTGTATTTATTAAGTGTGGTTTTTTTTAAAGCCATAAAACCGAACGTGCCTCATGTATGTAGTTATTTCAACTCCCAGCTGTAAAAAAAAAAACTAAACAAAATGAAGTACTGATACCTTCAAATTTTTTAAATTTTTGTTAATGAATGATACCTAAATATAACAAGTGATAAATGGTTTAACAGAATTTTTTAATTAAACTTGCCGCGAACTTTCAGCAGAGTGCTTGAAACGTGAAACATGGCTGCCATTTTTAGGTTTCGTTTTTAGGTGACCCAGAACACACAGTTAAAATTCTCACTCCGTTGTTTAACTGGCCAGCAATGCACTACTTGGAACTGCAGTTAAAAATGACTTAGTTATTTTAAAAATGTAAAATTAAAAGGTTAAAAAACAAGTTTCTGAATATTTTTTTTCCTACCGTACGCGTGGACAACTGGGACCGAAGTTTTGATCGATGGACCTGTCTTCGAGTTTTGAGGGTCAGCACATGCATCATCCAAACACGCTATAAACAAGGCCGGATAAGTTGGGGGCCTACTAGGCAAAAGCGCCGGCCTTTGATCAGGCCATAGTTTGCTTCAGTGCCTTTTTTTTGAACGAGATGAAAACTCTATCGCACATCGTTGCACTGTGGGAACAGTGGAACGGTTATGTACTAAAATACCTCTATGTGAAAATGTTGTTCCACTCCCAAATGTTATCTGATCTCATTCATTTATTTATTTATAAAACTTTATTGATCCACATATTTTTTTTTACAAATGACGTACTTAACGCTAAAAGCGTTTTCTCCCAGTCAACCATAGGGAAAACAGATTAATTGTTGCGGCGCAAAAATTAAACTAATACAATTACAACACAATACTTACAATTGAATATACATATACATAATTATACAAATTATATACTAGATATATACCATATAATTTGTCTTATAATATAGACCTTAGATTACATAAACATATATCATACATATAATATACACAAATATACATACATACACTACATAAAACACCGATGATGACGACGGTTTAAACTTTTAAATTATACTAAAACCAGCCATGTACAAATAGTATTAGCCAAAGTGGTTTTATTACAAGTTCATACATACTATATGCGAAAAGACTTTTTCCCCAACCTAATATATATATAACCCCATGTCAATTTGGGCAAGCTAGTCTGAGGTATCCTAATAAGAAAGTAGCGAGACAAAAATATAATTGCCGTAATGAGGGCTTCTAATAACGGTCGAATAATTAACAATTTTGGGCAAGATTTTTTAAAAAAGAGGTAATATATCTATTCCAGTGCTTTCGATTCAAAATTATTACACACATTTGCTAAGTGGGTTCGCCATTAACAAAACGTTAACACGAAAAATGTGTCAAAACGTGTTTGCATTCCAACAAAGTTGAAGCTAAATTATGTACATACGCTTGACACTTCGAATAAGTTGAACGAGTTGCGAATACGTGAAAAATATTGCATGTTATTCTGAATATGTTTAATTGTTGGGGTTTTATTTAAGGGGTAGGATAGGAAATTTAACATTAAAAACGTAATTGTGTAGGTGTTTGACAAAACCCTCTATATTTTTGTATTATATAGAACTTCTTCTTCTTAAAGTGCCCCTCCAACTAATGAAGGTTGACGATCAGCTCGGTTTATGTAGTCTTATTTGTTTTTAGCTCGGCGGAATAGCTTAGCCGCGTTAGCCTTCCCGGTCCACTCCCGGATGTTTCATAGCCAGGATTTCTTTCTCCTTCCGACCTATCTTCTTTTAGAAATCTTCTGCGTCTAACTAATTATTTAGATGTCGGTTACTATAAAGTCCACACGCGTTTACTCTCTCATTGAATGCAGCAGAAATTATAATTATACTGGTATTGTATAGTAATAAGACAAATTTATTTAATGTATTCAGTGTATGTTATGTATGTTGTATGTTTTGAGCATACTGTTTGAGTACCTTACGTTTGCGCTTACTACGCAAAATTTCTATTTATCCCGAAGGCTGACTGGTAAAGAATGCTATTTAGCATTACAGTCCGCCTTTTGTACCATTTATTATTGGTAAATGAAGTCTTAAATGAAATAAAATATATAAAGTTCAAGAAATTTAGAAAATTTGTGACTGAATGATTAGGCACGAACTTATTAAGGGGGGATACCTGAATTTTCCGGGGTTATCTAGAGCCTGGTCAAGACAAAATTTCAAATTATACCTCCGTTTCCTTTTGAATGATTTCATTAAAACGGGGGCTGCACTGGACCCCGGGAAATTCAGGTAGCCCCTAAAAGGAGTTAACTTACTCTGGGGCTTTTTTAAAATGAAAAATCGTTAACTGTTTGTTTGTCCAGTAGACAAGGAAACTGAAGCAACAAATGGCTTAGTTGTCGATACATGAAATTTTCATGGTCCAAGGTTGCTTCCATTTGAAATAAATTATTTGAATAGAAACCGAGACATCATTTAAAATTTTGTCTTGACTAAGCCTTAGCCCTTCAAAATTTTTTATGAACTACTGTTTATCGTTTAAATTGAGAACGTGAAGATTTTCTTCGCACATTCTACTTTTGGCAAATGTGCTTCGAAAATCTTCACGTTTTCACTTAAAACATTACATTAAAAACATTCCCAAAAAAAACCTTATCTCTAATTTACATACGCAGCACCAGTCCATAGCATAATCATCTGTAACACGTGTAGGAAGGGCGTACAACCGTACAAGTTAACATAGCAACCCTTTACATAACTCGCATGGTCCCTTCCTTAACATATTTCATTTGTTATGTTATGTTTCAAGGGCTCCAAGTTACGAGTACGAGATTTAATTCCAGCCCCAACATTGTGTCTTTGCTGAATATTAAATGTCTTCACTTGTTTTGTGTAAGAGACTTGATTGTTAAATGTTATTTGGGATTTATCTCATAATTTGTTTACAATTTAGGATTAAGACCATTAAAATCAGTTATATAGTGATTATGATATCTGTTCATATAATGCAGACTTTTAAAAAAATCTTTTTTATCAGTATCGATATACTATTTATTTATTTGATAACAAAAGTCATGTACACAAAATAAAAATACAGAATTCATTCCTTTCGATATACTTATGTAATTTTTGTACCCAATCTAACATTTTTTCTGTTACGTCCCAAAGGTGAACTGATAGACAATGCTTAAGCTTTTGTTCAATAATCTTAAGATTTCAAATGCATGAAATTAAATAAATAAAAAAAAAACAAACAAAGTAAGAACATTGAGTACATAGATACTTTCATAAGAATCGCTATCAGCAAACCCAGTAGAGGAAAAGAATAAAAAAACTATATGCAAACTTTGACTATAATACTACCTTACGACGACGTAGATCACAGTTGATATTATACAACTTGCGCCATACCTAACATTTTGTATTATTTTTAAATATTACATGTAATTTTTTAGTGATAAGTATGAAAAACTAAATAAAACGTAAAATAAAACTCGATTCATAACCAAAGTTTTCGATTTACATTCAGCTACGTTACATTTAAAATTATCCAATTAATATATTCAAGTCCACAGTTTTTAAGCCCATCTCCATCGGTTCAATTCTTGAATCTTTATTCCAAACGGAATGCAGTTAACTCTCTATCACATTTATTCAGCTCAACGATGGCTAAGTAGGCTGGCGCAAATTAACAGCTGTCTCCCAAGGGATTTAGCCCACTGTTTGCAACTTAGCCTGACTTAAGTAACGCTGTAGTCGACAGTTTAATTTAGCTGATATTGGCTTTTTTACGATTTATTTTCGCTAGGTTTGTCTACGATTTTTTGTAAAATCAGTTGATTCATATCGTTTTAGTTGGTAAGGTAAATGTTTTAAAAATTTACCATAAAAAAAATCACTCCTAATGCAATCAAAGGCCAATTTGTAAATTACATGTATTAAAGTTTAATATTTTTAGATAATATAAATTGTATTTATTAAGTGTGTTTTTTTTAAAGCCATAAAACCGAACGTGCCTCATGTATGTAGTTATTTCAACACCCAGCTGTAAAAAAAAAACTAAACAAAATGAAGTACTGATACCTTCAATTTTTTTAAATTTTTGTTAATGAATGATACCTAAATATAACAAGTGATAAATGGTTTAACAGAATTTTTTAATTAAACTTGCCGCGAACTTTCAGCAGAGTGCTTGAAACGTGAAACATGGCTGCCATTTTTAGGTTTCGTTTTTAGGTGACCCAGAACACACAGTTAAAATTCTCACTCCGTTGTTTAACTGGCCAGCAATGCACTACTTGGAACTGCAGTTAAAAATGACTTAGTTATTTTAAAAATGTAAAATTAAAAGGTTAAAAAACAAGTTTCTGAATATTTTTTTCCTACCGTACGCGTGGACAACTGGGACCGAAGTTTTGATCGATGGACCTGTCTTCGAGTTTTGAGGGTCAGCACATGCATCATCCAAACACGCTATAAACAAGGCCGGATAAGTTGGGGGCCTACTAGGCAAAAGCGCCGGCCTTTGATCAGGCCATAGTTTGCTTCAGTGCCTTTTTTTTGAACGAGATGAAAACTCTATCGCACATCGTTGCACTGTGGGAACAGTGGAACGGTTATGTACTAAAATACCTCGATGTGAAAATGTTGTTCCACTCCCAAATGTTATCTGATCTCATTCATTTATTTATTTATAAAACTTTATTGATCCACAATTTCTTTTTACAAATGACGTACTTAACGCTAAAAGCGTTTTCTCCCAGTCAACCATAGGGAAAAACAGATGAATTGTTGCGGCGCAAAAAATAAACTAATACAATTACAACACAACAATACTTACAATACTTACAATTTAATATACATATACATAATTATACAAATTATATACTAGATATATACCATATAATTTGTCTTATAATATAGACCTTAGATTACATAAACATATATCATACATATAATATACACAAATATACATACATACACTACATAAAACACCGATGATGACGACGGTGAACCTTTTATAAAACATAACTAATTTACAAGACGAGAATGTACTCTTTTAAAAGAAAATTTAGTGAAAATTTCTTTGATGTCTCATTGATGAATCTCTTTTTGTATGGACGAGTGCGTGCTATACTTCCCTCTTAGATAGGTATAATAATGTTATTTATATAAATACCTATACAAAACTTTGATATATATTACCATCTGTGACATAAAAGTGCTACAATTTCACGCTCAGTTCAACCAGCCGCATAGTGACAGCTGGGACCCCAGTTGTGACGGATGGACGCCGTCTTAGAGGGTCAGCACATACATCATATAAACACCCCATAAACCCAGTATTACTGAGGATCGAATGTTCAAGTCTATTTTTATATTGGTTCGTGATATAAAATATGAAAATTTAAGGATAGTATCAACGTAAGTGGTAAACTAATATATACTTTTTAATTTAGAAAAACCGGCCAAGTGTGATTTGAACTCGCGTGGAGAGAGTTCCGTACAATGCCCAAGTATTTAAATCAATACAAAATATCACATTTAAAACTCTCGCAATTTAGTAAACTATTTTCCGTAACTGTAACGTATTATATTGAGTTTACTACTTTATTTTTAAATTGATAGAATTCTTATAGGTTTTCCTGTAATGAAGCATATACTACAAGCAATGAACTACATACTGTTTTCTGAATTCTAGACCCCCTTGATCTCAGACACTACTGACCCAAATTGTTGTCTTCTTTAATGAATAAAATCAGAACTAAATTTATTTAACAATAGTAATAAAAATATATTTAAGATCCTCATAATGAGCCCCTTTATTTGATGTGACACAGTAAGGTTTGCAAAACTTTTTTCTTTTATTTCCTAATTTGTCCCTCGAAAATGATGTACGTCAGAATCGCGGGTGTACTTCTCAGATTTGCCTAATTTTTTTGTTATTATATTTAATTCATTTATTGCATTCATATTATACATCAGTTCTTAGTTTTACTAATATTACCACTGTTTATAATTAGGTACAATATGAACCCTGTTGGGTATTGCAAAGATAAGATGGAACGGCAAGCGGGTGTTCTAGACCAAGAAAAATTTATTACAAACAAATAAATTAATGAAAATACTATTCAAAACTCTTATTAATATTTATTAGCATTGTAAGCAGAGGTTTTTTATTTTTTATATTTTAATTTTTTTATTTTTGACATATTATCGCATAAATATTTTTTTCATTACATGCAATTTTGATTTACCATGCACATTTTTATTTATTTATTTGATTTTACTGCGTCAATTTATCAAGTTCGTTTAAAGTGTTAATATCAAGTTTAGATCTACTTATATAAATTATTTTTATGAGTACCTATATTTATATACAAGTCAGTTAAAAAAAGATTATTAAATTTTATTAAATTGGATATGGAATTGTGTTAATTAATATTGTAAATGTTAGTTATAGTCAGTTGGATATTCCTTTATCGTTTTAAAACTCGTTTACCGTATAATAAATCTTTTCTGTAAGTATCTGTTTTAATCTTTTTACAAATAAAGAATCCTTATTTTTGAGTCCTATGTTACACCTACCCTCTAACGTCGATTTGACGATATCGGAATCTTGCGGATCGCGAAATTTTTGTTCTCTCTCGGTAAAAAAAGGTAAAAAACTTAAAAAATATATATTTTTAAAATGAAACGTGGTAATAAAAGTAGTGTCCCATTTCCAGAGCAAAAACAAGCATTTGTATAATATGAGCAATATTTTAAGCTGAAAGATGATTTGCCGTCACCCTGTGATAAGATATTTAATGAGATTTCTAAGGATTTGCAGTGCAAGATGTCTGAAAAGGCATTGTATATATCACTAAAAAGGAACTATGATTATTTTTTTGATTCTGAAAGTGTTAGTGATGCGTCATCTGATAGCAGTGATTCAAAGTGCAGTGTTTCGAAAAGTGTCAAGACCGAATTTGATTCGGAATATAAAGAAGACTCAGAAAGTACTATAGAAGATGAAGATGAAGTCTCTAAAAAATGTGAGTTTTTTTACCTTTTCTCTGGACATATACCGCTGGGAAAAAATTTTACGCAAACATGAATGGGCTCATATATTACGGGAAGGAATTTGGAAAAAAAAACAAAATACAATGTAGTTGAACCTTTAAAAATCATTCCGTTAAATATGGCGATACGGTTACCTGCTATGGAACTTGTACACAATGTAAAGCTGGTGTCAAAATACAAATCAATTGGCCCACCGATAAAATTATTGTTTGTAAAGGGTATTTAACTAATTATGACAGTGCTATTCATCATCATATATATACCTACAAAAAAGATTAAAAATTCACCACCTAAACGCAAAGAACTTTCTGAAAGTTTAAAAAACAAATCTGCGATAAGTCTTCGTAATAGGTTAGCGGATGAGTGTATGTCAGTTGGAGATACTGAACCATCAATTCTGCCTACTGCGGGATGTCTGCGTCAAATAAAATATGAATACAAACAGAGTGAGTACTATCATAGTCATCCTATTTTGGCCTTATGGAAAATGACAACAGTATATCCATATAACAAATTGATAAGACATATTGCTTTGTACCCCTTTTATTTGCACTATTGGTCACCAGCCCAGGAACAATATTATAAAACCTTTTTAAAATCAAAACCAACTATTATGAATTTAGATGCCACTGGCAGTATTATAAAAGAGACTGGTCTAACAAATGATAAGCCCATCACAAAACACATATTTCTATATTCTGGAGTATTGTATGATACAATTCATTGGAGGAGTGTATCTGTTACGCAAATGCTATCTGAAAATCAAAGTTTGTGTACAATATACAAGTGGTTACAATCTTGGTTGGAAAAAAAAGTCCTCCCAACGAGGTAATAGTCGATGACTCTGCTGCTATAATTGGAGCAGCGGTTAAAGCCTTTACTCCGTACGAGACTACAAAAGATTATTTAACATCATTTAACAAATTAAATTCGAATGCTAAAACGCCAAAAGAAACGTATATACGTTTGGATTTAAAATTAGACGGACTATTAGTAATAATTTCAAAGGTTATTCATAAAATAGTTTAAGGGTTTTTCTAGACATTTATACAAATCAAATTTTTAATTATCACCATATTTAGATTTAATTAATTTATTTCAAACTAGCTGATGCCCGCGACTTCGTTCACGTGGACTTTATGACTCCGGCGTATTAATATAAATAAAAACTAATGAGAGAAAGAGAGAGAGATAAGAAAGTACTTGTTACAGTGTTAGGAGTTAAAAGTCAATATTATTTTAATTCTTTCCTTTGGGAGCCAATATGAAAAGAGCTGAAGTATTACTAACCCTGGAGAAAGCCACATTAAGTTGGCCATGCGAAAAACCAGTCCTTAGATCTACATCAGCAGCTTTAAGCCTCTAAAACTGTGACTTATTTTCATAGCAAAGCAAGTAAACACATGGAACTGTGTATTTTCAAAAGGAAAATTGTTAGGGATGAGTGGCATACGCGGAATAAATACAGTTTCACTGGCACCACTCACAGTAAACTTTAAGTGTCTCAGCAGACTATGCCGAAGTTTAGCGGGTAAAGTTCAGTGTCTAAAGTTCGGTGGGGATGACACACTAAATAAGCTGAAGTTCAGCCGCTGAAGTTCGGTGGAAACGCCGGACAGTAGTGATGTGCCGATATGAGAATTCAATCTTCCGTCTGTGGCGCGTCTGCGGCGAACGGAAACGGGAGCGGAAGAGGGAACGGAAGTGGAAGTGGGAACGGGAGTGGAAGCGGAAGCGGGAGCGTAAGCGGGAGCGGGAGCGGAAGCAGCAGCGGGAGCGGCGGCGGCGGCGGCGGTGGCGGCGGCGGCGTAGGCGGCATCGGCGGCGGCGGTGGCAGCGGCGCCGGTGGCGGCGGCGGAAGTGGCGGCGGCGGCGTTGGCGGAAGCGGCGGCAGCAGCGGCGGCAGCGGCGGCGGGAGCGGCGGAGGCGGCGGCGGCGGCGGACGCGTCGGCTGCGGCGGTGGCGGTGGAGGCATCGGCGGCGGCGGCGGCGGCGGTGGCAGCGGTGGTGGCAGCGGCGGCGAATGCGGCGGCGGCGGCGTCGGCGGTGGCGGCGGCGGCGGCGGGAGCAGAGGCGGCGGCGGCGGCGGCGGAGGCGTCGGGGTCAGCGGCGGCGGAGGCATTGGCGGCGGCGGCGGCGGCGGTGGCAGCGGTGGCGACGGCGGCGGCGGCAGCGGTGGCGGTGGCGGCAGTGGCGGTGGAGGCATCGGCGGCGGCGGCGGGAGCGGGAGAGGAACGGGTACGGGTACACGGGTACGGGTACGGGTACGGGTACGGGTACGGGTACGGGTAAGGGTACGGGTACGGGTACGGGTACGGGTACGGGTACGGGTACGGGTACGGGTACGGGTACGGGTACGGGTACGGGTACGGGTACGGGTACGGGTACGGGTACGGGTACGGGTACGGGTACGGGTACGGGTACGGGTACGGGTACGGGTACGGGTACGGGTACGGGTACGGGTACGGGTACGGGTACGGGTACGGGTACGGGTACGGGTACGGGTACGGGTACGGGTACGGGTACGGGTACGGGTACGGGTACGGGTACGGGTACGGGTACGGGTACGGGTACGGGTACGGGTACGGGTACGGGTACGGGTACGGGTACGGGTACGGGTACGGGTACGGGTACGGGTACGGGTACGGGTACGGGTACGGGTACGGGTACGGAAGTTCGGCATTATGTGTTGCTAGTAATGCAAATAACATTGCAGGCATGCACTGGCTGAAATTCAGTTGCTGAACTTCGGCATACAGTGCTGAGAAATTAAGTTGGGTTCTGTTACACAGTTTCGGCGGAGTCAAATTTCGTATCAGCATTATTGGCCCTCCAACATTAAGACTTATTTTGTGAGCCGAGAGTCCATTTGCTGCAAGTGAATTAAGAAACTAAACTGGATAATTGGTGGCGTCGTCAACAACACTATCCAAGAAATTAACAATAATTTGCGTCATAAGTTCTTTATTAATTGATTTTTAATTGTTTGGTGTCAATATGGCGCGTTCACATAACCAAGAATTTTTCTGATGTGTTATGCTCTGAAGGTCCGCAAATACTGAACTTAAAAGTTCTTCTTCGGACAACTTTTTTTTGGAAAAATTTTCAATGTACAGACACTTTTTTTTTACCCTTTTATTATAGTATAGATTTAGTATGTTTTTGTTCAGCGGCAACAAAAAAACATCGTATATAAAAATTTCAACTGTCTAGCTATAATGGTTCATGAGATACAGCCTGGTGACAGACAGACAAACAGTCGGACGGTCTATGTAATAGGGTCCCGTTTCTACCCATTTGGGTAAGGAACCCTGAAAATCGAATAAAATAAGTATTTATCGGGGGCTCCCATACTACAAACGTGATTTTTCATAGATTATGGTACGGAACCCTTCGCGCGCTTCCGACTCGCGCTTGGCCAGTTGTATTATAACTCAACAAAAAGTTCTCATCAGACTTAACAACTTTTGCTAAGGCAGCATTTTAATATTTCTTATAGTTAAGCTGGACCATTATAGTTCTGCATCATGTGTTCCATTTTCCAAAATCAATTATAGCCTATATGTTGCCCAGGCTTCACAGCTATATAACAAAAAAAGTTTCATTCGAATCCGTCCAGTATTTCCGGAGATTAGCGTGTACAAACAGACAAACAGACAAACAGACAGACATATTTTTTTATTTTCTTACTCTATTACTATATCTCCATCGCCCAAAATATTTTTTTTTTGAAAAAATTTCAATGTACAGACACATTTTTTTTACTCTTTTATTATAGTATAGATAAGGGCGCCACTTTAGCTACCACTTGTCTTAATACCGGGTCAAGATGCGAAACTGCTATTAATTCCATTAAAAAACATTATTAAAACTGATAAAGAAGTAGCAAATACAAGCACTACCAATGAAGAAACTACAAATGGGGATTCCATTTTTAATGAAACATTAAACGAAGATCTTTTATCTGAAGATAAACTTCCTTTTATAGAAGTTTCGAATGTTCCGAAATGATACAACGATCAAATCGACAAAGAAAACTTTTGTGTCTCTGGCTGATGATGATGAACCCAATTGTCATGAAAATTTGTTTCATATGCCATCTTTCTTAAGAACGCTTACTCGCTTGGTTAGCCAACTCTCGCTATGGTCAAATGTAATGATGATGGTTTATAACTCCACCAATACCATGGCCTCTTCATCCAACGTGGTATGTTATTTTAAAACTATAAAGAGATACCTTTGTAGAATTCCCACAAAGAGTCAGATATTGAGAGTTGATGAGTTTATAATAATCCATTCAGAATTTTTGGCTGGTAATGTCAAACCGGCAATGATTAAAAATAGAGTGGAAAATACCTCAGCATCAACTGTCACTAAAAGGTAAAATAAACCAAAAATAAATAAGTCACAAAAAGTTAAAAAAGAGTTCAGAGATGAATTGGTTTTTTTAGAAAATCCATCTCTGGTTGATAGCGACACTATGTACTGTCAATTTGTTAAAGCAATGATTGACAAAAATAACAAGAAACAAGATTTGTACAAACGTAGAGCTGAAATTTTAGGAAAAAATTGTGACAAGACAGTTTCTAATAATATAACCCATATAAGTTGTGAGTGTCCTGTGAAAAAATCTTTGATAAAATATTATTAGACAATGATATATATAGTGCAGATCGTATAGAAACTTATTCAAGCGAATCCTGCGCACTTAAAAATGTCAGCAGAAATATTTCATTTATTCCTATAGACACGGATGTTTGTAGAAATATTTCATCCCTAAATAAATCAGCACAAGATTCGTTGTGCGACGATGTAAATATTCATAAATGTCGGCGTAATGATTGTATTGGTATAAGAACATTCAGTTATGTACTTCATAACACTGTATCGTTCGAGTTAAGTCAATCTGAAAGTATATGTTTAGATGATGTGCCTTGTAGTATAAACATTACAGGACAAGACCTTGCTTGGAATTACTGAATTTGTTCCTTCGGTTCTAAAAACAGATAGTATTGAGTGCATTGGCCATTACAGATCTCAGATACTGTTTACAGTTTAAAGTGAGAACGTGAAGCTTTTCTACGCACATCCGCCAAAAGTGGCCGTTTTTCGCAATTGTGCGTAGAAAAGCTTCACGTTCTCACTTTAAACTGTAAACAGTAGTTCATACAATAGTTTAAAGGGTTATCTAGGGTCTGATCAAGATAAAATTTTAAATGATGTCTCTGTTTCCTCTCACATGATTTATTTCAAATGTGGGCAGCACTGGACCCCGAAAAATTCAGGTAGCCCCTTAAGTGAACCACAGATGTCAAACTTTTCATCATTTTTATTTACTTCCTCACTGTTTATTTAAAAATCTTTTCCTTTAAGATTTCTCTCTTATCTCGTTTGACATATTTTTTTGAGAATCATAAACTTTTAAACTTATTTTTGTACTATTTTAAATAGCTGTAAAAACAGAGATGTTTTTCTTTTCATTCAAACACTTAGTATCATTTTTTTTTTCAGGAGGCGTGTCTAAAGGTGCAATTAAATTTTCAATTCAAATTTTCTTTATTAAAATGTTGGATATTAGGCTCACCATCAGTTTCGTCATAAAAATGTCGTTTTGATAACTAGATAATTTTGCTTAATATTTTAACACAAAAATATCAAAATTACTAGATGGAAATAGTTTTAAAACAATTAAAGCTCGAAAAATTCGTCGAAGTGGATTTTTCTTAAATAAACTAAAAGTTTTTAAAAGCAATAGAGTGTTAAAACGACTTGTTTTGGCCACTTCTAACACCTCATAGTATATGTAGGTCAACTTACCAGTAATCCTGTATAACTTATACATGGATTAAAAAATGCGCTGTCCCCTATGGATAAAGATGTGATACTTATTACGTGTATAATATGATAATTAACGTAAATATCACCTTAAGCATAAAATTTTAGATACGTGACTAACATCAGGAAACGACATTCATAAATAAATTTAGAACGCCGTAATCATTAATTAACAAATTGTATACGCAGTAAATGGCAACAAATTCATATTAGGTACAATTTATGGCAAAGGTCTATGGGAGCGATGTAGCGACCATTTTAATAACGACTCACATGAAATATGTTGTGTGTGATGTGGCGTTCAGACTCCGCTTTATTATAGCTTTATTGTTCTAATATCGCTCGTCATACATTTAATACAAATTATTGGGGTACATATTAGTATGCGTAATAAATCGAACCGCGAGCTTATTCTAGATCACTTAAGTCTGTTTGCGGAGAGCTAAAAATGGCTCCGTTTGGGATTCACAGTCTCTACTGTCATCTCAGTGCTGGTAGAATTTCGCGCCACGGTTCTCTTAACGACATTATCCGAAGAGCTCTGACCATCATTCACGTACCTTGTACCCTCGAGCCTTGATTCGTGATGATGGCAAGAGACCTGACGGAATGTCACTGATCCCCTGGGAACGCGGCAGGGCTTTAGTGTAGGACGCTACATTCGTTGACACACTGGCACTCCCATCTCAGGGGATCAGTATCAAGAGCTGGTTCGGCTGCTGAAAACGCTGATATCGCCAAGCGGCGCAAATGTAGTTCGTTATATGATGACTTTATTTTTGTGCCGTTTGGCGTGGAGACTTTTGAACCTTGGGGCCCCGGTGCTAGGGGTCTCCTTGAAGAGATCTCTCGAAGACTGATCTCCGCCGCGGCTGACAAGAGGGCTGGCTGCTTTTTCACCCAACGCATCAGTATTGCGATCCACTGGGGAAATTTGACTAGCGTTCTTGGCACTATGCCGCATGGGCAAGATTTTTTAGATTTAATTTATAGTAGGTATTTCACTTTTTCTTTTAAATATGTGAATTATCCTGTCTTGGTTATTTAAATAAAAAACTACCTGTCTTCTTAACTTATTACAGATAGCGGCCTGCTAATTATGTAAAATCTTATACAATTTTAAATAATTTACTTAATGTATAAAACAAAAAATAACACGCAGACACCCAAACGACTCATTCGAAGCGCATTCCAGAACGGAATAGCAATATATGGCGTAAAAAAGGTAAAGTCCATTGGTATTGGATAATCTAGTTTAAAACTAACTAAAATAATTTACTTTTTACCCAATCCAAATTCCTACATTATATATGAACACGATACATGTGCCATCGCGCAAATAACCAAAGAATCTAATATTATATTTATTTAGTAATTCATTAGGCCTTTGCAGGCACTTTTTAACCGACGAAAAAGGAGGAGGTTTTTTGAAAAGGCCTGGACAGATTTAATTTTTTTTTATTTGTAAGGTATACTTGTTAGGTGATCCCAAATATTTTTTATCAAAATCGGTTGCGTGGTTTGGTGGCGAAGTCGGTTTTTACTTTTGAAAAATGATATACGTCAATCTGAACGGCGTAGTCTGAACGCCTCTTATAATTATGTGTGAATCGTGAACAAAGGCTGAAATTCAAAATTCTGATATTGCACAGCAAATGCAGTTTCAAATTATGCGCAGAATTTGTAGGGTTTGTAAGTCTCTGGTGACATCATTATGTTATGTAAGGTCAACGTACACGGAAGAGTCAATTTCCGCATTTCCGCGAAGTATTATAGAAATATAAAATTTACTTTTATTTGCGGTCTTACATTTATATTCATACATACTCGTACATGATGTTATAATTAAGTTAGTAGTAGGTATTCTTTTTTTCTACCATATATGTTTTATTAATTAAAATTTGTTTAATAAACTATACAGGTACATTAAATTAAAATTATAAGTAGTAAAATTTAAATTAAAACTAAATAAGTACTAAAACAACCTAAAACTAAAAATAATAAATGAAAAAATATTACAAATTATGTAGTCCCACTAAAATATCACCCCTCGGCAGCGTGGCCTGATTCTTTGAGCCAAGTAGTTACCAGCCTTTTGGTCACGGGATACCTCGAACAAACGTTTTGATATAAATTTGATTATATTATGGGCTGAAGGACCCCACGGACCAAAAGTTTCTACCCCAAAATTACATATTAAAGTAAGAATATATGTTTCATAAAATATATATTCTTACTTTCAAACCACACAATTATTATTATTTTTTATTTGCCAATCCTGTCACCCAAAGCACAGAATAACTACTAGAAGTAAAGAAATCTCAAAGAAATGTCTACTTAATGTGGTTAGCGCTATGTTTTAATTTAGCTCGCGTCAGAATTCCATACCTCTTCTTTTAGATACCTAGATTTCCATTGCAAGCCAATTTAATTCTTATTAATCTGGACCAACGATTCATGTAACTGAATTTTCCGCTTCGAAGTGGTCGCCGCGCACATAGTAATAATCTAGGTATATTTTCGATACCTAAACGGGGTGTGTTAGAGGCCTGCCCAAAGGTAGTCGCTTCGCTCGGCTTCGCTTTTTTGACTACTTAGTATTTTTTATTACGTAATGTATGTTTCTTTACTAGTACGCAAGCATTACATGTTATAATATGTCAACATTGTATTATATTATAAGCATTTATTAAAGAATAATAATATGACAAAGCTCTTCTGGCGAGTAGGTGACCATTACTGTACTCCCTATTTTGGATTATGCCGATTCTTGTTACCTAGATATTACGCAGGAACAATCAACAAAGCTTGAGCGTCTTCAAAACCTTTGTATTAGATTCATCTTCGGTTTGCGGAAGTATGATCATATCTCTCAATTTCGCACGCAACTCAAGTGGCTTCCTATTCAACTCCGCCGAGACTGGCATCTCTCTCTTTCTCTTCTTTACTCAATCCTCTTTAATCCTTCTTATCCTAGCTATCTTAAGGAACGCTTCGTTTTCCTTAAAGACGCTCATGAACGTAATTTACGCAGTTCTGAAAATCTTCGGCTTGAAATTCCTCCTCACCTCACTGTAATGTACTCTAAATCCTTCACTATTCATTCTGTCCGTCTTTGGAATGCCCTTCCGACCCACATCCGCTATGCTTAAACATTGGGAAGTTACAAAAACCAGGTAAAGTTGCATTTTCTTTCAACTATACAATAACTTATATAATATTTTCACTATCCTCGTTCTTATTTCCGTTGTGTGTTGTGTATGACATGTATTCCTTATTGTTAGTAGATATGTATTGATCTTTGTATGTATGTATATGTGTTTGTATATTTATATATATTATGTATTTAGAATCAATATTTATTTATTATTTTTATTTATATTACCTAAATAAGTTTATCTTACTTATCCTTTATATATTTTTTACTGTTTGATATCACAATATAATTTAAGTTAGTATTATTTTCACTATCGCACCACTTATTTATTATTATTTTTACTTGCCAATCCTGTCACCCAAAGATAGCCTGTAAGAGATTGCCTTGGCGATAAGGCCGCCTATTATACATCTGATTTACTGTTTTCATATGTAATTTTCATGTGTTTTGGTGCAATAAAGTGTTTTTACTTACTTTACTTACTTACTGTGAAAATGAGTTTCTTTCGGCGTTTCTTCTCATTAGTGGTCGTTACGAAGCGCTGGTATCGGTAGCTTTTCATTGAAAATAAATTAAATTTCAATATACTTTACACGTAACGTAAATTATACTTATTGACGTGTAAAACTGCATGTTAAGGTCTAATTAGTGAATAAACATTTGAATCTTTGAATCTTTGCTCACAGAGTCTTTATTTATGATAGTTTCTCTTTAGTTACAAACAAAAATACAACAACATAAACGATTTAAAAACGAATACCAGACTAAGACAGCCGTATACGGCTAACAATGTTTATATTTTTGAAATCTGTTAATCAAGACCTTTAATTTGATATATATTTTAAATGTGCTTTTGCAAAGAAGTACTTAGTATTTAGCAAAATTGTTTTCAAAACTTATTTTTCTTAAATCTTATCAAACTTCAATTCAAACGAGGTCACAACATCACATTTTATAGACACGTGTAAATTCAAGTCATTAATCCCATACACATTACCACACGCATCAAGATTACACTCTCATAATAGATTTAACCCAGCTGTAACCAAGCCGTAATTATACTTGAAATTTTCGGTGAAACGTGCTTTCTAAACGGTAGCTGAAATACAACTGAAAATTTGGCTGAAATGTGCGTGGGAGTATCGTAATGCGTCACAGGACTAGTAATACCAAATTACATAAGATTTTTTAATCGTGGGTTAACTTTTTCATTAAACTATCAAAAAGAAATGTGGTGTCGTGGGACACCAGGTAGGAACGAAGTTCCTACTACTCGCTTGTGTATACGACTGTCGCGCCTGCGCACGTCTCATTTAACGGTTTTATTTAACGAGGTCATCCTTACGGTTTTACTATCACATTTTTTTCAGTTCGGTCGCGCAGCAAAATCCCTATCTCCTCCAAGCCTGCCGTAAGGAACTTCGTTCCAAAAAAATCCGGTTGTGATATTATTATATAAAAAAAAATATTTTTTCTCTCATTTTATTGTATGTAACATTCAATAAATACATTATTTGCATACAAATTGTAGCCTTTGTCACCGAATAATAATAATGAATTGATTGATGTATCATTTGTGAAAATTGGACAAGCGATTCGGATGCTACGGTGAAATAGACATTCATACCCACATACATACATAGACTACTAAAATCATTACCTTCCACTTGGTTTTGCCGTAATCGGTTAAAAAGTAGATACATAAATCATTTATTCCAGTTAGCGATAATGTTACTAATTTGAAGAACTCTTCAAGAAAATTTCCACTTTCAACCCGGGGTCATTCCGTCGAAAGAATTCCAAACTACCTTTTACTTCGAGAAATAAATGCTTTAGTAAAAGATGCCAGTTCTTGTAGATTTCGAAGTTCCGACTTTGATTTTAGTTCCTTGATGCAGATAAGATTAAATTTTCATAAAAGCGTCGACTACTTTTAACTGAATTTAAAAAAGGAAAAGGTTATTGATTAAGATTATTAAGTCGAAAAAATACCATTATTATTTTCATTAAGTCCTCGGAGGAGCTCGGTGGCCCGGCGGGAGTGCGCATTCCTAGCGCTTTCGCAAGTAAAGCGACAGCGGGCGTGGTCTACACTTGGTAGGACCACAGGTGGCATAAAAATTTCTCAAGCTCCTCCGTGCTTCGGAAGGCACGTATAAGCCGTTGGTCTCGGCAAAACAAACATTAAGGTCCTCGTATCCAAAGCTCGGGGGGATGAGGTGCGGGCGATCCGCAAGGCGCCCCGCACGACATATTGTGACTGACGGGGAAGCGGAGGCGCGGAACGACGCGAAAAGTATTTTTTTCCATTTTTAATTGTTTAAAAAATCGGATTAAAATAATTAAAACCGAAATGCCTGCAAGACCTAGGAAATTTAAATATAAAAGGATATCATCAAATATAATATTCCGATTATAAAAGATTGGAATTATAAAACTTTATTATTTAAAGGTTTATTTCTATCAAGCATAGTTTATCTTATCGTGTAACACATGCGTGGAAGACCTAGAAAAGAGGTTTGAACTATGTTATGAGTTCTTTTTTTTCGTTTTAATAATATCTAATGTATTGTATGTATTATTTAAAAATAACTCTTTTATTCAAGAATCAATAATCATTTATTTGCATTATACAATCGATTTCTGAGATGTTAGTAAATGTTGTATGTACATTGTATAAACCTGCAGACAGGTATGCAAACATTTATATCATTTAAAATTAATTTAAACTCGTAGTAATTAGTTCGAAATACAACTTAAAAAAGTTTTATGCAAAATCTAAAAAAGGAGACATTTTTTATCAGAAATACACAGAATATCATAAAATGTGAATGGAAGTGCATTCAACTTGCCATAATATAACTTCCAGATTGAGGTCATTACCCCGGAAACTCCTAGGAATAATACCTTCCCTTGCAGAAAGACAGTTTCTAGTTTTTGAACTCCTGTCATCCTAGTTGGTAGCGTTCGAGAAACTGAAATCAGTTTCTCGAACGCGAATTGGGAAGTTATGAACTATGAAATAACAATAGAAATAGCACAACTATTTCTAGAATAACCAAGAATTTCTACTCAAGTTCTGTTCTGTTTGTTTGACATTAATATTTCGCTAAAAGATATGACATTTCCCAACTTTGTGATATTTATAGCTCATCACTTGTCAAGTGAACAAATGCGCGATAAACTTACGACTCGACAAATTTATTTTAAGCAAAGATTTGCCCCAATATTCATAAAAGTTAACAAACTTTTGCTAAAGCTTTTTTAGTTAAAATGTGCTTTGTCTCGTTCTTACTACGTAGAATATTGGAAAGAGGGAAAGGGACAAAAGATGTTTTAGCTAAAATAGGTTTAGCAAACCCCTGTTATTTTTTATAAATACGAGGGTTAGAATATACAAGTAATGATTTTAAGGAATGATTCAGACCATTATTTTGAATAATTTTTTTATGAACAAATCGAAGAACAAAAAACTGGTTCTATACAAATCGAAGTTGGCACGTGATCTAGTTCTAATAGAAAGTGTATTTTTTTTATCTTTATATTTCATCTATATATTGAGAATTTTGGGAAATTTAAAAAAAGGATGGAAAGAATTATCCTTTTTTAAACTTTCTGTACTAGATACGGGACCCTAAAAACACCTTAGACCACGACTTTTTACACCGTTACGACTCTTGATAAATTGATTCTATATTTTCTTCTTAGCTATCCGACCAGCATGAAGGTATTTATTTCAACGGCCTTTTTTTAGTGTTCCGTACCGAAAAGAAAAAAACGGGTTCCTATTACTAAGACTCTGATATCTGTCTGTTTGCCCGTCCGTCCGTCTGTCTGTCTGTCACCAGGCTATATTTTATGAATTGTGATAGCTAGACATTTAAAATAACAGATGATGTATTTCTGTTGCCACTATAAAAACAAATACTAAAAACAGAATAAAATAAATATTTATATGGGGTTCCTCTCTCATACAACAAACGTGATTTTTTATAAATAATGGTACGAAACCCTTCGTGCGCGAATCCGACTCGCACTTGGCCGACGAGAAACTTAAAAGTCGTTAATTTATGCGTGTTAAGACAGCGGATTGGTAAACAAGCTATATTTTACCAGTTTGGTCAAATTTAGCCTAGTTTTTTGTTTCAACCCTTAAGTAAGAAGTGGAAAGAAGCGAGAAAAGCGTTATTTGTCGGTTCACTTGGGCTGGAAGTTTCGTAGTTATCGATTGAGGAAAGTTTTGCGGAGCCTTGTGCAATGCTGTGAAAAGAAAATTTGGTGTGAAAAATAAATGAAATATTTTCATTGCGACTAATGTCTAACCGCCGTAAAAACCAGCGCCCCCTATAATTTATATCATTAACATTGCCTCTGATAGATGTCAGTAAAAGAAAATTAGAACTCGCTATGGTTTGTTTTCTAGTTTATTCCATATAGGAACGGAAAAACACGACTACACGCAGTCTTTTTCACTATGAGACCGATGTTTGAACTTTGAAATATGATTCAATTAGTTGTCACTGCGTAGTTTACATTAAAACACTAAGTAGTGACCACTTGATAGTCCACAGTCGATATTAATAAAACCGATACCTACTATCCATAGTATCGATCCTGACGACGAACAATCTATCGATAGTATCGCTCGTTAACGACGAGCGAACTATCGGGTCTCGATAGTGCATAAATTACTATCAATAATATCGATAGGCCTATCGGATAACTTGGCATTTTCCAATTGAAACTATCGATTGTTAAATTATCGATTTTTCGCAAACAATAACGCATAGTATTATTACTAACATATTTACAACCGTGTGTAAGTCACCGATTACCAACTTTTTATTTTCCCTAATCTTACTTGCTTTTTAGAAGCCATTAAAATTTTTGCATTAAAAAGCTTCTAATACCCCGGGGTCCTGACAGAAACAGAAATATTTTATGAGCGGACATTTTCCTCCGGTTCCAGAAAAAAAAAACATTAAAAGGGAATACGCACGCACAAAAATTATAAGCAATAAAAAACTTGTTTATGGCTTCGGTGGACGTCATTGATGGCTATTTTTTATTAGCTTGTCACACAATGATGAAATATTGATATTATTAGTGCTTTAGCCATCTATTGGACAACTCTGATGGATATAATACAAGGAACTGGCGAGAAAACGCATGACAGAAATTTGCTATACCAGGCGTATACACGCGGAGATGTAGATGGTGCTTAAAGTGCTATTTTTTAAACCTAGAGTCACCTAAGGAATGATTTTTCCATACAAAATAGCGATCGTGTAGTGACTCCGCGTTTTAAAAATGGTACCTATTATTTGGCGCTTGTTTTGCATTCTATGCATGATTTTTGTCTGTGTAGTTGATATTTGGTATGGAGTAGTGGTGGTAGTCGAGCAGTAATTCAGTCACTGACTATGCGTCTTGAGTTTGATTCTCACTAGACACGACCTCTGAGTTCATTTTCAACTAACCCATCACAGCAGTGAAGGAAACCAACTGCCTCGGTCCAGTGATCAAGGCGTTCGCCTTGTGATCCAAAGGTCGTAAGTTCGAATCCCACTGGGAAGCATACTTTGTGAAAAATCGTTTCTAGTCTGGTTAGGATACTGCAGGCTGTAATCACCTGGTTATTCGAAAAGAAAGATAATTCCGTTTTTCGGAAGGCACGTATAAACTTTGGGTCCCAAACGCCATCTAGCGTTTGCTCATCAAACCTATCCAAAGCTTAGTTCTGGCCTATCCTTTGGGTTGCGGAGGTTAGTCGGCAGTCGCTCTATATAAAAACCAGTAACCTCGTCAAATCACCTAGGTTAGACAGTGACTGTGGACCCCAGACTCTGAAGCGTCAACGCTAAGGATGCAACCGGGAGTACACTCGGATGATGATGACATCACAACAGTGAAGGAAACATTGTAAAGAAACATGTACATTACTAGGTCACTAGGGTGACTCTTGTCACTAGCTGGGAGGCATTGAGCTACGTCATATGCAGGCATAATTGCACACTTTCTATATGGGACAGGGTGGGACTACCAATCATGAATCTTAAATGCAACCCTAAACGGGACTTGTGGGAGGCCACGAACTTGGTCTACGAGTTCTTGGCCTGGAAGGCCAACTTGGCTTGGAACTACGAGTCCGATGGGAGGGACCACGCGTAAAAAATTCCAAATTGTATACCACTGTGGTCACCCATCCCTTTTACATCCTTAGTAATGCGTACTCATATTGCTGTACCATTGAAAATCTATTTCCCAGAGAGTAAAATTACTTCGAGTCTATATACATACATAAATACTACGAGTAACACGTCTATATTCCTAAAGGGCAGACATTCAGACATAACATTTTGTATCTTGCAGCTCAAAGCAGACAGAGCCCAGGGCCGCAAGACTCTAAGGCCACTTTTAGCGTGATGGTGAGCGAGAAGGTGGAAAAAGTAATCAAAATAATGATGAGTTGCAAATTTTCGCCCATTGCCTCGATCGGCTTTAATGATCTGCGCGAGAAGAGGAGCATATGGTACATTCTAAGTTTCTTCGTTTCTTTCAAACCAGCATGGAAGCATATATAAGTATTCTATTCTTAATTTACATTAGAAAGATTATATAGAAAAACAAATATTGAAACACATTTCCTTGATGGTATTTATAGCTCCTTAATTAATTCACCGCGGTGGAGAAATAGAAAATATAATAATTTCAATTCAACGGGTTTCCAATAAAGCTGGCTAGAAAGATATGCAATTAGCAATCGACTTCTGCGCAAAGGAATTAAAGTGTAGTATTGATTAGTTCTCTTTTTTTTTACTTACAACAAACTGAATCGAGGATGCCAACATATAACTTTCAGTTTTAAATCATGCTCCTTGCCACCGATAAACGCGGTCGGCTTGGAGAATTTCAGAAGTGCGTGCTCTTTTTAACCGACTTCAAAAAAGAAGGAGATAGCCAATTCGAATGTATATTTTGTTTTGTTTTAAATATGTTTCCTGATTACTCGAAGGCGCCTGGACCAGTTTGAAAAATTCTTTTGTTTTTGTTTGAAATACTTGTGGCTCAAAATTTTATCAAAATTGGTTGTGTAGCTTGGAAATGAAGTCGGTTTTTAGCTTTAAAAATATTTCAGAGTATATTTAAATTTTTAGATTTAGACCAGCATAGAACATTATACGTCCTATGCTGGTCTGTGAGTTAGAAAAAATCCAGATTCATCTCTTGCGCAAATTATATACTCGTAAGTCGCGGCGTCTGGGTTTCCTAATAGCCAAGCAAACTGTAATTATTTAAATGCCAAATTTACATCCTTTATACTTTCATAATGTTTAAACATTCTATAACTTACCTTTTATTTATGACCTTATATTTTATTTACCTTAATTCTTAGGCTAGGTTTAATCAAGTATGGTACATTTTTAACAAAGAACCATATTATAAAATCCTTACCAAGACAACGAGCTGGCAATGGTAAGTTATCTTGTATTATTATGGTTTTAATAAAAATGCATTTTTCCATTTCCCTTGTTTTTCTTTTTAATTTATTTTATTTGCAAAATGATGTTTTTATCCCTATATACTGTAGGATTTAAGTCACTTCAATCTCGCGAAAATGAAAAGTGAAAAGAAAGGCGCAATTTTTTTTGTTTTTTTTTTTACCACAAGTTGAATGTAATCTATAAGGAACCCAAATTAATACTGGAAGTCACCAAAAAATTTTTAAACATTATGAAAGTACATGGATATAAATTTAAATAATTACAGTTTGCTTGGCTATTAGGAAACCCAGACGCCGCGACTTACGAGTATATAATTTGCGCAAGAGATGAATCTGGATTTTTTCTAACTCACAGACCAGCATAGGACGTATAATGTTCTATGCTGGTCTAAATCTAAAAATGTAAATATACTCTGAAATATTTTTAAAGCTAAAAACCGACTTCATCACCAAGCTACACAACCAATTTTGATAAAATTTTAGGGTCATTGTGTATTTCAAACAAAAGCAAAAGAATTTTTCAAATTGGTCCAACCGTCTTCGAGTAATCAGGAAACATATTTAAAACAAAACAAAATATACATTCGAATTGGCTATCTCCTTCTTTTTTGAAGTCGGTCAAAAAATTACTTTTCACTGAAATATTGGCGTCGTCGTTCTATAGTTTGGAGTACATAATCAATACGTTTTACAAGTATGAATTTAGATCAGTACTTCCAGGTTTTTTTAATGAAAAAAATATAAAGAAAAAGGCGCAATTAGGAGGTGGTGGAGGAATGAACAAAATTATTTTTTTTGCTTTTTTTGTAGATTAGTTATAATAATAATATACGTATTTTTTCTTTTCTTCGATTGATGATGACGATGATACAGCGCATTTAAATTCCACGTATCGTCACGACCAGGTAGATTTTCACCAGAACGTGACGTAAATCACCCCTACTCCGAAACTTCGATGCGCTGTATCTTTGTGATTTTTACGAAAAAATATATGTCTATTATTTTTGGATTGAAGGACTACATAAAATAATATATTTTTACCCAGTCCACATCCCTATTGTTGTCTTTCATTCACAATCACAAAGTAATTATGGAACTATACCATTTGATCTGTGGCTCAGTGTATAGTTCCATGATTACTATGTAAATGAAAATGTGAAATAAATTAAACTATGTTATTTCCTCTTTGTGTATCATGTTTTTGTTGTGTATTATGTGTGTTTAAGATCAAATAAATCTATGTCTATGGAAGTTTTAGGTTATTACCGTGGAATTCTTTGTTTCACTCTGAATTTAAAGAAGCTCCCTCATCTTTTCCCCCCTATAGAACAATTTACTATTGAAATCAACGTGAAATGATAGATTGGCATTATTTATTAACGAGATTAAAACCTGGTTAGCCTCAAGGTGACTATAATTAACAATTTCACTGAAATTTAAATGCTTTTAAAAGTTATATAAATTCACGGATGGTTTTTTTTTTTAAATTAAGAACACAGAATAAAAACTTCGTCCAGATATTAAACTTTACATTAAGTACATAATTCAGAAAATATTTCAATTATTGAACGCAGAAAAGTTATTTCAATTTGTTACTGTGTGCGATATTCAATTTAACAATAACAATGGTGTTTGTTATAGACAGTGTGCCGGAAAGCGCTGTTTACTTATTCCGAAGTATAAAAATGATTTTTGTTAGTAATAAAAATTTTCATCGTACACATTATCATCGTACTTGTGAAACCGTTCTATTACAATAGAACGGTTTCACAAGTACGATGATATTATTAGGAGATTTCGTTATCCCTAGAGTTACAACTCTAGGGATAACAAAATCTCAACTCCCGGCGGCACTAAAATTAAGCTTAATTGCTATTAATGCAGTAAGTTTTTACCTTATGCTAGTTAAGGATTCTAGCTCACAAAAAGCAGGATTTGGGAACGTGCCAGGCGAATATCCAGAAATATTTCAGATATTAAGGTAATTAAAACTTTGCGAGGGAAACACTGCCTTCAGGCAAATAATGGAGGTTTTTAGGAGTATCACTTTCCTATCTGTTTTTTAGTGCGCGGCGTTAAGGCGCGTTCATACGACACGAGCATGCCAAGTCCTCGCTTAATGCACTACAAGCGTGGTTTGAATTTGTTGCATATAGTTTATGTCCTTAGTCCTAACCCACATCTATACAACTCAAATTGCATTTACCGAAGTCCAGTCGGGGCGAGCGCCGGGCGGGCGCAAGGCGGAGGTAAGGCAGAAGCAAAGTGGAGGCAAGGCAAGCGCGTGGCGTAGGTGAGGCGTGCGCGTGTTGACTTCGGTTTATGCAATTTTAATTGTATTAATGCACTTGATTTTGCACTTTAAATTTAAATCAAATATTTCACAAACAGATCGCTAAATTAAAAAATGGTGTTTATGAACTCAATTTATTTTTAAAAGATGCCATATTAAACTTTCTAGCTCTAGTAGACACTAAGCAAAATCGCGGACAGACAGACATGGCGAAACTACAAGGGTTCCTTGTTTACTACGGAACCCAAAAACAGCCCTTAGACATAAAGAGAAGTGAATTTGGCCCAAACTATCAAGTATGCATAAGCTGAAAGTACATACACTACTTAATCATCACTCATAAATGAATACTGAGAAAATAAATACCTAAGGCGCTTGACACACAGAAAAGACGTTAGACGCAGACGGAGCACGGACGAGGCACAGGCACAGGCAAGACATACAAACAAATCTGCTTCTATGGCAACTCTGGAGACGCGCGTGCCCCTAAACCCGCCCCCAACCCTGTTACGTCTGCTCGTGCCCTTCGCTTCGTCTGTTCTGCCATAGGACGCGGACGAGTAAGCGTCGTGTCTGTGCCCTGTCTACGGCCCGTCTATCCTGTGTGTTCTGCATCGCAACGCTTCTATAGATTTTGTATGAAAAGGCGACGAGGAGACGTATGTCTGCGCCCCGTCGGCGTCTTACGTCTTTTCAGTGTGTCCGGAGCTTAAGAGTCCCCTTACCCCGGACAGAATCAGACTTTCCCATACAAACGTAGTCTACGTTTTATTTAGAAACGACATGTCGGATATGGGAAAATTACGTAATTTTAAAGAAATTGTGACGGTAAAGTTATGAACTTAAAAGAGAATATAGTGTATATATTATATTTGACCATCAGTTATGGAAAACTTCTACACCCTTATAATTTCTTTACATTTCATAATTTTTACCGTCGGAAACCAATTATAACCCTAGATAATTGCAATTTCTTTAAAATTACAAATTTTTACTGAAATCTGACATGTCGTTTTAAAATAAAACGTAGACTACGTTTGTATGGAAAACTCTAGGGTAGGGGAATTCTTAAGGTCTGTCACTTCTGCGGCTCCACGATAAATATTAACTCAAAATATTTCCTCTAACGTTAACCTACTAAAAGTTTGTTTGATTGTGTACTTGTGGATGGACTTCAGTAGTTTCTTAGAAGTGAGATTTCAAACAATGTACCGTTTACCTATACTCGAGTGTTTCACGGAACAAAGGGGTCACTGCAATAATGCGCTTATTTTTATATTGACGTGGCTTCTTCATTTTTTATTTATACAATACACATGATTTTTTGAAGTGAAAACTTTTTTAGGCGCGTTAGGCATTTGAGATGGGAAAAAACCTTTGAACTCGCGAAAGTGTTACCGTTACATTATTATCAACCATCTTTATTCGCTGGCCGCATTAACCCGTTGGACAGCAATATTGACGCGTTGTGCAAAAAAAAAAAGAAAAACAGCCCTCACCAGCGGTGGAGATCAGTCTTGGAGAGATCTCTTTAAAGAGACCCCTAGCACCGGGGCATAAAAGTCCAAAACTCTCCATTGGGACTATATCATCATCATCCCAGCCCTTTTTCCGCCCACTGCTGAGCATAGGCCTCTCTATGTCAATGCCATCCATCTCAGTCCTGTGCTGATCTCATCCAGGGTTGAGTGGTGTGACGCACGATTTTGATTATGACGTCAACCTATCGCGTAGGCGGACGCCCGACGAATCTCACCCATTCTGGGCCACCGTTCGGTCAGTACTTTGGGACAATTGGGACTACATATTCACGCTTATTATATTTATTTACGTCATACTTGAACTCGCATTATTGAATTATGAATACTAATCACTTGTTATTTAATACGTGCGAACACAGCAATGATCGTCTATGAGGAGGTTGGCGGCGGGAGTATGCATTACTAGCACTTTCGCATACTAAGCAATTCCGGATGCGGTCGACATTTGGATCGGTTAACACGAGTGGCATTAACTATGGCGAGCTTTTATCTGTGTTTTAGAAGGCGCGTAGTCCCGACTATCATCATTATAGGTATGGCATTCTTCAAGCTGTATCAGAATGTGACATGTACAATAATTTTACACACACGAAAACCACAACAACATTTTGATGTACGTACTCTAATTATTTATAATTATAACAGAAACTATTTTCCTTTTTCGAATAACATGTCGTGAATGTAACGCATGGTCATGTAGGTATACACACGAAAAACACAACAAGAATTTCTGAAGTAAGTAGTAGAATTATAACATACCATTTTTCTTTTTTTATAGCATGTCATAAATGTAACGCGCATGACAATGTTACCGGTAGGTAACATTTTCAGGTGTGTTTGAAGTATGTATACTTCAAACACGTCATCATCAATACATCTATGTAAAAAGATACAAGCAATTATTTAAAAACCGAACTCATCAAAAATTAATCAAGCAGTAGTAATCGCTTCGCAAAATTACATTATTACGAGCGCTCAATTAATAACAACGGGAAACCACGCGCACTATCTAATTAATTTGTTTCAGTTTCTTTTTCAAGGAAAATTTTAGTTTTCTAGCAAGTTTTCTTCGCGTTAAATCGTGTCTTTAATTATTAGAATAGAAAAATGTTTAAGCTTTGACCGCCCCATATGTTTATGAACATCATTAGAACTATGACAGGAACTATATTTCTTTTTCGTATAGCATGTCACAAATGTAATTTGTATTTACACCGATGCGGAAAAAAAAGAAGCAATTATTTTAAAACCAAACTCATCGAAAAGTAATCAAGCAGTAGTAATCGCTTCGCAGAATTACATTATTGCGAACACTCAATTAATAACAGCGGGAAACCGCGCGCACTATCCAATTAATTTGCTTCAGTTTTCTGGAGAGGTTTCTTCTTGTAAAATTGTTTAAACGTGTCTTTAATTAAAACAGAAAAATGTTAAGGTTCAGACCGTGCCATAATGTGGAAAATTATATGTAGTCCAGTACCAGTGTTTGGAAAACCCATTCATAACGGTAAACCGGTTATATCGGTTTACCCTTTTTCGGTTAATCCTTTGATTCGGTTAACCCACACAATAAAGGTAATAGTAACCGTTATCTGAATAGGTTAATTAGGTTTTCGGGGATGCACAGCCGTTTGGTTGAGTCATGCAAGCGCTTTTGTAGGAATAGGTACAGTGACCATGTGACAAGGAATGAAAAACGTGTAGTATCGTGCAGAAATCTATATGTCGATTCAGTTAAAGTTAACCGCAATTATAGGTTAACAGGCTATTTCGGTTAACCAAAATATATGTTAACCCATTTCCAATTGGATTAATAACAGATTATTTCGGTTAGGTTAACTTAAACCGTCCAAACCCAGTCCAGTAGAAAGATATCTGAATGTATGGTATTTTCAATATTTCTGAGTTAAGTTTTAAAGTAAGTAAAAATATTTAGAAACAACTTCTTTGAGCCCTTAAATATTGTGAAACAATGTATTCAGGTGTTTGCGGTAGTCTAAGTTTCATGTTGTTTGTTTTAAACTACTTTGTTTGCTTTCCGTACCAGTGTTTTATTTCTATTTTTTTAATGATTTCTAAGATCATTTTAGAGTGATACTGCATTTAAGATTTTTCTTTCTGATGGCTGAAGCACACAGAGTACACAGATTTTTAACTCAAATAGATTTACCATCCCTAAAAAACAACAAGCAAAAATACTCAAACTGAGTGCTTCCGTGCCTCTGAACGCTTGTTTTTGTACTTGTTAAGGGCCAAAGAATTTCGTCATATCTTGATGATTGCCATCTACTGATGTCAGCTGAGACAAACAAAATTGCCTTCAGAGGCACTAAATCTCTCAGTTTGGACACCGTGGCTATACAGGGTGACTTTTTAACCACCAACCAAATTTTTGGAGTTAGTTCTGTTCATTATACTAAACTACTTTCTATAAATCAAGTAACGAAAGAAGAAAAAAATACAGCTTCACAAAGAAATCAGCGCATAGCCAACGGGTTTTGTATGAGAGGGTGATTTTTTTAATGACTTAAAAAACTATGGAACTTTGTTCAGTATCGTAATTGGTCATACTGTATTAGTGTGCAATTATTAAACTCGTTTCATAGTGAAGCCATAAAGCCATATGGGAAGAAACACCTTAGCCATAGTTCATCCCGTAACAGCTGGCTTTAATACCAACGTAAAAGTAGCGGTTTACAGTAAATATGACCCGAACATATTTCAGTCACAAGCAAAAATTTATCGACGTTGCAAGCAATAAAATACCGGAATGTTTACTGCATACGATCGTTTTGATACACAATGTCCATTCAGGAACATAATCACTTCCACATTATAGGGTCTGTAGCCTCGGGAGATACATATGGAATATTCTAACGAATTATGGTTGAACGGAATAGAATCACATTGCGTGTTCGCACGTATTAAATTACCATTATGTAAATTATAATGATTAGTTGTCGATATTTGCCCATGCGTCTCCGAATTTGGTTTGACATAGTTTAGTATTACTTAGAAAGTAAGAATAATACTTTAATTTCCTGGACCTACTGAAATATTATGACCATTAAGTGATATGATATTAAACGTTCGCAAATTAAAGAATTATGAATGTATGGAACGGAAACACATTGCGTGTTCGCACGTATTGAATTACAAATTAGTAAATCACGATCGGCTGTCGATGCGTGTAAGAACAGAACCAAATGCTATTGAATATGGTTTAGTAGTACCTTATAATTTTTGGTTCACCTCGGCATAATTAAGGTCTGAGACCTCGGTTAATACAACTGGAATAGGTGTTCTAACGAATTATGGATGTATGAAATGAAGTCATATTAAGTGTTAGCAGATATTAAATAAAAAAAAAAAAAAATTGGCACTCGGGGACTGCCGCAGTAAAGCTATTGCATAGCATTTTTTTATCAACTTATGCAATAATTATTATTTATTTATTTTTATTTATGCAGTTTTTTTATATTAATTTAAGTTTTTTCTTTGATATTAATTCAAGTAACACTTTTTGAGCGTGGTGACCGGTAAGAAAACAAGTCGGCTCGAAGTCACTCGTGAACTCGGCCAAAAAGCACGCTGTCTCACCTAGCATCGTGTCTAAAAGAGATCAGAGAATTAGTTATGATTGATGATGAATTTGCTTGTAAGCCTACGTGGTAGGCGGAGTGGGGGTTTTAGGTTTTATTTTCGTTATAGAATTTCTTGATTCAGTCTCCACGCTCAAAAGTAACGATAAAAGCTATGCACTAGCTTTAAATTATCTAATAAATCGATTTGCTGCCAATGCATGTTATATTGACCATATGCAGCCCCTGAGTTGTTTTAGTAATTTTATTTTTTGGTAATGATATGATAATCAATAATTTATTTGAGCACTCAAATACGACCTTGGTGAATGATATAAGCGTAAATATCCACAAGTATGTTTGTTAAATAAATGATAAATTAAATAAATGAAGTATTATTTTGAACACTTTCCATGATTTGGATGGCAAGAAAACAGAAGCTTGTAGTTTAAAAAATATTTTTTACAGTGAAGTTTTTTTTTGGAAAGAAATATTTATCTATTCCGAAACAGCTGGTTTTAATGCCAACGTAAAAGTGGCGGTTTACAGTAAATATTATCCGAACATATTTCATTCACAAGCAAAAATTTATCGACGTAACGAGCAACAAATAAAATAGAGAAATGTTTACTGCACACGATCGTTCTGATATACGCAATGTTCATTCAGTAACATAATCACTTCCACATTATTAGGGTCTGTAGCCTCGGGAGATACATATGGAATATTCTAACGAATTATGGTTGGACGGAATGGAATCACATTGCGTGTTCGCACGTATTAAATTACCATTATGTAAATTTAAGGATTGGTTGTCGATATTAGCACATGTGTTTCCGCATTCCATTTGACATAGTTTATTACTTAATAAGTAATTATAATAATTCAACATTTAGGATCTACTGAAATATCACAAAATTAAATGATATAATATCGAACGATCGCAAAATAACGAATTACGAATATACGAAAAAGAATCACAGTGCGTGTTTGCACGTATGGAATAGGCATGACGAATGGAAAAATATTTTTAATCCGTCCGTTAGATTATTCAAAATTATTGTACTTGTATTTTTTATTTTCTCTAAGAACCAAAAAATGCCAAAGATACTGCGCATTGAAATTTCGCATGACGTCACGGCTACGTACGATATTTACATAGAGGTGAAGTCGCAAGCCCCCACTCCGGACATTTTCATTCAGGAAAGCAATCACTTCTACAATATTAGGGTCTGACGCCTCATCGACGAGGATACGAATAGAATATTAAAACTAATTCTGGATACACGCGTGTTCGTACGTATTAATTTACAATTGACAATTAACATTAATTGTCAGCTGTCAATGCGTGTAATGTTGACCATATGCTCTTGAATTTCGTTTGGTAGTCATAATGAAATAATTTCTATTCTACATTACAAATAAACCGTCATAAGAGGCTCGTTCAAGGTGGCACTCATAACAGAAAAGATGACAGAGAGTTGTATGAGGTGATTTGGACATGCAATGAGACATGACAAAGACTATTGCGTTCCAAGGGCTTTAGCCATTCCCAGCATGAAGAAAGTAAAGGGAGACCACTTTCCACGTGGTGAACTGTGAATAACACGTGAATACAAACCGGGTACAACTAGATATCCAAACAACCCGAAACCAAACGTCCTGGCGCCACGAGAAGGTACGAGGAGGGCCGACCCCAAAAAACGGGACAAAGCATGGCAAAAGAAGAAAACAAACAACGTGTAACAATTTTGGAGTTAATTCATATGTCGTTGCGTTGGTTGTTCTCTGACATAAAGCCTCTTTGGGAATGCAGTTGCACTTATATATAGTAAATAAATAATAAATAAATATATAAGGACAAATAACACTGATTGAGCTAGCCCCAAAGTAAGTTCGAGACTTGTGTTATAGGATACTAACTCAACGATACTATATTTTATAATAAATACATATATAGATAAATATCCAAGACCCAAGACAATTTGAAAAAGGCCATTTTCCAACTTGCCCTGACCGGGGATCGAACCCGGGACCTATGGGTGGCGGACTAGCATGGTGACCACTATGCCACGGAGTTTGTCAAGTATAGTATCATGCCTCTATCCTTAACGGGGCACTCAGAGCACTTTGGGTCCTGCGGCTTTAAGCAGTCAAAGCCCAGGACCACAAGATCTAAAAGCTATTGGTAGTAAAATGGGAAAAAAATCAAAAAGCGACGGGTTTCTAGCCTCTTTGCATTCGAAATATAGTGACCATTCTCAGCCAGGTTATCTCGTAGCTTTAACTCTTTGTTATATACTTAGCGATCTGAAGTCAGGTCATTCAAGCATGGTCAAATTTGTTAGCAGAACTACTTACTCAGAAAGCACATCATTTTTATTACTCAGCATTCGCTGTTTTATCAGTCGCGAAAATACTGCAGCAACCATCTACATTTCACGTAGAAACGAAGTTTCCAAAAGATAATCACAAAACCTAATCTTTTTGCTGGCATCGAGCTAGAGTTGGTGCAATATAGAAGCGGAGTTCAGAATATTTGCACTATTGCCACGCCGGCCTCGTATGCGGGCCCTATCTAAATTTTACATAAAGCTACGAAAAATTCTGGCCTCACGCGGCGCATTGCGGCATCCGCAAATATTGTGACAAGACCTCCCAGAGCATTCGAAATTGAGCATTATATTTCAAAGTTTGCCCGTATGGAAACGGCAAACTTGAACAATTTACAGAAAGTTATCCACGTGGAATTTCCATTCTTAACTCAGTGGGGTTGAGGTGTTTGGAAATTTTAAGAGTTGCGCTATATATTTTTTCTTTTGAAAGTTATTGGTTGCATATTATAAAATAGGTTGACCCTGCAGTGGAAGTAGGTACCGCAGAAATGTATTTAAAAGTTATTTGATGACCTCCGTGGGCTAGTGGTCATCATGCCACGCTATTATACCAGAGAACCCGGGTTCGAGCCCTGGTCAGGTCAAGATAGAAAAATATTTTTTTTTACATTTACCTGGGTCCTAGATTTAGTTAGTTTCCCATAACACAAGTCTCACTTACCTTGGGGTTAGCTTAATCTGTGTGGTTTTCTGTATATATTTATTTAGGTAAAAGTGTAAAATAAATATTGCTAAATGCTCTGTGAACTGCAGACCATGCGAGTCATCTCCAACCCGTTGAAGTTTATCGGATAAAAAAGTTGTTCTGATAAAAGTGGCATTTTAAGAAGATTAGGCACGTAACAAAAAAGTTTTTTGACATTTTTCAAAATGGTTTCAAATGGCTGAAGAATGGTTTTAAAGTTTTTAATCCCATAAATAAAATAAAAAAACAGAATCGACACAAAAACTCTTTATTAATAGAACCTGCTTACAAAATTTCACCAGAATCGGTTCCGAAATGCGACTTGTAGGCAAGCCGGAAAATTGGACGTCAGACATCCGGACACACAAAAGAATTTTTGCCAAAGCTGAAAAGAAGTAGCTTCGCTCGCTTTGCTCGCTTGGTTAATAATAAAGGTAATTTCGCAGGCACCTTTTTTGAGAATAACAAATTGACAATCAGGTTATTTATCTTGTAATGGTTCTGGAATGTCGTCGTCTTATGAATTTGGAAATTCAAGGCTTATTTCGGGCCTTACCTAATGCTAATCGCTTTGTTTTCTTCGATCCATCCTTGTTAAATTATTATGAGCTTAGGCTTTCGTTGGTCAATAAGCAAGGCTTTGCTAGCTAGCCCAAAATGTATGTCTCATATATTCAATTTAAATATGTAACAAAAACCCGATCCTTGTAGGAGTAACTCAGATCATCAATATTAACAACTTTTTCTATGAGACAGATGCTTGAAACTCGAAAAAAATCGTCATTTTCATACAAAAGTGTTCGGCCGGCCCGACAATTTGTATGAAAATGACGATTTTTTCTTCGAGTTTCAAGCATTGGTCCCATAAATAAAGTGGTTCATATTGATGGTTTGAGTTGCTCCGTCATGGATGGGTCAGGGTTTTTGATATTCAATATGGCTCATAAGATAATATAAATTTATAAGCACATACGAGTACATATTATCACGCGTATTTGCCTCAGGGCTAGGCAGAGACTATGAATAAAAATTATATCCATAAAATTTTTCATGTGGCAATTAAATTAAAATTAATATGAAAACATACGACGTATTTCACATATTAAACCGCATCTTATCAACAGTAAGCTAAAGTTTTATCTCAGTTACCGCTTTCAATACAAAATTTTCAATGAAACTTTTTTTTTATAATGACACTTCATACAAATTGACACATACACGTTACACTGATACGTTTTTTTCCCTTATGGAAACAGAGCGTTTCGCGAACTGAAATGTTAACTTTAAAAGCTTATTTTTTCATAAGATCGAATTTTATTACATGCAATAAACTCACATTTAATCACGTTCGGTTAAGTTCTATCCCAATTTCCGTTTTCACCGCAAAATTTCCAACGAGAATTATAAAATAAAAGGAAATTCTTTGCAATTAAACACCGCACAAAGTGGAAATCAGTGAAATAGAACAAATGCACATTTCAAAGGACGGGAAAGATCAGACGTAGGCTTGTGTGTAGCGGTGTACCCATACAAACACGAAAACCGGCCTTTCGGTACGAAGTGTTTGAGTTAGGGACAGACCTAATGGTAACTTTCTCGTAACTAAACACACGAACTTCAAAAGCAATTAAATAGAACTTACGTATTAAGTTTTAATATACGAAGTTGCAGAATGGCTTTATAATATTTTGGACTACATTGTTATCGTGACTGTTCGTGGAAAAATAACTAGGTCGTGGTAAATGTAGATAGCTAATCATAAATCTTGATTAGTTATTCGAGTTTTGGACTGTGGAACTACAAATTAGGTCTTAACTTTAGAGGTGATATATTTCTAGTTATTATTGATAAAACATTCTTATTCGTGTAGTTGCTCTTGGGTAAGTACTATTTATGACTTTTAATTTTATATTTATTTTTAACATTAAATACTATACAATCATTAATTGACGACCTCGTGTCTTAGTGGTCATCATGCCATGCTGTCGCACCGGAGGATACTCACGGGTTCGATCCCCGGTCAGGTCAAGATGAAAAATAAGCTTTTTCGATTGACCTGGGTCTTGGATGTTTATCTGTATATTATTATGTATTTGTTATATAATTTTGTATTGTAAAGGCGGCACTTCCCGGCCGCTCTGTCGTCAACGCGAGCATAGTTTGAAAAGCTTGTTAATTCATCCAGGGCAATGCTAGAAAAAGAAGCAAAGCAAAAAGGGAGAGATAGCGTATTATTATTATTATCTATTCATTGAACGAATATTCACTTTTCATTGGGTGCGGAAATTTCATAAAACTTGTTCCAGGTGATACGTGTTTTTCAGTAAGCCTTACAAGTGTGTGAAATAAATGATTTTTATTTAAAATTTTCATTACATTTGCGAGGTTTATACTATATCATTTATGAGTACTTTTTAAACGGTCAAAGTTCAAGTAAAATTTGTGCAAAAAAGCAGATTTTAGGAGGCTTATTCATAAATTGTAAATGTTAAGAAAATATTTCGATAAAAACCTTGCAAATGTAATGAAAATTTTGAATACAAAACATATATTTCACACACTTGTAAGGCTTACTGATAAACACGTATCACCTCGAACAAGTTTTATGAAATTTCCGCACCCTATGAATAGTTAATATTCGTTCAATGGATAGTTAATAATAATACTAATTTCATTTAATAGAGTGCAAACCATGCCCTTAGGAGCTATATCTCTCTTTTTGGTTTGCCTCTTTTTCTAGCATTGACCTGGATGGAACACCAAGCTTTTCAAACTATGCTCGCGTTGAAAACAGAGCGGCCGGGAAGGGTCGCCTTAAGTTAATATCTCATAACCTAAGTCTTGAAGTTTGGGGCAAGCTCGATCTGTGTGATTCATCCGTATACATATATTCGTAATTTTTTTTTATAGTTAAACTTTATAGTAAGTCTTTAGAGCCTCTCTTTAGTTTAAAGTATATTTATACCTAACAAACATAGAGGTTAGTGTTGTAGGTCTCTTGCTTTCGATGAAGCTTCTGGCGATAAATATATCCATTGGTTTTCAGCCGATTGGACGGCGGACGACGCCAAAAGACGCCTACCACATTTTCACTACTAGTTGTACTATGACTGTCTGTTACTATCCGCTTAAATTATTTCATATATTGTTCATGGGCATGGGCATTAATAACACCATACTAAACCAATTTCACTTAATAAAGTCCTCTAAAATCAATTTGCATATTACAAAGCACACCCCAACTGAATCCCTTGACTCCCGCCAAAAACTCGCGTTCCTTTGATGCCTGGGTCACCTTTCCGGCTTTCACTTTTTAACCGACTTTATAAAAGTAGGTGTATATCAATTCCAATGTATATATGTTTTTTACGTATATTCCCCAATTATTTGAAACACCTGGACCAATTTAATGGCAACGACATTGAAACCTTAAAAAAACGAGTCTATTTCTTCATGAAAGGCCGGCAACGCTTCTGTTACACCCCTGGTGTTGCATTTGTCCGTGGGCAGTGGTGATCACTTACCATCAGGTGACCCGCTTGTTAGTTAGCCGCCCTATAAAATAAAAAATAAAAAAATTGGAGGATTCTTTTCTTGGAATTTTGAAAAAAAAATATCAATTCGGTTGCATAGTTTGGGGTTGTAGTCGGTATTTAGTTCTGAAAAATGATAACTTTGCAAGGACTTTGGTGTTACCAAAGATTAACCCTCATTTTTATAAAAATTAAACATCGTTTGCGAAACCCATTTTAGTTAAAACATGTTTTGTCCCTTTCCCTCTGTTGGGATATCTGTTTGGTATGAGCTAAATTAAAATACTATTTATCTGGTGAAGTATGAAATTATATTTTTTCACTTTTACTTTGAAGTATATACGTCTGACACCTAACACAATCAGGCGGGCTAAGGAATGACATAACTGGGGTTGCAAGCGCCAAAAGTATTGCCAGTGATAGTACAAAAATAAAGATTGATTTTGGAAATAAAATAATATAAATCAACACCCTCCTTTCAATGTTTGACTTTCAAAGAACGAGACAAACATATTTTAACAAAAAGAGGTATACCAAACGTTTGTATTTTTTATGAATTATATTCGATATAGAATATACAAGTAGTGTAGATTTGCCACCGAGCGACCGGGTAAGTAAGAGACATATTAATGATACTACGTATATTTTTTTCATGGTCGGGTTATAGGCACACTTTAAATCAAGGGCCTAACACGCTTTGATAGAGCTAGATAGTATTATTGAGATTTCTAAAAAAAAAAAAAGAAAAGAGTGCCGTGTTTTGTCTCTATCACCGACCGAAAATTTTTTCATGATCTGGTTATAGGCACTTCAAATTGCATATATTAAAAGTGTGCCTATAACCCGACCATGAAAAAAATATACGTAGTATCATTAATATGTCTTTCTCTTACCCCTGGACGCTCGGTGGCAAATCTACACTACTTGTATATTTTAAATCTTTGCCTCAAATAGATGCAATTTGAAGTGTGCCTAATACCTGACCATGAAAAAAATTCTCGGTCGGTGATGGAGACAAAACAGGGCAATCTTTTTTTTTTCTTTTTTTTTGGAATCGCAATAAGACTATCTTGTTCTATCAAAGCGTGTCAGGCCTTTGGGTTTCACTTAATGATACTTTGTGACAGAAAATAAAACCATAGAAAAGTTTTCTATTAGTGGTAGTGCATAAGCATATACTAGTATCTTACCTTAACACATTTTTACTACTTTTGTTAAGTTACACAATTTATGTTAACGGGATAATTTTATTTTAATCACGTCGAGACGCGTCCACAAATTTGACAGACTCGTTGTAAAGTTTCAAGTTGAAAAGGAGGGCTTGTTTGCATAATTTGGCATAGAGTTATACGCTTCTTGAATTTTCAGCGTAGCAATGAACACTCCTATAATTTTGTTAGCAAGTTTACACAGCTACATGGTTCTGTGAAGTAACCAAAATGTATCCTAGAAGTGATGAAAGTTAAAAACTTATCATTTTTTACCTTAAACGAGCTATTCTTGTAAATATATGTGTATTATACCTACAATATAGTGAGGATCTCGGAATTCACTATTTTTCAACAAGTCAAATCAACAAATTTTTTTAAACGTCAAACCAACAAATATTTTTTTAGGGGATTTGTATGAAATACAGGCTGATGATGGCAAAGTTTCTTGGAGTCAAATTACGGTCTTGATATCAGTTTTTCTGCAATAATGAATCTAAAATCACAAGTGATCAATGACAAGTGACATTATGTCATGTCATGACGTTTATTTGCTTAACAGAATCAAATAATTTCTTTTTGACTTTGCTTATTTAGAAGCACCCAATTTCGGATGAAATAAGATGTATTCAAATTTAAATTCAAATATATCTTTATTATCTTAGGATATTTATAATATCTCTTAATAATCGTCACTTTGTTTTATTGCACAATAATTGTTGACGTCAAAAAGTTACTAAGAACTAAGTTTACTGCCGCCTCCAAAGCGCTAGGGCAGAAAAAATGGTAACAAACTGCACTGCAGCATTTTCTCCAAGAACGTCAACTCACAATGAAATTAATATTTATATTTGATATGTGGACAGAGTATACATTGTTTGTTGTCATAATTCAAATAAATGTTTTTAATGTCGAAATTTTGAAATTATGTCAAATCAAGTTGTAAATTCAGTATGTACTTAGTGTACCAGATTATGACCATTTCTGAGTACACAAACCTTTAAGAGGGACCCGCGCAAAGCTCAAGCCAGACTTTGTATCATGTATTACTACGATGATTATGTATAATAGGCACATGGCATTTTATATGTAGCGGGAGCGAGGTGATATGCTCGACCGCCACAAAGGGAAGATCTTCCCGCCAGGCATGTTGTTGCGCCTGGGGAACCGCGGCTCCGACGGTGTATCGTCGGAAGTTATATATATGCAGCGAATCGGGCGAACTCTGAGATCGAGATGTAGGATACTCTGCTGGCGCCATCTCATATGCTACTTGTGGACTATATTGTCGGTTGTCTCTTGATTGTAGTTACTCGTAGTGGCCGTAGAGGTCGCCACAGGACTCCCTCCCAAGACTGAAGGTCTGATAGCTTTTTCAAGTACAGTCTGTGCTTCATATCGTAGCTTGCAAGTGCCAGATGATTCTGTCCCAGTGAGTCGGGAGCCTTCCAGTGAGTCTGAAGTGAATTGCTTGCTCGTGGCCTGCGGTGAGTCGAGACCGTGCTGAGCGTGCTCGTAGTCTGCGGTGAGTCGAGACTGTGTAGAGCGTTGTCGACTTGTTGGCGCCGGAATGATGTCCTGCCGGAGTGCCACGCTGGAGAGTAGATGCCTCAGATCCAGGGTGCGATGCTACGGGGGATGCGCCGGTCGCTGAAGTCGTCGAGTGAGTTGTGGGTGCTTGGTATCAGGACCAGGAAGCTCGGTGAGTCGGCTGCGATGGACCTGAAGATTGACCCGTTGTACTGGCTTGCTGTGAGACTGCTGCTGACCAATATTGACTGAGAGAGAGGATCAATGATGACAGAGTTCAACGATGCTGACGAAGGCTGCTTCGCTGCTGATGATGGAGAAGGTTGCTTCCAATCACGTCGGGGTCACCACTGTAGCGGGAGCGAGGTGATATGCTCGACCGCCACAAAGGGAAGATCTTCCCGCCAGGCATGTTGTTGCGCCTGGGGAACCGCGGCTCCGACGGTGTATCGTCGGAAGTTATATATATGCAGCGAATCGGGCGAACTCTGAGATCGAGATGTAGGATACTCTGCTGGCGCCATCTCATATGCTACTTGTGGACTATATTGTCGGTTGTCTCTTGATTGTAGTTACTCGTAGTGGCCGTAGAGGTCGCCACATATACAATTTCTACCCACCGTATTCACACACCGTGCAAGTTGCGTTTCTACACAACTTGCGCTGCGTAACGCTTGCAAGCGCAACTTGCGCCCACACAGAGGATGTTGAATTGGATTTTAAGGCCGAAAATCTTTAATTATTTTACCGAATTGAAAAAAAGAAGGTCATTTATCCGTCGGAATCTTTCAAGTTTTTTTATGTAGGTATGTTCACCAATTACTCAAAGACGCCTAGACCACTTATGGGAAATTATTTTTTTGTGTTTGAAAGGTAGTCCCATAGAAATTTTATTAAAACCGGTTTTGTAGTTTGGGGGTTGAAGCCGGTCATTAGTTTTTTTAAAAACCCAATACTCAAATACCTCTAAGTCTTATGACCAAGTTCTAGAATGAGTACCCAACACCAAGTTTGTAGGCATAACTGTGGACTGCGACTTAAAATGGGATGAACATATTGAGGCCACTGCCAAGAAACTTAGTTCGGCAGCATATGCTGTGAGGAGGGTCGGACGTGTACTTAGGTTGAAACTGCTAGGCTAGTATACTTTATTTATTTTCGTAGCATAATATCCTATGGCTTGCTCGTATGGGGTAAAGCGGCTAACATACATGCTTTTTCTATGCTACAAAAGAGAGCAATTCGGTTGATCTACGGACTAAAAACACGCGATTCCTATTAAGACAGTTATTTAAATCTATAAATATTCTTACTGTGTTATCTCAATTTATTTACGATAATTTTCTGTTTGTTAAATCTAGGTCAAAAAGCTTGAAAAAAATAATAGTGACGTTCACAGTTATAACACTCGCAACAAAAATCAGCTTCATACGCCTGAACATCAACTTGCTAAAACTAGAAAGTCACTCTTAGGTCTAGGTATAACACTATTTAATAAACTACCCGAAGTGATCGTAAGCCTACTAATGGCAAAATTTAAAATACATTTTAAAAAAGTTTTATTAAATAATGCGTACTATACCATCAGTGATTATTTAAGAGATAAAAACGCGTGGACACTTCCTGAAAATTTTCCATTACACTCCACACATGAAACATAAGATAGATATATTTTCTGTTACCATAATAAGCTTACTTTAAAAACATGTAAATGCTCTGCGATCAATAGGTGACCAACATATAACTAATATTTTCTCTTGACAAGGTCTGCGAGATCAGGTTTTTCATGCTCACTAAAATGTCCAATCTGGTGGTGGCGTCTTTGGTCGGGTCTTTGGATTCCCTCAAATATGGTTGAGTTTAACAATGTCTGACCCGTACGTCAACTCGTGAACGGGTGCTGCCGGGTGGGACTGGTCAGCGCGGCTTCGCTTTTTTGACTACTTTGTATCTCTTATTCCGTAATTATGTTTGTTTACTTGTTCGCAAGCATTACATGTTATAATGTGTCAACATTGTATTATATTATAAATATTTATCTATTAAAAGACAATAATAATAATATGACAAAGCCCTATTGGCGAGTAGGCGACCAATACTGTGAAAATAAGTTTCTTTCGGGTTTCTCAGCAGTGGTCGTTACGAAGCGCTGGTATCGACAGCTTTTCTTTAAAAATAAATTAAATTTTAATACATTTTACACGTAACGTAAATTATACTTATTGACGTGTAAACGTGCCTGTAAAGGTCTAATTACTGAATATACATTCGAATTTTTGAATCTTTGAAAAATTAGAATAATCATGTTTTTTTTATTTGATTTTACCGATCACAGTGAGAAACTCAATGGCCATCCCTATGCTATCAATGCTAACACATCCAAAAAAAAAAATAAGGTCTTTTTATGAGGATAGTTACATCACACAAAAGAGAAGGGAGGAAACATTAGTGTTAAGTATTATGCAACGAACAAAAAATAACCTGAGTTAGATCATTTAAGGGCTAAATAATAAGGAAGATGCATCATTTAATACTCTTTGTGCTATGAAGAGTTCCTAAAAAAAGGGGCACGTCCAAGAAAAAACTACCTTGCTAACCTAAAATATCTTTAAGATACAAAGGTTTCAAAGTCACGTCCGCCTTTGGCCGGGGCGTCTCAGAGCGCCTTAGAAAGACCGGACAGGAGTGACGTCACTTATGCCGTATTTTTAAATATTGTGTTTCCAGGATTGGCCTCATAAAAAAAGTAGCTATAATTAAAAAAGTTGCTTTACCTATTATTTGAAAAATTCAATTTTAAAAGTAATACACTTTGTATTACTTTTAAAATTGAATTTTTCAAGCAACTAAAAGCCAAAGTTTATGAATCGATAAAATAATATAATTGTGCTTAAACGCATTTTTAACGTAAAGGCTTACAGAATCAGACACATATATCACTACTTAGTATGCATCTTCTCCATAACACAGCGCAAAATGTGGTAGAAAATGTATAATTTCTGTATCCGAATTGAAATTATCATATAATTTAATCTAATTAAGTACCCATATTGTATTGTATGTCACAGTAAGTATACTGAGCATATACAACATGCACCGCAAATTAAAAATGCTTAATAAACATCTGCGACAAAGCCAAACAATGACTGACTTCCAAACATCCAATTAACTGGCATTGTTTACAATCACGTGTTGCGAACCGATTGACTCAATCTAACTCTATGGGTATAAATAGACCAGTAATTTTGGAGAAATCAGCAGCTAATACGGTTAGTTGGGTAGGTAGGCCAATTGAACATGGTTGAATATTATAGAAAATTTTAGAAATCAATCGTGTTTTTACAAATCTTTTAGAATTGATTTTAGATCGTAGTACAAGTTTCTTTTCTGTTGCATGCCATTTTAATGAAGCATTAAATGATTTGTATAGCTGACGTTTAATTTTGACAAGTTGTGTGCAATTATGCAAGTTATCTATTGCTTAAATAAAATGGTTTGCATCCGGAAAGAAACTTGCATCGTCTTAATTGGCCTTAAGTATTAATATGTTTTAAAAAATAAAAATAAAAACATTTTTTGTACTTTGCCTTTAATAAGGCCATACTTTGGCCTTTAATAAGACAAATGGATTAAGCCCAAACTTGATAGAGTAGTGTCGTTTTGTCACTGAGTTCCATCGACCACCTTCTGTCGCCGTGATCAGACCCTAGACATCATTTACCATAGAGAGCACATCAAAAAAATTAAATAAGTCTTACTCAATGAGGTTATTTTGTTTTATAACTGAGTTCTATCAGATATCTCCCGACTTCATCATCAGAACAGCTCATTGACTCCATTGCATTGTTTTGTCTTCCGACTTACACAAGTATGCACGACTTAAACACAAATTACACAATTTCAGCTAAATTCGTTGAGGGTAACTGGTTGAAAATTGAGTTGCAAGATTTGACCCAAACAAACATACATATACAAGATACATTTCAGTTAAATAAAAGCTTTTAAAATTATAAAGAGTAGTATGATTTTGTTAAGAAGGTACTTTTTCATACAGTTACACCATCACTTCTTTATCCTTAACTAGGTAGACAGAGCCTAGCTTTGTAAAACCTAAAGGCAATTTCTAAAGTAGCTGGTACATTCGACGTTCTTCCATAATTAAATATTCAGTCATCACCATTTTATTTGCTATTATATTTTTTTATATTATTTATATATTATTATACATTTTATTATATTTTAAACTTATTATAATGATAACGCTGTGATAAATATACCCCACGCCTTATACCTACGCGAGCGAAGCTTTCCAGTTTCAAGATAAGTTATTATTCTTTTTTTTATGTCATAGGGCGGCAAACGAACAAGCGGGTCACCTGATGGTAAGTGATCACCGCGGTCCATGGACAACTGCAACACCAGAGGTGTAACAGAAGCGATGCCGGCCTTTCAGGAAGGGAAGGTGTAGGGTGAGGGGAGGGAGGGCCTCCGGCTCTCTCACTCGCCGAACGAAGTATAGAAGCGGTGACGCTACTACTCAGACGTCGATTTTCTGTGAGAGTGTGGTACTTTCCCGGACAGGCCGGCCCATTCATGCTACTAGCAAAACAGAGTTTTGCCGGTAGCGTGGCTCTACCACCAAAGTTAAAAATGCTTTTGTCCGTCCGTACTCGCCTACAGGTCACATATCTCAACCGATTCTCGTGAAATTTTGTGAGAATACAAGTTTAATAAAATTACGTTAATAGATTTTTTATCATCGCGTCTGTAAGAGCCCTTAGGGATTTCTGAGAGATTCGACATTTTTCGATTACAACTTCATGACAATTCAATTTAGTGATCCTGATGGATAATATATGTATAGGGAGGTTAAGAACTAAAGGAAGAAAGATAAACATGGAAAGCACTCATCTTAAATATAGCAAGAAGATCCTAATGTATAATAGTGTAGATGCATTAAAACTCTTTGCAAACATCACATAGCAATTTGAGTAAGACAACACGGTGAAATGGTTGCAAATTGATGCCGACACTGCCCGTATTGTGGTCAGGGCAAAGCTAGCCTACATCGCAGTCGGGTGAACAGATCGGTATATTGATTTTACGTACTATTCCCATCACAAGTGTAAGGGTATAATTAAATAATAAATTATTGACCGAGCGAGCGAAGCGTTTCAGCTCCTTTTCAGCTTCAGCAAAGTGTTTTCGTGTGCCCGAATTCCAGTATTCTGGCTGTTCTCGCTAAAGGTCGCATTTCTCAACCGATTCTTGTGAAATTTTGTGAGCAGGTGCGTTAATAATGTAGATTTTTCGTCGATTAAGTGTTTCATATTTTTTTAAATGGCGAAAATATGGAGGTTGTAATCTAAAGAAAATTTTCTGCCGTTCGAAAAATTTTCAAAAATTTTATAAATATTTTAGAAATTTTTAAATTTTTTTGTCTGAACAAGTTTTTATCCGTTAAACTCAACGGGTTGGAGGTTCCTCGCGGGGTATACAGCTCACAGAGCTACTGGTATTTTATTATACTAACTGATGCCCGCAGCGTTTTCAGCGTCAATCCCATAAAAACCTCACATTTTCCCGGGATAAAAAGTGAATAACAGACTAATTTCTGATACTGTAAGAAAAACCTACAAAATCAACGCCTAAAAAGTAGTATTTCAGGACTGTAGTAAGCCCATAAAGTTTATAATCGATACGCGACTTTGTAATTTAATACCGCGGCCGTAAATTTTGGTTTTACACCAATATCAACAACACTAATCGTAAACCTGCTCACACCGAACCATATCAACATTTTCAAAAATTTTGCAGCAGAAATATTTCATGCAACAGAAAAGCCCCTGCAAAATCAATGCAAAAGTTATGAATATACGAGTAGTCTGCAGTTTGATACTAACTTTTGTCCGCAACTGTACAAGTTCATAACACTGAATAGCGATAGCCAATGAAACACGAACAGAGCTCGACCCAAGTTCAGGGTAAATAACCCGATTGATTGTAGCTACATTCCGTGCTACTGTAAATTTTGTATAATAAACCAGTGAACATAGTATGTACCTATTTGATCGTATTTGCTAATTTTACCACTTTTTCTTTTTCCTTGCCTTATCTCATTCTAAATATTTCATGCAACAGAAAAGCCCCTGCAAAAGTTATGAATATACGAGCAGAGTCTGCAGTTTGATACTAACTTTTGTCCGCAACTGTACAAGTTCATAACACTGAATAGCGATAGCCAATGAAACACGAACAGAGCTCGACCCAAGTTCAGGGTAAACAACCCGATTGATTGTAGCTACATTCCGTGCGACTGTAAACTTTGTATAATAAACCAGTGAACGTAGTATGTACCAATTTGCTCGTATTTGCTAATTTTTCCTCTTTTTCTTTTTCCTCGCCTTATCCCATTCTAAATGGGGTCGAAGTAAGTCTTTCCATTTATCTCGCTCTTTTGTCTTCAAATTGTTACATTCTTAAAATACAAATACAAATATCTTTATTTTGCTTAAAATGTGGTACACGGACAGGTTTTACAAAATTACTTAGTGTTCCGTACTCGAAGGGTAAAAACAGGACCTATTACTAAGACTTCGCTGTCTGTCTGGCTGTCCGTCTGTCTGTCACCAGGCTGTATCTCAAGAATCGCGATAGCTAGACAGTTGAAATTCTCACAAATATATTTCTATTGCCGCTATAATAACATATACTAAAAACAAAATAAAATAAATATTTAAGGGGGATCTCATACAACAAACGTAATTTTTTATAGATAATGGTACGAAACCCTTAGTGTCCGACTAGCCCTTGCCTGGTTATTCCTATCCACATCCTTCTTTACGCATTCCACCTTATATTTACATTGCAAGTAGCGTACACAATTTTATTTTATTAATTTTTTGTACCTACCTTTTTCATCTACTTGTATGTAGGCAGTTTTGGAGCTGAAAATCGAACTAGCTAGATTCCTGTTTTAGAGAACCTCTTTCTATTGGAGTTTTCATCGAGCGAAGCTCAGTCGCCCGATTACCAGGTGTTTTATTTATTTATATAATTCGTAAATATAAGGTGGATGGAGAGTCTTGGACTCTGTCTGCATCGAGCCGCAAGACCCAAAATATTCTGTATGCCTCATTAAGGACCTATATTCATTTGTTAAGGTAGGTACTTAAATAAAGGTAAACCATCTTGACATATCTTTTTATTAAAATATACACTATATAAATCAATACCTTTGCAAATTACATATCAGTGTATGTATAAATTATGAATAACACTCTTAATATGTAATGTGTGACGATGACAATTTGCAAAGTATATATCTCAATAAAAAGACACGTCAAGATTGTTTAACTTTATTTAAATACCTAACCACCAGTATAAGTGAGTATAAGTCTGGTGGCGCAATTGCAAAAAGTTATTCAAATCATATAGTATGTAACTTTGACTTCCGCAAAGTAACACCTGAATCTATTAATTATCTTATATACCTAAGTAAATGGACTATAGACATGAATTGACGTGATAGTATATGTATGTATTTCAAAATAGGATAATAATATTAAAAAGACTCTTTATTAAATTTGCCCTGAGAAAACTTCGCTTCTTCCGCCTTCGCTTCGGACATATGCCACTAGCAAAATTTGCATGATTAATGCATAAGTATATTCCCCAATTTTTTATTTGACATCATTGAAGATGTACAACACTTGCTACTGGAATGTATACGAAATTAAAGAGAAAGACGGTTACTGTTGAGCAGTTGGAATTTGATATTGGCGTTATCTCTTTTTTATTATCAGAGCCATCCTCGGATGAAACGATATAGCAATGGCTGCATAGTAACTCCCTTTAATGTAGACAGATATAAATAGGTTAGGTTACGATAAAGCAGTCATGTTTAAAAAAATCAAAGCCTTAAAATAAAAAGTGAAAAAAGGTGTGCATGAAGAGCGTAAAGAAGGAAATGGATAGGAAAAAAATTACAAATTAAATGACAAGAGAGCGGGATAAATGGAAAAGACTCACATGCTTCTTCTTTCTTCGGGAACTGTCAGATATATATAAATAATATATATGTAGTGAACGTATTGGTATGTAGTAACACATATAAAAGAAATGTGGTGTCGTGGGACACCAGGTAGGAACGAAGTTCAAAAGTTCTTGTGTATACGACTGTCGCGCCTGCGCACGTCTCATTTAACGGTTTTATTTAACGAGGTCATCCTTACGGTTTTACTATCACATTTTTTTCAGTTCGGTCGCGCAGCAAAATCCCTATCTCCTCCAAGCCTGCCGTAAGGAACTTCGTTCCAATAAATTTATATATATTATATTGTTATTTTAATTAATTTATGTTTATATCTTATATTATTAGTAGCTGTAACCCGCGACTTTGTCCACGTAGAAGTCGAAAATGGTTCTAATGGGATCTTTAATTGGTTTTTTACGTTATAAATGGCCCCGTTCCCGTTCTCGTTGCCATCGTTTCCGTTCCCGTTCCCGTTCCCGTCATTTGCTAGAGCAAAAGAGAACAAATGATCTATTTGTTTCAATTTTTTTGTCACTTACTCAAAAAATGACGAAGTTTCATAATAATATAAATTCGCAACCCGTAATGCACCCCAGGGTAAGCAATTTTTAAAATCTAATTTCTGTATTATTATTTTTTAGTGAGTGATTTCGGCTTTTATATATATATAGCTAGATAGATTAGCACAGATTATTAGTGATATGTCTTTTAAAATTACATATTGTGCGCCTCCTTTAAAAGACCTCTTAATCTCGGCATCACCAGTGTGTTGACTGGAAGATAAAGTCTATGGCTTTAAATCCACCTAATACATCTATATTATAATAAAAGAGTAAAAAAAATGTGTCTGCACATTAAAAATTTTTCAAAAAAAAATATTTGGGGCGATGGAGATATAGTAATAGAGTAAGAAAATAAAAAAAAATGTCTGTCTGTTTGTCTGTTTGTCTGTTTGTACACGCTAATCTCCGGAAATACTGGACGGATTCGAATGAAACTTTTTTTGTTATATAGCTGTGAAGCCTGGGCAACATATAGGCTATAATTGATTTTGGAAAATGGAACACATGATGCAGAACTATAATGGTCCAGCTAAACTATAAGAAATATTAAAATGCCGCCTTAGCAAAAGTTGTTAAGTCTGATGAGAACTTTTTGTTGAGTTATAATACAACTGGCCAAGCGCGAGTCGGACGCGCGCGAAGGGTTCCGTACCATAATCTATGAAAAATCACGTTTGTAGTACGGGAGCCCCCCATCAATACTTATTTTATTCGATTTTTAGGGTTCCATAGGGTAGGGTAGAAACGGGACCCTATTACTTAGACCGTCCGACTGTTTGTCTGTCTGTCTGTCACCAGGCTGTATCTCATGAACCATTATAGCTAGACAGTTGAAATTTTTATAGATGATGTTTTTTGTTTCCGCTGAACAAAAACATACTAAATGTATACTAAAATAAAAGAGTAAAAAAAATGTGTCTGTACATTGAAATTTTTTCAAAAAAAAAGTTGTTTCATCCGAAGTAGAACTTATAAGTTCAGTATTTGCGGACCTTCAGAGCATAACACACCAGAAAATTCTTGGTTATGTGAACGCGCCATATTGACACCAAAAAATTAAAAATCAATTAATAAAGAACTTATGACGCAAATTATTGTTAACTAGCTTGTGCCCGCGGCTTCGCTCGCGTAGGGGTGTAATTTATCAAAATCCTTTCTTAGGGGATGCCTATGTCATAGTAGCTTTATGCATGCAAAGTCTCAGCCCGATCGGTTTAAAATTGACAAAGTTTCATACAAACTTTCATCCCCTATTTTATCCCCTTGGGGGTAGAATTGATCAAAATCCTTTTTTAGCGGATGCCTACGTCATAACATCTACCTGCATGCCAAATTTCAGCCCGATCCGTCCAGTGGTTTGGGCTGTGCGTTGATAGATCACTATGTCAGTCAGTCAGTCACCTTTGAGTTATATATATTTAGATATATATTTAGATTTCTTGGATAGTGTTGTTGACGACGCCACCAATTATCCAGTTGAGTTTCTTAATTCACTTGCAGCAAATGGACTCACGGCTCACAAAATAAGTTTTAATGTCGGAGGGCCAATAATGCTGATGCGAAATTTGACTCCGCCGAAACTGTGTAACGGAACCCAACTTAATGTCTCAGCACTGTATGCCGAAGTTCAGCGGCTGAATTTCAGCCAATGCATGCCTGCAATGTTATTTGCATTACTAGCAACACATAACGCCGAACTTCCGATGCTTTTGCCTGAATCGGACCCGTACCCGTACCCGTACCCGTATCCGTACCCGTACCCGTACCCGTACCCGTACCCGTACCCGTACCCGTACCCGTACCCGTACCCGTACCCGTACCCGTACCCGTTCCGCTCCCGCTCCCACTTCCGCTCTCACTCCTGCTCCCGCTCCCGCTCCCTCTCCCGCTCCCGCCGCCGCCGCCGCCGCCACCGCTTCCGCCGACGCCGCCGCCGCCGCTTCCGCCGCCGCCGCCGATGCCGCCGCCGCCGCCGACGCCGCCGCCGCCGCCGCCGCCGCCGCCGCTGCCGCCGCCACCGCTTGCGCCGACGTCGCCGCCGCCGCTTCCGCCGCCGCCGCCGCCGCCGCTGCCGCCGCCGCCGCCGCCGACTTCTCCGCCGGCGCTGCCGACGCCTCCGCCACTGCCGACGCCGCCGCCGCCGCCTCCGCCGCCGCCGCCGCCGCCGCCGCCGCCGCCGCTGCCGCCGCCGCTGCTGCCGCCACCGCTGCCGCTTCCGCTCCCGCTCCCGCTCCCGCTTCCGCTTCCGCTCCCGTTCCCGTTCCCGTTCCCTCTTCTACTTCCGTTCCCTCTTCCGCTCCCGTTTCCGTTCGCCGCAGACGCGCCAAAGACGGAAGATTAAATTCTCATATCGGCACATCACTACTGTCCGGCGTTTCCACCGAACTTCAGCAGCTGAACTTCAGCTTATTTAGTGTGTCATCCCCACCGAACTTTAGCCACTAAACTTCGGCATAGTCTGCTGAGACACTTAAAGCTCACAGTAAGTGAGTGATGCCAGTGAAACTGTATTTATTCCGCGTATGCCACTCATCCCCAACAATTTTCCTTTTGAAAATACACAGTTCCATATGTTAACTTGCTTTGCTATGAAAATAAGTCACAGTTTTAGAGGCTCAAAACTGCTGATGTCGATCTAAGTACTGGTTTTTCGCATGGCCTACTTATTGTGGCTTTCTCCAGGGTTAGTAACACTTCAGCTCTTTTCATATTGCCTCCCGAAGGAAAGAATTAAAATAATATTGACTTTTAACTCCTAACACTGTTACAAGTACTTTCTCCCTCTGTCTCCCTCTCTCTCTCTCTCTCTCTCTCTCTCTCATTAGTTTTTATTTATATTTATACGTCGGAGTCATAAAGTCCACGCGAACGAAGTCGCGGGCATCAGCTAGTTTGTAATAAAGTTAAATAAATAAATGCGGTCTGGCTGGCACGTACGTACTATATAATAAGACTGAATGACACTATATATAGGTCACTGAGGCTAAGCTCCTAGTCTAGCACTTTAACGCACAGCAGTAAGCATTATTGTGCCTTTGCTAAGTGAGAAGCCATGTCTTAGCATCGTAAATAATAGTGCAAGATATACACTATGACATCATTTCATACTTTATCTACTATAAAGGCTGTAAAAGAATAGCGAAATAGTTCTTGAAGAGCTCAGTTTATTCGACACGTGATGTAAAACGCTCAGCCAAAAAAATAATTCAGATATTCTAAAAAACATCATGTTTTTGTTTTCCGTATGTGGTAGACAATACTGGTATCAAATGTTTTAAGCTGGTTAAAGGTATCTCATAAGGCTTGTTGACTGCCATGCTATGTTGACAGCTGGGATCACGGAGGATCTTGAGATTCTTTATGCCACTTGAAGTCCTAATGTACCATAGACCAGTTGTAGCTATACAAATACGGACTACATCTTGGGTTGCTTAATTTATGTAGTTCCACCGGACCACTGAGTTCCTCACACAATAACACCCAGGAAACTTATTTAGAAATACTGAAAAAATGTTATTGACAAGTACGCGTTACTCACATAAAGGTCTATAATAATAAATTAAAATTTAAATAATTGTAAGTTATCTTTTGCATTGCAAATCGAGCAATCAGCAATCAATACGTACTTTATAAAAATATATATTTTTCCAGATTTACTGTTCTATATATAAGGAAAAAAATATAAAAAAAGCTGATTCTCTAAAACTAAAATCTGACGACATCACGCCAAATACACATGCTCAGAGCATTATAACAAAAGCTTGTACACGCAAATAAGTAAAATAAACTGTATGAAATATTCAGAAACAGATGAAAACGAGTTATGATTCTGCGAAATATTTATTCAAAATTCAGAATGGAAAGCAGAAAATACTTAAAACAAATGACAAGCAACTAGTCGGTCGTTGACACTTCGCTGGATGAATTCGTACAAATGAACGCGCTTAGTGTCACAGTGCTCGGGGGATTGGCGGCTCCATTTTTTTTTATTGGATTACAAATATAAGACGATAGACACATTGTTTGTTTGGTGTTGTGAAAGAAGTTTTAATTTGTAAAGGCGCTGGAGTAGTTTTTTGTCGCTTCTTCTGCACTAGGAATATCATACCTCCTTAACACCATCTCAGTTTTGTTTCAATACTCGTGTCATATACCACCCCGAGTACTTTTGCGCCTTTTACACTTGATTTCTTTTCGTCCCGAAGTTTGACTTTGGATGGTGCTCTTTTTTACATTCATAGGTACATAATAAGAAGCATACATTGTCATGTATTAAATAGTTTAATGATAAACTAAACAGGTAATATGGTCAAATTCCTACACAATGTTATAGTGTTTACTGTTTAGTTAAGCTGGATACCGATAGATGGTGCTGTAATGTTTACCTTGTATTTTAAAACGCGCTATGCAGATTTTTGTATGGTTTCACATAAGGTATGAGGTGTTCATTAAATGTTAGGCCGGGTGAAGTAGAAAATGCCGTCCGAGGCAACCTATGTTTGTCACTCCAAAAAAAAATAATTAAATGTTACCTTTTCCGGGTGAAGTAGGAAATGCCGTCCGAGGCAACCTATGTCTGTCATTTCAAATAATAAATAATTAAATGTTACTTCTCTATCAACCTTTTACGGTGTTTAATTATTAAAACCTATTAATTACCCGAAGTTGGAAACGATCTATTCATACAAACATTTACAGGTAATGAACACATGTACGTTAGATTCGGAAAGCTATTTTTGAAAAATCTAAATCATGCATAATGGTATGAAACAGATACGAAAAGGACCATAGAAAGTGTCGCCAAAAAAAAGAAAGGCTTATGCCCAACAGTGGGTTGACGTGGGCTAAGAATGCCTAAATAAAAACATTTTATTAGTGTTAGAAAGCGCTATAAATAACTAAAAGGTTTTAGAGTGCGGACCAAACTTTATCTCATAAACTCATTCATTCCAAGTTTATTGTTCTAACTTAATTTCATTCAGGTTAACATTAGAATAGGAAATATGATTTTACTTTGAAGATTTCTATTAATACATTCACAAAAGCTGTTGTAAAGAAAATTAAATGAGCATTAAGTCTGTTCTAAGTTTTTAATTAAGTTTATCTGTTAAAATATATTTTAAATTTACAGTTGCTATGCAACTTTATGCCTGCGTTCGCTGACTGTTGCCCACTATCACAGCTGCCAAAGACCGTCTGACTACTTTCACTTGCCTGTTAACATACTTGAAATTTTCGGGGTCCAGTGCTGCCCCCATTTTAAATAAATTATTCAAAAGGAAACGGAAATATCATTTCAAATTTTGTCTTGACCAAGGCCTAGATAACCCTTCAAACTATTTTATGAACTACTGTTTACAGTTTAAAGTAAGAACCGGCCACTTTTGGCTAATGTGCTTAGAAAGCTTAACGTTTTCACTTTAAACTTTAAACAGTAGTTCATTAAATAGTTTAAAGGGCTTGTTCAACACAATATTTTAAATAATATCAACGTTTCATTTTTAAAAAAATATTCCAAATGGGGAAAGCAATGGACCCCTAAAAATTCAAGTATCCCCATCTAACAGCTGTAACGAACTATTTATTGTCTTAAGACAGTAATTCATTACAGCTGTAGGTATAAAATACCTACATTGATTCCCATTTTCACTTACATAGCTACTACTGAACATATATTTTTTCTCTTACAGTTTCGACACTCGAGTGGAAGGTCCGTCCGCTCACTGGACGGACGAGCCGTTCGCCGAGCGTGCTCGCTGGCTCGGCTCGCCGAATTCTGCTCTTCAAATACGCGGCGTACAAGCCCGGGACCGAGCAACCTATCGGTGCCGCGTCGACTTCCAAGTCTCGCCTACTAGGAATTCGAGGGTGGCACTTGATGTCATAGGTATGTAAATTTTAATATGGTAAACTTGTGCCTTAATTGTTAGTGTACCTTTCTCATATTCATCTTCATCAATTGGTTGTATTTGGGTACTTAAATGGAGCCAAAATGTTTTAATATTAGACAGTAGTACTTACTTGCTTATCCTTGTTTTTTGTTTTTTTGGAAAGTAAATTGATCAAAATTTATTAATGACTTTTCTGAAATAGTGTATTATTTAAATGGAAAAAATAATGTAAATATCAAGAGCTCCATTTATCGTCTGAATATCAAAATATCGTACTTACCTCTAAAAGTATTTAAATTATATCGTAAATTTTTAGGGGTCCGAAAAAAAAATGAAAAACGGAACCCTTATATGATTACGCGTGCGTCTGTCTGTCCGTCCGTTGTTTACAGCCAATTTGCTCCGAATCAAATGGAATCAGGTGAAATTTAGTGATACACCAAAAACACATGTGCAAATTAAATAAATATTTTAAAAAGTAGGGGCATATTTGAGGATCAAATAAGGAAACAATATAAAGTTTTGCAATCCATACTGTGTCATAACTCATGAGTCATGATGTATCAAATGAAAGGAGTCGTTATAAGGATTCCAAATATATTTTTGTTGTTATTGAAAAAGAAATAGTTTTGATTTTAATCAAGAAAGAAGACAAAAATTGGAATTATATCAATTAAAAAATAAAGTGGTCAATCTCTCTCAATACAATACGTTCAGTTAAGGAAAATCTTTGGCATTCTACGGAACACTTGCCGGTTTTTATGTAACCTACCTGATCTAAATATTGCAACGACCTCTAGAAGCATGACTTTTTGTCAAGCCCGGTTATTTTAAATGTCTCTGTACTCTTCTATAACCTTAACTTCAAGGGGATACATGATTGACCTCGAAAATTTCATGTACCTATCTCTTTAATTACTATGGACAAGACTTAGATGTTTTATGCTACTTGTGGTCCTTAATCCAAGTTTGAACCAAGCATGGTTTATCTTAAGGTTGAAAACAGAGCGGCCGGGAAGGGCCGTTCCCGGCCGCTCTGGCTTGGGGTTTCATCCAGGGCAATGCTAGAAAAAGAGGCAAACCAAAAAGAGAGAGATAGCGCCTAAGGGAATGGTTTGCATTCTATTAAATGAAATTAGTATTATTATTAACTATCCATTTAACGAATATTAACTATTCAAAGGGTGCGGAAATTTCATAAAACTTGTTCCAGGAAATACGTGATTTTCAGTAAGCCTTAGAAGTATACGAAATAAATGTTTTGTATTTGAAACTATGCTTTTCAAACTATGCTCGCGTTGAAAACAGAGTGGCCAAGAAGGGCCGCCTTAACATGCGTATTACGTAATCGGTACAATCTCGTTTATAATTTACAGACCAAGAAAATTTTGTTAAGCCATTATTGAAGAACTTGCGTAATCAGAGTAGGTTCATTAGTATGTATGTACGTATTATTAACTTTTTAGTATTCATAAGTCATTTATTATTTTCCCGTAATTGAAGTTCCTACTTTATTTGATACATTATATTTTAATCTGACAAAGTTTTGTCGTCTTACTTTGTAATATAAGTTGTAATAATATCAAGGAATGTAGGTGGTTTAATAAATGTTAAATGAACGATGTAGGTAACATTTCATGTATTTACACATGAAAAGTTTCAAGCAACCACTATTTACTATGTAATCAATTAACATAATTAAAAGATGTGTGTATATAATAAATAATAACCAGCCAAGTGCGTGTCGGGCCACGCGCAGTGTAGGGTTCCGTAGTTGCGAATGCTCACTTTGAGTTCACGCCACTAAAAACGTCTAAAAGCAAAATTTCTCTTTGTATGAACTTTTCCGTTTCCGAGTACATTTTATAAGTTAGTCGCGTATAATTTTTAATTTGTAAACCTAAGCTCTGATAGTTTTCCTTTAAACTTCGTTACATAGACTACTGCTGTAAATGTTTTTACATTTTATTTTATTTTATCAAACTTTATTGTTCCAAAGTACAAATATACTTTTAACAAATGGCGGACTTAATGCTAAGAGCATTTTCTCCCAGTCAACCATAGGGATAAACAGAGAAAATTATGCGGCACAAAAAAGCAATACACATATACTTACATTATAAAATATTACTTTATAATATACAATAACATTATATACCTATTATATATACATTTCAGAATAAATATCTACTTATACAATACTTACATATACATTTACTTATACTTACATATACATCTATCTATGAAGAGAATAACTAAATAATGATGATTTTATGAGGAAAGGGAGTTTATAAGGTGGGCGTGAACTTTTCTTTTAAAAGAGAATTTAGTAGAAATTTCTCTGATGTCAACGGGTAAAGCATTCCAGAGCCGTGAGGCTTGAAGAGAAAAAGAGTTCGACATAAAATTTGTCCGGAAAAGGGGGATAAAGAGCTGGCGTGTCTCATTAGAGCGAAGTTGTCGATCATGAGTGTCTGAAAGATATTTAAATTTACATTTTAGATATTCAGGATAGTCAGGATTTGTGAGAATAGAAAAAAGAGTGCACAGTAGCCGAAGTTCCCTGCGTTGGCGGATAGGAAGCCAATTAAGTTCAGAACGAAAGGAAGACACATGATCATATTTTCGAAGACAGAATATAAAACGAATGCAGTTATTAAGGAGTCGATCAAGTTTATTAAGAAGATCAACATTGAGGTCAGGAAAACACACATCAGCATAGTCAAAGATAGGAAAAATTAAAGCCTGTACAAGTAAGACCTTAGTTTTAACAGGTAGAAAATTCCTAAGACGGTTCAATTGTTGGAGACTAACTGTGATGTTACGACTAATTTCAGCTATGTGAGTGTTCCAGCTAAGGGTGGCGTCAATTTGTAATCCAAGGTTTTTTACGGAATTGCAGAAAGGAATAATATTATTATTGAAATATACAGGTTGGATTGAATTAGTGTCAATTTGAGCAACCTGCCTCGAACTTCCAACCATTATAGCTTGACACTTAGAGGGGTTGACTTTGATACCGAAATCGTCAGACCAGGACATAATTGCTGATAAAGCAGTATTAATAGAAGCAACAGCCGTGTTGATATCCTCTGCTGGCGACTGAGCATAAATTTGTAGGTCGTCAGCGTAGAAATGATAAGAACAACCAATAGTAGAAGAAAGAAGATTTATAAAAAGAGAAAAAAGTAGGGGCGATAATATACCTCCTTGTGGTACACCAAGCGACAGGGTTTTCCAGTCTGACAGGTCACGGTCCAATCGAACCGATTGCTGCCTGTCGCTTAAATATTCTGAGAACCAATCCAACACTGAGGATGAGAACTGGAGATGATTAAGTATAGCAAGGAGAATATCGTGATCAACCATATTGAAAGCGTTAGAGAAATCAATGAGAACAAGGATGGTGACCAAAGTATTCTCCATGCCTAATCTTATGTCCTCTGTAACTTTAAGGAGAGCAGTAGCAGTACTGTGACCAGGTCTAAAACCCGACTGTAGAGAAGTAAGGAGAGAATTAGAAAAAATAAAGGAAGATACTTGAGCGTGTACTACAGCTTCAAGGATTTTGGAGAGGAAGGGGAGTATAGAAATTGGTCTGAAATTATTTAAGGATTGAGGAGATGTAACTTTAGGAAGAGGAATAACGAAAGCTTTACGCCAAAAAGAAGGAAAGGTCCCAGTTACAAGATGTTAATAATCATTTGCCTACTCACGTCATCACATCCGACCGCTTTTGACTTAATGGACATTATAATTTAGCGAATGTCATCCTCAGTGGAAGGAGAAAAAGAAAAGGGGTCTATTTGAGGCTTGGCCATGGAAGTTATTCTAGAAATTGTAGCAGCTTTGACAGTAGGATCAAGGGAGCTTGTAGAGATAAAATGATTATTAAAGTCATTTGGGGAGAAACTAGTAGTTGAAAAAGAATTAGTTTTATTTTTAGCAAGGCCCAAAGAACGGAGGAACTTCCAAATATCGGCCGACGAAGATTCCGTAAGGTTATCAGAAAAATATTTACGCTTGGCTGCTCTTACAAATTTATTACAACGATTGCGCGCCTTCTTGTACGCTGCCCAGTTAAAGTCTGTTCTATCTCGTTTAAATGTACGAAACGCCCGATCCCTCTTAGTCATAGCCATGCGAACTCCTCTAGTAATCCATGGAGAAGGTGGACGCTTTACCTTAACAGCTTTTAAGGGGGCATGCCTATCATACAGTGATATAATGGTGGAATTAAAAATTGACACCTTCTCATCAATCGACGTAGCCTCATAAATCGCCGAGAAATCTAGCCCAGCTGCATCAATCAATAACTCATCCCGATTTATACTTGCCATACTACGTGTCCAAATAATTTTAGGTTTAACTTTAGGGGATTTTAATTTATAGGACAAGTAGAGTAAATCATGTCTAGAAAAAGAGGGCGCTGGTGTCTGCTCGTGCTTTACGACAAGATCTGGGGAAGAAGTGAGAATCAAGTCTAGCCACGTATCATCAGTATCAGGGTTAACGTGAGTAGGCTCTAAAGGCAAAACGGAGAGATTGACTGACTGAAGTATATTGAGAAGCCTTTGAGAACGCGATTTATCGCAGTCGACAAGATCAGTGTTGAAATCACCCATGACTATGTGATGTGTATAATCCGAACATAGTGAATCAAGAGTTGACTCAACTTGAGAAAAATAATTGACGCCAGGAGGAGAATATACAACGCCGAGGAGGGCCTTAGCACCGTTGACAGAAATTTCAAGAAAGATAAATTGTACCGCACTTGAATGCACCGGAGGCGATGATATTGAAATTTTGTATGAAATGTGACTGCGTAAATAGATCGCAACTCCTCCACCACGCATATCTTCCCGATCATTTCGAATCAAAACATACCCTGGTAAAGAAACCAGTACAGAGGATAAAGAAGGTTTGAGCCAACTTTCAGATACTAGAATAGCATCAAAAATGGAAGATGAAAAAGTATCGAGTAGATCGGTATGATGAGCTGGAATACTTTGTGCATTCAAGTGACAGACATTGAAAAAAAAGGAAGTGCCAGACATGCGATTGTTTAAAACATTAAATAAAGTTTCAGGTTCATGAAACGAGTCATCATCACTAGAAAAGCAAGAGTAGAACGAATCATTATTAGACATAATAATATAAATTAATATAAGTATAAATATACAAGAATACAAAAAATATTAATGTAATATTCAAAAATACAATCCTATCTGAATGTCCTGCCGGTTGCCGGAAATTACAAACAAAAATTACAAATTAAATACTGGCAAAAAGACTAGTGGCCGGAGCAGTATCTAAACGCTATTATTATGACACTCAGTTATGACAGCGGAGAAGTAAAACTAAATTTTGACATTGACAATTCACAATTTTGTCAGATGTGAAGTACGAAAAATATTTACGGCCACCTGTCTGTGAAAATTATAATAAAATTGAAAAAAATAAACGAACCTATTGTGAGGTAAACTAACATAAGTTGTAACAATTACATAACAGAAAGTTAAAAACCTAAGAAAAAACTACTACTGCTCATTTCTTCGCCCTGGCCGATCGTTTAGGCTTCCCCCGCTGTTCTGGGGAGCTGGGTGCCGCCGAAACCATAGGCGCCATAGAGGACCCCTGCTCCGAGGTAGCCGGAGTCACATCTTCAGACTGAGGCAGGCTATTTAAATCGTCCTCAGAAAAAAGACGCTGCAGCGACCCGTCTCTCAACTTGATGATGATGACGCCATTTGATGTCCAACAACGCCTCATGCCGAACCTCTTGCGCGCTTGGACGAACACAGCCTGTCTCTGCCGCGTGAGGAACTCAGCTACGCTGTACGGAGATCCCTTGAAGGCTGTCTTTTTCTCCCATACAGCTAATTTATCACCAAGTTCAGAGAATCTGATTAAAACAGGCCTACATTTGACTCCGGAAACCTTCCCAATGCGATGGCACACAGTCAAATTCTCGGGCTGAAAGTCTCTCAAGCCCAACTTTTCATGAAATATGCTGCAAATGAATTGAGCAAGCCCACTCTTAACATCCTCTGATATACCGCTGATGAGAAGATTCTTCCTACGGTACCGAGTTTCAATATGGTCAACAGATGTATTCAGAGCCTTAATCTGCTGAAATAGGAGTGATGTTAAGTCAAAGACCTCCTTCTTGAAGCTGTAGTACTGCTCCTCAAGGCTTGAAACAGTGCTGCTGGACGGAGCGGTCTTGAGTTGGGACTCAAATTCTCCCATCTTCTTTGACATCAGACTCATCAGTGCCCTTTGGCCTTCAAGAACAGTCTCAAAATTTGCCATTGTAGTTATTTTCAATCAAGAATATTTGAAGAAATTAAAATGTAATTTATTGTAGTGTGAGTGAAGTATGACAGGCAGGACAAAGAAGTGAAACTTTTACTTATCTCATAGATCCAGTGAAAATAATTATCTGAGTGTGTTTAATTACTGACGATCTTCAAATTTAGATAGTTATATCAACACTGTAAGTATTACTTCTAATTTAAATAAAAATTAATTTGCAGAGATAAGTGTGTACTTTTTCACAACTACCGCCGAAAAAAAAAAAAGCCACGTCCACGTTACATGTCCATATATAACCGGTTAATAGGGGACATTGGACTTTAACAAAACTTTGCAATATAAAACCGAATATTTCAGAAACGGATTCCTAAATCGAAAAATGATGTTCTTAAGCTCACAATATTTTTGAAAGACATATTCAACGATACCATACATAATGGGTTAGTGGAAAAAAAAGAATTGACTCCTACTTTACTTGTATGGGACTTTACTGAAAATTTTCTTCAATATTTTATTTTACCACTTTTTTGGCATGAATAATATACATACCTGTACTAAATTACTGCTTTCTAGTACTTATAGTCTCTTAGTAAAACTACAAATGAACAGACAGACAGACATTCATGGCGAAACTAATTAAAGGTTCCTTGTTTACTACGGAACTATAAAAAGAATAATAAAATGTAATTATTTCTTCCAATACATTACAGTTTTATACAAAATAAACGAGAAATAAAAACTTATTCAACTAATTTATCCATAGTGCATAAATGGTTTTGAAGGACTGGTGCCCATGCTAGAACCTAAGAAGATCCTAATAATAAGATAATTACGTGTCACCAGGACTCGCTATCTCTAACAAAATCACGTAATTCAATTCAGCAATTACAAGAAATCTATAATTTTTAAAAATTATAATACGAATTCACCCCCAAACAACACATCCGAATTTTATAATTTAAGGGGACCACCTGATATGTATATACCCTTTAAACAAAAAAGAATTTTCCAAATCGGTCCAGTCGTCTTCGAATAATCGGTGAACATAATTAAAAAAAAAAAAATAAAGATCACGACGAATTGATAACCTCCTCCTTTTTGGAAGTCGGTTAACAAACAAAATATACCTCTAAACAATAACAAGTACTTAAGTTATAAATTAAGTTATTAACAATGACATGTTTTACTTATAACGTATTTTATTGAAAGTGTAAAAACTGTTCTGCATAACATGTAAAGCCGCCTTTTGCGCATTTCCTATGTTTAAAGATAATTATGTCCTATATTTATTCATTTTGTGCAATAAAGGGTATTGTATTGTATATTTGATTTTACTTGTATTTTGGTATAGGAAATGTATTCTTGCGTATTGTGAAGGTTTGACCTAAAAACCTTCTCATGCTGAAGGTACGAACGTGGCTCGACTCAGTTATATTCATGGTATGCTATTCATCTACCGGTTTTGAATGATAGTTTTTTAAGTTTAATGTATGATAACCGTCACCGAAATATCTACTCTTCTTATACTTATAGAAACAACGGCAAATAAAAGTCAAAAATAATTTACACCACTCCTACTTTCTCCTTAATTTGCTTTATAAAGCTGTGACTGGGTTTTCCTCTTCCTCTTCTTCCTCCTATTTTGCCTCCTATTATCGTCTTCATAAATTAGTCGTGCCGTATCAAGTGTTCCAAAATATTTCGTCGCCTATTTCCGATCTCGAGTAAGTGTTCTAATAGGTAATCGCGCAATATTTTTTTTTGTTAGGATTAGGCGATGGTCGTCGCGTCGTCGCGTTTTTTTGACAAAGCTTTAGGGCTCACAGACGAGCAACAGTCTGCCCGCAACAGTTCGCAAAATCTGTCGGTGGTGGTCGGCGACAGTCGCTCGACTATTCGTGACAGAAATTACTGATGGTAATGCGCGTCAGGCGTCTGTTAGAGCCCTTAGGGCGTTCCGTCGCTCTTTCTTGCTCTAGCTAATGATAGTCTTGAGTGACAGAAAAGGATAGCAGGATAGAAAAGTGCTGTTCCGTGCTGCCAGATATAGCCCAGCCTTTAGTCGTTAGTCGCCTTCACGACTACCAAAGGAAGAATCAAAGTAGTCCTAATTTAAGCCAGAGATCGCACACCAAAGATATAATACGTAATATTTTTTTTTTTACAAAAAACATTCAGTTTTTTTCAGGTGTTTCATCCTTACCTACAAAGTTCTTCATCATATCTTCACCAAATTAATACGGGACCAACTTGTTGCTAAAGACTTCCACAATTGGTGAAGATTACGCGTAAAATGGAAACTAATAAAATAAAAAACATACGGATCGAATAATTCATAACCTTCTCTTTTTGTTTGAAGTTGGTTAATACCAATTCTTTTAAATGTACTCTAAATAAAGCATAATCGACCACTTTATAACTATATTCACAAAAATGATGATAAATGGCCAATTTCTTTTCAAGGCTAATTGAATTTGTCACGAACAAAGCTAAAAACGCTGGTAAACAATAAAGTCATTAACAGTTTACCCTAAGAATATCGGGAAAATGACTTTTTAAGAGGCTTTCGCCGAAACTTTTTCATTAAGCACAACAATGGCCATTATTACGAAAACTCTTTGCAAGATTATCTCGTCCTATCTAGTACTTTAAAGGAGCATATCGCAAGATCTCGAGAAGAAGGTCAAAACTTTAAATTCTCACCCAATCTCGAGGCGTATCTCTCCCCTTTTTTGTGTTTTAATAAAATAACTCAACCCGAAACAGCGGGGTAACAAAGGCTATGAAAAGTCTTACCGTCGGGCAATCTCGATAAAAACCGGTGCGATCGTAAACCGACCCTCTGTTATCCCAAGAATCAACATGAAAACTAAGTCCAAGCGTGCCATAGAATGATTTACGTTCAACCGGTGACACTAAAAATGTAGGTCGCTTTGAGAATTAAAATTTTATTGTGACGGGCATCTTAAGACCGATTCAGATAAGCTAATGCAATGGATGGTTCCAGTGATTTTATTACTTTCTCTTTAATATTTTGCAAGGGTGACGGATTTTGCTTTTTTATTGACAGTTTTATGTTTTTATATTACTAACTCTGTGAAGCGTATAATTGTATAGTCGATACATGTAATAAATTTTATGAAGTTCACAAAAAAGTTTTGTTAAAGTAAACGGAGAACGGATACACTTTGTAAGATTTGCTATTATTGATATTCGATATATCGATATTGCAGCTCTGGCAGTAAACGCAAAAGAATATAATAACTTGATTAATATTATTAATAGCACTTTTATTGAATACATACTCAAAATTAATATGAAAAAAAAAACCAAAGCAATACTTCAAAACATAAAGACTTAAAAAACAAGAAAATCAGGAAATTTATCATTAACAATGTTAATTTAGAACACGAAAACTTTAAATATCTAGGTAGTATAATCATGGGCGACTCCAGATGTATACAAAATATTATTTCAAGATAGCTATAGCAAAATCAGCGTTTAGTAAGAAGAAATATTTACTAACATCTAGACTTCTCATAAAAGACTTAATAAGGTGTACATCTGGAGACACGAACGAAAAAAGAAATAAAGAGATTAGAAGCATTTGAGATGTGGTGCTGGAGAATGATAGATAAAGTTAGCTGGAAGGACAGAATTACAAATGAAGAACTAAACAGAGCAGGCAAAAGTAGGCAATTAATAATAACCATCGGAAATAGGCGAGGAAATACGTTGGGACACTTGGTACGACACGACAAATTTATGAAGACGATAATAGAAGAAAGAAGGGGAAGAGGAAACCAGCAACATACACAGCTTAAGACGAAGTGGTAGCTAAAATGGCGCCCTCATTTGAAATAAATTCTTTAAATCTAAATATGGTGATAATTAAAAATTTAATTTGTATCAATGTCTAGAAAGACCTTTAAACTATTTTATGAATAACCTTTGAAATTATTACTAATAGTCCGTCTAGTTTTAAAACTGTTTTTCGCCAAAAGACTACCAATATTACTTTCAAAGGTTATTCATAAAATAGTTTAAAGGTATTTCTAGACATTGATCCAAATCAAATTTTTAATTATCACCATATTTAATTTTAAACAATTTATTTAAAATGAGGGCACTACTTTAGCTACCACTTCGTCTTAATAAAGCAAAGAAAGGTAGGAGTGGTGTCTACCAAGACGTCAAAAGGCTGGCTGAGGACAGACGGGAAGGGAAGAAACTCCACCTGCAAGAGCGTCGCTCTTAAAGTTAAATGAATGAATGAAAAAAAAAACGTTTTATTTTTACGAAAATGTTCAGCTGAACTTGTTAATTAAATAAACGGCTGGGTCAAAAATAAATCATACAGTTCAAAAATGAAACGTCACAAAGTAGTATCACTTTTCATTGATCATGTCCATTTTCAGCATGATAGAATATTTATTGTCGCAGAAAAACTGATATCAAAAGAGCGCTATTTGACTTCAAAAACGCATGACGTCACGCTTTTGTATTTTATACAAATCTTATAGAAAATGTTTGTTTTGACGTATAGAAAAAGGATTCCGATTTGAATTGCAATCTAGCGGATTTTTGGTCCTATGGTAAAGTTATTCAAATTAACGAGGTCAACAATCACTTATATATGTACGGCACACTTACGTGCACATTGGTATAATATAAAATATTACAAGCCCATAATTTACAAGTGTTCTCCTGCTCATAAACACCATATGACAAGTGTAATCCCTCTCTAAACAAAGCTTTAGAATAAACAATCTCTAAATTATAATTTATTGTAAATAATTAATAATTTTAAAATGTGTCTAGTACCTAGGTACATCATCTTTTTCTTTGGATGCAACGTTTTAGTTTTCATTATCACTGTTTTTAGAAGCATAATTTCGGACTCCAATTAATTCCGAAAAGGGGTTGGACGGACATTGATGAAAATGCAAATGGCGTCGGAAGCGATAAGATACAAGGTCGGGCCAAGTGATCGGACCACGATAACCGCCTACAAACCTTGTGATGACTTTATCCCTTTTTTTTAGTTTTGGAACCAAGTTCCTTTTTGGAGGTACGGGCTTGCCGAAAAAAAGTATAAGATTTTTCCGTCACCTTCTTTACTTACAATTTTTTTTTAAACTTCTTTCCAACCGAGTGTTCCACGACCATCACTAATTTAAGGTTAATTTTAATTCTTCGTATGGTTATTTCTTTTCTCTTGACAAATATAGAATTAGTTTTTATTCTCGCGTCCGGGGTCCAGTGCTGCCCCCATTTAAAATAAATCATTTGATAGGAAACGGAGTCATCATTTAAAATTTTATCTTGACCAGTCACTAAATATTCATACGCCTAAAGTGGCCATTTTTCACAATTGTGCGTAGAAAAGCTTCACGTTCTCACTGTAAACTGTAAACAGTAGTTCATAAAATAGTTTGAAGGGTTTTCTAGTGCCTAGTCAAGACAAAATTTTAAATGATGTCTCCGGTTCTTTTCAAATTATTTATTTCAAATGGGGGCAGCACTGGACCCCGGAAAATTCAGGTAGGCCCAAATACAGGCAAAGATGCACTTATAATTTTTTATTTTTACTTTATTCCGTTCACTTAAAACGATTGATGAAATAAAAGAAGCGTAAGAATTAATCTACATTAATATTTAAGTTAAAATTTTACTTAAATGTCAGTATAGAATACTGCTCAAAGTAATAAATGTCAGGAGTTAATAAAAAACTTTTTTATTGCAAAGCAACGTTAAAGCTTTTTTAGATAAAATAAAATAATTACGAATATGTTATTAAATATTGTGTTTATTTCTTCTTTCCAGGTGTTTGTATTTATTTCTTGCCTTATAGAAAACTAAACACTTTATATAATTAATTGATTATATACTCCTTGCGAGAACATACAGCATAAATTACCAAACCATTCATTTTAACCTAATGTTTAACGTAATATTTAATTTTATTACAAGTTTATTCAATACGTAAGTTACATGCAAATTAAAACCAACGTCCAAAATTGGCCAGCCACCGCAATTTATATGAGAATAATTAATTTCGACTAGTTACAATTGCTTGAAGCCTTCCTTTTTTGAAAAAGTTTATCATATATACAGAAACAAATATACCAACTAGCCTTAATAAAGTTTCTATTAGTGATGCGGAAGTAATTTCGGATTCTTTGGAAACGTTTCCGTGTTGATTTGGAGATAAAATCGGAAGGTTTGTTGGCCACTATCGCGACCCGATCACCTGACCTGACCTTCTATATCTAAGTATATATAATATGGGCTTTGAAAGGGAGATACCTTATAAACTTTTAGGAATACTTTTACTACGTTTTCAGGTTCCTTTTATAAACGACCTCTATGAAGGGTAATAAGGTACCTACTCGTATTGGATGTCTAAAAGGGTAAACTGTTGAAACATTATATTCTGTAGGTACCTACATATTATTTTTAAAACATTAAAACACAGTTGTGCAATAAATAATTTTTGAATTTTTGGTGTTTTAACATGGTAGTCAATAAATCAAGAGTTTATATAATTCTTTTTTTCCAACGTTGACATCATGTTTTCATTACACCAGGTAATCTTTATTTTTTTTTAAAAAATCTTTTTGTCCTAAAACTAAGATTTGTAAAATTAACTTTGACGAAAGTTAAAATCAAGACGATATCATTATTATTTTAGGTACAATATCGATAAAGGCATAAAACAACAGTGGTTGTTTTGAATAGTTATTTCAATTCAATTCAATTCAATTCAAATCAAATCAAATCAAATTCAATTCAAATCAATTCAAATTCAATTCAAATCATTTATTGCATTTCATAAATAGTTATATTCATTTAATAGTTTGTAGCTTTTGCTCTTTGATTTAAACTACTTTGCGCGCTTCCGTCACCAGTTATCACAAGCAATTTTTTTTTCAAAGCTATGTAAACCTCAATTTGTCAGAATATTCCTGTAAAAGTGTAACTTTCCCTGAATATTTTAAACTTGCTGTCACACTTGAATCCACTATCTTAGAACAGAATGTGTTAGGTTAGCTTATCAAATCAGACTAAAATGTCAACTTATTGTATTAGTCCCACCCCCGCAACCTGCGAAAAGGAATAGGTTCTAAAATATTTAGTATGAAATCAATTTCTTAATGACGTCAAAATTGCAAAATAATTATTTTTGTTTTCATAAATAAATAAAAAATCTTTATTTATCTTCACACATTCCTGTTTTTATAATTTTAAATAGGTAATAGAATAGAAACACAGCCTTAAATACTTTTTCACCTTTACAAAAATAAAAAAATAGGTTTCTCACTAAATATAAAATCGTTACTTAAGGTGTTCTATTGTGTCTTATAGCCATTTCAAATCTGTAAACGATAGCACGGTTGTAGATCGTTCCATTCACATAGCCGAAACCCTACCTCAATACTCACATCCCACCTTTTGTTTCGAGTCAGCGAAAACATTTTCATTTCCTCGACCACCAGTTCTAGCTTGTTTATCCTCAATTTGAGGATATTTGGGGCGCGTTCGATGCCTTTTGTGATTCCCGCACACTGATTTCATTTTGATTGTGAATAAATTTTCGAGGGAAACAGGAGTAAACACGGGTATTTACATAAACACAAACGAACGTATCTATTTGAATACGCCTTCGCAACCGCCGTTTGCTCGTAATATTTGCCTATGATTCCAACATGTTTGTATATAACAAAATGTTTAAGGAGCCTATTCTATTCGTAATCAATTCAAGTAATGAAAACGTATAAAATTAGAGTGGGATGTTGATGTTTCTGAACGAAATTCAAAGAGAAAATATCTGTGTAATGATATTAAAGAATTCTCACCGACAACGGAGTCTAAAGGATAAAATATATTTAAGTGTCAATGACCGGGCATCAAATAGCTCGCAGAATAGGTTATAAAGATTATCAAAACAACAATGTGCTGAAGTTAGAATACTAGAAGTTATCTTAGAATATAAACATTGGGCGTAAAAAAAAAAAATGGCGTTCGCACAAATATGGTAAGTGTTCGAGTATATATTAGGTATGAATTAAGACATAAAAAGAAATTACAACTACCAAATTCTAAACTAATGCTACACTCGGATAGTCCTCTTGCTATGTCGGTTAAAATGGTATAATAAACTTCCGAAACATATAAAAAATGCGACAACTGAAAAGACATTTAGTAAACAAATAAAAGAACTCCTACTTTCTAAATGTTACTATTCGGTGTAGGAGTACCTTGAAAATAAACTTAAGTAAAAATATATTAAATATATAAGCAAGAAACAATTAAAATTAATACAACTCGTGAACGGGTGCTGCCGGGAGGGACTGGTCAGCTCGGCTTCGCTTTTTTTGACTACTTAATATTTTTTATCACGCAATTTATGTTTGTTTACTTGTTCGCAAGCATTACATGTTATAATGTGTCAACATTGTATTATATTATAAGTATTAATTAATTAAAATACAATTATAATAATATGACAAAGCCCTTCTGGCGAGTAGGCGATCAATACTGTGAAAATGAGTTTCTTTCGGCGTTTCTTCTCAGCAGTGGTCGTTACGAAGCGCTGGTATCGGTAGCTTTTCTTTTAAAAATAAATTAAATTTTAATATACTTTACACGTATTATAAATTACACTTATTGACGTGTAAAAGTGCCTGTAAAGGTCTAATTACTGAATAAACATTTGAATCTTTGAATCTTTGAATCTAAGTAATGAAATAAAAATAAATGAATACACAATATAATACCTAAATAAAAACTTTATAAATATAACTGCAATTATAAATATGTAAGAATTGAAATTGTAAATGACTGAAATAGCTAAATATAATTATATGTAATTGTGAATAACTGACGAGAGTCCTCCTCTCTGCTTTGCAGTGCCCAGCAGGGTCCTTAAATGAGGGTAGAATCGTACAATAATATGTATAGTATAACACTATGTATCTGTATAGTCTGCATGTAATTTGAGGAGCAATAAAGTATTGAGTATTGAAGTATTGAGTATATATATGCTGGTTTTATTAAGTAATTTCATAAGCAGATTGAGCTGTGTTTTTTCTTGGAGAAGTACTGAATACTCATTCACAGATAGCAAAGCAATTTTACACGTCTGCACATTATATTGACCCTTAAGGCACGGGTGGCACCTATCAGTTGATTTGGCGGTGTCCCGTCCTTAATGATTTGAAAATTCAGTGTTTATAGTGGAATAATTTTGCAGACATAAGCAAAAAGTAGAATAGTTGAAACTAATATGCCTAAAATTTAAAAAATATCACACAGCCATCAGTGTAATAAAAACGGCTGAATATATTCTTTGGAAAAAATGATGACCATAGAGCATGTTCGATGTTCGTTCATCCATACTTACTGTTATCCTAAGTTATGCAAAAATTACTCCAAGGCCTAGTTGTTTGTACATTTTTATCATGACCGTCGTAACAAAAACCAATCCATGTTTAAAAGAAAAGTCTATTCGAAAGTAAAACGACAAAATCGAGTAGAAACAGTGAGAAATAACTCCTATCCGAAGCACAGTTGGTAACACGAATGGAATCCCTCTGAGCTATTTACTGCGTCTATTCACATATTCGATTGATTTAGCCCACTGAGCATGATAATAAATCTATCTTTTCTTCCACAGAGCTTCCCAGTAAGCCGGTGATCTTTGACGAATACGGAAAAGAAATATCCGGAATCGCAGGTCCTTACAACGAAGGGGGTGATTTCAAACTCACCTGCCTCGTGAAGGGAGGTAAGTCTATGTTTTCGTTACACAAAATTTACTTTTATAGATGAACGAACTTAAGATGGCGATACCCTTCGTTTTTCAAGCACGGGTTATTTTTTTTGTATTTGTCCTCATATTGTACACGATTTTGTATAGATAGATTTTACGAGTGTCAAGATATTGAATCGTATGAATATTTGTTTTCCACATACTAAGTTTATTTTGAGATATTGTTCTTCGACAAATTGTATTTAAATGAGATGAGAGCAGGATTCAAATGAGTTTATTACAGTATTGTACACATTTTTTGCTCGTCTGGGAATAAAAAAAAGAAACTTAGAATATTACTAGATGCTTCTTTTCACGCGCAGATCATTAATACCCATGGAGGAAATGTGCAACAATTTGAGTCGTGGCAACCGGCGATACGGCTAGAAACCTTGAGTATTCTTATTATAACCATTGTATCAAGAATGGTTTCTACTAATACTTTAATAACTATACTTTAGTGCTTTCAGTAAATTTGTCCAGTTTTTTTGCGTTTATCAGTACCACCTGTAGCTTGACTGGTAGAAAAAGCCTTGGGCCATAAGTCCGCACGTAAATATTTTGTAATAAAGTTTAATAAAAGTAGACCCAGAAAGTGATGGAGGGATGAGCTTGACTCCTACTGCAGGGATTGGGCCTCAAGGGCCTTCGACCGAGATAGTTGGAGTGCTGGAAGGGAGGCCTTTGCCCTGCAGTGGGACAGTATAGGCTAAAAAAAGAAATAGAAGAATATAATTATGAGTCGGTTTGGTCACAAACATCGTTAAAACTTAACGATCTCCGACCTGTTAGCGCTAGTAAGCCAGTAAATTAAGATGTAAGGCAACCCATTAAAGTTTAACTGCTCGTGCAATGAAGTATTTTAATTTTATTTCACGAACAAATGTTCATTTTGTCAAAAACTTAGGAACACACACAAAAAAAAGTTAAATTTAAAATAACTAGTAAGTAGTTTAAAACGATTTGGCTCATCTTCGAACTTTAAAAATGAAGTGGCTTTTTTGACACCCCTACCGAACTTAAATCCGAATTTTGGTAAAGCTCCGATCCAAATTACTCAATAATTTATCGTTGAACAATAATTAAGTAATACGTTAATAATTCGTTTTCACAAATAAGTAAGTAATAAAGCACGACAAAATTTTTCAGCACGAAAATAAATAATAAACTTAGAGGGGAACGCCGTCTTATTGTGTGGCACCTTAACTCTAGGCACTTTGTCTTCACAACGAGAATAATTTGATTGAAGTACAAGAAGGGACATAGAATAAATGATGAGATTCGGCTCCACGGTTTTGCCAGATGCGTAGTACAATCAACCTGATGGGAGTAGATCATTTGCTCTGTTTTTCGTTTTACGAGCACGTTTTCTTTGAAGTCAATGCAATTTTGTTGCAACGTATTAAGGCTTTGCCGACGTTTGTTGAGTAATGGAAATTACGTTTTTCTCAATTGGAATAAGTAATTTGTGTCTAAATTTGTTTTCTAGTCGCTTCGTTATTCTCTTAATTTCTTTTGTGCTTGACTCGAGCGTGAAAAAGTCGAAATGGCCTTTGTGCCATTTGTTTTATCATAAAAGCCCACTGCTAATAATATAAGAGTACTCTTTGTCCGGGGTACTCACGAATTATTTATTTTCGTCAGAAAGTAAGAAGGATAACTTCCTTTTGTGATACATTTTTTAAAACCGGAGGGACTACATCCAAACATAACTGCGACCGTCCGTTTAGAAGCTTTTCGTTCAAAAATAAACTGCCCTATATAATATGGAACAAAAACCCTGTCCGATCCTTGTAGGAGCAACTCAAACTGTCAATTTGAACAACTTTTCCTATGGGACCAATGCTTGAAACTCGAAGAAAAAATCTACATTTTTATTGCTGAACACTTTTGTATGAAAATTTTTTTCGTGTTTCAAGCATTGGTCCCATAGGAAACGTTGTTCATATTGACGGTCTTGAAAGACTCACTGTTAAACACACGTTTTACAAACCACGTGTCACGGGTTAGAACTTAGATTACCGGTCAGGTCACAAATTTAAGGTTTTTTTTCTTTCATGCTGGTCTGATAGAAAAGAAAAAACTTAGAATGTACCAGCTGCTTCTCTTCCTGCGCTGATCGTAGAAGCTGATAGAGGGAGTGGGCGAAAATGCGAATTATGTTAATAAATAAATAAATAATTATATCACCTAGATTGAGCTAGTCCCAAAGTAAGTTCGAGACTTGTGTTATGGGATACTAAGATATTTTATGACAAAAACATGTAGATAAACATCCAAGACCCAGGACAATTTGACAACGGCCATTTTTCAACTTGCTCTGACCGGGGATTGAACCCGGAACCTCTGGGTGACGGACTAGCATGGTGACCACTACGCCATGGAGGTCGTTAATAATTAATAGGCGATATTATTTATTAGGCGGTGCATCTAGCAACCCATCTCTATTTTGATTGTGTTTTCCACCTTCTCGCCCACCATCACGTTAAAAGTGGCCTTTGAGTCTTGCGGCCCTGAACTCTGTCTGCTTAAAGCCGCAAGACCCCAAGTGCTATGTATGTATGTTTATTTTTTATATTTTATTCAGCATCTACACTTTACTAGTAAATGGGAAGCTAAATAAATATAATTTATTCAGTGATAATAAATAACTTATTTTAAATTAGCCTTCAGTTCATTTATATAGGTATAGGTTTAGGTTTATATCTATTTATTATATTAATTTGCAGCTTATACTATCCCAAAGTAGGGGTGCCATGCTTCCAGCACACCAGCCTTATCGATCAAAGGCTTTTGAGGCCCAATTACTGCAGTAGGCGTCAATCTCGTCCATCAATTCGATCCCCGGTCAGGGCAAGTTGGAAAATGGCCTTTTTCAAATTGTCCTGGGTCTTGGATATAAAATATATAAATAATATATAAATATATAGGGACAAATAACACTGATTGAGCTAGCCCCAAAGTAAGTTCGAGACTTGTGTTATGGGATACTAACTCAACGATACTATATTTTATAACAAATACATATATAGATAAACATCCAAGAACCAGGACAATTTGAAAAATGCCATTTTCCAACTTGCCCTGACCGGGGATCGAACCCGGGACCTCTGGGTGGTGGACTAGCATGGTGACCACTACGCCACGTTATGTATTTGTTATAAAATATGGTATCGTTGAGTTAGTATCCCATAACACAAGTCTCGAACTTACTTTGGGGCAAGCTCAATCAGTGTTATTTGTCCCTATGTATTTATTTATATATTTATTTAAGCTTATCAGGCTTCCATTTTCCGTTCCGAAGAATATATAGTGTTAGACAGAAAAAAGAGGATTTTTTATGACATTTGAAAATAAATTTTAAACTATTGGCATATAGTGCAAGTCACGAGCGAGCATATTGTCATGTTTACCGTTTATACACTATAGGTTATGGTAAACCGGGCTTATTTTCATTTGAGTTCATAAATTGCTCGAGCATTTTCTCTTTGTCTGAACAGGCACTAACTGATTAGGTTCATAGTTCAACGGGTATACAGCAAATATGCCCTGCCCAGTTTGTTTTTTCAAATTCCAATATTTAAATAAGTCTTCTTTTACAGGAAATCCAACACCAAGAGTTCAATGGCTGCAAGGGGACCAAGTCCTTGCTGCACTCAACCCTGGTGACCTCCAGCCTTCAGGACACACCAGGTCACTTACCCTAGTGGTCAGAAATGCCACCAGGGTCCACCAGTCTTCAGTATACACCTGTACAGCTGATAATACGCCAGCAACGGCCCCGCAAAAGACTTCAATTAGAGTTGAACTTTATTGTAAGTAGAAATTGATAAGTGTACTAGCTTTTACTTCCATATTAATTCCATTAGTCTCTGCTAGCGTTGCATAACTATCGATAGTTTGACTATATACTATCGATACTATTGATAGTATCGAATGCTACCGACAGTATCGAATGCTATCGATAGTATCTAAATTTAATAGTATCGATACTATCTATAGTTTTACCTTATATCAATAGTATTGCAAACTATTGACAATCGATAGTATCGGTTATTCGATACTATCGATATTGTGACTTAAAGGCAACGATATGTGTATTTTAAAGGCAACGATAGTATCTATAGGCTATCTATATTTTATACTATTGCTTGCAACACTAGTCTCTGCCTACCTCTGTAGGAAACAGGCGTGATATTATGTATGTAAGTACTATCTTTTACTAAAACCTTTAGATCGGTCATTTTGGAAATCCTTGGACGACATGTTTTTTCAGCAGTGTACGTCATACGGCTGAAATAATGATGCTGATAACTACAACTTTGACTTTTTTATTTATTAAATATATTTTAGTGAAATGTAGCCGTTTGTTGAGTAAAATAACTGCATGCAAAAAACATGTGCGTTTGTTTCTTCGTTTTGATTCGAAAGACAGATATATACTTAAGTTTTTGTCATTGTCATTTGCTCTATTGGAGATAATACTTTCTTAATGATTATCATCATTAAGATAATACTATCTCCTACTACCCCGAGCTACTCACAACCATATTTGACTCACATTTTTTTCTGATCTTTCCAACAGTTGCCTTACGCTGCATTTACTATTAATTATGAACACTAACACTACTTTGTTAACACTTTATTCCAACTGTTATAATTTAACATTATAGAAGCACATTCCATTACTTTTAACAATTAAAATGTAAAAATCTTCACCGTTTTCATGTTCTGTTCTTTGCACTATATACAAATAAAAGCTCAAGGAATGTCAACGTTAAACAACCAAAAAAGGAAAGATCATTTGACTTGTAACAATTAAAAGAATAAAAAAAGAAATTTTTCAAATTTTCTGCTTCTATGGTCTCAAAAATATTTTTAGATGTTTACTTTTTAAAAGAAAAGGCGGAATGCTCTGTAATAAATAAACTAAGAGTCAGAAATGTGCATGTTTTTCCTCATTTTCAGGAAAACAAAGACATGGGCTTAATAAATTTCATCGCAATTTAAGTAAAAAGGCGAAGTTATTATGAGTGACGTGAAATTAGGGGTCGCCATTTCACTTCACTTAAGCGTTAAAAATAAAACTTTATTTCAGCAAAAGAAGTGAAAGCACTTTGATAATAATTAAACAATTATTTTAAATTTATACCAAAAATACGTGCCTAAATGAAAAGAACTAATAATATGATGTAGGATGAGAGCAAGGTGTTGAGTAGAAAAAAAAATAGGCAATCTCAAACCTCCTTTAAGAATATATTGGTTTTCTTAGCATTAATAAAACAAAATAAAATGTCCATCTATCTATTTGATTATTTATTTATTTAGATGCCTTCGAGAAAAATATTAAATATATAAAGTCCGCGGTATTTAAAGTCAGAGGGGTCAGGTTCATCTGCTTCCGCCTGTACCACGCGTTTTTTCTGTCAGTTTTTGTACCCTTAAACTCGACAATACAAGTCGTACATAAAGGGAAAACATGTCAGATGTCTCATTGTGTTAAAAGCAGAATTTCAAAGATATTTTCGTACAAATCGGAGTCAAATATGTTACGTCAGAAGTTCAGGAGTTAAACCAATAATGGGACATAACGGTTGTTAATACTTAAGAGCTGTCGAGAGGGAGTCGTATTGACATTTTTTTTATCCCAAACGGGCCTGACAAGGCATTCTTAGTTTTGCGGCTCTAATCAGAACGAAGCCAGGGCCCCAAGAAACAAAGGCCACTTTAAGCATGATAGGGAGAGACGTGCTACTCATATATACACACATTTGTATGTATACAGGGAGTTATATATATACATACAAATGAATGTATTAAAAAATTATTTACTTACTAATATTTTTGTAAGTTTTTGGTGAAAATTAAAAATGTATATATATAGTATGTGTATGTACTTACTTAAAAATAATAAGTTTACGCCTTTTTTGTAGTTTTTAGTTAGTTAAGTTAAGTTAATTTAATTTTTAAGTTAAGTTAATTACTTTCTCAGCATCACTTGTTGTTGAACTGGTAGAAGAGGCCTGGACTCTGGCCTTACCTGACGTTTAATAAATAAAAAATAAATAAAATTAAAAAAATAGAATTAATATTAACAATTATAATAACGTAACGACAAAAAATGAAAAAAATTCCTTAATCTCGTATTTCAACTTTCTAACACACATTTTAACATCGATAAAAAATCGAAATCACGAAAGCTGTCTCCAAAAACGAAATAAACGAACCACAACTCTGTTTCCGTGCTTTCAATTTATCATGTCCTTGGACGTCATCATTTCTGTTTTTATTTATGACGTACATAACGAATGATCCTGGAACCCCTTCAGGCGTACGTTGATTTATCACGTCATACGCATGCATCCGGGAAACAGCCGTGACGTGCCGTGCCGTGCCGTCGTCTGACATCAGCATGAAAATGTTTTTCATAGGTACTCTACATGTTAGTAAATACTGCATTAAAGTCATCCCAGAAGTTAATGAATGAATAGTTTATTTAATAAAGTAAGTAACTAATTATAAACTAGGAATTACTAATATATAGGTTTCCATTTTAAAAATTAAATATATGAGGGTCACTCACCACCACTGCACCACTCCGTAAATATGCTTTTTTTTTCAAAAGGTTACTTCTCTCTCGCTCCAATATAAATTTTATCCAAATCGGTTCAGTAATTGATTTTAACCAAAATAACTGGAGAAAATGGCCATACAACTAAATCAATTGTTGCGTATTTTGATTTTCTTTGATTTTCAAGAGGTGTATGCGGTCATTGAAAAAGAAATCGGTTTATTATTTGAAAGAATTACATTCACCAACACGTTTACGAATCCCTCAAGCCACACATTAATTTATCACGTCAGATGAATCTTGGAGACAACTGTGACGTGATGCGCCATCGTCTAGAATCAGCGTTAACTAGATTAACGCGTTGATACTCGCAACGGCTGATATTGGCTATATCGGATATGTGTGGTTGTGTATCGATATGCGAACAGCTGAGTCGACTGGTAAGGCTAGAAGTTTATAATGCTTTATTTTCCACCGACTTAGAAAATTAGGAATTTAACGACTCTTGTGTATTTTTTCTTATAAATATGTGTTACTATGTCAGAACACCGTCGTTTATAAACGGAATCGAATAATATTTTGGAACGAAGTTTCTTCTCGCAGGTTGCGGGAATGGAACTAACGGCACAATTCGTGAGCGTTACATTTCTAGATTGGTCATTTTGGAAATCCTTAGTAGAAGCCTATGTCCAGCAGTGGAGGTTATGCGGCTGAGATGATGATGATGACATTTACCTACGCGACTTGTCGAAGTTAGTAAGTACACCTTAATTTATCACGTCAGATGCATCTAGTAGACAACCGTGCTATTGTCTAGAATCAGCGTTACGGGATTAGTGCGGCGATACACGCAATGGCTACATACATATCCGTTGGTATCGATATCGAACGGATATGTGAACAATAGAGTCATTCGGTAACGCTAGAGGCGATATTTTGAACTGACTTAGAAATAAAGGAAGTTAACAACTTGGTGCTATTTTTTCTAATAAATTGTTTGTTACTACCTCATAACCATAACACAGTAAATAATAAACTGATTGAAAAAATATTTTTTGAACAAAGTTTCTTCTCGCACACTTACGTACACAGCGCTTACGTGTGCGTTACACTTATGTACGCGACTCGACAAAGTAAGTAAAAAATAATTTATCACGTTAGATGAATCTAGGAGATAACCGTGACGTAATGTGCTATCGTCTGGGATCAGCGTTACTGGACTAGCGTGGTGATATACACGCAATTACAACGGCTGTATAGGTTATATCAAATGGACATAATGTGAATCAATGCATGTGAACAGTTGAGTGGTCCGGAAACGCTACAAGGTTATTTTTTATTTTCAACCGATTAAGAAAAAAAAAGTTAACAATTCGGTTGTAGTTATTTTTTAATGTGTTACTGCCTCATTACACCGTCGTTTATGAACAAATTCGAAAAAATATGTTAGAACGAAATTCTTTCTCGCAGGTTGCTGGGGTGAAACTAACTACAAAATTCATTTACACTTGACGTACGCGACTTGATGAAGTTAGTAAGAACACCTTAATTTATCACGTCAGATGAATCTAGTAGTCAGCCGTGACGTGATGGGCGATTGTCTGGAATCAGCGTTACGGGATTAGCGCGCTGATACACGCAAATGGTTATGTCAAACAGACATCTGAACAGTGACGTCATTTGGAAATACTAGCTCACTAGCCTTGACGGGGTAGACAAAGTCAATCCGCAAGACCCATAGGCCAACAATTTGTAGACATTAAAGTAGAAAATGGTAATCAAAATAGTCACAGCTTCTCACATTACAGGAAGAATTTCCCAATTATCACCACGTCGGGTTGAATGGTGTTCGTAATGGAATGGTATAAAGTCATTAGTAGTTATAGGCAATAAAACAACATGGACTGCAATCTGTTCAGAGCGTAAATTTTATTATGAAGAGTTATAAAATAAACTATAAAAACATATTCGATCGGAAGTTGGTGAAGTTATAATAGAAAAACTTGAAAGAACTATTTGAACTAGCATCTGTTATGGGGCAAATTATAATGAATTGTTGTTACGTCTCGTCACCATAGTACGGGTGTAGGTCACCACAATTTGTGTAGGGCGTGTCTACGCCATCCATCACTCGTAATACTTAATTCAAATATATTTGGGAGTGGTCTAAAGTAGTCTAAAGAAATAACAATTAAAACTCATATTTCAGAGTCATAGTATAGACGAAAATCATCCAAACTCACTTACTAGCTATTTGTGGCTATTGCTTAGCAAAACTTTCCGTCTTTTTATTTATTGTCCCATATTAAACAATTGTAAAAATTTGGTGCTAAAAACGTTTTCTCCAATAGATATAAACTTAATTCTTGAAGTGTTCCATTTATCCTTCGAGACCTTTTTATGAGCTTAATTATCTGAGCGTTTTTTACTTGGCTCTTTTCTCTTCCTATACTCATCAGATGAAACTTTGTTATTCAGAAAATGTTTGCCTTTCTGATTCTTGCGAGACAGACGTGGTGTTAATGTGTACTTTCTTTAGAGTTAAACTATAAAGTCATTTTATTGTTGACAGTGAGGCCACTACTAGTGGAGATACTTTCAAGAGAGCAACCGCTCTCGCACGGCAGGGAGACTGACCTATGGTGCAGGTCCACTGGGGCGCGGCCGCCAGCGACTGTCAGCTGGTGGCTGAACGGGAAGAAACTAGAGTCTACAACTAATCATAGAGTAAGTTTCTTTATATTTACCTCTCTTCCTATACTACTAGTGAAGATAGTATTAAGAGAGCAGCCGCTATCGCACGGCAGGGAGACTGACCTATGGTGCAGATCCATTAGGGCGCGCCTGCCAGCGACTGTCAGCTGGTGGCTTAGCGGGAAAGAACTAGAGTCTACAACTAATCATAGAGTAAGTTTCGTTTCATTTACCTATCTTCCTTTACTACTAGTGGAGATAATCTAGAAAGAAGCCGCTCTCGCACGGCCGAGAGACTGACCTTTGTTGCAGATCCACTAGGTTGTGGCCGCCAGCGACTGTCAGCTAGTCGTTTAACGGGAAGAAACTAGAATCGACTACTAATCATAGAGTAAGTTTCTTTATATTCACCTCTCTTCCTATACTACTAGTGGAGATAGTATTCAGAGAGCAGCCGCACTCGCTCGGCAGTGAGACTGACTTATGGTGCAGATCCACTGGGGTGCGGCCGCCAGCGACTGTCAGCTGGTGGCTGAACGGGAAGAAACTAGAGTCTACAACTAATCATAGAGTAAGTTTCTTTATATTTACCTTTCTTTCTATACTACTAGTGGAGATAGTATTAAAAGAGTAGCCGCTCTCTCACAGCAGGGAGACTGACCTTTGGTGCAGATCCATTGGGGCGCGACCGCCAGCAACTGTCTGCTGGTGGCTAAACGGGAAGAAACTAGATTCTACTACTAATCATAGATTAAGTTACTTACATTTACTTTTCTTCCTTTACGTAACAGTTCCCGTGATTCGCGCTTTACTCTTATTGCTCATATTTAACATCATTAAAGCATTCTTGTAATTATGTTACTAGAAGAGATACTATCAAGAGAGTAGCCGCTCTCTTCAGAGAGTAGTCTCGGAGACTGACCTTTGGTGCAGATCCCCTGGGGCGCGGCCGCCAGCGACTGTCAGCTGGTGGCTTAACGGGAAGAAACTAAAGGCTACTACTAATCTTAGAGTATTTTTTTATCTTTACTTCTCTTCCCATCTTATCCTACAAGTGCAGTTTTTATCCAGAAAAGCCTTTGTCGCATGGCATGGCAAGAATATCAACTCACTGTAAAGTAGTAGGTACTTGAAGTTATTTTTACGAAAAATCAACTGCAAAATGAAACGTTAGTATTCGTCATGCCGTAATTTACAGTCGTAATTTAATGCTAAATTTGTTAGTTTCAATTCAACAGTACGATAGAAATCGCAAGCTTGGATTAGAGCCCTCGCACATTAGAACATTATCCTAGATACGTATGTAAGTACTAGTTTCTACGTTTGTCCGTCAAGGCTGTATTATTCCTGACACACGAAAAGACCTTTCCGAAAAATAACCTTTTCCTGTGTCAGGAAACCGACCGACCTTCTAAAAGGAGGGGTTATGAATTCGTTTTTTATTTTTATTTTAAGTAAGTTCCTATTTGTATGAGGACCTAAGGTACGAGTATGCGTTTGTTTATTTGTTTGTGCATTTCGGATACACTGTATAGTTTAAAAACTACGCAATTTTGTCTGGGGATCGATGCTGAAACCTCTGTCATATGTATAAAATGAAGTCTCGCGGCGTGTATATCTGTCTGTCTGTAGTAGTCTTTACTGTTTTTAACCGACTTCCAAAAAGGGGGAGGGTTTAAATTCTTCGGAATATTTTTTTATGTATGTTCAACGATTATTTGAAGACTCTTAGACCGAATAGGCATGATTAACGGAAAAATATTTTTAGCCCATCCGTTTAGATTATTAAAAAACATTGTACACGTATTTTTTCTTTCTTCTGTTAAACAAAAAACGAAAAAGATACAGCTCATTGAAATTTCGCATGACGTCACGGCTAGGTACGATTTTTATTTAGCGGTGACGTCGTAAGCCCCTACTCTGGAACTTTGATGCTCCATATCTTTGTGTTTTTTTTTTTTTGTATACTGAAAATTATTGGTCCATTTTTTTGGATAATCTGAAAAACGGACTAATTGCAATCATACTTTTCTGACCCTGTCGTCATCTCAATACATACAAAGAACACAACTACTGTGAAAATGAGTTTCTTTCGGCGTTTCTTCTCAGCAGTGGTCATTACGAAGCGCTGATATCGGTAGCTTTTCTCTAAAACAAATTAAATTTTGTTTTCTTTACACGTAACATAAATTTTACCTATTGAGGTGTAAAAGTGTCTGTAAAGGTCTAATTACTGAATAAACATTTGAATCTTTGAATCCTAGGTATTTTTTGCGTCACGGCTTAGAACTCTTTTAATGCGACTAGTAGCGCGACAAGTCGCCAAATGTGCGGTCTCTAACATTGCAACGTCCTTAGCATGGCGTTAATAGTTCATCCACATGAAATTGGTCTATAAAACGCCAACGGTAATTTGTGTTGGACCGTCCACGACATTTTCTGTAGAAATTTTCTATGTTTTACTTGGAATTTTAAGGAGTACTGACCGCAGAATAGGTATCGTTTGTTTTGTAACAAAGACATTGTTAGATTTACTAGTAGTTTGTCCCGAACTGTGAAGTCGCGAACCCCATCTTTTGGCAACCTTTTTACTGACTTGGCTCATGTTCAACTTAAAAAATAGACATGACGAATGGAAAAATGTATTTAGCCTATCGGTGAGATTATTAAAAAAATATTGTAGACGTATTTTTTATTTTCTCTGAGAGACAAAAAATGTCAAAGATACAGAGCTTTGAAAGTTCGCTTGACGTTACGTCTAGGCACGATTTTACTTAGCGATGACGTTGCAAGCCCCCACTTCGGAACTTTGATGCTCGGTATCTTTGGTAAATAGTACTTTTTTGGTAAATTTAAAAATATGGGTCCATTATTTTTGATAATCTAAAAGACGGACTGATCAAACTCAACAAACATTCATACATACAAAAGCCGGATTGTTCAAGTAGGCTAAGAAAAATGTGCTCGCTCGTTCAAAAAATTTTTCTTTACATTTAGCGTTTGTGAACTTCAATGAATGCTCATTTATATAATTTGTTTCTTTGGCTAAATATGGCTTTAGTAGTGCCGAGAGGGTCAGACTCCTGCAGTGGATATAAAAAATAACCAACCAAGTGTGAGTCGGATTCGTATACAAAGGGTTCCGTACCATTATCTATAAAAATCACGTTTGTTGTATGAGAGTCCCACTTGTATATTCATTTTGTTCTTATTTTAGTATTTGTTGTTATACCGGCAACAGAAATACATTATCTGTGAAAATTTAAACTGTCTAACTATCACAGTTCATGAGATACAGCCGTTGACATATAGACGGATGGACGGACGGATGGGCAGCGGAGTTTTAGTAATAGGGTCCCGTTTTTACCCTTTGGCTATGGAACCCTAAAAAGACACGATGCGATATAACTTAACACATGATAGTAAATATAGATTACATACAAAGTTATATAAGTGCATTGTTAAGTTTACTCTGAAAATTAACTAAAAGCTCTTGTTGTTTCGTCTTCACCGTCCATCCGCTCCTTTCAGTTAATGAAAGAGTCTTTTATTTAACTACCCACAGGACTGAACCGCGTTTTGTTTGCAGGAAATGGAGGAAGGCAACGAAACGCAGTCTCTGCTGCAATGGACGCCAATGAAAGAACATAATGGACAAACTCTCATCTGTAGAGCGGAACATTCCAAGTTTAATAAGTCAACTATAGAGAGTAGACTCAAATTAAATATTTATTGTGAGTATTTACTTTGCCTTTATCCTAGACAGAATCCGACTTTCCCATACAAACGTAGTCTACGTTTAATTTTGAGACGGCATGTCAGATATGGGCAAAATTATATAATTTCAAAGAAATTGCATATAATATTTAGGCATATAACTAGTTTTCACAGTCAAAATATAAGCTTAAAAGAGAATATAGTGTATAATATCATATTTAACGATCAGTATGGGAAGTTCCTAATTTTATGTAGGAAACCAATTGTAACCCTAGATAATTGCAATTTCTTTAAAATTACAATTTTTTACCGAAACCTGACATATCGTTTCAAAATAAAATGTTAGACTACGTTTGTATGGTAAAGTCTAGGGTAAGGGGATTCTTAAGTTCTCAAACGCCATGACTGTCAAAATTAAGAATCCATTTTGTCTGCAATGCTGGCCTGACAGTCAAGGTGTTTATTTTGAATTTCATATTTCTTTCGTATCACTCCACATGCGTTGAGTATTGATGTACAATACTACGTCTTTGATGGAATAGAAAAAGCCTGGAGCAGAAAAACCGAAAAGCGTAAAGTTCAGCGTATTGGTGGGTAAGTAGGTGAAGAAGGTAAATGGTGACGAATTGTTATTCGCATCTCCTATTCACGTAATTAAGATTCTCGTCCTCAATCTGTTACGCTACCCTATTCCTGGATCTCGGACACGCGGCACCGTGTCAGAGCCAAGTTCAAAGAAAGAAACTGGCGGCTCAGCTGCCGTACACGAACCATTTCGAGCTACTTTTGACCCCTTCACAACAGACCTCACGTCACCCATCCAAGTGCGGAACATGCCCGGTGTAGCTTAACTTGCGAAAGCATTAGTAATGTGAACTCCCGCGGGTCATAAGTCATCGATTGTCATGATACCTTTTACAAACTTAGATTACACATGTAACAAAAGCCCTGTCCGATCCTTGTAGGAGCCACTCAGACCAGAGTCAATAGAAACGTCTTCTTATGGAACTTTTGTATGAAAATTACGATTTTTTTTCGAGTTTCAAGCATTGGTCCCATAGGAAAAGTTGTTTATATTGACGATGGACAGGGTTTTTGTTACATAATATTGTATAATTCGAGCCTGGAAATGATCTAACCCGGGACCTTTTGGTTACCAAAACCACAACCTCTTCAAAAGTACTTAATTAATGCATTGATATAAAGCAATTATGTAAACACTTTAACATAAAGCTGAAACAAACATAAAAAATACACTTTTTTTCTAAGGTAATTATTGATTGTTACCGTGCGCTATGTTTACATAGAAATTGTAAAATTAATTACTTACTTAAAAGTATAGCAATTAAAAAGCGCAATTACCGCGATAACGATTGTGAATACTTATAAAACTTTGTAATTATGAAATGTGTAATTATATGAATACGAGTGTAGGTACACAAAATGATAGGGAAAAAAGTGTAGAATTAGGATAAAAGTACATTTTATTTATTTGTAATTCACTGTCAACTTAGACAATGTAGTAAATAAATAAATAAATATATAGGGACAAATAACACTGACTGAGCTCGCCCCAAAGTAAGTTCGAGACTTGTGTTATTGGATTCTAACTCAACGATACTATATTTTATAACAAATACATATATAGATAGGCATCCAAGACCTTGGACAATTTGAAAAAGGTCATTTTAGTATGTATATGTAAATAGATTATGTTCATATTATGAAAATTCTGTTTTTTTTTACGTTTCTTCATCAAAATTGATTGATGATAATTTCTGTAAAATGAGAAAACATTATTTTGCTTATTAATATTTAGACTAGATTCCATATATACAATCTCATCATTTTGACGAGATATTACTTTAGACCACCTAATTTTTGGACGCGATTAATTATTAAACCACTTTATATTATGACCAAATTTAGACAACAGACATTTTAGACGATTTGCCACATAGACTATTTCCGTCTTATTATAAAACTCAGACTAACTTTGTTACTCGGTTTAATCCGACCAAATCAAGTTGACATCTAGTAATATCACACTATCTCACCTGTCAATGTCAACTTCTTTTGGGCGGATAATGGTTAAACCTAGTTACAAAGTTAGTCTGGGTTTTATAAAAAGACGGTTTGCGTTTAAGACCATTCAATACTAACTCTTAAAATCGTAGCAATACTTTAATTATATGTACTACGTTATAAGTTATGACTCACTTAGTTTTTAAATTCAGATTACCTATTTCTTTTAATAGATAAAAAATTCTACTTTTATTATTTGTAAGGTTATCTTAACAAGACTTTAACTAAGTTTAGCTTTTTCTCAAAACCTCCAGCTTGCTTAATTACCCTAAAGCAAAGGCGTAATAAAAATTTACTTTAATTTTGCTTCCAACTTAAAACCTTTTACTTTGATAATAAGGTTAATTATATCCCAGTGTTAATAACGTATAACAAAATAAACTAAAACTTGTTTACTGATGATTTTCGGCAATGATAATAAACAACTTTTTTCAGAGAAATTATTAAGGGAATACTTGAATTTTTAGGGGTCCAGTGCTGCCCCTTTGAATAAACTTTTTGAAAGGAAACGGTAATATCTTAGCCCCAGATAACCCCTTAAACTTTTTTTGTACTACAGTTTAAAGTAAGAACGTGAAGCTTTTCTACGCATTAGCCAAAAGTGGCCGTTTTTCGCAAATGTGCGTTAAAAAGCTTCCTCACTTTAAACTGTAAACAGTATTTAATTAAATAGTTTGAAGGGTTATTAGGGCTCGGTCAAGACAAAATTTTAATTTATATCTTCGTTTCCTTTTAATTAATTTATTTCAAATGGGGTCAGCACTAGACCCCAAAAAAATCATGTATCCCCTTAAATTGAAACATCAAAAAAAATCTTCTGATATAAATCATATATCTAATATATAAAAAAATAAAAAATATAATAAAAAAATTAAGTCAGTCATAATCTAAATTTCAAACAGCCACGAATCAATAACTTCAAAAATTTCTCATGCAATTAACGTTGTCCCTTTGGTTATCAAACAATTCCGAGTTGCTGTGTTACTTTGGGAAACAATTAAACAAATATATAAGTCAAGCGCAAGTCAAAAGATCAATTTGGGGATCAGGTCTATGTACTTTGGGAAGCGCTCCCAATTTAACTTGTTACGACAATTTTGGGATCTCTTATTTGAGACAGGAATTGTCAAGCCCGCCGCACGCAAATTGGCAGATGTTTTTTTTTAAATATTATTTTGACCATGACAATTTAAATTTCCGAAAAAAATGTGAGCACTGTAAAAAAACCTATATTCTTTACCTTTATAACGTCTTCTTGTTTCTCACCTTATTCCACTTTGCATGGGCTTGTGACAGTATGTGAGTCTTCCATATTTCCCTGTATTCTTTGTTATGGTACTTGTGATATTATTTTTAACTAACTTTCAAAAAGGAGGAGGTTGTCAGTTTGTCGCGATTTCGTTTTTATATATTTTCACAGATTATGCGCTAACGCCTGGACCGATTTGATTTGTTTTTTTTTTATTGAAATTGTCTTGTCAGGTGGTCCTTTGTGTAATAGGGGGAGAAGTCGATTTTTTGTTTTAAAATTCTATATCCACATCTTTCTATCATATTTTACTTTATTTTTTAATGCGTTAGTGAGTTTTTTTTTTAAGTTGGTAAAATTCATAATTTTGTACGAATTGATATTTAGACCACTTGCAGCAGTAGATTTTATAACATAGGGCTACCCGCAATTTAGTTGAAATAACAGTTGAGACTAGGTACTTGCAACTTAGACGAGCTATTTTTATTTATTTATTAATATCTTATAAGCACTAATCATTACAGGTTCTAACTTAATGCGATGGTGCCGAACTGCCGACAGTTAAAAAATACCATGCATTTAAACAAATAAAGTTAAAAAATGGCTGATGGAACTAACCCCTACTCATTTAACGAATTTTGTCAATGAGATGTATTTAATTCAATGACAGTAATTGTAAAATATTAAATATCACATTTATTCCTAATCTTATGAGTACTTATGTGATTTATGTTTTTAAGTTTTATAATATTGACCTATAACAAAATGTTTTCAATATGTAATAAACAATAAACAAGATCCTAGTTGCGTTATAGACGATTTTCTACAAAGTCTATTTGCGGTTAAGACCATTCGAGTCTAACTCATCATTACGATGATGAATTCGTATCAGCCAATAATTCTTTTTAAAACAAAGCAAAATGTTGCATATTTCAACATCAATGCTGTTAAATTTACGCAATTAAAAAAACCTTACGAGTATAAAGCAGCTCTATATAATTTCTTGCATCAATGCAGTAAATCTACCTCTTGGTTATCAAATTTCATTTCCTCGAATATTATTGTCTATTTTGTGTGCCTGACACTTGAAATGAGTAAATTAAGCTTCATCTTGGTCAAACTTAGTATAAACTGTCACAATTTTCCGAAGGTATCATATTTATTAATAAACTGGAAATGTTAACTAAATTTGTCAGCTGTAGAAATGGTTTTGCAGAAATTATATTAATAGTATTTATTTTGATAAAGTATTTTAAACCTTTTGTGAAATCTTTCTAATATTATAAACGCAAAGGTATGTATGGATGGATGTTTATTACTCTTTCACGCAAAGACGGCTGTACGGATTGAAATGAAATTTAGCATGTATATAGCTTATTACCTGGATTAACACATAAAATACTTTTTATCCCCGGAAAATGTGAGGCTCTCGTGGCATTGTTAAACATATTCCACGAGGGCAACGCCGTCGCAGGCATCGGCTAGTTGTCTTATATACGGAATCGGTTTTTCTTTCCTTTATTTGATTTTTTGTACCTGTACTATTATAGCTTAAAATAAAGTAATGTTAGTTGACACCCACTTTAAGTTATATGAGGTATATTCAAAAGTAGTTTGCTAATATTAATTCTATAGTTATTTAAATTCATTCAGCCTACGCAAGAGTTATTTCGTTAGAACAGTGAGATAAAATAATTATTTCAGTGTTTATTTTCATTTAGTAAAATCTTCAGGAGTAAGTTACTTGCAAAGTTTTTAGTACGTAAACGGAAAGCTGTACTTTTCAGCATTTAAAAAACCATCTGTACAGGGAGATAGCGTAAACTTTTCACTTTTATTACGTGTACCTAGCAAAAGTTTTCGTAGTAAAACTTACAGAACCAGATCCTGAGTAGTGGGTAAAAACTAGCAACTATTTTCGTCCTCTTTTTAAGTACCTTATTCTTAAACCCCGACAATAAAGATGTTATAAATTAACCGCTGATGTCTGTCTGTCTGTAGCATCGTAGCCCTCAAATCAATTTAGATGCGTTTTTTTTACCCGAAAGCAAGTTTCCTTTGGTAGTTCTTATAGCCATGTTTGATGGAAATCGGTTTGGCATTTCCAAAGCTATGGGGGTGAACGCATGAAAGTCGATTTTTTTTTAATTGTTTGGCAAATAAACTGTACAGGCAGGTATTGAAGTACAAGTAAAGCAACTCTTGGCGTGGATCGCGATTAGATTCTTGGTTTGGGAAAAAGTACAAAACTAAGAATGTAGGGTTTGTTTGTACACATACAAAACACACTTTAAGAGAATAAACACAGTACAAAGACGTAAGTAAGGCACAATATAAAAGGTACTACCTGTCTTCACTGAGCTGCTATATTGTTGAAAACTCTAATTGAACACAATTCTTCCATCTTTAGTTATTTTTGTAATAAATAAGTAATAAGTCCTATTCTTTACAGATGTACCAGTAGCGGAAATTCACCTTGGTACTAAAATGAACCCGAACGATATCGAAGAAAGGGACGACGTGTATTTCGGTTGCAACGTAGACGCCAATCCACCAGCTTATAAAGTTGTTTGGGAACATAATGTAAGTTTTCGCGTTCCTAGTTAGATTCTCAGCTGTGCTGCTTCGAAGCAAGGGGTGCGCTCTCATCCTTATTCTTTATAAGGGTCAGTTCACACCGAGACGCGACGCGACGCGACGTGGCGCGTACTTTTGAAGAAAAATAGAATTTGTTTACTACACATAAAAATACAAATTTCAGTGTTACATACAACGCCGAGCTGCGCTGCGCGGAGCAGCGGGCTCTCGCTGAAATTTGTATATTTTTGTGTAATAAACAAGTTCTATTTTTCTTCAAAAGTGCGCGTCACATCGCTTCGCGTCGCGTCTCGGTGTGAACTGATCCTCAGATATGTATGTCAATGGTACCATACCTTGCGGAATGGAGAAGAAATAGCCGAAACAGTGAAATGATTTTGACCGACCGCTGCCGCTGCCCGAGGTTAACCCTCCATAGGAATGCAGTCATAGCAAGCACCAAGATTTTCGTGCTTATTTCTTTGGTCACCTCTTACGACATCCATATGAAGAGATGGAAATTTGGTAGGCATGTTCATCATCATCATCATATCAGCCACAGGAAGACCACAACTGGACATAGCTAGGCCTCCCCCAAGGATTTCCAAAACGACCGATCGGAAGCGGCCTGCATCCAGTTCTGTCCGCACTTCTGCAAATGGTAGGCATGTAATTGTTGCCAATACAATTTTTACAAGCTTTAATTTCGTCGCACCTGTCCCGTTGTCTATCTGACTGTCTACCTGTAATCTAATCTTACGAGTTAAATTTGACCCACTGCCCGGTTTCTGATTGAGCTGAAATTTTGCACGCATAAGTATATTGCGTGACAATGCAATATTATAATAACATGGAGCTGATCTGACGATGGCGCTGGACGGTAGTTATGGCATCTCTGTGATAAAACAAAATAAACCAATCAGATTTGTACTTGATTGATTCGTCTTGAGAAACACTTTTACTTTTTAGGTCATTGTTGTAGATAAAAGATTCTTTAATATTCTTTTTAAATATTTACTTTTTAAGTTTAAAAATGTACCAAATCAGTCAATCAGTTGAAAAGTTTCTAGTTCGGGTTGGACTACCTGTTTTTGTAAAATACAAATAGGCAAAAACACCGTATTTGGAAAAAAAAATTGAACGTCAGAATGTCAACTAACCTTGTCAATCTTCAAAACGGTTAGATGAACAACCGTTTTCAATCCCGAACACGGCATTTGACTGAAAACGAAAAATAAGAGAGCAAAAAATATCGGGATATGAGAAATAGAATGAATTTACTTGTTTTGGTTATTCCATTCAAAATACTGTTGGGTTGATCAGTTTGCTCGAAACGTGCTCGAAATATATTTTTTTAAAGATCGGTAAATTGTTAATTCAAAATAAAATACTCCCATGCAGATTTAAAAATAAATAAACTGAATATAATTTGAATCCATACTAATATTATAAATTTGAAAGTAACTTTGTATGTCTGTTACCTCTTCACAATTCAACCACGAAACCGATTGAGGGATAAAATTTGGTATGGATTATTTGTAGATCCGAGGAAGAACAAAGGATAGGTTTTATCCAAAAAAAATCCACTAAGGAAATAGAAGGGGGAGTGGAACTTTGTGTTGTAATATTATTTTGTCATTGCGTTCTCGGTCTTCAGCATTATTCTTTAGCGTCATTAACAAACTAAACCTTACTCATTTATCAAAAATAATGTTTGTTTAGTGCTTTAATAATATTTAAGTTAGATTTACTTTAAAATAATCAAAATTAAAAAAAAAAACCTTATATTTTTGAGTATTTAAATACATGATATAGGTACATACCTAGCTAACATATACCTTCACGTTACAAGATAGACTAAACCGAGAATCTTAAGACATAAACGCCAAAGGAGATGGTGCCCCCCACGGAACAGAGAAATAGGTGGAAGTGCCAAGTGGGCGTGGCGCGCGTGTCATAATCCGGTAAAACTACACAAGATCGACCGACTCCGTACATCAGTCGTATTCTAGCTACGTGTTGAGATCGTTTTGTCCGCCCGACCAACATTTTTTTCGCTAAATATGCCGTGTTGTAGTGTTTTAGTATGTAAAAATAGCAGTAAGAACAAAAATAAAAGCAATGCAGGTATTTCTTTCCATCAGTATGTAAGATAACATGCATTTTCTTTTAAAAAATTACGAAAATCATTCTGGTACGATCATATTAACTAGGTAGTTCTAGAAAGTTCGTTCCCGTAAGTTGTCGCTACTCGATTAGTGATGTACAGATTTTGCTATTCGATTAGTGATGTACAAATTTTGTCGATGAACTTCGCTACTCGATTAGTGATGTAGTCGAGTTGGATGCGGGTTTATTCGATAAAATAAATCAAAATTTCAGGTATAATTTAATAGAATAACGCAACGATTTTAAGTAATATATAGACTTATTATAAACATGACCATTTTCTAGTATTTTTATTGCAATATTAATATTAGTCTAACCTTTCGAATTATTTTTAGGCCCAAATGTAAAAGAAAAGTGGATAGATGCAACGGGTAGGGTTAACTGGATGCCAACTAAATCAAGCACCATATGTTCGGAGCGTTTTAAAGAAAATATTTTATATCTAATTTACTTAAATATAATAATTTAATCCTAATCTATATATATATAACTCAAAGGTGTCTGACTGACTGACATAGTGATCTATCAACGCACAGCCCAAACCACTGGACGGATCGGGCTGAAATTTGGCATGCAGGTAGATGTTATGACGTAGGCATCCGCTAAGAAAGGATTTTGATCAATTCTACTCCCAAGGGCATAAAATAGGTGATGAAAGTTTGTATGAAACTTTGCCAATTTTGAACCGATCGGGCTGAGACTTTGCATGCATAAAGCTACTATGACCTAGGCATCCCTTAAGGAAGAATTTTGATAAATTACACCCCTACGCGAGCGAAGCCGCGGGCAAAAGCTAGTTTTCTTATAAAGGTTGTCCTTTATGTCATTTTTTTCTGCTCTAGCTCCTGCTGCTGCTCCCAAATTTATATGTAACTAGCTTTAACCCAAGACTTCGTTAATGTAATATAAGTAATTTGAAAAAGTCTCCATTTGTATGGCAAAATAAGATTCACCATGCCAAGTTCCATCACTCTTTTTTGGGGATATAAACCAGTGTCCTTTTCCGGGACTCTTAAACAATAAACCTACATATTCAATTTCAATTAAATTGGTAAAGTAGTTGAAGCGTGAAGAAGTAACAGACAGACGGATTTACTTAAATATCACTGTAATACTAGTAATGGATCTACAAAGTTATTGACACAATTCTCTGTATTTTAAGCTCACCATGCTGGTTTGGGTGAAAGGGACAAAAGAAAATAAATAGAATGTACCAACTTCCCGCATTCCCGCGCAGATTTTGAAAGCCGATCGAGAGAATGGGCAAAATGGCAGAAGAGAAATTCCTCTGCCATTTCGACCATGCGGGTAGCAACCCATTACTATTTTGATTCCCTTTCCCACTTTCTCGCCCGCCGTCATGCTAAAAGTGGCCTTTGGATCTTGCGGCCCTGGGCGATTTCAGCTTAAAACCGCAAGACTCAAAATGCTCTGTATGTTCCATTCCATTTGGGATTAAGATCGCTACAGGGATAAAGGCGGATTTTTCATGTTCTCAAAATAATAGATCTTTAATCATTTGAGACTGGCTTCGCCCACGATTTAATCTGTACATCCATACTAATATAATAAATAAGAAAGTTACGCAGACGAAGTTGCGAGTGAAAGTTAGTGTTAAATAATGATAAGAAAAATTCGAAAAAAATGCCTTTGCGTCGAATGATATCGATACTGTTAATCAATATTAAATAATATGGACATCACTATTCGAGTAGCGCACCTGTCGGCAAGTAGCAGAATTATTTCGTAGCTTGGGATTCAAGTGACGAAAAAAATCTGCTTCTCGACGATAGATGGCGCAATTATCAGACTTATTAATTTGAGTTAGACAGTAAATAGCAAAACGTCGTAAGTACTTTTTGAACCGTAGCAAAATAAACCTTATGCTTGAGACGTAATGTCGTTTTTAAAATGTAGGGTCTATTGACTTAGGCCAATATTGAAATAAATACATTCGACCAATCAAACGAATTTTTCGTATGTGTGCAATATGTGATTATTGGTTTATTTGTGTGAGTTTGGCGACGCTTGTTTCTTAACTAATTTAAGGCACTTCCACCTATTTCTCTGTTCCGTGGTGCCCCCCATAAATAGAAAACGTAAACCATATTAACGTAACATTATTAAGTTAAACCTAATATTAAAACCTACTATGAGATTCGTGCATAATATTAAAATTACCATTAAAAAAAAGAAATACATATATTTTTTGTTAATAATAATATTTTCATTGTTGCAAGTCGTGTTTCAAAATATCGTTATAAGATTATTTTTTAATTAACTACATCAGAATACAAACGACAACCAAAAAATTCTGTAGCTATATTATTTTGCTAGCAAAGTTTTTAATTATTTAACCCTGAACGCTACATCGTTCGAGTGTCGTGGGAATGGGCATGTGGGGTCCCGCAGACAGCAGACTGCTTGTTTGCGGGTTAAATTATTTTCTTTCCACAAACGACTATTAATACTTTAGGGTTAACCAATCTGGCAGAGATAAATTATTAAATTGCACTGGAGATACATTTTTGGAGTATTGTTTTTATTTTGTGCAAAAATATAATTCAGTAGTCCTTGGTAAGTTTCAGTATTGAATTTTTGGAATATTGGACTATTTTATCAAAATGGCGGATATATGGGGGTTGAAAAAAAAATTTTCAAGCACTTTATGTCTACTGCTGCTGTATATAGGCCTCTCTAAAGGATATCTAAAATGATCAATCTGTCCGTTTGTCTGTAAAATATGAACCACTCCTTGAGTTCCGATTGAGCTGATATTTATACAATATGTAACAAAAACCCTGTCCGATCCTTGTAGGGGCAACTCAGACCGTCAATATGAGCAACTTTTCCTATGGGAACAATGCTTAATTAATGCGGCATTGTCATACAAATCCCATAGGAAAAGTTATTATGACGTGACAATCTATCTATATCTATATATGTATCTTTATTCTATATAAATATATATATATTTATTCTATATAACTCAAAGGTGACTGACTGACTGACATAGTGATCTATCAACCCACAGCCCAAACCACTGGACGGATCGGGCTGAAATTTGGCATGCAGGTAGATTTTATGACGTAGGCATCCGCTAAGAAAGGATTTTGACCAGTTCTACCCCCAAGGGGATAAAATAGGGGATGAAACTTTGTATGAAACTTTGTCAATTTTAAACCGATCGGGCTGAGACTTTGCATGCATAAAGCTACTATTTCGTAGACATCCCCTAAGAAAGGATTTTGATTAATTCTACCCCTACGCGAGCGAAGCCGCGGGCATAAGCAAGTGCAATATAATGATGACATGAATGGATTCTTATGAGGGATCTGGATAACGGAGTTTCGGCTTATTATTAATTGTCTTAATCTTGTACTTGTGCCCCACAAGAAAAGCTTGTACAATATTTTTTTTTTCCTAAAACGTAGTCATAGATATCTTTCAATTAATTGTTTTCTTTCTCAGGACGTACTACTGACGCACAATACTGCTAAGGGTATAATACTCACAGGCAACACCAACCTTGCGATAAGAAACATATCGAGACACCAAGCTGGGGACTACACCTGCACAGCATCCAACGTTGAAGGAGATGGGAAGTCTCTACCATTGCATCTTCAAGTATTATGTAAGTGCACACAAAGGTACAAGTTCGTAGCCGACCACAGACAGCGGCAGCAGACGACGTGTCGTTGCGACACTACTTCTACTATCTATGTATGAAAAAAAATAGTAACAAGTGTCGCAAAAAACTGTCGACAAAAAAGACGCAGAAGTGGCAGTTTTCGCTATTGTGCGTAGAAAATCTTAACGTTTTCACTTTAAATTGTAAACAGTAGATCATAAAATGGAAAAAAATATATATATATCTCCGTTTCCTTTTAAACGATTTATTTCAAATGAAGGCAGCACTGGATCTTGAAAAATTCAGAAATTTCCTTATTCTGTTTACTCGTAATTCTTCTTATTGCGGCAAAGTTTTTGTCGAATATGCACTAATGAAATTAAGGTCGGAAGCGATTAAGACCATAAATATAGTATCCATATTATTCGTAGATAATTAATTACTTTATCAATCTTTCTAATAACTCTATCGCATCATAGCAGCAGTTTACAGTGTAATTTCCAAAGTCGTTAAATTAATTTACAATCAATTAGCGATTTCTTACTTTTACTCAATACAGTTAGCCAGCTGACAGAAAATATTAAGTGAATATATTAAGCTGAATATTCACAAAAATAAGACCTTTGCAGGCTCTTTTTATATAGGGGTGTTATAAGTTTGACGGCAATGCCTGGCTGCCGGTGTGGCTTTCTGTGGCATCGTAGCCCTCGAACGGATGGACCGATTTCAATGTTATTTTTTACGTGAATGGAAATTTCCTTACGGTGGTTTCTAACTACGTTTGATGGAAATCGGTTCAGCAGTACAAAAGTTATTGGGGATGAACACTTAATAGTTGGGCTTTTTATCGCCTGGCAAATAAAACTTGTGTTTATTTCGTGAAGCCCTAGGCACACTATCAAGTCTGTGACTCTAATGGAAAGACAGCATTTTGGGTCTTGCGGTTCTAAGCAGACACAGTCCAGGCACAGAATAAGTTCTAGTACTCACGTGCAAAAGTACAGCTCAGAAAATAAATTCGAAGAAATATCCACTGAATATGGTTAGCGCTACGGTTTAATTTAGCTTGCATCAGAACTCCTCACCTCTTCGTTTAGATACCTAGAGAACCATTGCAAGCCAATTTCATTCTTATTACTCTGGACATAAGATTCGTGTAACTGAATTTTTCCCTTCGAAGTGGTCGCCGCGCGCATAGTAATATTGTAGGTATTTGTTCGATACCTAAACGGGAAGCGACAAAGGCCTGGTCCAGGGCCGCAAGACCCGAAGGCCACTTTTAGCTTGATGGTGGGCGAGAAGGTGGAAACAGAAATCAAAATAGTGATGGGTTGCATAGCCTATTAACACAATTACCTAGTGCATTAACACCTACTGGTAGTAACTAGTATTAAACGCTGCAATAATAGGTTTCGATGTAATATGAGTCAAAGACATGCACTATTGGCACGTTACAACCGCATTAGAGGTATTGGAAACCAATCGCTTGGTCATTATCTATCAATTGACGTGATCTTCGAGTAATTGGAGACGTGTTAGAACTAATTGTAGTAGAGTAAGTAGATGAATTATCGGTTTTTGTTAAGTTTCAATGACTTTTTGTACATTATTAGTAGTGTAAGTAGATGAACTATCGGTTTTTGTTAAGTTTCAATGACTTTTTGTACATTATTAGTAGTGTAAGTAGATGAACTATCGGTTTTTGTTAAGTTCTAATGACTTTTTGTACATTATTAGTCGTGTAAGTAGATGAACTATCGGTTTTTGTTAAATTTTAATGACTTTTTGTTCATAATTAGTAGTGTAAGTAGATGAACTATCGGTTTTTGTCAAGTTTTAATGACGTCTTGTACATTATTAGTAGTGTAAGTAGATGAACTATCGGTATTTGTTAAGTTTTAATGACTTCTTGTACATTATTAGTGGTGGCTCTTATTGGTTATTAATCCGTTTGAGTTTTTATGTTGGGTATCCTTTCTGATCAAATATAGGTGCATATTTATTTTTTTATAATCTTAGTAGGGCTGTAATTTAAATAATTAACGAAGACAGTTATAACGAGAATTTGAAATCTATCGATTTTTGCACGGCAATCGAGTAATTAAAGAATACGAATAATTCGGATCATTATCAATTTAAATTTTTACGTAATCACGTACAGATGTCAAAATTGATTTTTCAATAATTTAGGCATTGTTACATTCTACTCGTATGTACCTAACGTTTATTGAAAACCTTAGCTAAATATCTGTTATTCGTGCTTTAAAATTAAAATAACGTGAAGCAGCAAAAATACTGAATAATTTTTGAAAATTAAAACAACACAATACCCGCAGCAGTAAAAATCAATAAGAGATGCAAACATTTAAAAATTAAAAAAAAAAAAACTACTAGTGGCCAGATGTTTTGAAAAGAGAACAAAGGTTGTTATTTTTGTTATAAATAAGAACGCACTTTTAAAACATACTGAAACAATGTTTGTAAATCTTCTATGATGGTCTGGAAGAAAAGAAAAAATATTTAGAATGTACCAGCTGCTTTTTTCCCACGCAGATCAAAGGAGCCGATCGAGGGAATAATGGGCGAAAATGTGAATTATCTTAGTAGGCGATGTGACTAGCAACCCATCACGATTTTGATTTCTTGTTCCACTCTTCTCGCTCACCCTCACGCTAAAAGTGGCCTTTGAGTCTTGCGGCTTTAGGCTTTATCTGCTAAGACCCACAAGATCCAAAATGCCCTGTCTTAATCGTTAGGGATAAAGACGAGGGTATTAAGTATGTACGTACAAAACAACACCCTTTATTGCACAAAATTAATAAATACAGGACATAATTATCTTAAAAACTAGGAAATGCGCAAAAGGCGGCCTAATCGCTAAGCAATTTCTTACAGGCAACCTCCCTATAAAGAAAAAAAAAGACATGTATGTTTGTTTTATATGTTTAATTTTTTTTTGCTTGGTAGTAGAACTTGCACAAATACAATACTAATCTACTGCATATAGAGCTACTACGAAGCTGCTCCTACGGTAACGCTGACAGCCTAACCCTACAAATTATTGCTGTCCAGTCTGTGTGTCCAGTGTATTCCTCGTAGACCGCAAAGTAGGGATTACTGTTAGCGTTGTTAACTTGAGAAATGAAGATCTCTGACTTGTCACTAAGGCTACATACAGTCAGCTTAATAAGTCTTGAACATGAACTTATACTTTACACTATCATGACTTTATCTTAGAAAAAATAATATAATTACTACCGTAACAGATACCCAACGCCATAGGAACTATTGAAGGGCCCGTAAGTAGGCAAAACTGGAAGTTGCGGGCGGGCACACAGAGATGGCAGCACACACGACTAGGAAAAAAGTGAGAAAGAAAGTGTTGAGTATGCTTTTAAAATATTAATTGCATTTGATATAAGTCATATTTAATTATTCAGAGTACTATGCTATTTAAATAGTAGTAAAAAAAGGTTTTAATGTTTTAATTAATATCTATAGCGCCATCTAGTGACAAGAAAAGAAATAATTATGTTTATAAGGCGATGGGGAGGCATGTCTTCGGGCAGTTAGAGCCCTACAGGTTTGACGGCGTAAAAACTTTAATTAAACTTGAAAATAGTACCTATATTTTCCGCTTAATAAAATAACTTGAAGGGAAGATATATGACCATAGTCTACGTACAATAGCGACTTTAGTTTGACCATCGCCTTTAGTACTCGACTGTACCCCATAATTGAATTATAATTGCCGTCGCCTGTAGAAATGTCAACATAATAGCGGAAAATTGATCAATTTCACGTACTTTTGTATGACAATTTCCATTTTCCGGTAGCTCAATGGACTTTAGTTACGTGAGTTATATATTTGTTGTTAAATGAATCTGGGCTTCATTACTCGCGCTCCATTTTCCAATTTTTTTTTTTCTTTTTTTTTGAGAGGATAAATGCAGGCATAAAATACGTTTTTGTCAGTTTAACTAGCATTTATATGGTATGTAGACGGAAAAGAGAAAGAAAATAGTGACGAGTTGTTGACCGCGTTAAGTCCGCCAACAATTTTGTATTGTGGATCATTTTTTTTTACCTAACATAATCTAAACAATCGTTATAAGCAAGTTTATGATCACAACGCGTTGTGGTTTTTTTGTAATTGCCACAATAAAAAACAATCAAGATTCAATGAATGTTTATTCAGTAATTAGACTTTTGCAGGCACTTTTACTCGTCAATAAGTATAATTACATTACATTACCACTACGGGTCGTGGCCATTTTTCGCTCAATGAGCGTTCGGTCTTTGAGCGTAACATAAACACACACAAATAAAAAAAACTTACTTTGGTTCGCTCAACGAGCGTTCAGTCTTTGAGCGTAACATATAGACAAGAAAAAAAAACTTACGTCCATGCTAGCACAGCCTGCAAATTTTCTTTAAAAAGTCTGTTCGCGTAAAGTTGATAAAAGGGCTTCTTAACTCACATCCAATTTCTATCTATACTAAGTACTAACGACTTAAAAGCCGTACAGCGCTCAAAATCGACTGAATCCAGACTGCGTTTTCCACAAAGATACCTGAGTAAACTCCTAAAGAGGTTTAAATTTGGATCGCCGCAGCTTCGGCGCTCCAAAGGTATTAAATACGGAAACTGCTCTTAGATTTGAAGTTGAAAGTCAATAGTGGATAATTACTTTTTGATTGGTATTTTATTAACAAACATCATATTTTTGTTACGTAAGTTTTTAACACTTTTTTTATTAGCTCTCTATGGCCCACAGCTGGGTAAAAGCCTCCCCCCCCCAATTTTCCAAACATTTCTGTTGTTCACTTGGCTTTCCCGATTCATATCAAACAGTCTCAACTCATCCGACCACCTTGTCCTAAGTCTGCCTCTTTTGCTTCTACCGTCTGTCAGAGTCCAGACAGCGGCAACGTGAGTCCACCTTTCCGGTGGCATTCGACCAACGTGACCAGCCCAATTCCATTTTAATCTACCTGTTTTTTTTGCCAACATATATTTCGAAGATGAAAATAGATTTAAATCTTTACCGTCCGCCATTGCGTTTTACTTTTTTTTTTTTAGAATCAGTGCGCACACCCGGCGCGGTCGGCTCTCGAACGGGGAGTGAGGTCCACTGTGGACACGACAACTCACTCACTCTGACCGAACTACTGACTCAGGGAAAAGTTCATTTGCCATCATACGTTCATTCATTCATTCAAACGTCAAACGCACGTTCCGTAACAACTTCATAGGTGGCGCTAATCGAACTATCGGATATAGTACTCAGCCGTTGCAATAGGTGGCGTCAGCAGCACGATATTAACAACAATAATTCCATTCTGCGACATATACTAATTTTGTTATGGAACGTAAGGTGGTATTTCTGACACGATCTGTTTGTTTGATGTCTAGTATGCTACGTTTCACATAGCTCGTTGACAAACCTGCAGTTTGAGCCTTTGTGCTTTGTTTAGAGACCAAGTTTGAGCACTTTTAACACTATCACGTCATTATCCGTAAAGGGGCAGCCAGGGCATTTTAAATCTTGTGGATCTAAGCAAACAAAGCCTAAACTAGGGCTACAAGAATCAAACGCCATTTTTAACATGATGGTCGGCGAAAAGGTGGAAAAAGGAATCAAAATATTGTTATAAGCTAGCCATGATTCGTATTTACGCCTATTACCTCGATCGGCTTCTATGATCTGCGCGGAAAGAGAAGCAACTGGTACTTTCCAAATTTTATTTGAATGGAACAGTTTGAAATGATTAATTTTAGGCATATAGCCTAAAATGTTGCGTTGCTTATTTAAAGGAAAGTATTTCATTTATTTCTGAGTATAAGCAAAGTACCTTAAAAGATATTCGTAGAGTGTTTAATAACGAATGCACCGTATTTATTTAATTAGCGCGATAAATTAGTTCTGTTTAATTTAATCCTAGCTTTCTTAAAGATCTTTTGTTGTATTCATGTACATCTTCAATTAATTTAAACTTGAATATTATGCGAAGCTGTTTTAGCAGCTGTTTAATTTCTAAAGCAATATCTTGATGTTCATTTTACGTTCTGTTATCAGACAAATAAATTCCCTCTATAAATTTTATGAATTCATAATTTATTCAAAACCTTGTGACCTAGAAACACAGCCTAGAAACGTAATTAATTAAAGCTTTATATCTTTTAAAAATATATGATATGATTCGACTAAAAATAAAAGTTAAAAGAAATAAGTCTAAGGACCGTGAAAAGTTAAGCGTCGTAATGTAATATTGTTTTAAATACAAAACCAAAGGGCAAAAAACAAATTTTTAGGTTCAGTTCAAAACGAATATCCAAAGAGTTCTAGTTCATATCGAAAAAAACTCGTGACATTTCGTCGCACTATTAACGTTAAAATAGGTTTTATTAATAAAAGTCAATTTAGTGAAATATTCAAATAAATGTACACAATCCTGTCTATGTATTATTGAAATATGCGCTTTACAAATTAATATCTTTACATGTTACAAAATAATTTTGTAATTTATAATTCATAAAGTGTAAATATTTGAACAAAAAAATAATAATATTGTTTACCTTCATTTTAATACCAAAGCAAATTTTAATATAGTATAGGTACTTTTATTCCAGATCATGTAAATGTATGTAGATTAAATTCTATTTTTTCTCTGAATAGACTTAACTGTCATTAGGATTCAGGATATTTAGTATTCCAGTCTTTGGCGTCGAAAATTACTGAAATCCGATTAACGTCGAAGTTTTCTTAATTCTCTCGCCCTGTAATACTAGTAATTATACTGAGCGATCGCTCCGAAGCATTTAACAACACCCTTTACAATTAAAATGACTTCCCTCACAAATCATTAACTTAAAATGAACTCTAGTAACAATGGATTAAAGTTGCATTTTGTTTGCAGATGAACAGTTGTAGAAAGTTAAAATTATTGTAACTGAATAAAAAAGAACTATTATCACAAGAGAATAAAGTTGAATTTTGCTTGCAGATAAACCACTGTGCCGGAGTAAGGAAATAAGAATGATTGGAGCAGCACTGCTGGAGCCGACTAGCGTGGTGTGCGAAGTGGATGCCTTCCCCCCACCTGATACGTTTGAATGGACCCTGAACAACTCGGCTGGTTCTTCAAAAGTTGATCCCGTAAGTGGTTTTCATGTGTGTAAGTGGTCAAAATTGGCGTCAGTTTTTTCAAGCTTCCTTATTTCACGCAAAAAAGCTTGATGAATTTAATGATGATATCAGCCATGACATACTACATGATTTGAATTACTTTGTGCAATTCCGCGCGGATCAACTTTTGAAGCTTTTTTTTTGATTGTGTGCGGAATTGCACAAAGTAATTCAAATCATGTAGTATGTAACTTTGACTTCCGCAAAGTAACACCTGAATCTATTAACTATCAGCCATGACCTTAGATCAAATACACTATTATATATAATTGAGTAGAAATATTTTAAGAAGTCATTCATTCGATCATTTTGAACAACTTTCCACAATAAATACTTTTTCTAAATCTTTTGCTGTTATGGCTGCACAACTTTGGAACAAACTCCCTAAGGACATTAAAGAGTCGCGTACTCTGCATTCCTTCAAGAATAGGATTAAATTATTTTATGAAAGTTCCTGACTTGGATTGAATCAAATATGTATATTTTTATATATTATGTATGTATAACTGATATTGTAAGTATATATGTATATATATTATGTATGTGTATATCTATATGTATTATGAAATTATAATTAGTATTAAGTGTTTTAGCGTGTAAGTATTGTACAATGTTCCACCCCACTTTTGCAGTTATCTCCTCTGGTTGTAGGGTTGACTGGAAGAGATCCCTGACAGGGATAAGTCCGCCTTTGTACTATTGTGTTTTTGTTTTACTGTATTTACTGTATTCATTTATTTATCTATCCATCTATATAATAAATGTATATTGATATACGAAAGAAAAATTTACATCCTTTTTCCATCCTAGATACCACTTATTTCAATTTGTATGAGAATCTATTCTTTTTCGTTTTTCGATAAACATTCATTGGGTTAAGTTTTCCAAAATGATGGACTGCATAAAATTCTTGTTCTGAATTTAAAAATTGCCTTATTGATACAAGGCCAGGATGAATGAATCAGCGTGCTCGAACGTGTCAGCAATTCAGCGTATCTATAGGAGCTCGGTGGCCCGGCGGGAGAGCGCATTACTAGCGCTTTCGCAAGTTGGGCGACACCGGGCGTGGTCCGCACTTGGATGGGTGACCACAAGTGGCACAAAAATTTCTCAAACTCCTCCTTTTTCGGAAGGCACGTATAAGCTGTTGGTTCCGGCTGTCATCATTGTATGGCAGTCGTCGAGCTATGTCAGATGCCTTTAGGCAGCCTGAAAAATCTGACACCAGTGTTGGCGACTTACATACATGAAAAACAACAAACAGCGTACAAGCTACAAAACAACAAGCTTGAAAAATCGTCATTTTCATGATAAAAATTATGTGCACTGGTTAAAAAATATATTTTTTATGTCCGACGACTAGATTATTCAAAAATAAAGTACCCATGTTTTTCCGTTTAGCAAAGTAATAAAAAATCACAAAGCGTTGTATCTTTGTGATTTTTTATTACTTTGCTTGAAATTTCGGAGTGGTCGTCACTTTTGGTTAAAAATCATAGTTTATCGGACTTCACGCAAAATTGAAATGCGCTTCTATTTTTTGCTAATAAGAGAAAAGAACAAATACGTATACCATACTTTTTAATTATCTACCTAATGAGCCAAAAAAATTTTTTTGGCCCTCGTACCTAATATAGTGACGAATCCATCCATGTTCAGACCAAATAAATGTTAAGGAATATTTAATATTTTAAAAAATTATTCTATATTTTATAATTTTTATCAAATAAACAATTTAAAAATTTATTTATTTAGATTTATTATTTGAATAATATTTTTTTTATTGGAACGAAGTTCCTTACGGCAGGCTTGGAGGAGATAGGGATTTTACTGCGCGACCGAACTGAAAAAAATGTGATAGTAAAACCGTAAGGATGACCTCGTTAAATGAGACGTGCGCAGGCGCGACAGTCGTATACACAAGCGAGTAGTGTATAATACCTTTGAGCACGATTTTTCTTTTGCAAATTGTGTCGATTCTACATTAGCCGAAGGAACTTCGTTCCTACCTGGTATCCCACGACACCACATTTCTTTTTTATTTTAATAATTTAATTTAAATATTAATAGGAATTTCCCAACACTTGTATAAGTACTAATAATGAGTACTCTAACTAGTTACGATTACCACAAAAAATCTAGGAAATTTATTCATGTAGGTACGTCTGCAAAGCATTCGAGCTCCCCCGTAAGCTTATAGTATTACCTCAATTATGTCTCATCTTCTTTCATTTGCAATTTATGGCGCTCGTAACGGAGAAAGCATGGCTAGACCGATGATTAACTTATTTCAATGTAATTCTGTAATTTTATTACCGAGAAAATGGCTCTTTGAAGCCATTTGGGTTTTAGTCAGACTCGCATCTAATTTCATTAGGAAAAGTAGCCCGAAGTCAGAGGTTGACTTTGTTTAATAAAAATAAAATACTAAAACTTTTTAAGAGTACATAGATTAACTCGATCTGATCAATTTTATAACATTTTACAAGGAAAGTAATACGCTCTCAACTATTTTACTTATTAGCTGCTGTACATGAATTTCACAGTAGATATTTATCATGTAAAAATTGTTTTTATATATTTTTACTGCCTGTTTTACGCGTGGTCATAAGTATTTAAATACCACTCGGTAACCACATAGTTTGCAGATTAAAGGTTTTATTCATCTTGTTCTGCATTCTATCCTTTTTAAATACATGAAAAGTTAGTAACTAAACAAGTTTTTATCTCAAACAATAAAATTAAAAGTTTAAAGAACTCCTTAAGGCGAATCAAACGAATCCAAACTCGATGGGGCTGCCTCCTTTCATCACAGAGTTCCTATGGCCACCCTCCGGCTTCGTCATCAGATCCATGTCATCATAACATTGCATTGTCACGCGATATACGATTTCGTGCAAACTACAGCTTAATTGGAAACTAGGAAGTGGGTCAAATTTAACTTGCAAGATTTAATTACAGACAGATAGAAAATGGGACAAGTGAAACAAAATAACTTTTTATCTGTGAGCCGCCTAGAAGCCGGTCGACATGCATTTCTTTTAAATATATGTCTGGTTTATTTTTAACAGACAACAGGATTAAAGGAGTTATTGTACAATAACCCTTTTTATCCTGTTGCTTCAAATTTGCAAGCTTCAAATTACGAATGTACATTCGTCACCATTATAAATTTGAAGTTTGTAAAAATACAAACATCCCCACAAGACTGACTTGTCATACCTTCAAATGATGTAATAATCCCACAGATACGGTTCACAATCAACGCTCCAGAAGGGAAATCAGTTCTGACATACACACCCGTGTCAGACGTCGATTACGGGTCGCTGTCTTGTCGGGCGACAAATCTGGCCGGACAGCAGACCGCGCCGTGTATTTACACGTTACTACCCGCGACCAGACCAGATCCGCCGACCAATTGTACGGTGTATAATCTCACTGATGATTCGCTGGACTTAATATGTTTAGCAGGTGAGTCTAAGTTATTACTTTTGAGTGTGTTAGGGATCAACACAGCTAGTGTCAGTTACGGAACGTTGTCTTGTCAGCGACACAATCTGGCCGGACAGCAGACCGCATTGTGTATTTTTACACGTTACTACCTGTAACCAGACCATATCCCCCTACCAATTGTACGGTGTATAATCTAACTGATGATTCGCTGAAATTATTTGCCTAGCAGGTAAGTCTAAGTTATTACTTTTGTGTATGCTAGGGATCAACACAGCTAGTGTCAGTTACGGAACGTTGTCTTGTCGGTGATATAATTTAGTCAGACAGCAGACCGCGCCGTGTATTTACATGTTACTATCCGCGACCAAACCAGATTCGTCAACTAATTGTACGGTGTATAACCTCACTGTTAATTCGCTGGACTTAGTCTGCCTCGTCGATAAGTCTTAGTATTTTTTTATGTGTAAGGGACCAACACAGGTAGTGGCAGCTACAGAACGATGTCTTGTCAGCAACATAATCCGGCTGGACAGCAGACCGCATTGTGTATTTTTACACGTTACTACCTGTACCCAGACCATATCCCCCTACCAATTGTACGGTGTATAATCTAACTGATGATTCGCTGAAATTATTTGCCGAGCAGGTAAGTCTAAGTTATTACTTTGGTGTATGCTAGGGATCAACACAGCTAGTGTCAGTTACGGAACGTTGTCTTGTCGGTGATATAATTTAGTCGGACAGCAGACCGCGCCGTGTATTTACCCGTTACTATCCGCGACCAAACCAGATCCGTCAACTAATTGTACGGTGTATAACCTCACTGTTAATTCGCTGGACTTAGTCTGCCTCGTCGATAAGTCTTAGTATTTTTTTGTGTGTAAGGGACCAACAAAGGTAGTGGCAGCTACAAAACGATGTCTTGTCAACAACATAATCTGGCTGGACAACAGACCGCGCCATGTATTTACACGTTACTACCCGCGACCAGACCAGATCCCTGGATCAACTAGTGTATAATCTCCCTAATTATTCCTTTTGACTAGATGCACCTAACTTTTAACTTAATTTAACGCGTGTTTTATAGATCGCCAAAAACATTTTAACTTTTATAACACTTTAATTTAAAATATATTTTTTTACGAATAGCATAAATTAGTTCTAAACAATGAGGTTCTTTAGGTTTACTAAGTCTTACTTTCAATTATATGTCGCCCGTAGATTTAGTCTGGTACTTATGTAGCAAGACCACTAAGTAAGTACCCATATCACTCATAGTAATAGGAAACCATTTTGAATGCTATTATCGCCTGGTGTTAGGACAGACAGGACTCCCCTAGGCGCATTTTCGCTTGGCGATCGGGTTTCAATTATAAACGTCGAACTCTATAATCAAATGAGGTTTAGGTTCCTAAAACAACGCTGCACTGATTTGTTTGAATGTCAATAAAATTTTCTCATTTAATAGTTTTTGGTGTTGGCTAACTGACAATTTATTTGTTAAAACACTTAATACAACAAAAATATTATATGATAGGATACAATCACAAAACTGGATATTAGAATAAGTTAATGCACTGCAAATTCAAAATTGATAATAAATACACACCTTTTTTATTTATTATAAAACCTCGTAATAAAAATGTCCGTATATTTTGATTTATACTCGTATTTATTTTACTAATAAGTTAATGTGAAAAATTTATTTAAAAAGAACTATAAACCCATTAAAATAATTTTTTTGATTTTTACTTCAGTTAAAAATTAGAGAAAATATCTGCAGAAAACATGTACAGAAAATGCAAACTATTAAAATTCACTACTTTCTTACAACTTAAATCAAATACTTTTTTCTAAACGTCAAAACAAACATTTACTGTGGGATTTTTATGACGTCATAAATTCTTAAAGTCTAGTCTAGTCTAGTCTAGTCTAGTCTTTTTCTTCAATAATAAATCTAAATCATGTTGAATATAGATATGATCATGACAAGTTACATTATTTTGTGACGTTTTATATTCTCAGCAGTACCAAATATTTTAATTACGACCCAGAAAAATATAAAATTACAAAAAAAAATTGCAGGACAATGAATTAATCAAGTAAAATTACTTATTAGTTCAGGGTTTAAATTTACCGTAAACTGCTCCCGTAATCAGATCCCGACTGAGATTTCTTTAAAAGATTTTAATTAATTTAAATTGGACGATAAACAAGATGGGGCTAGATAAAAATCTTCATCTCTCGTCGAGTCTTCTGTGTTAAAATGGAAAAATATTTTTGAACCAAAAATAAACGAGAGATGTTTTATTTATTTTTTCATTTTGCTGGGTACCTGAGTACCTTCTATTTTATATTGTATAACGGTGAAAATGTACAATCAGAAAGTTCTATTTATCACACCAATATCAATTTCTTATCTATAATGACTTATCATATCACCATTATTGGGATCCCGTCAGAAATGTAGTGATAAGACGTTTTTATAGAAACTAGGTATCTACTGAGTGTTGAAATTGTATAATCTTCTTTCTCAATTTTTTTCCTGTAGATCTTCGATATTATGAATTTTTCAACATGGAAATATCCTCATGGAACTTTACTTTTCTGTAACATTATATTTAGGTACATGGTTTTTAGGGTTCCGTAGTAAACAAGGAACCCTTATAGTTTCGCCATGTCTGTATGTCTGTCTGTCTGTCCGTCCGCAGTTTTACTCAGCGACTATAAGTACTAGAAAGCTGTAATTTGGTAAAAGTATGTATATTAATTATGCGGAAAAAAAAGGTAAAGTAAAACATTGAAAAAAAAAATTTTTAGGTTAGCTCCCATACAAATAAAGTCAAAAATCAATTTTATTTTGTCGACTAACCAATTATGTGGGGTATCGTGGAATAGGTCTTTCAAAAATATTGTGATTTTGCGAACATCGTTTTTCGATTTAGGAATCCGTTTCTGAAATATTTGGTTTTAAAGTGAAAATTTTTGTTAGTGTCCCCCCCCCCCCTCCCCCTTTATCTGCTAAACGGTTATATATGGACACGTGAAATATAACGAAATTTAAAGAAAAACTATCATAGCTAAGTAGGGTTTACAAATTAAAAAGTTACAGGCGATCAACTTATAAAATGTACTCGGAAAAGGAAAATTTCATACAAATTCAATAAAAAATTAGTTTTTAGACGTTGGTTCAGTTGTCTTTGTTTTTAGACGTTGTTCTCAAAGTTGGCATTCATAACTACGGAACCCTACACGGCGCATGGCCCGACACGCACTTGGCCAATTATTATTAAAATATCGATACCTTCAGTGCAAGGTCTTAGAGCATGCATTGTTCTTGCACTGAACTTGCCTAGAGAAAACAATTACAAAATATAGAAATGAATTACCTTTTTATAGTAACTCGATCATTTGATTGCTCGATGTATGGAAAATCTAAACATATTTTATAGTATGTGTTATACATAACAAAATGTAAAACTATAAGAAAACAAAACGCAACCCCTAAGCGGACAACAACTGGGGAATTACTTCAAAATATGCAAACTTGCTTTCCTTTGTTGTCACATCCACATCATTAACGGCTCAGACACTCTTTGTAATTTTTTTTTCTTCATCATATATCCTATTTATTAAACTCATTTTATTTACTTCTCAGTATAGTTAATCCGTATCTATAAATAGTAAGCAGATAGGGAAGTCCCTTTTTCTCCGAACGTATTCCGAAATTTCTTTCCTGAGTAAATTGTTTCTCACCCCTTGTCCATCAAGAATTATCTCGGTTTTCTGAAACATCCTCTATAATGTTACTATCATTTACCCAAGGCCTATTAAGACCGTTTGGTTAGGACTCTTACAGACAAGCGACAATATACCTGCGACATTCGGCGACAATCGCTAACTGTCGCGGACAGTTGCCATACTGTCGCTCAACGAGCGACAGTATAGCCGCAACACCTGTCCACAATGGTTAGCAACCGACGACGACGGTCGCCGACTTTGATTGACCGATTGACACATGTCAATGTTAGATTGAGTCTGAAAGCTCTTACAAACGAGCGACATTATGGCACCTGTCCGCGACGGTTAGCGACTGTCTCTGATAGTCGCTCGATATTTTTTTTACAGTTTGTGACAGATTGCGACAGTCAGCGACAATCGGTGACCGTCGTAGACAGGTGTCGCGGCCTTTCTGCCACTTGTCTGTAAGAGCCTTCAGCCTTAATCTCACATTGACATGTGTCACGCGAACGTATGCTACAGTCGGCGACCGTCACGCGACACAGGTTGGCGATGGTCGTTAACCGTCGCGGACAGGTGCCATGCTGTCGCTTGTCTGTAAGAGCCTTCAGACTCAATCAACATTGACATGTGTCGCGCGACCATTTGCTATGTAGTCGGCGACCGTTGCGCGACACAAGTCGGTGACGGTCGCTCACCATCGCGGCTATACTGTCGCTCGTCTATAAGAGCCTTCATCCTCAATCTCATATCTCAAGGCCTTAGTAAAATAACAACTAACTCCCAAACTACGAGTATATAACTAATTCATTATCTTTTGGAATTTCAAAACTGTTATTTTTTTAGGATACGAAGGCGGTCTTCAGAGTGTTTACATAGTAGAAGTTTGGGGGACCGAAGGGCTGGTTGTGAACGCTAGCAATGGAGAGCCTATGTGGAATCTTCGGAGGTTGGGTGCTAAGCGGCAACTGACCCTGATCGTGTATGCAGCTAATGCTAGAGGGAGATCAGAGCACGTCTCGTTTCCTGTGGAAACTGCTCCGAGATTGTCGCCTAGGACTGGTTAGTAAATTATCTTTTACAGGCATACGCCCATCTAATAGTAAAGTATTAACAAAACCTATACCGATAAAAGTATATCACATCTTTATTTCTAATGGGGCAGACAGCGCATTTTGGATCTAATGGCCCTAGGTTGGCAAAGTCATGGACCGCAAGAGCGTAGGTGGAAAAAGAATTTAAAAAAGTGATGGGTTGCTAATTGCATCGCCTTATAACATAATTCGCATTTTCGCAAATTCCGCCTCTTGAAATCTTTTAGTATAGTATATTTGACCAACACCTATTTATTTTTTCTATAGCAAAATAAGTTTTGATTGGTGGAGGTCACATTGTTCAAGAACGATGTGGCTAAAGGCCTAATTACTGACTAACTTGTTTCTTTGATGAATTTGTGATATAATTTATTGAACGTTAGGCTTCGAAGCAGCATTGCTAAGTATTCAACTAGGAATAGGCTATAAGCACATAGATGTTAAATGTACTGATATGACAAAGGGTAAAAGGAAATGGAAGAGAAGAGAAGAAATTGGTCTTTCGTCCAAAATTGTGCCTTCCACCCAACTTAATTAATAGTTTTGTTATAGAGTTTAATAAAATGTCCCAATTGCTGTCCCAATCCCACGTGAAGTGGAATAAGGTTAGAAAGAAGAAAAAGAAGATGTTAAATGTGTACTTTTACTTGCAGAAGCACAAGAAGCATGGGAAGTGAACTGGGCAATAGGTGGAGTGTTAGGGGCCGCGTTCACGGTGGCATTTATACTATGTCTGGCGTTAATTGCTACCCGGATACGGCACCGGGCGCGGGATTACGAAGGTTGGTATACATGTCTGTAACTATCTTTATATCTTTTGACTACCCCCGTGGTGTAATGGATAGCCTAAGCTGACTCCATTTGAAATTAATTATTTGAAAGGAAACGGAGATATCATTTAAAATTGTGTCTTGATCAATAACCCTTTAAACTATTTTTTCTACTCCTGTACTGTTATTTTTCTTTTATCTGGTCACCAACACTATTGTAATAACATTGATATATAAGTATAAGCACATTGATAATATATGATTTCAGAATAGTCTATAGTCAGCACATAAATATAAATACATATAAATATATAGGGACAAATCACACTGATTGAGTTAGCCCTAAAGTAAGTTCGAGACTTGTGTTATGGGATACTAATTCAACGATACTATATTTTATAATAAATACTTAAATAGATAAACATCCAAGACCCAGGACAATTTGAAAAAGGCCATCTTCCAACTTGCCCTGACTGGGGATCGAACCCAGAACCTCTGGGTGGTGGACTAGCATGGTGACCACTACGCCACGGAGGTCATCAGCACATGTGTCGTTATTTGCCCAAAAAAATACTCCTAGACCTACAACTTTTTTTTCTTTACATCTATCATTCTGCAAACATAATAACAACATTTTTTAAACATAGTCATTAGGAAAATTCAATAAAAAAATTAAGTTTTAGATACCACAGATACCTCGTATCGACCAAACATATGTTAAAAATTTAGATATATTTTTCTTTGTTTATTTTTGTATTGTATTAGTCGTAGAAAACGTATTGTATGCAACGTTGTATAAGTACGTAAAAAAATGCTCGATGGCGTCTCGTTACGAAGGCTCGCATTGTAATCTGCGCCACTCGCATTTTTTAACCCTACTTATACAACTGTTGCATAAAATACTATTACGAACTACTTGTTTACAGTTTAAAGTGAGAACGTGAAGCTTTCTTACTTTAAACTGTAAACAGTAGTTCATAAAATAGTTTGAAGGGTTATTTAGAGCTTGGTCAAGACAATAAAAAATTAAGTGATATACCCGTTTCCGTTCGAATAATTTATTTCAAATGGGGCTTTTCATGCCACTCCGGAGTTTTTGGGGTCAATCCGACCCAGAAAAGTGGGGAAATAATATTTCTAAAATTTGTTCTGGGTTTAGGTGTTTATTAATGTATGTATTTGCTATAAAGTACCTATGATGTCGTTGAGTGAGTATCTCACTACACAATTTTGAACTTACCTTGATGGGGTTTGCTCAATTTGTGTGATTTTTCCTCATATATCTATTTACTTAACAGAAATATTTTTATTTTATTGCACTAATTTTGACAACAAAGTCTGTCTATAATATTGTTTACATTCCCCGTGAAAGATAAGGTGAAAAAAGAAAATTTATTTTACAATCCAAATTACAATCTCGTGATCAACTGTCGAATTTTTTGTGGGATCTCTAATTTTTTGTTGTACCACATCTTTCTTTGGGAACTTAATCATCATGTTATATCATGAAAAAATGATGGAAAGGTCGAATAACTAGAAAGAAAATGACAATGACAATACCGGGCTTTATGAGTACTTATAAATAATTCTTGCAAAAACTATTACATACATAATTACAGAAACATTAAAAATCAATTCTTTTCACTTCTTAAAACATTTTATTAAAACATGAGAAAATATATCACTGGATGATACTTCATACATGATATATTTTCTTATGTCATAGTTCAAAAAACAATTATTTTAAATACACTTTGAAATTTTACAAAAAAACGGAACCTCGAGACCCTTTATTTATTTACAAGTAATTTTAACTCGCGCAAGCAAAAATCCAACCCCGCCAACTCATTAACCCGGCGGCCTGGTCCTTTTCGTCTATAATTACATGTAATTAAATTTCACAGTAACAATACCATCAAGCAAGAACCAAAAAACAACTTTGCCCAAACGGATTTCACCCCACGGCCCTGACGAGCGAAACCCGGACTTAATACCGTTAAGCAAAGGTAAATATTGCTCTTTTGAATTTAATTCCCCGTATTGTTTTTAATTTACCTAAAGTTAACTTAGCATTTAAGTGTCTGAAGATAAGGATTTTAACTTGAAGTAAAGTAGAACAGCAATCCTTCTTTTAATATTTAAGAGGTGTGCTCTTGTTGGTGGACTGCTGGTACAAGTCTCTGTTTCTTCCGTTAAGTTCTTTATTTCCTTATACCCCTTATAAAAATCTATCTATATGCGTTATCCAAATTAGTGTATGACATAAGATGAAAAAGTTGCGAAAATGATTTTCGATCGAGACCGCGTAGTTACGCCCGTCCAAAACCGCCGCGATACTCGGAAGTCTAGCCGGCCGGCCACCGTTATGCGCCGCCGGTACTATTAATACATCTCACGATTTTATTTACAAGTATTATTCAATTTTTTATTTCAAATTTCTATTTTAACTAACTAATTAAATCTTACTAACGATTTTTATGAAGTGGCCTTCGGCTCCAAAACCAATGAAAAATCACCGTGTATGATTTTCACAAAACGTTGAAAAGTAACAGCAGTCCAATCTTTTTAAATTTCTTCTCCACTTTGTTGGGTTCATGGCATCTTGGATGACCGATTACATGATCATTACCATATATCATTATTTTTCTTGTAATTAAAGAGCTTGTTCTAGTTGGTGGAATAAAATGGAGATGCCTCCATTCTTCTCTTTAATTACATATTATTATTGTATTGTTGTAAAGAAAAAGCCGAAAAGCGTACCCTGATCTTTAAAGCTGTACGCTTAGGTTTAAGAATTGTGTGTGGTTTTTGTATCTAAAAAGTTATTTTAGCCTTGGTTGCTAGTCTAGTTAGAATGTTATTGGTCGATGCATTTAAATAGCCAAATAACAAAATGGAAATCTACGTACTTAGTACAATGTTATGTAATTGAGCTTTTCCACCTGAGCTGAAAACTTTCTTTGTTCAAAGAATAAACTTTAATAGAAAAGGTAAGTGTCACCACTTGGCTGTGTTGCTATGCTGCAGCAATATCCGGCTATGACCAGACTTAGCGAAAAACTCAATTTTGTTTGCATATTCAATCGAACGCCTTATACAAACTGTATTTTTCTGAAGTGGCTGGATAGGTTTTCAACAGCGGAATTTCTACCTTGATACCTTTAGAAGAGCGGCCATTGCTAAAAATATATATATAAAAAAATATATCGAAAATAACTTATTTTTAAATAAGGAGGTTAACTGATAAGTTATGTTTTATACTTTAACAGCATATTGAGTCCACCTTTGCAACAACTATACATTATATAATAATCATTTAAAGTAAAATAGTCTTACATCTCAAAAATTCAATATCATTAGGATATAACCAGAAGCTAACTGAAGTTTTTTTGAAAGCAACATAGACCATCATCATTAGCTGCATAAATACTCTTCAGTGCGCCAAATTAACGAAAATACAAGAAACAGAGGATAAAATAGTAATTTACTCCAGTCAACCTTTGGGTAAAGAGAGAAGTAAAATTTAATAAATAGGAGTTAGACGCAAATAGTCTAAATAGCAAATCGTCTAAAACGTTACGTATCTCGTCAGAAAATGAGGTGGTTTAAAATAATATTTCAACAAAATTATAAGATTATCTGAACGAAAACTAGTCTAAACCCAAACTCGTCTAAGTATTACGTGGTCTAATGCTATACTTACTTTTTGAGTTTATATTTTTGTGTACTTATTATTCAGATGAAAAATATGCGTAAAGAGATTTAAAAAATGTTGTGGAAATATTTATTTACTAGTCAGATGAGCTACAGACGTATTTGCTTACTTAGTTATTAATAAAATAAAGTAAAACACATTTTGGCCAGAGTACTTATTTAAAATTAAATAAGCCCAAATTCGATGGAGTTACGTCGTTATATTCCAGTTCCATCTCCGTGATTATGCCATACAGTCTACCATAAAGTGCTTGTCAAATCAAACAATCAAGGAAAAGCAAACGAGTCCTTCTCAATGAGGTTATGTTTTTTTATAACTGAGTTCTGTCAAATATCTCCCAGCTCCATTATCAGAATAGCTTATTGCCATAATATTGTATTATCATCCGATTAAGGGGCTACATGAATTTTCCGGGGTCCAGTGCTGCCCCTATTTCAAATAAATCATTTGAATAGAAATGGAGACATCATTTAAAATTCTGTCTTGATCAGACCCTAGATAACCTTTCAAACTATTTTATGAACTACTGTTTACATTTTAAAGTGAAAACGTGAAGCTTTTCTACGCACAATTGCGAGAAACGGCCACTTTTGGCGTATGTGCGTAGAAAAGCTTCACGTTCTCACTTTAAATTGTAACCAGTAGGTCATAAAATAGTTTGAAGGGTTATCTAGGGTCTGATCAAGACAAAATTTTAAATGATGTCTCCGTTTCCTTTTAAATGATTTATTTCAAATGGGGGCAGCACTGGACCCCGGAAAATTCAGGTAGCCCCTTAACACAAGTATGCAAAAATTTCGCTCAATTGGTTGAGAAAACTGGTTAAAAATTGCGTCGCCAGTTATTATGACTTTAAATATACAAGATACAGTTAAATAAAAGCTTGTAAAAAATATAAGGGTCAATAAAGCAAAAGCCCCAAAACAATCTTCTAATAAATTAAGTTAATGTTATTCTCTTTTCCATGCCGCATTAATTCTGTTTAAAAGTCTGTAAAGTTTCGAAACATGTAGTTTGCAACTTGTGTTATTTGTTTATGCTTTGAGCAAATTGTAACGACTTTCAGCCAAAATACAGATTTCAGTTTCTAATTTAAATTTCTTAGCACGTTTGTTGACCGAGTAACTTTTAAAGTTTGAAACATTGTTAAAGCAAATGTGCGTCACACAATTTACGTTTTTTAACTTTTATTCTTAGTATACGATTCTTTTTTGAGGGTACCATCGTGGTGACAGAGTTGGCCAGCCTAGAGTCTGTATTACCATTTCTAGCCGTTTCCAGGTGCGCCACGGGGAGGCTCAAAGTCAAAGTCAAAGTCAAAGTCAAAATGTTTTATTCAATGTAGGATAAATTTATCTCTTATTGAAAGTCATTTTTTTAAATATTATTTTAGTGCTTAAGCTAAAAACTACTAGCGTTTCGGAACGACCACTGCTGATAAGATTACGCCGAAAGAAACCCAGTTCAGTATTGGTCCTTACCCAGCCTGATGGGCTATATTACAGTTACAATACATATTAACACTTTAGCTAGGTATACATTATACTATATATTCAAACAATACAATAAAATTAAATCTCCTATCATGCACTCTACCGCCTGCACCCTAGATGATTTACTTAAGGGTCCCCTTACTAGACAGAATCAGACTTTCCCATACAAACGTAGTCTAGTTTTTATTTTGAAATGGCATGTCAGATATTGGCAAAAAATACACTTTCAACGCAATTGCATATATTAAGGCATTAAACTCGTTTTCAAAGTCAAGATATGAACTTAAAAGAAAATATAGTTGATTACGTCACATTTGATCATCAGTATGGAAAACATTGACACTTTCATATTTATTTCAAGTTCATAAATTTGACTGAAAATCGATATATGCAATTAATTTAAAATTACAAAATACTGCCGAAATCTCACATGCCATTTCAAAATAAAAGCTAGACTACGTTTCTATGGAAAAGTCTAAAGTAAGAGGATTTTTAAGGCTAACGATTAAGCCGCCTAAGTGGCCCACTACTGGCACAGAATAAGTACTAGTACTCTCGTATAGAAGTCTTACTTAGAAAAGAAATTCAAGGAAATATCTACTCAATGTGGTTAGTGCTATGGTTCAATTTAGCTCGCGTCAGAAGTTCTCACCTCTTCGTTTAGATATCCAGACATCCATTGCAAGCCAATTTCATTCTTAATACTCTAGACAAACGATTCATGTAACTAAATTTTCCTCTTCGGATTGGTCGCCGCACGCATAGTAATAATGTAGGTATATTTTCGATACCTAAACGGGGAGTGACACAGGCCTTTTACTGGGCTCATCAAATATAAAGGAGAAAAACTTGAGAGGTGTCAAGGGACACCCGGATGGAACGAAGTGAAATATAAATAGGTCTAAATTACATCCAAACTCTTTTGTCGATGCGTTCTAAAATCAAGTTTTTATTATCTTCATTTTGAATGAATAAAAAGTGTCGTTACAACTTTTGGTCTTAATTTTTCCGTCTAGCTCCCTTTCGCAACGCGCGATAAGGAACTTCGTTCCAAAAAAAACTATCGACACGCAAAAAAGAAGAAATATAAGTTTTATCTCCATTGACTATATCAGAATATGGTTCGTACCAGGTACACAAAAGCGACAATACCTTGTCTGGCCTTTGAACGTCTTTGATAGTCAGTCCGTGGTATGTTACAGCTAAAGTCCGACTTTGACGTCACCAGTCAGATGTGGACTGGTGACGTCAAAGTCCACATCATCTATACATTCTTCAAAGAAAATAGCGTTTTTGCGAGTGAGATAGACATATTTTCGTAAAATTGTTATATCTTCGTTTTTTAACCAATCCTTATTTTGTTTTCACTGTTAGTAATTTACTTTTGAATATTTATGGAAAAACTGGTTAGATAACAAATATTTTTTTCATGCATATACCCATATTCATTATAATTATACTCGTTTTGAATGAATTATGTCATATTATTTCCCGTACTATCATGGAAGGTGAAAGTCAGTTTCTGTTATAAAAAAGTCTAAACTGCTATTTAGAAGACAATTTTTTATTACACTTCAGTTCTGAGCAAGTGCGCCTCCGTGCATAGCACCGCATATGAGAATTAGCTACAGATGTTACCCTAGCCGAAGTAATGGCAACTTAAAACTTGAAATTTCGTGTTTTGCTACGCGATGAGACTTGCCTCGCCCTACTTGGAAACTTTCGTTATTAGCTGAGAACTACGTTTTGCTCCTTTCTTTGGGCAATCTTATGTAAAGCAACATAGTTTGACTTTTTGTAGATATTTAAGCTACCTTAAAGCTTATTGCAAATAAATTAACTTCATGAGAAAGTAATTAATATAAAATTGTTAATAAAAAGTACATTTAATCTCAGTAGCAAAGTTACTAACATATTCTCTTCTTTTTCTTAGAGTACCTCTCTAACTAGTGAAGGTTGACAATCAGCTTGGTGAAGTCTTCTTTGTTCTTAGCTCGGCGGAATAGCTCAGCAGCGCTCGCTATCCCGGTCCACTCTCGGATGTTTCGTAGCCAGGATTTCTTTTTCTTTCCAACCTTTCTTTTCCCTGCAACTTTGCCCATCATCATTAGCTAAAGGAAATCGTCTCGCTGATGGCGTAGTACATGAACCAGGTATGAAATTTTACGCCTTTTCATCGTTGGCATAAGAGTGCGCTTTTGGCCAATTCGTTTCAGAACTTTCACGTTAGAAACTTTCTGCGTCCAGCTAATGGACAGCATACTGTACTGGTTTAAAATATTGGACTATATTGAAAGTCTAGATATTTGGCATAAAATAAAATAAAAAATATATTTGGTGATGCATGTCATATTAAATCAATGTTCAGAATCTATTATCATAAAAAAGTAATAATTTTAAAAAAATATAAACTTACTTGCCCTCCAAACTAACAAAAACGATTTTGATAAAATTACTATGGGAACATCTGACAAGTATAACCCTTTTAAACAAAAGAATTTTCTAAGTCTAAGTCTAAGTCTAAGCGTCTTCGTATATTTGGTGAACATACATAAAAAAAGATTGCGACAATTTGATAACCTCTTCCTTTTTAGAACTCGGTTAAAAAGAGCCCCATTATTTTCATTGAATGCATTCTTTTTTGTTGCTATACAACCTTTTTCCTTTAAAATTATAATAACTATGAAAGCCCATTTCCCCTCAAAAGCTTAAACTGTAAGGAAATCAACGTTCCTTAAAAAATCAGAAAGCTGTTTACCTTAATTAATTCTCCTGAATAATCTAATACCCTTGACCGACTTTTACCGTAAGAATTTCGTGCAAAAAATAATAGACTGGCGAAGAAATTAAGCTTACCTTTTAGTTTATATCCAACAATGTACAAGGTTATTGTAAGGGAAGTAGAATTCATATTCTAGGTTAATGTGTAAAATTAATTAGAAGTTAGACTGGTTAGACAATACGTGACATTTGTCAAATAAACAAAAGTCAACGCAATCTCAAATATATAAATACATGAAGTAATTTTGTAGAGTCAAAACTATTTTTCATCACTCTCGGGAAAATAATTTATGGAAGACTTTTTATATTAGAATACTTTCAAGTAAATTTTCATTAATGTTTTATTTGTCAAACTGTTCACCTGAATAAGTAGAAAAGTAACAAAACGTTTTATTAGTCAGAAATCAGGTTAGAGTCAAATTGCAAAAGTTTCAATTATATGCACAGAAGCAAAAGAAATGCAACGAACTGGCATTTATTCAAAGACGTCCAGTTACAATGCAAATGATTTTAAAGTCTTGGACCTAAGAAACTTGAACAATTTTCAAGTGTTAAGAGGCATTTCACATTTGGTTGGCTGTCTCTTTCGCACAATCAAACATTTTAAAGATTATTAAAACCAAATGTGAAATGCCTCTTAAGAAGTATTGGTACCATAATTGTCATGTCATTATAATTATACTCGTTTTGAATGAATTATTTTAGCTAAATGTAACAAAGTTGTAACAAAAATTGTAGCTAATTATATAAGTAACTGAAGTATTATTTTTTTTTAATTTAAGTTTATATTGTTTTGTATCGTATTTCTATATTTCACTATAAAAAAGAAATGTGGTGTCGTGGGACACCAGGTAGGAACGAAGTTCCTAAAGAAAAATCGTGCTCAAAGGTATTATACACTACTCGCTTGTGTATACGACTGTCGCGCCTGCGCACGTCTCATTTAACGGTTTTATTTAACGAGGTCATCCTTACGGTTTTACTATCACATTTTTTTCAGTTCGGTCGCGCAGCAAAATCCCTATCTCTTCCAAGCCTGCCGTAAGGAACTTCGTTCCAATAAAAACATAACTTTGTGAATTGCACTAAAGTTAAAATAAAAAGTCACAATTTCGAATCAGAATTTTTAATTTGTATAGAAACAAAATGCACAACAGGTTGAGAACTGAATAAGCGATTGCATAAAAACTGCTCGAAACTGCGTTAGGCGAGGCCAGTTGCTGACTAATTATTCAGGGTTGCTGATCAAAACAAATAAAAGCGGAAATAAACAGAGGCTGTTAACTTTATCCGCAAGTCTTCTTAGCTTTAGCTAATGAAATCTTACAGTTTTATATAGCCACACTTAGTTAGCATTAAAATATTGTAAAAACTGCGGTTTTCTTCGTTTAGTGAAACTGCTTGCTGACTAATTTATTTAGGGTTGCTGATCCGAACAAATAAAAACGGAAATAAAGTAGCTGCTTACATGACTCACAAATTTTCTCATACTTATTTTGCATTTAAATGATGTAAAAACTACGCTCAAAACAATGTAACTGCTAATGAAATTTGAAATTCTGCAGTTGAAATCGAAATTGAGTAGGTTTACTTCTTTTGCATTAATTGTAAAAACTGTGCTCAACTTCGTTAAGCCAGACTGGGTGGTGACTAATTATTCAGGTTTGCTGAACAAATGAAAGCGGTAATAATAACTTGACCTGAAATATTCTGAGCTCCTTGCTCTTAGCAAATTAAATTTTACAGTTTTATTTTACCACACTTATTTTGCATTTAAATAATGTAAAAATTGCGCTTAACTTCGTTTGTCTATGGTTGCTGACAAATTATACATGCCGATACAAACAAATAAAAGAGGAGATAAGCAGTGACTGCTAACTTGACCTGCTAATCTTCAAGCTTTAGCAAATGAAATTTAAAATTTTAGTTTTATATAGCCTCACTTTACTTCGTGCTTCGGTTGCTGACTAATTATACAGAGTAGTTGATCCAAACAAGTAAAAGTAGAGATAAACAGTGGCTGCACTGCTAACTTGACTTGGCTTAATGAAATTTGTAATTTTCAAGTACTTTTAATCAACATTTATAATTTAAACTAGTAACTTAAATAACTTTAAGGTAAAAAAGCCCTATCAAATTGCTGCCCCGTGGTAATGTACCCAAAAGGCTGATTACCTCGTTGTATGGTAATACTTATATTTTCATGTTAAGTTTTTTATTATTAACTATTTGATAGGTATATAAACGATAAAAAGCTGACATATAGGCCCACTTATTTAGCTTTTTTATAGGAGCATATAAAATCTACTTCTCGTAAACAGGCATCCTCCAAAAAAATTAGAATTTTCTAAAAACTGATTGCGTAAAAGACACTCCTGCCCGTTCTCTCTAAAATTATACCTCCATAAGTTGCCTGTAGAAGAAAAAAAGGGAGGTGTGTAAATAATGATGACTATACTCCATTGTCACCACCCGGCTATTATAAAATTTGAAATAATAAAAAAAACTAAATAATGCATAGGTATTTTTTTTTCAAATCTAAAAACTGACTTCACCCCCAAACTACACAACCGATTTTGATAAAACATCTATGAAACCACCTAACAACTATATTCCCTCAAACAAAAAAAAATGAAAATCTGTCTAGCGTTGTAGAATAATCGGGGAACGTACATAAAAAAAAGATCGCGACGAATTGAAAACCTTCTTCCCTTTCGAATTTAAAAACAGCTCGAAACTTCATTATGCGAGGCTGTCGGTCGAAATAAATAAATAAAAGTGGAGATAAACACTGGCTTCTCTGCTAATTGGACCCGCTAATCTCTTTAGCTCAGTCTGATGCATTTTCAATGCAAGCGGTCTTCGACGGTTCCTTGGTAGTAATTCATAGAAAATCACTGCCTTGGCAGTTTTAATCTGCTTTTTTAACCATTTTTAGGGTTCCGTATAAAAAAATGAAAAACGGAACCCTTATAGGATCACTCGTGCGTCTGTCTGTCCATCCGTCTGTCACAGCCAATTTGCTCCGAATCTTCTAGACCACATCAGGTTAAATTTGGTAGGATGGTGTAATCCTACGACCCAAACATAGATGTGCAAAGAAAATATATTTTTTTTTTAATTAGGGTAATTTTCGAGGGATAAATTAGGAAATTTAAAAAAAAGTTTTGCAATCCTCACTGTATCATAAATCAAATGAAAGGACTTGTGATGAGTATCTCGAATATATTTTTGTTATTATTTTAAGGTTAAAAGCTTTTATTATATTCTTGAAAAAAGACGAAAATTTACCAGTACCAGTCCCCTGATCTTCGAAACTACTGAGCCAAAAATTTGAAAAAATAAATACATAATACAATTTATTACTTGTAGATTACAGGAAAAATAGTAAGAATTATATCAACTGAAAATAAAGAAGTAAACTCAATCTAATACGTTTACTTACGGAAAATCTTTGGTATTGTGTGGAACCCTCTCCACGCGAGTTCAACTCGCACTTGCCCTGTTATTACTTTTCTTTTTAGACTTTTGTTCAAAATTTGAGATTCCACCTAGCGCTTTGATGATTTTAGAGTAATAAGGTTTAAAAAGTTATATTTTTCACATAAACATTAAAAATCATATTTTTATCAACCTGGTTTATATATAAAAACGTTACTACCCGGTACCTGCAAGAACTTTACAGCATGTTATCACAAGTAAAGCACTTCATAGAAGCGGCATTTCATTTATGCCTAGTACTACAAACGAAACTTTACATCCGTGAACAAGTGAATGTGTAGGTGTTTGCCCGCTAAAACACTCGACAAGGCGAGAACGGGGGAAAGGCACGGGGACGGGGAAGGGCACGCAAATTGCGCGGGAGTGTAGGAGTTCTGTCCTGTATGAAATACTTATTCTGTGACGTGGTTTTCCTTACAAGTACATTTTAACAACATTTCGTAGCTCTATGCTACAAGTGTAATATCGTGGCAAGCTACGAGTTTGTCGTAGACGTGCTACGATACGAGCTACAAGCTACGAGATGCTGGGCACTCAGCGCTATTGTAAAGCTTATGTAAGCTTAGTGCTATAGCTCCATCATGTTTTTTTTTTGCAAAAATGTTTAGTCGTATAACACAATGTTTGCTATTATTGTATTGTATTTTTTTGTTTTTGTAATGCATCTTGTATGTATGTTTGTGCAGGTCAATTCTTGCAATTCTATTTTCGACCTGTTATCCTCAATCGATTGAGCAGAAATTTGGCATACTTGTGTAAGTTGCATGACAATACAATAATGGAGTCAATAACCTGTTCTAATGATGAAGTCGGGAGATATACGACGGAACTCAGTTATAAAATAACCAGCAGGACTCGTTTGATTTGTCTCGACGAGCACTTTATGGTAGACGATGCCTAGGGTCTGATCACGGAGACGGAAGGTGGTGGACTCAGTAATAAAACGATGCAACTCCGTCGAGTTTGGTCTTATTTCATTTGTCTTAGTAAGTACTTTAGCTTCACAATAAAAGCTTAAACATAAAATGTAACTTTTTCAAAAAAACTTATACAAATAATTTTGCCATATATAGCTTAGTGCGTTTTTGGGCATAGCCGACTAAAACAACTTTTTTTTTTTCTATATTTTTGAACTAATCAGTGGTTTAATTTTAATGTGCAAGGTAAAATTCCTTCTTATTATTTAATTGACTATCCATTATTTTGCTAAGCCTGGGCTTAATCATAAGTTAATTATCATTTAATTTTTTATATTGACGACCTCGGTGGCGTAGTGGTCACCATGCTAGTCCGTCACCCAGAAGTCCCGGGTTAGATCCCTGGTCAGGACAAGTTGGAAAATGGCCTTATCAAATTGTTCTAGGTCTTGAATGTTTATCTATATATGCATTTGTTATTAAATATTATAGTTGAGTTAGTATCCCATAACACAAGTCTCGAACTTACTTTGGGGCTAGCTCAATCAGTGTTTTTTGTCCCTATTTATTTATTTATTTCTGTATAGTTTTATAATCTGGTAGAAATATTCACTAGATCGTCAATTTTCATTTTCTTCAAGCATTAATACTTATGCATTTTCCATAACACTACGTGAGCATAAAAATATATAGTATTAATAACCTAATTGATTAAAATGTCTAATATTTACGTACTATAGGCGAAAATTCTGATCAGGTTTCGATCTATCATCTTCAGGGCGAGTATTAGGAGTGGCAACCCGATGGTGTCTCAGCGCGCTTTGCAGCTTTGCTTTAATTTTAAGCCGTTTTAATTACCAAAGTGATAATGTAAAATAACGTGAGTCAAATTGTCTTAGATAAGTTTTATTGAAATAAGTAATTGACCGAACGATCGAAGCGTCTCAGTTTCGAGATTGGCCAAATACGCTTAAATCCGGCTGTCAGTCGGTCTGTCTGTCCGGCTGTTCGTTCTCGCCTACAGGTCGCATTTCTTAACCGATTCTCGGGAAATTTTGTGAGAAGGTTGGAAAATTAAATAGAATTTTTGACGATTCCGTTTTTTAAAATTTTTAATGATGGCGGAAATATGTGGGTTTATAGCGTTAAATTTTTTTTTCATATCGATTTTTTATAAACATGCCATAAAATTTTTTTGATACCCTTATTATGACGCAACGTTTTTGCCTGAACATTTTTTTTCTATCCTAAACACTTCAACGGGTTAGGATGACTCGCAAGATCAACACCTCACAGAGCCACTAGTTTTAATAATTAGTTTTAAAAATATTAAAAATAAGTATATAGTAAGAATTTTAAATTTCCAGTAGTACTTAATTTTAATTTTCAATGCTCAGGCGTCGTGAACTGCCTGCCCGAGCCGCCTTCGTACTCAGCCATCACAGCCACTGAGCCTAAGAACTCAAACAGCGTACACAGCATGCAGCGCACGCCGAGCACGCCGAACACGCCGCTCACGCCGCACGCATACACTGACAACCAGGTTGGCAATACTAATACCGCTTTTATAGAACTAATCGTTTGCATGTTGATATTTTGTATTAGATGAAAAAACAAATTCTTGCATGCTAGTCAGGGAGTAAAGAAAAAATTTGAATATACCTACCAGCTGCTTTTCACCTAACGCAGATTGTAAACGCTGATCGAGGGACATTAGATAGCTACATCGTCTATTAACATGATTTGCATTCGATCGACACATCACTATTTTGATTCCCATTTTTCAAACCCCATCAAAATAGAGGGGTTTTATAAGTTTGATGCTTATATCTGTCTTTGTGTCTGTCTGCATGTCTGTCTGTGGATCCTGGCTCTCGATCAGATGAACTGATTTCAATGTGGTTTTTTACGTGAAAGCAAATTCACTTGCAGTGGTTTTTAGCTATGTTTAATGAAAATTTCTCCAAAAGTTGAAATATGTAGCTCTGCTACTGTAGATGTCATTCTTGAAAGTCGGCGGTTTTTTTTTTTTTAATTTACATATAATTTTTTCACCTAGCATAATAACATGCTCAAAGAGGTCTGTAGTTCTTGCGGCCCTAGGTTTTGTCTACTTAGAGCTGCAAATCCCAAAATGTTCTCTCCGTCTGATAATTAGGGAGAAAGATGGCAATTACAACGTTTTTGTGTAAAAAAAAAAATCTGCTGGCAAATCAAAAAAAAAAAAACCGACGAATACATCTACTGATGAGTGGTAGAACTACGTATTACAACCGATTTAAAGTGGAATTGATATCCATAGCGCCATCTATTAATTGCCAGGTAAATTGAAAAAACTCCGACTTTCAAGAGTTAACTCCCAGTAAGTTTTAAATGGTTAAACTGATTTTCATCAAACATAGCTGCGAATCATCGCAACGAAACTTGCTTGCACGTAAAAAGAACCGCATCTAAATCGATCTATCCATTTGAAAGCTACGATGAAACAGACAGATACACAGACTGACAGACGGACAAAAAGGCAGAAGGGGAGACAGACCGACAGACGGACCGACCTTAGGGTCAAACTTATCGAGGGTTTAAAAGACAAATATAAGTTAATTTTTAATTAAATTATTAACACACATAGCAATCCGCCGCGTGTTTTTATATATTACTAGCTAAACATTTTACGACTTATTTCAACCCCTTAGGGGATGAATTTCCAAAAATCCCTTCTTGTTGCACACTTACGTCAATAACGTAACGTCTGTTCATTTCTTTCTTCTAGACTCAGCGGTTTCAGCTGTGAGTTAATCGACCAAGCAGCCAGTCAGTTCTTTCTTTTATACCTATATTATAGAAATAGAAAATTTACAACATGTTCCTAAAAACTACATTAAAATGCTTAATAGTTTCTGAGTTTATCGTTTACAGACACGCAGATAATACGCGTCAGGGGACATCGTAATATAATTAGTATGGATAATAATGAGATACTTCTAGAAATTGTTTACTAATTAAGAAAGTAGGTACTTAAGTATACTAACATATCAACCTTGTACTACTTTAGGTAGAATCCCATATTAATCTGCTATAACGAATTTAATGAATCATATTATTCGTGGGAATGACAACATACCTACGAAATAATGCAAAAAAAGTAAAAAAAAGTATAAGAATAATGAAAAAACATTTAATGTTAACTAATAACTTTCATATTTTATTGACTCGGACGTCATAAGAAGTTCTAATACCGGAAATTGATCGACATATGTACATTACTTATTCATAATCGGATCATCCGTACCAATGTAACTCGAACGTCGAATTGAAGTATCTATATTATCTTCTAAGGGTTAATTGATCTCATTATCCTACCAGATTAGTTGTTGCCTGAAGCTACTAATAAGGGGTTCTATGTTAAGGCTTGTGAGCGAATAACTCTTGCCAAGTAGAGCGTGTGAATGCCGAGTTAATTTAAGTTAGCTTAAATGATAAATCGCTTGTGAGACTTGATCACAGAGTAAAATAGTACACATATAAAGCACTACGAATAAATCCTCGGTAGTCTAGTAGTCTAGGCGTTCGCCTTGTGATTCAAAGGTCGTAGATTCCAATCCCACTAGGAAGCATACTTTGTGAAAAGTTTCTTCCAGTCTGGTAAGTATGCTGTTCCTCATAAACGTTTTACTAACTGTTTTGAGCCTATAAGACGGGGCAACTAAGTCGCTCTTATTGCGTAAGTTTCTATGGTAAAATCACTTACTTTATTGTATGAGGAAATATTTTTCCTTACATACATTATGTATTCAAATATACACTGTGATGGTAATGTTATTATACCTATTTCCTTGAATTATTCTCTGAATGAGTCTCTAGGTCCTAAGCCGTAAATAACACAAATTGCCCTTTTTTGTAAAATGAAGATAGTCTGAATATCGACTGCACTCCCCCATAGCAGTATGCCGTAAGACATTAAGCTATGAAAGTAACTAAAGTAAACTACTCTAGCAGTTGCTACATCTGTCAATTGTCTTATTCTCTTAACAGCATAAGCTGAAGAACTAAGCCTATTAGAAATTTTAGATATATGAGCGCCCCATTGAAGTTTAGAGTTGATTGTAATTCCTAGGAAGGTAGTTCTTTCAACAAGATCGAATTTTTCGGCATCTATTAGTATGTCAACGTAGGCTTGTCTCACATCAGGAAGAGAAAATCGAATGCATTGGGTCTTTTTTACATTTTACATAAAATTATATTGTCAGTTAACCAATCAGAAATAAAAGACAAGGTGCTGTTCACCGCGCTAGCATCTGTCCTATGACGGTCAATTTTGAATATTAGCGAGGTGTTATCAAGGAACAGCACTATGTTTGCCTGTTTTTCAACCATGTAAGGCAAATCGTTGGCATACATTAATAAAAGGAAAGGTCCTAGAATTGCACCTTGTGGTACGCCGATTTTAACATTAGATCCATGCGATTTTATGCCGTTTTTATATCATCAGCCTGAAGCTTATCTGTTAAATAAGAAATGAGGCGAATGAGCGACAATCTGATACACTATCCTTGATGGGGCAGACTGAGCAATTTATGTATGTATGTTTTACAAGACAAAGAATATTATAACAGACTAAATATATTTTTTTATTTTTATTTTATTTTTCGTGTGTGTATGTGATTTTTCAGACTGCCCAAAGGCATCTGACATAGGTTGACGACTGCCATACTCTAATGACAGCCGGAACCAATAGCTTATGAAGCACGGAAATCCTAAAAAATCGTAACTAATAAGGTGTGTTATTTTTTTGAATACGATGTAAATATTTAGATGTGTAATATAAATAAAATTAAAGCATAGATCTATACTTCATGTAAATATTTGATCTTAAATTAAGGTGAGATAAAAAGTCTACATTTCTGTAACCTCCTATATTTACTTCTCAGGCTGTGTAGGAATACAATAATTAACTCAGGAGATTGTATTATGTCGCCTTGTAAAATATGAAATGTATATAAATGATTCACATGGAAACCAAATACATATAGTTGAACATCCAAGACCCAGGTCAACCTGAAAAATATAATTTTCCATCTTTACCTGACCAGGGATCGCACCGGGACCTCCGGTGTGGTAGTCTGGCATGACTAGGCCACAAAGGTCGTCAAGATGTGCTTTTGTTTCAATTTGTCTCTTAATAAACGTGAACGTAGGTAACAACCCTTGTTTCTATTTATACCATAAAGAGAGATATCCTCAGTATCTCACGTAAAACGAAAACCATGTTTCAATAGAAACATATCGTCGGCAAACGCGAACGTCATCCGACGTGTCGTGCCTACACTATGCATCTTTAAGTATGTTGACCCTCGTTTAGCTCCGAAAAAGCCTTATGAGACCCTCTAATAATTAAGTCACACTTTCGGAGGGTCTAGCAAGAGTGATAAGGGGAAAAATATGACATCGGGTCAGCACAAATTGACGATATGGGTCAGGATTTTTATACGTTTATGGCAGGATGTATTGTGACAAAAATAGAGGCATTTTCTACGTCTTAGAAAAATTTTTGACCGTTAATTTATGTTCGACAGAAATTGTATATGAATGTCATGTTTTGGCTTTCCTCTTTTAACGTTTTATAGAATTATTACCGCATTGCCTATTAATATGATTCGCATTTTCGCCCTTTCCCTCAATCAGCTTTTATGATCTGCACGTGAAAAAAGCAGTAGGAATAATTTAATTATCTACTTTTCTCATAGACCAGACGAAGTAAATAAAAATTATTAAAAAGATTAGTGTAAATTAAATGCCTGCTTTGCTTTATTTATGTAAAAGCTTTTAATTAAATTGCAATGTATCTTGTATGTATATATGTTTGTTTAGATCAAATCTTGTAACTCAATGATAGAGCTGAAATTTTGCATACTTGTATAACTCTAATGACAATACAATATTATGGAGTCAATTGGCTGTTCTGATGAGGGAACCTGGAGATATTTTATGTTATAAATCAAGATCACTCGTTTGATTTGTTTTGAAGAACACTTTACGGTAGACAATGTTTAGGGTCTGATCACGGAAACAGAAGGAGTCGATGGAACTCAGTAATGAAACGACGCCCAAACCCGATAGAGTTCATCGAGTTTGGACTTATTTCACTTACTAGTAAGTTGTTCGGCATCACAATAAAAAGTTTACATATATTTTTTAAACCTTATTATATAGAATAAAAAGACAAAGGCAAAACATGTCTTAAGGAAATTAAATATCTATTTATACTTAAGAACAAATCACTCTAATTGAACAAGCCTTAAACTAAATTAAAACTTACTATTGTGTAATACTAACTCAATGATAGTATATTTTATAATTAAATAAATACATATACTGATAAACACCCAAGACAACTCGAAAAGGAATATTTTCCAACTTGCCCTGGCTGGGAATCGATCCCAGTTGATTATTAGTTATAGCAAGCGTTTTTCATTTTTTATATCTTCGACGGGTAAGTTTAGGAACGTAACTAATTGGAGACTTCAGATAGATATATACTATATTTTCTTTACAGAGTGACTCTGGACGCAGTGGCATCAACGGTGCGGTGAGGTCACATCGAGAGGTCGTCACCACGAGGACGCCCTTACTGGCCGCCCATCAAGAAAGTTGCGTGTAACGTTCGTAAGGTTAGAGTAGGTCTAAATTGTTCCCAAATGTTCTAAACTACGGAGACTTTACATTGAGAAACAATGACATATGATTTAAATTAAATACTTATTTGAATTTCTTTATTAGATTAAGTCGAAATTGTTCCAAAAAGTTCTATATTACGGAGACTTTAGAAGGAGAAACAATGATGTATGTTTTTGGATTAAAGATTTATTTGAATATAACTTTTTTGGATATTCTCTTATATTTGTGGATATTATTTGTAATTAGTGTGGAACTTTTTCAAGGATATTTAATTCAAGGGAATATGCATGAAAAAAATATGTGTTATCTAACCAGTTTATCTATAAATATTCAAAAGTAAAGTACAAGCAGTGAAAACAGAATAAAAATTGGTTAAAAACGAACGAGATATAAAGATTTCACGAAAATATGAATATATCACTCGCAAAAACGCTACTTTCTATGGCAAATGTATAGATGACATGGACTTTGACGTCACCAGTCCATATCGGACTTCTCTTTCTAATTGAAACTTTAAAGTATCACATGTTCGTCGCTAATTAGGATATTTTAAAAATTCTTTCATATTCGTTTAAGGATTTTATTAAGCAAATAAAATAAAAAACATGCATATTCCCTAATATTGTTACAGAAGGGAATCTCCTAGGGTCTCGCGTGGCTGCGGGCACCTGCAGCAGAACGGGGGAGAGGTGCGAGGACGGGGAACGGGGACGCATATTGCGTGGGACCTTAAGAGATTCCGTTCTGGATGTAATACTTACTTATTACTACTTCATTTTGTAACTGTGTGAGTAGCCATACAAATGTGTTAGTAAAGTTCAAAAATTGAGTGGGAAAGCGCGATAATTTTTTCCCTATTTTTATTTAGCTTATTCTGATACGTTTTTATGGGGAGTCGTATTTAGTTTTGTATTTTGCAGTTTTTGGACATAACAGTCAATATACTGTGTCTGCTTTTAAAATCTAAGCCTTTTAAAATTAGTGGCAAAACACAAATTTTGAAATGGTAAAGTTATTATATTTTTATGTCAAAGCGTCATTTCCTAGAGTACAATAAATATAACGAAGCCAAATATGTATTTACATAGCTTAAATTTAATTTTAATTATTTTTAGAGAAGTATTAGTGCAGTAGTTGCATTTATTTAATAATTCCTTATAATCTTACCTATGATTAGGTTCTGTTTATATTAAATACAGACTATTAGTTTTCCAATACAATCAGCATAGATTTCTTATACAAGTATTCCGAAATGTGTCATAGAACTTTCAATTAAAAATAAACAATTTTTATAATATATAAGTCCACTAGGCATTTGTTAAGGGCTGTTAGGAAAATTTGAGACAATGACTGATACTGATCAAATTGTAAATATTGATATTCTTTAGTTTAAACTTAAGTGTAATAATACTTCAAATAAGTTTAGGTAGGAACTCTAAGAGAGGAAAATGGTAATATAAATTTAAACCACAGGCTCTAAGCTAAGTTTTAACTGATAGATTTAATATTTATAAATTGTGTTATCTAATATTCCCTAAATTTATTTAAATTTTGTTTGTGTTTATCGCACAATGTGTATGTAAAATATTTCTCTGTAAATGTGTATGTAATTGTAAAAATAATTCACAACTATGATAATAACTGTTCATGATTACGAATGAATTTTGATTTAAATTGTAGAAATATAACAAAATGTTTATATATATTCATTTCAGTATATTCAGTCTTTGTTTCTTTTAAAAATTGTACAATAACTAATTATATTTTTTATTACTAAAATGAATTGTTTAATATTACAAATTTGTAGATTGTTTGTACTTATAGTCCGTGATTATTTTTGTTCTAAGATGTAAATTGAACACAAAAATTAATTTTTTTTTTGTTTTGATTATTATTCTCAAGAAACTAAAAAAATCGTGTCAATTTACACACATGAAATTGTTAATTATTTCTTTAACCTTTTGTGTGTGTTGTACCAGATTCTGGTATAAATCAATTGTTTTACTATTGTGTCTGGTTTTTGCAACACATAAAAGGTTAATTTACTATACGATTCGATTGCGTATTAAAGACGGACTATGTTAAGAAATTTTATCAATTGCTCATGAATTTATTACCTACTGTTGCACGGAATTACATGAATAATCTATAGAAATGATAAAATAAAATCATTTTTTATTACATGTGATTCAATAAAATATGGAAATCTTCTTAGATATTTTATTAATTATTTAACCCATAACAAGCCTATACCCGATTTAAATAATATATTACATACATTCATAAGCAGTAATTCGCTGTAAAATGCTTTTTTATTCATTCATATCAGTGACGTGCACAATTATTTTTGACAAGGTAGGCAATCTTATCTAAATTACGACAACGGCTGCCTATCAAGCAAAATACATTTCTCGCTAGTCAAAACAAATGTTTATTCAGTAATTAGACCTTTACAGGCACTTTTACACGTCAATAAGTATAATTTATGTTACGTGTAAAGTATATTAAAATTTAATTTATTTTTAAAGAAAAGCTACCGATACCAGTGCTTCGTAACGACCACTGCTGAGAAGAAACCAGAAGGGTTTTGTCATATTATTATTATTGTCTTTTAATAATTAATACTTAGAATATAATACAATGTTGACACATTATAACATGTAATGCTTGCGAACAAGTAAACAAACATAAATTGCGTAATAAAAAATAAAAACAAATTAAGTAGTCAAAAAAGCGAAGCCGAGCTGACCAGTCCCTCCCGGCAGCACCCGTTCACGAGTTGATGCACGGATCAGCCATCGTTAAACTCAACCATATTAGAGGGAATCCAACGACCCGACCAGCGACGCCACCACCGGATTGGACATTTTAGTGAGCATGAAAAACCCGAACTCGCAGACCTTGTCAAGAGAAAATATTAGTTATACACGTATGTTGGTCACCTATTGATCTCAGAGCAGTTACAGTAAGCTTATTATGTTTTTACAGTAAGCTTATTATGGTAACAGAAAATGCAGCTATTTTATGTTTCATGTGTGGAGTGTAATGGAAATTGTTTAGGAAGTATCCACGCGTTTTTATCTCTTATTGACCGAGCGAACGAAGCGAGTGAGGTCTCCGTTTTAACTTAGCCAAAAATGCTTTGGTATGTCGGTGTGTTCTCCTCTAGAGGTCGCATTTCTCAATCCATTCCCGTGAAATTCTGGAAGCAGGTTCGATAAACATATGATAATCGACAATCGAGCCATTTTTTGGAAATTTTTGAAAATGACGGAGTTGGCACAACGGGCCTAAGATTTTATGGCTCTTTCGACCATTTTGTATTTGTAGTGACAACGAATTAACAAAGGAATTTTATTTTCTATTATGACATACAATAGACGTATATTTTCACCAGCATTGTCAAAAGATGAATAGTCCAGTTTATTTATAAAGAGATCTCTGATCGACTTAAGCGTCCAGAGTTCGAATCTCACCGAAAGGTGTTCTTTTTTAGTTCAATGTATTTATTTTTACCTTTGCGACCGGTATTTCGAAGTTTATTTTAAAAGTTTTTTAAAAGTACGAGTATACTTATTTGTTTTCTTCTACTTTAACGAAATTACCAGTTTACCAAAATTTTATAAGAATTCATTTTCATAACTAAACTAAAAAGTTTTTTTTGACAATCTTATATTGTGAAACCAAAGTGAACGAGCCTAAACTCGATGGGATTACACAGGGATTAACTTTACCCAGGGTAGTGGTCGACCTTGGGTCTAGAGAACTGGCTGTAGGGTAGTAACTATTATTAATCTGTGCTGTAGGTTGCTCTTACGTCGCACTTTCTCGGGCTCGAAGACTTACTGATGTCATCTTGGAGCCCTTCGATTTTGAACGTTTGACAAGAATCAGGTCTATGAAACTCCTTCTGTTAAGAACAGAGGAGGAACAAAGACTAAAAAGATTAGCGGAACGAACTATGAAAAATATATTGTGTAAAAAAATTCTTCGATCTGCAATATTTAAGCTCGCAAGGTCTACAGCTCACAGAGCCACTAGTATATATATAATCATTGATAGTATAGTACGCATTATTCAATAAAACTTTTTTAACATGTATTTTAAATTTTGCCATTGGTAGGTTAACGAACACTTAAATGCTTCACATATTTGCTGTCTATTGACATATTCTTTGTCGATGGACAGCAAATATAGGCACAGGTAGGTGAAGTAGTATAAATTAAGCAGTAAAGCCTCAATCATTAATAGTCAAATGGGTCTTTAACTAACTGTGCGTCTATAAAGCATGAGTTCGTTTCTCAGTAGGCATGACTTGTAGACCTGAGTTTGTAGTGCTTTTCAATTATATACTACCATTTGCTTTCGGCGAAGGAAAACATGATGAGGATTCTGTACACTAGTGTTTTTTTGCTAGATGACGACAGTCATTACGTTATATGCCTTCAGGTAGCTCGAAAAATGAGACACCAATGTAAGCTATTAAAACACTCAGTAAAAAAGAAAAAACAATAATATTTATGAGCAATGGTGTCCAAATCCACGCGTAGGTTGGACCCCATGTTAGCATTTTGATAGAAAGCGGACACGACACCAGAATTGATCGACTCGCCAGTCAATGGCGACGAGATAAATAGCAGCCGCGGCATTGAATGCGTAACAAATGATGCCGCTGACGCCGCATCGCATTATGAGCATAAAATGGCATTAAGAACTGGAAGTACTATCAGAATTTTCAGTATATATACCACGACGGAACTACGGAACCTTATAGATGTCATAATTTGTTTTTTATTAGATAAGTTTAAGAAGAAAAAACAAAAAAATATCTAGGTATAAGTTGTCAATCGTTTTCTGTAAAATGCCATTTTTTAAACACTTAAGAGTCGTATAAAATCATAGCTGAGTTTGTGCTTAGATTAAACATCAGGTCAGCATTTTGATATATAGCGGATTCGATACCAGAATTGATCGACTCACCAGTCAGTGGCTACGAGATAAATAGCAGCCGCAGCATTGAATGCATAACAAATGATGCTGCTGACGCCGCATCGCATTATGAGCGTAAAATGGCCTCAAATGCCGAAAATTCTATCAGAATTTCTAGTATATACTACGCAGGAATCACGGAAACTTACAGATGTCATAAATTGTTCTTAATCAGACGCTTATATTTAAGAAGAAAAAATAAAAAATATCTAATTATAAGTTGTCAATAATTTTCTGAGAAATGCCATGTTACAAACCCATAAAAGTCACAAGGAATCACAGCTATGTTTGCGCTTTGATCCAACATCATGTCAGCATTTTAGTATTTATAGCCGACATGAAACCAAAATTCGACTCGCTATCAATGGCGGCGAGATAAATAGCAGCTACGGCATTGTACGCGTAGCAAATGATGCCGATGACGCCACATCGCATTATATTTATACCATGCCTGTAAATAAAGAGTAAGTTACATTTAGCCAGAATTTTCTCTTTCATGTAGACCATGCCAACCCTGCAAATATAGAGAAAGTTACAGCTAGCCAGAACTTTATGTTTCATATATGTAAGTGAAACATAACTTCGGATGCTTAGCATACAACAGCACTAGTGGTGCCTCCTGCAACAGTGCCAACTACCTATTTGCAACCAGTAGTTGGCAGTAAATTCTTCTAAGATCCCGTTAAAAGTCAAGTAAAGTAACAAGCAAAAATTACTAAATCCACGCTTAAATTACATAAAAGGTGACCATTTGGGTAAGTATATAGCGGACACGATACCAGAACTGATCGACTCGCTAGTGAATGGCGGCGAGATAAATAGCAGCCGCAGCATTGAATGCGTAACAAATGATGCCGCTGACGCCGCATCGAATTATATGTGTACAACAGTTAGCTAGAAATTTCTTTTATATGTTTGTAAGTGAAGCACAACTTTGGATGCTTAGCATGCAATAGCACTAGTATAGCCTTTTTTTCTCGCGGTAAGAAATCCCTTCGGATACCATACTGGTCATAGGAAACCACAGAAAAAAATAAACTGCGGTGTTACCTCTCAGCCGCAAAGCTACTCTCATTATGAGAGGGCATCAGAGCAAGCATGTGTGTGCCTTTCGGCCCTCTCCCGACAAGGACAGGTGCGCTGACACGACACGCGCCTTCCACTCCGGAGGGCTGTTTGACGAACGATGGAATCCCGTTTCCACCGCCCAATCAACCCTCATGATTTGGGACCTGCCCCAGGTCTGCCTGATGGCGACCGAGGCCCACCAAGCCGGCCGTAGAGGACAGAGAGAGCGGCAACGTAACACCGACACTCCTCTTCCCCTGCGGCTCCACAGACACAGTGCCAAGCGCTACGGCCGCGCTTGGTCGCGCAGGATAAGGAGAACGGCTATATAACACAAACATTCTTTCTCCCCGCGACCCCTACCATGGCTATGATGGAAGGAAGTTCACCCTCTTCCCTCACAGCCAGGCCATTCCCAACTGGAATGGCCTCCGCGCGGCCCGGAGAGACCTAGGTCTCGACCCGGGCAATGGGTTGCTCTTGGCTTCCCTGAGGGTGAAGCGAAACGCAGGTACTGAGCCCTCCCATCGCGACAAGATAGGAGCCCGATCGGGGGGGAGCACTAGTAATGCCTACTTCAACTATGCCAACCAGCTACTTGCAGCTAGTAATCGGCAGTAAATTCCTGTAAGATATCTTTAAAGTTATTACAAGCAATAACTAAATGCACGCTTGAATTTTATACAAGAAGACCATTTCGATAAGTATATAGTGGACACAATGTTAATTGTTAATACCAGAACTGATCGACTCACCAGTCAATGGCGGCAAAATATATAGCAGCCGCGGCATTGAATGCGTAACAAATGATGCTGCGGACGCCACGTCGAATTATATGCAAAGGTAACTTTATACGTGCGTCGCGTCGAACGATACCTTTAAATATCGAAGGGTTCAAATTAGCTACAACTGTTACGACGACGTGCTGCCATCAAACTTTTGTGTAACTTTTTTGACGAAGCATCTTGCTGGTGTACATTTGTGGTAATCTTGAGTTAGGGCGGGTAAGTATTTAGATATCGAATATGAAAAGGGGAAAATGGTCTCTGGGACAAATTTCAAGTGGAACAATTTCTCTTCGTACTTATACTTTATTTTATACTTTTAAGAAAATACAATTAAGGTTTATATAATACTTAGCCATCATTCCAGTTTTGTTTAAATTAATTGACTAGTAAACTATATCAATATAAGAGTGTAATGACGTGCAATGCGGCTCGGTCTGTTTTTATGATCCGCACTAGAATAGCTTATCTGGATGATACTACGATATGTATTTATCCCTAACGAGACAGACAGAGCATTTTAGGTCCAACGGCTTAAAGCAGACGGATCTACAGAGTCCAGTATTGCAAGATTCAAAGATACTTTTAGCGTGATTGATGATGAGCGCCACAGTGGAAAAAAGAATCAAAAAAGGTTGCTAGCCGCTTTGCTTTGTCTATTAACGTGATTCGCGTTATTGTCTCTTCCCTCAATCGGCTTTCATGATCTGCGCGGGGAAAGAAGCAGCTGGTACTTCCTAATCCTTTTCTTAACTTCCAGACTAGCATGGAACTAGAAGTATGTATGTCAAATAAACGCTTTTGCTCATTAATCGTAAAAAATACGTAAACAAAGCAGTGGGTAAAGCCTAGTAGTGATACAGTTACCAATCAGCATACTTGGGAACTAATAACAGCAAGTCTGGAATACCGAAGCCTGATATTGCACAAGAATGCACAAATGCATCGGCGTGAATGCGTTTTATGCAAGAATGTTCAAGCAACTGCATTCCATATAGTGAGGTAATGAAAAGTGCAGTCGCACGCCTTTATGTGTCTTATCGGAAAACAAATTGTGTTAGTATGGTATAAAATAAAATGACATTCTCTTTTAATTCCTGTTCATCGTTATCATTTCTATTCAAACTCTTTTTCAGTTAGAGTACAGAATCATAGAATATGTTAACATACTAAAGTTTAGGATAAAGATAGTTCTAAAGTTAAGGATTATTGGAATTATTTGCCACTACATAAATATATTCGAAAAGTGCATTTTTTTTTAAATTTATATAGGGACAAATTACACCGATTGAGCTACGCCCAAAGTAAGTTCGAGACTTGTGTTATGGGATACTAACTCAACGATACTATATTTTATAACAAATACATATATACATAAACATCCAAGACCCAGGACAATTTGAAAAAGGCCATTTTCCAACTTGCCCTGACCGGGGTTCGAACCCGGGACCTCTGGGTAGCGGACTAGCATGGTGACTACTACACCACGGAGGTCGCAATTATTAAACTAGAGCCCCGAACTGTGAAGTAGAAAACCCCACATCAACTTCGTTGCCAACTCCGCATATGTGCGAGGTACGGGGTGCGCGCTGGAGACCAGCCCAATGTGTTGTTTCCCATGATAATTAGGATAAGGGCCAATCGAACAAGAAAGACCAGCAGTTGACATTTTCTGCAGCGGTTATTAACTCACCGTCTGCGTCTTTAGTGAATAACGAGCAGTTATTATTTAATAATATCAATCGACCTTTTCCATGTAGTTCTCAATAGGCTGTAACAGGCCCTTCTCAACCTACAATAAGTACCTCTTGATGAACTGAGCCTGGATTGAAAAATATTCCGTTCAAGAAACAAAACATGTGCTCTGGAAACCCTGGTATATAGATTTATTTAATTTCTTCTTTGAATATGAACTACTTTTATTTATTTGTGAACAAACGAACGCCCAAGCTACAAAATTACTACAAATCTCGACAGCCTAACACTCCATAAATTAATCATATGTCTTGAATAAACTTAAAATATAAAAAATGAAAATAAATAAAATATAAATGTATAATAAAAAAAATAATAAACATTAATATAGAGTGAAATATATATAGTAAATGCGGGGCTGGCACAGGGATTGATATTTTCAATAGTAAAAAAATGCGGTTTTTTTTTATTTATGAATTTTATACATAATATTAATACTATGTATAATTTTATATTCATTTTATTATTTCTGACAATATACCAACTGAAATAGACAAAAAATATTTTTGCCCTACTCGTGACACCAGGAACTTCAGCCGGCAGCGAAGTTGATATCTCAGCAATCCCTTGACCGATTTCGGACATGTTCGAGCTTAAAAATTATATTGGCCATATCTACCAAAATGCCATGAATACCATGAAGCTCCAATCAAAGATTCTTAAGTCATCGTTGAACAAACATACATACATACAAACGACGGATTAATCAAGTAAGATCGGAGAACTTCACTCGCTCATTCAAATATTCAAAGATTTAGTGCCGTTTCATTACTTTTCGAAGATTCAAATGTTTATTCAGTAATTAGACGTTTACAGGCACTTTTACACATCAATAAGTATAATTTATGTTACGTGTAAAATAGATTAAAATTTAATTTATTTAAAAAAAAGCTACCGATACCATCGCTTCGTAACGACCACTGCTGAGAAGACCACCCACATTTTTAGCCACATTGCCCATCACTTAACTATTTTGAATCCTTTTTCCATCTTTTCGCCCACCGCTAAAAGTGACCTTTGGTGGTGCGGCCCTGGGCTCTGTTTGTTTAGAGCAGCAAGACAGAAAATGCTCTGTCCGCCCCATTAGAGATATAAAAACGTGATAGTGTAGAAAAGTATATTTTGTATCCCCTTACGACACCCGTGGGAGACAAAAGAGGTGGAGACAAATCGTATTCTACTCTGCCGTCACCACGCGGTATAGTGTCTATTTACTACCAGTAAAATACATACAAGTTACAGATGTATACAGGTATGTATATACTTATATACCTATATATTATATCGCAAGTATATTTAGTTTTGAAAAATTAACAAAAGAACACTTGCTTTATGATACAAAAGTAACATTTTCCTTTATGGGAAGAACGGTGTATCTTCATGCACATTTCACTGTGCATAAAAGAGAACAATTTTTTACTGTTTTATATTATTCGTGCTGTCATTGCATTACGTTTTATTAAGTCATGTACTACCATCAACTTTTACGAGCGTGTGGGCGCTTGAATACTTTGTTATTGCCTTTAATATTTTTATTGGTTTTAAAATTCCTACGTGCTTATGACTTATGATATGACACACGGAGGGTTTGGGAGTTGTGTTTGTAGTAAAAGTATTTCGGAGATTTTTTTGAGCTTTTATTTTAAAACATGAATGAAGATACAAAGATTCAAAGATTCAAATGTTTATTCAGTAATTAGACCTTTACAGGCACTTTTACACGTCAATTAGTATAATTTATGTTACGTGTAAAGTATATTAAAATTTAATTTATTTTTAAAGAAAAGCTACCGATACTAGCCCTTCGTAACGACCACTGCTGAGAAGAAACGCCGAAAGAAACTCATTTTCACAGTATTGGTTTCCTACTCGCCAGAAGGGCTTTGTCATATTATTATAATTGTCTTTTAATTAATAAATACTTATAATATAATACAATGTTGACACATTATAACATGTAATGCTTGTGACGAAATATTACTTTAGACCACCTCATTTTTGAACGAGACTACTTCCTACTTATTATGAAGATTAGCGTGCGACATTTAGCGTTTTAGATGACTTGCAAAGACTGCGTTTAAGACCATTCGATACTAACTCATCGCTCGCGGAACGATAATGATGTTACCCTAAAGGCGCTGGAATAATATTATCAAAATGATCGATATATTTATTTTACAAATATGTCATTAATCTTAATATACAATAATAGTTCTAAGCCAATTAAAAAATTAAAGTGCAATCTTTCAAACCTAACGTAGTAAGATTAAATCATTGCCTAGCAACAGTGATCAATCAAGGTCACGTGTCGCTGTTCAAAATAGAAATCGCACGCTCAACAAAATAACAAATACACGTGATTTTTACCGAACCCCCCCCTTCCCCCCCTTTGGGGCCTCAAATAATTAATGGACAATGCCTTATTATTAAGATTAAAATATTTTTAAGGTTGCAAATGTTAAATTCCCGTTGCATTTGTCAAATATCCTTTGATCGCACGGTCAATGTTAAGGGCAATAGTCAGTTTAAATTATTATGAGGTAGGTGCATATACATTATTCATCGCTTTAAGAATCCTCTTACCCTAGACTTTTCCACACAAACGTAGTCTACGTCTTACTTATAAACGACATATCAGATTTCGGTAAAAAATTGTAGTTTTAAAGAAATTGCAATTATCTAGGGTTATAATTGGTTTTTTACTTTAAAATTATGAACTGTAAAGAAAATATAATGGTGTAGAAGTTTTCCATAACTGATGGTTAAATATGATATAATACACTATATTCTCTTTAAAGTTCATAATTTTACCATCGGAAACCAATCATAGCCCCAGATAATTGCAATTTCTTTGAAATTACATAATTTTACCCATATCCGACATGTCTTTTCAAAATAAAACGTAGGCTACGTTTGTATGGGAAAGTCTGATTCTGTTAGGGTAAGGGGACTCTTGAGTAAAAATAAGCTCGTGTAACGCATTATTTTACGTAAAAGCTACTTATAGATCCCATTTTTTCAGATACTTAATTTTGTTTGACACAAACTGTCCTTGAATAACACGCGTGTAAGTATTTATAAGAAAAAAGTTTCCTCAAACATGAAGTGTTTATTTTTTGCTGAACAGATAAAAAGACGAAAAGCGTTTTCTTTGAAATATCTCTACTGAAACACCAAAAAAAACTTGTGAAAGAATTAAACGAATATGTGTTTTGTTATGTCGTTTAGGTATTACTTACGTATTGTTTTAAGGATGTCAGCAAGCTTTTTTGGATCTTGAGTCGTGGAACCAAGACTTTGAAGTTTCCCAGTGTTGGGCAAAGGCCTCCTGCCTTTGCCCAACACTGGGAAACTTCAAAGTCTAAATAATTAATTAACCAGCCAAGTGCGTGTCACGTTGAGTTCACGCCACTAAAAACGTCTAAAATCAAATTTTCTAATGAAATTTTCTTTTTCCGAGCGCATTCTATAAGTTGGTCGTTTATAACTTTTTATTTTGTAAACCCTACTTCGCTCTGATAGTTTTCCTTTAAACTACGTTATATATACTACTGCTGTGAATTCAACGCTATTGTCATTGAAGCACAAAATAAGTACTAGTATTCACGTACAGAAGTCTTACTCCGAAAATAAAATCAAAGAAATATCTACTATCTACATAAAGTGGTGAGCGCTGTGGTTTAATTTAGCTCGCGGCAGAACTTCTCACCTCTTCGTTAACCCTTTGACGTAAATGGGACACCGGTATCCCCAAAAAATAAATTGTGATTTTTCCAAAACTGATGATTATTTTTAACCACTGACTACCCTATAGTATTATTTTTGAACGAAATTTTATTTTTGCGCACATTTGGTAGCATTGCGAGCGAAAAAAAAATAAAAAAAAAGGATTATTGTTTCTGGTCGTTTTGGCGCGCTCATGTAAATTATTTTCTAAATGTTTTTAAAATATATTTTTAGTATTTTCAAGATTATTTGTGTGAAATTTAGAAAGAACGGTAAGTAATATTTATGATTTAACAATTATTATTGTAAATATTAATAGTAAGGTAGCTAAAATACAAAAATTGTTGCAAGGGACATCGGCGTCCCAATATGCGTGAAAGGTTGGAAAATGTACATAAAAACATATTACGTTTAGCATTATTTTTTCATATTTATGTATTATTTTTTATTATTTAAGGTACGTAGAGGAACGAGGATATTTCGATTGACAGATGTTGATGTTGATACGACTTTGACTTTGACATGGGCACTACACTGCACCACCATATCACCTAAACCAACCATATCACCTAACCCTACCTTCAGTGACAAATCGAAGTATGAAATGTACATACATACCATTTCATACATTAGGTACCTGACAATGATTAAGGCATTGTATTTCCTAGAAAATGTATACACTGACTCGGTATTATATACAATAGCCAGAATTCAACACATTGTCGGTAACATATGTAGTGACGATGAAGATGCGCTTATTTTGGACGAAGAGGAACAGTCCTCCTTATTACAGGACATGCAAGCTGGGGTCTCAGGGGTGATCATCTAGCCAGCTGATTTACCAAAATCTTCTTCTGATCCTGATGACTTTGGATGAACGGTGATGAAGGCCTTGCAGTGATTGTCCTATGGTCCACCAATTACAGAGTTCAAGTGACGAAGGAACACATATATTATCGGCCTTATAATTTTTCAGATAGTGATTATGAGTTTGGCTAGAGTAATATCTGTTTCAATCAAACCCTGTAACACCTTTACATGTATTTGAGTCTATTGCGATTGTTACGAATGTAAATACTTTGAATTAGGAAGTAATCATTCCAGCCGATCATCGTACTGAGGGTCAATTACTTACATTTCTAGAATTTCGCCAAGTTGTAGCTCGAGTTATGATCGGTAGTTTTTCTATAAGAAAACATGCCTTTCCGCAACCTTGATGACAAAAAACGAGTTCAAAATATGTGTGATAAGAAAAGTTCTTTACCGTCACATGTAATGATAAATGGTGTGCAAAAAATGGTGTAGAAAATCGTACACACAACATATGTTTATTTTGTACATTTGTGTTTTAGTGCAATCAGAAACTGTTTTGTTGATTTTCATATGTAAATATTATAATATATAATCACCTTTTTATTAGTATATGTTGTTTTATTATTATCAAATAGATATATAAAACAAAATACCCAAAATATAAATACCACTAAAATCAGTGAATGCCGACCCTTGACGCATATTGGGACAGCGGTGTCCCATAAAATTCCAAAAAAACCACTGATATGTTTTTATTTTTTATGGTACATAGACTTTTAATACCCCAATATGAATAACCTAATGCACTCATATCCATTAAAATAGTTGTGATCTAGTTTTGTGCGTGAAAGGGTTAAGATACCTAGACATCCATTGCAAGCCAATTTTATTCTTATCACTATGGACAAACGATTCATGTGACCGAATTTTCCCCTTCGAAGAGGTCGCCGCGCGCATAGTAATAATGTAGGTATATTTTCAAAACCCAAACGGGGAGTGACACAGGCCTGGTTGAAGTAATACTTACTAACGAACTTACTTTATCTATGGATCTTTAAGTTAAATAAACATATTTTAAAATGATAACAAAATGTAAACTTCACTTAACTTTGAATCTAAACCCGGATCATTCCAACTATCAGTTCGTTAATATTATTACAGCGCCTTTAGGGTAACACAATTATCCATCCGCGACCGATTACTACCGAGAAAATTCATTATATTAACCGACGTCAGATGTTAATAGCTATTGGTAACCGCGTTGTTTTGCTAAGAAATGTTGACGACATAAATTTAAAAGCGACTGATTGAATTTGTTTGTTCTATTTTAAATTTTTGCTGCAATTTTTGACTAAGACTGGCCTTTAACTCTTGTGACGACGATTCGCCCTCACTGGTGCGGCCTATTTAATGGCGGCGGCGACGGCGACTTCTTCCTCTTACGTCTACGGATCGCAGCCTATCAACAACTAAAGCTGAGTAGTTATTTTTCTGAATATAACTTGCCTCGTGTCTGAAGTATCTCGACCCTCTATAGTTTTTTATACTTATTGTACTTGTGGAAAGCAAAATAAATGCTTATGGTTTCTCCATTGTTTCCTTAAACCTACCCAAGTATAACGCCCACGTTATACTCTTACCGTGCCTAGTCGTTACTCGCCCGTGTGGCTTTTAGCCTAGAATAGGATCACTCCACATCTTCCTGAGGATGTCGTAAGTGGCGACTAAAGAGTAAGTACAAACTCTCGTGCTTCAATTGCATTCCGAAACTGGGCGGCCGTTTGTAAAACAAATGTATTCCCATAAAAGGTTGACATCAGGCAAACATTTACCCAAGTCATCATTTCAGCCGCATAACGTCCACTGCAGGACATAGGCCTCTCCCAAGGATTTCTAAAATGACCTATCTAAAGCGGCCAGCGCTTTCCAGCGACCTTGTATCATTCGTTGAAGTGGCAGTGGGCGGGGCACATCTATCCACATAGATGTGCCCCGCCCACTGCCACTTCAACGAACTAATCCGCTGGGCTATATCAGTGGTATAAAACACTTTACCCTCGGTGGTATAAAACAATAGTCAAATTTTTTCAGTAGATTTCGCATTGTATTTCGGATCCTTGAATTTGAAACCGGGTCATTCTTACTATCAGTTCTTAATATTATTACAGAGCCCTTAGGGTGACACCATTATCGGTCCGCGACCGATAACTACCGAGAAAGTTATATTAACTGGAGTGAGGTGTAGCAGTTAATGTTAACAGCTGTTGGTAACCGCTATGTTTTGCTGAGAAATGTTTGTGCGGATTAGTTCGTTGAAGTGGCAGTGAGCGGGACACATAGCGTGAAGAACCGATGGCCGATGGGGCAAAAAGGTTCTCGAATGGCGACCACGTACTGGCAAGCGAAGTGTAGGATACCCACTCACAAGGTGGTCAGACGACCTGACGACCAAGGTCGCTAGAAAGATCCGTCGTTTTGGAAATCTTTGGGAGAGGCCTATGTCCAGCAGTGGACGTTATGAGGCTAAAAATATGATGATAATGATGTTTGTGACATAGATTTGAAAGAGATTGCTGATAGATTTTTTTTTAACCACGACTCAAAAAGAGAGGTGTTATAAGTTTTGACGCTATTGTCTGTCTGTGGCAACGTAGCTCTTGAACATATGGACCGATTTCGATGCGGTTTTTGACTTGAAAGCAAGTTTCCTTACTGTGATTCTTAGCTTTATTTGATGTAAATCGGTTCAGACGTCCGAAAGATATTGGTGGTGAACGCTTATTTAAATATTGTATTTTATCGTCGTTTACCCCATCTGCAAACGTTTCACTATATTCTCTCCATCCAACGGTTGTCTGAAAAAAAGACGCTCTTAGCGATAAGACCGCCTGTTGTACATTTAGATAGATAGATAAATAGATAGATAACTCTTTATTGTACACCAAAAGAAAAAATGTAACACAAAGAAATAATTTTAAATTAAATGAGTACAATGGGCGGTCTTATCGCTTAGATCTCTTCCAGACAACCAAATGTGTTTTCTGTGTGTATTTTTTTATTTACCTTTTTTTTTATTTAATACTTTTTACCCAACTTAACGCTTGAATGTCGGGTTTTTTTCTAATTTGCCTAGGAAAGAAACTTGTTACGTTTAAATGTAATATCAATCAATATACTGCATGAAAAAAATAACAATTCTGCACGTTTAACCAAAGTAAAATGTATTGATACTAGAATATTCGTTAAGATCATGTCTATGTACATATATTTATGCAAATAAAAAATTTTGTAAAGATTTGATTTCAATATTTCTTACAAATTTTACAATTTTCTGGTTTTTCTTCTCGACGGAAGGACAATGCCGAAGACTTTGTGAAACTGAGAAGAAATAGCCGAAACGGTTTAAATAATTTTCCTATAATTTTACGACCGATCACCTACCTGACGTGAGCCCTTATTGGGAATGCAGTTGCAGCACGAGAAGTTGTGCTTAGTCATTTAGTCGCCTCAAAGATTCAAAGATTCAAGATTCAAATGTTTATTCAGCAATAAGATCTTTACAGGCACTTTTACACGTCAATAAGTATAATTTATGTAACGTGTAAAGTATATTAAAATTTAATTGTTTTTTCTCTTCCGACATCCACAGGAAGAGATGAAGTGATCCTGTTCTAACTTGACTCTTTCTCCATCATTATCATCCGAGCGTATCCCGGTTGCATCCTCAGCGGTAACACTTCAGAGCCCGGAGTTCGGCGCTAACTAAACCAAGATGATTTGACAAGGTTACTGGTTTTTACACAGAGCGACTGCCGTTTGACCTCCGCAACCCAAAGGGCAGACTAACCAATCCTTGAATAGGTTTGAGCAAACCTTTGGTATTCGGGACCCACAGTTTGTATATAGTTCCAAAACAAGGAATCATGTTTCTTTTCGGATAGTCAGGTGATTCAAGCCTGCCTTTCAAGATTGGAAACAATTTTTACAAAGTAAGGCGGGATTGGTTCGGACCCACGACCTCTGAATCAAAAGGCAACGCCTTGACCACTGGACCACGGAGGCAGTCAAGTAAACTTGTCTTTGTCTATCTAGTAAATAATAAATAATAAGATTGAAGTTTACTTAAAGAACTAAATCAACTTGAATCTCCATGTTTGACGTAAGCGTTAGTAACGTGGAATGGGCGGGCGCATTAAGCGTATATACGCTATCGTAGGTCTCCGATAAACGGCGCTGAGGGAACCGCACAATGGCCGCCATGTTTTGTTATGTGAAGTAGATATCCTACAAAAATAGGTAATATTTCAGTGTTTGCCTCAGCTGAAAATCAAGTAAGCTTCAAGTACAAAATCATATCTTTATCCCTGAACATTTTGGGTTTTTGTGGCTCTAAGCAGGAGCCGAGGGCAACTTTTTGCGTGATGGTGAGCGAGAAGGTGGAAAACGGAATCAAACTTATGATGGGTTACTAGCCGTATCGCCTATTACATGATTAGTATTTTCGCCCATTCTCTCGATCGGACTTTACTATCTGCACGATAAAAGAAGCAGATGGTACATTCTGTTTTTTTTTTACTCTTCCAGACCAGCGTACAAAATCAGATAGAAGTTTATTTTGAAAATTAAATTGTCTTGAATCTTATATGTTTGACGTTAGCGCTAGTAACATGGAATGGGCGAGCGCATTAAGCGTGTGTACGCTATCGTAAGTCTCCGATAAACGGCGGCGCTGAGAGAACCGCACAATGGCCGCCATGTTTTGTTGTGTAAAGGTGATATAATCTACGTAAATAGGTAACATTTCAGTGTCTGTGGCTCAGCTGAAAATCAAGAAAGCTACAATTACATTATCATATCTTTATCCCTAATTATATATATCATTTTAGATTCTTGTTGTTCTAAGTAGTAGCCAAGGGTAACTTTTAGTGTGATAAAATAAATAAATAGGGGCAAATCGCACTTGATAATGATGGGCAAGAAGGTGGAAAATGGAATTAAATTAGTGATGGGATGCTATCTACATCGCTTATTAACATGAATTGAATTTTTGCCTATTCCTTCGATCAGTTTTTAATATTTGAACGGTAAAGAAGCAGTTGGTTCATTCCAAATTATTATCTATTATTCCAGACTAGCGTGAAAAATTAGATAGAAGCTTATTTCGAAAATTAAATCGACTTGATTCTCCTACGTTTGACGTAAGCGCTAGTAACATGGAATGGGCGGGCGCATTAGCGTGTGTACGCTGTCGTAGGTCTCCGATAAACGGCGCTGAGGGAACCGCACAATGGCCGCCGTGTTTTGTTATGTAAAGACGATGTCCTACATAAATAACATTTTATAGTCTGTGCTTCAGTTTATCCAGAAAATCAATTAAACTGCAAGTGCAATAATATTTTTGCACTTGTAGTTGAGGACTTCGGTCCTAATTGTAATTGTATTAGAACTGCATCTTTGAAAATTTTAAAACAAATAAATTAATAAATAACTGTATAGTTAGAAACGAAATTTTCTAAGTAACTTTGAGATCTTTGCTTTGAGTTTTAAATGCTAATTTGATGTGCGTTTTGCGAATGTCTGATCTATACAACGACAAATTTTCTTACTGAAATTACAAGAAGGCCTTGGATTCTCTGAGCCAATCCCAAAATGGGCATGGAAATGTTTATTGGATGAATCAGACGTTCACAGTCAAAGGATTAAAATTTTCCCTTCAACGCTCTTATGCCTAAGAATGATTTTAATGCTCAAGGAAATTGATGAAAAACAGACTAAATAAATAAATAAGAATTGCTGAAAAAATACCATATTTGCGAGACTTGAACCCAGTGACCTTAGTTTTAATTGTAATAGACGTGACAAATGCAAAATTAATCGGTCACATTATTGAAAATTTTTTTGTAATAAATGTTTTTTCTTTTATCTGAGAAAAAAAAAATACAAAGATAAAGCGCATTGAAATTTTGCATGGCGCCACGGCTACGTCCTATTTTTATACAGGTGACGTCGCAAGCTCCCACTCCACAACTTTGATGCCTGGTATCATTGTGAATTTTTATTTTATTGGCAAACTGAAAAATATTGGCTCATTTTTTTTGGATAATCTAAAAGCCGGACTAATAAAATTAAACTTTTCTAACTCTGTCGTCAACCTATGTATTAGTACTGCATGTTGAAAAATTAAAAACAAGTCTACAAACTGTACCGCCTATTTCATGTCGAGTGAACCTTTTAACCTCTATAGACGGTACAGACTCTAGTGCGGTTTTCCATGAATTCTGTGAAGAGACGCCAGCCCTTGATTGGAGACTGTCCCGTTACAATAGCATTTGATTTGTACAAGCCATTTCGTACAAGGTTCAAACACGCCTTGATTATACGCTAGTGTTTTTTTAACTTCTAAGTGTTTTGTATTAAATCTTTGTGTTTTTGTATAAATTGGCCTCACAAGCTTTGTAGGCTCTACATAGCAATGAATGTAGGCTTGATGCTTAGTTGCGTTTATTTTGTCAATTGATAGTCGAATTCGAAAAATACATGAAACTACATTACTAAATAGATTAATAGTATCATTTACCAATTCAACAAAAAAGAACAATAATAAGCCGTTCCGTTAAGACTATTTATTTATCAATGATGACATATCTAATAAAAAAAATAACAATAATAAGCCGTTGCGTTTAGATCATTTATTTCTCAATGATGGCATACCTAATATAACTACAAGTGTACAAACTGTACTGCATTGCCTATTTCATGTCGAGTGAACGTCGCTATTAACCTTTATAGAGGGTGCAGACTCTAGTGCGGTTTTCCATGGATTCGGTGAAGAGACGTCAGCCCTTGATTGGAGACTGTCCCATTACAATAGCATTTGGTTTGTACAAGCCGTTCCTGTACTGAGTTCAAATAGGAATAGGCACAGAATTAAATATAAATAATACGTAGGTACACGACATAGGCAAGAGTGAATTGCATGTAACACAATATGCTCAGTGTCATTATATTTACAACCAGCTTTAAAAGAGGTTATTAAATCAGTTTCACCCTTTGGTATGAAACCCTAAAAATTATGATTTTAGGGTAAATACGGAACCCTATTACCAAGACTCAACTGTTCGTCTGTCTGTCTATCTCCAATTTGTATCTCATGAACCGTAATAGCTAGACAGATGAAATTTTCACAGATAAGTATTTGTTGCATAATAAAATAACTATTTAAGGGGAGCTCCTATACAACGAACGTGATTTTTTGCCGTTTTTTGCTCGATATTAATAATGGCAACAGGTAGACGCTTGAAATATTTACAGAGTAATTAGTTGCATATTCACTTTAAAAATAAATAATTAAATTAAAATGAAATAAATACTTAAGGGGGACTCCCAAACAGCAAACGCGATTTTTTATAGATAATGTGCGCAATTCCGACTCGCACTTGGCCGGTATTTTTTGATGTTTTTTACCTATAAATAAATATATATGGACAAATCACACAGATTGAGCTAGCCCCAAAGTAAGTTCGAGACTTGCGTTATGGGATACTAACTCAACGATACTATATTTTATAACAAATACATATATACATAAACATCCAAGACCCAGGACAATTTGAAAAAGGCCATTTTTCAAGTTGCCCTGACCAGGGATCGAACCCGGAACCTCTGGGTGTCGGACTAGCATGGTGACCACTACGCCACGGAGGTCGTTAAACCTAGAAATTCTGTCATTTATTTACCGATTTAAAAATCATTTTTTTCTTCAATTTTTTATAAACTACAAACTTTTCTTCCGAAACAAGAACGAACCGGATAAGAAATGATGTATTCGAAGAATTACGAAGTTAGTAACATAAAATACTTCTAATTAAAATGCCAACCCGAACTTTATTGTCCGACTTCAAACTAACAATTATGCTGGCTGTGTTTTCTCTTTGAATGGCTATGAATATTCTTTGAGCCAGATACAACCGAACCTGACTATTTTATGCTACTTCTGGTCACCAAGCCTGCCCAGCGTAGTGATTATGGACAAATCCCACCTTTATTGGGAGAAGCCAGCAGTACATGAAGACATAAAAATACATTTAGACGGGCAAATCACACAAATTGAGCTAGACCCAATCTAAGTTCGAGACTTGTGTTATGGAGTTACGGGTACTAACTCAATGATACTAAATTTTATAAAAAATCTTCTCTTCTTATTCTTTTACAGCCTATTCTATCCACTGCAGGATATAGGCTTCCGCCATTGCAGGTCATTCCTCACGGTGTTGCGCCTTTCTTTTCCATAGTGGATCAGCTGCTTTGACAATGTCGTCTCTCCATCGTATCATTGGTCTGACGCGACTTCTGTGGCCCATCCACGGTCGCCAGTCCAATGTTTTAGGCTCCATCTTCCGTTCTCTTTACGACTGATATTACCAGCCTATTTCCACTTTAGTGTGACTATTATTTTTATTACAACGGCAACCTTGGTCTGCTTTCATATCTCTGTGTTCTGGATACGATCTCTAAGGGAAAGCCTAATTAGCCCGTGCCATAGCTCGTTGTGCGACTTTTAATTGATTTACAGTTTCCACCGTGAGGGAAACTGCCAGGTCTCACAGCCATAGTTCATTACAGGCAGGATGCATTGGTCGAAAACCCTATAAACCTATCCTTCATTCAATATCCGCTCTCTGGGAGTCCTTGCTCAGTGGAAGTGTTTGACTGAGATATGTATATTGTAACACTCGCTGAATTCTATGCCCATTCACTGTAGTAATGTGCTCCACATCCTCGTTGCTCATGAACTGGGTTTTGCTCATGGTATAAAAAATACAAATAAAGAAAAACATCCAAGACCCAGGTCAATCTGAAAATTCATTCAGATCGTTTTCCATCTTGACCTGACCGGGGATCGAACCCGAAACCGCCGCTGTGACTATCTGCTATGATGACCACTAGGCCACAGATTTCGTTGACTGCCGCCGTGGATCGATATAGGCTATATATATATATAGATCATCATCACCATTATTTCAGCCGCATAACGTCCACTGCTGGACATAGGCCTCTCCCAATTTTTCCAAAATGATCCTTCTAGAGCGGCATCCAGCGCCTTCTAGCGACCTTGATCAGTTCGTTCGAGGTCAGGTTGTCCAATCTCCTTGTGGGTAGTTGTCCAACTCTTCGCTTGCCAATACGTACTTGCCATTCAAAAACCGATTTGCCCCATCGGCCATCGGTTCGTAGCGCTATGTGTCCCGCCCGAGCTAATCCGCTGGGCTATGACAGTGAATTTAACATACAAATTAAAGATATAGTGGTCACCAGTGCAGTCCAAGCTATGCGTGCATTTTTATTAGATGTTGCACTTGAAGATTACTGACAAACATTGCATCAACTCTCAAACCAAAGTTCTGTTTGCATTTCTTTTCACGTTTGGCGAATATTCAAAATATTTGCGGCACACACTTTTGTTTCCTAAAAAGTATCGTTTGCTCCAAAAAATTGGGTCGTACCAAAAGGAGGATATTCATTGGCCAGTAGCCAAAAATCAGTTCATGCATCGGCCATAAGCTGCATTTTGAATGCATTCAGCTGTGAAGATAGTGTTTTAATGCAGAATCAAAGTTATTGGTGTAATGACCCATTACAGCATTTTACAGCTGGAATGAAATTGATTTGATAATTTACAGTCTATTGTACATTTTGTTGGCAAGTTCACGTCAAAATTCTAAAACACCGACTTTCCAGCATTTACCCCTAATAAATTTTAAACAGCTAAACCGGTTTTCATCAAATAGCTAAGAACCATTGCAAGAGAACTTACTTTTAAGTAAAAAACCGCATCGAAGTCGGTCTATCTGTTTCAAAGCCACAGACAGACACACAGACAGACAGATAGACAAGCCAAACACAGACAGAGGCGTCAAACTTATAACACCCCTCTTTTTTTTGGGGGTTAAAAATACGCGCAATCAAGTAAGTGTAAAGTGGTATCAATATTTTACCTGTAAATGTTAAAGCATGCGTCATGAAAGAAATCATGCTCATAACGTCCGTTCCGAAGTGTGTAGTATAAAATAAATTAAAAAAGAAAACCTGTATTACAGAATAATAAAGTTTCTACCAAAAAATCTCTTCATTGCTATCAAAAATTGCGTTTGCAAATCAGCTATCTGAAATCAAAATGCTGCAAATACAAAGCCACATTGACAGTATTGTCGGAGAAACTGACAAAAGGTATTGTTCTAAACAATATGCTACAAGTTTGTACAAAATGTACTTTTATTTTTGATTTTTTCAATATACGCACATTTTTTGAAAATTGGTGAATATTGTGAACATTTAAAATGAAACCATAATCGTTCTTCTAATTTAAACGTAACGTTGAAAGACATCAAAATATCCACAAAAAACATTTTCAGATAAAATAACGCCAAGACGAGACTATAAAAATACGACTAAATGCTTTGAGAAAAGGTAAAACTACCTTTGCACTAGCCCAGCGCTTCCGTTGTCTCGTCTTGGCCGGGGCACTGCCGTGCCCCCAGATTCAACAATCAAATATTACGTGACAGTAATAGATGAATAGATAGCATAGGACAAATTACACTTATTAATCTAGCCCCAATGTAAATTTTAAACTTGTGTTATGGGATACTGACTCAAAGACACTATAGGCATATTTTATGATGAATTCATGATATAGATAAACACCTGAAGTAATTAATGACCTAAACGTTACGTGGTGGCTAAGAGGTTTTGGGTTGAGCTTAATCTGGCAGCACGGAACAGCACTCTCCTTTTCTGTCACTCAGAATCGTCATTTGCTAGAGCGAGACAAAGCGATGGGACGCATCAACATGGCCGGTGGCGTTCCGTCGCCTTGACTTTGGCTCTGGGTCTGTATGGCATGAGAGTTCATGTGGTGGAAAAGGGATTCAAGAAAACAATGTGTTGATCGCCACATTGTCTATTGATTTATGATTCCTTAGTTCAAATAGGTACTTATTTTTATATCAACCAGCTTTGTTTGTTTGTTTGTAATAACTTTATTGTACTATGAAAACACACAATTATACCATTTATGTCTGTTATATAGTTTTAGCTTTACAATCTAAGCCGAACAAAAAGCACCTAGTACATTTTACTATTTTATTCCTAGACAAACAAGGAAAAGGAACGTACTCTCATATAAAGTTTATGCACCCTAAATCACACATCATGCATCCCCTTAATACTAGGTCAGCATATTCCATCCATAGTCCCGATTGCCTGCCCAACTAACACCAGTCTCCTTCCAACCTCTGACCTAGACGGCTGCCTCAAAACTAAATTCATGTATTTTTTTAAAAAAGAACCTTGCTAAATCGAGTCTCGTATGTAATAGTACATAAGATTTTGTTTATCTAAAAATAAGATATTTTACAATTTGGCCGTTTTTTCTCATTTTAGGTATTTTGTGGTGGGTATACCGTTAGCTGAGCTATATCCACTTCTCTTCAGTTTATAATCCTTTGTGTAAGGTACGACTGTTACACATTCATTGTTGGCTTACCGACTTTATGTGTCTTGACACATGAATATTATAGCATAGGTGTTTCATGCAAGATTACGGAAGTACTACTTTTATTATTATTTAATTAAAAACTTTATTATACATAAAATATAACAAACATAAATTACACATAATTTTGATTTGCAAGTATAGTGACAAGTGGAAATCTATAGCCTATCCCCATGGGAAACAGGCGTGAAAATAAGTATTTATAATTAAAAAAATAAACACAGCGGTACCAATAGTGGACTTATCCTAGAAGGGACATCTTCCAGTCTACCAGAGTCTTTTTTCGTATTAACCATTAATTGCAAGATATTTATCATTTCACCCACCTTGTTTTATATAATTATTTCCTCCACCCAAAGGTAAGAATAATTAAGTAATGCCTATATTGTTACTTCTTGTTTTGAAATTTTTTAGTGTCTATTATGATGCAATAAAGTTAATTTTTTTATCGTATTGTCACTAAATATATTTTTTTCACTCATCATGCCTATTCCTATGACCTAAGCATTCAATGCTAAGCACCTAGATTCCAAGGTTAACATGTACAAACAGGACAATTTTATTTGTATTGGAATAAAAAATATATAATTAATTATTAATTATTACAGCATTGCAATTCTCAGAATACTATTTCATTAAAAAAATTATTGAGAATATGATGGTATAAAATAATCGTTACATATTTACTTTACCTGTATCTTGTACACAATAAAAATAGAAATAATTTTTATTTATCAGCAAAAAAGCATGTGCACTATTTTTCTAAATCGACAAGATGTCAAACACCCAAAAAACAAATTTCCGTCAACAAACATTTCCTTTGAGTTTTCAAAGGCCCAAATCCTCAGCCAAACTAGTACACCATCAAAAATTCCCTCAAACACGACGATTTCGTCTCAATCGAGTCAAAACCTTGAATGGATCCCAGGGGCTGTTACCGAAATAACTATTTCTTTTCATCAAAATTCCTGGAAGCTGTCGGATCGTCAAAGGACTACGAGGCACAGACGTTGGAGTGTTAATAGCTGATGCATATCAGCGTTTTCGTGAGGCGTCATTGCTTTTGAACTTTTGTTACCTCAGTCTAAAGTTTTGATGGCGCGAAACCATGGAATAAAAGGCTGATTTAGATGTGGCGAGTCTTTAAAACTAGTAGCTAGCATGCCAGTGCAGCACACTACTTTTTTTATCATCATCCGAGCGTATTCCCGGTTGCATCCTCAGCGGTAATGCTTCAGAGCCCGGGGTCGGCTACCTAACCTAAGTGATTTGACGAGGTTACTGTTTTATACACAGAGCGACTGCCGTCTGACCTCCGCAACCCAAAGGGTAGACCAGAATCCTTGTATAAGTTTGAGAGCAAACGTAGATGGTGTTTGGAACCCACAGTATACGTGCTTTTCGAAACACGCAATCATCTTCTTTTTGGATAATCAGGTGATTCAAGCTTGTACGTACCTAATTATACTAAGCAGACTGGAAACAACTTTTCACAAAGTATGCTTCCCAGTAGGATTCATACCCACGACTTCCGGATTACAAGGCCAACGCCTTGTCTACTGGACCACGGAGGTAGTCTTCTTTATCAGCACATAATATAACATAGCTGAACAAAAGGTCTCTTTCAATGAAGGGAGGAATTGCCCATAATCACCACGCTTGGGTTAATGATCGCAGTAAATAGTGTAAAGTAATTGTAGAAAGGTCGTTACTGTCGGTTCCTTTAAGCTTCTTCACTTGCGTCTAACGACACATGTGCGAGAGGAAAGGGGTAACGACAAATTGTATTTTACCCTGCCGTCAGTGCCGTCACCATACTGCAAAGTTTGCAGACTGCAAACTACTAGTGTCAAACAAATCTCCAATTAATGCCTGCGTTTGACTTCTGCCTGATGAAACAATATGTACTTTAGAAATGCAGACCTTATAAATCCAACATAAGACTCAAATAGGGATCTCCAAAACATTACACCGTTCTCGTTTATACAAATTGTTTAATGTGCTGACAATTTGTATTAAAATGTCATTATTATTTAGTGTACCCTGGAACCTACATTTTCATCTTTTGGACGACGCACAAAAAGCGCTGCCCTCTAAAAATTAAAGCCTGAATTATGGCATGAAAGTACCTATAATGATATAAATGCAAACGAAGGTATAGTGAGCCTATTACTGTCCTATGCGGCGCTCGTTAAGTTTATCAGCGAGATACTCGTACATTATATTTAGGCGTTATTATTATGGTTGGCAATAAAGGTGAAAATCCGGAGTGATTTGGCACAGAGTAAAATTGTTTAATGCCGCCTCTATCTAAATAAAGTTTACAACATCTACGTGTTAAGGCTAGGCACGCAGACTTCACTCAACTTTATTAGAGCTTTGTTTAAAAATAATTTAATACCCATGATTTAAGTTTTAAAAAAACTGGACGAGCGAGCGAAGTTGAATTTGAATAATACGTCGTTTGTATGTATGTATATTTGTTCGACGATAACTTAAGTAGTTTAGATCGGAGCTTCATGAAATGTAGTAGGCGTATAGATGTAGCCAACAGAATTTTTAAGTTCGAACATGAGCCAAATTGGTTAGGGAGATGCTAAGATATGAAGTCCACAACTTCATGGTTCGAGACGAAGTACTATAGTTTACTTTTAAAGATTTAAACAGTGATTTGTTTTCTGTTTCAACACATTCAATTAAAGAATTACTCTGTTCGTGTGTATAATAAATTCCATCATGTAAATTTTAGCTCATGCACGCTTTGCCATGATATTTTAAACGTAAAACTCTGAGCACACTATGCTCAAGAAAATGCAAGTGAATCTTGGACTATTCTCCTGTTACCTGTTATGTAGATATAAATCCGTTGTATAATAAAACTGAAATGTAGCTGATTTATACGTGTTTTGTGTGGGAGAATTAAGATGGTGGCGGTAATATCTGCATAGAACCAGTTAGATCCAACAATAATTTTTCAGCGAACAGCTTATTCTACTGGCTTTTATTTTCGACTTTATTTGCAGGCATCAACTGCAGGTTGACTGGTAAAAAAAGCACTTGACCTTAAAGATTCAAAGATTCAAATGTTTATTCAGTAATAAGACCTTTACAGGCACTTTTACACGTCAATAAGTATAATTTATGTTACGTGTAAAGTATATTAAAATTTAATTTATTTTTAAAGAAAAGCTACCGGTACCAGCGCTTTGTAACGACCACTGCTGAGAAGAAACGCCGAAAGAAACTCATTTTCACAGTATTGTTCGCCTACTCGCCGGAAGGGCTTTGTCATATTATTATAATTGTCTTTTAATTGATAAATACTTATAATATAATACAATGTTGACACATTATAACATGTAATGCTTGCGAACAAGTAAACAAACATACATTGGGTTATTAAAAATTAAAAAATATTAAGTAGTCAAAAAAGCGAAGCCGAGCTGACCAGTCCCTCCCGGCAGCACCCGTTCACGAGTTGATGCACGGATCAGCCATCGTTAAACTCAACCATATAAGAGGGAATCCAACGACCCGACCAGCGACGCCACCACCGGATTGGACATTTTAGTGAGCATGAAAAACCCGAACTCGCAGACCTTGTCAAGAGGAAATATTAGTTATATGTTGGTCACCTATTGATCGCAGAGCATTTACATGTTTTTACAGTAAGCTTGTTATGGTAACAGAAAATGCAGCTATTTTATGTTTCATGTATGGAGTGTAATGGAAAATGTTTAGGAAGTATCCACGCGTTTTTATCTCTTATATATATAATCATTGATAGGTACGCATTATTCAATAAAACTTTATTAACATGTATTTAAAATTTTATATTGGTAGGTTAACGATCGCTTCGGAAAGTTTATTAAATAATGTTATACCTAGACCTAAGAGTGACTTTCTAGTTTTAGCAAGTCGAAATTTAGACGTATGAAGCTGATTTTTGTTGCGAGTATTATAACTGTGAACATCACTATTTTTCTTGAAATTATTTAACCTAGATTTAACAAACAGAAGATTATCGTATATATATTATAATAAATAAATTGAGATATCACAGTAAGAATATTTATAGATTAAAATAACTCTCTAAAGGAATCGCGTGATTTTAGTCCGTAGATCGACAGAATTGCTCTCTTTTGTAGCACAGAGATAGCATGTATGTTAGCCGCTTTAATCCATAAGAGCAAGCCATATAACATTATGCTGTGAAAATAACTAAAGTATACTAGCCTAGAAGTTTCAACGTTAGTACACCGTCTGACCCTCCTCACAGCATATGCTGTGAGTAATGCACTTAGCATTTTGTGTGTTTAAGGCCAGATTATTAGTCGTAAACCAACTAAGTACTTGTGACAAAGTATTGCTTACATCGTCATAGTTTGTGCATTTTCTGTCAACCTTAAAAAGTAAAGATGTGTCGTCAGATAACAATACTACTTCACACAACTGCCTTTAATCTGCCATTTTTATCTATTGTAGTAAAATTTAATATTTTAATATATTTTTTTTATCCGATAAACTTTAACACACCATAGAATTACTAGTTATGTTGTTTAATATTTTTATAAATATATATATAGGGACAAATTACACTGATTGAGCTAGCCCCAAAGTAAGTTCGAGACTTGTGTTATGGGATACTAACTCAACGATACTGTATTTTATAACAAATACATATATAGATAAACATCCAAGACCCAGGACAATTTGAAAAAGGCCATTTTCCAACTTGCCCTGACCGGGGATCGAACCCGGGACCTCTGGGTGGCGGACTAGCATGGTGACCACTACGCCACGGAGGTCGTATTTGTATTATCTCACACTACACCTGTATATTATTGATACACAATATCTCTTTCAGATGGTTAATATACCGTTCATTTGCTCTATTAAGAGAACTAGATAAGTTACAAATAAATAACTGTTGTTAAAGCAGTAAAACCAAAAAAACGTTCCATAAAGTTATCATGACTCCAGTGCACCCGTTGGTTGAAATTATTGAAAAGGCAAAAATAGTATGCATCGTGCTATAAAATCGTTAAATCACAAAAAAAAAGGAATTATTAAGAATTATAAATAGAAAATATAATTCTTAGTAGGAAGAATAAACGTGATTTAAATTTTAAAAATTCCAGTTATTACCATTACGCATGGCTAAACTTAGATTTGCAGTTTGTTAAAAAAAAATGCTAAGTTAATCATATATAATAAATATATTCATTTTTTATTAATGTAGTATTTAAGTCTTTATTTTTTCTTGTAATCACTTGTTTTTCGGCTTAAAATAACCTCACATCTTTTACCTTGAGAGTAACAACGAGAACTTGATACCCAAAACAAAGCTAATTTGTAACGCGATGCCAAAACTGAGGCAAACATGATCGACAAATCCGCTTTCGGGCAGTTACGGCCAGATTAATCCGGTTTCAACCGGCTACAAGCTCAGAGCGCCATTGTAACAAATACATATTAATTCTGCGCTGAATCCGCGCATAATTGAAATGACAATAACGGTTAACATGGAGCTAATTTAAACAGCTAGTTTTGATACCAACAAACCCTGTAATGAACCGACTCCCTGATTTATGAGCTTTACAATGATATTGGGTTCGTTTAATTAAATTTGTGTGACAGGTAACGAGGTTAATGTTCAGTTTTAGAACAATCCTACCCGTAGCTCTAATTCTCTGTTTGTGACTGGACCTATATCAGGTCAAAGTTGAATTTACCAATAATAACGACTGAATTTAGGTAAAGGAAGATTTATTCTGTATAAATTTTTTCAAGCGAATGTAATTCATTATGATTATATAAAGAAAGTGAAAGGTTTGTCAGGATCGTAGCAAGTGGAACTCCATAGTCTCTGTCTATCCTTGTGGAAAACAGGCGTGATATTATGTATGTTTATCATTCATAATATCTATAATCATTTATAATAACATACCTTGAAGAAAAAATGGCAAAAAAAAAAGAAACTAACAACACCTAAGTTTTATAATTTGTTATTTGTAGTAGTTTTTTTTAATCATATTTTGCTATATTATTATGAAATAACTACCTGATTCCCGCGGCTTTGCCCAAATTTTTCCGGCATAAAAGGTATGTTATCTTACATGCTATATATAATTTCAAATATTCAGCCGTTTTGTAAAAGAACATCTTTACATCCATACAAACTTTCACAATATATTTGTAGGATATAATGAGAATCACCTTTTCGCAATTTCATTATAATTCCGACTTGTTTACTGGTGTTTAACATTTGTTTTCTATTGTCCTAAAGCAGGGATTCCCAAAGTGGTCGATATTGACCCCTTGGGGTCAATATCGGTAACACAAGTTCTTATTTAAAACTTTTAAGATAGGTTGGTATTGTATTATTTATGTTGTGTTACGTGTACTTAGAATAATTAATATTTTTGTAGGATATTTAGCATTGTTGTGATTGTAAAGTCTTAAGTTCGTACAAGATGAAAAACTGTGTGAACAAGTGCAAGATAATGAGTTCGAGCGTACGTCTTTCAGGCGCGTTTTGACTTGCTCTCTATTTAACGCTTATCTTAGTACCCATATTTTGTATCGATAGGAAAAAACTAAAGATAGGCCCCCTTATTCACAATAGTCTGCTAACTTAAAGCATTGCTAATTCTCACTCTTCTTCTACTGACCTATGTAAGTCAGAATGAAAAATAACACTTTGTAGCAGCTGTTTTAAGTTAGCAAACTATTATGAATAAGGGAGTTAATCTTAAAAGTAGATAATTTGGGCATGAGGGTCTGAGGTAACAGTTCATTTTGGCAAAGGGGTCACTTGTCCAAAATGGTTCAGGGAGCCCTGTTCTGAAGTGACCCAAACTTCCCTAACGATATAAAATTTAAAATTTGAGTCAACGACGCGATAAGAAGTTCAATAACCTCCGTAACGTGATGTGATGACCTCTGTGACGTAGTGGTCACCATGCTAGTCCGCCACCCAAAGGTACCGGGCTCGATACCCGCTCAGGATAAGTTGACAAATGACCGTTTTCAAGTTGTCCAGGGTCTTGGGTGTTTAACTATATATTTATTTGTTATAAAATATAGTATCGTTGAGTTAGTATCCCATAACACAAGTCTCGACCTTACTATGGGGCTAGCTCAGTCAGTGTAATTTGTTATTTTTTTAAAATAATAAGTTCAGGATAACTGCCATAAAATCGGTTGCAATATTTGACCCCAAAATAAACACAAAAATTCTTCCTATACTCGTATTTAAGAGTTTCGCTAAATTCTCAACGTTTAATTTTTATTTTATTTGATCGAAAAATTTTGTTTTGGGTTTCCCTCGTTCAATTTTCCTTCCATTATGTAAAGAAGATGTATGTTGTTTTAAAGAGCGCATTGTGTCGTAGATGACCGAACATTGTCTCTCTTCTACTTTATACAATTTGTAGTATTTGTCATACATTGCAAGTTTTACAAAAGCTTGTAAGAGCATCAAATAGAAGTATCTGAGAATCCGAGTGACATTAAATTCCAACTAAAATTGCTTCGCAGTCACAGCTTCAATAAGCTGTTTACAAGCTAAAATAAAACGCTACAGCTCGCAGCAACGCTTGTACTTGTCAGGGACGGCTGCCGCTGACAAAATGGCGGCAGTAAACTGGAGACGGGCAGAAAATAGGGATGAGAAACAGGAAATGTCGTGTAATTTTGGGTTAGCTATGTATAAAAAAAAGGTTTAGGTTATTCGGTGTAAAACTAATTTTAATTATTAGGTATTGTAACTAATGTAAATTTGCACTGAATAAAATATTTTTATTTCCATTTTTTTTTTTGTTTTTGTTTATGTGGACAAATTACACTAATTGAGCTAGTCCCAAAGTAAGTTCGAGACTTGTGTTATGGGATATACTAACTCAACGATACCATATTTTATAATAAATGCATTTACAGATAAACATCCATGATCCAGAACAATTTGGAAAAGGCCATTTTCCAACTTGCCCTGACCAGAGATCGAACCCGGAACCTCTGGGTGGCGGAGTAGCATGGAGGTCACTACGCCACGGAGATCGTATGAAATTAATAGTGGTATATTTTTTATCTTTCTTATGAGAAGTAGCTGATATATTCTAAGCTTATTTCTTTTCTCCCAAACCAGAACAAAATAAATAAGCTTAGAATATTATACCAGTTGCTTCTTTTTCTCGCAGATCGTGGAAGTTGATCGAGTACTTCCAGGGAACCTCGCTTAAGTAGAAAAGAATGTGGGACTTTAGGTACATTACGTCAATGAGAGCGTTTACACAAAAGAACAGGTATCTATGAAGATAGAAGCAGAGTATCATTTATGCCTACACTACTACAAACGAAACTATACATCCGTGCACACGACAATGTGTGTGTTAGTTTGCTCGCTCAATAACTTTGACGAGGCGAGAACGGGCGAGAAGTTCGAGGACAGGGAACGGAGACGCATATTGCGCAGGATCCTTTGAGATTCAGTTCTGTATTTAATACTTATAATAATTCTAAGACATGAAACCGCCGCGGCAGCCGATTTCACCGCGGTGGTGCCACTTCGGTTTTGTGAGTAATTGTACTTGCGTGAAGCTTCGGTTTTGTGAGTAATTGTACTAACACTTACATCGTTTATACCATCCAATATATTTTCTGGAAAGAACCGCTTACGTATGCTCGTTACGGAAAATAGTTAAAGGATAAGCAGGCTGTAATGTGTCAGAAACGGCGTAGTCGTGGAGCGTGATTTTAGGCCACAAATTTGTAGACCACAAACTTGTTCTAAGGCCAAATGTTTAAGATATTAGACATTACTCGTAATAATAACAGGCAGTACACTATTCATTATCTTAGCACGTTCCTAGTTGCATCCTTATATCTGAGGCTTTTCGTTCTCCAAAGTAATTTAAGTAAAAGTCAGTGGATTTTCTTAGATTTTAGACATTACTAGTAATATTAACAAGCAGTACACTCTTCTCCATCTTCTACTGTTATTGTTTGCAACTATATTTCTGTGGCTTTTCCTTTTCAAAACTAGGTAACTGAAGTAAAAGTCAATCATCGTCCAAAGACACCGACGACTTGGCTGACATTTGCACTATTTGGAAACTTCAGTTTTGGATAAGTCGTAGTTTCGGACTGAAAAGTTATAAATACTATAGACTATTAGAATTAATCTTACATAAAATTAACAGAAGATTAAATTGTTTATTCAAAATAATTATTATTAATTACGAAAAACGAAATAATAAAATACTTACTTTAATATGAAAAAACTAATTTACTTAAGTAAACTTAAATACTAAAAATTAATAATATTCCATCTTTATTAAATTAATAACTTGTAGCAGCTGCAAGTTGGTGACAACTGGCAAAAAAGAACTTGTGCTGAAGTCTAAGACTGACTTTGGGTTGCTGGGCCAGGTTAGTAGGTAAATAAGTAAGTATCGCATTTAAAGGGATACACAAATTTTTCGGGGTCCAGTGCTGCCTCCATTTAAAAGTAATAATTAGAAAGGAAACAGAGATATTTTAAAATTTTGTCTTGACCCGGCACTAGATAACCCTTCAAACTATTTTATGTTTAAAGTGAGAACGTGAAGCGTTTGAACGCACCATTGCAAAAAACTGCCACTTTTGGCTAAGGTGCGTAGGAAAGCTTCACGTTCTCACTTAAAACAGTAAACTGTAGTTCATAAAATACTGTGAAGGGTTTATAGGGCTGGGTTAAGACAAAATTTTAACTGATATCCCTGTTTCCTTTTAAAAAATTTTTTTACAAATGGGGGCTGCACTGGACCCCAAAAAATTCATGTATCCCCTTAAAAAAATACTCATTTCAATGTTGTCACATTTTTTAATAAAAAATATATTTGCTACGCCGAACGAAAATAGTCTGTGACATTTCTCCATCGAACGCCAATCAAACGTAAAGCAATATCCTGAAGATTGAGCTGTAAGGGACATCACAAAACATCGCTTTATAGAAATTCGTGGCACGTACCACCCGCACCCATAAGGGGAGAGTTTGCGGCAAGTTTCAATGTTGGCGGCGTTTAGGAGTTTTTTCACTGGCAACCCTAACAAAACACAAAAGCGACCTCTTTCACTCGTTAATTTCAAACGTGCAACGCTTAAGCTGGTTACACCCGTGGCTTTTTGAATCTTTTGGCCTAGTTTTGACTATTCATCTCATGTGAATAGTTAAAACCAGCATTTCAGTCTACCGTTGTATATTTCCCTGTATGTTAACTAAGTCGTGTGGCTTTTGGAGAAAAGGACTAGGACATAAAGTACATGTTTAGGTTTCCGCGTTGCAATGTCAAACAACATTGAGCGCAACGAAATGATGATAGAGTCATAAGATTGATGACTTTATGGGACCGCTGTCTGATGATTTTATCACACATCAATACAACTCGAATTTCATTAACCGAAGTCAACACGCATACGCTTCGCCTACGCCACACGCTTACCTCTGCCTCGCGCCCGCCTACTCACGCAACTGTATGTCTAGTAATGGATCTAGTTTTATCAAATTCGCATTCAGTTACATGATCTACCAAACTTCACTCACAAAAAAAAAACAAAGTAACTTCTTTTTGTAGTATTTTTTCAAAACTGCTGAAATTTTACATTTAATTCTTGTGCTAAATCAAAGCCACAAAATTTCTTAAAACATATTTACAGAGTTCCTTTTAAAACCTTTAAAAAAAAAATTAAAAACCGACATCTTGCCTCGCAGACCATCCCGCACCTCATCTGACAGGGCCTTAATTAAAATTACCACCTATATTCAAATCAATTTGGAATCGACACCACACAAAGACTTACAAACACTGAGTAAAGAGAGCCTTTTTGCAGTTAAGGGTTAAAGGGGGTCGTGTGAAACTACGCTTAAAGCCACGAGAGGCGAGGGGACTATTCTGTTTGGTGCAACTAATTAAGTGCGCGTTTACTTCAAGTGGTTTCGGTCTGGTGACGAACCTTTATAATTTATATTTTAAGAAACTGCAGGACTGAAATTTTTTGTCATACATAAATCTACAATTTACCTTTAAGATTACAATACAGTCAATGGGCACTATTTTATAGATGTTTTTATTTGACTTGTAAAATTGTATGCAGATATAAAGACAAGACATAAAAAAAATGGAACCAGAAATGATATGTATACTACTTCCAAGAACAATTGCTAAGCAGCACGATACCATCTTTCCAAGCTAATATAACTTACAAGTTATAAATTAAAATACTTCACAATTTGAAAAAAAATTCGCGTGACGGTATTTAAACCCGGGAAATTACAGCAGAATCAGCAGATACGTTTTGTACCAAGACTTGTAATATGTTACTTTGATTTCTATATGGTATGTTCTTTTTACACAGTAAAAAATAAAGTCTATGCTTGAAGTACTCGTATGTTAGTGATATAGATAGGTTGAAAATAAAAGAAAATAAAAACACAATAAAGGACTGATGGCATAGTTGTTCAACTCTATCCAAAGTGTGGAACGAAGTCGGGCACTCGATTACCGTATTTTGCACTAAGTTTCCGGAGAGGTAGGTACATAATACACTGTAAACTACTGTTTCGTAACTCGCTTCTACAGTCTGCAGAACTATTTCTACCAATGACCTGTGACAACACCTGATATAAAAATATGTGGCTTGATTACAAAAAAAAATTAGAGACTTCAAAATTTTACAACTAAATTTTCTTCTTAAGATGGCCCTTCCCGACGACTCTGTCGTCAACGCGAGCGTATTTCAAAAGGTTTTTTTTTTCATTTAGGGCAATGCTAGAAAAAAAAGCACACCAAAAAGAGACAGATAGCGCCTTAAGGCACGGTTTGCAGTGTATTAAATGAAATTAGTATTATTATTAACTATCCATTGAATGAATATTAACTATTCATAGGGTGCGGAAATTTCATAAAACTTGTTCCAGGATATACGTTTTTGTCAGTAAACCTTACAAGTTTGTGAAATAAATGTTTTTTATTTAAAATTTTCATTATATTTGCGAGGTTTTTATCGAAATATTTTTGATAATTTTATAATTTATGAGTACTATATGAACGGTCGAAGTTCAGATAAAATTTGTGCAAAAAAGCAGATTTTTGGCAGCGTATACTGAACTTGTTTTTTCAAATATTCATTTTTTATTTCGATAGAAACCTAGAAACAGTGCACAAGATATCTGTTAGTTCAAAAGTTTTCAAGAAAGGTCAGTTACAACGCCACAAGTACGTACGAGCGTTTGTATGAAAAGTAATACGGGAAGGCTGCTCTTAAGATCTAAAATAAAAACTTAATAGAAAAATAGTATACTTACCGCGACCGATTTTATTTTAAGCCAGATACAGATATTTCAACTATTTAGCGAAATATTTCAAAATTTCCGTGTGTTATATAAACAATAGAGTCATTTTTTTTATTTATTTAACTTCATACACAAATACAAGTGCAATAGCGGACTTAAAGCCTAAGGCCTTATCTACCTAAAATGTTAGGGGTAGTGCAGAATTTGAAATAGGTACGTGGCGAAAAAAATACTATATGTAAAAATAATCATCAAAACAATAAACTACATACAAAAAAATACACGCTATTAAGTATAAACTATGATAAACACTACCTACATATATTACAAATACTCTATGATCTATCTGATAGTTTTGAAGAAAGTGTGCCTTCACCTGTTTCTTAAATGAAAAGTAGGTTTTAGCCTTCCGGACATCGACTGGTAAATTGTTCCATAGTTTTATAGCTTGAACGATAAAAGAATGTGTAAAGAACCCACTCCAGTGAACTGGCAAAAATAGGTTAAAATTGTTAGAGGATCGAAGATCTTAGAGAAGTCATTGTGACCGCGAAAGTCTTAAATCAGTTATTGAGTACGAAATTACCTCTGTTTCTTTTGTAGTCATCTTAAGACATATGTGACGGACGCTAGAAAAAAATCCGTTATTACCGGTTGGTCATAAGTACATCACTAATTTAATCATCTTCATCATCATATCAGCCGCAAGAAGTCCACTGCTGGACATTGACCTCCTCCAAGGTTTCCAAAACAAACGATTGGAAGTGGCCTGCAGCATCCAGCAGTTCCTGCAACCTTGCTAAGGTCGTCCGACCACCTAGTTAGTGGATGTCTTACGCTGCGCTTGCCGGTATGTGGCCGCTATTCGAGAATCTTTCTGCTCCATCGGCCATCGGTTCTTCGTGCTATGTGTTCCACCTACTGTCACTTCAATGAGCTAATCCGCTGGATTATTTCTCTATAATCTTTTGCTATCTTAACCGTCACAATAAACGTGGCTTCTGGGTCTGTAGGTCAAACATAACCCTTTTTTATGGGTTCTATTTTCAATACCTCACTATCTAACTGACTAAATCAATTCTGAGACAATGCCTGTGGAGGTATCATTCTAATCTCGCTCCAACCTCTTATCGGCTCGGCTTTCTGTGAGACAATAGCCGAGAAGTTATCTCACTGATGTTCCAACTCAACAGCCTATCTCAATATCTGGGAGATTGAATTAATTCAACGCATTATGTTATATAGGTAATAATAAAGGAACCTACCTGTCCCTAGATTTTCCTTGAGGATCTAAAAGGGTCAAAGGTGTGAAATAATTCTATAGTATATATAATAAGGGATAGAAATAACTTTTTGGGCAGAAAATCGCATGCAGGTATTATTACGCCCACTATGTTATCTTGAGAATCCCCATACCTTAGACTTTTCTATGCAAATTTTATTTTGAAAAGACATGTGGGATTTCAGGAGTATTTTTTAATTTTAAAGAAATTGCATATATATAGGCATATAACTAGTTTTCGGCAGTCAAATATGAACTTGAAAGAAAATATGGGAGTGTTCCATACTGATGGTCAAATATGATATGATACACGATATATATCTTTTCAGTTCATATTTTGTCTATGAAAACTAGTTACATGCCTTAATATATGCAATTTCTATGAAATTACATACTTTCGCCAATATCTAATATGTCGTTTCAAAATAAAAGCTAGTTAACGTTTTGATACGAAAGTTAGATTCTGTCTAGAGTAACGGACTCTTAAGTATCTTACCTTTTGTGGTAGGAACTTTTGGTCCATAGGTTCCTTCAGCCCATAATCTATTTAAATTCAATTCAAAACCGAGGAATTTGAAAATTATTAGGAAATTCGTAGAACAAAAGTCACTGACATAGCCCAGCAGATAAGTTCGTTGAAGTGGCAGTGGGTGGACACATTAGCGCAAAGAACCGATGACCGATGGGGCAAAAAGGTTCTCAAATGACGACCACGTACTGGCAAGCGAAGCGTAGGACACCCACTCACAAGGTGGTCAGACGACCTGACCAAGGTCGTTGTAAAGCGCTGGATGCAGGCCGCTCTTGATCGGTCGTTTTGGAAATCTTTGGGAGAGGCCTATGTCCAGCAGTGGACGTTATGCGGCTGAAATGATGATGATGATGATCCGAGGTATCCCGTGATCAAAGGGCTGGTAACTACCTGGCTCAAAGGCTTAAATCAGCATTGTCATACAACGTGGCAATGCTGTCAGCCTTATGGCCACGCTGCCAAGTGGTGATATTTTAATGGGACTACATAATTTGTATTTTTTTAAGTTTAGTTTTAGATTTCGTTATAATTAAAATTTATTGAATAAAGTTTTTTTTTATATTTTTCCAATAAAGCTATTCCTAAAGGGAAGTATCTTTTCATGTGCAGGAATAGACGTAAAATTACAAACGTGGTAAATTGTATACAACGTGGAAGGGAACCCGTAATAAAACGAACCAAGGGCTATACTAGATCACTATAGTATAATGAAATTAAAATAACAGAAAAAAAAGACATTCCCATACAAATTGCCTGGGCGGCAGCACACTTTAGTATGAAAATGCCAAATTCTTTTTTCGTTTCTTCACTGTTATTTTAATTTTATTTTACTATAGTGATCTAATGTAGCCGTGGTTTGATTTATTACGAGTATGTCCCTTCTACGTTATATATCGCTAAATTTACCTGCGATTTCGTTTGCATAAAATTAATACTGTTTGACTATTTTTGAATGGCAAAATATGATTCCCTACACAAAGTTATACTTACCTTTTTATTCCCTAATGCATAATGTTTGGGATAAAAATTTATTTTATGTACTTTCCCGGGTCTCAAACGATAACCATACCAAATTTCTTCTAAATCAGTTCAGAAGTTGAAGCAAGAAGAGTAGCAGACAGACAAATTTACATTCGCATTTATATATTATTAAGGAAGCAAGGATAGGTACCACATTCCAATACAGACCATTGGACCCACTTCTTGGTTCTAATAGTTTAATATATTATTATTTTCAATGAGATTTCTAGTAACGTACTACTCAAAGCTACTAATGTCTATTATCTTAAGTAGGTTCGAAACAGAAAACATAAAGAAAATCATATGTTTATTGGTCGTTTTTGAAAGGTTAAGTTTCTAAAATTCAAAGACGAAGAAAATTATTAAGCTTACATGAGAAAGGTTTAAATTTCATTGAGAAAATAAATAAATTACAAGCGGGATATACGTACCGTATTCTTCTTTTATATTTCCTAACCCGTCTCTTAAATATCTCATTTTCACGTTTATTCCCGAAAATCTCCAACAATACGTAATATTGGAGGTTATAAAGGGCATAATGATGAAATCTTTTTAGCTAGGCGCGCAACCTTGTCCAAACCCTTCTACGATAGGTACGTCTATATGAAGGTACGAGTATGTTCCCAACGTTATTTTTCTCAATAAACCCTTTTGGGATTGAAATTTGTATAAACGTAACGGAATATATTCTAGCAATTAGAAATAAACAATGAATAATAAAAGTAATGCCACAAACCTAATCACAGTATAGTGCCACGATAAAATGCAAGTTAACTTTTCGCTGTAGTTTCTTTTTAGAGTTTAGTACCCAAAGGGACCCTATTACTGAGGCTCCGTTGCCGTCCGTCTGTTTGTATCTCATGAACCGTGAAAGCTAGGCAGTTGAAATTTTCACAGATGATGTATTTCTGATGTCGCTATAACAACAAATACTTAAAACAGAATAAAGTAAATATTTAAGAGGGGCTCCCATACGACAAACGTGTTTTTTTATAGATAATGGTACGGAATCTTTCCAGTCTGACTTGAACTTGCCCGGTTATTTATGTTTATTTTCTTCCCACAAAAAAAAAAATTCTATGAATAATATTAATACAGTTTACTTACCTTCGTAGTTTAGTCGGAAAAGACCGACTAGTTTTAATAGGTTTACATAATCATAATCAGGGTGAGTGTTATGACCGGCGGCCCAACGATTTTGCTGCATCATCTGCACGTGCATTATCTTACGTTACTTTTAATAATATATAATAAATAAATTTCTTTAAATGACAAACCTCGTGTTTACAAAATAATTCGTAGCACATACCTACCATGTGCATGCATAGAGTTCTTTACAAAACATAATTTTTGTCAAAAGTTTTTAAGCAAGTGGAGCCAAACCTAAGCACAAGTAGAACAAACCTTTATGACGAGTGTTTTCACAATGGACCTCTTATCCGAACGGCTTAATCCACCTGTTGGCCCTTATTCCACACTCACGCGATCTTTTCAAGTATTTCGCACAATGAACGTGGGCGCATGCCGAAGACAGCTGAACATGCTGGCTAATTAATAAGGCCTTGCTTGACCTTGTACCTACTAGATGTTTAGGTATATATGTCAAAAACATACATACTCATGAGGTTTAGACTTTGGCTGTACGTCTGTGAGGCACAGCGGTAAGACTTCAATGGACGAGAGAGCGAACCGAGCGAAGTTCTCAGAGTAGACGACCTCCGTGGCGTAGTGGTCACCATGCAAGTCAGCCACCCAGAGGTCCCGGGTTCGATCCCAGGTCAGGGCAAGTTGAAAAATGGTCTTTTTCAAATTGTCCTGGGTCTTGGATGTTTATTTATATAAGTATATGTTATAAAATATAATATTATTGAGTTAGTACTGTATAACACAAGTCTCGAACTTACTTTGGGGCTAGCTCAATCAGTGTTATTTGTCCCTATATATTTATATATTTGAAACTAGCAAAGCTAAGTAGGGTTCAGAGTGCTAGGAAAATCCGGCGTTTGTATGAATGTGTTATTTGTTTAGAGAATCACGTAGATTATTTTTAGGGTTCCGAAAAAAATGGAAAAACGGAACCCTTTTAGGATCACTTGTGCATCTCTCTGTCTGTCCGTCCATCTGTCATAGCCAATTTGTTTTGAATCGACTGGAATAACCAGATGAAATGTGTTAGGATGGTGTAATCATATGACCCAAACACAGAGTTCCAAAGTGAATAACTTTTTTTTAGGGTTCGGTAGTAAACAAGAAACCCTTGTAGTTTCGCCATGTCTGTCTGTCTGTCTGTCCGTCCGCGGTTTTACTCAGTGACTATAAGTACTAGAAACTGTAATTTGGCATGAATACGTATATCAATTAGGCGGTAAAAACGGTAAAATAAAAGGTTGAAAAAAAAAATTTTTTTTGGGAGCTCCCATACAAGTAACGTGAAGAGTCATTTCTTTTTCTCGACTAACCAATCATGTTGGGTATTGTTGAATAGGTCTTTTAAAAATATTGTGAGTTTGTGAACACCTTTTTTAGATTTTGGGATCCGTTTCAGAAATATTTGCTTTTAAGTGAAAAAAATTGTAAGAGTCAAGGTTCCCCCCCCCCTCTATCTGCTACTCGGTTATATATGGACACGTGAAAAATTCACAGCTATAGCATATATAACGAAATTTAAAGGAAAACTATCAAAGCGAAGTAGGGTTTACAAATTAAAAAGTTATAAGCGATTAACTTATAAAATGTACTCGGAAAAGGAAAATTTCATACAAATTCAATAGAAAATTAGTTTTTAGACGTTTTAAGTGGCATGAACTCAAAGTTGGCGTTCGTAACTACGGAGCCCTACTGCGCGTGGCCCGACACGCACTTTGCCAATTATTAAATAATTGTTATCGGGAAACGAATTGGGAATTTAAAAGAGAAAAGTTTTGCAAACCTTACTATGAAGCAAAAGCCTTACTGTTTATTAACCAAATGAAAGGCCTCATTACGAGGATCTCAAATATATAAGTAAAATAAATAATTTTGATTTTATTCATAAAAAAAGCAAAAATTGACCATCCTCCCCACAAAAATACTAAGCCTAAAATTTTTGAAAAAAAAAAATACGGAATTTAATTCTTTTCTTGTAGATTACAGGAAAACCTATAAGAGTTCTTTCAATTGAAAAAAAGGGCTAATCTCAATATAATACGTACAGTTATGGAAAATAGATTATTAAAACACCACTAAATAGCGCTAGTAGTAGTTTAATCGCGTCTTACTGTGAGGATTTTATATGTGATATTTTGTATTTAATTTAAAAACCTTTGGCATTGTACAGAACACTCTTTACGCTAGTTCAACTCATACTTGGCCCTATTATTATAAAAACGAAATAAAGTCTAAGCGGACGAAGTTGCAGACAAAAGCTAGTATCTACCAAAAAATACAAAAAAATATACAAGAACAGCAGGTGACAGTATGCAGAGAACTTCAATTATAACTTATACCCATGAGATTGTATATTAAGGGTTTGTATTGCATATGTGGTCTAGGGAAATCACGTTTAAAAATCCACAGCTATATACAAAACATAGGGCGAGCAAAAGTAAAGCTGTTATAAAATTGTTGCTGCGTCATGCGACAGTCATTTTTGATAGACTGTCGCCTGAAGCAGCGTCAACTTTCAGCTAATGTCCGCTAAATCAAAGCGTCACTCAGCAACAACTGATTGGTCCAGCAATTGGCGTGAAGTTACATCAGTAACAATACTACCGCCTGAGTATACTTTTCATGACGACACTTTTGCGCTTGCTTCTATAGTAATAATACTATGGAAACAAGCGCAAAAGTGCGCATATATATATATATATATATATATATATATATATATATATATATATATATATATATATATATAAGGGATGCTCTGCAATCTACATGGCTTGATGGAAGATTAATCATAATTCTGAGAGTGACTTTACGTAGGTGTATAAAAAGGCAGTCGATTTCTTTTTGTTGTCTTTTTAGGGTTTTTTACTCAAAAACTGGACCCTTTACTGAGACTCCGCTGCCCATCTGTCCATATGTCTGTCACAAGGCTGTATTTCATGAACCGTGACAGTTGAAATTTGCACAAAAGATGTATGTCAATTGCCGCTATTAAAACAAATACTAAAAGCAGAATAAAATAAATATTTATGTTTTCCAACTTGTCCCTGCTGAGTAACGAACCCAGAACATTCGGATTGGCGGTCTAGCGTGTTGACCATTATGCCACAGAGGACGTCAATCTGAGTTGCTCCAAACTGCTGAAGGTGCATAAAAAGTCATTTACCGACTGATTCGTTTACGTAAAACAATGGAGGTATGCAAAGAATCGTTTGAATCGCTTTATCTCTGTATTACTTTGTGGCTAGCGGGAAAATACGAGAGCGAAAAATACACCGCACGATATTGGCAGCGCCACAGACTCCTCGCATATTAATAAACACTCACTTTTTACATTCTGATCGCCAATAAAATTTTTGTAAACACCGCTTGTTTACATAAACGGAGCTTAACGAAACGTTTTTGTGTATCGTTTTATATAAACATTAGAGGCCTTTTTTACTTTTTTGGTGGCTTAAAGTAATAATTGATATGTTAAAATTGTAAGCTAGACTTTAAATGAAAAGCATTGAGAAATGGGGGTATGGTAGCAAGCAAATCACTTACCAAGTATAGTCGGGGGCAAATAAACCTGACCTACCTGACTTTAAGGATAGGATCTCATTTGTCATCACTTTTCTATGCTTCTATCCTTTTCTGTTGCTCAGAATCGTTATTTGCTATAGCAACAGAAAAGTAAAGCAGCATAAAAAAGTGATGTTACGTGCTGCCAAATAAGTCCCAACCCTAAAGGCAGTACGGTAGATCTATTTTATATACCTCCGACTGTATATTATGTACATCTTTTTTGTACTTAAGTTTGAATAATAAGAAAACTGGTGATTTGTGGAACATTTCAGTATCTGTTATAAGCAATATAATAGATGTAATTGCGCCTTACTTAGCATCTATATTTAATAAATGTGTAGACGCGGGATCTTTCCCTGACATGATGAAGTTAAGTAAAGTTATCCCTTTATTTAAGTCTGGTGACAAAAATGATCCAACAAATTACCGTTCCAATTCTATTCTGCCAGCACTAAGCAAAATATTCGTAAAGTTAATTTTTAACCAATTATATTATTAGATTTTTTTAACAAAAATAGTCTGTTCCATGATGATCAGCATGGATTTACCAAGGGTCGATCAACAACGGATGCAGGTGTTGCACTTTAACAAAACATCTACGATGCTTGGTAGTGTGTTTTGTGACCTCTCCAAGGCATTTGACTGTGTAGACCACGAATTTATTAAATCTTATTTGAGTAGCCGAATTCAAAAAGTCAGTGTAAATCAAGTAAAATCTGACGGATCAACTGTAGTTATGGGTGTGCCCCAGGGTTCTATCTTAGGCTGTTTGTTATTCCTAATATATATCAATGATTTATCATATCATGTAAAAGAATGTTAGTCTGTACTATTTGCTGATGATACTTCGCTTGTTTTCAGCGTAGACAGGAAAACTGACACCTCGGATGAGATTAATAATACTTTGTTGCAAGTGTTGGAATGGTTTACGTCAAATAATTTAGTATTAAATGCAAACAAAACTAAATATGTAAAGTTCTGCTTACCGAATCTTACAAAAGTTCGAACACGTTTACTTATTAATAAGGAAGCAGTAGATGTGGTAGATAACACAATGTTTCTGGAAATAACGCTTGATTTCGGATTGCAATGGGGTCCCATATTAAAAAATTAGCTAGAAAACTTAGCTCTGCAGACTACGCGGTTAGAAGAATTAGGCAGATGACGGACGTTGATACAGCGCGTTTGGTATATTTTAGTTACTTCCATAGTGTTATATCTTATGGAATATTGCTATGGGGTAATGCTGCATATAATATCATATTTGTTTTACAAAAACGCGCTGTTAGCTCTATATATAAACTAGGTGCTAGAGAGTCTCTCAGGGAACTTTTTAAAGACATAAATATTTTGACTCTCCCTTCGCAATTCATCTATGCGAACATTACGAGTATGTACGTGCGTCAGAATAAACATACATTAAGGTAAAATTATGATATTCATAGTATTATCACTAGAAATAAAAATGAATGAGCTATCTTAGCTTTTTGGTTAAAAAAAAAAAACAAAAAAGTCTTTTGTGTGTTTCAGTATGCGTCTCTATAATAAAATTCCAGATAGCGTTATCATTATCTAAGTTTAAGACTGCCTTTAAAAATCATTTATTAAAAAATGCCTATTATCATGTAAATTACTATTTATCTGATCAAAATTCTTGAAAATATAATATAATGTATACTGAGCTTAAATATAAATCTCTATTGTAACTAAAACAGAGCCCATTAGGCTGGGTAGCAGTGGTCGTTCTGAAACGCTAGTAGTTTTTAGCTTTTGCACTAAAATAATATTTAAAAAAAATGACCTTCAATAAGAGATAAATTTATTCTACATTGAATAAAAATTTTTGACTTTGACTTTGACTTTGTACGCTGGTTTACCAAAAAATGAAAAAATATAAAAACCGGGAAAATGCTAGTTGGACTCGCGCACGTAGGGTTCTGTACCATTAACTACAAAAGAAAAACATGTTTGTAGTATGGGAGCCTTCCTTAAATATTTATTTTATCTTAATTTTATTACTTGTTTTCAAACTGAATATAGAACTTAATATTCTGTAAATATTTTAAGCGTTCTACCTATTGCCGTTATTAATATCGAGCAAAAAACAGCAAAAAATTACGTTTGTTGTATGGCAGCCCCCTTTATTTTATTTTGTTTTTAGTATTTGTTGTTATAGCGGCAACAGATATTTATCAAGGTTCATGAGATACAGCCTGGTGCCAGACAAGCAGACGGACGGACAGCAAAGTCTTAGTAATAGGGTACCGTATTTCCCTATGTGTACGAAACCCTAAAAATGTAACAAGTGCCAGCTGCTTCTCTTCTCGCGTAGATCATTAACCCGGCGTAAATGTGGTGAATAATTGCTATACTAGCTATGAGGTGAGAAGGAGATACCCGAAACTATAATAATCTTTTTTTGATATTTTGGTTGTATAATTAGATTTTTTCTTGAGTTACATTAATAATAATAAATAAAGTACCAGAACTAAGTGCAATAACCGTTTTTTTACTGAAATAAAACGAACTTGAATTCCCTTTTAAAAAATACAAGTTAAGGTAGTTAGACGACCTCCGTGGCGTAGTGGTAACCATGCTAGCCCGCCACCCAGAGTTTCCGGGTTCGATCCCCGGTCAGGGCAAGATGGATAATAGCATTTTTCAAGTTGTCCTGGGGCTTGGATGTTTATCTATATATGCATTTCTAATAAAATATAGTACCGTGGAATTAGTATCCCATAACACAAGCCTCGAACTTACTTTGGGGCTAGCTCAATCAGTGTAATTTGTCCCTATATATTTATTTATTTAACTTCTGTTTACATAAGAATCTTACGAAATTCTATTAACTTTGATTGATCGACACGAAAATAGTATTTTATGATGAGTATGATGAAAATAGATTGTGAATATGTCTAATATACTGGAAAAAAAAAAACTAATACGAGGTCGGGTGTGACGTACCCCAGCCACGTGTATTTACCGTAGCCACCGTTGCAACATCAAACTTGTATCTGTACCCTAAACCTCACACCCCACCTCCAGCTACTGCACAAGGACAAGACTTCCATGGAAACAGAAACATTAAATAATCTGCGTTTAACATTTTCTCGGGTATGACATACCTGACCTCACTCAAGCCAGATTAAAGCCGATCGAAAGAGTGGGTATAAATTTAAGGAATATAAACATGCGATGCAGCTAGCAACCGGTGTCAAGATTTTGAATCCTATTTTCACCTGAACGTGGCCTTTAGGGCTACACAGTAAGGACGATGTATGTTTTTTTGTGGGAAAAACGGCAGATGGTAAATAGCCTGACGTATTTTAGGTGTTATGGCTTTAATTATCACTGTCATTTGTAACGTATCGATCTAGATAATCTTTCTGGTAGTATTTCTAGAATTGTCCTAGCTATAGGTCGTCGTTGAGTCGATCCGTAAGCATCATCATCATCATCCGAGCGTATGCATCCCGGTTGCATCCTCAGCAGTAACGTTTCAGTGCCCGGGGTCCGCTACCTAACCAAGGAGATTTGACGAGGTTACTGGTACTCCACAACCAAAGGGCAAACCAGGAACCAATCCTTGGGTAGTTTGATGATCAAACGCCAGGTGGCGTTCGGGACCCACAGTTTTACGTGCCTTCCGAAAAACGAAATCATCTTTCTTTTCAGATAATCAGGTTATTCAAGCCTGCAATATTCTATCCAGACTGGAAACAACTTTTCACAAAGTATGCTTTCCAGTGGGAATGGAACCCATGGCCTCCGGGTCACAAGGCGAACGCCTTGACCACTGGACCACGGAGGCAGTCTCAACGACGACCTAGATATAGGCAGGGAGCGCAGAGCGTTGACAGTCCGTTGCAACATGCTTGCTCGTAGGTTTGCACGATGAATTAAACAAATAAAACTCACGTTATTTAGAGCTTATTGTCAATCATTTTACTCGTGCAGCCTGTGGGTGAAGTATACGCGAGGGGCTTACAATGCTCTGCGCGTCCAGATGCGCTAAGGATGCTTCTGGGGCTGCCTAGGCGATGTAGAGGCATTGGGTATGTTCGCTGAAGCAAGAATAGACGATTTTTATGCGATAATGCGTATGCGGGCTGCCTAGGCGCTGCAGCGTCTCCGAGGGAGCTGTAACAGTATCCTTAATACCCTAGCGGCCAAAATTGATGGGCCTTTTGTAAGGCACTGGGCAGATCTGCTCGTGCATAGAGGTGTACACCTTATAAATTAAATATTTCTCTCTCTCGTAAATTACTAACAATAGGATAAGTACTTTGTTTTTTTTTTTATTAATATTGTATGGACCATGGTCTGAAATAAAGAATTTATTATTATTATTATAGAATTCTTCATACAAATAAGCAAAATGAAATTATTTTTAAAATAAATATATATGAACAAATCACACTGATTGAGCTAGCCCTAAAGTAAGCTTAAGCTTGTGTTACGAGATACTAACCCAACGATACTATATTTTATAATAAATACATATATAGATAAATATCCAAGATCTAGGACAATTTGAAAAAGGCCATTTTCCAACTTACTCTGGCTAGGGATCGAACCAAGAACCTCCAGGTTGGCGGTCTAGCGTGTTGACCATAACGCCATGGTAGTTTTTAATCTATACTTTTTAGGGTCAGTTCAGACAAACAGGAGCGCAGCGGAGAGCATTTTTTATGACACTCGAAAATAAACTTTAAACTATTAGCATAAAGTGCAATACGCGAGAATTTTGTCATGTTTAAACGATTATACACTTTAGGACATGGTAAAACGATCTCATTTTAATAGAGTTAATAAATTGCTCGTGCCTTTTTCCTCTGTGTCTGACCCTTAATCATGTGAAACTATTCTTCTCGCATCGAAAGCTCAAAAACAAAATCAAATGTTAAACTCTAAAGACAGAATATGATCCAAAATGAGGAAATTGTACTAATTTAAACAGATAAGTAATAAAAATCGAAATTCACAACGTGATAGGGACATACTCGTAATAAATCCAACCACAGGCTATCCGAGATCACCATACAGGGTGACTTTTTACCCACCAGCCAAATTTTCGGAGCAAGTATTGTCCATGATATAGAACTACTTTCCATTAAAATAGCTAATGAAAAACGAAAACAAAAATTCTGCTTCCTATATATACATACCGGCGCTCGGCCAAACGAATTTTGTATCGGAGGATGAAATCTTTTTATCGATTATTAATAACTTTATTTGTAAGTATATTACTTTATTTAACTCTTCTCAAAATATTCACAGTTGGTAATCCGCAACATGCTTCGTCAACATTTTCACAGTTGGTAATCCGCAACACGCTTCGTCAACATTTTCACAGTTAGTAATCCGCAACCAACGCAATAAAAAATAACTTTTATTATGGAAATTAGTTTAGTATAATGCTCTGAAAATTTGGCTGGTGGGTAAAAAGTCGCCCTGTAGTATAATGTTTTTTTTTTTGTTTTGTATGGGTAGAATTGTGATTTATTAATAGAATTATTTACATATTTACAAATAAAAAGAAAAAGTGTAGTATCTACTGTAAATTTAATCTGAAAACCGCGCTCATGCGGCACAGTGCCAAGAACGCTGGCCGCATTTCCCCGTTGGATCGCAATACTGATGCGTTGGGCGAAAAAGCAGCCAGCTCTCTTGTCACCAGCGGCGGAGATCAGTCTTAGGGAGATCTCATTAAGGAGACCCCTAGCACCGGAGCCCCATGGTCCGAAAGTCTCCACGTCAAACGGCACAAAAATAATAGTCATCGTTTAACGAACTATATTTGCGACGTTTGGCGATCTCAGTGTTTTCAGCAGCCGAACCAGCTTTTGATACTGATCCCCTGAGATGGGAGGGTGCCAGTGTGTCAACGCATGTGGCGTCCCACACTAACGCCCTGCCGCGTTAAAATAACAACCAAAAAACAAAAAAATATTTTTGGCATTTCCATATAAAAGTTTGTAGCCGCCCGGGCAATTTGTATGGGAATGTTGAATATTTTTTTTGTTATTTGTTTGTTATTTTAATTTCATTATAGTATAGTGATCTAGTATAACCCATGGTTCGATTTATTACGGGTATGTCCCTTAAACATTTTATATCCAACCTACATGGTTTTCTTCATTTTACATAATAATATCGCTGTTCATTATCGTTTGTTTACATTGCATGTACCGGAGCCTAACAAAACGTTTGCATGTATCGTTTTAAATAAATATTAGGTCAATTGTATTTTTATGTTGGAATAACGGCGAATGGTTATGCGTGATATAGGTAACGTATAATGGTCATAAATGTCAGTCATTTGGGCCATCGATTATGTATATTTTTAGAATATATATTTTTTATTGTTGAGAACAATAATAGCTTGTGACATTTTTATCAAACTTATGATTACAGTTTGAGTTTTTACCCCACTGTGCCAGAAGGAGAGTTATGTTTTTCGAGTGAATATATGTATATATATTTCTTTGCTATACTCTGCAGCCTCAATGGCTTGATCTAATCTAACTAAAGAGGTATCGTTACGTACCTTTTAGTTCTGAAGTGACACTTGGTATATCAAAAATTAAAAAGGCGGATTTTTGGCGCCAAATATCTATATTTAGGTTAACCTAACTGTCACATCCTGATTGTTTATCCTTTTCTGGTCCCTATTACCTAGTAGCCGTATATAAACAGGCAAATAATAATATATTAAATTGTATGAATATGAGCAACCTAAGGGTAAATGTTCAGGAACATATTTTATTTTTTTATAATTTTCATTCGGTAAGCAAGAGGGCGAAGGTTGACCCTCTTGGATCCTATATTTACAGTTTCCTTTTTATACTAATAATACTGATTGTGTCGTAATATTAATAAATTAAGAAGTATTTAAATCTTTCTCCAAAACCCAAATGCGACAACATACTCCCATACAGCTCTCTACGCAGGGCCGGATTATTCATAAGACGGATTAGGCCTGCTTAGGGACCCGCATCGACTAGAGGCCCCGTGCAAAGAAAAAAAAAAACAACTCATCGAACGATTTTTTTTATTTGTGTATAAATACCCCCTTTTCTTTCCACACTTTCTATTTTGAGCAGTTTGCTGCCATCAACTCATAAAAGAGTCAATGTCGTCCCGCTATCTCTTTTATGGACTATCCCTGCATCTGCGTCCTTTTGGTACGATGACGGCATGATTTGACTTTCCGGGCCCACCTGTCCAGTAGACGTCTTGGCCAGCAGGCAGGTACAACAACAGGCTAGAAAAAAGCGAACGAAGGTAAGAAAAGGATAAAGGAAAGGGGCTCCGAGAATTGCATTGCCTAGGGGCCCTGATAGGGTTAATCCGGCCCTGTGTACACGTGTAACTTTCATGTTATTTGCTTTGATCACAAGTAAAGCCTTACCGAGTAATGATAATGAGTGTAGATTTCAGATTATTGATACTATATTCTGTTCATATTAATTCTTTACGAGTAAGATTCCTAAAATTATATTTAATAGATAATGATATACTTATTTATTTTACTTTATTACTATACATGAAAATGGCGGACTTAAGAGCAGCCTTCCCGTCTTACTTTTCATACAAACGCTCGTACCTAATTATGGCGTTGTAAGTGATCTTTCTTGAAAACTTTTGATCTAACAGATATCTTGTGCACTATTTCTAGGTTTCTATTGAAATAAAAAATGAATATTTCGAAAAACAAGTTCAGTATACGCCTCCAAAAATCTGCTTTTTTGCACAAGTTTTACCTGAACTTCGACTGTTCATAAAGTACTAATTAATTGTAAAAATAAAAAAAGATAGAAACCTCGCAAATGTAATGAAAAACATTTATTTCACAAACTTGTAAGGCTTACTGACAAAAACGTATATCCCGGAACAAGTTTTATGAAATTTCCGCACCCTATGAATAGTTAATATTCGTTCAATGGATAGTTAATAATAATACTTATTTCATTCAATACAGTGAAAACCGTGCCCTAAGGCGCTATCTCTCTCTTTTTGGTTTGCTTTTTTTCTAGCATTGCCCTGGATGAAAAAACTAGCTTTTCGAACTATGTTCGCGTTGACGACAGAGCCGCCGGGAAGGGCCGCCTAAAGCCAGGGGCCTTTTCTACCAGTCAACCAACAGGTGAAGCTGAGAAAAAGTGTCATTCTGAATTTGATAGTTAGTCGCTTCGACAGAGTCCATTCCAATTTCGGAAACCAAGCCGACTGTACTATGAATCTAGATCCACTTATTAAAATTAACGTAACGTAACTCCAGAATATTAAAACCCATATGCGTAGGACGGTCATTATATAAGAAGTAGGTATGACTGAATTAAATGCGTAATTTTAAACAAAATCACACTAAATTTAAAATAAACTTAATGTATTCTATATAACCATTTACATCTTTCTGCAGAATTTACAAAATTAACCACTAAAGTGAAAATAATAAACAAGTCAGCTAAAGTTACTCTGTCATTTGTCGAGGAATGCGTGAAACGGAATACTTATGTCGTCTTGTTATTTAACTTTAATAGAGTGTCTCAGATTCTCCATATTTTGCGCCACCCTCATGATAATATGTTTTGTAATTGTATACTAAGAAGCTAGATGGCCCGTCGGTTGGATATGACTCCTTGAGCCCCATACTATTTGCATTATAACCGGCGAAGTGCGCGTCAGGACACGCGCAGTGTAGAGATCCGTAGTCACGAATGCCGACTTGGAGTTCACGCGTAAAAACGTCTAAAAAAGTAATTTTCTATTGAAATTGTATGTAATTTTTCTTTTCCAAGTACATTTTATAAGCTGGTTACCTATAAACTTTTAATTTGACTTTTATTTTTAATGACGACCTCCGTGGCGTAGTGGTCACCATGCTAGTCCGCCACCCGGAGGTCCTAGGTTCGATGCCCGGTCAGGGCAAGTTGTAAAATGGCCTTTTTCAAATTGTCCTAGGTCTTGGATGTTTATCTACATATGTATTTGTTATAAAATATAGTATCGTTGAGTTAGTATCCCATAACACAAGTCTCGAACTTACTTTGGGGCTAACTCAATCAGTGTAATTTGTTTATTTATTTATTTATTTATTAATTTGTAAACATACTACTGCCGTGTATTTTATGACTTGTCTATTATTCTATATACAACCGTCAAGTAGCTATCTACTTGACGGTTGGATATTGACTTAGTAGAATTTGCACTATAAAACCAAATATTTCAGAAACTGGTCCCTAAATCGAAAATAGTGTTCACAAGCTTAAATATTTTTGAAAGACCTAGGTATTTAACGATAACTCACACAATGGGTTAGTCGAGAATAAAAAATGACTTTCACTCTACGTGTATGTAAGCTACTGAGTAGAACCGCGAACAGACAGACAGCCAGGCCAACAGACAGACATGGCGAAACTAAAAGGGTTCCTAGTTTGGTTCGGAACCATAAAAAGCAATAAATTGATGTAACAATGGAGATTTAATCAGAGATTCATAACTATCACGCTTAATTTTGTGTTTTACTACTGTTGCTCAGAGATTTGTCTACCATGTAAAAAATAAAAACGCCAAGTAAAGTACGCAAAATAGACACCAAAATTAAATAAAAAAAAACGACGAGTTGCACTCTGGGAGTGCCGGCAGAAGTGTCACTTGAATATTAACGTTGTGCATTTCCATGGATGCGCGTGGCACGCTGTAACATAAACACACACGAACATTCGCGCAAGCGCGCTGCGCCGCCTAAATGAAACAGCAGGCGCAGGCATACATTTAACCGCCGCACCGTAAAAAGAGAGAGGGATACTTCCTCTCCTACGCCGCGCTGGTTGTCTACTCTCCATCTGTCTTACGAATTATCGATCAGGTCAAGTGTCCTGACGCAAGTCCTGATGCGAGTTTAACATTTTTTACCATTACCAAAAAGTGTACAACGCCGCTAAAGAAGTTTTCACTTCAAAAAACAATGCTACTATAGAGTGTTTTCCAACGTTATAAGTTCATGCACGACAAACTTCATGAACATTACTCAGGCCAAATTTACTGCTCGTTTTATCTTCATGAAACATGTACCCATGCGGACACAACAGTTTTAAGAGGGGCCTTCCCGTCTTACTTTTCATACAAACGCTCGTACGTGATTATGGCGTTGTATCTGATCTTTCTTGAAAACTTTTGAACTCACAGGTATCTTGGGCGCTATTTCTAGGTTTCTATCGAAATAAAAAATTGAAATTTAGAAAAAACGTAATTAGAATAAGCCTCCAAAAATCTGATTTTTTGCTTAAATTTTAGCTGAACTTTGACCGTTCAAAAAAAAGAACTGATAAATTGTAAAAGTAAAGAAAATATTTCATTACAAACCTTGTAAATCTAATGAACATTTTGAATACAAAACATTTATTTAACATACTTGTAAGGCTTACTGATAAACACGTATCACCTGGAACAAGTTTTATAAAATTTCTACATCCTATGAATAGTTAATATTCGTTCAATGGATAGTTAATAATAATATTAATTTCATTTGATAGAATGCAAACCATGCCCTTAGGAGCTATATCTCTCTTTTTGGTTTGCCTCTTTTTCTAGCATTGCCCTGGATGAAACACCAAGCTTTTCAAACTATGCTCGCGTTGAAAACGGAGCGGCCGGTAAGGGCCGCCTTAAGTGAGACATCTAAGGTTTGTGGAAATAAAGCTCAGATTTCAATGACAATAATTTTGTTTGCCGTACCGGCAAGCGCAGCGTTGGACCTAATTGCTAGATGGTCAGATGACCTAAGCAAGGTTGCAGGAAAACGCTGGATGCAGGCTGCTCCAATCGGTCGTGTTGAAAATCCTTGGGGGAGGCCTATGTCCAGCATTGGACTTTCTGTGGCTAATATGATGATGATGCTGATGAATTTTGTTTGCATGAGAAGAATAACAAAAAAAAAGCAAGGAACGGAAAAATTCATTTAAAATCATTCTGGGGCTAGCTTAATATAATTATGTTAAACATTTGTCCTGGGATACTTAAACGACACAAGGTAAGTATTTTAATACATATAATAAAATGCAAGAAAAATGTATGTGTATCAAACATATTAAAAAAAATTGGGGCGATGGAGACAAAAAATATTAGAGAAAGAATAAAAAAAATGTCTGTCTGTAAAAAAATAAAAAAAATGTGTGTAAAACACGCTTATTCGAATGAACGGAGTTGTTCGAATGAAACTTTTTTTGTTATATAGCTTTTAAGCCTGGGCAACTTGTAAGGTATAATTATTTTTTGAATATGGAACACCTTATAAAGAACCATAATGGGCCAGCTAAAATATAAGAAACTAGCTTTTGCTCGCGGTTTCGCTCGCGTAGCGGTGTAATTTATCAAAATTCTTTCTTAGGGGATGCCTACTTCATAGTAGCTTTATGCATACAAAGTCTCAATCCGATCGGTTTAAAATTGACAAAGTTATATACAAACTTTCATCCCCTATTTTATCCCCTTGGGAGTAGAATTGATCAAAATCCTTTCTTAGCGGATGCCTATGTCATAACATCTACCTGCATGCCAAATTTCAGCCCGATCCGTCCAGTGGTTTGGGCTGTGCGTTGATAGATCACTATGTCAGTCAGTCAGTCAGCTTTGAGTTATATATATTTAGATTAGATAGAAGATATAAAAATGATGCCTAAGAAAAAGTTGTTCAACTTGATAAACATTTTTTGTTGAAGTATAAAAATCGAAGATCTGCAACACCTGATGACGCCGATTTCATAAAGTTAACGCAAACGAAATCATGGGCATCAGTTTGTTTTATAATAAATTAATAGATGAACACCCCAGACTAAAACAATTTGAAAAAATCATTTTCCAACTTGCCCTGGCGAGGGATCGAACCTAGAACCTCCGGAGTGGCGGACTAGCGTGTTGATCATTACGCTACGAAAGTCGTCTGAAATCACGTTGTTTTTGGCCGTTTTTTAACAAAAGTTTTATTCTTGTAAGCTTTGAATTTCGAAAAGTAAGTAAAACTCTTAAACTTTCGTAATTTTTAAGGGGACAGAAGCCTATCAAAATTTAAAACTCGATGCCTTTTAAAAAAACAAATGAACGCACCTTGACATTTTCGTCTGTAAACGCAATTTCAAAACAACTTTGCACAAAGATATAAAATGCCTCAAAGAAAAAAAAATATTTTATTATTAATAAAAATAGACTTGTGTTATGGGATACTAACTTGACAAATTCTATATCAAATAACCAATACATACATAAAAATAAATATTTATGCACTATCACGTATATATGTATATACTATATTTGATAGACGACGATATACGATGATTTGAAAACCTAGGTATCTAGGCATTTGTCTTCAAATATAGTATTGTTGCGTTAGTTAAAAAAAATACTCTCTGGCTAGCTCAATCTGTGTGATTTGTCCCTATATATTTGTTTATCGTTAATAGGGTAGACAGATCCTTATATTGGGTCTTGTAGTCTGGGGCAGGCAAAAGCCAGAGGAATATTAATAATTCTTAATAATTTTGTTATAATTCAGTTCAAATTTTATATGTATTTTAATGAATCGGATATATGTTTTACTATTGCATTTACCTTTACATCGTAAATTATATCAATTTATTTATTTGTAATATAATACAATGTTACATACTTTTGTATCGTTTCTGGTGCAAAAGTGCCTAAAACGCTATATCGTGATAATATATTCGTAGATGATAATATATTTACAGTATTAACAATGATAGTATAGGTGCACGCGTCCCTGTGGATCTCAACGTGGTGTCTGAAAACACCTATTTAATGTAAATGTAGTTAATGTGTGTCTTTTTGATATAAATACAATAAATGATCTATCTATCTAACATAAAAAATGTTTTCGTGCAAAAACATTTTCTAGAATTCTGATATTTCCGACAACCAATAAAACTAAAAGTCGGCAATTAAGTCAAATTTCAGACTTTCCCTCAAAAATGGCCGGTCGTAGTAAGCCGTAAGACGGCGCTTTGTACATTTGTCATTTTAATCACCTAACGCTACCGTCTGGGGTAATAAAATTATTTCACAGTAAACATTTTGAGAATTAAATTTTAAGAAGCCCTCAGTGAGAGTAATGTTCTCTCGGGGTATGGAATAAGAAAACGTCTTAAAACTCTTAATGAAAACATAACCATAATTTTGGTGGAGGTATTTAGATAACACTTTTAGAGTTTAGAGCCAAGTGATGGTTTAGGGTTGTATTTTACAACGGCGGAATTGCTTTAGTACAGTGACGTCGGCGGAAAGAGGATGAAAATGCTTGTAGTAAAATGGGGCGATTTATATTTGTTTCTTGGCGGTTAAGTTTCTTTACCCAGCTGCGCCAGAAGAAGGGTTATGTTTTTCGAGAGTGTGTATGTATAATTGTTTGGCACTCTCTGCAGCCTGAACGGCTCGATCGATTTAAGCTTGAGAGATGTCGTAAGATTCTAATTCTAAGAGTGACACTGGGTATATAAAACAGTAGGCGGTTTTTTTTAAATAATATCTTGATGAGAGAATGTTATATAAATACTGCGGATACATTTCTAGTTGCATTTTTTACTGCCACGGGGAGGATTATATTTTTCAAGTGTTATTGTATATGAATATATCTTTGGCACTCTCTGTACCCAGATGCAAATACTGTCAATGATCACACATACCTTCACTTTGGTTGTGGATTTATTCTTATCTTTATTTTACCCCTACTTATATTTTGCAAGGTTTTAGGAAAATACGTTCCGAAACGACTGTTTCCAATAGGTTTTGGAAATTCTTGGTGGAGGCAAATTTAGATGTTATTTTCATGGGTCCTGGACGTCCTGTGGCTGACATGATGATGATTATTATATTCAGTGCTATAACTTGAGCTAAGCGCTTTTTTGTTTTTTCGGTGGCCAGGTGGGACGCACTAGCGTTCTCGCAAGTAAAGTGACACCGGGTGTGGTCCGCACTTCGATGGGTGGCCGCAAGTGGCATACAAATTTATCGAGCTCCTCCGTGCTTCGGAAGGCACGTATAAGCCGTTAGTCCCGGCTGTCATCGTTGTATGGCAGTCGTCACGCTATGTCAGATGCCTTTAAGCAGCTTGAAAAATCTGTCACAAGGGCTAGCCACTCACAGACACAAGAAGCAAGTGCCCAAACATAGGTGTCAGATTATTCAGGCTTTCTTTTCCATGAAAAGTTGTTCAGTTTTTGAAGTTTGAAGCATCTTTTCATACATATGTTGCCAGTACACACAGTAGTTGCTTTGTTTTCTATTACGAATAAATAATTGAAATAAATGTGGTGTAAATTATCATAATTTGTTTACATAAGGGTTGAATCCTAAATTAATAATCTATGGAAAATACGCTTTAGTACCTATATCTGGGTTTGGTAGTTCTAACTTGTACGAAACAATTTCTCTTGTTAAACAATATTTAATTCATGCAATACTGCACTTCTGTATTTATCTTGTAAAATGAATATTACACAGCACCATTTATTCAGTGTTCCGAGCATTTCTTAGGGTTGCCAGAGAAAATTTATGGAAATCGAACATTGCCTCTTCCATGCAATCAATTATATGTTTTGGTAACGAGGTATCTTGAAGCGATATTGAAGATCTTAAATATGTAAAATAAAATAATATGTAACAAATAATACTAATATCATGAAGACTTCTCTTAAGAATACTCATCTAAAAAGAATTAGACTTTTTTTTTTCAAATTCAATTATTGTTTAAAAGTAACCTGTGTGATTTTTATCAAAAATGCGCGTTAAATAAATGTTTTTGCTGCATATAATCTAATATACTTAGGTAAGTGTTTTTAACCATAAATTATACATAGAGGAGCAAAAAAACTTCATTTTCTTTCAGAGTTTTCATATTTCCAAAGTTCTTCATCATGTCTTCACCAATTAATATGGGACCAACTTGGTAGTAAAATCACCTTTAAATAAAAAAAAATAATCATCAATATTGGTCCACGGTTGACGAAAATATCGCATAACATACATAAAAAAACAAAGTCGAATTGAGGAACTCCTCCATTTTTTTAATTTTGTCGTAATTTTGACGTAATTAATCTGTTTAAAAATTCAATTTAATATTTTGATTAAATTTAATATTTTAATTATAATTTAAGAATAAACTAAAATAAATAACAAACCGAAACAAAATTCGAACAAAAATATTTAGGATAAAATAACTGGCAACCCTAACATTTCCTCGAATAAAGTGCACTTGTAGACCCTATCCGACAATTTTGGCTTTCAACCCGGCTTCTGCTGGAAATTCACATTCCAGATATTTGCTGAAGCTATTGTGTCATGAAGCTAAAGCTTTACAATGATAGTGATAGTTAGTAAATTCTAGCTTATGTTTACAGCTAGAGGTTTCGTTAAATGGTCGGTTATACAATCCAACAAAGTTCAAGACTCAATGTGTATCTTTTACCCACACAGTATCTGAGCACAAGTTGATTTGCTAGGCAAATTAAAAAATGCCCGATTTCCAAGCATTCACCCCCATAACTTTTGAAACGCTTAACCAATTTCTATCAAACATTGCTAAGAACCACCTCAAAGTTCTTTAACCTTAAAAAAACTGGCTGTTTGAGCTTATTTAGATGAATTTACAATATACTACCGCGCAAGATGGTTGTAGAAGGGAAGAAATCGAATGGCGTCGTTTCCGGCTCGTTCCGTATCGCCTCGCACCGTAGTGTTGCCAGTGGCCGTAACATGCTGCCCGCCTTGAAATGTTCATTTCAGTGTTGTGTTAGCATATGTGGGTATACGCCCTGGTGATGGCCCCTTTCTTTGTTGCTAGATCTGCCACTCGACTGATACCATCTGGCCCCGGGTATGTCTTGACTACGTAATCCAAGAGCAACAGCAACGGTGGTTGAGTTCTATCTCGTACTCTAGTACGAGATAGAACTCAACCACCGTTGCTGTGGCCGGCCAAGTGCGAGTCGGAATTGCACACCGAGGGTTCCGTACGAACCTGTAAGTATAGTAAGTTTTAAAATTATTAAAACTAATTTTACATGATTTAATAAAAAATTTACTGCTTTCGCAATTTTTCTTTTATCTGTGCAATAAGACGTTGCTTCGTACCAAATTTCAAGATTCTGAGTTTACGGGAAGTACCCTGTAGGTTTGGATTCCCTTGCGGCATAAACGGCTATATCTTTTGATTACGTTAGCTTAGAAGTTTGATTTTTTCACAACTCAAACTTTGATTTATGTATAATGTTGTACATGATCGAAGTCGTATTATTTTTTCGCCTTTTATGTTTTTTAGCGCCATGACTTTCACCTGATAAGATAGCCGACAAACAATAGGATATTACATCCAATTTTGAAAAGTGTCTAAATTAGATTCTATGGTGCTAATAAACAAAAAATTTTTGAATTTAAATTTTAAATTTCCCGCGTAGATGGTTGCATACGTGAAAGTAGTGGATGCCATATTGCTCTATGGTCATGACGTCAGATATGCGAGTAAACAAATGCGCCAATGTTTACATTTTTACAGTTAACACTTTTAGTTTACACATGCGTATGACGTTATAACATGACGGCTAATATTGGAAACGTTAAATTGAATTTTAAAATTTGTTTTGGTGTTTTTTGAAATAATATATTTTCAGCCTATTTTAGCCTATGCTATCAAGAATATATTTTTAGATATTTTTTCACATAGTCTAAAATACCGTTTTAAAAAACTATTATGTCTACAATGCTGGCAGTATAGGTGTTAATCGAGGTTTTAGAAAGGAGATCAAGGGAGCCCTAGTATTTATCTTTCAAATATATTTACCATTAAGTATGCATTTAAGATTTTATTAACTTATTTGTGAATAAAAAACCCTTTGAATAATGAATGGCAAAACATTAAAAACTCCATATAAGTCCACTTTTAACATAAAATATTTCCAAACAAAAATCACACAGCGTTCAGTTAAAATAAAAATATTTTCGTAAATATTCATTAGTCACTGCCGTTTCAGATAAAACTTTATTTACGCAGATAAATCATCTGACATCAGCGAAATGCAATTCTATGGAAGAGTAAGTTTAAACATTATATATAAGCGTGCAGACGGTCCCATAAAATGTATTCAATAAAACCAGTTTATACACCAGGTAAATAAAAAAATATTTCAAGCATCCCCAACCCCATAACATTTAAACCGCTGAACTGATTACCATCAAACATAGCTAAGAACCATGTCAATAAAATGAACTTTTAAATTAAAAAAAAAACTGCATTGAAATTAATCGCCTCAATACCTATTATGAATTCGAATTCTTTCAGAGGAAAAATTGACAATTTTTAAGTAATACAAATTATTCAAAAATAAATAAATGACTTTTGACTTTTGATCCCTGATACCCCCAGGGATAAGTCCGCCTTTGAACAATTGTGTTTTTTGTATTTTTAATTATGGCTTTTTATACACATCATCATCAGGTCTTTTTTAGTGTTTACTGCAGGAGCACGACCATCTCTGTACTGCCCAGAGATCGGAATCACGGGTGCTATTGCTATCAAAAGTATGGATATTACATTAGAGACGAATGTAAATACATTGCTAATATTTTGAATGACGATTATTCTACTGCTTGTAGTATACACAATCTTTCCCTTTAGATGAATAATAGGAAATTGGGAACTAAACTAAGTAAACAATCATAATTATATGATTTCAGGATAGATATGTTTTATTGTGTTTTTAGGGTTCCGTAGTCAAATGGCAAAAAACGGAACCCTTATGGATTCGTCATGTCTGTCTGTCTATCAGTCCGCATGTCACAGCCACTTTTTCCGATACTATAAGAATTTTACTGTTGAGACTTGGTAGTAGATATATTTTGCGAACCGAATTAAGATTTTCACACAAAAATAGAAAAAAAAAACAATACATTTTGAAGGTTTCCCATGCTTAGAACGGAAACTCATTTTTTTAAAATCGAACCCATTTTGTGGGGTATCTATGAATAGGTTTTCAAAAATCATATTGAGAAATATAAATATATAGGGACAAATAACAGTGATTGAGTTAGCTACAAAGTAAGTTCGAAACTTGTGTTATGGTTATATATATATATATATATATATATATATATATATATATATACAAGATCAGACCCCATCCTTATTATCAGTGTTTCTAAAATAATAAATCTAAAATCAAGTTGGAAGTAGATATAATTAATTATAATCATGTCAAGTGACAATATATTGTGACGTTTTATTTTCATAACAGTACCAAATAATTAATTTTTGACTTTAGAAAGTACCCCACTATGGCGTAGGAAAATGAGCAGGGTTACAAACAAAGGGTTTCGTACTATTATCTATAAAAATCACTTTTGTTTTACTTTAATATTTATTTTATTCGGTTTTCAATATTTTTCTATAGCGGCAAAAGAAATATCTTTATTTCAACTGTCTAGCTATCACGGTTCGTGAGATAAGGCCTGGTGAAGACAGACAGATGAACAGTCTTAGAAATAGAGTTCCATTTTTACCCTTTAAGTACCGAACCCTAAAAACACAAAAAGCTTCCATCTTCCATAGTATTGTAGTTCGCCGTCTGACATCGTTAAATGCGTTTGTTAAACCCTTTGCATTCATTATTGAATCTCGGTCGGCTTAAAAGCTGGCCTTTATAAACATTTTTTTCTTCCATGCTGGCATGAGAGCAAAAGAAATAAAATTTCGTACAATAAGAAATTTTTTGAATGGGCCTGTAATGTCTTCCAAATCTTAATAATAATCCGTTGTTTGTGTGTATGTTATAGGGAATATAACACAAGTACCTTTGATCGTAACTTCATAAAATCTAAATAGGTAGGTAGATATGGCAAACACTGGTACTGGTACTGGTACTGGCACTGGCACTGACACTGGCACTGACACTGTCACTGGCACTGGCGCTGACGCTGGCCGGTGCTGGTGCCGATGCCGGTGCCGGTGCCGGTGCCGGTGCCTGTACTGGTACTGGTACTGGTACTGGTCAGTACCAGTATATAAATGTACTGAATAGGTCGACATTTTTGTGTAGATTTTTAATAACTTTATGTAGTTCAGTACCATGGGCTGAACTTGCTTCAGAAATGGCACTGCTTTTTAAAAAGTTACACTGTATGGTATATCCATTTTTTTAACCTATGTTAGTCAAAGGTCTCTCCCATCTTCTACTTGCCTTTTTAAAGTGTAAGCATCGACCATCCTTCGTGGATAAATTATATCCTTAGAAACAAATCAGATAACACAATGTCAAAAATTTTTAACGAGCTTGTCTATGAAACGGCTTGTAATAAATATACAGTACCAGTACCAGTGCCGGTGCCGGTGTATCATAGTACCAGTACCAGTGAACTGGTACTATGATATACCGGTATACCATACAGTGTTACTTTTTAAACAACAGTGCCATTTCTGAACCTAGTTCAGCCCGTGGTACTGAACTACATAAAGTTATTAAAAATCTATACAAATATTTCGACCTCCCATACAAATCCGAGCGCTGATTAATAATTGTGTTTATGGAAAGTAGTTCCGTAGAAGTTCCGTTCATAGACTGAACTTGCTTCAAAAATGTTACTGGTTTTTTAAAAGTAACCCTGTACAATGTTCTGGTACTTCTTTATGGAAGGTTCAAATGGAAAGAAGGACACATTAGCGGAGATTTTAACGCATGAAGTACCTAAGTAAACAAACATTACCTAATGCCAACAATAAAAATAAATTGCACATTTGAATACCTAAATAGACAATAATAAATACGACCCAGCAGAAGGGTACACCGCACAGCAATAACCCGGCCAAATTAGGAAAGAGGCCACGGATCCTAATTTCCGTAAATACTGTTAGTTTCTTCTGTTATTACTTTAATCTCTGCGTAAATGGTTCCTCTCGAAGGTAAATAGGGATTGTAGGGACGGTAACGCTTTTGGTTGTCATTGTTTTTATTCTTTTGTTTTCCTGGAATAACAGTTTGGGGGTCATTTTGTTAAATAAAACTAGTAAATGTGGGTTTACCACCGCATATTATCAGCTACCCACGTAATATGCTAGAGACCGAAACTCCTTTAAACAAAGCGTAGGTGTACTATACTTTGACAAACTATACTATTTTTATGAAAAACTAGTTTTGAACCGTGACTTCGTCTGCGTAAATTTACTGCGTACTTTATAATAAAGTTTTTGTGTTGAAAAATAGGAGTCCCCAAACAAAATTCCACTCCTCTTTTGCTTCCCTTAGTGGATTATTTTCGGGATAATTATCCTATGACCTTCGTCGGGTCTCAAACTATGTCTATACCTACTATAAAGTAATATAAACGATATAGACCTTATCCTTACTTCCTAAGGATAAGGTAGTAGGGAAATAATATGAAAAATCAGGTAAGGAAAGGAAGTACGAGAAAGAATAGGAAAGTAATGAAAAGTATATTAATCTAAATATATTTTTTTAGTTTTGTTTGTAAGAGGAAATGTTATTTGCTGAAATGATATGATGATTGTTCGCTAAAATAAAATGCCTTACGGCTTAGCCTTCAGTGAGAGAGTTTGAAGTTATTACAACTGGAATAACTCAATTTGAATGAGATCAATTTGAAAGAGAACTAAACAATACAATAAAAAATACTCTTTTTTGCACCATAAACAAAAGTAAATACAGAAAAAGCAGACAGAATTATGATACAAAGACTTATCGCATAGCAATTTCCAGTCAATCTTTGGGAAGAGAAAGAAGTAAATATTTAAGAGATATATTATCAAACAGATTTATATTGTCAAAGATTTAAAGGTTCAAATGTTTATTAAGTAATTAAACCTTTAATGGCACTTTTACACGTCAATAGGTATGTCAAAAAATAATTAAAATAAAAACCTTCTTACAATAGGTGATTTGTCGAAAAAAAAAATACCGATTAACACACCATTAACTAAAAACTCCGACACCGATGATAAGACATACTGTCACAAGAGTGGGTTGGGGATAGGAAAGGAAACATCAATCCTATACATATAATAGCCTTTATTTACAACACAAACGATACTCGCAACTGACAGCGTTAGTTCTCTTTGCACTTCGACTGTCACTTCACTCTCAGGCGCGCGGGAACGTCACTGCACTGTCACGCGCACGAAAACGTTACTGCACTGTCACGCGTGCGGAAACGTCATTGCACTGTCACGCGCGCGGAAACGTCACTGCACTGTCACACGTGCGGAATTCACTGCACTGAACATTTCACTTTACTCATTACTTCATTTTACTCACTACTATTCTTTTCTTCTTCTTTTCTCTTTTCTTCCTTCTTCGGATTTCACTTTCCAACTAAAACTGCCTTAGGCGGCAACTTGTTCCGTTTATATACCCCCGAATTCGAACAAAATCACATTAATGTTCCCAACTCAAATTACTAATTTTCTATCGCCTTCTCTCTCGTATTTTCTTTTCCATTTAGTCTAGTATTATCTAAAAACTTCTTTCAAAACTTCAAAAACACTACAAGTGGCTGTGATTTGACGCAGTAGTCTCTGGATTCACAGTCCGTCGCTTAGACCACTAGGCCAATCGTGTTCTGACGCTATTGATGAAATTTTCCTTCAGTTGAATTCTTTTTGTTCGTGTTCGTGACTCTGACAATGTCATTCATCTCCTTACGTGACAATACTGTATACTCATACATACTTTCATAAAATTATAAACTAAAACCTCCGGATTGTTGACTTCGTCTTGTAGGACTTCGCTCATTTGTTCAATAAGTTTTTTTTTTTTTTACTTTATTTGATCTCCATTCGTTGCGATTCCGACAGCCATAAAATTTCGCTTTGAAACATTTTCAATATCATGCATCGCTAAGACTGCACATAGTTTTCCAACAGTTCTTTAATAAAACAGAAATGGAGCTGATTTATTCGTGTTTTGTCTGGTAGCTGCAAGATGGCGGCGGTAATATCTGCATAGAACCCGTTAGCTCCGGCTCTTGGCCGCAATAATTCGCTTTTTCTCAGTGTCTTGCAGTTTCCAGTGAATAGGGATCTTATTTTTGAAATGGGGAATCAGTAAAACAAAAAATGCACTTCTCCACTTTAAATTTGCCTATGGTTTTTAATAAATTTTTACTTAAATAAGAAAACAACGTACAACGAAATGAAAGTTGACGCAAAGATTATGACACTAAGTAGCATTAAGTTTTCATTTCAAGATCACGAGTTATATTCGAACTAACATATCATACTGATATGTTTACATGCAGTAATATTAAAATACATAAGTACATCTTCTAAATTGTAGAACAAGACTTTTGACAAAACGGGGCCCGATTTTGAAAACACGTTTCTGAAAAAAACAGAAATCATGTAGGTACTTGTACTTGCGTGCCAGCTCCTTGTAGAATGCTAATCAATTGCACCTCGTTTATTGTATAACAAGTTTTACCATTTTTTGTTTATGTAAATACAGAATTTCTTTCATTGTAAGCAACGGAAATCTATAAATATTATATTCATTGCATAAGGAATCGGGAAGGCAGACTTGATTAAAAACTAAAAATGTTTGTCGCAAAAAACAATGGCAAAAAATACATATGGTTACTAACAAAAAACCCATAAGAACGAAATTGTACGATCCGGGACCGTACAATAATGATATGATAATTTTAGATATGATATAAAATTGATAATTATAAGATTTGAATACCACGATGATTGATAATGATAAAAACGACTTGATTGCGAGGCTATTTTAATGGTACTGAAGTAAATTACAATTCAACGGCGGCCCATCGGCGCGCCTGTCAGCATTTCTGCTTCTAGGTCAATATGTACAGCGTAGCTCGTACAGAAATTCCCATGGTATCTAAGACGAAGGTTTATTTGACATAGTGCAGGAAAAAGTTATTAAAACCGTTTACGTTACACTGTTTGTTGTGTATTCTTCGACTAGAGTGCACTGGTACTGAAAATCACTTCTGTAAAGCATTTTCTATATGTATGGCTACACAAACTCCATGTACCAAAAATATAGTCCCAGAACGTAAAATGTACATTTTATTGAACTGAATTCTAACTGATTTTGTCGTTATTTGCAGTAACAAATTGATTTAATATTGGATTCGTTGAAGTCTGCAGTTTTAAACAGTACTTATTAAAGAATCGGAAATCACGGCGAACAAATCTTTTTATAAGAAAAAGATATTATCTATTACACGATTTTTCTTTTGAGGGATCTGATTGAAAACAATCCATTGAAAAGAAGTAAGCTTCGTACTCAGTTTTATATACCTACTTTCATCTATGTATCGGCCATAATATTGTATATATGAATACAATACAATACGATACCGATAATAATAAATAAATGAAAACAGGAAATAATTATCTTAAAAACGAGGAAATGCACAATAGGCGGCCTTATCACTATGCAACTGAATTGTATATAAACAATTTAATTAATTAATTAATTAATACGAGTATATATAAAAGGATCTTTAGATGTATAGTGGATTAGTGGCACTTTAATGTTCTAGCTGCTTCTCTTACACGCAGATCACAAAAGGCGAAGCGGCTAACAACCTATAAATAAATAAATATCGACAGATTACACAGACTGAAAAAAAAAATTGACCTAACCCCAAGGTAAGTTCGAGACTTGTGTTATGGGATACTAACTCAAAAGATCTATATTTAATAACAAATACATATATAGATAAACATCCAAGACCCAGGTCAATCTGAAAAAGATCATTTTCCATGTTGACCTGACCGGGGGTCGAACCCGGGACCTTTGTACTGGGTGGCGTACTAGCATGGTCACCACTACGCCACGGAGGCAGACAGACAAACAGACATTGGCGTGAAACTTATAACACCTCTCTTTTTCAGGGTTAAAAATAAACTGTATTATAAGATAAGGTAGGTACATATCTTTATATAACAAGAGGTCAATATGAATATATGGGTGTCCATGTCCACACACGAAGGTTGGTAGAATAGATTGAAAAAGGGCCAAAGATTGTCCCATAAATTTTGTTCGCAAGTATACTAAAGGATAAGTGGGTATATCTGGGGATTTGGGTGAAACCCTGCTAAGTTCTGTTTGCGGAGTTGGTTTTATGTAAAACTTTTCTTATCTGTCTTAGCAGATTTTGTGCGGGTAATCTGGTTAACACGTTGATTGCTAAGTTTAATATATCAGTGGTATATTTGAAATAAATGTCAAAGGTAAATAAAGTATGTATACCGCCTTTGCACCTACTTTTTTAAACGTACTTTTGATTATTGTCATATTATTTTATATTAATATTTTGATGTTGGTGCAATAAAGAAATTTTATCTTATCTTATATATGTATACGGACAAATCACACAGATTGAGCTAACCCCAAAGTGAGTTAGAGATATGTGTTATGGTATACTATATTTTATAACAAATACATATATAGATAAACATCCAAGGCCCAGGCCAATCAGAAAAAGATCATTTTACATCTTGACATGACTGGGGTTTGAACCCGGTACCTCCAGTGTGATAGTCTGGCATGATGACCTCTAGACCACAGAAGTAATATAGAGGAAGCTTTTGCCTTAAATAAATATCTAAAAAAAGGAAATATTTAAAATAGATATAAAAGCTAATAATATCATAATTTATTATACTTTCTAACAAGTCAAATCAGATACGTTTTTCTGAACGTAAAGCAAATGCTTTCTATATAGGATTTGTATAAAATATAGACTTATAACGTCATAGTTTCTTGGAGCTATACAACGCTCCTAATATCAGTTTTTCTGAAACTTTTTATCTAAAATTACATGGAAAATAGATGTAATCATGACAAGTAAAATGTCACAGAATAATGTTTCTATTATGTTTTATTTTCTAAACAGTACAAAAAATAAAAACGTTTTTGTCCTAGGAAAATACCCGATTGCTTCTGGCGAAGGAAAACATCGTAAGGAAACCTGCACACTACCTCTTAATTTTTTTTTCTAACCTATTGTGTCCCAATACTGGACAAAGGCCTCCGTTTTATTCTTTCGATTATCTCTGTCAGTGGTAACATTACGCCAGTTCTTTTCAACTGCAAATAAATCGTCTGCACATCGTGTTCTTAGACCTAGTGTATAAAAATGATTTTTGTCACTACAGTCTAGTTCAGTTGAGCTACCTACGCGAGACTAGCGTTGTATAAAAATCGATAGTTTGACTATCGATAGTTGACCTCGAAAAACAGTCACAATATCGAAAGGACTATTGATAGTATCGATTGTCAATAGTTTGCAATACTATTGATGAAGGTAAAACTATCGATAGTATCGATACTATTGAATTTAGATACTATCGATATTATCGATAGTTTTTAAGTGATTTATTTCGATAATGTAACTACCTTTTGTACGACAAACTATCGATTGCGAAATTACTATTTATAGTATTACAATATCGTTATTCGTCACAATATAATCGATAGTTTTAATACAAAAAGTACCTTTACTATCGATACTTTCGATTGTATAAATAAAAACTATCGATACTACCGATAGTCCTATCGACATTGTGACTGTTTTTCGAGGTCACGATAGTATCGATAGACTATACTATCGATATAATTGCTTGCAACGCTGCGTTAGACGCCTTTACACAGCTTGAATTTGACAACAGTGCCAACCTATTAAAACATTCAAAAAAATACATTTTACCCTGTAAAAAGTAAAATATTAAATTGTACTAGCTTTTATTATTAACCTAAGAACTTATCAAGAAAAGTATTATAGGCCAAAACTCGATGGGGTTGCGTCTCTTCATTCAAACTCAGAGTTCTTATGGCCACCTTCCAGCTCGATCATCAGATCAGCACCATGTCATCATAATATTGCATTGTCAAACGATATACGTATGCGTGCAAAATTTCTGCTCAAATGGAAACCGTGAAAAATGTACTTGGAAAGTTTGGTTACAAATAGACAGACAGGCAGACAAAGGGACAGGTGAAACTAAATAAAAGCTTGTAAAATTTGGAGGTTCTTGCGGGAATGACATAAAACTCGCGGCTACTGCCTCTTCCTGGTTACGCTACACTAGTTTGTTCATAAATCTAAATTTCAACGCGTCCAAAAACCTCGCTACCATCCGTTCTCATTTATCATCTTAATAGTACTGCAAAACAGTCAGCAGTAATAAAATTATACTATGGCAAACATCCGGCATATTAAATTTAAAACAGCCTTTGCTAGTAGCCAGTAAGGGTATTTCCACTTGGAAAATATGATTTATTGTGAAAAACCGGATCATGCAGCTGAGATCATGAACAAAAAAAATTGTCTATTGGGTCAGAAATAAATTATTTTCTCTGATAAAATAACAAACCGTCACAAAATAAAGTCACTTGTCATTCTGTATCGTAATTTTATATTTATTATTATAATTATGATGATAGGAGCGCTATTTGATGCCAAGAAACTATGAAGTGATGACGTGCTATTTATACAAATCCCACAATGTTGACGTTTAGAAATAAATTGCTGATTTGACTTGTTGGAAACCAGCAGATTACTAGGTTGTCCAGTTTATAAAGGAAGTAATGCTCAACTTTTGGTTATGAAAAGCTTTACTATTTACGCTTAGCTGTTCGACATGAAAAGCTTTACTGTGTATAGTGTAGCTGCTAATGGAATTACTTTTTTTATTTTTGCTTTATCGGTTGTAATATTTTCCACACATACTTCGTGAAGTGACATCACCCGTTAATATGAATCAATTTTCATAAACCATACATGCTTTAATATTTAACATAGGCTTATGATTTATAAATAACACATCGCCAAAAAGTTTCTACTACTAGCTTATTTCTATAATGACGTTGAAAGTTTAATCCAACAAAAAGCCACTTATAACTATTACCTACTTTTTTAACAATACTATTGTAACCTATAACATAGTTATAATAGTATATAATTATAGCATAATAAGTTTGATTTGTAAAAAAAAAACATGTGGCACTCGGGGACTGCCGCGGTAAAGCTATTTCATAGCATTTTTATTAACTTATGCAATTATAATTATTTATTTATTTTTTATTTATGCAGTACTTTTTTTCTTTGATATAAATCAAGTTACACTTTTTAAGCGTGGTGACCGATAAGAAAACATTTTTTTTCCTTTATTGAATAAACTAGCTAGACTACTTCGTTCGCGTGGACTTCGCGTGGATAAGAACCAGTGATCTATATTGATAGATCACTGGTTCTTATTTGTTTAATTTTTGAAATTAGCTGTAGATAGGAAGCTGAAATTCTCAGTGCTCCATTATTAATAGCAATGGATTGTGTTCTGCAAGTTGACATACTCGTCAGTTCCAATGAAATCCATTCAGGGAAGTAAGGCCAAACACTCGGTTGGAAATTATTAAAATATCGAGAGGATAGACGTTATCTATAATTACTTAGTATTACTACGAACTGGGGTTCGAGATTTGGAGAAAAACGCCAAAATTCGTATGAGTGTCTTTATTAACTTCGGAACCCTAAGTTAACACGTGAAGTTGGTCTGCCTGATGTCCAAGTCCAAGTCACGTAGCAAGGTCAAGGTTGTCAGGTACTTCCGCTTGTCGCACTAGGGTAGGTTTCCTTCGCTTCGGTTTTTTTCGAAGTAATCGCTTTCGTAGCTCGTACTGAATTGGCGTAGCGCACTCGGTCGGCTTTTTATATGCGCTGATATAAAGGTCTATATTATTCTCGAATATATATCACGTCAAGTATGGGGACTTGAAGAATGTATTTCGATGTTCGGAAACGTCGAGGCGCCGGTATGTGTATGTGAGTGCAACCAGCCAAGCAATTCTCGAGTTTATGCTGAAAGGACATAAGACTTTCTGACGAGTTTCCATACGATTCTCGCTTGCGAACATTCTGCGTCTATTTCGTTCGCGACAGTATTAAACTTACTGCTCGTTAAAATGAAATACCAACGTAAGAAGAAAAAAACACCTACTCCTCTTTTCGGGTTTACTGCATGATTTCGAAAGCCGTATGCCCGATGGCTGGTTCACCGAAACCGTTGGCTTGAGCAACCAGGTTGCTGATGTTTCATATCATCGATGTACCACAGTTTCGACTGATCATTGGTTCGAGTGTTCGTTTGACCGAAGAGCCATTGCGGCGATGGTCATGTCTTTCGAGTGTCTATTAGCACGACGTGCCAGTATTCTTCACTGTTCCTATTAAGTTTACAATCTGGTTGTTAGTTTTTCATGAAATTACATAGTTTTTCATGAAATTACAAAGTAATATTTAAAACAATAAATTAAATTTGGCACATTAACAATTTTCTTGTAAAATTTTCCGCTCTTTATTTTCCCTGCTGTTTTGTCTTTTTTCCCATTCCTTTTTTACTCTTCTTGACTATGTATGTAGCCAATAGACACTCGAAGGACAGGACCATCGCCGCAATGGCTCTTCGGTCAAACGTACGCTCGAACCAATGGCCAGTCGAAACTGTGGTACATCGATGACATGGAACATCGGCAACCCGGAGGTTCGAGCCGAAGGTTTCGGTGAACCAGCCATCGGGCACACGGCTTTCGAAATTATGCAGTAAGCCCCCTCTTTTTCATACCTTTTTACCCAGCACCATTAGGTTAGTAGGTGCCTAAAGACATCAAAAGTATCTCAAACAGATTCTTATTTAAGAAAAAAGTTCATACGCATCTTTCTGTTAATTTGTTACAACAAATAATCATTATATATCAAAACATTTGTGCTATATATATGTATATATTTTTTGTACCTATATATGTATGTATATGAGTATTTTACGAATGCATCTAAGTAAACTTGTATATTTATAGTGTATTTTAAGTACATCTTCAAGTGCCTATCGCTATTAAACGAATTTTTCTATTTTCCTACAGGTTGACTGGGGGTCGGCTCTGTATGTCAACTGTTTCCACTTCTTTCTGTCATTTACCATACTGACACTAGCCCCTCGTTCCTTCATATCTGTCCTTACACATTCTTTTCACACCTTTCTCGGTCTCCCTATACCTAGAGGGCTGCAGTGGTATAGGGAGGGATGCCAAACACCTGGCTAAGGATGATCCGTATATATATATATATATATATATATATATATTGTTTGGGGTGTAGTTAAACTCCGTTTATTATGCCTCACAAAATGTTACAATAAAATTTTGGGTTGAATGCACCCGCCCGTCTTACGTATCAAAAGTGCACTGATTTAGGTAAATACCTATGATTGTGACACCGGTCGGCGCGCCGACCTATATATATATATATATATATGGATGCATGTGGCGGAGATGAGAATGTTAATTGTGGATTGTGGTGAGCGTCTTTAGACGCCGTCCGCCACTCATTCGGCTATGAAAACCAGTGGACTCGTATAGATTTGTTGCCAGAAGCTCCCTTGAAGGAATCAAAGGACCTACAATGTGCGCCATGGGTTAACTAGACACTGGCAAAATAAGCTTCAACGAAGTTTAATCGCCAACAAGAAAAAAAAAATCTTCATACGCCTAAAACTGTTTTATTTTCGTAAAAATAAAATGATTTGTGACGTGAACTTTTTTATGACTTTACCAAATATTGTAACGGCTGTTATAAAGACGAAAGCGTATAAATTCTTTACGGCTTTATTTCATGAATAAAATCATGACAGTAGGTTTTTTGGAGTAACATTTTCTTTGTCAGATTTTTTTATTGAATACAAGTGGTGTTGATGGATAAGATGGTTGTGTGATGTAACACGAAAGACATGATCAAGAATGAATATATAAGAGGAACTGTAAAAGTGGAACCTATAACAGAAAAACTAAGGAATAATAGAGAAGATGTACAATGAGCAGATTTTTGATATATGTCTCTGATTTTGTAAGCATTTACGTAAAAAGGTCTATAAGCAGAATTATATTTAATTGATTGAAAAATTCAATTTTAAAAGAAATAAAAAGTCTACAAATAATACTACCATAGATTTTCTTAAAAAATTTAACTTACTTTTGTTATGAGGCCAATCCTCCACAAAAGTCACGTCCAAAGGCGGACGTGACTTTGTAACCTTTATATTTTAAAGAGATTTTGGGTTAGTAAGGTAGTTTTTTTCTTGGACGTGCCTATTTTTAGGAACTCTTTCCATAGTACATCGAAAAAAAATGCATCTTCCCTATTAAGGAGTAAGATGTAAGGTTAAGCTAGGATGGATATGTTAAGAGAAGAGAGGAAAGCCATATAACCAGGCAGGTTCTGAAATTGCTTGTCAATTAGGAACATCGAAACTGAGGGAGACCAAAGGAACATTGGATGGAATGTGTAAAGGAGGATATGAGTAGTAAGGAGTGACGGACAGGTTGACTGGAGATAAAACAAAATGGAAATAAAAGCGAACTCGCCCATGACGGGTTCCGTAGCAGCAAGTAACATATTGTAAAAGTTCTTGTAGTTCGTTGTAACTTTGATCGATGTTTTAATAAACGTATTTAAAAAAAAACTACTCACTGGATCTCGTTCAAACCAATTTTCGTTGGAAGTTTGCATGGTAATGTACCTACATCATAATATAAATATATATTTATATATATATATATATCTGTATATTAGTTTTACTATTCTCTTATTTTAGAGGGGGGAGGGGACACACATTTAACCACTTTGTAAGTGTCTCTCCCGCAAACTATCCAGTTTAGAAAAAAATGATATTAAAAACCTCAATATAATTTTTGAAGACCTATCCATTGATATGGGATAGATGAAATTTTTTTTTTTGTGTGATAATCTCAATGCGCTTCACAGAAAACATCTACTTACCAAGTTTCAACAGTATAGTTATAATAGTTTTTGAAAAAAAGTGGCTGTGACATATGGATGGACAGGCAAACAGACAGACATGACAAAACCATAAGGGTTCCATTTTTTGCCATTTGGCTACGGAACCCTAAAAACTCACATGCTGTGCCAACTCCACATAAATAGTGGAATAAGGATAATTCAGAAAAACAGGACGAGTACATTAAGGAGCTCGGTGGCCCGTTGGGAGTACGCACTACTAGCGCTTTCACAAGTTAAGCAAACCTGGGCCAGGTCCGCAAATAGATAGGGTGACCACAAGTGGTATAACAATTTGTTTGATCTACTACATGCTTCGAAATTCATTTTACCCGTTGGTCCCGCCTGTCATCATTGTATTGCAGTCTTCCTATGTCAGATGCCTTTAGGCAGCTTAAAAATCTGACACCAGTGTTGGCCACCTACTCAAAAAACAAGACAAACTAACTAAAACGGCAGTTTTAGATTTTCTAAAACCCTGCAAAATATAAGTAGGGGTAAAATAAAGATTAGAATAAACCCACAGCCGAAATACATGTATGTATGATCAGATCATTGACAGTATTTTCATCTGTCTACAGAGCGTGATAAAGATATGTTCATATAAATATTCAAAAATTTGAAAAAAATACATAGCCCTGTGGCAGTCGAGTAAAAAAATTAAGAAACTAAAAATTTCTCCACAGTATTTCTAAAGCATTCTCTCAAATATACTTAACCGCCTACAAACAAATATAAATCGCCCCATTTTACTACAAGCATTTTCATCCTCTTTCCGCCGACGTCACTGTACTAAAGCAATTCCGCCGTTGTAAAATACAACCCTAAACCATCACTTGGCTCCAAACTCTAAAAGTGTTATCTAAATACCTCCACCAAAATTATGGTTATGTTTTCATTAAGAGTTTTAAGACGTTTTCTTATTCCATACCCCGAGAGAACATTACTCTCACTGAGGGCTTCTTAAAATTTAATTCTCAAAATGTTTACTGTGAAATAATTTTATTACCCCAGACGGTAGCGTTAGGTGATTAAAATGACAAATGTACAAAGCGCCGTCTTACGGCTTACTACGACCGGCCATTTTTGAGGGAAAGTCTGAAATTTGACTTAATTGCCGACTTTTAGTTTTATTGGTTGTCGGAAATGTCAGAATTCTAGAAAATGTTTTGCCCTAAAACATTTTTTTTGGAACGAAGTTCCTTACGGCAGGCTTGGAGGAGATAGGGATTTTGCTGCGCGACCGAACTGAAAAAAATGTGATAGTAAAACCGTAAGGATGACCTCGTTAAATAAAACCGTTAAATGAGACGTGCGCAGGCGCGACAGTCGTATACACAAGCGAGTAGTGTATAATACCTTTGAGCACGATTTTTCTTTTGCAAATTGTGTCGATTCTACATTAGCCGAAGGAACTTCGTTCCTACCTGGTGTCCCACGACACCACATTTCTTTTTTTGTTATATTTCTCTAGCTTTGTCTGCCCTAGAATGCAAGACCCAAAGGAGGCTGTCTGCCCTATTACGGGAAAAATCACACAGATTATCAAAAATGCTCGATGGCGACTCCTTACAATGCTCGCCAAGGCTTGCAACATATCCTGCGCCTCACGCATTTTTTGGACATTCTCATACAACTGTTGCATAAAGGACTATTTCGAATGTCATAAAAAAGACTCAGCGCTGTGCTCCTCTCGGTCTGACTCTTAGTATCCCATAACAAAAGATAAAAGTTATATTTAATTAAGTTATACCTATTTCATCCCACTGCTGGGCAAAGGTCTGTCCCATTGCCTTCCATGTGTCTCTTTCTCCTGCCTTCGCTGACCACTCACACTAGGAAGCATAGAGAGATCTTTTTCTCGGCCTTCCCCTGCGACGTTGATTTTTTTATTTTTATGCAAACATAATATAAAAAAATTGTACACATATTTTTTCTTTTCTCTAAGAAACAAAAAATAACAAAGATACAGCGCATTGAAATTTCGCATGACGTCACGGCTACGTACGATTTTAACATAGAGGTGACGTCGCAAGCCCCCACTCCTGTACTTAGATGCTTCGTATCTTTGTTAATTTTTATTTTCTTGGCAATCTGAAATATATGGGTCCATTATTTTTGGATAATCTAAAATTATGGACCCATATTAACGGACGGACTAATGACAATTATACTTTTCTAACCCTGTCGTGACCTTTATTATTGTTATTGAAATTTAAGCCATATAACTAGAAACTACAGTGATATCTCACTTAAAACTGTTGTATCCGCATGGCTACATGTTTCATGAACCTAAAACGAGCAGTAAATTTGGCCTGAGTAATGCTCATGAAGTTTGTCGTGCATGAACTTATAATGTTAGCAAACACTCTATAGCAGCATTGGTTTTTTTTTAAATATAATTTTGGTGTCTATTTGTCATACATAACTTCACGTTTTTATTCTTTACATTGCAGACAAAACTCTGGGCCACAATAGCCAAACACAAATTAAGCGTGTTAGTAGCGCATGGATCTCTGAATAAATCTCCATTGTGACATCAACCTAGATAAAAAGATTTAAGATAGCTCCCATGCATGTAAAGTGAGATTCAATATTATTTACCCATCAATAGGTGAATAGGTCTTATGCTTAAGCTTATGAATATTATTTTTCGATTTAGGGATCTGTTTCTGAAATATTTTATATTATAGTGCAAATATTTGTTAGAGTCAAGTTTTTGTTAATATATCAGTTTTAACTGATATATTTAAGCAACCTTGTTTTCCAAATTTTTTGTTTTTATTTCTTCTTCTTCTCTAAAGCGCAAGGCCTTTGCTTGCAGGCATTGCTTCCACGTCTGTAACAGATTATTAAGCTTAGGTATCATAGCAGAGCTAACCAAACCAGGTTATGTTCTGAACGAGTAACTATGTGGCCCGCGTAGTTTGACAGCATTTCTTCCAATCTGCCGCTGCGGCCCTTTGGTTAACGATATTGAATTTAGTATTTGAATCGTATTTTTAAATAAGCAACTTTTTCAAAACATATTTCCTCACTTCTAACTTAAGAGAATAGAGACACATTTAAAAAAATATTTCGGAAAATAGGTAGCTTAAAAATGTTTACTGATATAATTATGTAAGCAACCTTTTTTCCCAAAATATTTTTGTTTGTGTATTTTTTTTTTATTCTAAAGTGGATACAGGCATTGCTTTTATGTCTGTAACAGTACATTTTAGAGTAGATATCATAGCAGACCTAACCAAACCAGGTTATCTTCCGAACGAGTAACTTTGTTAACCGCGTGGTTTGACAGCATTCCTTCCAATCTGCCGCTGCGGCCCTTTGGTTAACGGTCAGCTAATTCGCACTAACTGGAAAAGCCACATTGAGGTTAATATCTAAAGTAGATTTGTCAAGTTTGTGTTTTTTTTTTACTACTCTTTTTATATCCGAAGCGATCAAGCTGTTCATCAGTTATAAGACTTATCGTTGTATTTTTTTATGATTAAACAATCAATTTAGACCTTTTGCATACTTCAGTTATAGCTAAATGATTTTATCATAACTGTCATACTTGATCTTTCTAGGCTTTTATATGCAAACGACTAACTTTTTTGGAATTGACATGGTTTGATGACATTCCTTCTTATCTGCCGCTGTGTTTCGCACTAATAGGAAAAACTGGCGAGAATGGGGGAAAGGTACGGGACGGAGAAAGGGGACGCATATTACGCGGGACCCTAGGAGTTTCCGTTTTGTGTGTAATATTTATGTTAATTACGTGCCTTAGTTTGTAAATTAAACGAAATATGTCAACTCTTTGTAAATATTAAGTCAATGCGGCCTCTGTCGGAATTCAAACAGACAAGCCACAAGGATTGTAGAATTAGTAGGATTACAATTGACATCAATTAAGACTTTGTTTGTTGAGCTAAACGGGTTGTGGAGAAACTTTTAGATGGAAATGTTGGATAGTTGGTCTAAAGAAAAAGAAGAAGTTTCTTCATTTTCTATATTGTCAGTAAATGCTCAAATAAGCGTTATGGTCCGGTAAGTATTACTGCATCTTAATACAAATACTCCGAATTTGGTCTGTACTAAGTCGTTCTCTTGGGCACCATGGCATGGATTTGGGGATTATGGGGTCAATTTGTAAGGTTCCGTAATCAAAGTTAAAAAAAATCAATGTAGGATAAATTTATCTCTTAATGAAGGTAATTCATTAAATATTGTATAGTAGTAAACAAGGAACACTTAATAGTTTCGCCATGTCTGTCTGTCTGTCTATCCGTCCGCGGTTCTACTCAGAGACTATTAGTACTACAAAGCTGTAATTTGTCATGGGTATCTTATCTATATTAATCATGCCAAAAAGTGGTAAAATAAGACTTGAATAAAAAGTTAGAGTAGCTCTCATACATTTAAAGTGGGTGTCATTTCTTTTTCGACTGACCCATCGTGTTTGGTATCGTAAAATAGGTCTTTAAAAAATATTGTGAGCTTGTGAACACAATTTTTCGATTTTGCGATCTGTATATGAAATATTTGCTTTTATAGTCCAAATTTTGTTCAAAGACAATGGTCCCCTCTATCTGCTAAACAGTTGTATAAGGACTCGTGGAAAATTCACGGCAGTAGTAGACATACGGAAATTTAAAGCAAAACTATCTGAGCTAAGTAGGGTTTACCAATTAAAAAATTATATACTTATAAAATGTGCTCGGAAAAGAAACATTTTATACAAATATCATAGAAAATTAGTTTTTTAGACGTTTTTGTCACATGCACTCAAAGTCGGCATTCGTAACTACGGAACCCTACACTACGCGTGGCTCAACACGCACTTAATCGGTTATTTAAATTATTAAATTCATTTGACCCTCTTTTTTCTAATAGTTGTTTTAGGTTGAGTTTTCATTTAATTTTAAAAGGTTTAAAATCTTTTTCTGTAATATATAAATATAAAAGCCTGTTTAAAAGACCTACAGCAAATAAGCACGAAACATATTTTTCGGAGTTCTCTTAAAACCTCAGCTTTTATCAAAAGCTAAAAATAAAGCGGGATATTTAAAAACGTCTCCCTCAATGTATCTCGCTGAGAGTATCTGCGGCATCCATTCTTGTTAGGATTAACTTGTGTGGGGTAAATAAAAATCGTGGAATTGAATTTGACGCGTACGTTTGCTCTGTTAATTATGTTGACGGAGGCTTTCTGTTCGTCGCCATATTGGAAACCGTGTTACATAATATTGCACTGTTTTAGTTTGTCTTACGAATTCTTTTTTTACTTTGATGGAGAGTGGGTTTTGATGGCTTATACATATTTGATGACACTGACTGCCTCCGTGGTCCAGTGGTCAAGGCGTTCGCCTTGTGACCCGGAGGTCATGGGTTCGATTCCCACTGGGAAGCATACTTTGTTAAAAGTTGTTTCCAGTCTGGATAGGATATTGCAGGCTTGAATCACCTGATTATCCGAAAAGAAAGATGATTTCGTGTTTCGGAAGGCACGTAAAACTGTGAGTCCCGAACGCCACCTAGCGTTTGATCATCAAACTATCCAAGGATTGGTTCCTGGTTTGCCCTTTGGGTTGTGGAGGTCAGACGGCAGTCGCTCTGTGTAAAAACCAGTAACCTCGTCAAATCTCCTTGGATAGGTAGCGGACCCCGGGCTCTGAAGCGTTACTGCTGAGGATGCAACCGGGAATACGTGAGGATGATGATGATACATATTTGATGACACCAGCCTATTGGCGTCGTAGGATCGTTGCAAGTGGAGGTTGAAGACTTTGTCTACCTCTGTGGTGTATGAATCATCATTATCCAAGCGTATTTTCCCGGTTGCATCCTCAGCAGTAACGCTTCAGAGCCCGGGGTCCGCTACCTAACCATGGATGTTTGTCGATAGTAGATATTATAAAATAAAAATAAAAAAATATATAGGGACAAATAACACTGATTGAGATAGCCCCAAAGTAAGTTCGAGACTTGTATTATGGGATACTAACTCAACGATACTATATTTTATAACAAATACATATATAGATAAACATCCAAGACCCAGGACAATTTGAAAAAGGCCAATTTCCAACTTGCCCTGACCGGGGATCGAACCCGGGACCTCTGGGTGGCGGACTAGCATGGTGACCACTACGCCACGGAGGTCGTCAAATATTGACTAGGGGAATGCATAAAAATGCGTAAAAATAAAATCTAAAGAGGATTAGTTTACTCATCTAAACGCAATTTAAGTACATTTTACTATTCAGTCTGTTAACCTACAAGCATAATTTAAAAGAAAAATATCATACCTGGCAACTGTAAATTAAAACATTATTGGAAGAAACACGCCCAAAACAAAGAAAACCTTCCCAGAAACTGGCAGGAAATATTAAAAAAATAACAATAACCTCAAAATTATTGCACGGCGCACACCCCGCTAGTTGAGCAAAATGTGAAAATAAGATCCCCATATTATACAGGATCCAATAACCACGGAACATCTGGAGGGAAATTGATTATATTCTCAACACTTTCGCGACTTAAACGGTTTTTACATAAAAAGTCACTTAGATAAGTCGGCTTAGTTTCTCTGCGAATAACGGTGCATTTTATAGTCTGTTTTTGTAATGGAAATAATTTTTATAAAGTTGAATTCGAGCAAAAATGTTCTAGGAACAAATCCAAAATTTTTAATCTTTAGCAATTTCTATTATAAATAATATTTCCAAAATTGACGACCTCCGTGGCGTAGTGGTCACCATGCTAGTCCGCCACCCAGAGGTCCCGGATTCGATCCCCGGTCAGGACAAGTTGGATAATGGCCTTTTTCAAATTGTCTTGGGTCTTGGATGTTTATCTATATATGTATTTATTATAAAATATAGTATCGTTGAGTTTAGTATCCCATAACACAAGTCTCGAACTTACTTTGGGGCTAGCTCAATCTGTGTTATTTGTTCCTATATATTTATTTATTTATTATTTAAAATCATAAAAAATTATTATTACACATACTCAAACTAAAAAAAAATATTGTTAATTATTAGATATCATGATAAAAATACTTCAAGATATAGCTAAAGACTAAAAAAAAAAAAAATTTATGGACTCTCGTGCTGTTATCGGAAAAATATGCTAGTTAAGTTAATCTAACTAGCCATATCTTATCATGAATTAATAAAATAAATTTACCCTTAAAGGGTGAAGCCATATTTCTTTATATGATCCTTTCTAAACCATCAAGTTTCACAATGTTATATTGAATAACTAGGGAAGTAAGAACGCGTATTAGATTTTGTAAAATCAGAAGCGTGAAGCTGAATCAGTACTACTAATAAAATTGTATACATAAAAATGTTTTCTGTTTAAAAATTTGCATTGATGTTGTGGATAAATGCATTTTAGATATGTACCGATTCGAGAGATCTTATTTACGAATAACTTTTTTAACCCCCAAAGCAAAAAGGGGGGTGTTATACCTATAAGTATGACGTGTCTCTGTGTCTGTCTGTGGCATCGTAGCTCCTAAATGAATGAAACGATTTCAGTGCGTCTTTTATTAAATCCAAAGCCTTGTCTTTCGAAATGGTTCTTAGCTATGTTTGATGAAAGTCGGTTCAGCCATTCAAGAGTTATTGGGCGTGAACGTTTGAAAGTCGGAGGTTTTAGGGTTCCGTACCCGAAGATTAAAAAAAGAGACCCTATTCCGTCCGTCCGTCCGTCTGTCCGTCTGTCCGTCTGTCCGTCTGTCCGTCTGTCCGTCTGTCCGTCTGTCCGTCTGTCCGTCTGTCCGTCTGTCCGTCTGTCCGTCTGTCCGTCTGTCCGTCTGTCCGTCTGTCCGTCTGTCCGTCTGTCCGTCTGTCCGTCTGTCCGTCTGTCCGTCTGTCCGTCTGTCCGTCTGTCCGTCTGTCCGTCTGTCCGTCTGTACGTCTGTCCGTCATATTTCAAGAACTGTGATAACTAGACAGTTAAAATTTTTACAGATTATTTATTACTGTTGCCACTATAACGAATACTAAAAACAGAATAAAAAATTATTTAATTGGAGCTCGCATACATCAAACGTGTTTTTTGTAGATTTTCGTACGGAATCTTTCGAGCACGAGTCAGACTCGCACTTGGCCGGTTATTTTAATCTTTCTGGCAAATAAACTTGTTCAGCTTTTGGTGGACTATTCCATGAAAGAAAGAATTCGCCTATCATCATTGATGATTAGTATGATTACTGTGGATGTAATAAAGCCATAGTAACAGATGTGGTACTTCACAGAAGCGGAGTAACGGAGTTTATGTCTTCTACTACTACAAACGAAACTATACATCCGTGCACATGACAATGTGTGTGTCTTTGCTAAAGATTTACCCCCTTAATTATAAAAAATTACAAACGTTAACTAAACCTCTTTTAGTAAAATATGTTTTGTCTCGTTCTCACTATGACAAATATTAAAAAAGGGGAAAGGGACAAAACATGTTTTATCTTAAATAGGTTTAGCAAACGCTTATTATTTTTTATGAATTTGGGGGTTAGAATATACAAGCAGTGTAGATTTGCCGCCGAGCGACCAGTGGTAAGAGAAAGACATATAATGATATTTCGTATAAATTTTTTCATGGTCGGGTTATAGGCACACTTCAAGTATATGCAATTTGAAGTGTGCCTATAACCCGACCATGAAAAGTGTTCGGTCGGTGATAGAGACAAAACAAGGCTCTCTTTTCTGTTTCTTCTTTTAGAAATTGCAATAAGACTATCTCGCTCTATCAAAGCGTGTCAGGCCCTTGGTCTTTGCCTTTTAACACTCTTGACAAGGCAAGAGGTTTGGGGAAGGGCACGGGGACGTTTATTTCGTAGATTTCGCTCTGTATATGTACTTATGTTAATACTGTGCCATAATTGTCGCTGTAGCTAGCTTCTTTGTATTATACCTGTTTTAGTCGTTTCTAAGTATATCCATATGGACTCTTACAAACAAGCAACAGTATGTCCGCGACCCTGGTCAGCTACCAGCGGGAAATTTTTAAAATGCGGAGTCACTAAACGAATGTTTTTTTCCGTATAAAAAACCCTTTGTTTAAAGTCGCCACATTTCAAACATTTCACCACAGGGTCACGTGACGACCGACTGTTGCTAACTGTAACTACTGTCACGAACTGTCGCTGGCATGCCGTCGTTTGTATGAAAAGGCGTGGTGACCAATAGGCATGACGAATAGAAAAATATTTTTAGCCCATCGCTTAGATTATAAAAAAAATATTGTACACGTATTTTTGTTTTTCTCTGAGAAACAAAAAATGACAAAGATACATGAGAAATTTCGCATGACGTCACGGCTACGTTCGATTTTTACATAGAGGTGACCTCGCAAGCCCCTACTCCGGAACTTTGAAGCTTCGTATCTCTGTGAATTTTGACTTTTTTGATAAACTGAAAAATATGGGTCCATTATTTTTTATTATTCTAAAAGACGGACTAATTACAATTATACTTTTCTAACCCTGTCGTCACCCTTAATCGCTACTTTCCAACAACACAAATCAGATACTTTTTTAAACGTGGAAACAAACATTTTCTGTTTAGTAACAATAGTTTCTTGGAGTCAAATAGCGCTCTTGATATCACTTTTGTGCAATACTAAATCTAAAATCACGTTGAAAATGGATATCATTAATAACAAGTGACATTACTTTCTGACGTTTTATTTTCTGAACGGTACCAAATAATTTATTTTTTACCCAGGAAAATACCATTGTATTCTAATCTCACTGTCACCACGCAGCTATTTGTGATTATCATTTTGAAAATTAATTATTTTAAATGTCACTACTGGACAATACTCTGGCCGTAAGACGTTTAAAATAAAAAATGAAAATCCCTGTTTCATGAAAGTAGTTTGCCGGTATGACGCATTTTCTCGTAACCGTGTAATGGAAAGTTGGTCGGAAAAATCTGGCTCGCTCCGGAATATTCCAGATTATGTACATTTCCTTTGCGCTATGGGAGGTTTCCTGGCAGTGGTATTTTTTTTATCTTTTTAAATATGTGCACACTTTTGCTTTAAGTATAGAGATTTAACTTATAATGGCAAAAAGTAAACATTTTTATAAGCTTTTATTCAGTTTTTACTGAAATTTTTCACGCATTTGTATCACAATGCAATATTATGATGACATGGAGCTGATCTGATGATGAAGCTGGAAGGTGGCCATAGAAACTATGTAATTAAACGACGCAACCCCATCGAGTTTGGGCTCGTTTGATTTGTCTTGAGAAGCACTATAGTAAATAATAGCTTTAATTTTTTTTTCTTTTTTTTTTAATAGTTTCTTGTAGCATTATTAATTTTGTTCACTCGTGTACTCTCACTCGAGCAATAAATATATACTTCAACATCAACATATTATAAGACATTAGGTAAGAGATTTGATAGTTAGATTTTTTAGTATCATAATATGTCTCGTTGTCTGTCTGTAACCAAATTTTACAGGTTAATTTTGACCTACTTCCCGGGTTTCGATTGAGCTGAAAATTTGCACGCATACGTACATCGCGTGACAATGCAATATTATGATAACATGAAGCTGATCTGATGATGGAGCTGGAAGGTGGTCATGGCATCTCTGTGATAAAACAACACAACCCCAACGAATTTGAGCTTGATAATTTATATTTATGAAGTGGTTTGTGTTATACAAACCACAGATTTTTAGAATTTTTGTCTTTCGGTTCAAAAAATTAAGTCTAAAAATTAAGAATTTCGATGGAATTTGAGTATTCTCAAAAATAATTGCTTTGGTCACCGACAGACGGTGCTATTGCGAAATTTGAACTAATTTTTAAACCCCTACAAAAAGAAAGTTTGACGCTAGAAATGTCCGTTGGTCTGTTTATCCATCTGTGCCTTAACGGATGGACCGATTTTAATGAGGTTTTTTATTTGACGAAAATCGGTTCAATCAAAGTTATCGGGTGCTAATCGGGTTTTGTAATCTATCTGGCAAATAAAAGATGGCGCTACGAATATCAATACCACTTAAAATCGGTTAAAATATTATGTAGTTCCGCCACTTATAACTAGATGGTGTTGGCGGGATTCTTTTTTAATTTGTCTAGAAAATAAACTTGTTACTCTGTGCGACGGTCGTCTGACCTCCGCAACCCAAAGAGTAGACCAGAACCAATCCTTGGTTTGATGAGTAAACTTCACATAGGCTTTCATTATGTACTCAAAGGTACCGGTACAGTAAAGATACGAGGGTGTACATTAAACCAGGGTAATAGCTCCCCGGGCAGAGACTTCAAAAGTGATAATGCACGAAAACCACACGGTAGAGGGCGTCAGAGGCACGTTATAAAATTTTACTATTATTTCGCTGGCCCATGGCTTTATGCGAAATTTCGTCGCTGTGAAATAATGCAAACGTTTTTACTTCTAAATTCAAAGATTTTTTTATAATAATACCAAGCCTGTGTCACTCCCCGTTTAGCTATCAAAAATATACCTACATCATTATTATGCGTGCGGCGACCACTCCAGAGGGGAAAATTCAGTTATATGAATTGTTTGTACAGAGTAATAAGAATGAAATTGGCTTGCAAGAATTGACTAGGTATCTACACGAAGAGGTAAAGAGTTCTGACGCAAGCTAAATTAAACACATTAAGTAGATATTTCTTTAAATTTATTTTTTGAGACTTCTGTACGTGCGTACTAGTACAGTCAAGTACCAAGATACCTGACCAGGCCCTCTACTTATATCTTAAATTTTCTCTTAAACTAAAAATAATATTAACATGAAATTTTTTATTCAGAAAAACGTAATTAAAATCTGTCTGAATATAAATTTTCATGTTAATATCATTTTTAGTTTAAGAGAAAATTCAAGATATAAGTAGAGGGCCTGGTCAGGTATCTTGGTACTTGACTGTACTTGTTCTGTGATAGATAATACACACATTATCCCGACTTTATCCCTGAAGGGACAAACAGAGCATTTAGGATCTCGCTGCTCTAAGCAGACAGAGCCTAGGGTCGCAAGACCGAGATACCACTTTTTTTTTGTTGTTTTAAATTATAAAATTCGGAGACAATATTTTAACAACGAGCAAAGTCCGTGTCAGACCACGCGCAGTGTAGACTTCCGTACTCGCGAATGCCGTTCACGGGATAAAAAACGTGAAAAAATCTAATTTTCTATTGAATTTGTATGAAATTTTACTTTTCCTGTTACATTTCATAAGTTGGTCGTATATGCCTCTATTTGTAAACCCTACTTAACTCTGATAGTTTTCCTTTAGATATATGCAACTGTTTAGAAAATAGGGGGGGGGGGGGGAACTTTTATCAAAAAATTGCATTATAACTAAAACCAAATTCGAAAAATGGTGTTTACAAGCTCACAATATTTTTTTTTTCATGATTTTATTTAAACATTTGGTCGGCATGATTAATATACATACTCATACCAAATTGCATCTTTCTAGTACTATAGTCTCTGTATAGAACCGCGGACTGATAGACAGACAGACATATTTCTTCTACGTAGGAATAATTCAATTGACATTTATGCGGTTACTCGTACTATAATACTTATAAAAATTAAATCAAGTGTACCCCTTCACTGTCCTCTTTTCATAGTAATTTACATGTGAATTTGGATCAATTTCGGTAATAATAATGGTCAACAATATAAATGACACCAATTGTCTTGAACTTTAGCCTGTCATGCTATGTGTTCACGTTTTTGGGTCTCAGATGAAAGCAAATTCTGTAAATTCTTAGATTTAAGCATAAAATGATTGTTACCTGTGGTGTTTGTCATAATAAACAATAAACAAAAATATTGTACTAATTTCACCATATATTAGTTATAATCATCATCCGAGCGTATTCCCGGTTACATTCTCAGCGGTAACGCTTCAGAGTCCGGGGTCCGCTACCTTACGAGCTTTAGTGGGTGATATGACGAGGTTACTGGTTTTTACACAGAGCGACTGCCGTCTAACCTCCGCAACAAAAAAGTCAGACCAGAACCAGTAGATGACTTTTGGGATTTATCACAGTTTATACGTGCTTCCCAAAACACGGAATCATCTTTCTTTTCAGATAATCAGGTGATTCAAGCATGCAATATCCTAACCAGTTAGGAAACAACTTTGCACAAAGTATACTTCCCAGTGGGATTCGAACCCACGACCTCCGGATCACAAGGCGAATGCCTTGACTACTAAACCACGTAGGCAGTATTCGCAATTTAACAACGATAAGTATAGCGGACTATTTATTCCTTGCAGCAAATTTAGTGTCTTGGATAAAATATACAATTTTTTGGTACTAAAATCTACTTTCCATCACAACACCAATAAAAGGGCTCTCACCAAATTATATCCCCCATAACACCGGATAAGCGCTAAACCTTATCCCTAACAAATTGGACGATTTTAATTAGATCCAAGAAAGAGTGGTTCGCCCACCATTCGTAGACACTGTAATCTCTTTAAGGGCTGTTAAAAAGATTAATAGAAAGGGAGAGGAGGTCATTGGATCGTATTTAGTAGGCTCATGGGGGTATTGATACCCTTTTAGGCTTGATTCACATGTGAGATGGCCGTTCCCTTCGAATTTATAAGTAGTTTTTTTTCGTATATTTTGCTGGTGACTAACTAATAAAAATTATCTTTTTATGGTTCCGTAGTAATCAAGAAACCCTTATTGTTTCGCAATGTCTGCCTATGTTTAGTCCGTCCGCGGTTTTACTTGGAGACTATAAGAACTAGAAAGCTGTAATTTGGTAGTGCATTCGCAACTACGGAACCCTATACAGCGCGTGGCTCGACACGCACTTGGCTAGTTATTTAAAAGAAGAATTATCTGTTATAGAGTATTCTAGTCAAAATTCGTTAACGTTTATTTTAGGGTCAAAGCCACTAACCGGTTTCCGATTGAGAATTTCTATTTTTTTGTATACTAACGTAAATCTGATGATTATGCAATATATGTAATTGAGCTGCTGATCTGATGATAGAGCCGAAAGGGATAATGAATTGATAAAAACAGATCGATTGCCGAAAGGCGGCTATAGGGATAATAAATTGATACAACCCTATCGACTTTTGGGTTTTTACATTTCACATTTGACAAACATGTACGAAAAAAATATTTTATTTTTTAAAATCTTACTAAATGCTTGTTATAAAACCAGTTCAGACTGTATAAGGCAATTTGTAGAAGCAAACACGCGATGTAATATTTTTATATATGAGGGTTATGGGCGTTTTTATTTAAGTCACTTTTGTTATTTTGGATATTTTATAAGTGTAACTGGCAACTGTATTTAAAATTTAAAAAATATAAGATGTCGAGGTCAGTTGGGAGAACGATGATGTAGTTTGACGTTTTGTAAGGTGTTAATAAAAATTTATTTCTGTTTTTCACAAATTTATTTCTGTTTTTCCTTAAGGCTGACTGGTAGAGAATGCATTAGCATTAAGTCCACCTTTTGTACCTTTTTGGTCAATAAAGATTTAATAAATAAATAAATAAAAAGCCGAGTATTAAAAGCAAAGATTTACCCCCCTAGTCATAAAAGTTAACAAACATTTGCTAAACCTCTTTTAGTTAAAATGTGTTTTGTCTCGTTTTCACTATGCCAAATATTGAAAAAAGGGAAAGAGACAAAATATTATCTAACTAAAACAGGTTTGGCAACCGTGTGACAATTTTAATGAATATAAGGGTTAGAATATACATTAAAAGAGCTGCAAGAAGTGTTTGTTTGCTATTTATTCAATCGAGTATCTCACATATACATAGGGCGCACTATAAGTTTCCGGAACTGGCCACTTACATAAACAATATTTAAAAATTTATTGCAACATTTGAAAATAGAACTCTTTGACTGTAGAATGCAGTTTGTTTCATCTGACTGTCTTTTGTTTTTACCTTGTGGCGCCATTTAAAAAATTGCGTGTCTGCATCAACATGGATTTAACTCGGGAAAATTTTCGTAGTATGATTTTCTACGATTTTAAGTGTAATTTGACAGCTCAACAGAGCATCGCTCGGCTTGAAACAGCTTTTGGCAATGAAGCACCATGCAAGACAACTGTTTATAGCTGGTTTGCAGAATTCAAGCGTGGTCGTATCAATCTCAGTGACGAATCTCGCGATGGTCGGCCGTCCACCGCTGTGACCAACAAAAACATCGATGCTGTGCGCCGTATGATTGAAACAGACAGGCATGTGACCTACCATGAAATTTGCGCATCCTTAGAAATAGGCATGAGTCAAATACAATTAATCCTACACAAACATTTGGGTGTGAGAAAGCTGTGCTCGCGGTCGATCCCACACAACTTGACCGACGCTCAAAAAACGGACCGCGTCACTTGGTGCAGTGCCATGCTTACCAGATTCAACGAAGGTGCGTCAAATTTGGTGTGGGACATAGTAACAGGTGACGAAAGATGGATTTATTGCTACGATCCCAAAACAAAGCAGCAATCGAGCGTATGGGTCTTTCAAGATGAGCCGAAACCAACCAAAGTGGCGCGCGTGAAAAGTGCATCTAAGCGGATGATTGCTTCTTTTTTTAATAAAACTGGACACGTGGCTACTGTTGCTTTAGAGAATCGTCGTACAGTGAATAGTGACTGGTACACGACCATTTGTTTGCCGGAAGTTATTGACGAACTCCGTAAAAATAACCGTAAACGCCGTATCATCCTGCACCACGACAATGCTAGTTCTCACACGGCCAGACAGACAAACGACTTTTTGAAGGCCAAAAATGTAGAACTCATGAGTCATCCTGCATACAGTCCCGACCTGGCACCTTGTGACTTTTTTCTGTTCCCAAAAATTAAGAACCAATTACGCGGTCAACGATTTTCATCACCAGAAGAGGCTGTCGAGGAGTATGAAAAACACGTTTCAGAGGTCACCACAGAGGAGTGGCACAAAAGTTTTCAAAACTGGTTTCATCGAATGAAAAAGTGCATAGACGCCAAGGGAGATTATTTTGAAAAACAATAAATTAATTTTGTACCTTTAATAGTATTTTTTCATATTCATTCCGGAAACTTATAGTGCGCCTCACGTAATAATATATGTAGCTACTAAGTCTTGAACTTACTTTGGAGCTAACTTGTGTTATGGGATATTAACTCAACGATACTTATTCTATAACGAATACATATATAGATAATCACCCAAAACCCAGGACAATTTGAAAAAGGCTATTCGAACCCAGAACCTCTGGGTGGCGGACTAGCATGGTGAACACTACGCCACGGAGGTCTTTAAAAAATAACGATCGTGACCATAAATGTAATCATTTTCATAAAAACATGCTGTCCTAAATCAGTCATGCAGAGTGACATTTTAGCCACAAGTCTTTATTAAGCAAGTTTGGTCAACGATACTGAACTTCTTAACATAAAAAGAAATCGGCTTTCCATACAGATCAACGATCGGCCAAACGAATTTAGTATGGAAGGACAATTTTTTTTTTGCCGATATTTTATAACTTTTTTACAGAATGTAGTTATAATGTATCATGGTATAAACTTACTCCAAAAATTTGGCTGATGAGTAAAAAGTCACCCTGTATTAGTGAGTATGCGACCAACTAAAGGAGTACATTCTTTTTCATGCAATTTTTAGAAAAATAAGTGCTCCTTTATTCAGTAGAGTCAATATATGAAACTGAAACGGTTTACGAACTTTCGATTGGTCCATGAACCGTTTGTCATTTGACTCATTAAACTATTAACTTTTTATCCAAACGATTCGCCAACATAACTTTACGTCATCATCAATGTATTTGAGAACTATGTTCTCTTCGGTGTAGTATTTTTCAATGTCTGTCGATCTTCAGTCTAATGCTCGACTTCATTATACGACACGACTACTGCGTTTTTTTTACTTCATCCATGAATATGATAAATCTTGGCCTCATCCTTCTTGGCCTTCCTTTTGCTTTCCTTGCCTCTATTTTTCTTTCCATGACGTTTTTGATGAAATTATCATGTCGTCTGTGTACAATTTTTTTTCTTTTAAAGTAACGTTAGTGAAGACAATCGATGTACGATTTTCTTCATTAACGCCCTTAACTTCTGTGTTTTTTCTCCTTCACATTAGTTCATGCTCAACCAAAAAATGTACTGATTTTCAATAAGCATTATTTTACGAATAAAGTAGTATCTAGATTGCAGACCAGGGAAAATAGTCCTGAGCAAATGTACTATTAGTATTTACCCCTCTGTATGAAACGTTCCTAATGTTCCATTGGCAAATTCACACACGATTAGTCTAGGACCTCATGACCATTTGGCCCTTGTATTTACAAAACAAATTTAAAATAGTGTTGTTTGTATATATGAGTCCATTTTATATAGAAATGCGTGCAAACTCATTACAAATTACTGAAGTCGGGCATAATAAACACTTTTGCATTTTCAACACTAACCATCCTAGGCAACATATTGAAAATTCAGAACTACCGGACCATTTATGAATTAGTTTTAATCTCTATTCAGTGATAGTGTCATCATATAGTACATATTTTTTTAATAAGCAAAATAAACAATTACCGCGCATTCTTGACCTAGATTTTTATCTGCGTCACTAGTTTCCGTGTTTATAAAGAAACTTTTAGTGTAATGTTTTGTGTATTGTACAAATAATAAAATAAAATGGAGGACAGTCCCTTCAATCGGAGTGGGATGACACGCCGCAGCCCGCCCCACACCCGCCCCGCCCCCGTGTCCCTGGAGGAAGAACCGCCAGAAATCAGATCCACGGCCGAGATCCAGTCCTGGATGAGCTCCATCGAACAGTGCCTTCAAGAAGTATGCGCTATTTCGGCTGAAGGAAAACTGAACTCGGACCAGAAATTAAGGATCAGCAATCTCTGCCGGAAAGTTGGTCATGGCACATCTCAGATGGCAGTTCAATATCAGTCCATAAAGCAAAAAACCATTCAATCCTATTGTACTATTCAAGCCCTTAAAGAAAAACTCGACCTATCGCAGCGCCTTCAAGACCTAAAAACAAGTATTGACGAGTCCTCCAAACCCTCTTCAGGAGCGTCCTCTTTCGCCGACATAGTGAAAAAGGGAGCAAATAATTTCGTCCAGCCTCCCAAAGTAAGTGCCGTAGCCATCTACCCTACGGATAAACGGAAAAGTAGCGAAGAGACTAAAACATTAGTTCAAAAAATTATTAGCCCTGTCCAGATGCAGCTACATGTACGAGGATTAAGGAAAACTAAAAATGGCGGAGTCATCATCAGCACCGAGAACAAGGCCGACGTTGAAAAACTGAAGCAGTCAGCGCAACTAAAGACCTCTGGCCTTACTGTGGATGAGCCGCATAAACGTAAACCCAGGATTGTAATTATTGGAGTTCCATCATCCATGCCGGAAACGGAAGTATTTTCTTGCATTTATGAACAAAATTTAGCCGACAAGTTAGCCGACTCAACTTTGGAAAGTTTCTTAGCATCTATCAAGTTAAGCCACAAATCTGGAAAAAAGAATGCTGAGTCCTGTAATTTCGTGATAGAAGTCTCAGCGGACATACGTAGAGCCCTTATCACTAATGACAGAGTGTTCGTGAACTGGTCTTCTTGTCCGGTGAGAGACTTCACTCTGGTGACCAGGTGCTTCAAGTGCCAACAATATGGTCATGCGGCTAGAACATGCCGGGAGACGGTTAACACCTGTGGACACTGTGGTGTGGTAGGCCATGCCTTGGAGGAATGCATAAAGAAGGGAGACCCCCCAAAATGCGCGACATGCCTTTATTACAAAAAACCGTGCGACCATAAAACAGGTGACCAAATTTGTCCTGCGAAATTGATGGCCGAAAAAAGGTATATTAATTCTATAGATTATGACGGCGCCTAAGAGCGCCACTTATTAGTTTATTTTAGTACTTAATCTTTTACGTGTAAACTATTGATAAGTTAATTTCTGATTTAGACAATTTCTCTGTTTTAGAATCGAAAACTTGTGAAGTTGAATGCTGCAAACAATATCTATCTTCATTTAGTGACCCTTTAACATTCATAACACAAAATATTCAGAGTATATATAAAAACTTTGACGATTTTCACGTTCTTCTACATAGGCTCAACTTTGACTGTGACATAATCGTGTTAACTGAATGTTTTCTACAAAATCGTGGTAATCTACCCATCATACAAGGTTACAATATTTTTAACAGTTTTGATAATTTTAATAAAAACGGCGGGGTTGTAGTTTACACTCGGAACACATTGGATGTCATTATAGAAGAACCAATTATATTAGACTGTAATCGGCTACTTATAAAAATCGGAACAGATATTGCAATATTAGACATTTACCGTTCCCCTTCTCATACAAACGCCAGTATTTTCTCAGTGTCTTTAAATGAAACACTGCAAAAGTTATCCTCTTTCAAACACATAGTTATTATAGGAGACATTAACATCAATATTCGCCCGGAGAATAACGATTCAGATGCCTTGGAGTACCTTAATATTTGTGCCTTCCACGGCTTACTCCCTGCACATACGTTTATCACGCGACCCAAAAGCGGTACTTGTTTGGATCATATCATGGTAAAAACTAACTTTCAATCATTAACATTAGTACCTAACTCGAGCATAACCGATCATAGAGCTGCCCTACTAACATTAAATCGTAAATCAAACTTTTGTCAAACGCAAATTAATACTAAAATAGATTACAATAAACTTGAAGGTTACTTATGCAACATTAATTTTGACCTGGTTTATAATAACGCTGATGCGAATACTTGTATGTCATACTTGATACAAACGGTTCGGCAAGCTATAATAAGTAGTACAACAAGAAAATATTTAAATAATAAAAATCGAAACATTAAGCCCTGGATTTCACCAGGGCTCATTCGTTGTATGAGACATAGGGATAAATTACACAAAAAAGCAAACAGCAATCCGGAAAATTTTGTATTACAGTTATCATATAAACGCTATCGTAATTTTTGCAATAACCTACTTAGAAAAATCAAGTGCAACTACGAAAAAAATGAATTATTAAAAGCCGGTGGCAACAATAAAAAAATATGGCAAACTATAAAGCAGGTCACATGTACTACAAAAAAGCATGAGTCATCTTCTAGTTTATTACAAGTGCACGCATCACAGATGACCTCTGCAAACATTGCAAATTCGTACTTTGTAAATATAGGTAAAAATTTAGCAGAAAAAGTAAAAAAGCAGTTGCCTTCAAGTTCGATTCCCTGCTGTTCTCTCAATTCATTTGTGTTACTAGACACGGATGAAACTGAAGTGGAAGCTATTATTACGAGCTTGAAGGATACCTGTACCACTGGTTGGGACAATATATCTAATCATATACTTAAACATTTCAAACATATACTGGTCCGCCCATTAACCCATATTTTTAAAAAATGCCTGCGTGAGGGTATATTCCCTAAATGTTTAAAAAAAGCCGTCGTAGTTCCTATTTATAAATCCGGTGACAAAGAGCAAGTTTCAAACTATAGACCTATTTCATTATTGCCTTCGATATCAAAAATATTAGAGAAAATTATAAACAAAAGGCTTATTCCTTATTTGGAAAAGTACAATTTACTATCGGAAGTGCAGTATGGTTTTAGGTCTAAGTTATCAACAGCGGATGCTGTTCATAGTCTAACCGATTATTTAGTACAGGAACTCGATAGTGGCAAACAAACAATTGGAATATTCCTTGACCTTGCAAAAGCATTTGACACAATTTCCATTCCCATTTTATTGCACAAGCTAGAAAACATAGGGATAAGAGGAAATGAGCTTAAACTTTTTGCAAATTATTTGGACGAACGTACTCAATGCGTCAAAATAGACAATATCATTAGTTCTGACCAAAAAATTAGCTGTTTTGGAGTTGCCCAGGGAAGTATTTTAGGCCCTACCTTGTTTTTAATTTACATCAACGACCTATGTAATCTGAATCTACAAGGGGGGAAAATAATTTCGTATGCCGACGACACAGCTCTTTTATTTTCTGCTAACTCAGTTGATGAAGTCTTTAAACTTGCGCAACAAGGTTTTAGTGTTGTAAATAATTGGCTTCAGCAGCATCTACTAACTTTAAACACTGAAAAGACGAATTTTATTCAGTTTTCCATGCGCCATTTGCACTCATCTCATTCTAACACAAAAATGTATGCACATCACTGCACAAACCCTGCAACTAACACGTGTCAGTGCCCAGTTATTTCTAGCACCGACAAAACAAAATATTTGGGTATTGTACTTGACAAAACACTTTCTTTCAAGCATCACATTGAAATCTTAAATGGCAGAATACGTAAGTTAATATTTGTCTTCAAAAAATTACGCTCTATTGCGGACTCAAAAACAATCAGGCAAGTTTATTTTGCCCTTTGTCAGTCAGTATTAACTTATTGTATTACGTCATGGGGTGGCACAGCTAAAACATCCCTACTAACTATTGAAAGAGCTCAGCGAGCCATTCTTAAGGTGTCTACTTTCCGCCCTTTCCTTTTTCCCACAGACCTGCTCTATCAATCCTGTAAGGTATTAACAGTTAGACAATTATTTATATTAAGCACAATCCTCAAACAGCACGCCGCACTGCCATTCAGCACTCAACTAACGAACAAAAGACGGAAAGATATTATTTGCACAAATAATGTTCAAACAAAGCACGCCTTCCTATTCCTTGGCCCACTTCTCTACAATAGACTTAATAAAAAACTAGGTTTTCATCCCCTCACTTATAGTACAACTAAGAAAATTCTTCAAGAAGCCCTACTTAATATGTCCTACGAAGAAACAGAGGAATTGCTAATGGTTTTAAAATAATAAGCGTTTCGTTTGTTTATAATAGGTATATATTTTTTTATATTTTCTTTTTATTTTTTCCTAACGTTTTTAATATCATTGTAAGTGTAATTGTTTATTAAGTTTATTATGAGCATATAATACGTGTAACGCCTGAAATACAGGATGATTTTCATCCTAGCTCAGGTACCTTTAGATTATAATATATATCCTTAATGTATCAATAATGTGTTCCTTTTAAAATGTCTAGCACCTAATTATTTGAATAAAGATTTTATTTATTATTATTTATTTTAGTGATCTATAACATGCTACACGAAATTACATAAACAGTGAATTTGGTATTCTGAATGAAATGAATTCTCAGAAAATCGCCTATATGCTTTCGCCCACCCTTATTAGAGCTTAATATCCATTCGTAGTAGCGTTGGATAAGTATCGATTGTTTTACTATCGATAGCTGACCTCGAAAAACAGTCACAATATCGATAGTCCTATCGATATTATTACGGTTCTTCAAGGCCACGATAGTATCGATAGACTCTTTCCTTTTTCATCCGGCTCTCTCACTCACCGAACGAAGCATAGAAGCGGTGACGCTTCCACTCAGACGTCGACTTTCTGTGAGAGTGTGGTACTTCCTCGGACGAGCCGGTCCATTTATGCTACTAGCAAAACAGAGTTTTGCCGGCAGCGTGGCTCTACTAAGCTACAGAAAAGCATAGCATCCGCCTGTTCCGTGCTGACAAGTGAGATCCAACCATTAGTCGCTTGTTACGAAATGCACAGGAAAAGTTGAAGTGCTCCTATTCTAGGCTAAAAGCCACACGGCGACTCGGCTTTTGCCCACCTCTGTAAGACAATATCGGTTTTAACCCCTGACAAAAAAGAGGGGTGTCAAACTTATAGTTTGACGCTAATGTCTATCGTGGCATCATAGCACTCGAATGGATGGACTGATTTCGATGCAGTTTTTTCACGTGAAACCAAGTTTCCTTGCGGTAGCTCTTAGCTATGTTTGATGGAAATCGGTCCAGCCGCTGAAAGTTATTGGGGTTAACGCTTGAAAGTTGTTTTTTATTTTTATTTACCTAGCAAATAATTGACAGCGCTACGGATATCAATTATGTAGTCCCACTACTTACCACTAGATGGCGTTCTTGAAAACCGGGGGTTTTTTAATTTGCCGGACAAATAAACTTGTAACTTATGTTAAAACTTATTCTTGCGTTCGTACTTGATCTGTTATTCATCCAAGACGAAATATGTACTCTTTCGATAATGTCGACTCATTTGAGATCAAGGGCGTAGCTACCGCCGTATCTGCCGTATTAACTATACGGGGCCCCCGGGCCACGGGCGCCCCTAACGTGCGTAAGCAAAAATTATTGAAAGTCTTCCCAATTATTTTTTTTATTTCAGAAATGACAAACGTAAAAAAAGCTATTTTCTTCCATCCCGCGTAAAGCGTGCGTTCAAAAGTTGGCAATACCCTACATCGGTTATTGCGGCCTGCGGGATTTTCCCGTTAAAGTTTAATTTACTTCAACGGTGAATTTTGAAAATTTTCAGGAAAAAAGTGACAGATAATTATGATGAATAAATATTTCTCTTAATTTTATGCAAACATTCTTTTATCTTTTGTGAGAAATCTTTACCCTTTCTAAGGGCCCAAACAAATTTTTATACGGGGTCCCGCCAAGGCACGCTACGCCACTGTTTGAGATGGATATTTAACAACATGCATTACATTAATCCGCTTTTTATTATAATACAGTTGGAGATACAAAAATAGGAGAAAAATCTACGTTTTACTAAAACCAAAACCGACTTCAACACCAAAGAACAAAACCAACTGACAAGAATACCCTTTCAAACAAAAAAAAAATTCCAAATTAGACTTAGCGTCTTCGAGCTACTTCTTCCTTTTTTCAAGTCGGTTACCAAGTTAACTTACTGTGGATCCGTAAAACCGCAAACACATTACGAAAGACTTTCAGCAAAAAAGGCATTTCAAAGGTAATTAAAATACCCCAATGAGTATTTCTCTCCAACCCTTACCAGATTCACAACACAATCGTAATCAAGGACGTTAACCAGCCTTACAAGAAATAAATTAAGCCCTCAACCCATAAAATGTATTCATTGTAATAAAAAACTCGTCAATTGTGAGTTTAACCCGCTCAGTAAGGGTTCCTTCCATATCATGATCGCTATTAATGAATATATACAATATTCTTTAGAAAGAGTAGTTTTATAACGACAAAACAAAATTTATTTATTTAATTGTATTATTAGCGTAATTACATTTATCTCAATTGACTTCTGATCTGTAGACATTTTAACATATTTTTTTTTATAGTACAAATTTTCCTTTTACTTTAAAAATATTGAATCTTATAAACATTTATTTAAATACTAGCTGATGCCCGCGACTTCGTTCGCGTGGACTTTATGACTCCGGCGTATAAATATAAATAAAAACCAATGAGAAAGAGAGAGAGAGAGAGAGACAGAGAGACAGAGGGAGAAAGTACTTGTAACAGTGTTAGGAGTTAAAAGTCAATATTATTTTAATTCTTTCCTTCGGGAGCCAATATGAAAAGAGCTGAAGTGTTACTAACCCTGGAGAAAGCCAGAATAAGTAGGCCATGCGAAAAACCAGTCCTTAGATCGACATCAGCAGCTTTAAGCCTCTAAAACTGTGACTTATTTTCATAGCAAAGCAAGTTAACATATAGAACTGTGTATTTTCAAAAGGAAAATTGTTGGGAATGAGTGGCATACGCGGAATAAATACAGTTTCACTGGCATCACTCACTTACTGTGAGCTTTAAGTGTCTCAGCAGACTATGCCGAAGTTTAGTGGCTAAAGTTCAGTGTCTTAAGTTCGGTAGGGATGACACACTAAATAAGCTGAAGTTCAGCTGCTGAAGTTCGGTGGAAACGCCGGACAGTAGTAATGTGCCGATATGAGAATTTAATCTTCCGTCTTTGGCGCGTCTGCGGCGAACGGAAAAACGGGAGCGGAAGAGGGAAGAGGCGTCGGCAGCGGCGGCGGAGGAGTCGGCGGCGGCGGCAGCGGCGGCGGCGGTGGCGGCGGAAGTGGCGGCGGCGACGTCGGCGGAAGCGGTGGCGGTGGCAGCGGCGGCGGCAGCGGCGGCGGCGGCGGCGGCGGCGGCGGCGGCGGCGGCGGTGGCGGGGGCGGCGTCGGCGGCGGCGGCGGCAGCAGCGGCAGCGGCGAAAGCGGCGTCGGCGGCGGTGGCAGCGGCGGCGGCAACGTCGGCGGAAGCGGTGGCGGCGGCAATGGCGGCGGTGGCGGAGGCGTCGGCAGCGGCGGCGGAGGAGTCGGCGGCGGCGGCAGCGGCGGCGGCGGTGGCGGCGGAAGCGGCGGCGGCGACGTCGGCGGAAGCGGTGGCGGCGGCAGCGGCGGCGGCAGCGGCGGCGGCGGCGGTGGCGGCGGCGGCAGCAGCGGCGGCGGCGAAAGCGGCGTCGGCGGCGGCGGCAGCGGCGGCGTCGGCGGTGGCGGAGGCGTCGGCAGCGGCGGCGGAGGAGTCGGCGGCGGCGGAAGCGGTGGCGGCGGCAGTGGCGGCGGTGGCGGAGGCGTCGGCAGCGGCGGCGGAGGAGTCGGCGGCGGCGGCGGCGGCGGCAGCAGCGGCGGCGGTGGCGGCGGAAGCGGCGGTGGTGGCGGCGGAAGCGGCGACGGCGGCGGCGGCAGCGGCAGCGGCGGCGGCATTGGAAGCGGCGGCGGAAGCGGCGGCGGCGACGTCGGCGGAAGCGGTGGCGGTGGCAGCGGCGGCGGCAGCGGCGGCGGCAGCGGCGGCGGCGGCGGCGGCGGTGGCGGAGGTGGCGGCGGAGGCGGCGGCGTCGGCGGCGGCGTCGGCGGCGGCGGCGGCGGCGTCGGCGGAAGCGGTGGCGGCAGCGTCGGCGGCGGTGGCGGCGGCGGGAGCGGGAGAGGGAGCGGGAGCGGGAGCAGGAGTGGGAGCGGAAGTGGGAGCGGGAGCGGAACGGGTACGGGTACGGGTACAGGTACGGGTACGGGTACGGGTACGGGTACGGGTACGGGTACGGGTACGGGTACGGGTACGGGTACGGGTACGGGTACGGGTACGGGTACGGGTACGGGTACGGGTACGGGTACGGGTACGGGTACGGGTACGGGTACGGGTACGGGTACGGGTACGGGTACGGGTACGGGTACGGGTACGGGTACGGGTACGGGTACGGGTACGGGTACGGGTACGGGTACGGGTACGGGTACGGGTACGGGTACGGGTACGGGTACGGGTACGGGTACGGGTACGGGTACGGGTACGGGTACGGGTACGGGTACGGGTACGGGTCCGATTCAGACAAAAGCATCGGAAGTTCGGCGTTATGTGTTGCTAGTAATGCAAATAACATTGCAGGCATGCATTGGCTGAAATTCAGCCGCTGAACTTCGGCATACAGTGCTGAGACATTAAGTTGGGTTCCGTTACACAGTTTCGGCGGAGTCAAATTTCGCATCAGCATTATTGGCCCTCCGACATTAAGACTTATTTTGTGAGCCGTGAGTCCATTTGCTGCAAGTGAATTAAGAAACTCAACTGGATAATTGGTGGCGTCGTCAACAACACTATCCAAGAAATCTAAATATATATCTGAATCTAAATATATATAACTCAAAGGTGACTGACTGACTGACATAGTGATCTATCAACGCACAGCCCAAACCACTGGACGGATCGGGCTGAAATTTGGCATGCAGGTAGATGTTATGACGTAGGCATTCGCTAAGAAAGGATTTTGATCAATTCTACCCCCAAGGGAATAAAAAAGGGGATGAAAGTTTGTATGAAACTTTGTCAATTTTAAACCGATCGGGCTGAGACTTTGCATGCATAAAGCTACTATGACGTAGGCATCCCCTAAGAAAGGATTTTGATAAATTACACCCCTACGCGAGCGAAGCCGCGGGCACAAGCTAGTTAACAATAATTTGCGTCATAAGTTCTTTATTAATTGATTTTTAATTTTTTGGTGTCAATATGGCGCGTTCACATAACCAAGAATTTTCTGGTGTGTTATGCTGTGTTCTGGTGTGAAGGTCCGCAAATACTGAACTTATAAGTTCTACTTCGGACGAAACAACTTTTTTTTTTGAAAAAATTTCATTGTACAGACACATTTTTTTTACTCTTTTATTATAGTATACATTTAGTATGTTTTTGTTCAGCGGCAACAAAAAACATCATCTATAAAAATTTCAACTGTCTAGCTATAATGGTTCATGAGATACAGCCTGGTGACAGACAGACCGACAAACAGTCGGACGGTCTAAGTAATAGGGTCCCGTTTCTACCCTACCCTATGGAACCCTAAAAATCGAATAAAATAAGTATTGATGGGGGGCTCCCATACTACAAACGTGATTTTTCATAGATTATGGTACGGAACCCTTCGCGCGCGTCCGACTCGCGCTTGGCCAGTTGTATTATAACTCAACAAAAAGTTCTCATCAGACTTAACAACTTTTGCTAAGGCGGCATTTAAATATTTCTTATAGTTTAGCTGGACCATTATAGTTCTGCATCATGTGTTCCATTTTCCAAAATCAATTATAGCCTATATGTTGCCCAGGCTTCACAGCTATATAACAAAAAAAGTTTCATTCGAATCCGTCCAGTATTTCCGGAGATTAGCGTGTACAAACAGACAAACAGACAAACAGACAAACAGACAGACATTTTTTTTATTTTCTTACTCTATTACTATATCTCCATCGCCCCAAATATTTTTTTTTGAAAAATTTTCAATGTACAGACACATTTTTTTTACTCTTTTATTATAGTATAGATAAAAGTGTTATATATAGTAATATAGTAATAAAAATCTCTGTGAGCGCATGTATTATCAAACAATTTATGACTTTGTATGCCTAACGGTGCAACACAGAGGTACTTAAATTTATGGACCAGGAACCAATCCTTGGATAGTTTGATGATCACACGCTAGGTGGCGTTCGGGACCCACAGTTTTACGTGCCTTCCGAAACACGGAATCATCTTCATTTTCGGATAATCACGTGATTCAAGCCTGCAATGTCCTATACAGACTGGAAACAACTTTTCACAAAGTATGCTTCCCAGTGGAAATCGAACCCATGATCTCCGGGTCACAAGGCGTACGCCTTGACCACTGGGCCACGCAGTTAGATAAAATAAATGATTGTGATTATGATTATTATAGTCATCAAAGTTAACAAAAGTTTCAACCAGTTTATTTGCTAGGCAGATAAAAAACTCCCAACTGCCAAGAACTCCATCTAGTTATGAGTAGCGGAACTACTGCGTCATTTATTATTGCAAGAAAAAGCCCTGACTTTCAAGCGTTAACCCCCAATAACGTTACGGTTCAACCGATTTACATCAAACACAGCTAAGATCCAAGCAATGGAACTTGCTTTCTCATAAAAATTATGCATTGAAATCAGTCCATCCTTTCGAGCGCTAACGATGCCACAGACAGTATTGTTTGTTTTTCGTGTGTGTGGCAAAATAAAAAAAAAACAGTGGCAACACTGGTTTTTTTTTTTTGTTATTCATTAAGCAAACACAACAGTTAACAATCACACACAGTTTCGTTACAAATTTTACAAAAGTATATATAGGTGGGAACTAGTCGAGATCGCTAACCAAAAACGTGAATGCATGACATGTTTATCAGCAAAGTTATATTAAAAGCACTACCAAATAATATAGACATGAAATAAAGACGTGATTATCTAAATGTAGTTATAACAATTTATTTACACTAATATTGTCAACAAACTTTAAAGGACTATAATGGTTTAAAAAAGCTGAGACTAGTCGGCACTTCCGACCAGACCAGTAAAAAAGTGTATTTGAATCAAAGTACAAACTATGTTGGTTTTTCAGGCTGCGTAGTGGCATCTGACATAGCTCGACAACTGCCATACAATGATGACAGCTGGGACCAACGGCTTATACGTGCCTTCCGAGTCGCGAAGGAGCTCGAGATTTTTTTATGCCACTTGTGGTCACTCATCCAAATGCGGACCACGCTCGGTGTCGCTTTACTTGTGAAAGCGCTAGTAAGGCGCACTCCCGCCGGGCCACCGAGCTTCTCAAATAGTAAGACAGTAAGACAGACAGACATCAGCGTCAAACTTATAGAATCCCTTTTTTTTGTCGAGGGTTAATAAAATTAGTAGCATAAATTAAACGGGCTGCTAACGTAGAGGGTTAAGCTACTGGCCAACATGTTTCGACCTCATCAGTGTGTCTCGAGGTGACATCGTGTACGCGCGTCCTCCAGTCACAATCGCCCTAATGAAAACCACCGGATGAGATCGAAACATGTTTGCTAGTAGCTTACTCTCTACGTGAGTTACCCATTTAATTCATGCTTAAAATGTCTGTGTCTCACGTTTGCTATCAGCTATCAAAGTTCATGAGATACAGCCTGGTGACAGACAGCCGGACAGATGGACAGCGGAGTTTTCGCAATAGGGTCCCCGTTTTTACCCTTTGGGTACAGAACCCTAAAAATGTGACAAATGCAAGCAGAAAGAGGTAAATGGAAAAGACTCGCATACTGCTCCGATCCACTTAGAGTGCGGTACGAGTAAGTAGAGGAAGAAGATAAACTTCAAGAATGTGAAATATAAACAATTGGTCAGAGCGGCACCTTATGATGCCGGTAATGAAATGACAAAAGTCGGACTTATGTCCGGCTTTTGCCATTTCATTATTTAACCCTAAAAACGTAACGAGTACATCAAACAGGGATGGTTCATAGGGGGAATCTCGTACAAAGTCGAGGTCAGCAGGGGTCATATTTAATATACTTCCGGATGCCGTATCACTCTCTCAGGAATACTACTTGCGGAGCGTCGCCATTGCAGGTAACGTACACTGTCCTGTCAAGAAAACTGATCAATCACATTTTTAATAATTTTCCTTAAATACTATTCAATTTCATTACAAAACTAGCGGTCCATCTCAACTTAACATGGCGAAACTTTCCGAAAAAAAGGAAAAAGTATACTTATAAGTAAAAAATCAAAAAGGCCACAGTCAATATTTACTTTAAGACTAACATGTTGTTAAACACTAGGGCCATATGGCTTGCATTGCATTATGTAGTACCTAGTATTATCCTACTTGCTATAAGCATCCCTTTCAATAAGTGATACGACTAGCGGCTACTAGATGTCATATTTTACGCACACTATTTATGCGATTTTGCTCAAAAGCACTTACCTCAAAATAAATCAATACATACCAATTCCCTATGTCTCTCGGGCTCTTATTTTGCACAAGTTTTATATGTGTTTGCCATTTAAAAATATTTTTGGCTCTATTGGTTATGGTTCTTTACCAGACTATTTATCAGTGCACTGCAACTAGACAAAGAGTATCTGCTGATAAAGGAATTATGGTTTATTATATTCTTTTATTATTTATTTATACAGCATTATCGCTTTTGATGAACTAAGTTGTTCTATTGAATCCTTGAGTCGACAATGTGTTGACATTGTTTAAATTTGATATGGAAGTTTTGTTTTATAAACGTTAGGACTTTTAAATATACACACTTTTCCGGTTTCTATTGTATTAATTTGTAGCTGTTGAATTATCTGCATATTGTTTTAAAATCTTTCCTCTTTATCGATTGTCACCTCACTATTTAGTTAGCACAGCACCATATGTCATCTTTAGTTTATGGAACTCTACTCTGTTGTCTTTGGTAAACCTATTACGTTTGATTCATAAATATCTACAGTGGCCCCGAAAACGTAATAAATTTTTCTGTTATATAATAGGATATTGTATTAAAAATCCAAAAAATGCTCTACATTGTCATTGGAAATCGTTTTGACCAAGCGTTCGTCTGTACGGCTGTCCGCCTTTTCTCCTCTTCAGGTTGCATTTCTTAGCCGATTCTCGTTATTTGTAAGCATGTTTGATAACTACGACAGGCTTGTTTTCTTTTTTTGTAGATTCCGTATTTGTATTTTGGCGGAGCTAATAGGTTTTAAAGATAGACTTGCGAAAATTACAGCTCATGGAGTCACTTGGATTATTTTCAACGTTTCAACTCCAACCGCAAGCCACAGAAACTTTATTCCAAAAACGGAAAATAGAAACGTATCATTGATCGTGCCTAAAAATGTACAGAGACGCTTGAATAAATGTCACCGGCGGGACCATAAATCCTTTAATATTAAAGGGGCAGCAGTGACCATACAGGCTCCCGACTGAAATAATAAAGACCACAGACGACTAGCCATAAATACATTATAATCACATTTTTATTCCTTACAAGTTAGACAGAGCCCAGTCATAATTGTCATAAGAATCAGAGGTTAAGAATCTCTAGAAAGTTTATTGGGTGTTGTGGTGGCATTTAAGGGAAAAAGGGCATCAAAATGATTTCACAAATTATTGTAACTCTCTTCGATGGCGCGAGAGAAGAGAAGCAGCTACGTTTATTGGTTCTTGTAGATCAGTATCAACATCAAACTATCGAATTTGATAAAATTTCTATGGGACCACCAGCTGACAAGCATACCCTTTCGAACAGAAAAATAACTTTCCAAAATGGTCCATGCGTTTAAGTAATCGGGAAATATACATAAAAAAGAATTGATAATCGGAGTAGATTATGATATCTTTGAAGCAAGAATGCGATTTTTGAAGTGAAAACTTCTTTAGCGGCGTTGTACCCTTTTTGTAATGGGTAAAAAATGATAAACTCGCGTCAGGGCGTCAGGGCGTCAGGACACGTGACCTGATCGAAAATTCGTAAGACAGCCGGCGCGGCGCGGCGTAGGAAAGGAAGTATCCCCCTCTCTTTCTACGGCGCGGCGAAAATGTATGCCTGCGACTGCTGTTTCGTTCAGATGGCGCAGGGCGCTTGCGCGAATGTTCGTTTGTGTTTATGTTACAGCGTGCCACGCGCATCCATGGAAATGCACAACGTTAATATTCAAGTTTTCACTTCTGCCGGCACTCCCGGAGTGCAACCCGTCGTTTTTTTTTAAAATTACGACACACCATATAAATTCTGTAAACTTCAATACATTTTACAGTGAAAAAGTTTTTAGGTCTATGATACTTCGTATTCACAAAATATCATTCATTTTGATTTGAGTGACATTTTAAAATATTGAACATTCGTGTTAAACCATTGTCAAGCTGGGCGATAGACCAAAAAATGGAGCTATAAGCGGAATGAACAATATTTTTAGATAGTATTCCGGGAATTATCCTGTCAAACAATTAATGGTTTCATATTACCTTATTTTTATTTTTATGAACAACTAGAGTATGCACTCAGAAATCGCACCACTAGACGCTAGTTAGTAAGCTTTTACAAGCTTTTATTTTCCTTACAATTTATCTTGTATGTACGTATGTTTGTTTAGGTCGAATCTTACGACTCATTTTCAACCAGTGATCTTCAATCGATTGAACTGAAAATTTTGCATAAGCCTTTAAGTTGGATGACAAAATAACATTATGGAGTCAATGAGCTATTTTGTTGTTGGAGCCCGGAGTATTTAACAGAACTCAGTTATAAAACAACATAACCTCATTAAGTAGGACTCGTTTAGTTTTGTCTTGACAAGCACTTCATGTTAGACAATGTCTGGGGCTCCTGATCATAGAGACAAAAGGTGGTCGATAGAACTCAGTAATAATACGACGCAACCCCATCGACTTTGGGCTTATTACGTTTATCTTGATGTGTACTTAGGACTTAGAATAAAAGCTAGTACAAAAAAAATCTTATTACTTTTACTTTTTGTTTTCTGTTAAAATTCAACCATATTTTTATTAAGGCTTTCTATAATTTCGATAGTTGTCATGTTATATAAACATTTTGTTTAGTACTGCCATATTTTAGTTGTGTTAGTGTAGATTATTTATTAGCTATTATAAAGATATTATTGTTTTATAAATAAGAAACACTTATTGCAAAAAAAAAAAATATTATTTAACGGAAATTACGATATTATTTGAAAATTCTGTGCTTTATTTATTTGAAAACGTGCAAAAAGTGGACAATAATGTAAACTGAATTTGCAGCATCAGTTTACATCAGTGACGTATTGGCAAAAAACTGTATGCAGTTTCTATGTGCCGCTTACCTAAATTTTATTTTGTTAGGATTTAGTGCGCTTCTATTTTATTTGTGTAATGTTCGCAAGATTTTCCATCCCAAATATGATTCAGTTGCAAATAACTGATCACGGAAAAGGAGCAAAATGACACGAAATTGGTCACGAATTTCATATTCACGGGGATGATGCGGAGAACCTTGCAGTCGAGCGGCAAATTCTGGATGTGGTAAAGCAATTCTCAGATTTGGCTGCGTTCTCTTTCATCTAAAAATAACAAAATATTTAATAGATTTTTTAAAAATAATCATTTTAAATTGCATATTGCAACAAAACTGTATTTTAGACCATATGAGAAAAAAATATAAATTAATATTCTTGAGATAGCTTAGGATAAAAACTGTCGACAAATTTTAGGTTTGGTTTATAAAATACCAAAATAAATTTTAAACTTCAATTCAAAGCTTTCTGTCTTTATAATCTCTTTTTAAACACAAAATAGTAGCCGCCACGTTATTACGTCATACTCCTGTGTAAACTAAAGAGTGTTAACTGTCAAAAAGCATATACGTTAGCGCGTTTGTTTACATACATATCTGACGTCATGACAGTAGAGCAATATGACGTCCTCTGCTCTAACGTTGTCGACAGTGTACGAGCGACATTTTAAAATGTAAAATTTAAATATATTTTTTGGCACTTTTTGAATAAATCTTGTGTATTTCTTAAATGGTTTATCAGCACCATGGAATTAGTTAATTAATTAATTTAATCTTTATTGCACAGTTTAAATAAAATGTACAAGAAGCAGATCTATTGCCAAATGGCATGCTCTCCCAGGAATCTAATTTAGAAGACACTTTTCAAAAATGGGTGTAATACTCTATTGTCATTCTTACGTACTAGTAAACTAGGGTGCAAGTTTCCTTCAATGCAAGCAAGTGTTGGTAGTTGAAAGTTAACCATATAAACTCAAATGTGCTAGTCACGACTAGTGAGGATTGAAGTTAGCCTCATAAACGCACTCTAGGCATGTAGATTTGTACTCGTATTCGATATAAGCAATTGATTCTTTAATATATTTTAACCTCCTTCATGGTGACCCTGCCATGTCTATGACCATGCTGTCAGTACCTAAGCCGCTTCATTTTAATAATAAAATAAATAAATATATAGGGACAGATGACACTGATTGAGCTAGCCCCAAAGTAAGTTCGAGACTTGTGTTATGGGATACTAACTCAACAATACTATATTTTATAATAAATACATATATAGATAAACATCTATTAATCGTTAATTAAAAAAACCTAGCTTATTTGCTTTATTTTATTGAGAGAAAGCAACTTATTTGTTTAGGTAAGTAACTTACTTGTAGCCATTAAAAGCTGGTCCGATAAGTACACTAAAGTAGGCTGGATCTCCCCCAATGTCTTTCCTATCATCATAACTGGCAAAACGCCCATAAAACCCGCAAATAGCGCCGGCATTGAATGGGAGCTGGGGCACATGTCATTTTCTCTAAAAATATAATAATGTATGTATGAGTACTAAATACAGTATAATAAATAACGTGTCAAAATATGTGTGGAAAATGGAACCATGGGCTATACTGGATCACTAGGAATAGTGAAATTAAAATATAAGTACAAAGATAAGAAATTACGTTCCCATTCAAATCCAATTTTTGTATCGAAATGCCAATTTTTGGCATTTTGATAAAAAAAATGACTATTTATATATTTTTGGCATTTCGATACAAATAAGATTTTTAGCTATGTTTGATGGAAATTGATTCCAAGTTATGAAAGGTTAAAGTTTGAGGTTTTTAATTTGAATAAATTAATATTTTACAATTTGTAACAGAAACCCTATCCAATCCTTGTAGGAGCAACTCAGACCGCCAATACAAACAAGTTTTTCTATAGGACCAAAGATTGAAACTTGAAAAACAAAATCAACCTTTTCATACAAAAGTGTCCGGCCAGCCCGGCAATTTTTATGAAAATGACGATTTTTTTCGAGTTTCAAGCATTGGTCTCACAGTAAAAGTTGTTCATATTGACAGTCTGAGTTGCTCCTACAAGGATCGGACAGGGTTGTTGTTACATATTGTAAAACAAAATAAACATGTGGAATAATAAAGTCTAAATTCGCGGCAAAACAAGTATTAAATTTAAATGTTTACGAGTAATGAGTCTACTTACGTCAGTTGAAAAAGAAATTAATTCGTTTATAGCAAGCCAGTAAAATGCACTAATGTTTCTTAATATATCTACAATTATCTGAAAATTAAATAATAGAATCTTACTGTCAGATACAGAAGGCAGTACTCCTGGACACGGCACGCATTGTCAGGAGGTTTCTTTCTCTGCGGCCCTAACCGCCGGTAGCTTGGGCCTTAAAGCCCCGCTGCCAGTGGGCAGCTAGATTAGGTTTTATTATAAAATGTGTATATTTTGTAGTATTTTTTATATTTTACTTTTTATAGATATTTTATGAAAAAAATCTAATCTAAGATTTTTTAAAATAAATAAAGAGATAAATGTTAAACTTTGTAAGGAAGTACGCATTTCTTTTTATTTATTTAACCGTCAATCTGAGGTCTATTGAAATAAATAAAATATATCAAATCTCCGCTGGCACGCGCGATACACTCTTTGATCGCGGGCAGGATAGAAATCTTCCAGTGTACTCTGTGTGAATTTACAAAGGTTGCCGTGTGCATAATAATTTATAAATAATGTGAATAACCGATAAATGTGTAATGTTTTGCTTTTCTATTGTATTGGGTACAAACCTGTAAAAATAGAATAAATGGAGAATAAATAAATACTTATGTACTAAAATCAATTAACTTACACTAAAATATACACGGATATAAGACATAATAATAACCTATACGCAAACTACATATATGTTTTTTGTTATCTATCTGACAAAGATAATGTGCACGCAATTCACTATAAATGACTATGTGACTACGATCATTGGTGGTGAGGTGACAATAACTTAGAATAACTGACTTAAATAAACATTTTTTTTTTATTATTGTGTGACAACATGAGTGAAAAAAATATTTTCTTAACATCAGTTTAGAAAAATCTTCAGCTTCATCTAAACTTTTAATAATCGTGTTATACATTTGTGTGTATTTCGTAACATTGAAACGATTTTGAGTATATGTTTTCAAGCCACATTTGCTAATGGTGTTGTAGAATATTTTCAATCGACAATACAATAATGAATATATTGCTATATACTGTGCATGGCCCACTTGAGTTTTAATACCAGATAAAAAAGTAATCAAATATACGAAATATACAAAAATATTCTAGTTTCCAATACAATTTAAAAAAAAATTTTGTTACCAACTCTCCCAGAAATGCAATGATAAAAAAACCACTTAATTGCCCTTTCTAGGTTTCTGTTTGAATTTCTTTGGAATTCCCATTACTGTTAATAAAATGGCTGTAATTGTAAAGTTTTATGACACTTTGATCTTTGCAGAAAAAAGTTATTATAAAATCTAGCACGTGACATGATGTAAGAAAGAAAAGTAAGTCGATGGTTTCTGTCCATCTACACAAGTAGCACATTACAGCAAATTGTAAAAAAACAACATAATCTGGCTAAAACCTGTAGCTATTTTGGAATATCAAAACTCATTATAATAACCACATATCATTCGCATTGTTAATAACAATCTAAGACTGCACACTTTCTTTTCGGCATTTTTTATTTTACTTTTCCTTTTGAGAAACAATCTCGTGTTCTAGGGACTCGAAAGCATTGAATAAATGAATCAAATGTCGTTGTTTTAAGCTCAATACGTTGGTAATATATCGACACCTAGAATATGTAAATCTAGGGTTCAAAAGGCAAATGACATTAACGTTGTAGATTCTAGCCTTCCATATTAGTTTGGGAACAACAAAATAAATTTAATCTAATCCTACTTCCTTTATTACGACTTAAAAGACTGAGCGCAAACATTTTTTGACGACTGCATTCGCAAAGAGAGTTTATTTCAGGTGGCAGTGCCATTTATTGAGTAGATCAATGCAATAATCTGTTCTGTTCTATTCTGAGTCCGCCCAGCCAGCAGTTACGCTGCAAGAGCGTATGAATGAGGTCTACCTTGGAGAGTATGGCATCACGCTTGCAGACCAAAGCCGATGCATATAATTTTCCTCGGTCCCTAGAACATGGCGACGCCAAACCTCGTTATACCACTCTCATAGCTTGAGAAACCAGTTGGACTCGTAGATAGGGATACAGGAGTGTAGGATATATTCGCAGTCCGGAAGTAGGGAGGAGAGAGGGAGTTGAGAGAACCGACCAAATACTTGCATCAAATCAGTATGGGGAGAATAGATATAATACTTGGTGTGTGATATATACTTGGAAGGATAATATACTGCTTTGTTGTTTTTGTATCCGTCGTGTTGCTCTGCAGGTCTTCTTTGTAAGATTCGAGATTTGTTGACACTGCTGTGATAGTGCAGCCTTCTGGTTTCTGTCTTCTAGAATTTGACGTCTGGCTTCAATTTACTGGTCTTGACTTCTGGCTATGAGTAGATCAATGCAATAATATATATTTAATGAGAGAGTAAAAAAGAGAGAGTACAAAAATATTCCCAATAAAAAATTGCTACTGAACCCTGAACTTAATTGTTCAGCGAATGCTTGAAGCCTGTTAAGCGGTCATAATATCACCTAGCCGGCAATATTAATTTCCGTCCTCCTGTTATCTTCACTTTGCTGTCCAATACTTTTGAATTCCCTATTAATTTTCTGTGCATTTTTCATTTTTGTATTTTTTGTCACATTTACCGAGCTCAGAAGAATGTAGAAATGTGATAAAACATTTTCATGAGATAATATTTTTTGTAAATTTTTTGTGTTATATGGAACCTAACAACCAAAAGCGTAGTATTTTAATCATGTTTATGATTAAATATCAATCAAGGTAAAAGTTCTAGATAAATGTTACTGATATAAGAAATTACAATTAATTTGAGTAATGATACAAAAAAATCTAATAAGGCGATATGAAAAACCCTGATAAAATTAAACACTAAAAAAAACTAATAGAATATGAAAAAATAAAGTACTTATATTATTTTTAATAGCCTCCTTGGCATGTTGGTTACGACAATCGCCCATCACATGGAGTCTGAGTTAAATTTCCGGAGAAATATTTAAGTTGTCTATTAAATGCCGGAAATGTAGTACGAAAATCATAACAATAACTTTGTTTATCCTTGCAGATCGTAGAAGCTGAATGAGGGAACGAAAAATTGCGGCTTTGGGCTCTGTCTGCCCTATTAGAAATAAAGACGTGATAGTGTTTGTACATATATTATAATAGATACGTTTGTACCAGTCTAATTTATTTTTTACTGTATTGTTTGACGGCCTTCGTGGCGTAGTGGTCACCATGCTAGTCCGCCACCTAGAGGTTCCGGGTTCGATCTCCGGTCAGAGCAAGTTGGTCTATGGCCTTTTTCAAATTCTACTGGGTCTTGGATGTTTATCTATATATGTATGTATTTGTTATAAAATATGGTATCGTTGAGTTAGTAAGATAAGATAAGATAAAATTTCTTTATTGCACCAACTAAGAATGACAATAATTAAAATTATATTTAAAATCTAGTAGGTACAAAGGCTACAAAGGTTGGCTGGGAGAAATCACTAAAGCGATTTATTCCAGCCAACCTTTGGGTAAAGAAAACTATAAAAGATGTGGGGGAGTTGGCGCAGTTAGAGTATTACAGTGTAGAAGAATAAAAGTATACCAATAAATAATAGGAGTACATACTATAACAAATAAATTAACAATAAAGTAATAAAAATACATAAACTATAAAATTTGTACGAAAATTAAAAAAAAAGTAAATGAAAGTAGCCAGTAAAAAGAAAAGAAGTAAAGAGGTATTAGTTAGAGCTAGAGGAAAGGTAATGAGACGTCACCAAATCTTTGAATTTTTCAATGATTGCACTTTACGAATATCCAGTGGCAAAGCATTCCAAAGTTTTACTGCCTGAACTGAGAAAGAATTAGAATAGAAATGAGTACTATGAACAGGAATTGAGAGTTTAAAGGAGACTGTGACACTTCGATTCGTGTTCTCACGAAAGAAGCTAAAGCGTTCTTTAAGGTATAGCGGAGTAGAAGGAACGAACAGGACTGAATAAAGAAGGGAAAGGATATGCAAGTTACGACGTTGTCTAATAGGGAGCCACTTGAGTTGTGCACGAAAACTAGAAATGTGATCATATTTGCGAAGTCCAAATATGAATCTAATGCAGAGATTTTGGAGACGATCAAATTTATTTAATTGCTCTTCCGTAAGATCGAGGTAGCAGGTGTCAGCGTAGTGAAGGATGGGGAGAAGTAAGGATTGTGCCAGCGCAATTTTAGTCTTCACTGCAGGGAGAAAGTTATGCAGTCTTTTAAGAGAACTCGCAAACGCAAATATTTTTCTACAAACCTCTGTGAGCTGAGGTGATCATGTCAAATTCTTGTCGATCAAGACACCTAGGTTTTTTACCTTGAAGCTTAAGTCAATACTGACGCTGTTAAATATAATTGAATAGTATGCCATAACACAAGTCTCAAACTTTGGGACTATCTCAATCAGTGTAATTTGTACTATATATTTATTTTATTTATTGTTTGTTTTTCGTCTGTGAAGTGGCCAACACTGGTGTCAGATTTTTATCTGCCTAAACGTATCTGACATAGCTTGAGGACTGCCATACAATTATGGCAGCTAGGGGCAAAGGAAATACGTGCCTTCCGAAGTACGGAGGAGCTTGAGAAATTATTATGCCATTTATGGCCACCCATCCAAGTGCGGACCACTTTCGGTGTCGCTTTGCTTCCGAAAGCGCTAGTAACGCGCACTACCGCCGGACCACCGAGTTTATCTTTTTTTTTCTGTAAAACAAGGTCACTTTTTTCCTAACGACAAATTCTTTGCCCAAAATATTCGGGTGTAGAATAAACAGTATACTTTGTAAACAATCGACAGCTAAGACTAAAACAAATACTTTGAACCTGCTGAGTATTATCGTTAAATCTTTTTGCAAACTCCAGTACCAGATATTTACTATGAAAACATAAGGTGTTGATCAGACTTGAGCAAAGAAATATTTTATGGCTGACTTTTTTTGGATTACTCATCACTTTTTATGAAAAATTTTCAAATCTGCTGGTATTTTATAAACATATAAACCTTTCTCTGGAATGGATCTATCCATAGGCAAAAACCGCTTCGAAATCCGGTGCATATTTAAAAAAATGTCAGCGTATATGCCTACAGAGAAATACTACATTTTATACTTTTTATTGATTACTACTACTATTCAAAATTCAAAATTTTGAATTTTGGAAGATTATATCCAATAAACACTAGGTGTTAATGATAAAAAAAATATTGGCAACTGTAGTTATTGTACACACCTAGTAAATAAATAATTTAGCGTGCACAAATAGTAAATGTATAAATATAATCATTAATAAATTATATTCTGTCTTCTTAGGCAACACCAACGCGGGCCGATAGATGGCAACGCAGTGCCGACCAATTTGAATGGTGACCACGTGGCAACAAGACGTTGAGTGTTAGCTGGCAAGCCGATATCTTAGTATTAAAATTATTAAGAGCTACTGGATGTGTCCTTACGTAAAGCAAGAACAGTGTACCGTTTTGGTTAGTAAAACCTAGATTTAGGATCTAGGAGGATAGATGAGATAAAGGAAAGACTAGATATTGGCAAATGAGATAGGTATAATGAACAACTATTACATTACATTAGTTACAAAGATTCACAAGAACACTAGGTACAGATTAGGTAGTTAGGGTCGTGAGTTATAGGCACTAGATCCGTTGAGTAGCACTTCTAGGTAGAAGAACTACTTAGCTGGAGATGCAGCCGAAGAAAAAGAGGACGAGCGCCGGCCGCCGCGCCTTTTATATGGGCATGGGCCCCCTCCGCTGCGCCGAAGAGGGGCGGAGGAGTGCTGGAGCCCGCGCGATGTCACAACAGTAACAACGTGTTTAGGAAAAAGAAATAAATACAAATGAAATTTATTTAGTCAACTAGTAGTAAAAGCAGTAATTGAAAATAAAATAAAATTACAAACTGAACCTTAAAATAAAACTTATCTAAATTATTGATTTAGTAACGACTTGTTTCACAGTCCGTTTACCTAAATGGTTTGCACTCTTTGGCAGCCCGACAAAGGCGGTGCCGGCCCCATGTACACTCGTAGAGTACATTGGTGCATCGCGCAGTGTTTTGTATTCGATATTAGGAAAAAAATAAGTTAACGGTAAAACTTTCATCATTTACACTAAAAGTGTACGTAAATACTCAAATACGTACATAGATAGCTAAAATCATAATTCACCACTTGCCTGAAATTAAAATTTCATCCACACCACTTGGATAGTTGGCAATCAACCACCGTACGTTTTAAAAAGAACTTTTTACCACGTACGGCCGAACTGTGGAATCAACTTCCTGCAGCAGTGTTCCCGGACCGATACGACATTGAAACCTTCAAAAAACGAGTCTATATCTTCCTGAAAGGCCGGCAACGCTTCTGTTACACCCCTGGTGTTGCAGTTATCCACGGGCAGCGGTGATCACTTACCATCAGGTGACCCGCTTGTTCGTTTGCCACCCTATAACATAAAAAAAACTTACCTTTTGGCTTTTTCGTAGTCCAATTGCGTAAGTTCAATCCCAACTGAAGTGGTCAAAGCGGCCAAAAACAAAAACGGGGTCTCTTAAGCCTGAATAAATTTTGTTAACTCGGAAAGAGACACATTAGGAGGTAGAAAAATGTCGTCCCAAGCATTAATCTAGATGTATTGCGGTGAAATCTGGCCGATCTTAAATGCAAAATGGAGTCTAGATTTATTTGGGACTGAAGAAATCACGCGGCTTGAATACTTTATGTGGTACAAGTAAGTACATTTTATTTTATTTAAAAGCCAGGCTTTTGTTTCTGGAGTGTATTTTGGACTTGTTTCTTAAGAAGTTCTAGGCAAATATGTTTGACTAAAGAAGAAAAGGGTTTAAACAATATTTGACCATGCTAAGTTGACACGTGTTATGATATTATTTCAATATCAGGTTTTATCGTCTGTGATCAATAATGTAATGCAAATTAACTTAAGATAAAAGATAAATCAAATACAAAGTTGCAATCTCCATTTCTAAAATTAACTTGGACTTTTCAATAACTTGCACCAATACAATATTTGGGCCCTGTATATCAATTTTTCTTTCTTTTCAGATCGTAATTGATTAGATTCAAGGGAATGGTAGAATATCTAGCGGAATTGTGTCAATGGGGATTTCCCTTTGTTATTTTTATTTCCTTTTTTGTTCTGCATGCCCAAAAACGTGCTAAATGTAGCCTTTGAGTTTTGTGGGTTCGGGTTCTGTCTACTTCGTAAAGGATAAAGATGTGTTATGTACACGTATGTATGTCCTCGGGTACATGTTAAAATATCAAAAAACATAACGCCTTTATTTAAAATGTACGAACCCAAAATACCCGAATTCTAAATATAGTGTATTTGAAATTCCAAGTTTTAAAAAAAATATTTCAATTACCTTATGATTACAAAGCTCAAGTTCAAAACATCTTATTACGGAATTCTTCGTCTTAAAATGGTTTAGTTATGGTATAATTAGGTTATGTTAAAACTGCGACCAACGCTCGCACGAGCCGAGCGAGCGAAGCGAGCGTGTCGCAGCAGCGACCGGCGAGTGCTAGGAAAGTTCTATCCATTTTACTAGGTTAGGGCAAACTTATAGATTAGGATATGTTAGAACTGGGACCAACACACGCACGAGCGAGCGAAGCGAGAGCAAGTGATAATCGGCCGTACATATTGTTACCTACAAAAGGCACAGACACAAATTAAGTATAATTTATTTCATGCATTTCTTATTTTGGAATTGTAATGTAAGATTAATTAAAAAATTTAATATTAACAGGTTTGGTATTTAAAAAAAAAACTTGCATAATAATGTTTTAGTAATTTTATTTCTGGCAGTGTTCAGTAAGATGTAATTGGTTCAGGTATTTTAAATCATTAGGTATTTTAAGTTCGAGTACTTTGGGCTCGTACATTTTAAATATGAGCGTTATGTTTTTTTGAGATTCTAATATGTACTCATGTCCTCTAACGCAAATGAACTTTAGACATAAAATAATAAATCAAAGTTCAAAGTTTCAATCTCCAGTTCCGAAACTAACTCCAACTTTTCAATAACTGGCTGGCAGCAATACAATATCTGGACCCCGTATATTACACGACAAAACATCGGTCGGCAAAGTCCAGTTGTACGTTGTCATAACCGGTGGTTCCGTAATCAAAACTTTTCGTATAAGCACTTCCTACGTTGGGAACATGGTAACTGACTTAGAGATTTGCAAAATTTTTTGAGCCATATTAATTTTTAAATCACTAATCTATACTATAATAAAAGAGTAAAAAAAATGTATCTGTACATTGAAAATTTTTCAAAAAAAATATTTGGGGCGATGGAGGTATAGTAATAGAGTAAGAAAAAAAAATGTCTGTTTGTTTGTCTGTTTGTCTGTTTGTACACGCTAATCTCCGAAAATACTGGACGGATTCGATTGAAACTTTTTTTGTTATATAGCTGTGAAGCCTGGGCAACATATAGGCTATAATTGATTTTGGAAAATGGAACACATGATGCAGAACTATAATGGTCCAGCTAAACTATAAGAAATATTAAAATGCCGCCTTAGCAAAAGTTGTTAAGTCTGATGAGAACTTTTTGTTGAGTTATAATACAACTGGCCAAGCGCGAGTCGGACGCGCGCGAAGTGTTCCGTACCATAATCTATGAAAAATCACGTTTGTAGTATGGGAGCCCCCGATAAATACTTATTTTATTCGATTTTTAGGGTTCCATAGGGTAGGGTAGAAACGGGACCCTATTACTTAGACCGTCCGACTGTTTGTCTGTCTATCTCTCACCAGGCTGTATCTCATTAACCATTATAGCTAGACAGTTGAAAGTTCAGTATTTGCGGACCTTCAGAGCATAACACACCAGAAAATTCTTGGTTATGTGAACGCGCCATATTGACACCAAAAATTTAAAAATCAAAGAACTTATGACGCAAATTATTGTTAACTAGCTTGTGCCCGCGGCTTCGCTCGCGTAGGGGTGTAATTTATCAAAATCCTTTCTTAGGGGATGCCTACGTCATAGTAGCTTTATGCATGCAAAGTCTCAGCCCGATCGGTTTAAAATTGACAAAGTTTCATACAAACTTTCATCCCCTATTTTATCCCCTTGGGGGTAGAATTGATCAAAATCCTTTCTTAGCGGATGCCTACGTCATAACATCTACCTGCATGCCAAATTTCAGCCCGATCCGTCCAGTGGTTTGGGCTGTGCGTTGATAGATCACTATGTCAGTCAGTCAGTCACCTTTGAGTTATATATATTTAGATATATAAATATATATTTAGATTTCTTGGATAGTGTTGGTGACGACGCCACCAATTATCCAGTTGAGTTTCTTAATTCACTTGCAGCAAATGGACTCACGGCTCACAAAATAAGTCTTAATGTCGGAGGGCCAATAATGCTGATGCGAAATTTGACTCCGCCGAAACTGTGTAACGGAACCCAACTTAATGTCTCAGCTCTGTATGCCGAAGTTCAGCGGCTGAATTTCAGCCAATGCATGCCTGCAATGTTATTTGCATTACTAGCAACACATAACGCCGAACTTCCGATGCTTTTGCCTGAATCGGACCCGTACCCGTATCCGTACCCGTACCCGTACCCGAACCCGTACCCGTACCCGTACCCGTACCCGTACCCGTACCCGTACCCGTACCCGTACCCGTACCCGTACCCGTACCCGTACCCGTACCCGTACCCGTACCCGTACCCGTACCCGTACCCGTACCCGTACCCGTACCCGTACCCGTACCCGTACCCGTACCCGTACCCGTACCCGTACCCGTACCCGTACCCGTACCCGTACCCGTACCCGTACCCGTACCCGTACCCGTACCCGTACCCGTACCCGTACCCGTACCCGTACCCGTACCCGTACCCGTACCCGTACCCGTACCCGTACCCGTACCCGTACCCGTACCCGTACCCGTACCCGTACCCGTACCCGTACCCGTACCCGTACCCGTACCCGTACCCGTACCCGTACCCGTACCCGTACCCGTACCCGTACCCGTACCCGTACCCGTACCCGTACCCGTACCCGTACCCTTACCCGTACCCGTACCCGTACCCGTACCCGTACCCATACCCGTACCCGTACCTGTTCCCGTACCCGTACCCGTTTCGCTCCCGCTCCCACTTCCGCTTCCACTCCTGCTCCCGCTCCCACTCCTGCTCCCGCTCCCGCTCCCTCTCCCGCTCCCGCCGCCACCGCTTCCGCCGACGCCGCCGCCGCACCTTCCGCCGCCGTCGCCGCTGCCGCCGCTGCCGCCGCCGCCGCCACCGCTTCCGCCGACGCCGCCGCCGCACCTTCCGCCGCCGCCGCCACTGCCGCCGCCGCCGCCGACGCCGCCGCCGCCGCCGCCGCCGGCGCCGCCGCAGCTGCCGCCGCCGCTGCCGCCGCCACCGCTTCCGCCGACGTCGCCGCCGCCGCTTCCGCCACCGCCGCCGCCACCGCCGCTGCCGCCGCCGCCGCCGCCGCCGCCGACTCCTTCGCCGCCGCTGCCGACGCCTCCGCCACCGCCGACGCCGCCGCTGCTGCCGCCACCGCTGCCACTTCCGCTCCCGTTCCCGTTCCCTCTTCCACTTCCGTTCTCTCTTCCGCTCCCGTTTCCGTTCGCCGCAGACGCGCAAAAGACGGAAGATTAAATTCTCATATCGGCACATCACTACTGTCCGGCGTTTCCACCGAACTTCAGCAGCTGAACTTCAGCTTATTTAGTGTGTCATCCCCACCGAACTTTAGACACTGAACTTTAGCCACTAAACTTCGGCATAGTCTGCTGAGACACTTAAAGCTCACAGTAAGTGAGTGATGCCAGTGAAACTGTATTTATTCCGCGTATGCCACTCATCCCCAACAATTTTCCTTTTGAAAATACACAGTTCCATATGTTAACTTGCTTTGCTATGAAAATAAGTCACAGTTTTAGAGGCTTAAAGCTGCTGATGTCGATCTAAGGACTGGTTTTTCGCATGGCCTACTTATTGTGGCTTTCTCCAGGGTTAGTAATACTTCAGCTCTTTTTATATTGGCTCCCGAAGGAAAGAATTAAAATAATATTGACTTTTAACTCCTAACACTGTTACAAGTACTTTCTCCCTCTGTCTCTCTCTCTCTCTCTCTCTCTCTCTCTCTCTCTCTCTCATTAGTTTTTATTTATATTTATACGCCGGAGTCATAAAGTCCACGCGAACGAAGTCGCGGGCATCAGCTAGTATGGAATATACATGTAATAACAAAGCGGCTCATATTTGTATTTTCTAATTGACTTTTATTCGAATAAGAAATAAGGAAATAGAGAAGTTTTAAAGCGCTACCTATGACTCCATAAAACGAGAACTTTTCCAGTAATAGATCCTGGTCGACCGTGTCAAACGCGGAACAACACACAAATCCAAGAAGGATTTGATTCCGCGTTTGACACGGCATACCTGCAACTTTTTACTTAGTGTTTAATTTAGATAGCACGTCCCCAACGCGAGTTCTAATAGTATCCGTAGTGTCAATATTCATCGAATAACCTTCTTCTTTCTAATTTAGAAAATTGTCTTCTATTTAGAACTACAGAAAGGCGTAGTGTATGTAAATGATACCCACGGTATTTCTTGATTATGTTTATTCAGTAGATACAATGGATTTTACAATAAAGGTTCATACATAGGTACACTGCCCTAAGCAGGATTGTGGTACTGATGCCTAGCATCGCGCACTGATAATGATGATGTCATTTATCAGGAGGATATTAATCCTTCTAGCTATCTTACTTGGGGCATCCGCCAAGTAAGCTGACTCTTCTTCAGAGCAGACTGCTAAGCTTTCGTACTCTGCGACGGTTAGCGATCGAGTAATTATTGAGCTTTTTTTTTGTTTTGGCAGACATAAGTTGCCTCGGATGGCATTTCTTACTTCACCGGACAAGGTTTGAGGAGCTAGCCATAGGCCCAGCTTCCTGTATTCGGTCAGGCGGCCTTTTATATGGTTGACGGTACGCGTGTGCTCGATGTCCGGTATTCATAGTGCGTTCAGTATTGGTGGTGTTATTCAGTGCTGTTTTGTATCGTTACAGAACTTTATTTAATTTCAAGTGTTAGAGCAATCTTCAAATCATCATCTTTGATGTAGTTATTAGTAAGGATATTTGCCTGAACATCTTAGGATCCCGTTTAGATCCTTTATCAAATAAAAGGGAAATGACGACAAGGTCTAGGTTCGGGTGCGTTCGGTGAGACTGTTCATGTAGTTTAACTATTGATGACATACAAGATATATTACTTACTTTCATATAAAAATTTAATAAACATCATCACGTTTGATAAGGCTGATAAAATCGAATAAATCCAAAACGAAAAAAACATGTGTTGACAGCTTCTGTCTCTAGCTAGGTTATCACAAGTAGTTTCTTTATCTGAAACATGCTTGGAAATGTAAGCATTATTGTAAAAAAGAGAAGACACAAAATTTGTAATTCTTGGCTCATGCTTTACCGACCTAGGCCTGGAAAGTTTGTATGAAAATTTATTCCTGGCCGCTACTCAAAACTTGTTAATTCAAATAAGTAACTTGACATACAACCAATTGTTACCACATGATCAAAGATGCACTTTTAGAGCATTATTATATTATTATGAATATGACAACAATTTATAAAATGTTGGTATAAAGACTGGTATAGGATGGGCTATGCTTCCTTTGCACTTATTGACAAGTGAAAATTAGAAAAAAAAACCATCGTCGGAAAGCAGATGTTATCAGTAAACCACGTAAAGATTATTATGCTCTTTGCAGTAAACATTATTTGCTTTCGTAAAATTTTTGCAATGTTGGTTATTTATTTCATTATTTTCTTGCATTTATTGAGAAAATAACTTTAAATATCTCGGCGGGAATGGGATTGCCAGACTCGTTATTATTGTTAAGGCAAAAAAACTACTCGTCCGGCAATCTCTTAACTCCCCGGCCTCTGAACTACTCTGAAGTAATTTACTATTTCTAACGGATATGGTGGATTTTGAAATGTTATAATTTGGTTATATTTTAAAAAAATACTTCGAAATTCTATTTGTAAAGACCTCCCTGAGTCAATATATAAACACGTTTTGAGGTTTATAATTCTAACGATATTAGAACTTCCGTATTATTTGTTCAGTATGTCAATGTAAACTCGCTTTAAAGTGTTTATTTTCAAATTTTCAATATAACACGAAATATGTCATTTACCAGATTCTCATTCTTAGCACTTGGAATGGTCATAATGCCGCGTTCCCACAATATTCGCAAAGCGTAATATACGCTATTCTCAGCAGATGTCCGCCGTCCGTGCAAACTGCCCCTTATTAAGTTATAACTGTAACTGTTTACAGCTTTACGTTACGAATTATTACAATACTCGTATTAGTTTGATTTGGCCGTAAGGTTTCTGGCCTAGAATAGGAGCACTCCGTCTTTTCCTGTCGATGCCTAAAGCGAAATAATTACCACGCTCCCATTACAATATTAAAATGCTAATTACTACTTCATTTAATTACCAATCTTTTTGCTGTTTACAAAATAAACTTTTTATAGTATTATGAATTACTAGTACTCTTAAAGTATTTTTTTTTTGTTAATTCTTCAAATAAAACAGATTTTCTAGCTGACAAAATAAATTATTTGTATTGTTATTAGCTGTTTTGCATAAAATATAGTCCAAAAACAAATGCCTTTGCTTTATTTGCCGTGTGGTGACAACAGGGTACAACCTCTTTTGTTACCACCCCTTTCCTCTCCCATGGGTGAGAAGTGGCTAAGAGAGCTAGTGGCATAAGTAACAGAGAATGAGCAGCAATGTCTTATGTGCAAGTGAACAGCTTTAATACCATCAACCAGAGTTGGGCGTAGTTAACTACTATTGTGTAGTTTGGTTACAAATTACAATTACATGTATTTAACTACAAGTAGTTGAAATTACATTAAATGTAACTACAACAATTGAAACTACTGTAGTTGTAATTTGTAATTGTAATTAAATTAAGTTATAACTACAAATTACAATAAGAATTTATTACCGCAGGCGTGTGTTAAAGGTGTTGTATTTCGAAATTGTAAGTGTAAAAAGTTGTAAGCTAAAAACGAAAATTTATAAGTACGAGTAAGTAAATCTTTATAAAATATGTAGTTTCAAAAAGTAGTTTGTAATTGTGATTACAACTACTTTTGTAGTTTATAGTTCAACTACTTTTTCAGTTACTTTTTGTAATTATGTAGTTGCGATTACTAACTACAAAATGTAATTGTAGTTAGTAATAAGTAGTTTAATTACATTTTGCCCACCTCTGTCATCAACTGCGATCACCCTTTTAACCCCCGTCAAAAAAGAGGGTTGCTGAAAGTTTGACGCTAATTTCTGTCTGTCTGTCTGTCAGTGTGTCTGTCTGTGTCATCGTAGCGCTCGAATGGATGGACGGATTTTGATGCGATTTTTATGTGAACGCAAGTTTCCTTGCGGTGGTCCTTAGTAATTATGTTTGATGAAAATCAAACTCAAAATCAAAAATATGGTAATTATAAAATATAGATTCTTGACAGTTGATTTCTTTTTTTATATTTGCCTAGGTAATAAACTTGTTTAAAAAAGCCCTTAGCCCAAAAAAATTGATAACAAAAAAGATGAAAAGCAAATAAACAACACCAAAGTTCACTTTGGTAAAAATTAAAACCTTTTTCTTTCCCGAAAATGTAAGAACCGAAATTATGCATGACGAAATTATGAACAACAATTATGGCCCGAGTGCCACTGGAAATCGTTTTTATAATAAACATCATCTCAAAAGGACAAAATATCTCATTTTGGGGACAATAAAAGCAAAATTATAAAGATTAATTGACGTGAAATTAAAACAGTCTGACTTTAATCTAAAAGCTGTGTTAAAATGTCGTAAAACTCGACTCTTCAACTAATTAGCAGAGTTTATGACTTGGTTTTAGCGAAATATATTTTCAAAGTGATTTATAGAAATAGGTATCCATCAACTTTAAGTTCAATCTTTTGTCGAAAACTGTCATGTTTATGTATATATATAAAAGCGAAAATCACTCACTCATCACGAAATCTCGAAAACTACTTTGCCAAAGAATATGAAATTTGGCAGGAAGATAGATTGTGACTAGGAGACGTCCATTAAGAAAGAATTTTTGTAAATTCTATCCCCAAGGGGGTGGAAATAGGGGTTGCCAATTTGTATGAAACTTCGTAATTTTCAGAGTGTGACACATGAAATCTTTAATTTATTTTAGTAGTCGAAGAAAATAATAATTCATTTATTAGGTTTTGAAAATAACATCCCTATAGGGGTCAAATAGGGGTTGCAACTGTTGCAAGTTCGTATGAATCTTCGTCGTTTTAAAGCGGGACAAATTACATTTTTTAAATTAGTGGTTAGTAAAAAATAATAATCCATTAACAGGATTTTAAAAACTTGCATCTCCGAGGGTGCATTAGGGGTTGAAAATTCATATTATTATAAAACTTCTTGGGGACTGGAACGGGAACAAACGGAACAAAATTCTTCGGGTTCGCTAGGGCTTTAAATCCCTACACTATCATAAAGATTGTTATATTGAATAAGTATCCAAACATTTAAAATTTTTAACATAATAATTAATATGTTATAATAACAAAATTAAAAACGTAAAAAAAGCAATTTAAAATTCTATAAGAAACTTTTCGGCTTCTACGCGAATGAAGTCGCGGGTTAAAGCTCGTTGAAATATGAAATTAAGAAATAGTATATGTGATTTTTTTTTAAAGCGAGACTTCATTGGATGTGTTCCTTCTTTCCTTCCTTCCTTCCTTCATAGTTTAATGTCATACGGCATACTGCTATGGGGGAGTGCAGCCGATATTCAGACTATTTTCATTTTACAAAAAAGGGCAATTCGAGCTATCTACGGCTCAGGATCTAGAGACTCACTCAGAGAATTATTCAAGGAAATAGGTATACTAACCTTACCATCACAGTATATATTTGAAAACATACTGTATGTAAGGAAAAATATTTCCTCATACAATAAAGTAAGCGATTTTACCGTCAGAAACTTACGCAATAAGAGTGACTTAGTTGCCCCGTATTATAGGCTCAAAACAGTTAGTAAAACGTTTATGGGGAACGGTATACTTTTTTATAATAAACTGCCACAATCGGTCCTTTTTATGCCTGACAAAAAGTTTAAAGCTTATGTAAAGAAGGTACTCTGTGAGAAGGCTTATTATAGGACCGATGACTATCTTAAAGACAACAAAGTCTGGCTTGAGCTTGGCGCGGGTCCCTCTTAAAGGTTTGTATACTCAGAAATGGTCTAAATCTGTAAGTATTAAGTACATACTGAATTTACAACTTGATTTGACATTATTTCAAAATTTCGACATTAAAAAAATTAATTTAAATTATGACAACAAACAATGTATACTCTGTCCACATATCAACTATAAATATTAATTTCATTGTGAGTTGACGTTCTTGAAGAAAATGCTGCAGTGCAGTTTGTTACCGCTTCTTCTGCACTAGCGCTTTGGAGGCGGCAGTAAACTTAGCTCTAAGTAACTTTTTGACGTCAACAATTATTGTGCAATAAAACAAAGTGACGATTATTAAGAGATATTATAAATATCCTATGATAATAAAGATAAATTTGAATTTGAATTTGATGTATGCGAGAATTTGCTGTGTGATCCAATGGCATTTAGTTACTGACATATCGAAAAAGATAGAAATAAATTATACATCCGTCTAGTAAAATAGAAACCCTAAGGGGTTTCTGTTTTACTAGACGGATTCAAAACCAACATGTTGGTTTTAAAAACAGCATAATCTCGCCCATATCCAATGGAGTCTCGGCCATAATGCGGTTAGCGTTCCAATTGTATATAAAACAATGACTTATCCATAAAGGATTCACCAGAACCCTGCAATATGTAAGGAAATATTTCTCACAAGCAATAAAAAGGATAATCTGTGGGATATGGGATTTGAATCGAAAAAAAAACCCTTGAAAGTGGCAGCACATTAGTGGCTATCAGATTAACGATGGTTCAAGTAAATCGCACCTTCGGGAGACGCGAATAAAACAAAACCCTGTACCCTGCTTTGTATGCCCTGAACATTTGCGAGATGGCACGCCCGATACTGTGGATAGCTGTGTGTGCTCACCCGGGCCGACGAGTTGATCCTGTTACGTTTTACTTTTACTTTGACAAAAGAACACGTATTTCTTACTTGCTTTTTTTTTTATTTGACCTTTGCGCATTTTAACGAGCCCCAGGCATGTCCCGCAATCGGGTGGGTGAGCACAATCTCAATTATGTAACATACTTAACACAGTATCTCTTCAAATCATAATACAACCATAATAAACCGATGGAAGTAACGAAAACGCGCGTACTTAGCAACACTATGGAAGGCGCGTCTTTAGATGGGTAACCACGATCCCAATGTTCCAGTCGCAATCTGAAGATGCCAGCCCTAGACATGATCAGGTTTACATAATAGAGGCCGAAACGGAGCTTGCGCATACTAAGGTACACCAGGCATGATATGGTCCGCACTTGGATGGGTGACCACAATCTCAGTCTTCTGGTATAGTGTGTTTGTTCATTATGAATTAAAGAGCTCGATGGGAGTTACTAACGTTTGAGCATGTTAAATAACTTGATGCTAGTCCCGCCCTTCGATGAGTAAGGCAACGATCATAAAGCTCCTCCATGCTTCCGAAAGAGCAATAAGATTGCAGCTGTCAAGCTATGTCAGACGCCATTAGACAGCTGGAAAAATCTGACAATAATAACGGCCACTTCCACGCACGAAAATCAAAGAAAAATACGCATGCCATCCCTAAACCATCTAAGGAGCCAAATCTCCAGAGCCAGTCAGAACAAATCAGAAAGGGTTGTCCGTATAGGTGAATTTCCATAAGCGGTGTTTACAACAACGCCGGCGTAATGTTCCAGTCGGAATCTGAGGATACCAGCCCTATGCGTGATCAGATTTACATAATAGAGGCCGATTCGGCCTTCTTCTATGTAAATGCGGAGTTTTTCCTTCGAGAACGGTATTAACTGCAAGGCTACGAATGATTGATATGGAGCGGATATGTTCCCGAGTGATTTATGGGACTATCCTCGGTGCATAATGGGTGTCGTTTCGCCCACTGGGTGTTTTATGTGATGTGCTGTGTTTATTGAATTATGGTTTATGAAGGTATGGGACTATGAATGAGAAAAGATGCTTAAACGAAACAGGGAGTTGTGAAAGAGGTAACACACAAATTTACCCGACAATAGCGATATAACGTCATCATCATTATTTAAGCCGCATTATATCCACGGCTGGACATGGGCCTCTCCCAATGATTTCCAAAATGACCGATCTAGAACAGCCCGCGGCCAGTGTTTATGCTTGCTGTGCGTGCATTTGATTTTTTATGATTTACCTCATAACAAATTTTAATAATAAGTTTACTTGTTAATAAAAAGTGACTTAGTGATTTCTAAAATGACCAATCTAGAACAGCCTACGGCCAGTGTTTGCTATGCGAGCATATGATTTTGACTATTTATCTCATAACAAATTTTAATAATAAGTTTACTCGTTCCTAAGAATTGACTCAGGTCATTAATATGAACAACTTAACTACAGAATCAGAGATTTTCACAAAAATTTCGATATTTATATTTATATGATCTGGTTAGCTAAACAATTTTTTTACTAGAAACGGACTTTTAAATTGAATACTGGTATAAAAAAATTAACAAAACAAAACATAAAATCCGTATATATAAAAACGTCAGTTCTAAAACGGTTTTAGCAACATTCAAATATCTTGGACGAATATTTTATATTTCACTAAATGGTTTATCCAAATGCCATTTGACGTGTCAATGTTATTTTTATGATTCATATATGCGCAGATATGTGGACATATAAATACATGACTATGAAATTGTATTCAGATAGATACGAAAATACCAATACAAATTAGGGGTGATACAGATATGACATGACATGATTCTAGCTTATATATACATTGATTAGTTTTTTATTTTTTCGCGCAATATGGTTTTTTTTTTCTATGAACAATTTAAATTAAGCTATAAATACAATTAGGATTAATGTATATTATTATAGTTTATATTAGAAAATCGAATCGAAATATACATATATTAAAAAATCAAGTTTAAAATTAAAATCCATGAATTAAAACCTAAATAAAAGAAATATAAAATACTTCATCAAATGCATCTAATCGAGGCAAAGTAGCAAGCTGAAGCAAGATGAATTCTTTGGGCAAGGAAGACGCTATCTCTCAAGTCTCCTGTTGTCTCAACCAGACGCGCAGACTAATCTTTTATAAATATTTTGGCCTCAGGGCCATCGGCCTAATGTCTCAAACTTCTATTCTATTCTAAAAGTCAATCAAAGCAAATATTCCATTTTGAGCCAACCACTTTGTTAAGCGTGGACTTCTAGTTTTGCATTAACTCTTTATATCACGCAAGGAATAAAGATACTATAAAATGTGTTCATAGATGATCCAAACGAAAAAAAAAAACGAAGCAATTAAAAATATCAATAGAGATCGAGTTTCTTTTCGAGCAATAGCAGATGTGCTTGCCACGCCCAAAAAATATGGAAAAATCTAAATCCAAGCCACAGAATAAAAGTCAAGCATCCAGGTGGTTTAATAGTAGAAGTGAGGTAGAGTAATATACTCAATTAATATACACAAAGGGAATATCTTCCCGCCAGAAATGGTGTTGCGCCTGGGAAACCGCTACTCCAACTATATTCTGTTGGCGATAATATTAATTGAACCAATCGAAGAAACTCTGAGATAGAGTTGTATTTATTTATTCATTTAATAATTACATTGCTTTATGTATGATGATGATGTAGAATGTATCAGTGCCATATTGTACGCTACTTGGAAACTATTTAATTCCAAAGATCTATGACGTCACGTCGTGGTATTTCATGCAAATACCTATAAATTTTATTGCTGTTTTTGTATGTTTTATAATTATTAATAGTTATTAAAACTAGCTAGAAGATTGAAGACAATTTCCAACACATTAATTCAGATACTACTTTTTTTTAACTTCAAAACAAAAATAATATTTGGGTTTTGCATGAAATACCACGTCGTGACGTTATAATTTCTTTGGAATCAAATAGCGCTCTTAATATCAGTTTTTCTGTATTAATCAATCTGAAACACGGTAAAAATGGAAAAAAATCAATAACAAGTGACATTTGTGACGTTTTTTTTATATAATAGTACACAATTATTTATTTTTGACTGAGGATACTATCCTATTATTATTAAACTGGAGACAGTTTTCTACAATTTCTGTAAGTTGTGCCTGCAATTTACATTATACGCGAGTTATTCAGACGGCCATCGATCATTATTGGACATATTTATTTAGCGTATTTTGTGGTTATCTGTTGAATCAGGTTATTATACCATAGCAACAAGTTAATAAATATTAATATTACTAGCTTGAATCCGCGACTTCGTCCGCGTAGAAGTCTAAAATGTTTCTAATGGGTTTTTATATGTTTTTACGTTATTAATTATGTTATAACATATGAATTATTATGTTAAAAATTTAAAATGTTTGAATACTTATTTAATAAAATAATCTTTATAATTGTGTAGGAATTTAAAGGCCTAGCTGTCCCGACGAATTTTGTTCCGCTTGTTACCTTTTCCACTAATTTTCAGCCAAATCGGTTCAGCCATTCTTGAGTTATAGTGTAATAGTGTAAATAAAATATAAAAGTGTAACTAACAGGACTTTCTTTTATTTATATAAATTGTATTACCAATGATGACGATGTCCAACCAGTGTCAGTCATGGCGACTGCTTCATAAATGTGAAACTCGCTCATGTACTCGCTTGTGGCTTATGTAGCCTATCTTATTTTATCAATAAATAAATTCCCAATATAAGTCAACTAAACGGGGTGTAATATGTATGTTCGTAAAAGTTCCATTGCTTTAAACTTTTTACTATTCGTAAGACGGCAGGTCTGTTGTCAATTTTCATTTTTCCTATGACCAATGCTGAATGAGATAGATAGGTAGGGTATGGACTCTAAAAAAAAATTTATAGAAATTGACCAATAAGATATAAATAATAAATAAATAAATATTTATGGACAAATCGCACAGATTGAGCTAAGTAAGCTTAAGCTTGTGTTATGAGATACTAACCCAACGAAGTATCTTCGGTCTTGGGGTCTTGCGGGTTTATTTATCATAAAATATTACTTTATTTTATGATAAATTAACAAGACCAATTTGATAAAGGCCATATTCTAACTTGCCCTGGATGGGGATTGAAACCAGATCCTCCAGATAGACACTTAGCTCTTGACTAGTTCCATGGGGAAAGTTTGTTATGAAGGTAGACTTACTGGAGTAATCCGCACTTGGGTTTGTTACCAAAATAATGGGCTTTGCCACTTCAAAGAAAGCCCGCCTTGACTGACAACACTAGAAAATCTGACACCAGTGTCGATCTCTTACACTGACACGTTTTTATGCCTAACGGGGTAGATAGAGCCTAAAGCCGTACCAAATTCGAAAAAGCAATAACAATTTTATTATAACTAACTTAAACTAAACTATAATTTAATAAAACTAAAAGCTATCAATTAAATCTAAAATTGAACCAATGTCTGCAGGCAAGATCCCTAAGAGGCTGGCAGCATTTCCAAGTTGCATGGACAGGCCTACGACGTCGATCAAATGTGCTCAGATTTCTCTGAATACTAGACGGGCTTTTGTATCAGGTCTCTAAGGTCTACACAGTGAAAGACGCAAATATAAATAGGTATTCACTTACAAAAGTATATTTCAGTCACACATTTGAATCGTGATGAATGATTACGATCGTAAGCTTCAATGTGAGTAATTAATCAAAATAAGCCTCAGTGTCATGTCATAGACTATATGGGAAAGGTATTGGTATGATAATATGATTGAGTAGTTCCATCCTAATACTAATATTGATTAATTAGGCGTCAATTATTAACTGATTTCAAAATAGGAGGAGATTATCAATTCATATGTAATATATATATATATTTATGTATGTTTCCAGATTACACAAAAACGCCAGATCAAATTGAAAAATTTAGTTTTCTTTTTAAAGGGCAGTGGTCTCATAGAAGCTTCATCAAAGATGCTAACGTCTGTCTGTGTGTGGCGTTGTAGTGCTCACACGGATGGACCAATTTCAATGCGGTTTTTTTTACGTAAAAGCAACTTCTGTTGCGGTGTTCTTAGCCATATTTCATCGATTCAATCGTTTAAAAGTTATAAGCTGATGTTAATTTACTAAACCAGTAAAAAAATAAGACGAAAATTCCTCCTTTTGTAGAAAAATATATAAAAATATATTTTGTATGTTGAATAAAAAGCAAACGGGCCACAAAGCAACAATCGACGTGTCCACGAGGCGACGTCAAAACTTTGAAATAAAAACTAGCCAAGACCAAGTCGGAGTCGTATAGCTAGGGTTCCGTAGTACAAAATTTGTAAAAGTATTGTACGACCTACTTTAACAAGCTCCTAGTTATCTTTAAACTTAATATGTTAGTGTAAAACTTAATTTTGTTGTTGAGTGTTAAGGCTTTACTGTTACATTACGCTGCTGCGCATTTAATTTTTTTTTTCATTTTTCCTTTTCGATACCATTTCTTTAGTACATAGTTTAAAAAGACACATGACCGGTTGTCTGGAAGAGATCGCTCTAAGCAATAAGACCGCCCATTGTACCTATGTATTTTAAATTGTAAAATTTCTTTTTTATGTTATTTTTTTAGTATTGGTGCAATAAAGAGTTTTTCATTCATTCATTTTATTCATGAATGTAAACTGGCCCTGTTTTTGGAAAGAAAATGGTTCTACGTGTACAATTCTGACCTTAACACAAATCTACTTCTAACTCGCTGTCATATTATGTATTCTGTGCTAAGTCTAAAATCATTGCGCCTCGTTCCGGCACATAACGGGTTATGGAGATTTACAATTTTGATCTCAGGTTTAAGATTTTGATATTTTACATTATTTGGAATGTTTGTTTAACAGTTTTTAATTATAATTAGTAGTATGTTATCAAAAAAACTACTTGCCTCATTTTTCAAAGTGCGTTAAGTTTTAAAGATAAGCGCAATAAAAAATAAAACAGTTAAATTGGTAAAAAAAAAAACTTGAGCCGAGATTATAAAAGACATGTATATATATGTATATTTTCAAGTATATGAAGGGCCTTTATAAATATAAGTTTTTGTAAACTTAATTTAAAAAAAAGTATTATGTTCTTACAGATATTTTTTGCAAGTAAATTTATATTACTTATTTAAATAAACCTTTGTTTAGAAATTACACAGCTTTTCTTCCTAAAAACTTGATCGTGATTTTTCATAAAATAAATAAATATATGGGAACAAATCACACTGATTGAGCTAGCCCCAAAGTATGTTCGAGACTTGTGTTATGGGATACTAACTCTACGATACCATATTTTATAACAAATACATATATAGATAAACATCCAAGACCTAGGACAATTTGAAAAAGGCCATTTTTCAACTTGCCCTTATTAGATTTCGCATGCACAGTATTTAGATAAATTAAAAAATGATCAGTTACAAGATATTAAAATGTTAACATCAATTAGTATGTTAGATGCCTTAAGGCATCCTATATAATCTGACACTACGGTTGGCCACTTAGATACACGAAAAACCAACAAACATCAAGTTTTCGATGGAGGAACAGTAAAAGCTAATATTAGGGTCTAGCTGGCATATTTTCTGCTACGTAACCCTAAAAACGAAATGGACAGTCAGTGCGGGTTTTTAATCAAAACTTAAACAATACAAAAGTACGCTCGTCTGCGGTTCTGAGCTGACACTTCCGTGAGTAGGCTGTGTAATACACATGTGGGCAAAGTTAGTTGGTCGTATTTGTTACATTATTTTAATTATGGCGGTACGTTTGTATGAAGGTATGTGTTTTAGGATATAAAGATGATATTTGCAACTAATGCCATATCTACTTTATGGTATCCTATTAGCAAAAGCGTTAATTATTATGAAATCGGAAATATAAATCGGCTGCTTGCATGTAATTTATGGAGCTAATGTTACTTCAACTCAATAGCAAAACCACGCAATCCCATGCAACTTAGAATGCCATAGAAATACACAGGCCTAAGAGTTTGTCAAACTGATATCATATTTTTTTTTGTATTAGCGCTTCACAGTTATTGCCTACATGTTTCGCAGGTGTCTGGTCTTTTTAATTGACAGTTTATTTTCGGGGATAATATTTTTCTGTGTGTTAATCAAGATAATTAGTGAATCTGTGAGTTGTAGATCTCGTAGGTATATCTTTGCATCACACCATCCCTGCTGAACAGGGCAGTTAGGGCGGCAGTAGCGGCGGCGGGAGCGGGAGAGGGAGTGGGAGTGGGAGCGGGAGCAGGAGCGGGAGAGGAAACGGGAGCGAAAGCGAAAGCGGGAGCGGGAGCGGAAGCGGCAGTGGGAGTGGCAGTGGCGGTGGCAGCGGCGGCGGCGGCGGCGTTGGCGGAAGCGGCGGCGGCAGTGGCGGTGGTGGTAGTGGAGCCGGGAGCGGGAGAGGGAGCGCGAGTGGAAGCGGAAGCGGGAGCGGGAGCGGGAGCGGGAGCGGAAGCGGCGGCGGCGGCGGCGGCAAAGGCTTCGGCGACCACGCACTATCAAGCGAAGCGTAGGACATGGGTAGGTGTCCTACGCTTCGCTTGCTATTGCGTGGTCACCATCCAAGGTAGTCGACGATCTAATGAAGGTCGATGGAAAGCACTTGATGCAGGCCGCTCTAGACCAATAATTTGGGAAATCCTTAGAAATCGCCTACGTCCATCAGTATACATTATGTGGCTTAAAATTAAATTATGATGATATCTCGCTGTTTTGGACACAGCAAAAGTTAGTGTTATTTACTTTACTTTGATTTAAACAGAGTGTTATAAAACAGGTCATTATACCTGTTTTATAACACTCTGTTTAATTTAAACCAATTTTAACTTTTCTCATTCATAGTCCTACCTACCGTCACAGACCATAATTCAATATATATCATACACAGTCCAGCAGTGGACAGATGAAATGATGATGATGAGATAGAATTTATATCTAGTAGCTAGAAACCCAGGAATGTTTCTTTGATAAAATTCAGAGCATGTGAGATAGTAACTCTATCTATGCACATTGGTGCATCTTCACAGCACTCCCGGCGCTGTCACTTGCAACTCATTTTGCATTTCCCGCGGCCGCAATATGCCACGCGGATGTAGGAAATTTCAGCGTGATATTAGATTCTTGCAATTTTAAACAAGAATATTGTTTAAAATATATTGTGAATTAAATTGCCTATCAGTCAAATTATTGGAGTTATTCCAGTCCACGGTACTGAAATACTTTTTATAATATACTTTTAAAGTCATTGAAAATTGATAAAAAAAATCAGCCTTTCATAAAAACCAGTTTGGCCGAGCGCTGAATTCGGGAAGCCAAAATTAATTAAATTATTATATTTATCGATTTACAATAACTTTTCTAGGGAAAATAGTTTAGTATCATGGACTGAAATTGCTCTAAAAATTTGGCTGGCGGGTAAAGTCACCTTATAATGAACAAAGTCAGTCATTAAAAGAAATTGAGGTGCTGGCCCGGTGAGAGAGTGAAGTTAAAGCGCTATCATCCGAGCGTATTCCAGGTTGCATCCTCAGCAGTAACGCTTCAGAGCCCGGGGTCCGCTACCTAACCAAGGAGATTTGACGAGGTTTCTGGTTTTTACACAGAGCGACTGCCGTCTGACCTCCACAACCCAAAGGGCAAACCAGGAACCAATCCTTGGATAGTTTGATGGTCAAACGCTAGGTGGCGTTCGGGACCCACAGTTTTACGTGTCTTCCGAAACACGGAATCATCTTTCTTTTCGGATAATCAGGTGATTCAAGCCTGCAATATCCTATCCAGACCGGAAACAACTTTTCACAAAGCATGCTTCCCAGTGGGAATCGAACCCATGACCTCCGGGTCACAAGGCGAACGCCACCTAGTGGCGTTATTTTTTTATTTTTATTTTAGGATTCTAAGTTTATTCAGTGTTTTCAGTGGTAGGTTGGTTTCAAAACTGTTAAATGGCTTTGCTAAGCCAGGGAAACGGTAAAATATCGGTTATTTCGTGGTTGTAAGAGCTCGCGACGTCTACTGTTCTCACAGAACCACTAGTATTTTATAATAAATACGTATATAGATAAACAACCAAGACGCAGGACAATTTTAAAAAGGCCATTATCCAACTAGTCTGGGGATCGAACCCACAACCTCTGGGTTGGCAGACTAGTGAGTTGACCATTACGTCACTTTTTCAAAAATAAATACAAACAAACAATATAATAAATTGTATTTTGTTACTAACATACACTTGCTTCGAACATTTCACAGCACTCCCGGCGCTGTCACTTGCAAGTCATTTTGCATATCCCAGGGTTGCCAGCCGCCAAAAAAAGTCTGTGTAGTGGCCACACTGCTGTGTATTCGTAAAATTCGTGTATATAAAGTGTTTAATTAATGTAATATAAATTGTCATGTTTGTGTACGATAGCGCAATAAATAAATATTGTATTCTACCACATAAATTATAGTACTTTTATACTGATAATTAAATCAATTCGTGCAAAATTATTTCCTAACCATTCCAAAATATTAAAAATGCACAACGTTAATATTCAATTTTTCACTTTTGCCGGCACTCCCGGAGTGCAACCCGTCGTTTTTGTTTTTTACTGTGTTAAGAAACCACCATAGCCGTGGGCGTCGAATACGATGACGGTTACCCTTACATGAGCAAAAGAGATAGCGATCAAAGTTACAAGTGGCTAGTATTAGGACAAGACGTATCCCGAAAATTAGATTTTTCAAAATGTAAACTATGTTAATTTGTAAGTTATTAGACCTTGAATAGGTATTATCGAGCGGCATTACCGATTGTACTTGTATTAGGTACACAAACCTTTTAAAAGCACGCAGAAATTTTATTTTTTGATCATATTTTTCATCACGCTAAGTGTACCTTGTACCTTTAATCAAATCAAATCAAATCATTTATTGCATTTCATAAAGTACAACAGTTCTAACTATTAAAAGTCACTGTCTTCTATAATAGGTACACTATGAACCCTGTCGGGTATCGCAAAACAAAAAGTGGAACGGCAAGCGACATTTATGACATGCAGTTAACTTATAAATATAAACGTTTACAAAATATTATTTAATAGTATATGTATATTATTATTATTTTTAGTTTTTATTACCAAGATTGTGTGATATTTATTATTTGTAAATTATTGTCAAGTTATAAGTTTAAATGTGATGTCAAAGTTTATTTGTTAAGTAGGTATTTTTAAATTGTCAATTTTAATTAAAAAAATTATCGTTAAAATACTCGTCTAGTTTGTAATACGTTTTATTTACTAGAATTAATTTCAATTTTGTTATTAATAGGGAACTTTTTTCTTCATGACTTAAGCTGTCGGGTAGGGCATTATAAATTTTTATCGTCATAGCTAGCGGGCCAGACTTAAAAAGTTCTAGCTTGGAAGCGGGTGTCACTAGTTTATTTTTTTGTCGTGTGGGATGTCGTCTTGGTAAGTCTTCAATTGTGTAAAACTAGGGATATTTACGTCTATAAGTCACACACATAAAAAAAAAAGCAATATAAAAATTGTCTTATGTTACTGACATGCACTTGCTTGCACATTTCCACATCTTCACAACACTCCGCTTATGCAACTCATTTTGCATTTCCCGCGGCCGCAATATGTCAGGTGGATGTAGGAAATTTCTATTGTATATTCACCTATTTTAAATACTTGGTCATTAAAAGAAATTAAGGTGCTTGATGACCCGGTGAGTTTACAATACAAGAGCTTACGAATTCTAAACAACCCAGCATTTTATAAAATATTTATTTTATTTATTTTTACGCAAACTATTCTTAGTTAGGTGTTTGAAACTAAACTTCTCCCAATGTGGTAAGGTCTAATGATATTTCATAAGACCTAATACAAGATCATAATTACAGTACCTATAAATAATAATAAATAAATATATTGGGACAAATAACACTGATTGAGCTAGCCCCAAAGTAACGATACTATATTTTATAATAAATACATATATAGATAAACATCCAAGACCCAGGACAATTTGAAAAAGGCCATTTTCCAACTTGCCCTGACCGGGAATCGAACCCAGGACCTCTGGGTAGCGGACTAGCATGGTGACCACTACGCCACGGAGGTCGTTTTTAGGTTTCGTAATTATCTCAAAACAAAGGTTTACCTTCATGTTGCAAATTCTTAATCAACGTGGACTGACAAGTCCCTTTTTATAAATAGAAGGAAAACAATCTTCGAACTCATAAAATTGGAACCATAAAAATTCTCACAAGCGTAAAATTTCTTAGAACTCACATCAAGTCCCGATACCGTGAAATATGAAACACGTGTCAGAAAATTATGCATTTATGCCATTTCCATTCGTTCGGAATCTATCAGAGCACCGCAAAAGGAATGCGCTTACTCTTTTTGAATGCACCGGCGCACACTGAGTCTGACGTATGGATAGACCGTTTCGATGACGACTTTTTTTCTAACCGTACGGATACAATGTAAAAGGAATATTCTTTTGCCGTTTTCAATTTGGCGAGCAAACTGGAATTTATAGAAAGTGTAGACTTGTTTGATAGAACACTGTGTTGCACGACCCAAAGGTCACTTATCAATTAAAACAGATTTAAAATTAAATGCATGCTTCAAATGCGTGTGTAATATGTGACGAGAAAATTCGATAGAGTGATTCGAAGTCACGGTAGCACAATTGGTAGCAGGTACTCTCACGGCGTGAACATATGGTTCGTGGGTTTGAATCCTACAGCCTAGTCATGGCGAAGATTTTTACTACATGTTTTAATTTAGACCCTAAAGGTCGCGGTTATAAATATTGATATGGTGTTGTCACTAAATGGTAGTCTACTACATCTAGGTGCCTTTACTTATTTAAACTATATTGCATATAAAATGGCAGACTTAACGCCATATGGCGTTATGGCTTTAGGCAGCTCGAAAAGTCTGACACTCGTTTTCTTCATGTTGGCTGCTAAGGAGACTACTTCATCTCAGCCCGTTCTCGGTTGAATTCTCACCTGTGCTGCTTTATAGCTTTGGGAGTGCTTACTCGTTCTTTTTCTCGAAATATAATATGCATGTCAAAGGTTGCCAAAGTTGACAAAGATCCTGACGTCAACACTCTTTTAGATGCTAGTATAGAACCCAAAAGGCACTTGACACTAGTGAGACCAATTAACATATTTGATAAGAACAAGATATAGTTATAAAAACTAAAATCTCACAAAGGGAAGAATCATGCTGAAAAGTACATTGGTCCAGTAAATACTAAGCATAACATGGTTGTTAGGAGTTTCAGACCGCGGTCCGAATCGCCCAAGTATTGTTTCTGAAGGGGGTTATTCGGACCGCCGTCTGAATCTCCCAAGAACAATTTAGTAGTGGGACAATTCGGACCACGTTGGCAAATAATACAGTTCCCTTGTGGATTGAATTAGGTCAGAGAACGTTATGAAGTTTTATCAAACATCCAATAATGATATCTTTTTTTATAGTAAGACGGTTAGTTTGTACTTAAGCTGTGATAATACTAAATTTAAATTGTATATTTATTTTAAAATACAGATGATGATTGTGTATTATATTACATTTTTTATTTTTTTATCAACCAATTTTCTTCTCACCACTACAAATAAATAATAATTGGTCCCAGTCAGACCTACGAAAAGAGCATTGAAAAGTGGTGCGAATCGACCCATTCCAAATGATACCTTGGGCCATTCGGCCCCCTTCAACCCCTGCGGTCCGAATCGCGCAACAACCCGGATAAACAGCTAATAGTTATGTATGTGTTTTAGAAATTACCAAACACATTTTGATTGGAAATCTATACTATAATAAAAGAGTAAAAAACATGTGTCTGTACATTGAAAATTAAAAAAAAAAAATTGGGGCGATGGAGATATAGTAATAGAGTAATAAAATAAAAAAAATGTCTGTCTGTTTGTCTGTTTGTCTGTTTGTACACGCTAATCTCCGGAAATACTGGACGGATTCGATTGAAACTTTTTTTGTTATATAGCTGTGAAGCCTGGGCAACATATAGGCTATAATTGATTTTGGAAAATGGAACACATGATGCAGAACTATAATGGTCCAGCTAAACTATAAGAAATATTAAAATGCCGCCTTAGCAAAAGTTGTTAAGTCTGATGAGAACTTTTTGTTGAGTTATAATACAACTGGCCAAGCGCGAGTCGGACGCGCGCGAAGGGTTCCGTACCATAATCTATGAAAAATTACGTTTGTAGTATGGGAGCCCCCGATAAATACTTATTTTATTCGATTTTCAGGGTTCCTTACCCAAATGGGTAGAAACGGGACCCTATTACATAGACCGTCCGACTGTTTGTCTGTCTGTAACCAGGTTGTATCTCATGAACCATTATAGCTAGACAGTTGAAATTTTTATATATGATGTTTTTTTGTTGCCGCTGAACAAAAACATACTAAATCTATACTATAATAAAAGGGTAAAAAAAAATGTGTCTGTACATTGAAAATATTTCCAAAAAAAATTTGTCCGAAGAAGAACTTATAAGTTCAGTATCGGCTCACAAAATAAGTCTTAATGTTGGAGGGCCAATAATGCTGATACGAAATTTGACTCCGCCGAAACTGTGTAACAGAACCCAACTTAATGTTCAGCGGCTGAATTTCAGCCAGTGCATGCCTGCAATGATTTTTTTTCTGTTCTGCATTACTAGCAACACATAATGCCGAACTTCCGATGTTTTTGCCGTACCCGTACCCGTACCCGTACTCGTACCCGTACCCGTACCCGTACCCGTACCCGTACCCGTACCCCTACCCGTACCCGTACCCGTACCCGTACCCGTACCCGTACCCGTACCCGTACCCGTACCCGTACCCGTACCCGTACCCGTACCCGTACCCGTACCCGTACCCGTACCCGTACCCGTACCCGTTCCTCTCCCGCTCCCGCTACCGCCGCCGCCGCCGCTGCCGCCGCCACCGCCGCTGCCGCCGTCACTGCCGCCGCCGCTTTAGCCGACACTGCCGCCGCCGCTTTCGCCGATGCCTCCGCCGCCACCGCCGACGCCACCGCCGCTCCCGCCGCCGCTGCCGCCACCGCCGCCACTGCTGCCGCCGCCGCCGCTGCCGCCGCCGCCGCCGCTGCCGCCGTCACTGCCGCCGCCGCTTTCACCGACACCGCCGCCGCCGCTTCCGCCGATGCCTCCGCCGCCACCGCCGACGCCGCCGCCGCTCCCACCGCCGCTGCCACCGCCGCCGCCACTGCCGTCGCCGCCGCCGCTGCCGCCGCCGCCATTGCCACCGCTGCCACCGCCGCCGCTCCCGCTGCCGCTGCCGCCGCCGCCGCCACTGCCGCCGCCGCCGCCGCTGCCACCGCCGCCATTGCCACCGCTGCCACCGCCGCCGCCGCCGCCGCCAATGCCTCCACCGCCGCCGCCGCCGCCGCCGCCGCCGCCACCGCCGACGCCGCCGCCGCTCCCGCCGCCGCTGCCGCCGCCGCCGACACTGCCGCCGACGCCGCCGCCGCTTCCGCCGCCGCCGCCGCTGCCGCCGTCACTGCCGCCGCTACTTTCGCCGACACCGCTGCCGCCGCTTCCGCTGATGCCTTCGCCGCCACCGCCGATGCCACCGCCGCTCCCGCCGCCGCTGCCGCCGCCGCCGCCACTGCCGCCGCCGCCGCCGCTGCCGCCGCCGCCATTGCCACCGCTGCCACCGCCGCCGCCGCCGCCGCCAATGCCTCCGCCGCCGCCGCCGCCGACGCTTCCGCCGACGCCGCCGCCGCCGCTTCCGCCGCCGCCGCCGCCGACGCCTCCGCCGCCGCCGCTGCCGCCGCCGCCGCTGCTCCCGCCGCCGCCGCCGCCGCTCCCGCTGCTGCTTCCGCTCCCGCTCCCGCTTAAGCTCCCGCTTCCGCTTCCACTACCGTTCCCACTTCCACTTCCGTTCCCTCTTCCGCTCCCGTTTCCGTTCGCCGCAGACGCGCCAAAGACGGAAGATTGAATTCTCATATCGGCACATCACTACTGTCCGGCGTTTCCACCGAACTTCAGCGGCTGAACTTCAGCTTATTTAGTGTATCATCCCCACCGAACTTTAGACACTGAACTTTACCCGCTAAACTTCGGCATAGTCTGCTGAGACACTTAAAGTTTACTATGAGTGGTGCCAGTGAAACTGTATTTATTCCGAGTATGCTACTCATCCCCAACAATTTTCCTTTTGAAAATACACAGTTCCAAGCAAGTAAGCTTTGCTATGAAAATAAGTCACAGTTTTAGAAGCTTAAAGCTGCTTATGTCGATCTAAGGACTGGTTTTTCGCATGGCCAACTTAATGCGGCTTTCTCCAGGGTTAGTAACACTTCAGCACTTTTCATATTGGCTCCCGAAGGAAAGAATTAAAATAATATTGACTTTTAACTCCTAACACTGTTACAAGTACTTTCTTACCTCTCTCTATCTTTCTCTCTCTCTCTCATTAGTTGTTATTTATATTAATACGCCGGAGTTATAAAGTCCACGCGAACGAAGTCGCGGGCATCAGCTAGTAATATAATTAATTTTTAAGAAACTTACTTTTTGGCGTATTACAGAAGGCACCATATTAAAGAATAAAAATATGAAAATGTGGGAATTATCAATCAACTTTAAAACGCTGTTTAAGGCCCTAAGTAAGTATCTATGAAACTAGCTATAAAATCACATATTAAAAGAGCAATTTCAATATTGAGTACTCCAACCTAAACACTCCGCCATATTTCAGCAATAAAATTTCCTGTAAACTTTCAAACGCTTTTCTTTCCAATATAGTAATGGTCGGTCCCCAATAAATTGTCCACGGACTCCCCCACACTGTCTGCAAGTTACTTGTCGCCATATATTCCAATCGGCCTATCCCGTATATCATTGGGGACAAAAATCCCCATTACGTTGGTATAAAGGACCTATGCCCTTTCATACATCACCTTAATACCTACATGGTAGAGATAGATGGTTAATCTTGCGTAAAAGATGTGCTGTTTATGAGCTCAATTAGTGTTTTTATCGTTGGGATTTAAAAAAGGGACGTGAGTGTCGTGGAACAATCAGTTGGAACGAATTAACTTTCGTACTTAAGACGGAAAAACCTTTCATATTTTTGAAATTATATAAAAAGAATAATTACAAATTAAAAACAAAAAATACTGGCGTGTAGATACTGGGTTTAAGAGCGGCCTTCCCGTCATACTTTTCATACAAACGCTCGTACGTGATTATGTCGTTGCATCTAATCTTTCTTGAAAACTTTTAAACTCAAAGGTATCTTGTGCCCTATTTCTAGGTTTCTATCGAAATAAAAAATTAAAATTTAGAAAAACAAAGTCAGTATAAGCCTCCAAAAATTTGCTTTTTTGCAGAAATTTTAGCTGAACTTTGACCGTTCATAAAGTACTTATAAATTGTAATGGTAAAGAAAATATTTCGATACAAACCTTGCAAATGTAATGAAAATGTTGAATACAAAACATTTATTTCATACACTTGTAAGGCTTACTAATAAACACGTATCACCTGAAACAAGTTTTATGAAATTTCCGCACCTTATTAATAGATAATATTCGTTCAATGGATAGCTAATAATAATACTAATTTCATTCAATAGAATGCAAACCGTGCCCTTAGGTGCTATCTCTCTGTTTTTGGTTTGCCTCTTTTTCTAGCATTGCCCTGGATGAAACAACAAGCTTTTCAAACTATGCTCGCGTTGACGACAGAGCGGTCGGGAAGGGCCGCCTTAAACGGGAACATCGACCATCTGTGCAAACGCTGTCCCAACTGAGCTATAGACGAGATACTTATATTTATGAAATTAACTTACACTTTGAATGGTTACTCAAAAAAATTTTGGAAAAATCTCACACTTTTTTCGCCTATCCCTTTCCGTACAGTTCGAAAAATATCGTGTTTCAAAAAAAAATATTTCGGTGACTAGCACAGTAAGAATAGATAGTAGTTGGAGCCTACTTTTAAGATGACAATACCTGTACCAGTAGACTATGCTTCTCCATAACGATAAATATTGTAAGTACCTAAGTACCAAAGATAAAAAATAATCTAAAAGAACTAAACGGTCTCTTACCTAATTATTAATAAAAAACCAAGAATGTTGTGTATTGTGTGTGTGGAGGAAGGTGAGGGGGGAGCGGTTGGTTATGGTGTATTTCTTCATAGACTTAAGATACATATAAAGGATCTAACAAAACGTAGGTACTGAAAATATTTTAAGTGTATATTCGGTCTATCACACTGAACAAATTTCCCCAAGAAACAAATAGTGAAAAACGAAAAAAAATTTGCTCCTCCATACAAGTTGACTGATCAACTGAACCGAATTTCTAATTTTCCCTAGGAGCATATTATGTTATACATAAATATGAAAAAAAAAACTGACTTGACTGCCTCCGTGGTCCATGGTCAAGGCGTTCGCCTTGTGACCCGGAGGGTTTGATTCCCACTGGGAAGCATACTTTGTGAAAAGTTGTTCCCAGTCTGGATAGGATATTGCAGGCTTGAATCACCTGATTATCCGAAAAGAAAGATGATTCCGTGTTTCGGAAGGCACGTAAAACTGTGGGTCCCGAACGCCACCTAGCGTTTGATCACCAAACTATCCAAGGATTGGTTCCTGGTTTGCCCTTTGGGTTGTGGAGATTAGACGGCAGTTGCTTTGTGTAAAAACCAGTAACCCCGTCAAATCTCCTTGGTTAGATAGCGGACCCCGGGCTCTGAAGCGGTCCTGCTGAGGATGCAACCGGGAATATGCTTGGATGATGATGATGATAAATAATATATAAAAAAAAAACCGGGTCCCATACACAATTTTTTTTTCATAGATTCAAAGATTCAAATTGTTGTTGTTGTTTAGTGTAATAGACTCAATCTACCCTTAAAAAATGGCAGTCTATTTACTAGTAGTTTTTAAAAAACCTAAAAAATTAAGCAACGCAACGTACCTACCTAAATCAAAATAAAAAACCGTTTTAGAATTTCTTTTTTTAATTTGTGTACACTAAAATATAGTAAAAAATATAGTAATGTGATTATAGTTAAAGGGAGCAGTGAAAATTGGTGACCAAATTATTTGACAATGGTTGAAAGAAAACGCTGGATTCGCTGGAACGCACTTTTCTATGCTGCTATCCTTTTCTGTCGCACAGAACCGTCATTTGCCAGAACGAGAGAGAGCGCAGAATGCTATCGCACGGCCGGTGCGATAGCGTTCCGTCGCTCGCTCTCGCTCTGGCAAATGATGGTTCTAAGCGACAGAAAAGAATAGCAGCATAGAAAATTGCTGCTCCGTGCTGACAAATGAGACCCAACCCTTAGTAACCACGCTAGTCCGACACTCAGAGGTTTCAGGTTCACAATCCGACCAGGGTTAGTAAACAAATGGATTTTGGATGTTTATCTACAATATAGTTTTAAATAGTAATGGCATCGGTGAGTAAGTATTCCACACAAGATTAAAACTTAATTTGGGGCTAGCTCAATCTGTATACGAGTAACTTGGCAGTATCTTTCTATTTATTAATTTGTATATTTACCTTTACTCATATGTGAATAGTAGTAGAGTAAAAGACTCTACACGCTGACTTTTCATTAGTTTTGGAAAAAAAATGTCATGTAGTAAATATTTTTTTCTATCCATATACGTAATCCTTTGTGTATGACATAAGATAAAAAAGTTGTAAAAATGATTTTCGATCGGAACTATGTAGTTACGCCCGTTCATAACTGACGCGTGCCCCCGATGAACTCGAAATCTAGACGGCCGGCGGTACTACTAATTGATCTCATGATTTTATTTTCGAGTTTTAGTCAACATGTTTCGTTCCGGAATTTTTATTTTGACTAGCTAATTAGGTCTTACTAAAGATCCTTATGAAGTGGCCTTCGGCTCCAAAACCAATAAAAATCACCGTGTATAGTTCATGATACCTATACTTTTATCCAAAACCACGTCAATATTTGTCCTATAGCGTTAATATGTATTACATGTGTTTTGCAAAACCATATCTTAATTATTTGAAAAAAGTGTGTAGAATTCGCATATTTATCATAAAATTCAATGCAGTGTAAAATTTTATTATAAGTAACTTTATAATAAAGTTTTACAAAATTAAAAACCAACTTAAACCAAACTACACAACCGATTTTGATAAAATTCCTATGGGACTAGCTGACAAGTATTTCTAATTTGGTTCAGGCTTCTTCGAGTTATCGAGGAACATACATAAAAACCTATAATTGATATACATTGGAATTGACAACTTCATCCCTTTTAAAAGTCGGTTAAAAAGCGTCGAATTCTCTGTTTTATATTATCTTTTCCTTTCAAAGATAATTCAAAGCGCATACACAAGGTAATTTTGCTTTGAAAATTATCCACTCCAAATTGCTCCGATTCATGTCAACTAGAAATTAACGTTTCAAATCAAACTGAAGGGCAAATCTAATAATAGAATAACTATTTGTGATCAAAGTGAACGTAAATTACTGCATCTACTGAAAACTGATCCCATGGAAAATGTCGTTAAAAGGCGTTCTTTGAACAGAACATCCCTTTGTTAAAAGGCGTCAGAGAATCTGTTTTAAAAGCTAAACGTTTTAAGATGAATAAAAGAACACGGAAGCGTGTTTTAAGATTTTTCATTCTTTAATATTCTGCCAAAGTTATTTTACGTGGCCTGTTTTCTCCGTTACAATAAATTTTGTAAAAATACTGTTCTAAAAATAAGGCATTAGATAGAGTGGATTTTAAAAGCTTTTTAAAAGGCAATTTCGAGTCAAATGTTATTTATGGAGGTGTTAAGTATGATGTTATCTTTTTTATATATATATTTTTTTTTAAATCATAATGTCAAATTTTAAGGTTTTAAAATTATTTCTAGTAAATTAGTTACTGTTGTTATGGTGCTACCTCACAGCTGTTATAAATCCTATTATTAACTACTACCTCGCTGCTGCTTACAGATATTAGTAAATATTTTCAAGCCTATCCTTGCATGTAACTTAAGTAATTGCGCGCTTCCTACTTCCCCATCAGTCGCAATATGTAATAGCATGCGGGGCGCCTCGCGGATCACCCCGCACCTCATAACCTCATCGCCTTCAAGCGTTGAATAACCTCGGCTTAAAACTAAATAAATTTATACTTTTCACCTTCAAACCCCCATTTCTCAGCCATTTTGTAAATTTTTCCGAAACTTCTTTCGCCAAAATATTTCCGTATCATTATTGAAACTGCTCATAAAATTTCACGAGAATGAGATAAGTAACCTGTACAAGAAAAAACAACCAGGATAGTTGGACAGCCTGACAGACAATCGAAACATTAAATTTATGTCCAAGCTGAAACACAAACACTTCGCTCGCCTTCCGCGCTTCATCGGTCATCAAATGTTGGTTCGCGAGCCATCTCAGACATTCAAAAATATTTCTTTAAGTAAAGTTTCTTTTATTATATACTTTATAAATAATAAAAGAAACTTAAATATACTCTAATAAATAAGTAAACAGAAAAATATCCGCAACATGCTTCGTCAAAATTCTTATTCTAAGAGACCGCTCCGCATCGTTGACGGCCCAAAGTTCCCATAACACTTGCTGCATTTCCACGTTGAATGACTATGGAAAGTCTTTGAGTCAGATAAGATACGAAACGAAAGTCATTTGTACGATCAGAGATACGTCGGCCCAGTTATCTAATAAAAGCCCTTGCCTTTTTACCCCAAGTACCTGTGGTTTCAAAGGCTACAGGCACAAAAATATAAGTTGGTTTCAGACAGGCGTATTTAACGTGCTTTTGCTTGGCAGCATTTTCAGCAGCAGATCCGGCCGTTTTGACGGTGTCCTTGAGATGTCAAGGAGCAAACGTACAAACACACGTTGCATCCCAAAGTAACGACCTACCTCTACTCCAAGGCACTAAAGCTAACCCGTCAGGATGCTTGCTATCAGAACGACTTAATCCCGGAGGCTCCAATATTGAAGGAATATTTGCACTAACCACCGCTCTTCGAATAATATCGTTTAGTGCATGGTGCCTAGGGTACCTTTCCGCACACCTCAAGCCACTTAGACCATGATGACCCTTCACATCCACAAGTGCCCCACCGACACATTGATGCTGCTCGCAAATATTGCATCCTATTCTTAGTGCTACAGCTATTCGTATCGTGTCATCATCCAATAGAGTTCCGAGCTGAGGTGACGGCAACGCATGCAACCAAGCACCCGACTCAGGAGCTGTTGCTGCTTTTATACGTGCCAAGTCGACGCCTGTACTGTTAACTATTAAATCCTCAACTACGGTCTTGGCAAGAATGTCGTCCCATTTACGCTGTATGTGTGGTTGGTCTGGAAGGCTTTGTGTAGGGTTTCGGGCTTGCCATTCGGCTAAGGCCTCTTCCACGTAAGGCAAAGTAAACCCATCACCATCTAAAGATAAAATACGAGTGACGAGTTCCTCTACTCCGTGTGAGAAAGCCAAAAAAGCTGGCAACCCAGTGTCTTGTACTCGACGGACACCAAGCCCGTCATGTCTGATTGGTAGTGACGCTTGACTCCACTGGCTTTCTTCCAGGCTGATATTTAAAATGCCTTCTAGTATATGTCTGAGCGTGGTATCTAATGCTGATACTTCACTCGCGAAAAGCCACACCGGTGAAGTTCTTAATGTGTAAGTTAATTTAGGCATTGACATACAGCTTCTGAATAGAGTTAAGGCCACGTGAGCTGGAAGTTCCTTCAATGTAATCTCAGACTTCAAAATCAAATCATTTTTACTTAAAATAGCAGAAAGGACTACTTCACTGAAAATGGGAGCTCCCAGCAAAATAAAATCAACCTTATCAACTATCTTTAAGCCTGGCAGAATTGAGCCAAATCGACTAACATGCACAGAGGTCGGATTCAAGGCGAACAATTCACGCTTAGATGCATTAAGGTCGAGGCCCAACTGTCTAAATCCAGCTATAATTGCAAGTAAATCGTTTTCAAATATCTTAGGGGTACCTCCAATTGTACCATCATCCAAGTACCAGATATTTAATGGCGACTTAAGGCCAGATACAATTTTATGAATAGCTAGACTGAATAACAGTGGTCCCAAAGAATCCCCTTGTTGTACACCAACCTGTGAGTCTATGGAAGAAGTGCCAAAGAACAAATGGCTATGCAAGATAAAACACAGGTGCAAAAAGGGATACAGGCTCGGAATATGCTCTCGTACCTCAGCTAAAATGACGTCTCTCTCAAGACTATTAAAAGCATTTTTAATATCAACTTTCATTATGACATCATCACAATCCATTTTTGTCATAGCAAAAACACGAGTAGCATGTATCGCAGCCTCGTATCCTAAAGGAGTTCCAAAGCTCAGCTGATGAGGCTGCAGCAATATGGATAATTCATTTTTTGCAGCCTGCACACCTAGCTTTGCAACCAAACGCCGTTAAACATTACCTACCGCAATCGGTCTAATTCCACCATCTTTTTTTAGTAAAGCGCACAACAACGCTCCATAAAATAAGGATAAACCTCAGGATTTAGAAGACCTTTTAACAAAAAGTTGAACAACTTCGTAAGTGTGTCCACTAAACGAAGTCCATTATCTCCCGTTGTCGAAGATATTAGGTCTTTTAAGTGAGCTGGCCGAAACCCATCCAAGCCAGCTGCTGACCCACTATAAAAAGAGTTTATCGCCTCCAGAACATCATTATTGGATACGATAAGAACTGGATATGAATTGTTCGGATTTGGTGGTGGGGACAAAGGTCACGATGGCGCCGGGTGTTTAGTTCTTAAGGCGTTTAAAGTGTCTGAATTATAAGGAGCTAGTCCACAATCCGACGTAAGTATTCTTACAGCACCTTTCAAGTCGCCATCATAAACTTTACTTTTTGTAGATTTACGCAATGACCTTAAAGTAACCACTTGATGTGTATCACTTTCCTCGTCAGTTATAAAATTTAAAGGTTGTAAGATGTTTTCTTTAACCTTAGTGGTTAGAGATCTCCTATCGCTATCGTCAGGTATTTTAAACGCCGTATACGCAAAAGTCAACAGAGTAAGCCAGTCCTGCTTGCTGTTAGAGGTCAAACACCGTTCAATTATTTCTGTTAGCCTGCCAGCAGCCATACATCTAGCTCCCTTGGGTATGCGCTTGAGGATTCTTACATTTTTCTTTAAGTTGGATAAATCTCTAAAGTTAGGTGTTGCAGATTGCACTTGAGCATTCGTCCCATCAGTACCCGGCCAATGTGAACGTTGAGGCCACGGGGAGCAACAAATAACCGTGAAGAATATGGGCAATAAGGGCAAGTTGATCGTTGTGTTCCACTCATAATACAAAAAATATAAAAAAGTCGACATCTAAAAGTATGTAAAAATGAAAATAAAAAATAATCTTTATTTATTTCTTTATTTCTCGCTTACATGCACTTATACTATAACATGGTTAGTAGGTAAATAAGTACATGAACCCTGGCAGGGTGTTGCGAACTTTAAGTATATAGTTGAGTTTATATAATAATAGTGATTTCAGAAATATTTCGTTTGGGATATGTCAGAAATTGTTAGTAGGTAACAAGTTAGTAATTGAATTGAATGTCAGCTGTTACATAAACTTATAAGTTAAGTATTAATTTCAGGGGAATTCTATTACATTTTAAATAAATTAAATTGGATGTGTTTTCTGATACATTAAAACATTTCAATTATCTCAATAATAGTAATGTCAAAAAAATAATAATATAAATATGTAGTATAAATGTCAGTATAATAATTGATGAACGGCTTGAGAATTCTTTAAAACTAGTTTTGTAATTTGTCTTCTAAGTATTCTTCAACCGAATAGTAACCTTTTGTCAATAACAAAGTTTTAAGATTTTTATCAAATGTTTTGTCATTATGTTCTAATTGTAATGATTTCGGTAGTTTATTATATATTTTGATTGCACTCACATATGGTCCGTTATTGTATATGTCTAGGTTTTTTCTCGATGGCAATGCCAGTCTATATTTATGTCGCGTGTTTATTTTGTGTGTGTCTTTAATTTGTGTAAATATGTGTTTATTTTTTTCTCACAAATGTGCATAAAAAAATATTATAATAGTCACGGCTATGTACTTAAATATTAACATTTATGAATAAAAAAAATAAAAAAACAAAATAAATATTATGAGTGGAGATCTAATAAATAATTAAAAAATTATCCTATTATATCCACATAAGTTTCGTTAAAATATAATAAAAATAAAATTTTGTACATAAAAAAATAAAAAAGTAACACAAAAAATTAAAATATTAGAAATAAAAAGAAAGCAAGAACAGTCTTACATAGTCCATCCGCGATTTGAACCCGAAGCGTTGGCCTTGGCACGTTACTAGTAAATTGGTATCGCTAACCTCCAGACCAATTGCGGCGAAAATGTGGAATATCATTCCCGCAGATTTCGTTTTACTTGTAAGTGGGAACACAAGACAAAGTAGGTCTATTTTCACTTAACACAGACTGCACTTTTTATCACAAATTGCACTATCACCTAAAAACAAGGTTTGTGACAACAACCAGCTACAAATTATCCGGTGCATTGCATCACGGATTTGCCACCGGCGGACGGCCGAGCGGCCTCTGCAGTTCGACGTGCGACACAGGAACATAAAATATATGCTTCATTTGATAGAATCTACGGCCTTTGCTTCACAAAGACACTTGTTAGAAGTAGACTACGACACTTGTTAGAAGTACTCACTGCAATAGCGCACTCACAGACCAATTTTACTAAAACTCTTATTTTTATTTCGGTAAATAACGCCGAGCAGATGTTAACTTGCCCAGTTGCGGGTAGGTTTAAGTAAATCTAATAACATTACCCTTCTTAAAATGTTGGGTAAAAACAAAGCACATAAAGGGTCATAAACAGTAGCGTGAGTGTATGAAGCTAACGTGTCGGTGCGTCCCTAAGGAGTTTTAGCCGAAACTCATTTTGCGCCTCGCGAGGTCACACCGTGACCTATAAAAATAATATTCACGTCGGAAATGCCGACATATATTCATTTAGTTGACTTCTCTCACTTAGTGCGATTTAACGATGCTATGTACTTGACTGTCTCAAAAAAAGAGTGTTATGTTCTCAGGGTTCATGTATATTTTTTATCCTATTTTAAATTCGAAATGCCTGAACTGATTGGTATGGCGTCGTTAGGTTAATTATATGCACACTGTATGTAGGGTCATATTTATTAAAATTCATGAAATAACCTCTGTATGACATGAAATCAGCTTATCATTCCACATTGTATTATACTTGACGGGGGGGTTCATAATGTAGGTACCTATTATAAGACAGCGACTTTCAGTAGTGATTACTGATTTCCACAATGAATAAATTTACTTAATTGATACAAATCATTCCGAATACACATACGATGTTATTTGGGAGTATAAATAGAACAACACATTTTCGTGACAAAATTAATTTTAAAAATATAATAAAAACCACATCGAACCCATCAATTTCAATTACGAATACAACGTTTCGGATTTCATTACAATAAAGCTGAACAAAAATGGGTCCCTTTTACCCGGGCGTCCCCTGGGACGCACTTCGTCACAAGGATACTGAATGTTGTTTACGTATTCACTGCAAACAAATAAAATAACTCCAGAGAGAATGCATGAGAAACAAAGCCAGGAGTGTTTGTTGTAAATTGTTCTAGTTTTTTTAGTTTTCATTTATTTTTAATGCTATTTTTACTTGGTTTCCAAAAAGGAGGAGATTATCGATTCGTCGCGATCTTTTATGTTTTTAAGCTATTGCATAGCTTTTATCAAGGGCTTTGAGCACGGCGACCGAATCAAGAAATTCCGTAACAAAAATAAAACCTAACACCCCCCACTCCGCCTAAACGTTTCTCGGCAACCGGTGCATCGTCTTACGTCGTTTCAGTTCGGCAGACTTCGACACTGTTTTTGTGTGCGTGCGAATAGACGTATGCGTGTAGACTAGCTGCTAACTGCCTATAATAAAAATTCCTGAATAACCTACATGTATTGTAAGATAATATAAATATTTTAAACGATATGGGAAATTTGGGGGTGAAGTCGGTTTTTATAAAGATACGAGAGTTATACCGGTTTAGCCCTAACTATTATATGTAGGAACATTTTATGATTTTTTATTTAAAGAAAATCTTAGAATTTTTAACTGCTTCTCACCGCATGCAGATCGTAAAAGCCGATCGAGAGAATGGGTGAAAACTCATGCTTATGATCAGTTAAGACAGAGAGTAAAAATTCTCGAGCTATTTACGAAGTATTTCCTTAACCTATAATATAAACGATATGTATAAACGATCAAACATGAAAAAGGCTCTCGGAGCGTAGTTTATGCTAAATAATTTAAAGTTTATTTTCCAGTGTTATAAAAAACCTCTCCAAACTGACCCTAATAGGTGATGTGACTGAATAATAGTAAAAGGTGGAAAAGAGGAATCTAAATGATGATAAGGGAGTACTTATGGCGTATTCAATGAAATAAATAAATAAATATATAGGGACTAATCACACAGATTGAGCTAGCCTTAAAGTAAGCTAAAGCTATGGGATACTATATTTTATATCAAATACATATATAGATAAACATCCATGACCCAGGACAATTTTAAAACTCCTTTTTATAACTTGCCTTGACTGGGGATCGAACCCGGAACCTCTGGGTGGCTGACTAGCATGGTGACCACTAAGAAGACTTTCTATAAGCCTTTTCAGTATCAGTCGCCTTTGTGGCTTTGCAGCCCTGGCTCTGACTACCCCGTTAAGGATGGGAACATAATACTATCTCTGTAAAATTTATCCCTTTTACCCGAGCATCTTCTAGGACGCACTTTGTCCCAAGAATACTGAATGTTATTTACATATGCACTGCAAAGAACTTGTTTTTTTACGCCAGGTAAATAAAAAATAACCCAACGGCACCATCTAGTGATGAATAGCGGAAATACATATTCCAACGTGGATTTGACATCCATAGCGCCATCTTTTATTTGCCAGGTAAATTAAAAACGTCGACTTTCAAGCGTTAACCCCTAATAACTTGTAAACGACTCAACCGATTTTCATTAAACAAAGCTATGAAACACCGCAAAGGGATTTTCTTTCACGTGAATAGAAAACCGCAAAATCGGTTCATCCGTTCGAGCGCTACGATGCCACAGACAGACTCACAGACACAAACAGACAGACAGATAGACAAACACACAGGGCACACATTAGCATCAAACTTTCTTTTCTGTCGGAGGTTAATATAATAACTCCGGAGAGAATAAATTAGATCGGTTTATATAGGAACGAATTACCCTTAACCCCATTAATTGACACCCTTTGTTATTTTTGCTTTGATGCCGTCATCAAAGGCTTTCTAAATAGAAGGTTTAAGTCTATTTATAAGTATCTCAACTTTGCCAATGAGATAAGAAAATAAAGCTAAACCTTTGGTTAACAAAATATGGTTCTGAAATAATAATTGATTAAAATAACCGGCTAAGTGCGGTCGGACTCGCGCACGAAGGATTCCGTACCATTACATCACATCACACTATCACACTAATATATAAAGGCGAATGTTTGTAAGTATGTGTGTATATATTTTACTTCTTCACACGCAAACGGCTGGACCAATTTTGATAAAATTTGGTATGCAGGAATCTGACGCCCTGGATTAGCACATAGGCTACTACTGGGCGCAGCTAGTCTAAAATAAATACCTACAACCAAAAAGGAATGTGGATACTTTACACACTCTACTTTTTCCTTTATAATATAAGTGTGATTAACATCGCGCTGGGAGCTATGCACATATTTTTTTATTTGCTTAGTAAAATCCTTACTAACCACAGTAAACAAATATGCAAGAATTCATAAAACATCTTAATCAGCGACGAAAATGTTATACTTTAAAGTTTCGATTAGAAAGAGACGTCCGATATGGACTGGTGACGTCAAAGTCCATATCATCTATACATTTGCCATAGGAAATAGCGTTTTTGCCAGTGAGATAGACATATTTTCGTAAAATCGTTATATCTTGTTCGTTTTTCAACCATTTTTTATTGCTTCACTGTTAGTACTTTACTTTGAATATTTATGGATAAACTAGTTAAAAAACACATATTTTTTTCATACATATTCTCTATTGATATAAAGTCTCTCTGTGAAAGGGTTTACAATTATACGTGTTTTTGTGTATTAAATTAAATAAATAAATCACGCTAAAGGTGGCCTTTGGGCTGTGCGGCCCTGCGCTTTGTCTATTTCGAGCCATGAAACCCAGAATCTGACCTATTAGGGATAAAAACATGTTACTCTAGGTAAACCATCTAAACATGCCAAATTTCAAAGGGCTACCTAAATTTTTCAGGGTCCAGTGCTGCCCCCATTCAAAACGAATCATTTGAAAGGAAACGGAGATAGCATTTAAAATTTTGTCTTGATCATACCCTAAATAACTCTTCAAACTATTTTTTTTGAATTATTGTTTACAGTTTAACCCGACGTGAGTGAGGTCGGGTATGTCACACTCGAGAAAATGTTAAACGCAGATTATTTAATGTTTCTGTTTCCATGAAAGTCCTGTCCTTGCAGTAGCTGGATGTGTGGCTGTGAGGTTTAGGGTCCAGTTACGTACGTTTGATGATATATTAAGTTTGATGTTGCAACCGCGGCTACGGTAAATACACGTGTGAAAACGTGGCTGGGGTACGTTCACATTTTTTTTTCAGTATATTAGACATATGGCCTCATAATTTACAATCTATTTTTATCACACTAATCAGAAAATACTATTTTCATGTCTATTAATCAAAGTAATTGGAATTTCGTAAGATTTTTATGTAAACGGAAGTTAAACTACCTAAACTTGTATTTTTTTAAATGGAAATTCAAGTTCGTTTTATTTCAGTAATAATTTTTCAAAACTAAAAACCGACTTCACCCCCAAACTATACAACCAATTTTGATAAAATTTCCATGGTACCACTTGGAAAGTATACCCTTTCCAACAAAAAAAAGAATTTTGGAAATCGGTTTAGGCGTCTTTGAATAATCGGTGAACATACATAAAGAAAAAATAAAGGATCGCGACGAATTGATAACCTCATCCTTTTTTTGGAAGTCGGTAAAAAATAACGCTTTTTGAACTTAGTGCTAGTACTTTATTTACTGATCTTGTTGGATGGGTACTATTACTAATGTGACTAAAAAAATAAATAATTATACAACCAAAATATCAAAAAAAGAGTATTAAAGTTTCGGGTATCTCCTACTCACCTCATAGCTAGTGTATTATATTATTTACCTCATTTACGCCGAGTTAAAGTAAGAACGTAAAGCTTTTCTAGGTATCTATATTAGCCAAAAGCAGGCCTGTGTCACTCCCCGTTTAGGTATCGAAAATATACCTACATTATTACTATGCGCGCGGCGACCACTTCAAAAGGGAAAATTCAGTTACATGAATCGTTTATCCAGAGTAATAAGAATGAAGTTGGCTTGCAGTGTTGATAGGAATCTAAAAGAAGTGGTGAGGAGTTCTGACACGAGCTAAATCAAACCATAGCGCTAACCACATAAAGAAGATATTTTTTAAAATTTATTTTCTGAGTAAGACTTCTGTACGTGAATATTAGTACTTATTCTGTGCCAAAAGTAGCCGTTTTCGTAAAGCAAAAAACTCATATACATTTCAACTCAACAAATTTAACATTTTAATGAATAAATTAAGTTCTTCTAAATTAAATTGTGGTCTTTCATTAGTTTTTTATTTTTTAATACAAAAAGTTACAATAATGCCAAAAAGCTACTTTCAAAGTCTAAATATTGTTATCGATTTATTTCATATTGTATTTACTATGATAAAGTTCACACATTTTATAAGAAAAAATATATCTCACAATTCTTGTAGCAAACAAAAGAGTTATTTTACATGAAAATTGTTCGTCCGACCTTCCTTGAACGCGGGGAGGAAATTCGATTTGAAACTCTCTCTAGATCTTTGATGAGGCAAAGCGGAACATTTTTCTTAGTACTGTCTGTGGTTATTATTCTGTATCGTTCTTTTGTTGAAATGTTGCTTATTTTTATGAAATATACCATGACTGTTCTCTTGAATATTGCAAAAAAAAATGCAATTCATTGTACCAAACTACACCTAATTTGCAGTAGTCCACTTGAAACAATTTTTAAAGCAATAAAATGAATCCTACCTTTTAGTTCCTTGGCAAGGATTTAATTTTATTTGTTTACTTATCTCATGAACTGTCCGTCACAATATCTGAACATAAATTAATATATTCTTCTTCTCGTGTCTGTGGTTTCTATATCTCTGTTTCTTCCAGCAAGTTCTTAACATCCTTGTAGAACTCACTTTAAAATTTTCTATTGGTTCATATTGACGACCTCCGTGGCGTAGTGGTCACCATGCTAGTCCGCCACCCAGAGGTCCCGGGTTCGATCCCCGGTCAGGGCAAGTCGGAAAATGGCCTTTTTCAAATTGTCCTGGGTCTTGGATATTTATCTACACATGTATTTGTTATAAAATATAGTATCGTTGAGTTAGTATCCTATAACACAAGTCTCGAACTTACTTTGGGGCTAGCTCAATCAGTATTATTTGTCCCTATATATTTATTTATTTATTTATTTATTTATTTATTTATTTATGAACATATTAACAAAAGCTCAAACTGCAGGTTTGCCAAAGGGCAATGGAGCGCAAAATGTTGAATGTAAAACGTATAGACCGTGTCAGGAACACTATGCTGCGCTCCATCACCCAAGTAGTCGACGTAGGAGGGAAGGGTGCCAGATTGAAATGGGAGTTGGCGGGTCATGTTTGCCGAATGGCGTCGGACAGATGGGCTCACATAACGACGTCCACGTGAATTCCAGGAGACGGAAAACGATCAAAGGGAAGGCCTAAAATGAGATGAAGTAACGACCTGACTGCTTTTGACAAGGATTGGAAAGAAGTAGCTTAAGATCGAAATAGCTGGAAAAAACAAGGGGAGGTCTTTGCCCGGCTATGGGACCTGAATGGCTCGTAAAAAAATGTACATACGTTTAGCTGCATCAAAATCGATGATGTTATAAGTGTATTATTTTGAACAAATCTAGTGTAAGGTGAAGTACGTAGCAATAAATACAATAATTTAATAAAAAAAAAATTATAAAACAGAATTGCGAAAGAAAATTACTATTTATTTCATCTGAATTCAGATAAATGAACTGCGCTTCTGAAGTGGTAACACAAAACAAATAATTACTTTAGCACACCACATACTGGAACGAAAATAGTCGCGTGGGACGTAATACATTCTAATTTATGGTAATGGCGGACGACCTCTGCACTTTTTGTTGACAACACTGTCCGTATTTACCCCACTGCTGTTGTCATTAGATTTGCATAGTACTATGCGGTGAGAAGTTTTTAATAGAGAAGGAAATAGCAATGTGTTTTGAACACTTTCGTGGTATTGTACACTGCGGGTAGAAACTAATGTTTGCACGGACAAGCGCAGCAAGCAATTTCCCCGAGTTTGCTTATAAAATCGGGCATTTTTAATATATGCGTTCCTGTTATCGATATCTCAGGTATTTTGATGAGAATTTCATATCATTCGACAGTAGATTAAACCAAAATAATTATCATGCTAATCGCGGACGACCTCTGCACTTTTTGTTGACAACACTGTCCATATTTACCTCACTGCTGTTGTCAGCAGATTTGCATAGCAAGTGAAGCAAGCAAACTCCTTTAAGTATATTTTTAATTTACATAGTAAAAAAATTTTTAAGTCTTTGCTTTTTAACCCCCGAAGGAAACAAAGAAGTGTTATAAGTTTGACGCTAATGTTTGTCTATCTGTCTGTCTGATGTACAGACAGACAGATAGACAAACATTAGCGCTCGAACGGATGCACCGATTTCAACCGTTTTTTTTTACGTGTAAGCAGGTTTCCTTGCCATGGTTTGCTTAGCTATGTTTGATAAAACTTAATCCAGCAGTTTAGATAAACGAGGCGTCATCGTGTGCACGTTTTCAAGTCACATAGGCCCTGATCAAGATGAAGACCTCTGGATGAGGTCGAAACATGTCGGCCAGTGGCTGACTCTGCACGTAAGTAACCCATTTACTTCATAGTATAAAATTCTTCTAGTCTACTTATAAAATACAGCACTATTGTGCCGTAAAAACAGATCCCCATAAATTGGTTACTGCGTGCCAATCACGAAGAGTAAAAGCTTAATTTCGAAATCCTGAATAATAAATTTAGCACGATTCAAAAAATAAATTCAAAGACTATTTATTTATATGTAGATAAGGCTATTTGCGACCCACGATTTTGTCTATCCATCTCATATCGAAGCAAAACTACGTACAAAATTTACGTAGCGTACAGAACGTCCAACTTGTAGAAAGGGTATCGAACATATTTCAGATATCATCGCCATGAGTTTGGAAGGCCATATCGGCCGTGGTTTATCTTTATGCTGTTTACATCAGACCCTTTTAAGCTAGGGTTGTCGGTAAAATATAACGTGTAGGTCTTCCCGTTCTGATCATGGCACCAATATTTTTACTTTCGTGAGGGGTAATAATGAGCAAGGAATTTCTTGTTTCTTTATAATCGAGTGTGTACTGCTATCCGTTTTTGTCGCCGATACTGATGCAGTCCCTTGTTCTCTCTCACTCTAGCGAACGAAGGTACTGAGCAACAGAAAAGGATAGCAGCATAAAAAGTGATGTTCCGTGCTGCCAGATCTAGCCCAACCCTTAAGGGAATATCTGAATTTTCCAGGGTCCATTTGAAATAAATCATTTGATATTAAACAGAGACATCATTTAAAATCTTGTCTTGACCAGGCACTAGATAACCCTTCAAACTATTTTGTGAAGTACTGTTAACAGTTTAAAGTGAGAACGTTAAGCTTTTCTACGCACATACGAGGGGGGGTCAAAAAGTTCGCGGAACGGAGGGGAAGGGGGGTGAAATAAAATACTGTACTATTTTTCTTTTTCAATATATTCCCCCTTAAGTCGAATACATTTTTCAGATCTCTCTATTAACTTATTAATACCGTCGAAAAAAAATGATTTGTCTTTGTCCTCAAAATAGGCCGAAATCGCCGACTTGACTTCTTCATCATCGGAAAATTTCTTCCCCCGAAGCTCTTTTTTTAATTTGGGAAATAAAAAATAATCACAGGGGGCTAAGTCTGGACTATAGGGAGGATGGTTTAACATTTCGAAGCCACAGTGATGAAGGGCAGCCATCGCAACGCGGCTCTTGTGTACCGGTGCGTTGTCATGCAAAAGCAGCACACCCTTTGTCAACTTTCCCCGCCTTTTCTCCTTGATTGCTTCTTTTAATTGTCTTAGTAGATTAGCGTAGTATTCTCCCGTTATAGAAACACCCTTATCTTTATAATCTATTAATAAAATACCCTCTGTATCCCAAAAAACAGTTGCCATGATTTTTCCAGCCGATTGTGACACCCTGTATTTCTTAGGGGGGGGCTGACCCTTTTTATGCCACTGCATAGACTCTTGCTTCGACTCAGGCTCATAATGATGAACCCAAGTTTCATCTGCAGTAACAAGTCTTGCAAAAATTCCTTCCTTGTCGGCGCTACAGAGGTCTAAAAACTCCTTTGAATACTCGACGCGCAGCTGTTTCTGTGGTGGTGTGAGCATTCTTGGCACCCATCTTGCGCTGACTTTTGACATCCCAAGATTGTCGTGTAGAATATTTAAAATGGTTGTAGGTGATACTCCAACCATTTCTGCAAGTTGTTTCTTCTTCAAACGAGTATCCTCCAGTATAAGATTCTCCACTTTTTCAACGATGTTTGAGGTGGTGGCCTCAATCGGCCGTCCTGAGCGAGGGTCGTCTTCAAGAGACTCTCTGCCTTGCTTGAAAAGGCTATTCCACTTGTACACCATGGTTTTCCCAGGGCAAGAGTCCCCGTATACTGATAACATTTCTTCCAAAATTTTCTGAGGTGGTTTTCCTTGCTTAGTGAGGAACTTTATGACGGCACGAAACTCGATTTTTTCCATGTTCAAGTTTTTCTTCCGGATTCACTTGTTTGATCGACGACAGGTCAAAGGTTATTGACACAATCAGGTTCAAACTTGGCATATATACTCACAAAGAGTTGCTCATTAGTTACTACCTGCGGCAGGTCCCCCACCCCCCGCTATCCCCTCCATTCCGCGAACTTTTTGACCCCCCCTCGTACCTACGCCAAAAGTAACCGTTTGTCGCAATTGTGCGTAGAAAAGCGTAACGTTCTCACTTTAAAAACTGTTAACAGTAGTTCATAAAATAGTTTTGAGTGTTATCTTGCGCCTGGTCACGAGAAAATTTTAAGTGATGACTCCATTTCCTATCAAATGATTTATATCAAATAGTGGCGGCACTGGAACGCGAAAAATTCAGGTATCACCTTAATAACTAACAAATACTCAGGAACATGTCGAGACGTGAGCGACTGACATGCTGTGCCAACCCCGCTTATGGTGGGATAAAACATGGTAAGTGTCTGGTAAGGGACGCCGCATGTATCAGCACAACGGCAGCCGCAGTGATCTGGTATGCACTATTAATACAGGAGCAGCTACTGCTGAGGACACAGCTACTGAATAACTACTAGTACTCACGTACAGAAGTCTTACTCAGAAAAAAAAATCAAAGGAATATCTACTTAATGTGGTTAGCGCTATGGTTTAATTTAGCTCGCGGCCGAACTTCTCACCTCTTCGTTTAGATACCTAGACATCCATTGCAAGCTAATTTAATTACTCTGGACAAACGATTCATTCATGTAACCGAATTTTCCCCTTCGAAGTAGTCGCCGCGCGCATAGTAATAATGTAGGTAATTCGATACCTAAACGGGGAGTGACACAGAGGTTGATATGGTAGGTTATGGGACAACACTATAGTTTCATTCCCATAGCCGTAGAAACCATTAAGAACCATAACGTCTAACTGGGAGTAAGGGCACAGAATAAGTGAGAAAAATGATGACTCCCGTTCTGGCTCATTTCTAATGCAAAAATTGGCCATTGCCATTCAGCGCGGTAATGCGGCTAGTATATTGGCCACCTTTGCAGCAAAAATTTCAAGGGGCGGGTTGGGTTAACTTTTTAATTAATTATACTTATTTGTATTTTTTTTAATTGTGTTGTTTAGATTAGATTTAATTTTTTTGACTAAATACAAACAACAAACATGGTTGTTACATGTCAGTTAATTTTCTGCATCTGCAGTTTTAGAAGAAAAAAAAATGTATGGATAGAATGACAAGGTAGTCCTTTTTCTAGTAAAACCGTCATCATTTTTCGATTTAGGGATCCGTTTCTAAAATATTTGGTTTTATATTGCAAATTTTAGTTAGAGTCAAGTGACCCCTCCCCTTACCTCTATCTATTAAAGGGTTATATATTATGGACATATAGTAAATATAACGAAATTTAAAGGAAAACTGTCATAGCTAAGTAAGGTTTACAAATCCAAAAGTAATAAGCGACCAACTTATAAAATGTACTCAAAAAAAAAAGTTTATGCAAATTCGATAGAAGATAGTTTGTAGACGTTTTTAGTGACGTGAACTCAAAAGTGGGCATTCGCAACTACGGAACCCTAAACTCCGCGTGGCTCGACACGCACTTGGCTGGTTATTTATTTTATTTATGGTGCAATATTTTATTACATTGAACACATCGCGAAACGAGAACAAATAGAAAGTTGAAGTAAATAAAAACTATCATTTACTTAAAATGATGGTTATTTATTGCAAGTCACTCAGTTGTCAAATTACGGTGTCATTCTGTGGTAACAACGTCAGCTCGAATTGAAATGAAAACGAAATACGTGAGGGCGTTTCATTATTTTGAAACTATCATACTTTTTCTTCGGAATATTCTTAGCACTAAGAAATGAGCAATATATTTTAAAATATCGGTTGATATTTAACGATCTGTAAATAAAAATTTTTAACTGGTATTTTGTGTTTGGCTTTAATTAGGATTTGGAATGAATCAGAAAAATCTGTTCATATTACGAGTATACTGAAAAGCTTGTAGGAGAACTCTTATATTGTAACAATATTTCAGCTCTTCTCTGTCTACCAATCTACGCTGTATACACTTTACTAGTTTTTTTTTATTCTGTACGCGATGATTTGATAAAGTCAGGGCTTCTTAACTTATTGAAGCAGAAAACAAAAAACACCCAAACGTAACTCATAATTAAATGTGCACTCCGGCACGGAATGGCAATATATGGCCGCCGCGTCCGCTCGCTTAGTAATCAAGACTTCCCTTATACTTAGTAACGAAGACTTCTCTTAAGCATAGTAACCAAGACTTATCTTATACATAGTAACCAAAACTCCCCGTATACTTAGTAACCAATACGTCTCTTAAACATAGTAACCAAGACTTCCCTTATTCTTAGTAACCCTGACTTTCCTTATACTTAGTAACCAAGACTTCTCTTAAGCATAGCAACCAAGACTTTTCTTTCACATAGTAAAGAAGACTTCCCTTGTACTTAGTAACCCAGACTTTTCGTATACTTAGCAACCAAGACTTTTCTTATACATACTAACCAAAACTCCCCGTATACTTAGTATCCAAGATTTGTCTTAAACATAGTAAACAAGACTTCCCTTATACCTGGTAACCAAGACTTCCTTTATACTTAGTAACCAAAACTTTCCTTATACTTAGTAACCAAGACTCCCCGTATACTTAGTAACCAAGACTTCTCTTAAACATAGTAAACAAGACTTCCCTTATTCTTAGTAACCAAGACTTCCCTTATATTTAGTAACCAAGACTTCACTTATACCTAATAACCAAGACTTTCCTTATGCTTAGTAACCAAGACTTTCCGTATACTAAGTAACCAAGACTCCCCTTATACTTAGTAACCCAAACTTCCCTTCTAGTTAGTAACCAAGACTTTCCTTATATTTAGTAACCAAGACTTCCCTCACACTTAGTAACCAAGACTCCCCTTATACTTAGTAACCAAGACTTCCCTCACACTTAGTGACTGTGACACCAAGACACTGTGAGGCACGAGTTGGCCATCTTTGATTAAATCTTTACAGCTTAGGGCGCGTTCAGACGACACGCGCACGCCAAGCCCACGCCTAGAGCACGACAAGCGGGGTTTGAATTTGTTGCATACAATTTAGTTGGCCTATATATTTGACGACCTCCATGTCGTAGTGGTCAACATGCTAGTCCGCCACCCAGAGGTTTCGGGTTCGATCCTCGGTCAGGGCAAGTTGGAAAATGGCCTTTTTCAAATTGTCCTGGGTCTTGGGTGTTTATCTATATATGTATTTGTTATAAAATATAGTATCGTTGAGTTAGTATCCCATAACACAAGTCTCGAACTTACTTTGGGGCTACCTCAATCAGTGTAATTTGTCCCTATATATATATATATATATTTATATTTAATTTAAGTCCTATCAAACATCACTATAATACAAAATGCATTTATTGTAGTCTAGTCGGGGCAAGCGCCGGGCGGGCGCAAGGCGGAGATAAGGCAGAAGCAAGGCGGATGCAAGGCAAGCGCGTGTCGTAGGCGAAGCGAGCACGTGTTGAATGCAATTTGAGTTGTATTGATGTGTAATAGGACTCAAGTTGAATGCAACAAATTTCAAAAATTACAAATTGCGCGTGTGCGTGTCGTCTGAACACGCCCTTATTATATAGTACATTCCACTTAATTTCGGTTTTCCAAAACGAAAATAGTATAAAACTAGCTAATTATTTTAAATTATACCAAATTTCTGCATAATTACATAGGCAACCCTGAAAAGGTCATTTCACACTTACTTGATAAGCTCGGCTCCATTTTACGATCGCAAAAGGCATCGTGCATATAATTTCTGCTTTTTACGAGACCTTGCAGTGTGTCGATGGCATGTCGCCGGTCGCAAATATGTAGCATGTTACTAAATAGTAAGCACATCTAAGGCTATAGTTACACTGATGTTAAAAATGTAAATGTAAGGTCGCTGGATGCAGGCCGCTCTTGATCGGTCATTTTGGACATCCTTGGGACAGGCCTATGTCCAGCAATGATGACACAAATGATAAATATTTTGGAACTAAGTTCCTTTTCAGTCAGTACAGTCTTGGCGGATGGGCTAAGTGGAAAAATATGTAAGATTTTTCCGTCACTTTCTTTCAATATGAGTTTTTTTCATACTTCGTTCCACCCGAGCCTTCCACAAGAGTCACGTATTTTTTTGTTTCTCTTTTTTTTCACGATGTTCCAGTTATTTTTCTTTTATAAGTTAAAATCCTCTTTGAGGCATACTATTTAGGGATGTATGAACTTAGTTATCTTTGCCTTGAGGCCAACGGTTCGGCGGTTATCGTGGCTAATTTGGTCTTAATTTTTGCCATTTTGAACACAATTCAAAATAATTAATATATTAAAGGTTTAAAGGCTATGTGATTAAAATAGGTTATTCAAAGGTATTTTTAAGAGTAAATAAAAAAAAAATAACTACTTTGTTTTTGTTTTGTACAGATTATAAAATTTAATCAAACTTATAAGTGATTAATTCTATTTTAACCCCCGTTAAAAAAGTAGGGTGTTATGAGTTTGATGCCAATGTATCTGTCTGTGTGATAGACCGATTTCGATGCTTTTTTTAAAGTGAAAGCAAATTTTTCGTTAATTCCTAGCTATTTTGTTGAAAATCGGTTCAGGTGTTTAAAAGTTTTTGGGGTTAGCGCTTGACGGTCTGGATTTTTTTTTATTTGCTTATTAAATAGAACTTGTATAAATTTTATTTGTACATTAATTAACTAAAAAACTTGTATAATAACCAAAAATATCTCCTCACCTCAACATTGGTTTCAAAAGAAGAGTTTTTTATATTAATTAGATGAGTCCATAACCATTTTACATTTCACTCGATACAAGTGCTTCTCGATTGAACGCACCCAATATCGTATTATAGGGATTTGGTCATATCCCTGCCAAGAAAATTATGCGACGTACATTAAAGTGCTCATAAAAGTTCATTGAATCGTACTTAGAGGTGAACCACTGGCACATAATTAATAAAGGAGATGGTTTTGAAAGGGTACTTGTAGTTCACAATTTTTATTTTGCTATTCAAAAGTAGAAAGTTATTTGCTATTCAAAAGTAACAGCTAGTTTAGATATAATTACAACTAGATATTACCCGTGACTTAGTTAATTTTACTACTCTTTGTTTTCTCCCAGATCAGCATTGAAGTAATTATAGGTTTACCCTCATATTCATAAAAATTAAATACCGTTTGCTAAACCTATTTTAGTTAAAACATGTTTTGTTCCTTTCTCTCCTTTCAATATTTGATATTGAAAGAACGAGACAAAACATATTTTAACTTTAATAGGTTTATCAAATGTTTGTATTTTTTTCATAAATGAGGGGTTAGTCTTTATGTACAGTTTGAATATTACATATGTATCCAGGGCTCCACCTAAATCTTGAATTTCCTCTTAAACTAAAAAAAATAATAACATGGAAATTTATATTCAGAAAAACTTAATTAAAATCTGACTGAATATACATTTTCATATTAATATTATTTTTAGTTTAAGAGGAAATTCAAGAATTATTAGTTTAAGAGAAAATTCAAGATATAAGTAGAGGCCTGGATACATATTTAATATTCCGACTGTACATTGTACACTACCCTTTACACATACATATAACTTAGACATTTCGACCGACGCCGACGTTTGTGTGAAAGCATGTTTAGAATTGTGATTTTATATTTTGTGAACATTTAGCGAGGGTTTGTATAAACTAACAGTTTAAGTCTTACGAAAGTAAAAACTTTATCGTACAAGCTCAAGGTTCACGGTGTTGGATAAAAAAAAATAATACTCACCTATGCTTTTTGTTCGGTCGGGTGAATACTTTTGCATTAGGTAAAACAGTTTTTTTTGTTGAAACAATTTGAATTACCTATGAGTTGACCATACATTGGCACGTAATAATATTACGTTTTCTGTGTATATAATTATAATTTTAAAAATAATGCAAACATATTTTCTATAATGAGTTCTGAGAAATACAGGTTACCTTGTTACATAAACTATTTGAAATATGTTTCAACATTCAAAGTACTCTAAAACTACTCTATATTGGTAGGTATAACTCAATTATTTTCTTATTTATTAGAATGTTTACTAGTTACGAGTGAATGAAGTCGGGTAAGTCATACCTTAGAAAATTTTAAACGCACATTACCCATACTACTACTATTATTAATGTGACTCAAGAAAAAAATCTAATAGAAACAACCATAATATCAAAAAGAGATTTCAGGTATCTCCTACCCACCTCATAGCTAGTGAAGCAATTATTCGTCTGATTTAGAATGTTTTTTCTCACTTGAAAATGTAATCTGGCCATGACTGAAAAATATACAGGCTGACTGGTAAGTCACGTTATATATTGAAAGGGCATTCAATTTTTACGCCGTGTGGTTTCCGGTACAGTAGAATAGGACCACTCCAAGTCCTCCCGTGGATGTCGTAGAATACAAGCTAAACAAAGCTTGTAAACATCAATGAGACCTTTCCAACCCGTCTGGCCAGCGTAGAGAGTGTAGGCCAAGTCCTCTGGCTGCTCTGGCCAAGTATGGCTCTGGTAGTACAGAGAGGGTCGTGCTCCTGCAGTAGAGACAAAAAGACCTGACGATGATTCAATTTTTGCTCTAAATATATTCAAAAAAATAGTGCTTATAAGTTGACCAAATTATCGAATAAAAGCAAAAAGTGTGGACACTCGTGCTGCGCGCGATAGTAAGCGATTGGACTTCGGGCCGAGTCAAGTAGGTACCGAGCACGTAGCGAGCACGCGGTTTACAAACATTCCGAGACTTTGAACGAAAGGAAAAAATGGAACCCTTATTGGACTACTTTGTTGTCCGTCCGTCCGTCTGTCTGTCTGTCAAGATCCTTTTTCTCAGAAACGCATAAAGGTATCAAGCTGGAATTTATATCAAATACTCAGGTTTACTGTCTCTTGGAACTGTAAAAAAATTAAATTGTAAAGCAACGCAATCAAAAGGTACAGCCGTTTATGCCGCAAATTTTCGACACTCTCAAGGGAATCAAAACCTACAGGGTACTTCCCGCGAACTCAGAATCATGAAAATTGGTACAAAGCAACTACTTATAGCACAGATGAAGAAAAAATTGCGATCACCGTAAATTTTAGTTACATCATATACTAAAAATATATTTTTTATAATTTTAATAGGTGAACTTTTACTTATATACCTACAGGTTTGTAACGGAACCCTCGGTGTGCGAGTCCTTGGCGGGTTTTCCTTCTTTGTAATTAATAATTATTTTATTGGTTTTATATTTTTTAACGTTACGTGTAATCATGATTTATTATGTCCAGTATGCCACGTGATTTACCAGTCAGCCTGTAGAATTGCGTCCTTTGCAAATTGTTTCAAAGAACGGGTGTGGTATGAAATGATAGCATTCAAGATAAACGAGGAAATAACAAAGAGCAAGTATTTCTTAGAGTTCACATCTAGACAGAGAGCGGGTAACTTTGCGCAGCAAATACTTTGCATTCATAATCTTAAAACAAACAAGTTGCCCCAAAATACGGCTGTGGCCATTGGCAAGGATTACAAAAGTATAGATGTGCTCACTGTTTTACATTAATTTCAAATTTGACGTTATTCTTAATTTATAATAATGGCGTAAATATATTTTCAGTCCTGATATCTAAATTGCTGTGCAGTTTGTTGCTGCTCTTACGCTTAGGAAGCAGCAATTAACTTAGCTGTAAGCACAGAATACGAACTAGTACTCACGTACAGAATCTTGCTAAGAAAAGAAATTCAAAGTAATATCTACTTTATGTGGCTAGCCCATATGGTTTAATTTAGCTCGCATCAGAACTTCTCACCTTCGTTTATATACCTACACATCCATTGCAAGCAATTTCATTCTTATTACTCTGGACAAATGATTCATGTAACTGAATTTTCCTCTTCAAATTCAACGATGTCAACAACTATTATAAAAGCGATGATTTATAAATGATTAAATAATATTTTATATAATAAGATTAGATATTATGATTTTTTAGATAAATGATTTTTTACTTTTGAACTGTCGTATTGACAACTAAGGTGCTTTCTGGTTCAGTGGGGATAACGCTTAGGTCAAGTTGGCATTGAAATTGAGCAATAATATGCTACTTTTGACAACCAATGATAATTCGTTATTCATTTCGTACATTGAAAGAGCCAGTCTTGACAGTACATCTGTCTAGTGCCATCAGCATCCTATTGCTTGTCAAAATATCTTCTCTCTCATCTTCATTGGAGTCTCGATCTTCTACATGTTTTACAGCAATGGGCATAGTTCAAACTTCTATTGGTGATTGGTGGTCACAATTCGTATAAAAATATCTGAAGCTTCAGTAAAAAAAATGTTAAGAAATGAAAACCATTTTTATGTTGACAGTCGTTAAGACGAAGTGGTAGCTAAAGTGGCGCCCTCATTTGAAATAAATTGTTTAAAACTAAATAATGTGATAATTAAAAATTTTATTTGTATAAATGTCTAGAAAGACCTTTAAACTATTTTATGAATAACCTTTGAAAGTAATATTGGTAGTCCGTCTAGTTTTAAAACTGTTTTTTTCCAAAAGTGGCCACTTTTGGCGAAAAACAGTTTTAAAACTAGACGGACTATTAGTAATAATAAATTTAAGTTTACTCATAAAATAGTTTAAAGGTCTTTCTAGACATTTATACAAATCAAATTTTTAATTATCACCTTATTTAGTTTTAAACAATTTATTTCAAATGAGGGCGCCACTTTAGCTACCACTTCGTCTTAATATAAGTTAGTAGCTATGAATGAATGAATGAAATTGTTTATTTCATACTGTAAAGTTTTACAATTCAAGTCCATATTATGATAGGAAGAAACTTATAAAACTATGTTAGTAATTAATAAAATTTACACGTTGGTTTATTTTTTTTTTGACATGTATGGAGGACGATTGTCTCAGAACGCCGCTCCGCCACTACAACCGTCGGAGTCTTTTTTAAATTTGAATAGCATCTTGTTAAATGCAAACATTGCTTTTGAATTATAAATAAAATATCAATAGCGTAATAATAGCGTAATAAATAGCGCATCTATAAACGAAATACCATTGAAGTCACCCCAAAATGCGGCCGTCAGGGGCAATAAATTAAACAAAACGGGCTTATTAACAAAATTTCTAATTTAAATTTCACGCCAAAACAATTTAACACAAAGTATCCCTTGAACGATTGGGGAGTTAAGCCGGATTTCCTCGGAATAAGTGCGATAAACCTACAAGTGGTTAAAATCTACCGATGGGCTGGCTAACGACAAATTCACGTAATAATCCGATACTGAATGAAAGTAAAATTTTAATACTTCGAAAATTATTAAATGTATTGCATTAAAAGTTGGCTGATGTAAATCTAAATATATATAACTCAAAGGTGACTGACTGACTAACATAGTGATCTATCAACGCACAGCCCAAACCACTGGACGGATCGGGCTGAAATTTGGCATGCATGTAGATGTTATGACGTAGGCATCCGCTAAGAAAGGATTTTGATCAATTTTACCCCCAAGGGGATAAAATACGGCATGAAAGTTTGTATGAAACTTTGTCAATTTTAAACCGATCGGGCTGAGACTTTGCATGCATAAAGCTACTATGACGTAGGCATCCTCTAAGAAAGGATTTAAATTACATCCCTACGCGAGCGAAGCCGCGGGCAAAAGCTAGTAAAAATATATACAACGTGGAGGCTAAACCTAAATCACTACAGTACAATGAAATGAAAATAACAATCATAAAGAAAAAAAAAATGTAAAGAGTAATGCTCACCTGTTTCCTAAATTGTCTGATACAGTAGAAAGAAACCGTCGTGAGGACAAATTGTGCATACATTCATCTAAAACTGCATTATTACATGATAGTGTATTAGGTATGGCACCGATAACAATATAAAAAATTAAATTTGACTTTGTTTAAGAAGAAAATGAAGTTATTTTTGATAGATAAATTTTATTATAGTGTTAAGGATTTCTTATCTGATAAACTGTAAATTGACTTTGTTTCATAGTAAATCGTAAAATGTTTATAGATTAAGTAGGTATATTTTTTATAGTATTATTATGATAGATGATGCTTTTCTGACAAAATTTGCACACCGGTGATGGTAAACATGATTGGACGAAACTGAATGTAATATCTTGTAACACATGTTTGGCAAATAAATTATCTTTATCTTTATAAAATAAAAAAAAAATCGACTTTCCCATACAAATTGCCTGGGCGGCTGACACTTGTATGAAAACGGCGAAATTTTTTTTTTTTTGTTATTTGGCTGTTATTTTCCTTTCATTATATTAAAGTGATCTAGTATAGCGCGTGGTTCGATTTATTACGGGTATGTTCCTTCCATGTTATATGCATTTATTCGAGGTAAGTAATTACATTTATTAATTGATGGTATCTATTACGTGTAACAAAATGTACTAAAACTATTTTAAGGGTGAATTCAATCTATCACACTGAAAAACTTTCCCCAAGGAACATTTATCGAAATATGAAAAATAATTTGTGACTACCCATACCATTTGAACTGATCCAAGTATATAAATTTTCCTTTGGAAAAGAAAACTGAATTCACGCTTAAAATAGTTTCAGTATATTTTCTTAGACCTAATATATTTCTTTTAATATGTTTTTTAGTTTATCCATGTTAAGGTCACTACTCTTTTTATTTTCCTAATTATTAGCCGACTGCGCCAGTAGAAGGGTTATGTTTTACGAGAGTATGTATGTATATATGTATAATTGTTTGGCATGCTCTGCGGCCTGAACGGCTCAATGGATTTAAGATTGACAGGTGTCATTAGATTCGTATTAATTCTGAGAGTGACACTGGGTATATAAAAAAAGCAGTTGGATTGCTTGTATGTTTTTTTTTTTGAAGTGAAAACTTCTTTAACTGCGTTGTACACTTTTTTTGTAATGGGTAAATAAAATTAACTCGCGTCAGGGCATCAGGGCGTCAGGATATGATCGTCAGGACCTGATCGAAAATTCATAAGACGGATGGAGAGTAGACAGCCGGCGCGGCGCAGCGTAGGAGAGGAAGTATCCCCCTCTCTTTTTACGGCGCGACGAAAATGTATGCCTGCGCCTGCTGTTTCGTTTAGGCGGCGCAGGGCGCTCGCGCGAATGCTCGTGTGTATTTATGTTACAGCGTGACACGCGCATCTATGAAAATGCACAACGTTAATATTCAAGTTATCACTTCTGCCGGCACTCCCGGAGTGCAACCCGTCGTTTTTTTTTTAAATGACTTGTTGCTGTCTGAATATCATCATACATAACACTTTGCTATAAACAATGGAACATTAGTTATCTTTATTTCTTTCTTTATTTTTCTATTACGTACACATATATATATATCACGTTTGTTTGTTTGTTTATTTGTAATAACTTTATTGTACTATGAAAACATATAATTGCATAAAATAACAACATAAAGAGTTAATTGACAACGGCAAACTTATTCCATAGTGGAATCTCTTCCAGTCTACCGGCGAATAAGAAGATAGGACAAATACTCACAAGAAGGGTATAGAAGTTCATACTTACTTATGACATGGTTAGTATATAAATAAGTAAATGAACCCTGGCAGGGTGTTGCGAACTTATAACTATGTAGTTGAGTTAATGTAATTTCAGGAAATTATATTTGGGTTGGTATTGTTAGTAATTAAATTGAATGTCAACAGAATCAGATACATAGAAATTATGAGTTAAATATTATTTTCAGGTCAATTTGATTACATTTAAAATGGATGTAATTTCTGATAAATGTAAACATTTCAAATTTACTATCTTATTAAATAATAATTTCAAAAGATATTCAGGAAAAATAATAATACTATAAATGTAGGTATTATCAGATTATGGCAGGTGACGTTCCTACTGCAATATCCCAGCATCAGTCCATCCCACTACCATTCCATAACACATAGATCTTTCTCTTTATTATGCCATATCTAAATCTTCCTCCAGCCGAAACCTATTCAAGGGTTTCATAGGTATCACCTTTCATAGATTAGATATATTAAGGAATGGGTTTTGGCAGGAGCGCCACATAACATCAACTTGTCCAAAGGGCCTTTACGTGTTGGATCTGTTTCCCCACGCAAGCCTCTCAAAGTCTTTTCATTTCATGCAATATAAATGTCAGCATAATAATAATAATTGATGTTAGGCTTGAGAATTCTTTAAAACTAAAGGTTGAAAATTAAAGGTACCTGCCTACTAGTTACTAACTAAAAATAGTAACTAAAATGAAATACAAAGGCAAACTAAGTACAATAACTTTAGTAGTGAAATGAGGAAATACCACTATGACATTTGCAAGCCCTTGGAATGCCTTATTCATCTATTCTACACTACTGAATATGCATGAGCTTACATCAAAAGTTATGGGCGAGACATAGCGAGTTAGCCACTAAATACACATGCTAGATACTTTGATTTAACCTCCAACGAAAAAAGAGGGGTGTTATAAGTTTGAAGCCAATGTTTGTCTGTCTGTGGCTCTCGAACCTTGGATTAATGAAAGCAAGTTTCCTTGCGGTGGTTATTATCGTTTGATGAAAGTCGGTTAAGCCGATTAAAAGTTATTGGATGTGAACGCTTGAAAATCAGAGTTTTTAAATTTGCCATTCAAATATACTTGTGTGGCAAGTAACTGCTAGACTACCCTCGTATTCATAAAAATTAACAAAAATCTATTTAATAATAGTATCCTTATCACTCTTTTCAATATTTGACATTGAAAGAACGAGAAAAAACCTATGCCGAATACCATGCAATAGCCAAAACAGTATATTTGGCTACAGTTATACCACAGAAATAATACTAGTAGTTCTGTGAAAACAGTAGCCCTCGCGAGCCTTTATAACTTTACAACCATGGAATAACCGATATTTTGATTGTTTTCCTACCTTAGCCTAGCCTAGCTTAGCCACTTGAGGGCATTTCAAAAAATTATACTGTTGGGAAAAAAGTAGACAGGCCTACCGCCTATACTTTACGCATAAGCCCCATTGAAGTATACCCCGTACTAAACCCATTACCCACCCCTTACAAAATTGACTGAACCCTCCCTTTTTTGCCTCGAAATGCAAGGTATAGTTGGTTTTTGGTAATTTGCGCAGCAAAAGTAACAATTAACGATTAAAGTTCAATCAAAGATTAGTAGGTAACTATTATAAGTATGTAGTTAATTACTTTTTAGTATAGGTTTCTACTCATACAAGGTATCTTCTACTACCAAGCAAAGCAAGCAAGCAGTCCAATACACGACACAATTGAACACAATTAACCGACCAAACAAATGAAATAATATAAGTATAACATACAGAACAGAATCTCCTAGGGTTCCGCGAAATATGCGTCCCCGTTCCCCGTCTCTGCACCTGTCTTCAGTTCTTGCTATGTCGAGGCGGCTGCAGGCGCCTGTGCAGCCGCCCGCTCAACATTCACCGCACGGCTCACCCGGGAGAGAGGTGTATAGACGGGGAACGGGGACGCATATTGCTTGGGACCCTAGGAGATCCGTTATGTATGTTATACTTTTATCAATTCTGTGGTTATACCACCGGCCGCCTGCCTGGCGTTTAACCCTCTCTCAGGATGCCTTTGTGCAAAAAGTTTAAACAACCGGCAGCTGCCCGACGTCAACTCTCCTTGGGAATGAAGTTGCAGCACGAGATGTTGTACTTGGTCTTGTATTCACCGTTTACAATATCTACAGGAGTAGTCTTATTTTAGGCTTTAAGCCAACGGATAATAATACCTACAGAGTCGGCCTTGGCGATCATACTGCCACATATATAAATATATAGGGACAAATAACACTAATTGAGCTAGACCCAAAGTAAGTTCAAGACTTGTGTTATGGGATACTTACTCAACGATACTATATTTGATAACAAATACATATATAGATAAACATCCAAGACCCAGGACATTTGAAAAAGGCCATTTTCCAACTTGCCCTGACCAGAGATCGAACCCGGGATCACTGGGTGGTTGACTAGCATAGTGACCACTACGCCACGGAGGTCGACTTCATAGAAGCGGAGTATCATTTGTGCCTACACTTTTACAAACGAAACCATACATCCGTGCACACGGCAATGTGTATGTTCGCCGCAGCTGCTCGTTTAACACCCTTGATTAGGCGCGAACGGAGGCATAGATAAATATTCCTCATATTTATCTATGATGGAGGAGAGGTGCGAGTACGGGGAACGGGGACGCACATTGCGAAGATTCCGTACTTAGAAGATTCCGTTTTGTATTTAAAACTTTATTTATTCTGTAATTCTGACCCATATAGCAGACGTTCTAAAAAGGAGAGGTAAGAAGTACCGGTAACCAGAAAGGCATAGAAGAAGAGATTAATGAGTGTAGATGAAGCGACAGAGGTCTGTCAGAATCGTAGCAAGTGGAGGTCTATAGTCTCTGCGTACCTTTGTGGGAAACAGGCGTGACGTCATATGTTTGTAACATCTCTTTAGGACTTTTTAGTCTCTTCACGACTCTCTCAGTACCATCAGAGCTATACTTGGCCAGAGCAGCAAGAGGATTTAGCCTACACTCTTCTCGCTGGCCTGACGGGTTGGAGAGGTCTCATTGATGTTTATGAGCTTTGTTTAGCTTGTATTTCCTAAGTCGCCTTCTACGACATCCACGAAAAGACTGGGAGTGGTCTTATTCTACTCTACCGGAACCCACACGGCGTTATGTATATGTAAATACCTAATCTTGATTACAAAGTCTATAAGTTTGATTATTAACCTCAAAACTAGAAGCAGCCAGTCAACCCTATACGGAAACTTCACAAAATTTAAGTAAGCACAAGTTTAAGAGCTAGCACCATTAAGATTCACAGACAATGTATAGTCAAATACAATATTCAGGAAAAGCTATTGTAGGAGAAAATGTCTCATTGTTCGTAGTCCATTGTTGGGAGCGGTTCGGTACTTGCTAATGGAGACTGCATTGTCTTGAGAATACAGAGTCAGCCTTAACCGGTTTGATCTAGTTCGGGTTAAACTGTATTGCGCTAAAAGCATGGGAGTGACGTGGATTGCTGCTTTATTTAGTGGATTTTTATGCAGTGAGAAGATAAACTATAAGGTGTTCTATAAAAATCTAAATATAACTTATTACATACATAATTCACGTCTTTATATATAAAAGGATAAAAAGATATACGTTTAAAAACTAATATCCAACTACGAAGCCATTACGGCTAAAAATGTATACATTTTTGAAATGTGCTTATCAAGACCTTTGATTTGATACCCCATTCAATACAGAAACCAATATTTTAAACGTTTATTACTTCTAAAATTGCCTTTTTCAATCAACTAATAATTTTTCAAAACTTAAAACCTACTTCACCCCCAAACTACACAACCGATTTTGATAAAATGTCCATGGTACCACCTGGAAAGTAAACCATTTTAAACAAAAAAAGATTTTTTTTAATCGGTGCTAGTCGGTGTCTTTGAATAATCTGTGAACATACATGAAAAAAAAAAACAAAGTATCACGACAAATTGATAACTTCTCCCTTTTTTGGAAGTCGGTTAAAAACCAAAGTTAATAAATCGATAAAAAAAATTGTGCTTTTTTACTTAAATGCTTACAAAATCAGAAATTTTTTATCAAAATGTACCCATTATACATCTTTTCTATTATAAAAAAATGTGCAACAACCTTTGTCGAAAACAACGTCACTTCTCTTAAGTCTAATTAGATATTTCTTTTTCGAGATTTTTTTACATGAAATCAGAAAAGATGCCTCGATATCGTCGAAATTCAACATTCAAATGTTAATTCAGTAATTACATCTTGTGCAATTTTCTACGAAATTTTTAGACTAGACTTTTTTTTTATTTCACGATTTAAAATGCGTTACTTAACTAGTTAAATACAATTAGTTTTGTTATTATTTTCACAACAATTTCAACCACATCAAAACACAATCTTTCTGAAGCTTTCGCCAATTAGCATAAATAAAAAGTTAGATTTTGGCAAAGTCAAACTAATTCTGTTCCACCTTGAAATGTCTTGCCTAGATTTGAAGGAAAGCTGGCTTTGTTCATCTAAATGCTAATTCTAAAGGAGATATTTCATAAATAGGTTTGAATAGGATGCTTAAAAGAGAACAATAAAAAATAAAAACACTATCATTCTTTCAACCCCTTATGAGACACACTCTTACCCGAAGCCTAAGGGGGAGTTTAGACAGTGAGGAGCGCAGCGGAGAGGATTTTTTTAGTGACACTTGAAAATAAACTTTAAACTAGTATTAGTATGTATAAACTGCAAAACACGAGTATGCTGTCGTGGCATTTTGTCGTGTTCATAGGCAATGGTGATACGGTCCTGTTATCAATTGAATTAATAAATTACTCGGGCATTTTCCTCGCTGTCTAAACTGCCCCATAGGGCTCTAATCTTATAAATAGGCGATTGGCGATGAAATGAATTTCAAATCAGATAAAATCATTTTATGATTTTCACTACTCTAAAGGTACACTTTGAAGTTAAGTGACAATGGGCAGCAACAACTGCGCGTGCCGCGCGGCAGGCGATACTAGCAGTTACTATGGTTTCTTATGAAATGAATTTAGAACCACGCGACACACGGTGCGGCAGATTGCCGCGTAGAATCGTACGCGGCAAGTGACGCGCTCTCAGTGCACTGAACTGAGCTTATCGAGCAGCACGTATCGCGTGGCAGCAAAGCTAATCGCGTGGCAGTTGCCGCTGTTGCCTACCGCTCAACTTCAAAGTGTACCTTTAGGGCTCTAATCTAATGAACAAACAGTAACGCTTGGTAAACGATGCGCGACCCGTATCGCGCGACTTCGCGTGGCATCCGCCAACTGTCCTGAAAATTCGAGTGACGCATTGATAGGTTGCTAGCCGCTACGCTTATTAATATGATTAACAATGTTGCCTACTCCCTCGATCTTCTTTACCAGCACGGAAAACAGCATTCAAATTTTTTTTGTATGTTACATTCATATTTATTGTAGCCTATGTCACCCGGACCATAATGACAAATCGATTGACATCTCATTTGTCAAAAATGGATTTACTGTTTGGATGCTACGGTGGAACACACATAGACATCCAGGATATACATACATACTTACAAACATACATAGACTTCCTGAAATCATTACCCTTCCTCTTCGCTTTGCCGTAATTAGGTAAAAATAACAATGAGATCGACACTGTTACTCAGAAATGGATCCAAGTGTCTTCAGTCAGATTGCCCAGGTTACAGCAGAGATGAGCTTTTGTTCATCTAAATGCAAATTCTAGGCTGGCAACACTGAGGTTTTGCTGCACAATTGATTTCAATTACGTCGGCTTGGCAAAATTATTTCTTCCGGTGAAATATGAAGCAGAATTTGCTTCATTGTTCATTTCTAAATAAATACTATTGTTGCAGAAGAGGATCACCTTTGCCATGTGTGGGCTTTGTTTTTGTGATACACGTGTATAAGTGTATATAAATAGGTAGGTAGTAATAAATATGGGTCATTTAATACGCACCAAAGATAAAAGATAGACCACACTAGCCACCATATGGAAAGGACCTATAGGCAAGAGAGAAAAGAGGAAAGGTTAGAGAACGATTGGTCGATGAAATTGTAAAATAAGCCGGAATGGACTGGAAAACACAGGCACAAGACAGAAAAACGTGGAACCAAATGGAGGAGGCCTCTACCCGTTAAGGGGTCCATAATTTAATTGATCACCATAATAATCTAATAACTTCATATACATTTAATTAAATATCGAATAGATATTATGATTACTAATTTTAATTTAATTTAATATTTTGGTCAAATTAAACGATTTTAAAGCAAACATGTACAATTAACTAATTATGGAATAAAAAGGCTTTTTCTTATTACTAAATATGTAACACAATAATTGTACGGTTTATGTACATTGCCTGCGCGGGGGCACGCTCAGCAGACTGTCGCCGCGCCCTATTTTATTAATTTTCAAATTAATTTGGATAATAATCTGAGAATTGTAATGCTATTTAGAATCAATAATTTAAAAACAAAGCCTTCTTCACTTTAATCAAATTTTAATTCATTTAAATTGAATAAAGCTGAATACCACACTTTTAAATAGTGGGTAGTAATGAAGAATAACGCATGCTTTAAATGCGTGTGTACCATATGTGATGAGAAAATTCGTCAAGGAGATTCGAAGTCACGTTAGCACAATTGGTAGTGCACTCACGGCGTTAACGTGAGGGACGCGGGTTCAAATCCCGCTCGAGACAAAATTTTTCATCTCATGTTTTAAATTTGGATAATAATCAGAACATTTTATTGCTGTTTAAAGTCAATAATTTATTAATTTTCATTATTTTTTTAGTACGCCACCAAGATTCTTACCGTTGCTGAGTTCTTGTAAGCCATTAACAAACATACTCGTAGGTGTACTCATTACATTTTACCATCTTTCCCATTTACTATTTGCTTACCATTTTCTTGTATTTGTATCATTTCTTATTATTGTTGTTTATTTGTGTTTTCAGCAATAAAGTTCCTCTTTGTTACTCATATTCCCCCTACGCATCTACCATTAACTTCTTATATGGACATAACCCGTACAACAATTAAGATTATGACGTCTTTATTCAAGTTACCTTTTGCGAAAATCACTTCAGCAACATCACTTGCTCTGAGAAATAGAAAACAATTGCATGTAGATACGCGGAGGTAAAATCCAACAAGAGCAGTCATATTAAATTGCTAGTAGAATCAGTTCGTGCATTGTTTAACATTTTAACTTAAGGTTAATACCGTACAAATGTGGTGTCCTCATTTAATCGTAAACAATTTGGTCCTACCACAACATTAAAATAATGGCAGACAGAAGAGAGGAATGGAGGCATCTCCACTGGCGGCCCTTCCCGACGGCTCTGTCATCAACGCGAGCATAGTTCAAAAAGCTTGTTTTTCATCCAGGGCAATGCTAGAAAAAAAAGCAAACCAAAAAGAGAGAGATAGCGCCTTAGGGAACGGTTTGCACGGTATTTAATGAAATTAGTATTATTATTAACTACCCATTGAACGAATATTAACTATTCATAGGGTCGGAAATTTCATAAAACTTGTTCCAGGATATACGTTTTTGTCAGTAAGCCTTACAAGTTTGTGGAATAATTTTTTTTTATTTAAAATTTTTATTACATTTGCGAGGTTTGTATCAAAATATTTTTTTATTTTTATAATTTATAAGTTCTTTATGTACGGTCAAAGTTCAGATAAAATTTGTGCAAAAAAGCAGATTTTTGGAGACATATACTGAACTTGTTTTTCCAAATATTCATTTTTTATTTCGATAGAAACCTAGAAATAGTACACAAGATATCTGTTAGTTCAAAAATTTTCAAGAAAGATCTGTTACAGCGCCATAATTACGTACGAGCGTTTGTATGAAAAGTAAGACGGGTAGGCTGCTCTTAAAGGGACAAATAACTACATTAAATTTTAGGAGTCCAGTGCTGCTCCCATTTAAAATATATAATTTGAAAGGTAATGAAGATTATAATTTAAAATTGTGTCTCGATAAAGCCCTAAATACACCTTGAAACTATTATGAACTACTTATAGTTTAAAGTACGAATGTGTAGCTTTTATACGCATATTAGCTAAAAATTTCTGTTTTTCGCAAATGTGAAAACCTAATTACAAGAATAATATGATATTTAATATTTTGCTAGCCCTCATGCATAAGATGAATGATTAAATTATTTTATGAGCAACCGTTGTAGTGATTGCGTCAGTCCGTCTACTTTTAAAACGAATTTCCAAAAGTGGCCACATTTAGCAGAAACGCGTGTTAAAGCTAGATAGTTAGTTACCAATGATATAATATATCGGGACAATTGAACACTGATTGAACTAAGCCTCAAAGTAAGTTCGAAACTTGTGTTATGGGATACTAACTCAACGATACTATACTTTATAACATATACATGTATAGATAAACATCCAAGACCCAGGACAATTTGAAAAAGACCATTTTCCAACTTGCCCTGACCGGGGATCGAACCCGGGAACTCTGGGTGGCGGATTAGCATGGTGACCACGCTAGTCCGCCACCCAGATGACCACGGAGGTCGTCAAATCTATCATAATATGTCCTTCCTCGCATCTCTAATTAAATGCATACCTACTACTAAGTGTGGAAAGTATGGATTTCTGTCGAATCAAACACATTATGTTAATTTAAAAAAAAAAGTGAGTGTCGTGAAACACTCTGTTGAAACGAAGCTACTTTTGTAGTAAATTATTAATTTGTGACGGAAAAAATGACGGTAAGATTTTACACTTTTTAGTATTAATTATAATTATAAATTAAACAATAAAATAAAATATTGGCGTGTGTGGACACCGAAAATCTCTGGCATACGCTCTCCCAACTGAGCTATTAACGAGATAGTCAAACTTGTGAAATTACCTTTCACTTGAATTCGTGACTGAAAATAGTGACGGAAAAATCTTACACTTGTTTTCCCCTAGCCCCAGTATCTGCCAAGTTCGTAACGTCTGAAAAGGAACTTCGTTCCAAAAAATTACATCTAAATTGTTAAGTAACTCAATAGAACTATTGTTCAATTTTTTTTTAACACGAAACAAATCGGAAACGAGTTCCAATCTTGTAGCAATACATTCCAGCCACTTGAGGCTTACGTGGCACACCACGCCACATCTTCTAAGTACAGTTACCCACATTACACATGTAACATGGCGAGGTTTTTTCAAACTCGAGGGGGAAACGGTATGGGGCGATCCGCGAGATGCCCCCCACTTATTGGGGAACGGAATTTTATCGTTTTATTGTATTCATCGTAAATAACTTATTATAGAACTTTATAATCTAGCACATTCTCTCTAGTTCTTTATAAAATATATGTGCAAAATCAGAAAGTTTACCACTAAATGGTAAATTCGTTAGCCTTTCATTTAGCTTATTTTCAGGATTTGATTTGATAGACAAAAGAACAACCCACTAGCACATTCCATAGACCGTGTTTGATTAATCGTACTCAAACAGTTGATTAATCAGCGTGTTTAAGACGAAGTGGTAGCTAAAGTGGCGCCCTCATTTGAAATAAATTGTTTAAAACTAAATATGGTAAAAATTAAAAATTTGATTTGTATAAATGTCTAGAAAGACCTTTAAACTATTTTATGAATAACCTTTGAAATTTTTACTAAAAGTCCGTCTAGTTTTAAAACTGTTTTTCTCCAAAAGTGGCCATTTTGGCGAAAAACAGTTTTAAAACAAGATGGACTACCAATATTACTTTCAAAAGTTATTCATAAAATAGTTTAAAGGTCTTTCTAGACATTTATACAAATCAAATTTTTAATTATCACCATATTTCGTATTAAACAATTTATTTCAAATGAGGGCGCCACTTAAGCTACCACTTCGTCTTAAGTCGTGAGCACGTAGTCGAAAATCGCACAGCAATGTCTCCCTTGACTTGTGGTCTCCTGTACCGTTTTGCCCCACTGCAATCTTCCTCCGTTTCATTTGCCCGATCACTTACTAGCTAAGAATTCTTTGTGATGCCAAGGCACGTACTTTCTTTCAAATGTAATTACAACTTTTCGTTTAATTTTCATCTCTCATATGTTAGAAGGTAATGAGGTAGGAAATCATATTTTGAATGGAATGAACTTCTTAGTAGTGCCGTTATAAGTAGCTTTATAATACTAGCAGAAAAATCCAATTTTTAACATAGGAGAATATATTTAAGAAGAGTGAATGGTCTTAGCGTTCTAAGTTTACCTTCCCACCCTCAAGGTGTTCAGACGACCTGACCAAGATCGGTTGAAAGACAGTTAACAATGATGATGACAGTCGGGATCAATGGGTTATACGTGCCTTCCGAAGCACGGAGGAGCTCGAGTAATTTTTATGCCACTTGTGGTCCCCCATCCTAGTACGGGCCACGCCCGGTCTCGCTTTACTTGCAAAAGCGCTAGTAATGTGCACTTTCGCTGGGATACCGAGCTTATTTTATTTATCTATTTATTATTTGAATCAGAAAAACTGTAATTCGAATGAATGGTATGTTTTTTTTATTGTTCCGTACCCAAAGGGTAAAAATGGGATCCTATTACTGAGATTCCACTGTCTACCCGTCTGTCCGTCTGTCTGTCACCGGGATGTATCTCATGAACCGTGACAGCTAGACAGTTAAATTTATTATAGATAATAATACGAACCCCTTCGTGTGTGAGTCTTACTTGCACTTGGCTGGTTATTATTATAAAAACCTTCATAAATTGCTAAAATAGCATCAGTCCTTAAAATTTAAACAAGAAATATCAAAAAAACTGTAATGTATTCAGGTTAAAAAGAGTGCAAAGTAATATAAAATCTAAGCTAAAGAAGCTTATTCTTGAAGGCAAAGTCTTTTCTTCTTTTCTCAATGTTAGGGTGTCTGGACTGTTGTAGATTGCAAAGGGACATTAGGAGAATAGACGCACTGTACCTATATTGTGCAATGCACTATTTTGTTCATCGAAATATCCATCGTCCCATGTTATCCCTGGAGATTTCCTAGAAATCTAGATAAAGCTGCTTTGATCTTACAAGCACTTACTAGATTGAATTACCTAGATCTAGTGCCTAACGGCTAGAGACATGTCTGGCTTCTCTTGAAGTCTCTTGTCGGTCATTTACGGCCTATTGTTTCGGTGGTTTGTATAGTCTGTTCTCGATTTATTAATCTTGTTTGTGGTAATCAATGTTTGAAGTAGGCGCAGGTGTAAAGCTAGTAAACTTGTATTAAAATCATAATTCCTTAATTAATGATTAAGTTCTATTTTTAGGTAATTTCTATGATAAGTTATTTTATAAGAATATTAAATATTTTAACGAAACATCTTAATCTATTTATTGATTTCGTTCTAATTTTAAAGATTCTTTTAAGTAGCTCATTAAAGAAATTACTTAAAAATAGAAGAATTTATGTCTTTTGCTCTTTTATTAATTAACTTATATCTGTAACCGCCATATTCATTAAAAAATCTGCTCAAAAATACATGATATCGATTTCAGATGTGCTTCTTCTACTTATCGAGTCGAAATGGCTCGTATTAGATATTGTTAGACCAGAACCTAGCCACGGCAACCGCCCTGTCATTAGCCACATTCAGATCTGCCTCTGTACAAGGAATCGGGCAGTTGGGACATGACAAAAGATGGTCCATGGATTGTGTTCAAAGATTCAAAGATTCAAAGATTCAAATGTTTATTCAGTAATTAGACCTTTACAGGCACTTTTACACGTCAATAAGTATAATTTATGTTACGTGTAAAGTATATTAAAATTTAATTTATTTTTTAAAGAAAAGCTACCGATACCAGCGCTTCGTAACGACCACTGCTGAGAAGAAACGCCGAAAGAAACTCATTTTCACAGTATTGGTCGCCTACTCGCCAGAAGGGCTTTGTCATATTATTATAATTGTCTTTTAATTAATAACCTGTGTGACCCCACAGTCACACAAACTGTTGCCAGAGTTCCAACCCCATTTGGCTCTGCTCTCCCGGCATCGCCCTGTACCAGATCGGAGTCTGTTTGAAGATTTCCAAACAGCCCAGGGGAGATCCTTACCAGGGGGCAGCTTCTCATCAGGTGGAATGTCAGATGTGCTGATTTATTATAATACTAGCCGATGCCCGCAGCGTTGGCCGCGTGGAATATTTTTGACAATACCACGGGAGCCTCACATTTTCCCGGAATAAAAAGTATCTAATGTGTTAATCCAGGTTATTAGCTATCTACATGCCAAGTGTCATTTCAGTCCGTTCAGACGTTTTTGCGTGAAAGAGTAACAAACATCCATCCATACATAGAAACTTTCGTGTTTATAATATAAGTAAGAAGTAAGATAAGATATAAAAAGACTGCTTCTGAAATTTGTAGCACATATACTTATATACAGGGCTTTTTTAAAATCATTGGCATCCTTTTTACTGGTATGAGACACTTTTTATATGGGACCGACTCAATCCAACCGAAAAAAAATCAGCTTTTCCATACCAAAATGTATGGAAAAGCTGATTTTTTTTAAGGATCCTACGTATTGTCAAATAGTATGTGTACGGGTCCCTGCATAGGCTCCGTACATTTAATGTATGTCAATGCTGGGATGTCAAGGATGTCAGACAAACCCGGTCGCTAAGAATATGTAGAAATCAAAAACGATCGAATCTGCCGAGTGCTTTTATTACACTAAAATTAAATGCTACTTATTTGAGTTGTCACAATGTCAGTGTACTAAATCTAGGTCGCAGCTAAGTGCTGCGTTTGTCAAAAATATTAACTATGGAAATGTTCGGCTTTGCCTGAACATACTGCCAGAAGAGCAAGAAAGAAAAACAGGAAGAATGTAAAATGTAAATAAAACTTAAATTAAAAATTCAGTATAAATGTCAAAGTTAAGTTAATGTAAAAAATATAACAATGAAATTTATAAGTACCTACTTAATGTAAATATTAAAAATCAATATAGAATTAAAAATATAAAAATATGCATGTAAAAGTAAAATTTTAAAACTGCAATAAAATATATGTGTGTCATTAAGGTTTAGGGAGGTTCTCAAATGTCACTTTTCTATTAATAGAAGGAGATGTTGCTGTGTCCACGCTCATCACAGATACACTTTTTGCACGAGATAACACTGGCTTAGCCGGCACGTTGTTGTAGACCTCTTCCGCGTTACGCACACGCTGCATCGTTGTCAGGGGGATTGGAAGCTCTCGGGCCCTGGTGCTTTCTCGACGTGATTTCCTGCATCTGAAGACTGCGTACATCAGAATACCAAGGACGATGATTGAGAGCACCGAATAAATGATTGTCAAATGAGTGGTGCCGTCATTCTGTATTTGCTGCAGATCTTGAACCTTGAGCTGCGCAATGCTCTCGCTTATCTCGTCGAATAACTTCTCGTGATTCTCTATTTTGTCGATTTCGCTATCAGATATTGGAGTGTGTATCAGCTCATTCAATGATGATGTAAATTGAGGTATCTCCGACATGTCAATTTCTGGTTGTATAACTATCTCGTTCTTGTAATCATACGGTATGTGAATCATAAATGTGTCTCCTTTCAATATGCAACCCTGACCTATATAAATGATGCCATTGCCTCGTAATTGTTTTGTTATTAGCGCACCTGGGCATAAAATGCGGACTGCGCATTCCTCGCAACACGAGAATAGCCAGGCGCCGCGCGTTTGCAATTTGATCCATTTGTCGGTGCACTGCCTTATCTCTGAACGGCAAAACGTTTGATTGTCATTGTTTGTAAATAAATTGATATTGCATAAGGACTGCTTGAAGTGGATGTTGTAAATAGGATGATTTTCATGGCATAAAAACTTGTCATTGTTGTATTTAATGCATTTTTCTATGTCAGTATCTGTCATTGGCATTATCAAATCCTTTTTGATGTTGAATGCTATGTGATTAGTTGCTGGGAAGTTATAAATAGTTTTTCCGTTGCTTGTCACTGGGAGAGATATCACTTTATGTAATTCGAATGTGTCAAGGCTTAGAAGAGGAATCTTAACTTCGATAATCATATATTTGTTTGTCATTCTAGCTTGTGCATGCAGTAGTTTATAGAGCTCTCTCACACTAACTAATTCACTTGGTAAGTGTCCCGATATAGTATGCAGTTGAGAGTTTAACTGATCAGGAGAAATTAAATGCATGTCAATTTGTCCGTGGTAGATATTAGTTACGGTGTCAAGTAGGGTTTCTTGAATACGTCTTACATTTGATATGATAACATCGGCTGAGAGTGCAGTTGCCATAACGTATATGGACTGAAAGATGTTTGCTGTCACTCTTTCGACCTTGTTCAACTCGTGGGTGATGTTATTAAGGTGTTGGTTGATGTATTCGAAATGTTGATGCATGACGGCTTCATTTCGTTTAAGGATGTTGTTCTCGGCTTCTAAGATAGACGTCTGATTCTTGAACATTGCAAGCAAATGATTTTCATTGTTTTTGACAGTTTCGATGTCCTTTTCATATTGTAATGCAAATCTATCGTCGAGTACGCCGAATAAGGAATTCGCTACGTATCCGATTCCGTTGATGAGTCCTCTTTTACTGCGATGGTGTAATGTTTTATTTACCATGAGATCGTTGTAGTGTTTTATTTCAACAAGTTCATGTTCAAACTGTGATATTATGGGCATATATGTTAACTCGTTGTTGCTTATGTTTTTGACGTGGTTAATGTAATTTTCGATGTCTGTCATACTTTGCCAATACATGGACATGTTGTAGTAGATGACCATGTTCCAGTGATCTTGAACAACTCTCATGTTTGCTATTTTGTCAAAGTACAGAGTGTTATTTTGAGTCAGTTGAGTGACGTTGCATGTTTGTTGTATAGACGGTGTTATAAATGTCATTAGAAGTAAAAGTGTAGATACTAAGAAGTTACTGGATAATTTGCCTCTCCGTGGTCTTCTGCTATATGTTCTCGTAGTAGATGGGCCCGGTATGTCATTTTCCTCCTTAGCTTGCTTGTTGTCAATAGTTTCTTTGTCATTGTTGTCATATACGGGTAATAATGTCAGTTTGATTATAGGACGCTTTAGGTATCCAGATTTGGTTTTAAGTGTCACAGCGCGAGTACGACCATCCTTTCCAGGGTGAATCTCTTCTACTTTTCCGAGTGCCCATTTTGATGGCGGCATGTTGTCTTCTTGTATGAGAACTATGTCATTTATTTTTAAATCCTCTTGAGGTTTGTTCCACTTGAATCTTTTTTGTAAGTGATGTAGGTAATCTGTAGACCATTTCTTCCAGAATGAGTTTTGCATTTGCTGTACGAGATGCCAACGAGTACGTAGGTTAGTGGGACCGTTGACATCTGATAACGGAGACGAGAGTAGTGGTGCTCCTGTCAAAAAGTGTCCTGGTGTTAAATAATCGTCGTCAATGCTTTCAGAAAGTGCAAACAAAGGTCTGGAGTTAAGGCAAGCCTCTATTTGTGTCAGTAAAGTGTAGAACTCTTCATATGTCAGTTTTTGCTCTCCGATGACGCGCTTAAGGTGAAACTTTACGCTCTTGACCGCAGCTTCCCATAAACCACCAGCTTGGGGCCACAGAGGCACGTTGCGATGGAAGGTGATGTTCATCTGGCTTATTTCGGTCAAGAACGCAGTATCTATAAATGATAGTGTTTCCTCGTATTCCTTTTTCAGTATCCGTGAGGCTCCAACGAAATTCGTACCGTTATCACAGTACAAATGCTTGGGTAATCCACGGCGTGCACACATGCGTCTGAGAGCAGCGATGAAGGCTTCCGAGCTAAGGTCCGACACTAGCTCTAGATGGACGGCTTTTGTTGCGAAACAAACAAACACGGCTATGTAGGCCTTTGATGTCTTGATGCCTCTGCCTTTACTAGACTTTACTTCCACGTATCCGGTAAAATCCACTCCAGTGTGTGTAAAACATTTTGATGGTGTCACTCTAGGCTCCGGAAGATCAGCCATTATCTGGGTTGGAGATCGAGGTGTGAATCGTCTACATTTCACACATAGTCTGATTTGCTTTTTCACTGCTCGATTTCCACCTATAATCCAGTATTGTTCTCGTAGATATGTCAGTGTCAAGGCGGGACCCCCATGTAATGTTCTCATATGTGCTTCTTCAATCAATAATTTTGTCAAAGGTGAGTCATGGGGTAATAATATCGGATGCTTGCGATTGTATGTCAAATTTGAATGCTGGAGTCTTCCACCGACTCTTAGAATTCCTTTATCATCTATAAACGGATTCAATGCCAAAATGTCACTTTTAGAACTCAGGTGTTCTCCTCTTAATAATCGTGCAAGGTCATCTTTAAAGTAGTGCAATTGAACGTTCCGTATAATCAGCTGGCGAGCGGATTGTATTTCGTCCGCCGTGAGGTGCATGCCCGGATTACGTATCATTGTATCGTCATTGTGACGTATATGTAACCCGAATCGTCGAATCCAACATATGACTCTGACGACATATGATAAGCTGCTATGCTTATTTATTAAATCTAGTATTATAGGCGATGGTGTCAATAGTACTGCATGTACATTGCTTTCCTTTATGTCAATTTTGGGTATGTCAAAAAGCTGTGTTGATTCTGGTATTTCTTCCTTCAGCCATGAAGGACCCTCCCACCACAGGGAGTGTTGCTGTAGTTGCAATGGTGTCAAGCCTCGAGTGGCGCAGTCAGCTGCATTATCTTCTGACTTTGTGTGACGCCATTGAGATGCAGGTAAAATGTCAGTGATTTGCTTAACTCGATTGGCCACAAACGCCTTCCAACGGCTAATATCCCCATGAAGCCATCCCAGAACTACCATGGAGTCGGTCCAACCATGTATTTCAATGTCAATGTTAGATGGTATTGATGTCATTATTTTCTTAAGTAATTTCGCTAGTAGTACTGCTGCAGAAAGTTCCAATCTAGGTAAAGTTTCCGGTTTCTTCTTTGGTGCTAGTTTTGTCTTGGCCGCCATGAGCCTTGTTATCTGCTTGTCATTGTCATCTGTAGTTTTAATGTAAACTGAGCACGCTAATGCTTTTTCAGAGGCATCCGAAAACCCATGTACCTGTATCTTATGTGTAGTGTCACCTATCCATCTCGGAATGTCAATATTTTCAATGCTTGTCAATTCTTTTTTAAATGTTAACCATTCTTGTAGTAGGGGCTCCTCAATGTTGTCATCCCAGCCAATGTCAGTTGCCCAAACGCGTTGAAATAATATTTTGGCCTTGATGATAACTGGAGATAGCCATCCTTAGGGATCAAATATTTTAGACATGTCAGATAGCATCATGCGTTTGGTATAGTTTGTCAATTGAATGTCAGGTTTTATGTCAATTTGCAATATGTTTTTAAACTTAAATATGTCAGTAAATGGATCCCAGTGAAGTCCTAATGCTTTCATTGAGTCCGCGTGTTTTAAATCTACAACAGAGGGGTTAAGTTGATCGGGCGATAAATGTTCTAGTAATTCACGTGTGTTACTCGACCACTTTCTCAAGTTCATTCCCGCTCCGCGTAACATGTCAATTAGTTGCAACTGCGTCTCCTTTGCAGTTTGGCAGTTGTTATCGCCTGCTAAGATATCGTCAACGTAGAGATTATGCTGTAAAACCTTGGATGCCAATGGGTATTTTTCTGTTTCGTCGATTGCTAACTGCTGCATCGTTCTCATTGCAAGAAATGGTGCAGCTTTCGTTCCATATGTCACTGTGCAAAGCTGGTACTCCTGGAGATTTCCTGCTTCATCTCGCCACATGATCTTTTGTAAATGTTGGTGTTCTTCTCCGAGTAAAATGGTTCTAAACATTTTCTCACAATCGGCTGAGTAAACGTAGCGAAATGTTCTCCAGTTAATAAGCAAGCTCTGTATGTCATGATGCAATTTTCTCCCACATTCCATCAGGTCATTAAGACTGTAACCCGATTTTGTCTTCGAGGAGGCATTAAAAACTACCCTCAGTTTAGTAGTAGTTGAATCTTCCTTATAGACTCCATGATGTGGCATAAAAAAGCTAGGTTCTTTTTGTGTAGTACATTTCCGCATATGTCCGAGGGAAAGGTATTCCTGCATGAAATTATGATACTGCTCGCTAAGTTGTTTATTTTTATCTAGCCTGTTTTCTAATTGTTTCAATTGGGCTACCGCTTTGGGTTTGGATGGACCAAGATGCTGTTCATAATTGTCAATCATCGGGTAGAGTACTTCGTATCTACCGTCAGGCAATCTTCGCGTCGTAGAAACGTAAAATTGCTCGCAATACTGCTCTTGTGGTGTCAAATTACAATTGTTTTCTGTCACTTCTTCCATCTCCCAGAATCGGGACATGTCTTCATCGTGATTTGTCAAAACGTGGCAATTATATGTGGTGGTGTGACTTCCCGAGATTATCCAACCAAGGGCCGTCTGCTGTGCTATAGGCTGAGATGCAGAACCTTTCAATAAACCTTCCATTATAATAATTGAATAAACCTTAACGTCCAGAAGTATGTCAATAGGTTTTGAAATGTGATACTCTGGGTCAGCTAACTGTAAGTTACGAAGATGGTTGTAATTTTTCTTGTCAAATGTCAAGTTGGGTAGGTTATTTATTACTCTAGACATAACGAGCGCTTCTGTAAAGAACGTGTAATCGTCATGAATAGATTTGCATTTCAAAGTGACCTTCCCTTTGCCCTTCTTTGGAGTGATACCTACTCCACATATCGATGCATTAATGTGTTCTCGAGGCAGCCCTAAACGCTGTACTGCATTTTCCGTAATTAGAGTCACCTGAGAACCCTGATCTAACAGGGCTCGCAATGTCATATACGTCCCGTCGGCCGCCTGCACCCTTAATTGAACAGTGGTAAGAAGTATTTCGTCACTATCATTGTCAACGTGATTCACATTTTTCTGCTGAGAAGTAAATGACCTGGCCGATGAGTTCAATGAGCTCGATGTTGCAATTTGGTTGCTACCTAAAATATCGTGCAATAATGTGTTATGCGAATTATTGCAGATTTTACAACGTTTTGTCGAATTGCATTGGTTCAGTTCATGAGTGTATAAGCAATTTCTACATATTTTATTGTTTGAAATGAACTTTAACTTCGCATCAGCTGTCATGGTTTCAAATTTCTTGCATTGGTACAACGCATGATAAGTATTGCACAATGGACACGTAATTGCTCTATACGAAGTTTGGTATGCTCTATTAGGATAATGCTGTTTATCTTTATCTTGTCGAAAATATAGTTTATGCTGCGGCTTCGTAGAAGATGCTTGATAATTCTGAATCCTAGTATCTTCTTTCTTCTTGATCGGTTCTAATGCTGTAAACTTTGCTTCTAAAAATGATAAAAATTCCTCAAGTGTTGCTAACTCTCGTGGCGCTCTGCGGGATTCTTGATAATCTCTGTATGTTTCGGTATCCAATTTCTTGCTAAGGAGATGAACAATAATCGGATCCCATGTCTTTGTGTCAACTCCCAGATTTTTTATTGCATGCAAACATTCAATGCTAGTGTCATGTAAACGTTTTATCTCAAAGGAAGTTTGCCTTTGAAGATTATGTTGATTTAAAAATATTTCCATTTGTTTAGAGAAAAGAAGCTGCAAATTATTATAACGTTGGTACAGGATGTCCCACGCGGTGTCATAGTTGTTGGCCGAGATGTGAAGATGCTGGATGAGTCTTTCTGCTTCTCCTTTGAGTTTTGCCTTCAAGTGTTGCATTTTCTGTGTTTTAGACAAGCTGGTATTATTATGTATAGTCTCCTTGAAGAGGTCCAGAAAGGTAGGCCATTGAGAATAATCTCCCGAAAAAATCGGAATGGACACCCGCGGCGTGGAGTCCTTAAGATGTGCTGTAGATGAAATCTTCCTATTAAGTTGCCTTTTGATGTCACGATATTTTCTTTCAGTTTCTGTGTATTCCATCTCATATATCGTGTCAGACGTTCCTAAGAGATTGTCTATCTGCCAATGTAATTTGTCAATCTGTTCCCATCGGTACTGCAAATTCTTCAACTCGTCATCCAATTCCCACTTCTCTTCAATGTCATCCACTTCGCAATTACTTATCTGTCTACGCATGGCCTTAAAATTAGTACGCTGTTGACTCAAAAGATCTTTAAGTTTAGCGTCAGGTTGCATGGTCACACTGTCAGTTTGAGCCGTATTGTCAGTAGCTGATGTCGAGCCTGATGTCGAAGAATGTTTAATCGGAAAAGATGCTATAATATCCCTAGTTCCAACATAGTAATCGTACACTTGCTGATACATATTTTTAGTAAAATATTCATGAGATTTGTCAAGATAAAGTTTTAGTTGGTTGTGATTGGAGTCAAAATCTTTCCAATAGTCGTCAAGTAATTCTAATCTCTGCTGAATGTAGTCAGCAGTCTTCCTATCAGAAGAATCTTTTTTAAAGTTGGTATTAATTTTTTCCAAACTTTTAATGATGTCATCTTGGCGTTTAATTATGGTATCCATGATGTCAAAAAAAAATAATGCAAAAAGCAATACAAGAAAAAAATGAAACGATCTTACTTGTATGCCGATGTCAAGCTTACGCTGCTGTCAGTTGAAGCACGGTCCTTAGGCCACGTAGCTCCAATGCTATGCTAGATAATGTAATGTCAAGACTCCTGTGCACCAAAGGGAGCCTGTGTTCTGGCTGCTATGTCCATACACTATGTCAATGTCACAAACTGTTTTTATCACTGTAGGATAACGTTTTACATTGCAATGTCACTAGAGTTATTCCGCAACACGAAATTTAACTCACAAATGTCAATGTACTGTACGTACGATGTCAACGTGGAATGTTCACCACTGTCACTGGTTCACCTCACCCGCGAATGATCCTGCTTAAACCACCACGCGCGTAAGGTCAAAGCTTTCGAAGGACCAAAATGTACGGGTCCCTGCATAGGCTCCGTACATTTAATGTATGTCAATGCTGGGATGTCAAGGATGTCAGACAAACCCGGTCGCTAAGAATATGTAGAAATCAAAAACGATCGAATCTGCCGAGTGCTTTTATTACACTAAAATTAAATGCTACTTATTTGAGTTGTCACAATGTCAGTGTACTAAATCTAGGTCGCAGCTAAGTGCTGCGTTTGTCAAAAATATTAACTATGGAAATGTTCGGCTTTGCCTGAACAGTATGGAACAGCGGTTTTTTTTCGGTTGGATTGAGTTGGTCCCATACAAAATGTTGCTCATATTCATGAGTACTTTCACCAGTAGAAAGGATGCCAGTGATTTAAAAAACACCCTGTATACTGAAAGATAAGAATCTATTTAAGATGTTATTAATTTTGCTTAATCCTTAAACTGTTTTTTATGGCAGATTAAAATAATAGATTGTGCTACAAGGGGAAAAGGTAATATTTTGAAGGCGAGGGCGCTACTTTGAATCCTGAGTAAAGCGATAGATTCATGAATATCGCTCGAGATAAAAATATTACCGTACCCGAGTAGCACGCTCTACTTTTCATTTCCGTCTAAAAGACATACTAGAAAATACAAAATAGAGTATATAGAACGTTAGAGCACCTACAAAACCTAATCAGACTTCAACCGACAATTGAATACTAACCTTTGTTTGGTGTCGTTTTTATTCAGTAAATACTAAGAAATATGTTTTCGTAGACCACCAACTTCCGAGTTTACTCATAATTTTGTTCGCGTGGTCCTTCATATCTTTTTATTTTATAAGTAAACTTAAATTGATACCTATTCACTATCGGCTTTAACTTCCAAAAAAGTTTTCACATTAACACAAATAATTACATGGTAATTAATACAAATAATCTAAAAATTCTGTAATTACTTGAATCAAAGATAAAAATTGCGCTTTTTTAATTATACTTATTTCTTTTTCCGAAGCGAAGAACCTAAAAACGTTGACGACGAAATGTATTACAAATTGGAAAAATAACGACGAAAATATATTTTTTTTGTACTGCCAATATTATTTTTGATTCTTCATAGATTACTCTCGTGTTCCGTTTTCAAATTGGTTTTAATCCCGAGAAAATCAGCAGCAACTTTAGCTCCAAAAGTTTTGGGATGAAAACATCGTTTTTCGAGTAGATGAAAAATAATATTTATACCTATTTGATTAATTGGTCACTGCAACAATATTCAAGAAATTAATTTTTTTTTGAATGAGTGATAAATTAATCCACTAACAAATATTAAGTAGTGATATCAAGTTTAATTAATTAATAACTGCGCAATCTCTTCGACCCTCCGGGAAATCCAATAAAATAAATATAAATCTGTTAGCATAAAAAAAAAGCTCTCCTTTGCACGGAACCATTACGGAAATGGTTTTTCACGTGGATATATTTTTAAGAGATTACTGCATGGCGTCGAAACTCCCATTTGCCTTCAAATCTTTTAATCAGACTTTTTTTAAACCCCTAAAAAAGAGTAGAAGATACAAGATTGACGCTAATCTTTCGGTTTGACGGTCTATGGTATCGTACCGCTCGAACGTATGGACCGATTTCGATGCAGTTTTTTTTACATAAAAGCAAGTTCTCTTGCGATATTATTCTAAGCTATGTTTAAAACATATTTTTACTGTTTTATTATATGTATTAATTGTATAATTATTAACATTATTAAAACAAAACAGTAAAAAAAAGTAATTTACAAAAAATGTCTGTCTGTTTGTCTGTTTGTACACGCTAATCTCCGAAATTACCGGACGGATATCAATGAAACTTTTTTGTTCTATAGCAATTAAGCCTGGTAGGTATAAAAGATTTTAGAAAATGGAAAGTCTGATGCGAAACCATAGTGGTCCAACTAAACTATAAGAAATATAAAAATGACGCCATGGCAAAATTTGGTTGGCCTGATGAGCATATTTTGTTGAGGTATAAAAAGATCTGGAACAGCTGATGCAGAACTAAAGTCCACGCAAACAAAGTCCCAGGCATCAGGTATTGTATTGATAAATATAAAAAAAAATAATTTTTTATATTCTCCCTACCTAGACAAAGAACAATTTGTATGACTATTTTCCAACTTGCCCCATCTGGAAATCAAACCCGGAACCTCCGATTGACGGACTGGCGTGTTAAACAATACGCCACGAAGATCATTTAAAGGTAAAGGTTGTAAAGACAGCAGTCTAAAACCGTCTTTACCTATAACCAGAACCGAAATACCTTTCAGCCAAGAATCCTTTGTGTTCGAGTAAATATTTGAAGAATTTCTTTGAGCTCTAATTGTCTTGTTTGATTTTCCCTAGCTCCAAACCTCAATTCATTTCCGTAGTCATTTTACTACATAATTATGTTGATATTGTAGTAAGAATTGTAATATTTTCTGTTATTTCTATACAAATATATACACATCAAAAAGCGTCAGTAATGATTTACATAACATGTAAGTACGTACATTTTTCTGGTTTCATATTGATAAAGTTACATTTTGTATTTTTTTCTCCTTTATTATATACGCCTCCTTAAGTATGAATTTACTGTTATTTATCAGAATAAGTACATAATAATAAATACTAACATACAAAATTGTAAAGAAAGATATTCCTGTTTATACTTAAAATCATATTTAATTGTTCTTTGGTAGTTACGCAAGAGAGAAATAATAAACGTAAATTGTACTAGCTGCTCATGCCTGCGCAGATCGTTAAAGCCGATCGAAGAAATGGGCAACAATCCAAATCATGTTAATAGGCAATGCGGCTATCACTATTTTTATACCTGTTTACCTACATGCCCGGGTCTTATAAATTAAAATTATTTATCAAGTAAATGCGCAACATTTTATTTCGGTCATTTACAATAATTAAACTTAAACTAAGACAACTGATTTTATGTTGTGTGTGTAATGATTTTGTCACAAACGGGACCTATCGAAATACTTCACAAAAAATTAAAAATACGAGCGTTAAGAGGGACTGAGTTATATGGTGCACTTGAAGTAGGCAAAAAAATTGAAAGGATCGAGTAACAAGTGTTAACGGCGTCTAAATGTCGGCATAACTTGTATTATTCATAATTTTATGATAAACATATCGCTGATATATAACTATCTTTCCTCGGGATTAAGACGTGATAACGTATTTTCTGCATGAAACATGATTTTTTTTGTAATTTCATTATCGTCACCGCTTTGGCTTAATTTATTATTTCCATCAAACGCTTGCTACGCTTGAAAATGTTCATAATAAAATACTCCAAGCATGTAATCCAAACAAACGAGCGACGGTTCTTTAAATATATGTCACCATTTGGACCCCAAATTGTCGTTGTGGTCAAAACACAAGTGTTAATGGGTTTAATGGTTACGGTAAACACTTGAGTGCACTCCGGAGAAGCTGCTATTTTCTGTTAAAATATTACCCTTTTAGGATTACTCGCACGAAAGTCGCAACTGCGAGCAAAGAGCTATTATGTACCAAAGTACTAGAGTAGACACTACATATGACTGTTTTTTAATCGACATCCAAAAAAAATCAATCAGAATGTATATTTTTTTATGTATGTTTCCCGATTATTCGCACGCCTGGACCAACCATCATCACACCTGGATGACATCGCCTTCTTTTCGCCATAGTTCAGGAGACGAGTCTTCAATTCCAGAAAATACAGATAGCGAACGTAGCCACGTCTTTCTACACACGCGCCTCGTCCTGTGTCGTATTAACATCGGTTGCGTAGTTTGGCGTGGAAGTAGGTTTTTAGTTTTGAAAAAATATTTCCGTTTGATTGTAGCTATCTCCATAAACTTGTTATATTGTTATAGTTTAGTATTTATTTACAAGTATTAATTTTAAATAGTTTGAATTTGGTTTTCTGTTTTGTGTCTTCTGTATATTGTACCCACTCTAACCCTGTGTTGTAAATCATCCTCATACTTCAAGGTTGACTGGAAGAGATCCCTATGAGGGATAAGTCCGCCTTTGTACTGTTCTCTCATTTTAACCTATATTTTTGTCCTGTGTTTATGTACAATAAAGATTTTATAAACAAAAAACTTCAGTTAGTCACTTGCTGACTCTTATGCGTCTAGTACTTTTGACAGTTTAAAATTGAAAACCATACAAAAACACGGTACATTAATATAATTAAAAATGCATTTATGTATGTCTTAAGATACTGATAAGATATTTGAACAGTGGCCATGCCAATGTTTGAGATAACTGATCTATATATTCTATGTCAATGGCGGCGAGTGATGTTTTAGCTAATGCATGGCCGCTTTAGCTGTTAAAACGTGAAATCGGATATGGTTTATGGTGATAGAAAATTATGTGTTATAAAAATGTGTTGTGATTTTTTTGCGTGATTTTAAAATGGAGGTAATTTTTTGCCGTAATATGGAAATGTTATCGAAAACAAAATGTAATAAAATGTGTTTAGCTTTGTTTTTTTTTTCGTGTGTGTGTAATGAAATCAAAGTTTAAATTTTATATAATACGGGCAGCGAACTATATGTAAGTAAAATTAATTAGTATTTAAGCATAATCAAATCTAAAAAAAACGGCCAAAAGCCTGTCGGACTCGCGCACAAAGGTTTCCGTTCCAAAATCTATTAAAAAAATCACTTTTGTTGTATGGGAGCTCCACTTAAATATTTATTTAATTCTGTTTTTAGGGTTCCATAGTAAACAAGGAACCCTTATAGTTTCGCCATGTCTGTCTGTCTGTCTATCCGTCCGCGGTTTTATTTAGCGACTATAAGTACTAGAAAGCTGTGATTTGGCATGAATATGTATAGTAATTAGGCGGAAAAAGTGGTAACATAAAACACTAAAAAAAAATTATGGGGTAGCTCCCATACAAGTAAAGTGAAAAGTCAATTCTTTCAAAAATATAATGAGCATGTGAAAACCGTTTTTCGATTTAGGGATCTGTTTCTGAAATATTTGGATTTAAAGTGAAAATTTTTGTTAGAGTCAAGTGTCCCCCCCTCTATCTGCTAAACGGTTACATATAGACACGTGAAAAATTCACTAGTTTAGTATATATAACAAAATTTAAAGGAAAACTATCAGAGCTAAGAAGGGTTTATAAATTAAAAAGTTATAGGCGATCAACTTATAAATTGTACTTGGTAAAGGAAAAGTGCATACAAATTCAATAGAAAATTAGTTTTTAGACGTTTTTAGTGGCATGAACTCAAAGTTGGCGTTCTTAACTACGGAACCCTAAACTGAACGTAGCCCGGCACGCACTTGGCCAATTATTAGTATTTGTTGTTATAGCAGCAACAGGAATACATCATCTGTGAAAATTTCAACTGTCTTGCTATCAAGGTTCATGAGATACAGCCTGGTGACAAACAGACAGCGGAGTTTTGGGTTCCCGTTTTTACCCTTCGGGTACGGAACCCTAAAAATGGGTCCATAAAAGGTATTTCATTGTTAGAAGCATTTATTTAACTTGCAATGTATTTTGTATGTATGTATGTTTGTTTAGATCCAATCTTGCAACTCAATTTTCAACTTGTTATCCTTAACCGATTAAGCTGAAATTTTGCATAACTATGTAAGTCTTATGTCAATACAATATTATGGAGTCAATGATCTGTTCTGATGATGGAGCCGAAAAATATTTGACGGAAATCAAATAAAACAACAATGTCATTGAGTAGGACTCGTTTTATTAGACTTCTTAAGCACTTGGCATACTATTCATATTTGGAGTACTATTCAAATAGGGCGCCAAACTAAATCTGAAATTTACAAAAGTTATTGAGAGTAAGAGAATAAAGAAAACCACCGGGTGGATAAAAAAAATCAGCCGGACTTTTGGGTGTGGCGCGTTGTGTTCCACAAAGAAAGTATTTATCGAAATATTCCCGAAACAAATAAATTCAGTCAGTACTTATCATAGCAATATTGATCTGAGATTAATTTAAATAGTATTTTGTGTGGTGAGCAGATAAGGGGTAAGTTACTGCTTTTCTCAAAGTCACAATGAATTGGAAGTTAGATGTTCCAATTTAGGTGATGGAACCACTGTAGTGTTCTGTATCCAACTGTTGTTGTCTCGTGCACACGGGTAGTCAAACGTCAGTTGCGTGCGAGCCGTCGGCGAGAGCGGACGACGTTTCGATGCTGGTGTGTGACCGAGACAACATCAGTTGGATACAGAACACTACAACCACAAGTTTTATTTTTTTAGCCTGGTAACGCCCTTTTATGGAGGATTAAAATAACAAATAAACATTTATCAATTGAGAAACAGTTAGCCGTGGCAGGTTTCGGAAGGGTTCCCGTCAGCAAAAAAAAACTCTCCTGGCGCCCGCTTCAATTTAGGATTAGGTTTAGGCTAAGTTAGGCATAATTGGTTATAAAAAACTAATTGGCCAAGTGCGTGTCGAGTCACGCGCGGTAGGGTTCCGTAGGTACGAACGCCAACTTTGTGTTCATGCCACTAAAAACGTCTAAAAACTAATTTTCTATTGACTTTGTATGAAATTTTCCTTTTCTGAGTACATTTTACAAGTTAATCGTCTATAACTATTTAATTTTAAAACTCTACTAAGCTCTGATAGTTTTCCTTTAAATTTCGTTATGAATTCTTTAGCTGTGAATTTTTTTACGTGTCCATTTATAACCGTTAACCGCAGATAGAAGGGGAAGGGACACTTGACTCCAACTTTTTTCACTTTAAAAGCAAATATTTCAGATACGGGTCCCAAAATAAAAAAACGGTGTTCTCAAACTAACAATATTTTTAAAAGTTCTATTTAACGATACCCATACACACACATATATATATATATAAATTCATCCCAAGTTACAGCTTTCTAGTACTTATAGTTGCTGAATAAGACCGCGGACGGACAGACAGACAGACAGACATGGCAAAACTATAAGGGTTCCTTGTTTACTACGGAACCCTAAAAATGTGTGCTATTGCTATCAAAATATGGATATGACTAAAAGTTCCGGTATTTCTCGAGAATCTAATTGGTACTAAGTAAATAAAATAATCATAATTATGTGATTTCAAGATAAGTATATTTTTTTCGATTAAAATATATCCTAAATCACATACCTAATTATGATTGTTTTATTTATAGATTATATAGTTCTATCCATACTTATGATAGCAATAGCATCCGTGTTTCCGATCTCTGCTGATCACGAAGTCGGTAGGTGGTCGATGGAACTCAGTAATAAAACGACGCGACTCTTTTGAAGTTGAGCTTATTTAATGAATTAAGCTCAAACTACAAACTACACTACACTAAGTACTTATTAAGACTAATGAGTCTTAATAAGTACTTTGGCCTAACAATAAAAACATGTACACAAAAGGTATTCTTTTTTTCAAAAAACGTATTTTTGGTCAATCAGGATATAAATTAATTCATTAACATTGATGTAATTCTTCCTCAAACACGTCAATTCAGCAATTCCTTAGAACCGTTCAAGATAATCCAAGATAAGCAAAATTGAAACATTGAACTCGATTCATTAAAAGGAAAGGTCTTTGGAAACTATTGATTGCATCTCTTTCGAAGCAAATTGAAGTTTCTTCAATCAGACTGAATAATTTCATTTCTCAGTGATCTCGTCGGAGATAAGTTATTGGAAATCTAGGTAGACTGCGTCACAAATCTTTCCAATGATATAAATCAATATAAGTTTATTGAAATGAATACTCGTATGCTAATTGGATCGGTGGAAACACGACGCAGACCCTATTGCATGTTAAGCAAACCTGGGCGTGGTCGCACTTGGATGGGCCACCATAAACGGTATACAACAATCTTAACCTCCTTTATGCTTCTTAAGGCACATCCCCGGCTTTCAAGCCTATCTTTGGATAGCTGCTGCCCGAATGCATCATTTTCGACAACACTTTATTTTTAATAATTATTCATATATTTCGCGCGATCATAGTTGCCGCCAAACTGCACGGCAGCCTAATCTGCCGGAACATTTAATTTTTTAAACTTACTTACGTAAAAAATTCTGAACTTTATTTCCAGTTGCGGGATTGATACGTTATACTGTTTCACGTATATAATGATCCACAGTGAAATATTTCCAAAAGTAAACATAAGATATGAATGAAATGCGAATAACTTTCGTGGTAGATTTTAAAACGTACGTATCTCATTAAAAAACCAATTGTTATGCACATAAGTGCCTTTACTTACTTGTTGTCAGTAAAATATATGTAACAAATTTTCACAAAAGCACTAGACAACTTAAAGATAATTTGGAAAAATTATTGATTTATTTAAGTTGAAACATCGATTACTGATAGTAAGATTGTTAAAATTATAAATATTACTTTTAAACAAAGCAAAAAAGACAATAACATCAAAGGTAACCATGAAATCTTTCCCATATGTGCGCCAACGATGATTTGATTAATCTCATTACATAACCCGAAACGCATGCCTTGGTCCCATCTGCTCCCAAAATAATCCACCGAACAGATTCCGGACACTTTTGCTCATACAAATGAGTGCGACACCGAATACCAATCAGTTCGACACTTTCGGAGAGGAATGAATGAACGAACAAATCGCGGCCCGCATTCGATACCCTTTGAAATATTGATGACGGATCTGCCCATGGGAACGATTATCGAACCCGATCCCGTCGCGTTGTATCGAGCATTCGCTACTGTCGATGTCCGGACAATTTTAGAAGTTTTTATTGCTGCGCCCAAAGAGACTACACTCTCAACACTGATTTGCGTGCGGGCTTGTGACAATTACTCTTACCACATCGATATAAGGTTGAAGTTGAATTGTTATGAATAGCGAACTCTGTTAAATTTTGCTTTATGCAATCATCGGGTATGTAAACGAGTGTCCCGCTCGTTTTATGACCCGTGACAGATCGGAATTGACAATTGAGTTAACGAATGATAAAACGAATATGAATTTTTATTTTATTTTAAATTATTTGTGTAAGTTATAACTGAAGACGACTTATACTTTGAGAGCAGTAATTTATTTAAAAATTTGTGCAATTCATAATTAAAAAATGAAATTTATATTTTACCACGACAAACTTAGGTTTAACATAATACTAGCTTTTTGGGCGTTGCGTGGGCTGCCCGCGGTTTTTTGTGCAGCTGTTGAGATTAACTGTGGTTTGTTTCCAGTTAAGGAAATGGGTAAAAACTGCAATCAGTTGAGGAAACATGAAAAAATAGGTAGATGGCTATCTTGGATCCAAAATCTAAATCTAGTCTCAAGTTAGAAAATTACAGATCCCTGGAATGTTCCGTAGGGCGTGATGAAAGAATTATTTCTTCCGCAAACGAAAAACTTTAAAATAAAATCAATAAAATCACTTGCAGTTGAATACTGGTCGCCATCTTGAAAAATTAAGAAAAAAAAAACGCTCAGCGCAAAATATACTAAGCTTATTTTAATGGTAGAGTTGGTCCGTGATACGAAACAACTATACACAAGAACCAAAATAATAAATTCTTTAGATACAATTGCTAAGCAAAATAAGATAAACTCATCCTTTCAATAGTTTTATTAATCAGTACCTATATTTTATAAAAATCCTTAAATAATTAACACAAATCCTTAGATACCTAGTTAACGCTCGGCTAAGAATGTGCCTGTTTCATTTAAAAATATCTTCGGAAAGCAATGTCTTACACATTCCAGTAAAAAATCCATTTGTTTAGAAGCAGTTAGGGGAAAAACAGCAAGTGTAAAAAGCTACTCTACTTTTATAATATCAGAACTTTCCGAATTCCCAGTAGCATTAACGAGAAAAGAGGAAGAAGAGAGCTAACTTGCCAACTTCAAAATTCCCCGCACATTTTTTCGGAACATTTCTCGGCGCCACTACAAATTGGGTGGCTGTAGCTTCAAATTGACCGTTTAATTGGCACGTCCTAGATCTGAGTCCTCAATTTATTTATGACGAATTTCTCCTCAATAACTGCAAGCCAAACTGTTCTAACTTGGATAACTTCAGATTTCACTGACATCAAGGATGGATCCAGCAGTAGGAGCCAAGAGGGTTAGTGTATAATTGGGTGTATTGACTGAATTTCACTGGATGTTATGTAAAGAAATAGTACAGCAAGTGAACCCAAATGTGTAGTTTCTTTTTTAATTATCTTTTTGTATGCAAGTGGCTATCTGAGAATAGTTTTGGTCCATCCAGAGGTCGGAATTAGGTACAGTTATTTATGTACTTGCATCAAAATGTTGATATTAATATGGATCTACCCGGGATTTCTAATGGACATTCCCATGTTGCCAACAATATTACAAATAAATAATCATAAAACAAAGATAATACAATTTTTATAAGTATTTAAATTAGTTTTAACATATTGGCAACGTCGCGCGTGCATTGGGTTAAATTGTGTAGAAGTAAATAACTTTTTTTTAAGAAATCACAGGATTTTTCTGCTCTTTAAAATTAATCCGGGGATTTGAGGCATATCCACTTTATTCTTTCGCTGTATGAAATCAGTGTAAGTACATAAATAACTCTACTTAATTCCGATCTCTGGTAATATCTTTTCTAACAGAAGTCTATGTCGGTACATTTTTTCGGTGATATTGTATTAAAAATATGCAGAAAATGACTATTTTTTGGCAGAGAAAATAAAATGGTTTGCCATTGCCTTTACCATTTCACTCACTAGTCATCCAAGTAGTCATTAGTGTGAAGTTTTTTTTTATAGTTTTTCGCTTCAACGGTAGTAGAGGGTATTACTTGAAAATAACCGTACATAAATAAAAGCTCAGAATAATGCCTCATAAAGGCACAGTCAGTAATAAAACCACTACATCACCACCGCTTTTTCGAAGAATTCTATTTAGAACATAAATTGCATATTTTTTACAACTAATTAGACAAAGGAATGGGAGCAAGAAAGGCAAGTGTTCTTATTTCTAAAGCCAAAGTTAAAAATATTGAAAATTGACGCCTTTCGGTTGATTTGCTTTTTGATATAATATTTTTAGCTATCCTAAAGGATTTTATTTAAAAAAAAAAACACAAATACTTAAGAACATTTGAGGTTTTAATCTATAAATGTAATTTTAACATTAATTAAATAAACTAAACAGCAATTTTAAACAATTTACTAATAATTAAACCGAAATATTACTGACTTGCAAAACAAGTAAAATACAAGATAGATTTCACCAAGATGTTATCCGTATGGCGGTTGAGCAGCAAATGGGCCCGTTCACGGTCGAGCCACGATATTTAAAGGGACGGTGTGGCCATCAGGCAAAAAATATGAAACTTAGCTTATAATATTGTAAAAAGTAAATCAAATCAACCGACGGTCATTGGTTTTCAACAGTTTCGTTGTACAGTCAATCGTTAAAGAAAAATTTGTCACCACTATAGTGGTTACCAATTATATATAATTGGTTTCTCCCCCCACTAAAAGGGTAAATGACTATCTCCGCCCGAGACTGACATAGTAATTCACGTTAACTTGTTATTTCGGTTAACGTTGCTCTGCATATATTATAAGTTCCAAGTCTGCCTCGAAATATTATTCGGAGGTAATTTAATTAAGATCGTATCAGATCTGGTAAGTTATGTACCAAAATTACTTTTGATGTTTGCCGTAATTTCTATTTACTTTGCTGAGGAAATTATTATGCGAATATTCTGAAGAATGGATTTATTAAGGGATGATGAAAATTTTAATATGCTGTTATGAGTTTTATTAGAAATCCATACTTATTTTGACTGAAATCCTCCGACACATAAATAAACATTTCAGTCTTAAATTTATAAGAAATTTGTCCTCTTAAATTAGTCATGTAGTGAATATGCTATCAATTTAAAGAGTGCAAATGCTTTTTGCAATTTACAGAAAAATAGGGCTTTTTAAATTAGTAGCGCTTATATACTCGTACTTACCTGATTCAAGAATATTTGGAAACCATCTATATACTCATTATATATTTGCAAAATTACTGAGGTGGTTTCAATATGACTTCAAATTAAAACAATTCTTAGGAAAGTTTTACATGTCAAAATTTCATAGCCATGCAAGCTAAGGCAGAAATAATTTTGATTTTCTAGCTATTTCGTTTACTTGTAATAAACAGATATGGATACCCAGTCAATCAACAATCATGGCATTTTAACTTATAGCTTAATCTTTAAGTTTCAAAAGAAAACGTATATTTTTTTTACAAATTTCTTACATTGACATTTTAACTGACTCAAATATCACGAACTCATTTCAATGCTCTTCTGCCACAATAAACAAAAATGAAAAATCCTTCATCAGCACCCGTAATCCCGAAAAATCTGCATTAAAATTAACGGTCGCTACCCTCCTCAGGGCTCTTCATATTGGAAAAAAGGTGTATAATAGATGCGTCGGCTTCCACAATAAATTGGCCAGACCTGGTTTGAACTGGCACAAATTAAAAAGATCACAGAAGCACAGGTATAGTACTTCAGAGAAGCGGATTATCATTTATGTCTACACTACTACAAACGAAGCTATACATCCGTGCACATGACAATGTGTGTGTGTTCGCTCTCAGCTGCCCGCTCAACATCCTGGACACGGCGAGAACGGGGAACGGGGATACATATTGCACGGGACCTTTGAAGATTCGGCACAAAAACGGGAAGGAGCACCCCGGACTCCAAAGCAGCGTAGCTAATGATACAACTAGGAACGCGCTCAGATGTCAAGTTTATTTGATAGCAAATTTATAAAACACCTGATTGTCAAGAAAATCATCTAGTATTATCATCGGAATTACTGAAGTCATATCGGTAGTCATCATTAGATGGATATCCCTAGCGCCATCTTTCACTTTAAAACGTTTTAAGCGTTAACATCAACAACTTTCAAACGGCTCAATCGATTTTCATCAAACATAGCTCAGGACTACAGCAAGGGAACTTGCTTTTACATAAAAAAAAACCGCATCGAAATCGGTTCAACCGTTCGAGTGCTACGATGCCACAGACAGACACACAGACAAATATTAGCATCAAACTTATAACACCTCCTGTTTTGTCGGAGGTTAAAAAGAAGGTTTCGAGACACATACGTATACTTTAAGACAGTAAAAAAGTTTTTTTTTTGCTTCATCATCCATACAAGCCAGATAGGAATGGTTGTTTTCACTATGAAGTCTGTCGTCTTATACTTACGACTTACTTTTTCCATATGACTATGTGCACACTTTTTTGCCGTACCCAATGCCGTTGGCAGACGAAGAGACTCAAAGACACTTCTTAGTAAATCAATTTAACTACTATACTTGGGGTGATTTATTTATCCCTACTAAAGGCTATTTTAGACTATGGTGTTTTAAATGAAGATAGAAGTACTAGCCAGTACCTACCTACTATAAAAGTATTTTATTTTATTTATTTTTTAGTTACGAAAGTAATTTTATTTCAAATCAAATCAAATGTATTTTTTTGCATTAAATATGGTATAATACAGGTCACAACAATTTGTAGGTGCGCATATTTAGCCAAAGTACAATGGCATGCAAAACAATGATTTAACATACCTTTTAAATATTAACACGAAATTGCAATTGACAATCAATACCTTATAGTTCAAAGATAACTTGGAATAAGACACACTCATAAACATTTTTAAGAAGTAAAAAGAAAAACCTATATTCCGAAGCTAAGTTTTGTAATTTCGTTAGTTTATGCAGCTGGCTCGTACTGGGACGTAATTGGCAGGTGACCGGTTCGATTATTCAATCTGGGCATTGATGAATTAAATCGCACTTGCGTCTGCATTATAGATGTAGTGGTCGATATGCCTGCGGCTTAGCTGCTTACTGGGATTAGTGGTATATTACGTAATACACATACAAAACTTCTTGAGCTCCTTCGTGCTTCGAGAGGCACGTATAAACCATTAATCACGCCTGTCATCATTACATGGCAGTCAAGTTATGTTACATAACTTAAGGCTGCCTAAATAAATTGACAACAGTGTTGGCCACTTACACACACGAAAAAAAGTGTATACATACACCTTGTTAATAGTAAGTAATAGTAGGTTTGGTTTTGTTCTAAAATATAGGTGCCTACTAAAGGCTTTTTCTAAAAATAATATCAGTATTTTCAAAGTCATGTTACGAGTACAGTTATAAATAAAAAACTTAAGTATGTTTATAATCATAATTATAATTATTTATAAAAAAAAGTTTACACGTCATCCAGAAATGCATAAAAAAATATTTTATTTAGATTATTAATGAATTGTATTATTCAGTAGCAGTATAATACTTTTAACAATAGCTTGCAGTTTTTGTTCCCAGTCTTTGCAACACCTTTAAATATTTTACACAGTTTAAGCTTCAGTGTTTTCAAAAATAATGTTTAGCTTTAATAATAAATTATAACGTAATTAACGTACTTTTCCGAAGCGAATCCTCATTTAATAAAATGTTTTGTTTAATTTTATTTTTGTAAAAGAAAAACTTAAATAAAGTTATGAATATCGAAAATTATTCGCAATAATATTCGTTAACTCATTTGTCAATTCCGATCAGTCACGAGTCATAAAACGAGCGGGACATTCGTTTACATACCCGATGATTGCATTAAACAAAATTTAACACAGTTTGCTATTTATAACAATTCAACTTCAACCTTATATCAGTGTGGTAAGAGTAATTGTCACAAGCCCGCACGCAAATCAGTGTTGAGAGCGTAGTCTCTTTGGGCGCAGCAATAAAAACTTCTAAAATTGTCCGGACATCGTCAGTGGCGAATGCTCGATACAACGCGACGGGATCGGGTTCGATAATCGTTCCCATGGGCAGATCCGTCATCAATATTTCAAAGGGTATCGAATGCGGGCCGCGATTTGTTCGTTCATTCATTCCTCTCCGAAAGTGTCGAACTGATTGGTATTCGGTGTCGCACTCATTTGTATGAGCAAAAGTGTCCGGAACCTGTTCGGTGGATTATTTTGGGAGCAGATGGGCTCGAGGCATGCGTTTCGGGTTGTGTAATAAGATTGATCAAATCATCGTTGGCGCACATATGGGAAAAGATTTACGATTGCGTAGTATGAATTCAAACAAAAAGAATTTATCTTTTCTGTTTCTGATCTTGCTTTCAAGAGATTGGCTGCAATATGTACTAGCCTTATTGATCTCAGATTTTTTACTTGTTACTGGAACCAATGTAATTTTGATGTGAGAGAGAGAAAATAAGCATCGATGATACAAAATTCTATGTGTATTCTATAGTTTTATACAATTTATTCTTTAGTTTGTTCTTTTTTGAGGCTTTAAGAAGAAAAAACAAATAATATACAGTATAAGTGAAAAAATATATTACCTACTTTTTATGGAAACCGAATAAAGGTTACATGAATGTTTGCTAAATAACAATTGAATTTAATTTTAAGCCTAACAAATTACATTGCTTCAAATTACATTGCTTGATTTGAAGCAATGTACATATTACATTGCTTCAAATCACCTGTATTGAAATGCAACCAAAGTTGCTCACATTTGATGCATAATTTTAAACACTGTTAATATTTCACGTTGGCTCATACACGTGTATAATGTTGCCAACTTTCCAAATACGTGAAGCAGCAAAACGCTGACAATCCCGCAACTGGAAATAAATTTGTCGCGTATATTTTACGCGTGGGCAAAATAAATGTTCCGGCAGATTAGGCTGCCATGCAGTTTGGCGGCAAATATGTTCGTGCGAAATATAAGAAGTGTACAAACGACTGGTGATATTTTGTTGTGATTGTCAGTACGTTCAGTCTGTTTAGTTCAAATAACAGTATACAAAGTAGGTAACTACAGAAATAACATCGGTCAGAAGGGACGGATGTTAATCTGTTGGAATTGCTTTCTGATCAGTTTGTTAATCAAAATAATATTTTTTCTTTTTTAAGCCGATGGTGTGGTGAGAGTACGTAAATTTTTACCAGGCTGACAAAAACGTTCAATTAAGGCTTTAAAAAGATAAATAATAGTAAACAAGTTAGCCAACTATTAAAAAACAATCGACATTTGGCAGCTTTTTTCACAAGATCTGTTTATAATTCCGCTACATTTAGTTTAACACAGACCTCGCTCGGATAGAAAAAGCACTAGTTGCACTGCATTAAAATTTCTTAATTTTTGCCCTTTTAAATAAAACAAATAACTGATCAAACACTCAAACTAAGAATAGAACCAATCGACAATTTGCATCTATTAACACGAGAGCCGTTTTTGACTCCCTTAAATTTATTTCAACAGAACCCTCGCTCCCAAAAGAACATGCATTACCACTATAATCTCCTAATTCTTGTTCCATCAAATAAAACAAATAAACAGACCTACACTTTCGAACTAAGAATAGAACTAGTTGACAATTTGCATCTATTAACACGAGATCTGTTTTTAATTCCGTTACATTATCTTATCACAGCCATAGCTCCCAAAGAGAACGCACTATTACTAAAATTTCTTCATGCTTGTCCTATTTAATACAATACATAAATTGACTACACACTCAAACTAAAAAGTAATAGAACCAATCAATGAAAATTGGCATTTATTAACACGAGATCCGTTTTTAATTCAGCTACATTTAGTTAAAAACAGCCCTCGCTCTCAAAGATAATGCACTATTACTAAAATCTCTTGATTCTTGTCCTGTCAAATGAAACAAATAAACTGACAATACACTCGAACTAAAATGTAGTAGAACCAATCTAAAATTTGCATCTATTAACATGAGATCTGTTTTTGATTCCGCTACATTTAGTTAAGCACAGCACTTGCTGCCAAAGTGAACGCATTATTACAAAATTCCCTTAATTCTTGTTCTAACAAATAAATTGACTACACACGTGAAGTTAAAAGTAGTAGAACCAATCTAAAATTTGCATCTTTTAAAACAAAACAGCCCTCGCTCTTAAAGATAATGCACTATTACTTATATTTCTTAATTCTTGTCCCATCAAAAAAACAAATAAACTGACTACACACTCGAACTAAAAAGTAATAGAACCAATCGACAATTTGCATCTATTAACACGAGATCCGTTTTTAATTCCGCTACATTTAGTTAAACACAGCCCTCGCTCCCAAATGCTCAAACAAAATAATTACGCTCTGTCTGCACTCCGCGAAGAAATTAATGCCGGCAATAAATAACGGGCTTTGTCTGTTTATGTTTCACTTAAGTTGTTTCACTTTAGAATAAAACAGTTGTACTTTTTACTTTATTTTTTCGGACGGAAATAGAATGAGCCAATTTTTCGGCGTAAGTTTTTGTGTGGGTGTTTTTAGAAGTTTTCTGAGTTTAATTCTAGTAAAGGTAAAAATAGCCAAGATTGAATTACAACTTTATTTATTACTAGCTGCGCCCGCGGCTTCGTCCGCGTGAAAATCCGTTCAGCAGTTTCGGACATTCGGGTGTACAGTGTGCATACAGACACTGACATACAAACAAAAATCTTAAAAATCTTTTTATTGTTCTGTAACTCTTTATATATCTTGGCCACGAATACATAGTTTATTATCTGAATTTGGTGCCCGCGACTTCTTCCGTGTGAAATTCAGTTTTCTTACACTCCCTTGTTGATGACATGACAAATTAAAAAAAATTGTCAGAGTAGTCTGTATATTTACAGTTCAATTTTTTTATTGTGATTATTTATTAATTTATATTATTAATTGTGAATTTTAAAATTATATATAAAAATTTGTATACTTTTAATATTGCAAATGTGACAGTTTATAAGGATCTATAGATGTATGGATATCAGTTACTCATTCATACAACTTATGAATGGATTATAATGAACCCTTACAATAATAATCATAACCTTTGTATATAAATATATAAGTACGCAGACAAAGTCAGCAGTCAAACGTAACTCCCTATCTGTAAAAGTCTCCGAGGCGCGAGATAGCGAATGACGTTCACGATCAGCACTGAGTCGAGACTCCCTTTGAGTGGAACTCTCTGAGGCGCGAGTCAATGAATTTCGTTCTCGATTAACAATTAGTCGTGCCTGTCTTTTGTCATTGGATTCTTGGGATCTACTCATCCGCTTTTTTTTTCGCTTGTCTAATATCCTGAGACAGATTTGACTTTCTTCGTAGCATTTTTGAAAGCAAAGCACAAAATACAATAATATATATATTTAATTCAATAAATCTATGTAGCCAAGATTTTTTAAAGGTAATATCCGAAATACCTAACAATCCACAAAGCAAAATCACAAAATCCGTATTGCTATAGCCAAATGTCAAACTTAGTTCAATAAATCTATTAAGCCAAGAAGCTTTTGAAGATATCGGAAATATCTTACCAATCCACAAAGCAAGATCAGAAAGTCCGTATTTTCGTAGCCAAGTGTCAAATTATAAATCAACAATATTATCCGAAATAATATTAACTAACCAATCCACAAAGCAAGATCAGAAGTCCGTATTTTCATAGCCAAGTGTCAAATCTATACTATAATAAAAGAGTAAAAAAAATGTGTCTGTACATTGAAAATTTTTCAAAAAAAAATATTTGTGGCGATGGAGATATAGTAATAGAGTAAGAAAATAAAAAAAATGTCTGTCTGTTTGTCTGTTTGTCTGTTTGTCTATTTGTACACGCTAATCTCCGGAAATACTGGACGGATTCGATTGAAACTTTTTTTGTTATATAGCTGTGAAGCCTGGGCAACATATAGGCTATAATTGATTTTGGAAAATGGAACACATGATGCAGAACTATAATGGTCCAGCTAAACTATAAGAAATATTAAAATGCCGCCTTAGCAAAAGTTGTTAAGTCTGATGAGAACTTTTTGTTGAGTTATAATACAACTGGCCAAGCGCGAGTCGGACGCGCGCGAAGGGTTCCGTACCATAATCTATGAAAAATCACGTTTGTAGTATGGGAGCCCCCCATAAATACTTATTTTATTCGATTTTTAGGGTTCCTTACCCAAATAGGTAGAAACGGGACCCTATTACTTAGACCATCCGACTGTTAGTCTGTCTGTCTGTCTGTCACCAGGCTGTATCTCATGAACCATTATAGCTAGACAGTTGAAATTTTTAAAGATGATGTTTTTTTGTTGTCATTGAACAAAAACATACTAAATCTATACTACAAATAAAAGAGTAAAAAAATGTGACTGTACATTAAAAATTTTTCCAAAAAAAAGTTGTTTCGTCCGAAGAAGAACTTATAAGTTCAGAATTTGCGGACCTTCAGAGCATAACACACCAGAAAAATTCTTGGATATGTGAACGCGCCATATTGACACCAAAAAATTAAAAATCAATTATTATAGAACTTATGACGCAAATTATTGTTAATTTCTTGGATAGAGTTGTTGACGACACCACCAATTATCCAGTTGAGTTTCTTAATTCACTTGCAGCAAATGGACTCTCGGCTCACAAAATAAGTCTTAATGTCGGAGGGCCAATAATGCGAATGCGCAATTTGACTCCGCCGAAACTGTGTAACGGAACCCAACTTAGTGTCTCAGCACTGTATGCCGAAGTTCAGCGGCTGAATTTCAGCCAATGCATGCCTGCAATGTTATTTGCATTACTAGCAACACATAATGTCGAACTTCCGATGCTTTTGCCTGAATCGGACCCGTACCCGTACCCGTACCCGTACCCGTACCCGTACCCGTACCCGTACCCGTACCCGTACCCGTACCCGTACCCGTACCCGTACCCGTACCCGTACACGTACCCGTACCCGTACCCGTACCCGTACCCGTACCTGTATCCGTACCCGTACCTGTACCCGTACTCCCTCTTCCGCTCCCGCCGCCGCTCCCGCCGCTGCCGCCGCTGCCGCCGCCGCCGCCGCTCCCACCGCCGCCGCCGCCGCCGCTCCCGCCGCCGCCGCCGCCGCCGCCGCCGCCGCCACTGCCGCCGCTGCTCCCGCTCTCACCGCCGCCGCTACCGCCGCTGCCACCGCCGCCGCCACTGCCGCCGCCGCTTCTGCCGCCACCGCCGCTGCCGTTTCTGCTCCCGCTCCCGCTTCCGCTCCCTCTTCCACGTACCCGTTCCCGTACCCGTTCCGCTCTCACTCCCACTCCTGCTCCCGCTCCCGCTCCCACTCCCGCTCCCGCCGCCGCTCCCGCCGCCGACGCCGCCGCTGCTGCTGCCGCCGCTCCCGCCGCCGCCGCTCCCGCCGCCGCCGCTGCCGCCGCTCCCGCCGCCGCTCCCGCCGCCGCCGCTGCCGCCGCTCCCGCCGCCGCCTTCACCGCCGCTGCCGCCGCCGCCGCCACTGCCGCCGCCGCTTCCGCCGCCGCCGACGCCTCCGCCGATACCTCCGCCGCCGCCGCCGCCGCCGACGCCTCCGCCGCCGCTGCTACTTCCGCTCCCGCTCCCGCTTCCGCTTCCGCTTCCGTTCCCTTTTCCACTTCCGTTCCCTCTTCCGCTCCCGTGTCCGTTCGCCGCAGACGCGCCAAAGACGGAAGATTAAATTCTCATATCGGCACATCACTACAGTCCGGCGTTTCCACCGAACTTCAGCGGCTGAACTTCAGCTTATTTAGTGTGTCAACCCCACCGAACTTTAGACACTGAACTTTAGCCGCTAAACTTCGGCATAGTCTGCTGAGACACTTAAAGTTTACTGTGAGTGGTGCCAGTGAAACTGTATTTATTCCGCGTATAACAATTTTCCTTTTGAAAATACACAGTTTTACAAATACACAGTGTTTACTTGCTTTCCTATGAAAATAAGTCACAGTTTTAGAGGCTTAAAGCTGCTGATGTCGATCTAAGGACTGCTTTTTCGCATGGCCAACTTCATGTGGCTTTCTCCAGGGTTAGTAACACTTCAGCTCTTTTCATATTGGCTCCCGAAGGAAAGAATTAAAATAATATTGACTTTTAACTTCTAACACTGTTACAAGTACTTTCTTATCTCTCTCTATCTTTCTCTCTCATTAGTTGTTATTTATATTAATACGCCGGAGTCATAAAGTCCACGCGAACGAAGTCGCGGGCATTAGCTAGTTATAAATAAATCAACAATATTATCCGAAATATTAACTAACCAACCCAAAAAGCATCAAAGCAAGATCAGAAGTCCGTATTTTTATAGCCAAGTATCAGTATAAAATCAAAAAATTCAACAACAGTAACTAACCAAATCACAAAAGAATCAAAAGGTCTTACGTACAGAGCAATTTTTTTTTTTAGATGACATACATAGTTTGCCTCGGACGGCATTTCCTACTTCACCGGACAAGGTTTGAGGAGCAAATTTTGGGGTGCTGTAACACCCATGTTTAGCTGGAAGAGCCGAAGCTACGGTGCCAGAAAAGCCTACTAGGACGTACAGGGCTAAATAATCAGCTTGTATTTATACTTTTTCACAAAAACTACCATAGCGCATTTTTAAGTTTCTTGAGGCGCCATCTGTTGTTATTTAATGTAACTATAAATTCGCCCATAGAAAACTTATCTTTAAACTTTAAATGACTTTTTTATCTGACAACATAATTTGATAAAACAAAGCCTATATGTTGCTCAGGGATGGGCTTAATCTTTTAGTGAAAACCGCGTAAAAATCTTTTAAGTAGTTTTAAAGATTAGCGAGTACATACAGACAGACAGACAGACAGACAAAAAAATAAAAATAAATCTTTATTGTGTACTGGTACTCTTTTTTTATCGCCCATACCCATTTTTTGTTTATTTTATCAAATGTACAGACACGCGGTTCCTACTGTTTTATTATATGTATTGATTTGTGCTTACTCTATTTTTCAACAAGTCACAGCAGATTAACAGTAATAATATACCTAAAAGTGATAATAACAATAGTTATTTTACACTCGTAAATGTGAAAATTTTTAAGTTGAAATATTTATTTCAGTCCTCATAAACTCGCATTAATGTTATGTTCAACTGCTTCGTTAAATAAAACACATCACATCTATTTGCGAAACTCAATGACAAGAGCAACAAATGTCACTTTTATTTGCTTCTCGCGGGGCATTGATATTTTCCTTAAATTAGATTCGCAGGTAAGTGATATTTTTGTAGCAGACGTGCCTAGTTTACCAGGATCTACCGTGTATCTCACGTACGCAGTCGAGGAAAGAATAACCGGATAACTGTGTGAATGACGCGCCATTTTATTGGAATAGAATAGGTCGCGTTGGAGGTTTTACACTCACTTAGTTTAAAAAAACTTTTTAAATGAAGTTTGTGTAATATTGTGAATATTGTAAACGAATGTTGTACATCATCGTTTGCAATCTAGTTTTATTAATTTTAATGAACAGCTCTGTGAAGTTATTGCCGCGAAATATTATGAATACAAGTGATATTTGTCATTCGGACGATTCGACGATTTTACATCATAACCAGTCGTCAATGTATATAATTTCAGTGTCGTAGCCTATCGACAATATTCGAGCTCTATGTCGAAGCTCATCTCGGCATATGGTTTCTGTATTGTAGCCCATCGACAATGTTCGAACTCTACATCATAGCCCATCTACGAACATTGGAATTTGTATCGTAACCCATCTACATTAATCAAGCTCACAGTCGTAGCTAGTCTACGACATATAATTTCTGTATTGTAGCCCATGAGCAATGTTCGAGCTCTACGTCGAGGCTCATCTAAGACCTATGATTTTTATATCATAACCCATCGACAATGTTTGAGCTCTACCTCGTAGCTCATCTCTGCATATGGTTTCTGTATTGTAGCCCATCGTAAATGTTCAAGCTCTGCGTCAAAACCCATCTACGACATACGATTTCTGTATCGTAACCCATCGATATTAATCAGCTCTTCTACAAAATAGGATTTCTGTATTGTAGATCTTCGACATTGTTCGAAATCTACGTCGTAGCCCATCTACGACATATTATTTCTATATCTTAGCCCATCAACAATGTTCGAGCTCTACGCGGTAACTTATCCATGACATATGATATTTGTATCGTAGCCTATCGACAATGTTTGAGCTCTACGTCTTAACCCTTCTACGACATATGATTTCTGTATCGTAGCCTATCGACAAAGTTCGAGCTCTACCTCGTAGCCCAGCGACATTAATCGAGCTCTACGATGTAGCTTATCTACGACGTATGATTTCTGTATTGTACAGCTCATCGAAAGTGTTCGAGCTCTACGTCGTAGCCCGTCTACGACATTAATTTCGGTATTGAAACAGACAATATTAGAGCTGTACATCATAGCATATATACGATAAATGACTTATACATAGTTAGCCCATCAGCAATATTCGAGCTTTACGTCAATTTCCGTCTACGGCATATGATTTCTGTATCGTAGCCCAGCGACATTAATAGAGCTCTACGTCGTAGCTTGACTACGACGTATGATTTCTGTATTGTAGCTCATCGACAGTGTTTTGAGCTCTACGTCGTAGCCCGTCTACGACATATGGTTTCTGGATCAAAGCCTATCGACAATGTTCGAGCTGTACGTCGTAGCACATCTACGATAAATAATTTATATATAGTTAGCCCAACAGCAATATTCAAGCTCTGCGTCAAATCCCGTCTACGGCATATGATTTCTCTATCGTAGCCCATCGACATTAGTAGAGCTCTACGTCGTAGCTCGTCTACGACGTATAATTTCTGTATTGTAGCTCATCGACAGTGTTTTGAGCTCTACGTCGTAGCCCGTCTACGACATATGATTTCTGGATCAAAGCCTATCGACAATGTTCGAGCTGTACGTCGTAGCACATCTACGATAAATAATTTATATATAGTTAGCCCAACAGCAATATTCGAGCTCTGCGTCAAATCCCGTCTACGGCATATGATTTCTCTATCGTAGCCCATCGACATTAGTAGAGCTCTACGTCGTAGCTCGTCTACGACGTATAATTTCTATATTGAAGCTCATTGACAGTGTTCAAGCTCTACGTCGTAGCTCATCTACGACATATGATTTCTGTATCAAAGCCCATCGACAATGTTTGAGCTGTACGTCGTAGCACATCTACGATAAATGATTTCTTAATAGTAGCTCATCAGCAATATTCGAGCTCTACGACGAAGCCCGTCTACGACGTATGGTTTCTGTATCGTAGCTAGCCCATCAACATTAATCAAGCTCTACGTCATCGTAGCTCGTCTACGATATATGAATTCTGTATCGTAGTCCAACGGCAATGTTTGAGCCATCAAAGACCATCTATAACATATGATTTCTGTATCGAAGCCCATCAAAAATGTTCGAGTTTTACGTCGTAGCCCATCTACGAAGCAGGATTTCTACATCATAGTATTTCTGTAACGTATTTCAAGCCTACGCTAAAAATTTTAGGTATTGATTAATTAAGGTCAATCAGTGTTTTTTTTTTTTGTTTTTTTTCCTCCTCGCCTTATCCCACTTTACGTGGGGTCAGGACAGCATTTGAGTCTTTTTCATTCCCCTCTATCCTTTGTCAAGGCAGTTGTCACATTCTTTATATCCATATCGTCCTTAACGCACTCCATCCACCTTTTCTTTGGCCATCCTCTGTTCCTATTTCCAGTAATTTTTAAATTTAGCATCTTTTTTGTAACGTTTCTCTCCTCTCTCCTCATGACATGTCCATACCATCGTAGTTTATTGCTTCTTAGCTTTTCCGTTATTGGAGCCACCTTTGTACTTCCTCTTACATATTCGTTTTTAATTCTATCTTTTCTTGTCGCACCACTCATCCATCTTAACATTCTCATCTCCGCTGTGTGCAGTCGTCTTTCATCTATCACCTTCGTAGCCCAACATTCCGAACCGTATAGAACAACTGGTCTTATTACGCTTTTATAAACTTTTCCTTTAAGTTTAAGAGGCATTCTCGCACCACAAGTACCCCTGTTACTTGTCGCCATTTTGACCAACCTGCGTTAATGCGATTTTTTACATCACGGTCTATATTGCCGTCGTTTTGCACAATAGAACCGAGATATCTAAACTTGGAGCAGACTGGTAGGAATGCACCATCTAACGCAACTGAAGTAAAGCTGGAGGCACCACCAAAAAAAAAAAAATTGCTGTTCAGTTTTTGATCTACTTATTTTAAATCCAAAGTTCTCCAGTTTTTGTTGCCATTTTACCAGTCTGCTCTGAAGCTCAAGTCCCTCTTCACCAACAAGAACTATATCGTCCGGGAACCATATGCACCAGGGTGTTTCCTCTTGAATGTCTGACGTCAAAGCGTCTATTACAAGAAGGAACAAATAAGGGCTTAATGCCGATCCCTGGTGCAAGCCTACTGCCACACCGAACTTACCGGTAACGCCAGCTTCGGATCGGACGGATGTACTGGTTTTACTGTACATGGCTTGTATGAGCCGCAGGTATTTTTCTGGCACTCTTTTCTTCCTCAAAGCTCACCACAAAACTTTCCGCGGAACCCTATCATACGCCTTCTCTAAATTGACAAACACCATGTGTAAGTTCTTGTTCATAAGTCTATACTTTTCACAAAGTTAGCGGAGAGAGAATATGGCATCCGTCGTTCCACGTCCGGGCATAAACCCAAACTGGTTTTGGCTAATTTCACTTCTGTTTTTCATTCTCTTTTACCAGTGTTATTTGTCCAAAAATAAGAATAAGTAATTGATTTTAAAAAAAAATACAACTAAATGTTTACAATTTTTGTGATAGTACCTTTTCTGTTTTCCTTATGTGATTTTTTTATAGAATTGTAAAAATAAGTAGGCTATAAGTATATCACTCAAAAACCTTTTAAGATTTTACAATAAACACGTGTAACAATACCACGTCTTTTTCCCAAAAGGTGCTGGAGTTATATAATGTTAGAGAATGTTGCATAACATTTGTTGTCTAACATTTTATAACAAAAGTTATAAATTGTTAATGATGTTATATAACTTCATACAACAGAATGTTATACAACTAGTTACAACATGATGACACAAATGATAACTTTTGTTGTATAACATCATTCGAGCTTCAGAGGGATGTTAGCAGAAGGGCGCGGGGAGGTTGCTCGCGCGCTTTGTTTGTAGTGTGCCACTCTGTCACGTACCCAGCTTTAGTTGGTTCATTCACTGTTCATGTTCATTGAGTCACTATCACTACCAACTTTCTCGAAAGACAGACTCAAACTTATTGTTAGATAGAATGGTATATTATGTTACACAACGAGTTCAAAGAATAGAGGATGAACGAGAGATAGAAAATGTGTGGACAGTATTAAAAGATGGAATGATTGACGCCGCTATTTGTGTATGTGGTGTAACAAAAAGAAGAAAATGCAAGATTAAGGTGAATATATGGTGGGACAAGGAAGTTCAAGAAGCATTACAAAGAAAGAAGAAAGCATGGAAGGATTGGTTGTCAGTTCGAGCAGGTCAAAAAAATACGAGGGACAAAGATGTTTTTGCAGCGAAACAAGAATATAAGAGGATGAATGTTGTTGTGAAAGAGATAGTAAAAGAGAATAGAAAAGAACAAAAGGATGATTTTGACATAAGGTTGACTCAAGACTTCAAAAGTAATATTAAATACTTTTGGAAGAGCGTTAAAACTGCTAGAGGAAAAAACACGACCTCTGAGCTAAGTAAGATCAGAGATAATAATGGAAGATTATTAGTCGGATTACAGAATGTACTAGATAGATGGAAGGAATATTTTGAAGGAATGTTTGAAAAAGATGAAATAAGAGTACCCGAGCCTGAAAGTGACGCACAAGAGATGCAGTGATATGCAAAATTATGATGAGGAAATAAGTATGGATGAAGTAGTGAAAGCATTAAATAGTATGAAAATGGGAAAAGCTGGAGGGTACGATAGGATTACTGTCGAAATGCTGAAGGCTGGACAGGGCATAGTAGCAAGTCAGTTGTGTTATCTTTTCAATCTTTGTTTTAAGAAATGTGTGGTACCAAATGATTGGTGCAAGGCTGTAATAGTACCGCTGTATAAAGGAAAAGGTTCACAGCAAGACTGTAAAAACTATCGAGGCATTAGTCTTCTCAGCGTTATCGGCAAATTGTATGCGAAGGTCTTGATAGAAAGGGTGGTGGAAAATAGCGAAGAGAAGATATGGGATGTATAAGCGGGATTTAGAAAGGGTATGGGATGCAGGGATCAGGTTTTTTCCTTGGGATGCATTTTAGAGAAGCTTCTGGCCAAAGGTCGAAAAGTCTATGGCATCTTCGTAGATCTAGAAAAGGCCTATGACAGAGTGAATAGGAATGAACTGTGGTCAACACTGTCTGCGTATCGGCTGAGCAGCCATCTGATCCGAGCACTGAAATCTCTTTATAAGGATTCCAGCGCTTGTGTCAGAATTGACGGCGAATACACAGACTGGTTTAACATCGAAAAAGGTGTGAGACAGGGATGTGTAGCGTCGCCTTGGCTGTTCAACTTATTCATGGATAGTTGTTTGACAGATGACGAATGTGGTGTTAGAATGGATGAGTTATTAATCAAATGCCTTCTCTATGCCGATGACCAAGTGATACTTGCGGACTCAGAGGAGGAATTACAGAAGATGATAACTGTTATGAATGATGCATTAGAGAAAAAGGGTATGAAAGTTAATGTCAGTAAAACAAAAGTTATGGTTTTTGAAAGGGATGATAGTTCAGCAGAATGCAATATTTTACTAAATGGAGTGAAAGTTGAGCAAGTGAAGGAGTTTGTATACTTGGGATGTATGTTTACGAAAGATGGCAAGCACGAGGGTGATGTTGAAAAAAGAGTGAATGCGGGTAACCAAGTGAATGGAGCGTTGCATTCCTTTATGAGCAGTAGGAAGGTCTCACACAATGCACGACTTGCTGTTCATAAAGGAATACTAATACCTACTTTAATGTACGGTAGTGAGATTTGGGTATGGCAGAGAAAGCATGAAAGTAGAATAAATGCAGTTGAAATGCGAGCGCTGAGGAGTATGTGTGGTGTTAATTTGAAAGATCGAATGAGGAATGATGTCATAAGGGAGTGGTGTGGAGTGAAAGAGAATGTTGTGACAAAAATAGAAAAAGGGATGTTAAGGTGGTTTGGGCATGTAGAAAGGATGGATGAAAACATGTTAACAAAAAATATTTATAAGGCAAATGTGAAAGGAACAGTAGGGAAGGGTCGGCCTCGGCGAACATTCTGCGACCAGATTGCAGACGTTCTGAAAAAAGGAGAGGTAAAAAGTACCCGTAATCGAAGGGCATGTATGAAGAGATTGATGAGTATAGATGAAGCGAAAGAGGTTTGTCAGGATCGTAGCAAGTGGAGGTCCATAGTCTCTGCCTACCCCTGTGGGAAATAGGCGTGATATTATGTATGTATGTATGTACAACGAGTTCAACCAGTTTGGGAGCTTTTATAACATATCGTATAACATGTTGAAGTTAAATGTTACATATTGTTATAGAATGTTATCGTGTTACACAATGTTTTATAACGTTATATAGCTGCTGTGTGGGAGCACCTTAATGGAGCAGGTAGTGACAAGGACCATAAGACCCATACAAAGGCCAAATTTAGCTTAATTGTTGGCGAAAAGTTAAGAAAGGAAATGAAAGAGTGATAGGTTGTTAACAGTATTCTCGATTTCGCCCATTCCCTTGATCTGCCAGACTTGCTAATTCTCTTTTAGAGAAAAGAACAAAGGAAGTTTAAACACATCCTAGATTCTTCAGCTTTTGTAATTTATTTAATTAAAAGATCGTTTATAAAAAAAGAATGCGACACGCGATAGAGGCTGTAAACAGAAAGAGGGTAATCATTAACAGCAATTTTCTCTAAGACCGTCGAGAAAACAAAATGCTCAAACAAAGCTATCTACTTATTAGTAAGGGACGTTAGATGCACTTGCAATTAGATGCACTAGTTTTAATTACTGATTCTTAAAAGGCATTTCACATTTGGTTGGCTGTCTCGCTCGCACAATCAAACATTTTTAAATATTATTAAATAATGTGTCTCATTTGTAGAAAAGTGTTTCATTAACATAGAAGACAAATACATAGAAGATTGAATAAAATAATACAATTTGTATCGTAGTAAAAAATGCCAAATTTAAAGAACATTGAGTAATTTAAAAGCAATATGTTTGTATTGTTAAAAAAAAGCGAGCATATCGGTATCAGTATCACATCAGCAAAAAGCGTATCTATGCAACCCTAAAATAAAGCGCCCCCACGCGGCGCCAACCAGTACTGCAGGATGCGTGCCACGCTGATTTTAAAAAGTAAAAACGGTGAGACAGCGGCAGTCTGCATTACAGTGGTCGAGATTATTTAAAATCAAAGAATTCAGATTATTAGGTATTTTTCCTTGCTAGTGTGTTGAAAAACGTCGTGCGACATACGTGCGTTTATTGGTTAAACACATTCGGCTCTATTATGCCCTCGCTTGCGGCTCGGGCTGAAATTCCGTCTCGTGTGTTATAACTACCACAACGCACTTTTATCGTAATGTACTATAATGAACTGTAAAAAAGCTTTATCTACATGTAAGCTTCAAGCTGCTCATCTATAATAAATAAAATACCGTTTCATTTATCTGCAAAACTACATTATAAGTTTTGCTTGGAACTAGACAGGTACCCTTTTCAATACAATTTATTGTTTTTTTAGATAATATAACAATCGAATAATACATGTATGTAGGTTCAAATGTAAAGGCTCAATCAGCACAACAATTAACATTATATGTATATACATTTTATTAATTGATCTTTTGTAATAAAACCTATCACAGCACATTTTTACACAACAATTAATAAACAAGACTATCCACGATTTTTTTATTTCGAACAGCATAAAAACGAAAAAAGTTTAAAGGCTACGGCATTAAAAACAAACTTTTCTCCCTTTCTGTCAAAGAGCGCGACTATTTGGTTTCCTTAACATCCCGCTCTTAGCAAAACTCGTTTCAGAAGTTTGCCCTGAATCCCACTGTTGGCAATTCTACACATTTCACAGCGGTTCAATAAGAAGCAATAAAGGCGAGAAAAATAATCCTCTTTCTGTCGCAGTTGGATAAAAAAATGGTTGCTGTCGCGCGCAAATAAAAAAGTGGAAATCGCGTCTGATTTTACGATATAAATTTTTTTTAGATTTATAAAGATCTTAATGATAAAGTAAGAAGGTTAAGAACAACCTAATTTATTACTTATAGGTAACACACAAGCAAATCTGCAGCAGAACTGAAAGATTCAAGTGACGATTGCATTAAGAGGGCTGAAATGCGTCTGTGTTTCTACCCGACTGCGCCAAAAAAAGGGTTATGTTTTTTGAGAGTATGTATGTATGTTTAATTATTTGGCACGCTCTGCAGCCTGAACGGCTCAATAGATTTTAGCTGAGAGGTGTCGTTAGATTCGTATTAACTGTGAAAGTGATACTGGGTTTATAAAAAGGCAGTCGGATTTTCTTTTTAATAAAGTTTTTTTTCTGCATATTTTATAACCGTCTGTATTTTGAACGAAATGCTTAATCTGCGCTTTTCCGTATATCTGGAATATTTTATAACCAATAGTCTATTACGTATCAAAAAATGAAAAAATTAACTGTAAAATTAAATAAAAGAAACAAATTCTTACCTACATAATTATAAAGAAATTATAAGCAAGACGAGAATATGCACGTTTAAAAATCTTATATCCAACTACGGGAACCATTTACGAATAACAATATATATATTTTTAAAATGTTCTTATTAAGGGGCTACCTGAATTTTCCGGGATCCAGTGCTGCCCCCATTTGACATAAATCTATTGAAAGGAAACGGAGATTTCATTTAAAATTTTGTCTTGATCAGACCCAAGATAACCTTCAAATTTTATGAACTATTTTTTACAGTTTAAAGTGAGAACGTGAAGCTTTTCTACGCACAATTGCGAAAAACGGCCACTTTTGGCGTATTTGCGTAGAAAAGCTTTATTTTTTCACTTCAAACAGTAAACAGTAGTTCATAAAATAGTTTGAAGGGTCATCTAGGGTCTGATCAAGACAAAATTTTAAATGATATCTCTGTTTTCTTTCAAATGATTTATTTTAAATAGAGGCAGTACTGGACCCCAAAAAATTCAGGTAGCCCCTTTCAGACCTTTCATTTAATAACCCGATTGATACTGAAGCAAAAAAAATCTTGACTCGCACTTATTTGTATGCTACATTCGTTATATAAGTACATTGTACATACTCATATTTGTAGCTTATCTCACCCGGACAATAATGACAAAGCAATTGAGATCTCATTTGTGAAAATTGAATAAGCGGTTATGATGCTACAGTGGAACAAACATAAATAAATACATAAATAAATATATCGGGACAAATTACACTGATTGCGCTAGCCCCAAAGTAAGTTCGAGACTTGTGTTATGGGATACTAACTCAACGATACTATACTTTATAACAAATACATATATAGATAAACACCCAAGACCCAGGACAATTTGAAAAAGGCCGTTTCCCAACTTGCCCTGACCGGGGATCGAACCCGGAACCTCTGATATAAATAACCACATACATACATACATACTTAAACTGCTAGAACATTACCTTTCTGTTTGGCCTTGCCTTAGTCGGATTTCCCTTTAAGACATGCTTGCAAATCAAGAATCCAAGACCAATCAACCTTGAACAGGTTCAAAGCTAAAATTTCAATTTATACTACTTACATAGTCATTACGAATTTTGTTGGAATTTGGCTTTATTTTGTAATGAAAGAAACTACGACAATATAAATGGCAGTTTCGTTTAAATATATATGTAAATAAATATATAGGGACAAATCACACTGATTGAGCCAGCCTCAAAGTAAGTTCGATGGGATGGATGATCACTAAGATGGGAGACTAACTAAGATCGGAGACTAACTAAGATGGAAGACTAACTAAGATGGGATACTAACTCAACGATATTATATTTTATAATAAATACTTAAATAGATAATAATCCAAGACCCAGGACAATTTGAAAAAGGCCATTTTCCAACTTGCCCTGACCGGGGATCGAACCCGGGACTCTGGGTGGTGGAAAAACATGGTGACCACTATGCCACGGAGGTCGTATAAAAGTAAGTTTAAACGTATAGTGTAAAGGGATACTAACACAAAGAGATTTTTAACTGGGTTTAAAAAAGGAGGTACAGGGTATCAATTCAAATATATAAATATATATTTTTATTATGTTCCCCGATTACTGGACGACGCCTGGACTGATAAGAAAAAAATCTTTCTGTTCAAAAGGAAATACTTGTAAGAATGTCTTACAGAAATTTTATCAAAGTCGGATGAGAAGTTGGGTGTTAAATTACGGAAATACGGTTTTTATTTTTGAAAATTTGTATTGATATGAAGTCGTACTTTCTGACATTGCCCAGCGGATTAGTTCGTTGAAGCGGCAGTGGGCGGGACAAATAGCGCGACGAACATATAGCCGATGGGGAAAAAAGGTTCTCGAATGGCGATCACGTACTGGCAAGCGAAGCGTAGGACACCCACCCACAAGGTGGTCTGATGAACTGACAAAGGTCGCTGGAAAGCGCTGGATGCAGGCCGCTCTAGATCGGTCGTTTTGGAAGTTCTTGGGAGAGGCCTATGTCCTGCAGCGGACGTTATGCGGCTAAAATGATGATGATGATGATGAGGGTCGTACTTTCACAAACATAGAATTAAAATATTTTTTACTACGTAAATAGACAAAACTAGCAAAGTGAGACAAAAAATACGATACGACTCCTGGAACCAGACTTATATTGTATCACACGAAAATTGGATTTTTCTAATTGTAAACTGTGTTAATTCATAACTTTTCTTACCTTAGAAAAGTTATGAATTAACACAGTTTACAATTAGAAGCTTTATCGACTGTGATACAAAAACAAACTATAATCCCAATAAATAAACTTTTTACAGGTAATTTTGCTAGACACGTACTTTACCTTTTCGTCAATATTTTCTTCGAAACTTCACCAAAAAACGATTTAAAATCATGCATTTTATATTTTTATTTAGAGATAATACAATATTTATTAGTTATTTAAGGAATTCAGTAATTTATTGCATAAAATATAAAATTATATGATTCTGCTACGGCTTGACTAAGTTTTGACGTCATTTTATGTCATGAAAATATATATATATAAAAAATCAATTGCTTTTGGTTGAATCAGTACAAACTCTTTTTAAGTAAAATGTTTGAAAAATTTATATCAAGTTCCGGTTTTGTTAGGTAAAATTTATTAGAATGTTGCTTGATTTAACGATAATCAACGATATCAATATTAGAAAACTATTGTAAATTTTTAGTATTTCACAAATATCTGTCAAGTCGTCAGGTTCGTAAAATAATTATTATTTACAGGTGAAACTGAAAATCAGAAGACCTTCTTAGATCAGAAGACTTCGTATGTAAATAGAATTGAGACATTTTACCTCCATCAACAGAACCTGGGCCTTCAAATAAAACAGTTCCTCGCACAGAAAATAAACTAGAAAAAAGAAAAAAAAAAACAAACTTACGCGTCTACTAACATACATACTGACTTTTGGGCTTAGGCTAAGTCTTCTCCGCTAGGGACAAAGAGATTAAAATGTTTTTAGTATTTATTTATTATCATATATTAACATAAATATTAATTTGTAATCAAAATACATATTTTATCGATATCGAATATATGTGTCGTATAGTAAGTACAACCCTTTTAAAGTCAGGCATGACATTTAATTTCTGGTCTCATTTTACATTAAGCTAGTTCCATCTTCTTACTTATAAATCTATGTTCACAAATATACTAGGAGCCAATAGAACTTTTAACAAAGGTCTTTGTGCACAGGGTTGTATCTACTCCGCGAGTTAGTTTCTTGAAAAGGTCGGTGCCCATAGTCTCTAAATTCCATAGGCCGCAAGGTGACAAGAATTGATTAGTAACAAACACATTACCTCTAAGCTCCGATAACGAATACCGTTCGCTAATCGATGCCCGCCATTAGTTACAGCCTACACGAATGCCGACGCTGAAACAAGAATGTAATTATATTTTGGAATTCCGAACAGAGTCAGACTAAAAGGGAATGTCAGATAGAAACTCACTAGAAGAAGTTCTTATGTTGATCCCAAGGGGCCATATCCACGTACCACGTCGCTGCGATGGGGGATTGCCAAATGTGACTGTACGTTACGTACGGATATGAAAAGAGAGGAGAGAAGGGATTTGGAAAGTCAAAATTCTGAGTGAAGTAATGTAGGCGGCCCCCAAGCGCAGACCCTAAGGCAGGCAATGAACAGCTGAGAGGTGTTACCCAATGCAAGGTTTGAGATAAAGAGATGTATTCTTATTGTTAAAATAGCAAATTTGATGTATTTATTCTAATGAAATTTTAATAATACTTTTCTACGGCCAATGAATTTTTTAAACAAGATGTGATTTCAATGTATGAAAACATTCAAAAAACTATCTGAAAGTAGTAGCATTGTTGTAAACTAAAACAAACTGAAACAATACCATTTCTTTACAAAGTATTATCAAAGCCCAAAAAACATTAAAAAAATCATTTTTCTTTAGAGAGTTTTTACGACAAATAACAAAAATATAACAGCTACAAATGTAATAACTAAATATAAAACGAAAAGAAACGCAAAATTCAATTAAAGAAGCGTTATTTCCAAAACATTCCATCAATATCCCTCACTAGCGGGCATCTAATTCCTTAGTGGCTGTTAGTCAGTTTCGCTGAAACAATTACCGAGGACATTGTCGAGACAAGTTAGCGCTTTGATTAAACTGAGACCGCAGCTCGGCGGCAGCTCTCGGGACTTTGTCAAATTGCTATGGAAAATACTTTATTCCATGCATTGTTTAATTTGTAGTTAAAAAAAACTTGTATTTCCTCAATCATTATTTGTGTACTTAGTGGCTGTTATTTTGGCTGTTAATCAATTTCGCTAATAAACTTTTGTTTCTTGAATTCCTTAGTGGCTGTTAGTCAGTTCTGCTAAAACCATTACCGAGGACATTGTCGAGACAAGTTAGCGCTTTGATTAAACTGAGACTGCAGCTCGGCGGCAGCTCATTGCTATGGAAAATACTTTATTTCATGCATTGTTTTATTTGCAGTTAAAAAACTTGTATTTAATAAATCATTATTTGTGTATCTAGTATGATGCCAATTTCTTAGTGGCTGTTATTTTGGCTGTTAGTCAGTTTCGCTAAAATAATTACCGAGAACATTGTCGAGACAAGTTAGCGCTTTGACTAAACTAAGATCGTAGCTCGGCGGTAATTCCTAAGATTTTGTCAAATTTTTATGAAAAAAATACGTTACTCCATACATTTTCTTGTTTTATTCATAGTTAAAATAAGCTTGTGTTTCCTAAATCATTATTTTTGTGTCTAGTATGAGGCCAATTCCTAACAGGCTGTTAGTCAGTTTTGCTCAGACAATTGCCGAGAACATTGTCGAGACAAGTTAGCGCTTTGATTAAACTGTGACCGCAGCTCGGCGGCAGCTTCCAAGACTTTGTCAAATTGCTTGGAAAAAATATTTTTTGCTAAGATGTACTAGATTTATTCGGAGTTGAAATGATAATTTTTGGCTTCCAAATCATTCTAGATATGTCTTAGTAGTATGATGATAACAATTTATAAGTAGCTATTTAGCTAAAAAAAATATTTTTAACAGTGCTTTGATTCAACCGAAACCGTATTAGCGGAAGCTTCCAAGTTTTCGTCAAATAACTAAGGAAAATATTTTTGTTTCTTATTTTATTTACTAAATCATTATTTAAATTTTTGGTGTAAAGCCAATTCATTAGCAGCTGTTAGTCAGTTTCGCTAAAAAAATTACTGAAAACATTGTCGAGACAAGTTACTTAGCGTTTTGATTACACTGAGACAGCAGCTCGACGGCAACTCCCGAAACTTTGTCAAATAGCATTTGTATGAAAAATATACTACCGTATTTTGTTACAAGCAGGTACCAACCAGAAAAATATTCAATACACTTATTGGCTTCATGCTACTATTTTTAAAGTTTTGTTTTATCTGCAATTCATAATGTATGTACTTTAAAACATTTAAAACACATGTTTTTCCTAAAAAGTATTTGTAATTGAAAATATTACAAATTTTTACTTTTTACGACTACTATCGACAAAAATGACCCATGCTTTAATATGACATCTATATTAAGCATGAAGGTTCAACAAGCTGCTATAAATCCAGGCAGGCCATTCAGCCCCAAGGTCTCTTAATTAAAGGCCCTGACCCTTGCCATACCCGACAGCTTTTAATCTTGATAGTAGCTCTAATAAACCCGCATAGTTTGACGTGAACTGTTTTGGTATATTGTTTCAATTTAAGGAAAATTTCGAATAGGTACCTAGTCTCAAAAATTAAATAAGAAAAAGGTCTTATATTCAGGTAAATATCCGCTGATTTAGAAAAAATATGGTGATCTGGTAGAAAAGAAAAGACTAAGAATAAAGTAGCTGCTTCTCTTCCCACGCAGATCGTAAAATCCGATCTTGAGCTTTGACGGCCTCCGTAGCGTAGTAGGAACTACGCTAGTCCGCCATTCGGAGGTTCCGCGTTATCATTAAATACAGTATCGTTGAGTTAGTATCCTATAACACAAATTTTTGCTTACTTTGGGGCTAGCTCAATCAGTGAGATTTTTACCTATATATAAAAGATTTGAATCATGTTGCATGTGTTGCAAGATGCAATCTGAAAATAATAAAAAGGCTAAACTACGCCAAGTTTTAAGCAATTTTCCAGATGAAAACATTAGTCACTTAAAGGGACTAGGAGTTGAGTAAAAAATGTATTTAACTGAAACAAAAATCAACATTCACTAAAACATTTCCAATTTAGGTAACACAAAAGTCAGCAAACAGCGCGAGATTGGAAACAAACGCTGGCTAAAATTCACTCGCGCTGCTGCACAAACTAACCGATGCGGGTATAACAAAAAGCGGTTTTGTCACTTTCTGTGTTTCAAAATTGAATTTGTGTGCCAACAATAGTAGATTATTATTTTGTCATTTAAAACTAAATTTTGTGGTCATTGTTGGATGCAGCTTGCTTTTTATAAGTAATTTTTGAAGTGCGCTTTATTAAAAACTGAATTGCTTTCAAAAAGTTTTATTATTTTTTGGTTTAATGAATAGACAGGAGCCAAACATTTCAATAAATCTTACATAGATTGGCTGTTATAAACTAGAAGAGCTAAAAAAACTAGCTATTCAATTGGTCTACCGACCTGAGCAAAATGGCTTGACAAAAATAATGAGTATTATTTTATTTGTTTAATAAATGTAATTGAGCAATTGTATATAAAAAGGACAAAACAGTTATCACTGCATTAGTAAAGCAAATATTTACTAAAACATTTTCGATTTACGTAACACAAAAATAGCGCGAGATTGGAAACAAAAGCTGGTTAAAATTGACACGCGCTGCTGCACCAACTAACTGATGCAGGTATAACCAAATCCGTTTTTGTCACTTTCTGTGTTTCAGAATTGAATTTGTGTGCCGACAGGAGTCAATTATGTTATTTAAAACTAAATTTTGTGGCCAGTGTTGGGTGCAGCTTGCTTTCTATTAGTAATTTTTGAAGCGCGCTGCTTTCAAAAAGTTCTATCATTTTCCCGTTTGATGAATAAATGGGAGCCAAACAATTTAATAAATCTTACATAGAATGACTGCGATAAACTATAAGACCTAAAAAAAACTACCAACTCGATTGATTTACTGACTTGAGCTAAATGACATGATAAAAATAATGAGTATTAAATTATTTGTTTAATTGTTGTAACTGAGCCTTTTGCTTACAAAAAAATAAATAAAACAGTTATCACTGCATTAATAAATTAAATGTTTAATAAAACATTTTAGATTAACGTAACAAAAAAGTCAGTAAACAGCGCAAGATTGGAAACAAACACTGGTTAAAAATCACTCGCGCTGATGATCAAACTAACTGATGCAGGTATACCAAATACGGTTTTGTCACTTTCTGTGTTCCAAAATTCAATTTGTATGCCAACGCGAGTAAATTATATTTTTCATTGAAAACAAAATTTTGTAGTCTGTGTTGGATACGGCTTGCTTTCTATTAGGAATTTTTGAAGCGCGCATTATTTTAAAGTGAATTGCTTCCAAAAAGTTGTTTTATGTTTTGGTTAAATGAATAGATGGAAGCCAAACAATTTGATAAACCGAACACTTAAAATAAAAAGATTTTAAAAATTCTTCTAATTCAATTGATCTACCTCAAAATGACGTGACAAAAGTGATGATATTAATTTATTTGTTTAATTAATAAGACTGAATACCCTCTCAATTTATCTTAGATTGACTGGAAGAGATACATATGTTAATGGTAAGTCCGCGATTGTAAATTTGCTCTTTCGAATTTTTTGTACATTATTTAGTTTTTTGGTACAACAAAGTTATTACGAACAAACAACAACGAGACTGAGCCTTACGAAAGACAGACAGAGAGACAAAGAGACAGAGTATACAAAAAGATGTAAATAAACCGTTACCTACTGCAATAAAGCAAATGTTTACTAAAATATTTCCAATTTAGGTAACAAAAAAGTCAGCAAACAGCACGAGATTGGAAACAAACGCTAACAAAATTTCACTCGCACTGTTACACAAACTAACCAATGCGGGTGTAACTGAAAGCGGTTTTGTCACTTTCTGTTACTTCAATATTGAAACTCTATGGGGATGAACGCAAAATTATTCCTTTACCTAACTTTTTAAAGATATATTATTTTTAAATACTTTTTGCTAAAGATTCAATTAAAACGACACACGAGAAGCTTTTCCTTATTTTTGTCTGTTCTAGATGTGAATTTGCTTATATAGAAATATTAAAAATTAGTCGGTAGATTACTTGAGCGTTACACAAATTTCTTAATATGTTTCAAATGATAGCGAAATCGCATTAAAATCCACCAGCCGTTGACAACAAAGCAGAAAATATATAGTGAACAGTAATAGATGAGTTCTATCGATCACAATCCATCTCCGTGATCAGACCCTAGGCATCGCCTACCATAAAGCGTTATAACTGAGTTCTGTCAAATATCTCCCGACTCCATAATTACAACAGCTCATTGACTCCATAATATTATGACGACCTCCGCGGCGTAGTAGTCACTATGCTAGTCCGCCACCCAGAGGTCCCGGGTTCGATCCCCGGTCAGGGCAAGTTGTAAAATGGCCTTTTTCAAATTGTCCTGGGCTTTGGATGTTTATCTATATGTCGCAGACGGATGAATAAAAGGGGGCAGAGCGTGGCGTGATCGGCATCTGATATCTCAAGTGACGTAAACTACCCATTTAGTTACTTACAGTACGAGAACAAACTGATGTCAGGATGAAAACTTACTTACAGTCACGTCACCTTACCGATGCCGCCACATGAGAGATCTTACGTGAGCCTTATAAAAATGTGACGGAATTCCAGTGCCCCGCCTCCGCACTGAATCATGAATCGCAACCACCATGTCTGGATTCCCTGGCCCCACAGAATTGAATACTGTGTATACACCTGGGCTTTCCGTCTTGCTTAAACAAACTGTCATTGTAATAAATCGGTTCACCAATCCACATCTATTACAATAATCACAATTAAATGAGTCATGGCCAAGCTACAGCAAACTACACAAACGAGTTGTGCACGATACGGCCGCCTGAACAAGACTGTCCCTGTCGCTAGGTCGACCGGTCTTATAACTTGTTGCTAACGAATATTGCCATTTCAAATCCAACCGTTCCATTTTTCGTAAACAACTTTCTCTTTGCGCGTGTAAAATCATAAAACGGGAATTTTACATTGAACTCATACCGCGTCCTCTATTCTTTCTTCGTCAACTGTCCATCATGACATTGACACGGAATTACTGCCAAACGTCATCGAATTATTCAAAGTAAAGGAATCTAGTTTTATACAGCCATTGCATATTACGCTCCGACATATATATGTATTTGTTATAAAATATAGTATCGTTGAGTTAGTATCCCATAACAAAAGTCTCTAACTTACTTTGGGGCTAACTCAATCAGTGTGATTTGTCCATATACATTTGTTTATTTATTATATTTTCATGCGAATTACACAAGTATGCAAAATTTCAGCTCAATTAGTTGAGAATAACTGGTTGAAAATCTAGATCGTAGTTCACGCTACGACATATAGTGAGTGGAGACCTTTTTGGTACACTGTAATTTTTTTTTTGTATTAATGTGTCTAATGTACTTGTACCAAATATATTTTTTTTTCTTTCTTTCTTGTTGCAAGATTTGGCCTAAACAAACATAAATACATACAAGATACATTACAAGTTAAATAAAAGCTTGTATGCATTTTATGCTGCTGCATTGCATTTTATGCCGGTCGCAAGTGGTGTTTTCTAGCTTTTTTTCTTATTTAAAAATCCTACGTCCTGACCAATGTAGGATATTAAATTGTGTGCAGACTACTTACTTACTTACTTAAAAATATATATATTGGACTATGCTGGGTTGGAACCGAGAACATCGATTATCTCAGGCGTACGTTTTTCCAACTGAGCTTTTGACGAGATAGTCAAACTTGTAAAAGTACCTTTCACTTTAATGCGTGACGGAAAAATCTTACACTTTTTTTCGCCTAGCCCCCTTCCGCCAAGTCCGTCCCGTCTGAAAAAGAACTTCATTCCAAATATTATTCAAATATTCAGGCGGTCGGACAATTCATACGGGCAAGATATTCTATTTTTAATTCTAGCATTAGTCCCATAGAAAAAGTTAATTATATTGATAAATTGAGCCATCCCATTGTATGTCGGTGGTATTCTGACATACCACCCCTCAAAATATTTGCACTGAAAAAGGACATTGTATATTGAGGGACAAAAACGTACCCCGACAGTCCTTCGTCTGCGCTGGCCTTGAGGTTAGAAACTAAACACTGTGTCTCGTCAAATAGACCAACGGTATTTTGATTCCAATGCTTGACACTGACCCTCAAGTTATTAAACCAATCATGTAAGTGAAAGCTTTTTTTTCCTAATAGCAGCAACAGTATTTACAAGTAAAAGTGTCAAGGTATATTATGTGTTGTAATAAATAAATGTAAACAGTAGTTCGTATTTTTTTAAAACTAAAAACCGACTTCATCCCCAAACTACACAATCGATTTTGATAAAATTTATATGAGACCACCTGACAAGTATATTAAATACCCTATTAACACAAGAAAAAAAATAATTCGGTCCAGGCGTTTTCGAATAATCGGTAAGCATACATAAAAAAGATCACGCCAAATTGATAACCTCTTTTTAGGGTTCCGTAGTAAACAAGGATCCCTTATAGCTTCGCCATGTCTGTCTGTCTGTCTGTCTGTCCATCCGCGACTATAAGTACTAGAAAGCCGTGATTTGGCATGGATATGTATATTAATTATGTGGAAAAAGTGGTAAAATAAAATACTGATAATATTTTTTTTTAGGGTAGCTCCTATACAAGTAAAGTGAAAAGACATGTTTTTTTCTCGGTTAACCAAGCATGTGGGGTATCGTTGAATAGGTCTTTCAGAAATATTATGAGCTTATAAACACCGTTTTTCAATTTAGCGATCCGTTTTTGAAATATTTGGTTTTGAAGTGAACATTTTTGTTAGAGTCAATTAAGTGTCCCCCCCAACTATCTGCTAAACGGTTATATAGGGACACGTGAAAAAAAATTACAGCTATAGTATATATAACAAACTTTAAAGGAAAACTATCAGAGCTAAGTAGGATTTACAAATTAAAAAGTTATAGGCGATCAACTAATAAAATGTACGCGGAAAAATAAAATTTCGTACAAATTCAATATAAAATTCGTTTTTAGGCGTTTTCACTGGCATTCGTTACTACGGAACCCTACACTGCACGTGGCCCGACACGCACTTGGTCAATTATTTGACATTTTTATTGTCCTATGTCCCCTGGGTCCCAAAGGGCCGCTACAGTACTTCTCCATCTCGTTCTGTCTTGAGCAACGCGCTTTACTTTTAGCCAAGATAGCCCGATTGTCTTCATTTCCGCTGTTACCGACCGTCGCCAGGTCTGCTTTGGTCGACGCTTCCTCTTGCCCTGAGGAGTTCATTGCAGAGCCTGCCTTTGAATGCGACTGGGATCCCTCCTAATCTCCTTTTTAGAACTCGATAAAAATTGTTTGACGAGTCATCTAGTGCCGCATGAAACAAGATTATAAATAATAGCTCCGTTTCCTTTCAAATTATTTATTTTAAATGGGGCAGAAGTGGGTCCCGAAAAATTCATATAAAAAGACATGATAATAATTACAGCATTTTGTAATATGTAGATGACATATTAACAGTAATATAAAATATTTTTCTATGGAGATTTAAAATTATTTTATCTCATACTACGCGTTTAATCAAGTTTTTATTCATCTATTTTTGGTACAATAAACTAATTTATATGTAGTAAAATATAAATTCAGTGTGACACATGAAAGTTCTAAATAATAATAAAATAAATTATTTCAAAAAGTATTTTCTCTTTGTCCCCAAAATTCTACACCAAAAAATGTTACAGTAGCAAACAATATTCCGCGTTCATTAAACTGCTTCACGCGTGAACAAACTGATTAATATAGCCGATACTGGTAATACTGGTATATCAATTAAAGCTAAATGGTGAAGCGATGAATATCTGGCTGCCATTTTCAAAACAGTTTATCAGTATATATTTTGTGGACTGTGGACTTTTTATCCATATATAACGGCAACCATTTGACCGATTTGGTTCATATTTATAATTCATTTTTATAGTAGTTGTATTTTTAAGTGTATTAAATATCGTAATGCTCCGATTTAATAGTTATTTATGCAACTGTAGTATAATAAGAGGTATTATAACATGAATGTGGGTTTATCAATAAGTTCCTTTTTTAAATTACGGAGCTGTGGTAGTGAACGACGCGGCGGCGCGTACATTCTTTTTTAGAAATTCATTATTCCTTGCGGTGGTTTTGAGCTACGTTTGATGAAAATCAGTTTAGTGGTTTAAAAGTTATTAGGAGTTAACGCTTGAAAGACAGGGTTTTCCCTAGCAAATAACAGATAGTGCTACGGATATCAATTATAATATGTAGTTCCAATTCTCATCACTAGATGGCGTTCTTGACAGTTGAGGGTTTTCTTAATTTGCCTAGCAAATAAACTTGTTTGATTCCTTTTTCCACCTTCTCGCCTACCAATGTGGCCTTTGAATCGTTCGATCCTGGGCACAGCCTCGAGACCCAAAATTCATTGTCTGCCCCGTTAGAGATAAAGATGTGATATCAAATGTTTAGAGTTTGAATTACTGTATTTACTTGTATGTATATTTTCTGATGATAACTAAAACGTTTTATGCTATAAATGCTCTATAAAAGTTTCTGAAGTAGTTAGCTTATTGACAACATTAAAACACCCAGTGTCATAGTAACCATTATATCACGCAAACGAGTGTTATAATCTATACTATAATAAAAGAGTAAAAAAAATGAGTCTGTACATTGAAAATTTTTCAAAAAAAAATATATGGGGCGATGGAGATATAGTAATAGAGTAAGAAAATAAAAAAAAATGTCTGTCTGTTTGTCTGTTTGTCTGTTTGTACACGCTAATCTCCGGAAATACTGGACGGATTCGAATGAAACTTTTTTTGTTATATAGCTGTGAAGCCTGGGCAACATATAGGCTATAATTGATTTTAGAAAATGGAACACATAATGCAGAACTATAATGGTCCAGCTAAACTATAAGAAATATTAAAATGCCGCCTTAGCAAAAGTTGTTTGGTCTGATGAGAACTTTTTGTTGAGTTATAATACAACAGGCCAAGCGCGAGTCGGACGCGCGCGTACGGTTCCGTACTATATAATCTATGAAAAATCACGTTTGTAGTATGGGAGCCCCCCATAAATACTTATTTTATTCGATTTTTAGGGTTCCATAGGGTAGGGTAGAAACGGGACCCTATTACTTAGACCTTCCGACTGTTTGTCTGTCTGTCTGTCACCAGGCTGTATCTCATGAACCATTATAGCTAGACAGTTGAAATTTTTATAGATGATGTTTTTTTGTTGCCGCTGAACAAAAACATACTAAATCTATCTATCTACACTATAATAAAAGAGTAAAAAAAATGTGTCTGTACATTGAAAATTTTTCCAAGAAAAAATTGTTTCGTCCGAAGAAAAACTTATAAGTTCAGTATTTGCGGACCTTCAGAGCAAAACACACCAGAAAAATTGGTTACGTGAACGCGCCATATGGACAACAAAAAATTAAAAATCAATTAATAAAGAATTTATGACGCAAATTATTGTTAATTTCTTGGATAGTTTTGTTGACGACGCCACCAATTATCCAGTTGAGTTTCGTAATTCACTTGCAGCAAATGGACTCTCGGCTCACAAAATAAGTCTTAATGTCGGAGGGCCAATAATGCTGATGCGAAATTTGACTCCGCCGAAACTGTGTAACGGAACCCAACTTAGTGTCTCAGCACTGTATGACGAAGTTCAGCGGCTGAATTTCAGCCAATGCATGCCTGCAATGTTATTTGCATTACTAGCAACACATAATGCCGAACTTCCGATGCTTTTGCCTGAACCGTACCCGTACCCGTACCCGTACCCGTACCCGTACCCGTACCCGTACCCGTACCCGTACCCGTACCCGTACCCGTACCCGTACCCGTACCCGTACCCGTACCCGTACCCGTACCCGTACCCGTACCCGTACCCGTACCCGTACCCGTACCCGTACCCGTACCCGTACCCGTACCCGTACCCGTACCCGTACCCGTACCCGTACCCGTACCCGTACCCGTACCCGTACCCGTACCCGTACCCGTACCCGTACCCGTACCCGTACCCGCCGCCACCGCTGCCACCGCCGCTGCCACTCCCGCTCCCGCACCCGCTTCCACTCCCGCTCCCGCACCCGCTCCCGCTCCCGCTCCCGCTCCCGCTCCCACTCCCGCTCCCGCTCCCGCTCCCGCTCCCGCTCCCGCTCCCGCTCCCGCTCCCGCTGCCGCTCGCGCTCCCTCTCCCGCTCCCGCCGCTTCTACCGCCACCGCTCCCGCCGCCGTCGCAGCCGCCGCTGCCGCCGCCGCCGCCACTGCCGCCGCTGCCGCCGCCGCCGCAACTGCCGCCGCCGCTTCCGCCGACGCCGCCGCCGCCGCTGCCACCGCCGCCGAAGCCTTTGCCGCCGCTGCCACTACCGACGCCTCCGCCGCCACCGCCGCTGCCACTCCCGCTGCCGCTTCCGCTCCCGCTGCCGCTTACGCTCCCGCTTCCGTTTTCGCTCCCGTTCCCTCTTCCACTTCCATTCCCTCTTCCGCTCCCGTTTCCGATCGCCGCAGACGCGGCAAAGACGGAAGATTAAATTCTCATATCGGCACATCACTACTGTCCGCCGTTTCCACCGAACTTCAGCGGCTGAACTTCAGCTTATTTAGTATGTCATCCCCACCGAACTTTAAACACTGAACTTTAGCCGCTAAACTTCGGCATAGTCTGCTGAGACACTTAAAGTTTACTGTGAGTGGTGCCAGTGAAACTGTATTTATTCCGCGTATGCCACTCATCCCCAACAATTTTCCTTTTGAAAATACACAGTTCCATGTGTTTACTTGCTTTGCTATGAAAATAAGTCACAGTTTTAGAGGCTTAAAGCTGCTGATGTCGATCTAAGGACTGGTTTTTCGCATGGCCAACATAATATGGCTTTCTCCAGGGTTAGTAATACTTCAGCTCTTTTCATATTGGCTCCCGAAGGAAAGAATTAAAATAATATTGACTTTTAACTCCTAACACTGTAACAAGTACTTTCTTATCTCTCTCTCTCTCTCTCTCTCTCTCTCTCATTAGTTTTTATTTATATTAATACGCCGGAGTCATAAAGTCCACGCGAACGAAGTCGCGGGCATCAGCTAGTTCAACAATATAAAAGCGATTTCTTGAAGCATTTTTTCCGTGAAACGGAATGACTCGCCAACGATATTCTAATAGTTTTATTACAAAAGTCATCAGTGTACTTGGAGGCGTTTTTGTTCGTTGCCAATGTGATTTGAATTCAATAAGCGGGAGCCGGGCTTCAGATCGCTTTCCATGGAAATGAAGGGAGTTTCTTTTTTATTTTGTCGAAGAAAGAATAATTCTATTGGCGGGTAATCGCCCGGAGATTGGAGGTAGATATTAAAATCGGAAGGGAGTTATTCCGTCATTTCGGTGCTTTATCGGCAGATCAATGAGCCGTTACGTCAAGAGGTGACATTTTAATTCTTATCGACGCAATTTTTTTGTTCCACCACCACAACCACCTTACGTTTTAAAAGGAACTTTTTACCACGTACGGCCGAACTGTGGAATCAACTACCTGCAGCAGTCTTCCCGGACCGATACGACATTGAAACCTTCAAAAAACGAGTCTATATCTTCCTGAAAGGCCAGCAACGGTTCTTTTGTTACACCCCTGGTGTTGCAGTTGTCCATGGGCAGCGGTGATCACTTACCATCAGGTCACCTGCTTGTTTGTTTGCCGCCCTATAACATAAAAAAACGACTCAGTTTTCAATTCAATAATTCATTATTATTCGCCTAGTTTTTTTTTGTATGTTAAAGCGTTTACCTATAGATTAACCCACAGATTTTGTTTGCATTTGTTCTAACCCTTACCTCTTCTTCTAGCCCTTACACACGGTGTGGCCGCAGCGGCATTTATTTAACAGGCAAATAAAACAACCCCTAATGACACCATCTAGTGATGAATCGCGGAACTATATATTCCAACCGATGTTATGTGAAATTGACATCGGTAGCGCCATCTATTACTTGTTAAAGAAAGCCCTGACTTTCAAGCGTTTCCCCCAATAACTTTAAAACGGCTGTACCGATTTTTATCAAACGTAGCTCAAAACCACCGCAATGGAACTTGCTTTCACGTGAAGAAAACCGCATCAAAATCATCCGTTGAAGAGCTATGATGCCACAGACAGACACACAGACCGACAGTCAGACAGATATACTATAAACCTTCCTTTTTTTTGAAAGTTCATTTAAGAAATCCTCCCCAGAGGCAAGTGGTGGTAGTTGAAAATGACCGCGCATGAGCAAAAACTCACAGTACAATTAAGTCGCGCCAAGTGAAGATGGAATTTGTGCCTCAAAGACTTAGAATCAGTGCCTGAACCTTGGATTAACCACAAGTCTGATCCTCATTAAGCGTGGCGTGGGGTTATTTTAAACTATATCAGTTTAAGTGCAGGCCAGATAAAAACGGCACGGGTGCGGTGTACTTTTGGCGCGCCATGCATCGGCGCACCGCTTCTGTTTTGCGCCCGTCCGTTTTCATTCTACACTATTTTCAAATGAAAGTATAAGGAAAGGCGAAAGACCGGTTATATATTTAATAACTTAAATGTATACATAAATCAATTGATTTTGTATGAAAGATCATTTATTTGCTGTTTTTCATGGATGTAAGTGCCACTTGTCATCCATCCAAGTGCGGACCACGCCAGGTGTCGCTTAACTTGCAAAAGCGCTCAAGATCATTTGAAAAGTGGCGAGATGACGCGCACCTACTATGAGTGATGCGCACAGACCAAAGAGCATATAATCACTACGTGCACAGACTACATAAGAGGCGCGCATCGGAGTGCGCGTGCCGCGCATCGGGCCTCTTCTTTCTGGCTTACGCCTTAGATGAATAAAAACATCATGAAGAACCTGGACTGTAGTTCCCTATTGACGAACGACGCTAAGCCCGCGACCAGGCCTGTGTCACTTCCCATTTAGGTATGGAAAATATACCTACATTACTACTACGCGTGCGGCAACTACTTCAAATGGGAAAATTCAGTTACATGAATCGTTTGTTCAGAGTAATAAGAATGAAATTGGCTTGCAATAGATGTCTAGGTATCCTAAACAAAGAGATGAAGACTTCTGAAGCGAGCTAAATTAAACCATAACGCTAACCGCATTGTGTAGATATTTCTTTCAGTTTCTTTTCTAAGTGAGACTTGTTTACGTAAGTACTAGTACTTATACTGTGCCGCGACCCATGGCGATAGTCGCCGATGGTCGCGCGGCAGTTTGTGACAGATTGACATGTGTCACGCGACCGTTTGCGATAGTCGCCGACCATCGCTGACCGTCGCCGACTGGTGTCGCGGGCATACTGTCGTTCGTCTGTAAAAGCAATCATTATTTTACATTTAACTAGTCTGTAATAAAGATAATATTATTTGCCTTTAGGAAGCTCAGAACACCTGACACCAGTTTCGAACTACTAAGATATTATGATAAAAGGACCATGCTTTGGTTTTATTTCCACCAAAGTGCTCTGTATACTAAAAACGTCAATTCTAGTCTGTTCTAACAGTCAAAGCTCGGTGTTCTTAAATCCAAGACCTTTAGGTAACAGTTTATGAGATTAACTTATATATTAAAGTCATCGTCATCTGCCCGGACATTTTAATAAATTCTTTGCTCTTTTGAAACTTTATTAAGAGTAATAGGATGGAATTATGCGATTTCTGCTGGTCTTGGAGGAAAAAAAATAAACTAGCTATTTCTCTTCCTGTGTAGATCGTAAAAAAATATCAACCGATGGGCGGAAATTTAAATCATACCAGTAGGTGAAAAGACTGAGAATCTATCACTTTTTTATCCTATTTCCCATTTTTACGCCCACCAATGTGCGAACGGCCACCAAAGGTTGAACTAATCGCAAGCTCGAACTTACAGGTGGTTGCAGCCTAAAAGCATGCTGTCTCACCTAACGGGCAAAGCAGTGAGGTAAAATGCACGATAATTCGTAGTAAACCGAGTGCGTAAAAATAAAAACGTAAAGTCCTTTGGGAGAAGGGGTTTTATGGAAAAACTACTGCATTAATCAATTACAAATAAAGTTTATTATAATCTTCGATAATTAAGCCGGTTTTAACAATGTTGGTTACGTCTTTGTTTTGGAGATTTTACACTTATTTACGCTAAAAGTTGCGTAAAGGAATTTTTGATGGCTTATAACTTTTTAATTACTTTTTATTTTACTATTCCGTATCCATACAGACAAAATTTATAATGAAACAATATCATGTTAAACTTTGCGATGTATGGTACGCTTCAAAAATGGAATCATAATTTCTCATACATCTAGTATGAGAAATTGTGACTGCATTTTCGAAGCCTGACTGTGCTATGTATAGGTAAACATTCAAGACCCAGGACAATTTGAAACAGGCCATTTCAAACTTGCCCTGACCGGCTATTGAACCCGGAACCTCTGGGTGGCAGACTGGCGGCGCGGCGGACATGGTGACAACTACGCCACGGAGGTCGGTGGCCACTCGCATGTAATTTTTCAGCATGGGGCAGTCGGGACGAGAAGATATCATCCTTAGGATGCTGTTGTGGCTGTTCCGCACACGCTGCAATACAGAGGTGGCTTTCTTCCGCAATATTGCATGAAACCTGTCTGCTCGGGCCTCCACAAACATGCCTGAGCACTGCATCTACTTAAGGGGTTACCTGAATTTTCCGGGGTCCAGTGCTGCCCCCATTTAAAATAAATCATTTGATAGGAAACGGAGACATCATTTAAAATGTTGTCTTGAACAAGTACTAGATAACCCTTCCAACTATTTCATGAACTACTGATTACAGTTTAAGGTGGGAATGTGAAGCTTATCTACGCACACTTGCGAAAAATTACCACTTTTGGCGTATGTGCGTAGAAAAGCTTCATGTTCTCATTTCAAAATGTAAGGCGTAGTTCAGAAAATATTTTGAAAGGTTAACTAGTGCCTGGTCAAGACAAAATTTTAAATAATGTCTCCATTTCCTATCAAATGATTTATTTCAAATGGGGGCAGCACTGGACCCCGGAAAATTCAGGTATCCCCTTAAGTAGATGCGGTGCCTCAGGCATGTTTGCGGAGGTTTGCAAATTTTCTGCAATAATAAATCTAAAATCACGTTGAAAATGGATATGATCAGTGACAAGTGACATTATTTTGTGACGTTTTCTTTCCTTAACAGAACCATATAATTTAATATATAACCCAGGACCAATTAAAACGAATGTAACCGAAACCTGTCAAGCAAGTTCATCAAGTTGTTTAGACTGCAGAGTGTCCTATAGAAATATATATATATATATACAAACATAAACTCGAAAAACTTAACTCTCTATGTGACGCAGTCGGGTAAAAAAGAAACTTGCAAGATTGATTTAACCGTGCTGCCACGAGTTCAAATTTTGTTTTTATTTTAAGCCACTAACGACCATGTTTCTGCTTTATTGAGTGATAGGTGGTTTCATAGTAATTTTATCAAAATCTTATGTAGTTTGGAGTCGAAGTCGGTTTTTTAAAAAAATATTACAGTTTTCTTCTACATTTAAGAGGCTATACACCTTTGGTTGGCTGTCTCGCTCGCACAATCAAACATTTATAAAGATTATTAAAAAATGTGACTCATTTATAGAAAAGTGTTTCCCTAACTTTATATATAATTATATTGTGGATATTTTAGACATGTTTGTATATTGTGTAGACAATGACTACATCGAAAATTAGGTCATCAAAATTTTAAATTTTTGATGACCTAATTCTCGATACCCACACACATAAACAATAAAAAAACATGGCTAAAATATCCACAACATAATAATATAGAAAGTTAGGGAAATACTATTCTACAAATCAGTCACATTTTTTAATAATCTTTAAAAATGTTTGATTGTGCGAGCGAGACAGCCAACCAAAGGTGTAAAGCCTCTTAATAGCCAGGCTCTTGTAAATGTAATTATAAGGAAAGAGACGCAAGCAATGACAACTTTTACATCTGAAAGATAATAAGTATGCCAAAAATTAAATATCATTTCGCTCATAAATACAGTGAACATGGATCGACCACCCGGATGAGATGGAAATCAGTGCAGTTTGGACAATTCATTTGTCCATATCACATTACCGATTTATGATAATTGTTCAATGTTCATCGTTCTCTTTTATTTACTTATTTCATCAACGTTTTTTATTATCTTGCAACAGGCAATATTTGGCCCAAGCTACACGTCTTCTTTTAGAATAAGAAGACTAAAGAGGCTAAAGAGAGGTAAAGTTGCTCAACTGAAGAGGCTTTACACCTTTGGTTGGCAGTCTCGCTCGCACAAACAAACATTTTTAAAGATTATTAAAAAATGTGACTCATTTGTAAAAAAGTGTTTCCCTAACTTTGTATATAATTATATTGTGGATATTTTAGACAAGTTTGTATATTGTGTAGACATTGACTACATTGAAAATTAGGTCATAAAATTTTTAAATCTATGATGACCTAATTCTCGATACCCACACACATAAACAATAAAAAAATGTCTAAAATATCCACAATATAATTATATAGAAAGTTATTGAAACAATTTTCTACAAATAAGTCACATTTTTTAATAATCTTTAAAAATGTTTGATTGTGCGAGCGAGACAGCCAACCAAAGGTGTAAAGCCTCTGAAGTAGAGAGCTTTTTATAGCATTGTTGTTCGAACGAGCGAAGAGTTTCAGTTTCGAGATAGGCCTAAAATTCTTGTCCGGCTGTCTGTTCTCGTTTATGGGTTGCATTTCTCAACCGATTCTCGTGAAATGTTGTAAGCCGGTTTGATAATTATATAATTTTTTTTCTATTAGGTTTTTTTTTTAAATTTTCTAAAATGGTATAAATATAGGGATTGCAAACTTTAAAATATAACATAAAATCTTTTCGTTACCCTTATGAAGACGCAATTTTCATCTGAACAATTTTTAAGGATTAACTTCAACGGGTCGTAGGTGATTCGCGAGGTTGGTCTACAACTCACAGAGCCCTAGTTATATTTATGTCTGAACAGTGATATTTGGTTTATGTTCCTATGTACCCAATAAAAGTTGAAAGATTTAGTCACTTTAATATCAATGAAACAATTCAGCAATTTGACATACAGTCACTCGTCTGTAAGAGCTCTAAAATTCCTGGTTTGTCGCATATTTATTAGCAGATTTGAGAATTATATAGAATATTTTGGCAATTCAGTTCCTTAAATTTTTCAAAATGGTGGAAATGTGGGGGTTGCAATCTTTAATAATACCAAATTCAGTCATTTCGAAAAATATTAAAATATAATATCATGTAACTTTCTAGGCAAACGCGTAGATAATGTATTAGCATTAACAAGTTAGTGGCATTTCAACGCGTTGGGGGTGACTTGCGAGGTTCGTCTTCTACTCACAGAGCCACTAGTTATATTAATGTCTGAATTGTGATATTTTGTTTGTGTTCCTATGTACCTAATAAACGTTGAAAGCTTTTATCACTTTTATATCAATGGAACAAATCAGCAATTCGGCATACAGTCGTTTGTCTGATAGAGCCCTAAAATTCCTGATTTGTCGCATATTATTAGCAGATTTGATAATTATATTAATTTTTTTGGCAATTCAGTTCCTTGACTATTTGAAAATGGCGGAAATATGGGGGTTGCAAACGGCAATTATTCAGCAATTTAGCATACAGTCACTCGTCTATTAGAGCCCTGAAATACCTGGCTTGTCCGTGCTTAAACAAATTACCCTTGAATCGCTAGCTGACTTAAAAATTAATAAATATCACATAAGATTCCCTAATAATGTAAATAAATCTCAGCACAAAAAACTATAACCCTAGTATAAAACAGTTTTATTAAAATATCACGAATAACTTCTGGCTCGTAACAATAACACATTTTTGCTCACAAACAAAAAGCCCAAACAAAGGCGCCAACGCGTACGAAACAATATTTTTTCGCACCATATCTCTCTGTGTAATGACACTAACGAGCTTGTAACCAAACGGAGTTTCATTTTGCCAGATACGAGTACGTGACGGATATTTTCTTCTTATTTGAGCAGGATGTATCAAAGATGAAAGAAACGAAAAATATTTGGTTCGATTTTTACTCTTTTTATCCGACTATGGCAAAGCCAACAGGAAGGCTTATGATTTTACCAGTTTATATAGGTAAGTATGCATGTAAGTGTGTATTTATGTGGTATGTATGTGGATGGGATATTTATGTTCCATCGTAGCATCCGAACCGCTAATCCAATTTTCACAATTGATTACAATAGATTTGTTATTATTGTCCAAGTTGCACAGGCTACAATTTATAGGCAAAAAAAGTATATAACCAATGTTACTTACAAAAAAACGAGAGCAACCTTCTAGTTTCTGGTATCGAGTGAAAAGTCTTGATTAGCACATTTCAAAAATGTATACATTGTTAGTCGCATATGGCGTAGTTTTTTAAACGAATATCTTGTTATCCATGATGTAAAACATGATATATATTATTTACAACGTGTAAGGGACATATGCATAATAATGCGAACAACAGGCTTGAACTAGATAACTATAATAATAAAATTAAACTAAAAGTAACAAAATTGACATTCCTGTACAACTTGCCCGGCGGCTGCACACTTTTGTATGAAATGTATTTTTTTTTTGTTTTATGACTGTTATTGGTACTTTATTTTGGTTCGATACTCGTATAATATAATTTTTATGAAAAATTATAATATATTTTTCATGACTCTGTTTTTGCCCGAAAATAGTTCGTCTCATTGGCTGCTGTTGTTTATCACGCCTGAAAATCTACTTCGTAAGATTCTTTAAGAAGTTCGTGAAAAAATTTTTTTCAGTATTCGTAATGTGCTTGTGGAGTTGCAAATGCCTTAAGGCTATTTTTTATTTTGCGTATCGTATGCATATTTGCAAATTTTTGGGAGTAAATAAAAAAAAAAGGATCGGTTAGACACTTAGAAGGAAGTTCCTCATACATTAAAAAAAAAACGTTATAAGACATTCGGTTCTTTTAAAAGTAGTTGAGATACTACAGCACATAAGTCGGCAAGGGCTTGCCGAGTTATGTGCTGTAGCTACTAAAGAAGCTGTCAGAGTAGCTCATTTGGATTGAAAGAGCATAAAAAAACTTAAACCATTGATGCGAAAAAAAGAAAATGCTGGTTAATTAGGAAGAAAACACAATTAATGCGCTTTATTCAGTGTTAAGCTCCTTGTATAATGACACTAATAAATGTAGCGAACTGCTATTGTTTCCCGAACACATTCGCATTGTAAAGATTATTTATGATTCCATTACGGCAGGTCACACTGATAGTTCTAGCAATAACAACGATCATTAATTTAAATTGAATTATTAAGTTTGCTGCAAACCGACCAATTTAAACCGACCTCCATTATCACCTAGAATACCTTCGCGTTCATGTTTAACTTCAAACAGTTAGAAGCGGAGCAGTTCAATTTAAATTGGATAGTAATTTATTATATGGGTTCTTAGTTCAGGTGATCAATGTTTGACTTTCATAGGTTTGAGTGTAAAAACAGAACTCACATCTTGATAAAGCGTAACATCTTTTTATGTTCTCACTGGAATACTGTGTTACCACTAAAATAAATTTTGCTTAAAGAAATCGAAAATGGGAACTCTTTTTTTTTGCCTTTCTATGTGTTTCCAAAGGCAAAGGCCTCGCCTGTAGTTTTTCCCTGATTTCCCGAATTCGACAATATTCCAGAGACAGACATATTGATAGGTAGATGGGGATGCGGGTGAAATTTGGTTTGTAAATAGTTTGTTACAAGGATTTATATACACAGGATACTTTTATCCAGATAAAATCTCCCAGTGGAATGTCATTTTTTTTACCAGACAGGAAAAGCTGCATTAGTTAAGCAGTTTAAACATGAAGCAAAGCTGCAAAATTTTCATCCTGATATTAGTCTGTTCTCGTACTGTAAGTAACCAAATGGATTGTTCACGTCACTCGAGATGTCAGATGCTGATCCCGCTCTGATCTGCCCCCCTTTTACTCGGCCGTTTGCGATATATATATATATATTATTTACTTATTATATACGGAACGTTGCTTCGTAGAGACATTTTGGCTCGTTTGGTGCACGCTAGGCTAATAAGTCGAAAGTCATATGCACGGCGTGCAAACTGAATGGGACTTTAGTATGCTGTAACAGAGTTTAATTTAGTAAGTTTCCTATTCAAGAATGATTCTTCTGTACTTTAGCACTATTATTTATTCTGTGACAAAGTCAAAAGTTGAACTCTGCGAGCGATTAAGGGCCAGCTCATACTAGGATAGTAACATAGTCTCTTGGGTTCGATTCGATGATTAACAGTTACTTGATAGGAGCGCTTGGAAGATTATGCCTGGTGTTAACTCAAAGTTAATGGAAGTTACCGTAATAGATTCCCCGAAGACCCACTCGTTACAGAGATACTGTTTTCATAATTTGAATGTTTGAATAAATTAATTGTATATTTCTTTGATGTTATAGGAAGGTAAATTATTTTCTCCTGTAATATGTTAATAATTTTGGATTATATTATATATTTGAAGTGCCTGCGGTTTAATCACGCAGCGGGAGATTATGATATATGGATGTTCATTTTATAAGCGATAATATTAATACAAATATCTTGAATATTTGAGGTGTTATGATATAAGACAATAATACCATGCTACAATTAGTTAAAAAAGTGTTTTAGTTCAGATTTGCACATTTATGTTCTTGCTATTACCTTTTATTAACCTAGTGTACCTAAATAATATAATATTAAAGTATTATATTTACGGAAAAACTGAGAATAAGCAAGTTCTTCTCTTTCCGCGCAGTTTGTAAAAGTCGATTGAACGAACGGACGAAAAATACGGAAGCATTTCGTATTTGGTTGGCTGTCTCGCTCGCACAATCAATTTTTTTAAAAGAAGCATAAAAATTGTGTCTCATTTTTAGAAAAGTGTAACATTATTGCTACATAATTATACATAAACTTTTAAAGTTTTGATAACCTAATTCTCGATGTATACGCCATAGACGTAAAAAAAATCGCAATACACGTGTCTAAAATATCCACGATATAATTACGCAGGAGGATAATGTCGCACTGTTCTAAAAATCTGACAAATTTTTTAATAATCTTTAAAAATGTTTGATTGTGCGAGCGAGACGACCACCCAAATGTGAAAAGCTTCTTAGTAGTCGATGCAGCACCCTTTTACCACTTTTCCTTTTACTATCTTTCATTACGGATTCACTAAAAATGGCCTTTGGGTTTTATGGCCTTAGATTCAGTCCACCCGTTAGGTACAAAGTCATGCTACTATATCTGTGTCTTTCCTTTTTCATCTTCTTCCCACCATCACACTAAAAGTGGCCCGTAAGTCCTGTGGCGACCTATCGTCGCGTGGCCATAGGCGAACGTCGGCTGTAGTCGGAGACAGTCGGCTTCCGTTGCGTGACATTTTGTGACCAAAGAACAAGTTGCCAACTATTAACATCCGTCGCAGACAGGAATCGAATTCAGAGATAAATACTATATACTTAACAAAATAATAACAAGCAATGTTCAGTTCTTGATAATAAAATTCAGTCTGGAACAATGCAAAACCACAAAGCGATGCAGCGGTCTACACGCATTAGTAATGTCTTACACCAAAGGATATCCATATGCACAACACGTTTTGGAAAAATTTGGGACAAAGTTTGTGAGATTCCCAAACAAATTTTAGTTTTCTCAATAGGGTTGAATTGAAAAAAACAATTGAACTGATGGGTTACATACATGATTTAAGTCATTATGCCTAACTATATAAGTAAACCAAAAAGTATTGTTGATAACGAAGCATCAAAATGAGATATTGTAGAATATTGATTTACAAGCTAGCTATTAAATTAATTGAGTATTTTCCTATGTCAAAAATAAGTTATTTGGTACTGTTAAGTAAATAATACGTCATAAAATAATGTAATAATTGATGTGATTGTGTACATTTATTATAGCAGAAAACTAATATTAAGAGCGCTATTAGACTACAAGAAACTATGACGTCATGACGTCATTCAAACAAATTCAATCGAAAATGTTTGTTATGACGTTAGGAAAATAGCGAATTATGAATTCATATTAATCACTTTTTGTATAAACAACACAAAAAAATTAAAAACCACAATAACTGAACAAAAAATAAAACAGCGACACGTCTATTCGTTGAATAAGCTTCTTTTTTTAGATTTCATCCTAAAAATATCCCAGATTTCCAAGTGAAATTGAATTCACGCCCGACGAAGTGTCAAAAGCGTAATAAAGTCTAATAATACGAAGTTGCTGTCATGATAAAATTTAATTTCACGAAGCCTCCTTCTTCTACATACCACATGAGCTAGACACACGACTAGAAACATTTTTCGCTTGTTTCATATACAACTACATACATTGTTTGAGGTAGTCAAACAGCGATTTTATCTAGTCAGCATGTCAACATTTTAAGGGGACAATTAATTTTTTTGAAGTCCAGTGCAGTATTCAAATGCACTGGACCTGCAGTAATTAATTTGAAATAAATTATTTGAAAGGTAACGGAGATATCATTCAAAATTTGGTCTTAACCAAGCCCTAGATAACCCTTTCAACTATTTTATGAACTACTGATTAGCCAAAAGTGGACGTTTTTCGTATTGTCTAAATGGGGGCAAAACTGGACCCCGCGACATTCAAGTATTCTCTTTAAAAAACCAGCTATTTAGCATGAACATAGGTACCATTTATTACCATCTTTAACCGACTTCAAAAAGAAGGAGTTGATCAATTCAAATGTTTACAGGTATATATTTTTTAAGTATGTTCCTTGGGTACTCAAAGACGCCTGGACCAATTTTGTTTTTTTTTTATAGGCCGTACTTGCGAGGTGGTCCCATAAAAAAAATATCAAAATCGGTTGAGTAGTTTGGCGTTTTAGTTTTAAACAATTATTATAAATAAACTATTGAGTTTTAACTATTTAAAAACCAATAAAAACTGCCTCCAGAATAAAATAGACAACAATTTATCCGAGAAAACATTGAGCACATGGTCTGTACGTGCAACAGGCAAACAATTCATTTCATTCTGTAGTTATATTTTATTTCTCATTGCTTAATTTCCCTGCCTGTGGAAACGCTTAGTGAAATGCAGGTTCATGTTGTAAACCGATTGCTTTAAGCTTTTTAATACATCATATTTCATTTATTCTCTATTTGTAAACAATACACACTTAAATTATTTTCATGCACTTTACAATGAGTGCTTTTAAAACGATTTACAAAATTGCCTATTCAGGCATTGGGAATCGGATTCGAATTTCATTAAATTTTTAAAATAATTAACAATTAAATAACAACTTAACTTATTAAAAATATTTACTTAGAACTAGATATAAGGTGAACTTTCAGTTATAATTATTATTAAATTTCGAAATAATATATTTAAATTTTCGAAATTAAATAAGTAAAGTACTCGTTAATGTCCTTGTATTATAAAATAAAATGTATTTTTAAGCTAAAGAAAGTTTTTGTCCAAGATGTTCTGAATATGTTATGAAGTTTTTCCTCACTCGTTACTAGTACCTATGCTGTGACATTGATATAGTTCTACCTCCTACTTATATAAAGAGTTTTGTCATAATTACATTTTAGTATCGGTATCCAATATTTCACTCAGACACAGCGTGTTATGCTTTCGAATTTGCTGTTTATTTTATTCACAAATAATTAATATGAAGTTTTACTTTTGTATTTTTAAGCCCTGTAATTAACACAAACAGTACATAATGTTAAAATTATTCACGAGAAAGTATTGTAAGAATATTTCTAAGTAAACTTGTATATATAGTATATTTTGAATACATTTTTAAACATCTATCGTAATTTAATTATTTTAAGCTATTGCATAGCTTTTATCGCGGGCCTCTGGCGCAGCGACCGAATCTAGAAATTTCGTAACGAAAATTAAACCTTACACTCGTCTAACGTCGTTTCAGTTCGGAAGACTTCGGCACGGTGTTTGTGAGCGTGCGACTAGACGTATGCGTGTAGAGAGTTGGGCATTATTCGAATAAAAATTTATCTAGATAATTATTCAAATAAAAATTTATTCGTGGAAAATTATTCACGAAAAATTCATTCGCGAATAATTTTGTCACGAAAAATATCATGATTTTATTCGTTATTCTAAATAATGAATTTATAAACTTACCCCTTTCATTTTAACCGATTGCATCAAAAGAAAAATTTTGTGGGTTTTGAATTTAAAAAAAAATTCTACATAAATTAAAAAGTAAATAAGTAATTATATTGCATAAGTTGATAAAAAATGCTATGCAATAACTTTAACGCGGCAGTCCCCGAGTGCCACACGTTTTTTTTCTGTCTTTCTACAGTTTGAGTGGTAGAGCATTACTAACTGGATTAGCATGAAATTCACCTTTTTTGGTCAATAAAATGTTTAACAAATAATTAATGTATCAAAAAAATTTTTAATAAAATAAACTTGTTTAATTAATAACTAACTCAATTAAAGAACGAATCAGGGCATTAAATACGATCTGACATGCATTGTGTTAGAGTACAATGGACAAAATCAAAGATAACTCAATAATGTACCCGCAGCTACATTACTCGTATATGAATTTGAATTCAAACTTTTTATTTCATAACTATTTTCTCCTAGGGCGTCTTCATTAAAGGGCAGGGGAGCAAGTAAATATAAATACTTTTCAGAGAAATATTTCAGTCTTGAATGGTTAATATTATTTATTCCAAACCAAATTTCAGTCTTCCTTGCTGGTTTGGAAGAAAGAAACTTAGAATGTACCAGTTGCTTTACTTTTCGCGTCTACCTCAAAAACCGATCGAGGGAATTATGGGCAAAGATGCAAATCATGTTATTAGGTGATGCGACGAGTAACCCATCATTATTTTAGTGTTTTCTTTCCGGCCTACTATTACACTCAAAGTATTCTATGGATCTTGCGGCCCTGGGTTTGGATCCTAACCGTCTTATTATAAAACCCAGACTAACTTTGTTACTAGGATTAAACCATTATCCGACCAAATCAAGTTGACATCTAATAACATAACACTATCTCACCTGTCAATGTCAACTTTATGTTGGTCTGATAATGGTTTAAACCCAGTAACAAAGTTAGTCTGGGTTTTATAATAAGACGGAAAATGTCTGTTTGCCCAATTAGGAATAAAGACATTATTGTGAAATATTTCTTCCGTTCTGTCTGGGCTGTGAGAAGCGTATTGGGTTTTCTTGAAAATACGCCTCTTAAGCCAGTCAAATGACTAATTTCCTGCGATGCTGTCACTTCCTGTAATATCCTCCATAAATTTACACGAACGAACGAAATCCTGTTTCCGATTCGCCGCCATCTTGCTAAGCATGGTTGACAGTCGCTGACCGTCCTCATTGCGTTTTGGATTTTCGTTGAAAATAGTGCCTCAGCGTTAAAACGGTTGACGTAACCGTTTCCAAATTTAAATTTTTTTTTCTTGTAGTAGTATTTTGTTAATAGATTATTTAAATTTAAAATAAATTCTGTAGTGTATTTTAATAATGTCTAGCCAGTCTTCGACATTAATTTCGCGTTTGAAACGTAAACGCACTATTTCGTCATCGTCGGAAGATGATTGTAATCCGCCGTTGAATAAATCGCGAACCAAGCGGGCATCGCGGGCGACGGCTGATGCGTCGCGGAGAAAGCGGCAGCGCGGCGGCGCCAGCTCGGCGCCCGAGCCAGACTCGCCGGCGCCGGCCAAGCGGCCACGCCCTGAGGCTGCACGAGAGCGGCGAATGCAGCAGGATCACGAATATGATGCGAGGTTTGAACAACTCGCACAGCAGGTACAATCGATTACATGTTATTCACAAGGCATGCAAAATGATGTTCGACCACCGCGGGAACCGAACCTTTCGTACTCGTCCTCTGACGACGAGCCCGCAGAGACGGTAACCTTGAAAAATTTTACTACTACCTTAAAAGATAAGGGTTTCGCAAAGACGGAGGACGCCAAATTTGATTTAATTAAAAATATTCAGCGCCTCGACACCCCGGAATGGTCAGACATCTCCTACTTCGATGTACAAAAGAATTATTTAGCAGCCCCCGGATTCAAAGATTTGGAGACTAATTTCGAATTGAGCCATCATGTAAAATCACCTCATTTAGCTTCAATCGAAAGAACCTTTGCAGCATTAACTCATGCGTTTCTTTTACAACGTGATCATACACAATTGTGTTTACAGAACATTTTAAAGTGGGCGTCTCAATGTAACGATATATCTTTCACTTCCTTAAAACAAAAACTTAATGACTTATTTATAAATCATGAAAAATATAATAAAAGTACCAATGATATTTTGCAAATTCTATGCGGCAAGCGTGCTGATGTTATCGCGCTTCGAAGAAAAGAAATTTTAAAAGGGGTCACTAACCCCGTGTCTGCCGACAGCTTTCGTAAGATACCCCCATCTTACGAACATTTGTTCGACTCTGATAAATTGAGAGAATTTCTCAAGAATGAAGGTGGCTTAAATAAAGTTCTTCCCCAAAAAGGTAATAAATCCAATAAAATTACAAAGTTTAATAGCCTTACCAGAGGTTTTCAGAATCAATTGCCCTTTCGATCAAATTTCAAATCGCGATCTAACTTCGTGGACAACAACCAGCCCAGTACCTCAAAAAATACTCGAAGTTATAAGCAGGGTACGAAGCGTCCCAACTACAACAGCCGTAGTAAACACTCACGTCGATCTTGACTCCTCCAGGTTCCGGGCGGGTTGTCTGACCAACTACTACGATCGTTGGCAAAAAGTGGGTGCAAACAAGTTGATTTTAAGTCTAATTCTGGGAATTCGTCTACCATTTTGTCGGAAACCTCCGCTGGTTTGGCCGACCCTCGCGGTTCAGAAACTTTTCGAAATTCAACCATCATTAGAGATGCATCACGAAATAGTTCAGATGCTCGCCGACGAGGTCATAGAACCCGTTTTACCCTCCCCATGCTTTCTCTCAAAAATATTTCTAGTAAAAAAGTCGGGAGGGGGCAACCGTCCCGTGTTCAACCTCAAGGAACTCAACAAGTATTTGAGAGTAGGTTGTTTCAGTCTGATTTCGCATTTCGATGTTCCGAGATTTCTTCAGCCAGGAGATTGGTTAGCGAAAATAGATATGAGCCAAGCTTATTTTCATTTGAGAGTAATAAATTCGCATCGTCGATTTCTCAGGTTGATTTACCAAGGTCAGATGTATCAAATGACAGCCCTACCTTTCGGAGTAGCTTGTGCGCCAAAGATATTTGCAACTTTGACCAATTTCGTCGCCGAAAAACTACGGCAAAAAGGTATTCGTATAATAGTTTACTTAGACGATTTTCTTATCGCGAATCAAAATCGGGTAGTTTTACAACATCAAATAGAGGAGGTTGTCGACCTTTTAAAGTACCTAGGTTTGAAATTGAATTACCAAAAGTCAGTGCTGATTCCACGACAGGAGATCGAATATTTAGGTATTTGTTGGAATACGATCAACAACGAAATTTATCTGCCAGAACAGAAAATAAATCAAATTTTGGACCAAGTTCGAAGGATTCTACATCAGGGCGTGCGCTCTCCCAAGTGGTTGATGTCCCTCTTTGGGAGATTAAACTTTGCGAGCTTTGTCGTACCTTTGGGTCGACTCCATTGCCGCAGGCTGCAGATATTGAGTCGCGATTCACGGCGGTCAAGTCCCCGTGGTCGACTCTTGCCACCCCAGAGTCGTGATCCACGGCGGTCAAGTCCCCGTGGTCGACTCTTGCCACCCCAGAGTCGTGATCCACGGCGGTCAAGTCCCCGTGGTCGACTCTTACCTCACCTTGTCAATCAGGATCTCAAATGGTGGTTGAGGAATGCTGCGAATCGATCAGAAATTCACCTACCTCAAGTAACGAACTTCCTCACAACGGACGCAGCGAATCACGGTTGGGGTGCGCAACTAAACGACATGTGTTTGGCGGGAGTGTGGAGTTGGAAACAGAAATCCTGGCATTCAAACCGCAAAGAACTGCACGCGATATTCGAGGCAATTTGGAGGAGCAGGTATGTGCTTCAGAATTCTACGTTGCTGATCCAATCAGACAATCGAACCGCTCTAGCTTACCTGAAAAACGAAGGGGGAACCAGATCAGAAGATTTACTGGAAGAAGCGAGACAGATTCTGTTATTAGCAGACGGTTTTCAATTGCGGCTTATAACCCAGCACCTTCCGGGAGTAGTAAACACGGTTGCAGACCGTTTATCATGAGGCAAACCTCCTCCCGAGTGGCATTTGTCGAAAGAAGCCTGTCGGATCATTTTTCTAGAATACGGCACCCCACAAATCGATTTGTTCGCCTCCGATCGCGCTCATGTGGTCCCCGAATATGTGAGCCTGGACCCGTTGGACAACAACGCAGTATTTTGCAACGTTTTCAGTCAGCAGTGGAATTACCACCTAGCGTGGGTGTTTCCTCCACCCTCGCTGATGCCTCGTGTACTGGCTCATCTAAACGACTGCCAGGGGAAGTACATTTTAATAGCTCCGAAGTGAGAACGAACGTTCTGGCGGAGCGACCTGCGCACAAGGGCCCTGAAACGTCCAATGAAAATAGAAGGACTTCTCAATCATTTAATCGACACAACGACAGGACTGACCCCGCCGAACTTGGTAGATTTGGAACTGGAAGCGTGGATAGTTGGGGGTGGGAGCCCCTCTTGATATCCTGGACAGACGAGGAACGCTCCCTGTTAAAGTCGAGTTGGCGTAAATCGACGCTCAATTCTTATCGTCCTGCCTGGAATAGGTGGCTCAAATGGTGTGCCGAAAATAAAGTATCTATTCATACTCCAGATGCTATTGATTTAGCAAAATTTCTTACTAATCTTAGTACTAAAGAAGGCTTGGCCCACGCTACCATTGCCTTACACAAATCTGTTGTATCTACATTTTGTGAACCATATCTCAATAGAAAACTCAGTGATGATGTTGTAGTTAAACATGTTTTAAAAGCGGTTTCTCTTCTTAACCCTAGAGCTCATAAAACTCCTATCTGGAACCGCTCAAAGTGATTAATTGGTTAAAAAATAATTTTTCATCTGATATTAATAGTTTATATGAGGTGTCTCGTAGGTGTGCTACATTGTTGTTGTTAATCTCAGGTCGTAGGGTCCACGACCTCACCCTTCTTGACGTCGCTCCGAGTAATATGATCGATGAAGGCGAAAGCATAATTTTTTATCCTTTGTTTGGTTCCAAAACTGATACTGCATCTTATCGTCAGTCCGGTTGGAAGCTGATAAACTATTCGAATAATAGAATAAATCCAGTGCACTGGGTTCGTCAATTGTTATTATTTTCTTCAAATGTTCGAGGCACCGTTTCCTCGTTATTTATTACTTGTCGCGGCGAGGCCAAGCCAGCATCACGGACCAATATTAGTAATTGGATTAAATCAGTTTTAGTAGCGCACGATCAGCAGTTTCTTCATTAAACTGGGTGCAAAATGTACCTATTGATGAAATTCTGAGTAGGGGTAATTGGAGGAATGAAAACACGTTTCTTAATTATTATAGAAAACAAATAATTGACGAAAATATGTCAAATAATGAATCCTTAGTGATTAATCTTTTTGAGCCTGTTTAATATACATAGTGTTGTACATTTAGTTACTTACAAACTATTACTTTTATTGCATTCTTGCTAATTGTATTTATTATTTCAGTACAGATTTAGAAGTGATTATAACAGCACATAATTAGTACTAATTTCCTCACCAGGTGATAACAAACACGTCTCACAGCCCAGACAGAACGGAAGAAATATTTCACAATAATAGAATTTTACCTTCCAATAAAATGCTTATTGTGAATATTCTGAAGTTCTGTCTGGGCCTATTCAAGGTCTACCTGGTGAGACGCTAATGAGGACGGTCAGCGACTGTCAACCATGCTTAGCAAGATGGCGGCGAACCGGAAACAGGATTTCGTTCGTTCGTGTAAATTTATGTTACAGGAAGTGACAGCATCGCAGGAAATTAGTCATTTGACTGGCTTAAGAGGCGTATTTTCAAGAAAACCCAATACGCTTCTCACAGCCCAGACAGAACTTCAGAATATTCACAATAAGCATTTTATTGGAAGGTAAAATTCTATTATAGTGAACGTATACATCGTGGAAAAGGCATACCCCTAATAAATGAAACCACGGGCTATACAAGATCACTTTAGTATTATGAAAATGAAATAACAGTCAAAAACAAATAAATTTGGACGTTCTTATACCAATTTCCCGGGCGGCTGTTCACTTTAATATGGAAGTGCCAATTTTTTTTTTAGATTTTTGACTGTTATTTTATTATCATTATACTAAGTGATCTAGTATAGCCCGTGGTTCGATTTATTACGAGTATGTCCCTTTCACGTTGTTTTTGTAAGTTTTAATAAAATCAAAGTGAAGATCATTTGATTAAAATGCATTACAACTGCATACCTTTTCCTTTTTTATTGTCGTGTCGATGATTGAACTTCTTCAAATTACACCCGACCAGTAGGAGGCCACAGCAACTGCATTGTCTGTTCACTGCATCAAAGCGACCATTGAACATGAAGCAGGGCATGAGGGACAGCGGAGAAGATGTGGCATTGTCTGTCTCGGTTGGCACTTTAGGTTTTAGTTTGCCCTGTTGGTAAAACCCATTTTTTGTATATTGCTCCTGCGGCGTCCCACCTGGGTCCTCAGTCTGTTAAGTGACTTCCAAACTGACCATGGCTGGTCGTGGCCTGAGGGTAGTGAAACTGCGGGAGCGATAAACCCTGGAAGTGGAGCTCGACTATTTTTCCATAGCTTTAACTTGAAAGAACTTGCCTTGGTATTGAGCATAAAACTATTTCGGCTTACAAGTCTAGATGCATGTTTTGGTGGACAGTTATATAGAGGGTGCCTTTTATCCGTCTCTTGTTTTGACTTTTCGACTGAGCACGCTGCTTCTCTGCTACGTATCTTTCACTGAAATAAAATGTCCTCTCAATAATTTTAAATTCATTCACACAAAAATTGTCAGGGCAAAAGTTAAATAAGTCATGCATGTACATCGCTGTGTAAAGAAAACGACTTCATAACATGTCATCTGAAGCAGCCATAGATTCTTACGAAGTAAAAAAATTCTTGGTCTATGGAAGCAGCCATCTTGAAACTCTTAGCTATTCGTATTCATAACTCGCTCAGGACATTCTTATACGTGTAGCACATTGAAGTTCATTGTCTAATATAGACGCTCAAACCAAAACCAGGTGGGATGTAATAACATTTGGTTCACAAATGCAAACTCGCTAGCTTTATATATAATGTGTATTTTTTATGAAATACTGAAGTGTGCAGATATTTGACAAAATATTACCCTTAAAAATAGAAAAAAGAATCGTTATGGCAGTCGTTTAAAAAATCCAGGCACTTTAATTTTTTCATTAATTATTTTATTTTTCCTGTTAGGTATTGTTAATTATTTTTTACTTTCTTAGCTGCTCAAACTTTGTAGCTTTCAAATAAGATCAATTTGAAGAAAATACGCCGTTTACTTAAAGAGAAAAATAATCGAAAAACGAACTTAACAAAAAAAAATATTAAAGTGTTAATAACAATTTTTTTTCCGGTTTTATCTATACTATAATAAAAGAGTAAAAAAAATGTGCCTGTACATTGAAAATTTTTCAAAAAAAATATGTGGGGCGATGGAGATATAGTAATAGAGTAAGAAAATATAAAAAAATGTCTGTCTGTTTGTCTGTTTGTACACGCTAATCTCCGGAAATACTGGACGGATTCGAATGAAACTTTTTTTGTTATATAGCTGTGAAGCCTGGGCAACATATAGGCTATAATTGATTTTGGAAAATGGAACACATGATGCAGAACTATAATGGTCCAGCTAAACTATAAGAAATATTAAAATGCCGCCCTAGCAAAAGTTGTTAAGTCTGATGAGAACTTTTTGCTGAGTTATAATACAACTGGCCAAGCGCGAGTCGGACGCGCGCGAAGGGTTCCGTACCATAATCTATGAAAAATCACGTTTGTAGTATGGGAGCCATCAATACTTATTTTATTCGATTTTTAGGGTTCCATAGGGTAGGGTAGAAACGGGACCCTATTACTTAGACCGTCCGACTGTTTGTCTGTCTGTCTGTCACCAGGCTGTATCTCATGAACCATTATAGCTAGACAGTTGAAATTTTTATAGATGATGTTTTTTGTTGCCGCTGAACAAGTCCGAAGTAGAACTTATAAGTTCAGTATTTGCGGACCTTCAGAGCATAACACACCAGTAAATTCTTGGTTATGTGAACGCGCAATATTGACACCAAAAAATTAAAAATCAATTAATAAAGAACTTATGACGCAAATTATTGTTAACTAGCTTGTACCCGCGGCTTCGCTCGCGTAGGGGTGTAATTTATCAAAATCCTTTCTTAGGGGATGCCTACGTCATAGTAGCTTTATGCATGCAAAGTCTCAGCCCTATCGGTTAAAAATTGACAAAGTTTCATACAAACTTTCATTCCCTATTTTATCCCCTTGGGGGTAGAATTGATCAAAATCCTTTCTTAGCGGATGCCTACGTCATAACATTTACCTGCATGCCAAATTTCAGCCCGATCCGTCCAGTGGTTTGGGCTGTGCGTTGATAGATCACTATGTCAGTCAGTCAGTCACCTTTGAGTTATATATATTTAGATATATATATTTAGATTTCTTGGATAGTGTTGTTGACGACGCCACCAATTATCCAGTTGAGTTTCTTAATTCACTTGCAGCAAATGGACTCACGGCTCACAAAATAAGTCTTAATGTCGGAGGACCAATAATGCTGATGCGAAATTTGACTCCGCCGAAACTGTGTAACGGAACCCAACTTAATGTCTTAGCACTGTATGCCGAAGTTCAGCGGCTGAATTTCAGCCAATGCATGCCTGCAATGTTATTTGCATTACTAGCAACACATAACGCCGTACCCGTACCCGTACCCGTACCCGTACCCGTACCCGTACCCGTACCCGTACCCGTACCCGTACCCGTACCCGTACCCGTACCCGTACCCGTACCCGTACCCGTACCTGTACCCGTACCTGTACCCGTACCTGTACCCGTACCCGTTCCGCTCCCGCTCCCACTTCCGCTCCCACTCCTGCTCCCGCTCCTGCTCCCTCTCCCGCTCCCGCCGCCGCCGCCGCCGCCGACGCCGCCGCCACCGCTTCCGCCGCCGCTTCCGCCGCCGCCGCCGCTGCCGGCGCCGCCGCCGACGCCGCCGCCGCCGCCGCCGCCGACGCCGCCGCCGCCACCGCCGCCGCCGCCACCGCCGCCGCCGCCGCTGCCGCCACCGCCGCCGCCGCCACCGCTGCCGCCGCCGCCGCCGCCGCCGCCGCCGCCGCCGCCGCCGCCGACTCCTCCGCCGCCGCCGCCGCCGCTGCCGCCACCGACGCCGCCACCACCGCTTCCGCCGACGTCGCCGCCACCGCTTCCGCCGCCGTTGCCGCCGCCGCTGCCGCCGCTGCCGCCGCCGCCGCCGCCGCCGCCGACTCCTCCGCCGCCGCTGCAGACGCTTCCGCCACCGCCGACGCCGCCGCCGCCGCCGCAGCCGCCACTGCCGCCACCGCTGCCGCTTCCGCTCCCGCTTCCGCTCCCGCTTCCGCTTCCGCTCCCGTTCCCGTTCCCTCTTCCACTTCCGTTCCCTCTTCCGCTTCGGTTTCCGTTCGCCGCAGACGCGCCAAAGACGGAAGATTAAATTCTCATATCGGCACATCACTACTGTCCGGCGTTTCCACCGAACTTCAGCAGCTGAACTTCAGCTTATTTAGTGTGTCATCCCCACTGAACTTTAGCCACTAAACTTTGGCATAGTCTGCTGAGACACTTAAAGCTCACAGTAAGTGAGTGATGTCAGTGAAACTGTATTTAATCCGCGTATGCCACTCATCCCCAACAATTTTCCTTTTGAAAATACACAGTTCCATATGTTAACTTGCTTTGCTATGAAAATAAGTCACAGTTTTAGAGGCTTAAAGCTGCTGATGTCGATCTAAGGACTGGTTTTTCGCATGGCCTACTTATTGTGGCTTTCTCCAGGGTTAGTAACACTTCAGCTCTTTTCATATTGGCTCCCGAAGGAAAGAATTAAAATAATATTGACTTTTAACTCTTAACACTGTTACAAGTACTTTCTCCCTCTGTCTCTCTCTCTCTCTCTCTCTCTCTCATTAGTTTTTATTTATATTTATACGCCGGAGTCATAAAGTCCACGCGAACGAAGTCGCGGGCATCAGATAGTATCGATAATATTTCGTCTAAAATCCGCACATTTCGTTTGATCAAGTATAAAAAATACACATTGTAAATAAGTAAGCTAAATTTTATGCTCAAATGGGTAGAAAATTAGGTTTCTGAAAATGTATTCTATGATTTAAAAATAAACATTGAGTAGGTAAAATAAAAGTTGGATTTAGACACAAAATTTATGTCTTCTATTAAATCAAGCTGTAATTTAAATGAGAAATATGTTGCTCATTATTACAGTTTAAACCGCCACCATTTTGAAATTCTTAGCTATTTGTATTCATATCTTACTCAAAGACACCATTCTCAGCACATAGAAGTTTCACTTATATGAGATGTTTTACTTGTGGTAGAGCCACGCTACCGGCAAAACTCTGTTCTGCTAGTAGCATGAATGGGCCTGCTCGTCCGGGGAAGTACCACACTCTCACAGAAAATCGACGTCTGAGTAGTAGCGTCACCGCTTCTATGCTTCGTTCGGTGAGTGAGAGAGCCGGACCCTCTCCCCCCCCCTCCTACATCTTCCCTTCCTTGAAAGGCCGGCAACGCTTCTGTTACACCCCTGGTGATGCAGTTATCCATGGGCAGCGGTGATCGCTTACCATCAGGTGACCCGCTTGTTCGTTTGCCGCCCTACGACATAAACAAATTAGGTTCACTTATGTTTGCACACAATAATTTAATAGACATTCACACAAAAATCGTCAAGTTAAAATTTAAATACGTCATGCATGTATGCACAATATGCACATCGCAGTGTAACGAAAAGGACTTCGTACCATGTCATCTGAAGCCGCCATTTTGAAACCCTCGGCTATTTGTATTCATAACTCACTCAAGGATACCATTCTCAGCACATTGAAGTTTCACAATTTAAGATAGACGCTTGAACCTAAGCCAGTCGAGATGTAATAACATTTGGTTAACAAATCCAAACTATGCTAGCTTCACAGATAAGCTACATTTTATACTTAAGTGGGTAGAAAAAGTAAGTTTCTGAAAATGTTTTCAATGATTTATAAAAAAATTTAGTTGGAATTAAAGATTTATAATATTTTCTTAAGAAGGAAGCTCAAATTTTAATGAGCAATATGTTGCTTTTTATTGCCAGATTATGTCCGAAATAAAGAATTAATTATTATTATTTTATATTGCTGTTCATAAAGGAGTACTAATACCTACTTTAATGTACGGTAGTGAGAGTTGGGTATGGCAGAGAAAGCATGAAAGTAGAATAAATGCAGTTGAAATGCGAGCGCTGAGGAGTATGTGTGGTGTTAATTTGAAAGATCGAATGAGGAATGATGTCATAAGGGAGCGGTGTGGATTGAAAGAGAATGTTGTGACAAAAATAGAAAAAGGGATGTTAAGGTGGTTTGGGCATGTAGAAAGGATGGATGAAAACATGTTAACAAAAAATATTTATAAGGCAAATGTGACAGGAACAGTAGGGAAGGGTCGGCCTCGGCGAACATTCTGCGACCAGATTGCAGACGTTCTGAAAAAAGGAGAGGTAAAAAGTACCCGTAACCGAAGGGCATGTATGAAGAGATCGATGAGTATAGATGAAGCGAAAGAGGTTTGTCGGGATCGTAGCAAGTGGAGGTCCATAGTCTCTGCCTACCCCTGTGGGAAATAGGCGTGATATTATGTTATGTTATGTTATATTGCAGTTTGAATTGCCGCCATCTTGAATTATTCCGGCCTGATTTACCAAACGAATCCAGAATTATTATTACTACTTTACTACAGAATTATTATTACTACTATTAGAATTATTATTACTTTTATCTGGTTGGGTCCACCATTAAATTGATAAGTCCGGTCTGATTCCCTACCTTTTTTCATGGGTAAGTAAAGTAACGAGCACTACAGTTAATGATGAAAACATAAGTGTTTTTATTAGTTACTAGCTGCGCTTTGCGGTGTTACCCACGGAAAAAGTAGCCTATATGTTAATCCAGGGTGTCAGCTACCTGCATACCAAATTTTATCAAAATTGGTCCAACCGTTTGTGCGTAAAAAATAACAAACATACACATATACACACTCACAAACTTTCGCATTTATAATATTAGTGTGAGGTAGTGTTAGCCTAAACATAAGCCTAAAGAACCTACAGTCTCAAAGAAGGCTTATTAGGCTTATAGGCTTTAAAAAATGACACAGCCCCAAAAAAGGACAGACAGGCTTAAATTTAGGGCTAAAAGCCTATAGTCCGCGGGATCACTAGTGTGATGTGATAGTCAATCACTAAATAATCATATATTTGCACCTTTGATTTAGATAACATTAATTAAAATTGTAAATTATTAACATGTGAAAAATCAATTACTTAAAAAAGCCTCCGTGAAACAATAATTATGGTAATGAAATATGTTAAAGTACTGTCGCTCGTGTGTAAGCGCCCTTAAGTTACTGTCTATGTGTGCTTATTAGACGTATTGCTGCGCAAATATTCCCAGGTTTACCCTACGTCATGTTTACTAAGCGAATAACTTACTCGGAAACTTATATTACACTAGGATAATCATGTTTTCTGCCTTCTGAGAAACTACTGCTTGATAATTATGTACTTGTAAGCAAGAAGTTCTTGAACACATACAAATATGTGCTTTAATTTATGTACTTACAAAGTGTTAGTTTATTAGAGTATAACTAATAAAGTTATAATAGAAAAACAAGTCATTATTTTTTAAAAAATATTTTTTAAAACAATCTTATAAGTAAAGTGGTCCTCAAGACGAATCCAACGAGTCCAAATTCGATGGGGTTACGTAGTTTCATTAGATCAGCTCCATGTCATCATAATTTTGCATTGTCACGCAATATACGTATGCGTGCAAAATTTCAGCTCAATCGGTAACCAGAAAGGGGGTCAAATTTAACTTGTAAGATTTGATTACAGACAGACAGACCGACAGACAACAGAACAGGTGAAACTAAATAAAATATAAGCAAAAAAATATTACGACTACCCTCTAGTTCGCTTAAAAAGAAACCTTTGTCGAAACAATTATAATAAGGGTTTTAGAACGATACTGTTAAGGATATTCGAAGTTATACATATCCTATGTCCATTGTATACATTTGTACACATTTCCAGTATATATATATATATATATATATATATATATATATATATATATATATATATATATAAATTGTTAAATAAATAAATATACCCTGAAAACATTACATTCCTTTTTTGGGATAGTCGTATACTGAAGTTGAGAGTAACTTAACCTAACAGATTCCTTATAAATCTGATGATAATATAAAGATAACCATCTAAGTTCAAAGTTGTAAAATTATAGTATGCTCAGTTATGAATCTTTTGTTATAGGTCAAGTGCTGTTCGGTTTTAACGTTGTGATCCAAAGCACAAAATAGAGCAAGCACAAAAAAGCACGTAGGTCACCAAAAACATTTTTAACGACCTCCATGGCGTAGTGCTCACCATACTAGTGCCCAGAGGTCCCGGATTCTATCCCCGGTCAGGGCAAGTTGGAAAATGGCGTTTTTAAAATTTTCCTGCATCTTGGATGTTTATCTATATATGTATTTGTTATAAAATATAATATCGTTGAGTTAGTATTTCATATCACAAGTCTCGAACTTACTTTGGGGCTAGCTCAATCAGTATTCATTAATATAAATAATTCTTAGTTTTTTGTTTTTCCTTTTGATTGTGGTGCAATAAAGGGTATTTGTGTTTATATTGTTATTTGTATTGTAATTAAGAGCAGCTGCAACCGAAAACTAACTAAGATGAAGGTGATAAAAGTAAATGAAGATTCTTTTCCACTGAAAAAATGTGTCCATACATACACCAATTGTTTTTTTTGTCTGTCACATAACATTTTTATATCATGACGACCTCCGTGGCGTAGTGGTCACCATGCTAGTCCGCCACCCAGAGGTTCCGGGTTCGATTCCCGGTCAGGGCAAGTTGGCAAATGGCCTTTTTCAAATTGTCCTGGGTCTTAGGTGTTTATATTGGGTGTATATATGTATTTGTTATAAAATATAGTATCGTTGAGTTAGTATCCCATAACACAAGTCTCGAACTTACTTTGGGGCTAGCACGATCAGTGTAATTTGTCAAAAAAAAAAAACATTGTTGCATGCCTGCTTGCTTAACGTACCCCATTATGTATCATCTTTATAAACACAGCTAAGCAATAAATAATTTTGCTTTGATTTGATTCATACCGCCTTTCCTGATTTATCTGAAACGGAATGTTCTCGATAAATCAATAGACACTTTACAAAAACGACTAACCACCCGTATTTCTTTGTGACGTTTGCAAAGAACACAACAGTGCCCAACGGGGCGGAAGCGTGGCTCGACGTGTGTGTTTCCAAGCTTATTGGAATATGTGTACTTTTGGCGCAATACGAGTGAAGATGAATGTTTGATTTTTCGAGGAATTCTACCAGTTAATTTTGTTATTTGTTTTTAAGGGTTCTCTTCCGTGCCGGTTTGGTACAAAAGATGAAAATAGAATGTACAGCTGCTTTTCTTCTTGCGCAGATTGTAAAAGCCGATCGAGGGAGTTGGCGAAAATATCAGTGTTTATAAGCGATGTACCTAACAACCCATCACAATTATTAAATTTTTTTTCCACTTTTTCGCCTATCATCACGCTAAAAGTGGCCTGAAATCCATAGAGCTCTCCAATTTCTTGCCTATCATCAAGCTAAAAGTGGCCTGAAACCCATAAAGCTCTCCACTTTTTCGCCTATCATCACGCTAAAAGTGGCCTGAAACCCATAGAACTCTCCACTTTCTTGCCTATCATCACGCTAGAAGTGGCCTGAAACCCATAGAGCTCTCCACTTTCTCGTCTATCATCACGCTAAAAGTGGCCTGAAACCTATAGAGCTCTCCAAATTCTTGCCTATCATCACGCTAAAAGTGGTCTGAAACCCATAGAGCTCTTCACTTTCTTGCCTATCATCACGCTAAAAGTGGCCTGAAACCCATAGAGCTCTCCACTTTCTTGCCTATCATCACGCTAAAAGTGGCCTGAAACCCATAGAGCTCTTCACTTTCTCACTTATCATCACGATAAAAGTGCCCTGAAACCCATAGAGCTCTATCTGTCCCATTAGGGATACATACGTGATAGTGTATAGTGTATAAGGTTACGAAGTTTAAACCACACCAAGTTTATTTGCTAGGCACATTAAAAATCGCCGACCGAAAATGTCAAGAATGCCATCTAGTGATGATTAGCGTAACTATTGACACGATTGGAGCCCTAACTTTCAAGCTTTATTTTCCAATACCTTTTAAGCGGCTACCCCGATTTTCATCAAACATAGCTAAGAAACACCGCATCGAAATCGGTCTGTCCGTTCGAGCGCTACGATGCCATGAACAGACAGACAGACCGACAGAAATTAGCGTCAAACTTATAATACCCTTCTTTTTCATCCGGAGTTAAAAAAATATATTAAAATTAAAGGCCCTATGTTATATAACCTTTTAAGTTACGTCTAACGTTTTGAATAGGAGTTACAATCTTCGTGATCGCAGACAGACTGACTGGAGATCAGCGGTGTTTTCTTGTTGATGGTGAAAACCAATACATTAGACAGGTATTAAAATCACTATTTATTGTAAGTTAAAAAAACAAGTTTTTTCGTACAAGCTTTTATAGTGAAGCCTGTACTATCTTATCAAGTCAAATGTTATACTGTAAACCCCAAATACATAAAAAGTAACAAACGTTTGCTAAACCTCTTTTAGGTAAATTATGTTTTGTCTCGTTCTTACTATATCAAATATTGTAAAGAGGGAAAAGGACAAACGTTTATTTTTATGAATATGAGGGTTAGCCTTTATCTTTTAAGATTTAACCCAAACACATTAATAAATTACAATCAAACAACAAACTGAGCAAATTAAATTAAATCTTGTGATAAAAGACAAATCTTATTCAAACAAATTCAATTTAACTACTGAAATCCAATAAATATGCACCAATTGATACACATATCATATTAAAGTTGAACTAACACTTATTGCTAAAACTTACGGTAACTTTGGTTCAAATTTCTCTTACAGTTAGGTCCTAAATTAACAGACTCAAAGGTAATCCCGTATTTCTCCAAGTTGAAAGGTCTGTTCACAAAACACAAGAAGTATAGAAATAAAATGTCTTTTTTTTTTTAATTAAGTTTATAAATATATATATATGTCGGGGCGTAATATGCAATGGCTGTATAAAACTAGATTCCTTTACTTTGAATAATTCGATGACGTTTGGCAGTAATTCCGTGTCAATGTCATTTTGTACAGTTAACGAAGAAAGAATAGAGGACGCGGTATGAGTTCAATGTAAAATTCCCGTTTTATGATTTTACACGCGCAAAGAGAAAGTTGTTTACTACAAAATGCAACGGTTGGATTTGAAATGGCAATATTCGTTAGCAACAAGTTATAAGACCGGTCGACCTAGCGACAGGGACAGCCTTGTTCAGGCGGCCGTATTGTGCACAACTCGTTTGTGTAGTTTGCTGTGGCTTGGCCATGACTCATTTAATTGTGATTATTGTAATAGATGTGGATTGGTGAACCGATTTATTACAATGACAGTTTGTTTAAGCAAGACGGAAAGCCCAGGTGTATACACAGTATTCAATTCTGTGGGGCCAGGGAATTCAGACATGGTGGATGGAATTCATGTTTCAAGTGCGGAGGCGGAGCACTGGAATTCTGTCACATTTTTATAAGGCTCACGTACGGTCTCTCATGTGGTGGCATCGGTAAGGTGACGTGACTGTAAGTAAGTTTTCATCCTGACATCAGTTTGTTCTCGTACTGTAAGTAACTAAGTGGGTAGTTCACGTCACTTGAGATATCAGATGCCGATCACGCTACGCTCTGCCCACTTTTATTCATCCGTCTGCGACATATATGTGTGTTATTATTGTCTTACAGTTACGAGAATCTTGCTAAAATAATAATAACAAGGTGAGAATTAGCAAACAAACTCCAAAAAGATATTAAAGATGGAATAAAATTCTTGAACTTTTTAATGATTATTGCTGTTATGAGTTAAGGCAAAGATTTGTTTTGATATTTTGTCAATTCAGCAGATGGTTTCTAGCTATCAATAGTGTTTTTTTTTTTTTACTTTTACTTTAGAGTCGAATATTTGGGTTAAAATATCTGTAGCTAGGTATGTTTGTTTTGAAAGTAACACAAGACCGAAATTGGTGGCGTCAACAATTGACATTTCAGACATAGTTAAAATTTCTCATTTCTGTTTTCTCATTATTCTGTGATCTAGTTTTAAGCAAGGTTCATTTGGACCAAGTTCGGTAAATTACTAATACAGTCTGCGTTGCTCTGGGTAAGTACTAACATATTCACTTTCGTTAACAGAAAATAATTGGTAAGATTATTTATTCAAATTCAGTCGTGAATTATCAGTAACAGAATTCAGAAACAGTTAGAAATCTGGGATCATTATGTAGTAAAATTCTGGGAATCGTGTGTACAACATAATAATAGAAACAAACCTGTGATTAGACATTCATTAAATATTTAATCAATATAGGTACTCGTTTTACTTTAGATATTTGAACAGGTAAAAAATAAACCTAAGTAATGCAAGTTATCACAGGTTTTGTTTTTTAAACGATTACAGCAGAGTTAAAAGGTGTGTTGCGGTTACGTATGTATGTTAGTCAGTTCCCTTGTATCTTTAATGATATGATGATGATGATGATGATGTCCGACCGGTTTCGGTCATGGCGACTGCTTCATAGTTGTGGAACTCGCTCATGTGCTCGCATGTGACTTATGTAGCCAATCTTATGGGTGAAAGTCCTCGCGCATTGCGGGCATGTGAGCACACCGTCAATAAAGTTATACTGAGTTAGCGCAGGTGGTCGGGCCTTTAACTCATTGCGCTTGGTGTCGAGCTCATCGAGTCGGTGGATTTCAAAGTCATTGACTTTGGTCTTAACCAAAGCCCTCCACTCCGATCTCACGGCAGCATGCTTCTCCCAATGAGAAGGCTCTATGCCGCAACGTTTCATATGCCGCTTCAGCACATCTTTGTATCTGAGGAGTTGTCCGTCAGGCATGCGCTTGCCCTCCTCAAGTTCCGAGTAGAAGATGCGCTTAGCGACCCTGTGTCCTTGCATCCTTGAGACGTGTCCGCACCACCGAAGTTGTCGCCGCATTAGATAAGCCTCAATGCCACCCACATTGGCTCTTCGCAGCACTTCGGTGTTCCGCACGCGATCGGACCATTTGATCTTCATGATCTTACGCAGACATTTGAGGTGGAAACGATCTAACATGCGGATGTGTCGGCGGTATATTGTCCAAGTTTCTGCAGCATATAAAAGATTAGGCAGAACGATTGCCATGTATACTGAGATCTTCGTACCTAACCTTATGTCGTGTGAACAGAACACCTTGGAATTCAGTTTGCCAAATGATGCAGCTGCAGCTCCGATCCTGCTGTTGATCTCTGAATCCAGGTCGCATTTAGATGTTAAAGTGCTCCCCAGGTATCGGAACTTATCGACCTGCTTCAACTCGTCCTCGCCAAGTTTGATGTTCAGCGCCTTGTGACCATCTGTGTCTACAGCCATAACTTCCGTCTTTTTGACGCTGATTTTCAGGCCGTATTTACGACAAACCTTGTCGAAATCGGACATAAGCTGTTGCAAGCCGTCTGGGGATTCTGTCACAAAACACAAGTCATCTGCGTAGATGATCTCAGTAATCATTTCGTGTGTCACTTTTGTGCAGGCTTTAAGCCTCGCCAGATTAAAAATGTTACCATCGGTGCGAAAACGGATGCGGATACCTTCTGAGGAAGTTTGTAAAATCTCTCGGACCACGACTGCAAAATACAACGCAAACAATGTAGGAGCCAGAACACAACCTTGTTTGACTCCACAGGTAACGGGGAAAAACTCTGATTGTTCATCGTCGACAGCGACGCAGCACTGCATGTCATCGTGGAGAAGTCTGAGCATTCTTACGAACTTCTCTGTGCATCCTATTTTCCTCAGCACCACCCAGAGAGCTTCTCGAGGCACACTGTCGAAAGCCTTCTCAAGGTCCACAAAGCATAGGCACATGGGACGTCTCTGCTCTCTGCTTTTCTCCTGCATTTGACGCACTGAGAAAACTGCTTCACTTGTACCTCGATCAGGTCGGAAGCCAAACTGAGTTTCAGGCAACAGTCTCTCTGATATTGTCATAAGGCGGTTCAATAGTACTCTAGCGAAGACTTTTCCAGGGACCGTTAAGAGAGAAATGCCGCGGTAGGAATTACAATCAGATCGGTCACCCTTGCCCTTATATAGAGCCTTTATGCGCGAAACTTTAAAAGTGGTTGGGACCTGTTCTTCATTCCACATACGGCCAAAAAGCTCCCATACAGCCGAGTGCAATTCCTCACCGCCGCATTTAAGTAGTTCACCTGGTATAAAATCAACGCCAACCGCTCGTTTGTTCTGTTGTTGTTTTATTGCAAGTACAACTTCGTCACGGGACAATGGCTCATCCAGTACGGTAGATATGGGCAGTTGAGGGATCGAGTTGATGTGTTCCAGATCAGCAGACCGGTCCACATTTAGCAGAGTGTTGAAATGTTCCGCCCATCGCATGATTACTTCCTCCTTGCTTCTGAGAAGGCCATTGCCACTAGCGGGCTTAAGCGGCACTTTTGCAAGTGAAGTCGTACCTAATAACTTTTTAACCTCAGCGTAGAAATCCCCTAATTGGTTATTGTCTGCGAGCCATTGCATATGACGAGCTTTGTCCTCCCACCATTCGTTCTTCATTTCCCGAGTTAGTTTACGTAGCTCCAGATCACTCCGTCTAATCTCCGCAACACCATGTTGGTTCTTCTTGTGCTGCCTGAGGAGACGTCGGTGTTTGTCAATAGCTTCCCTCAGAACTCCATCATTCTCATCAAACCAGTCCTCGTTCTTACGGACTTTTAGACCCAAGGTGTCTGAGGCTGTGTCCGATATGTGAGCAGATAGAGTCCCCCAGTTAGCTTCAATGTTACCATGCTCCATGTCATTGTGTGGCAGTGCGGCAGCCAAAGCTTCGGCGTATTTCTCCCTCGTCCCTGGATGCTTAAGTCTATCCAAATTTAAGCTTGGTGGCTTTGTCTTGACGGATCTACAAGGACGTCGGAGGCGGAGACGAAGTTTAGTGACAACAAGCCGATGATCTGTCCAGCAGTGTGCACCACGCATGACGCGGGTAATTTGGACTTGGGAAACATCTTTTTGCCTCACTATAGCGTAATCTATCAAATGCCAATGTTTAGATCTTGGGTGCATCCACGTGTTCTTGTGCTTGGCGGGAAGTCTGAACATAGTGTTCGTAATCGCAAGATGAAATTGGGCACAAAGATTCAGTAGCAGTTGTCCGTTATCGTTCATGCTGCCTACTCCGTGTCTGCCTAGGACGTTAGGCCAAGCCATAAAATCCTGTCCTACCCTGGCATTGAAGTCCCCGAGTAAAAGGATCTGTTCTGTATTACGTATACTTTCGAGACAGTGAGTCAACTCCTCGTAAAAACTGTCCTTAATGTCATCAGATTTATCTAGCGTGGGAGCATAGACACTAATGACATTTAGGTAGTTATTGTCATTTAGCTGAAGGCGCAATGTTGAGATTCGGTCTGAGATGTGCACCGGATACTCTTGCAACTGTGTCACTAGCTGATTTTTAATCGCAAATCCCACGCCTGATTGTCGCTTGTCAGTGGAATCAAGGCCTTTCCAGTAGAAAGTGTATCCGCCACCGTGCTCCACCAGCTCTCCTTCGTCGGCGAGATGTGTTTCACTGATGGCGGCCACATCAACGTTGTAGCGCGAGAGCTCACGAGCTACAATGGCGGTCTTCCGTTCGGGACAGATATTGTCATTGCGATCAAGTAATGTTCTGACGTTCTATGCGCCAAATGTCATGTCCAGTTTTGTAGGTACTTTAGTAATAATTTTATTGTTACGTCGACCACGAATTTGATGATGCGGTGGCAGCCGCGGTTACTACCATCCATATAGGTTGGGGCGAGCAATTTTTAGGGCACCTTTTCTAGCCCCCTCCAAGGCTGAGCAAGGAGAGCAGTGCTGTCCCTGAATAGGGCTGCTCTGTCACTCCAGGTGCTGCCGAACCCCCTCTGTCTCCCCAGTTCAGAGCGAGAGCGACCACGGTGTTCTAGGAACACCCCCGAAGCCGCCTATGTGCAGGCCTCAGACAAAGCCCGGTCTGCATCAAACCGAACCTTTCTACCTCAGCCCATCGCCACAGGACTTAACGTATCCGGAGTCCATATGTCTATGCAGCAGTCAAGTGCGCAGGAAAATTTTTTTAGTGCATAAGCGGACGCGCAGTCGCAGATGCCCTCTCTCGTCCTTGTCCTCCGTGGTCCAGTGAAACGGAAACCATTACGACTGGCGAAGAATTTGGATGCAGTTTCTGGCCGGCAGTCACTTTTGACCTCAACTACCACCCTAAGCCTTCAACATTGCCTTACTAACTCGCCTTATCCGCCAGAACTCGATACTTATCAGCGTGAGCTGCCTTCTACGCCGAGTTAGATTTCATGCACCATGCGGGAGGTATCCGGGTAGAACCTGTCTGCCGAGGCATTCAGGCCCCTCACCGGGTTTAGCCCATGAGTCGACATGGTTTACCAGGGTGTGGCCGTCGTGTGCACAACGACTACTTGGAGCCACCGGTGAGAGTTTGTAGAGTGCCCGCCATTACGATTTGACACCCACCAAAGTGAAGTCGACTGGCAAATCCTGAAGCACCCCACTACACCCCTACCTTTTTTTTCTTAATGATATGTTACCTTGATAAATGAACTATTGTTGGAAGCTGTCCGCTGGATATATAGGCTATGTGAAGTAACAGTAAATTCAACGTGGCAACCTCTATTGACTTAAATACATATTATATATATATATATATAAACCAAAAATTTAATAAATCAATTCGTGCCGCAGAGGCCATGAAATGAATGGGCAAAGACCCGATGTCTTGATATAAATTTACTTCCATTGTTTAATATTGTGTCTAGTATTGGCGGTTTGTAACGGGTTAATAATTACATTTTTTCTTACTCTCTGCTGAGGCTTGCATTAACTGGATAAAAGAATTTTCTCGTAGTCAAGTTTTAGTTACTTGTTAATTTTTTCGTTAATTAACTCTAAATTCACAATGTAAGAGCAATACGTTAATTTAGTGTCAAATTTTGCTCATCTCATGTTATGCAGTTTTCTATGAAAATTTACAAACGCATTTATGCGACCTACTAGAAAATAAGAATCAAATCTGATTTGTCATATGAAAAGAAGTCTTCCACTGCAATTCCACGCATGTACATGCACTTTGTACGTGGTATTGACATGTTTGAAGCCACTTGTCAATATGTCGTCGGAGTGCATGCTTCTTTTTATTTAAGAATCCACTTACCCTAGACTTTTCCATACAAACGTAGTCTACGTTTTATTTTTAAACGACATATCAGATTTCTATAAAAATTTGTAGTTTTAAAGAAATGACAATTATCTAGGGTTATGATTGGTTTCCGACCATAAAATTATGAACTGGAAAGAAAATAAAGCGGTGTAGAAGTTTTACTGATGGTCAAATATGATATAATATTCATAATTTTACTGCCAGAAACCAATTATAACCCTAGATAATTGCAATTTCTTTAAAATAACATAATTTTGCTCATGTCCGACATGTCAGTTTAAAATAAAACGTGGACTTCGTTTGTATGGGAAAGTCTGATTCTGTCCAGGGTAAGGAGACTCCTAAGTGAAATTGAATAAAATGCTTTTTGAACCCCCGACAAAAAAGACGTTTGTTATAAATTATAAGTTTAACGCTTCTGTCTATTGGTCTGTCTGTCTGAGTTATTCCGGTCTGATCCCCAAAATCTGATACCCTAGTGGATCCATTTTATTTTAATTATTTTTTATTCTGGTCTGATGCCCACGGGGTATCAGAAATAATAATTAAATATTGTATTCCGGTCGGATCCCCAAAACATATTTTTGGTACAGTCAGCCACGAAATGTTTGTTGATCTACTGGAAAATATTCTTTGATCTGGTATTTTAAGGCTAACTTAATTTTATAACCTACATTAGTATTTTTTTTACCTATAAAACAGTGGGGCTAGATATACAATAGAAAATCGTAATAATTTACAATTTTATTTTCTGTTATCTAAAACAAAGGTGCAAATATATGATTATCTGTATTAATTATAATTTATAAATTATACTTATTTGACGACCTCCGTGGCGTGGTGGTCACCATGCTAATCCGCCACCCAGAGGTCCCGGGTTCGATCCCCGGTCAGGGCAAGTTGGAAAATGGCCTTTTTCAAATTGTCCTGGGTCTTGGATGTTTATCTATATATGTATTTGTTATAAAATATAGTATCGTTGAGTTAGTATCCCATAACACAAGTCTCGAACTTACTTTGGGGCTAGCTCAATCTGTGTTATTAGTCCCTATATATTAACTTATAAAAATGAATTATTTTTTATTTTCAACTGTTTTTCTTTTGACTGTACGTTCCCATGAAAAAAAGTTAGGGGATCAGACCGGACTAGTAAATTATTTTGTGGATCCGACCGGACAAAAGTAATAACAATAATTGACAGTGGATCCGTTTGGTGGATCAGACCGAAATTACTCGTCTGTGTGTCTGCATTGTAGTGCTTGAACGGGTGAACTAATTTCAATGCGTTTATTTAACGAAGCAAGTTCTCTTGCCGTGGTTCTTAGCTATGTTTGATGAAAATTTGTTCAGCCGTTAAAGTCGTAACGATGTTACAATAAACCTCATTCTTCATGTTCCGTTTACCTCCTTTATCCATTTCATACTGTCCACACTGTTAAAGATAGCAAAACGCAAAACTAAAATAAACAAAACGCAATTCCTACGCGGGCAACATCGGGGGAATTACTTGAATATTCAAATCTCCAATTCCTTTGTTCTTACACATTCACATCATTAACGGCTCAACGACACATTGTAATTTTCTTTCTTACATTATATCAGTCCTATGTATTTACAGTTCTTTTATTTACTTCCCAGTATAGTTAGCATATAAATAGTTAGCAGATAGGGAAGTCCTTTTTTTTCTAACACCTTTCTAAAAATATTTTAATTTTCAAATTCAATTTTTAAATTTTAGATCATTTCCTCATCATTCTGATTCATTCCATTACCATCTCTCGAGCTGATTACATCTATATCAGTATTGTAAATTTATATATAACTAGCTTTTGCCCGCGGCTTCGCTCGCGTAGGGGTGTAATTTATCAAAATCCTTTTTTAGGGAATGCCTACGTCATAGTAGCTTTATGCATGCAAAGTCTCAGTCCGATCGGTTTAAAATTGACAAAGTTTCATACCAAATTTCATCCCCTATTTTATCCCTTTGGGGGTAAAATTGATCAAAATCCTTTCTTAGCGGATGCCTACGTCATAACATCTACCTGCATGCCAAATTTCAGCCCGACCCATCCATTGGTTTGGGCTATGCGTTGATAGATCACTATGTCAATCAGTCAGTCACCTTTGAGTTATATATATTTAGATAGTATTGTAAAATTATAATAAATAAAATAACTCTTTGTTATTTCTCTCAAGCTCTCCACTACGTACTTTACCTACCTCTTAATGTAGGAGCTCCAAATGCCCCAGCTAGTGCGTAGCTAGTACTCCCTACTAGGAGCTCCTACGAAGTTATTGGGGTTTTGGCTTGAGAGTCAGGGTTCTCTCTAGCAAATAAATAGATGACGCTACGGATAACAAGTCGTATCGATAATTTCGCTACTCATCTCTACACAGCGTGTTTGAAAGTTGTTTTTTTTTTTTTATTTTGCCTGAGAAATTAACTTGTGTAAGTGAAGTCATAGCAGCGATACCGTTAGGTTATCGCTCTTAACACTCGCCCCGATGATGATCGTCAACGTGGTTGGCCTTTCAGATTATTAATAATAATAGTTAACGGGCATCTAGCTTAGGTTAATTTACTATATTTAACGTTTGTACTATGTTTATATCGTCGCGAACGAGATAGACGCAGAATGTTCGGGAGCAAGAACCGCGTAGAAATACGTCGGTATGGTGCAAGCGAAACTGGGGGGTTACTCTATAAAGTAATACGATAGTCGTCCGATAGTGACGTCCTATTTCTATATCAAAACAAATTAGACTTTATCACTATACATTAATGCTCAATGTTGCTTGATACTGAAACGCAGATACGCAGTAACGTCTGTCTTGCGTACCGCTTTTAGAGTAACCCCCCTGGGCCTTATGTCCTTACAGCATAAAGTAGAATCGTTTGACCGGTTGCACTCACACACACGTACCGGCGCCTCGATGTTTCCCGGCATCGAAATACATTCTTCAAGTATGGGGAATATTCGAGATTAATGTAGACCTCTATACCAGCGCATATACGAGTATAAAGAGGACCCAGTGCGAACCACGGCAGTTCCATACAAGCTAAGCCTACTCTAGTGCGACAAGTGGAAGTACCTGCGACAACCTCGGCGAGATACCTGGACCTCAGCTGCTACGCGACTTGGACTTAGACATCAGAAAGACCATCTTCACGTGTTAAATTATTGTTCCGTAGTGTATAAAGACCCTCATACAAAGTTTTGCGTTTTTCTTTAAATCTCGAACCCCAGTTTCGTAACAATATTAACTTTTTAATTTGTAGATATTTATAAAACCTAGTTTGAGAATTAATAATTATCTGCAAAGCTCCTATTTTCGTCACTAAATCTCTTTGCAAATCTTTTTGTTACAGCACAATATATTCCTTTAACATAGAAATGTACGGTAGCCATATTACAGATGCATTTCACAATCATTAAAATCCACGATTCCAGAAAAATATTTTATATTTCCAACCACAATCCGCATCGGGAATCTAAAAAGAAGATAATTTAAATATAGAATCCTCAATACAGATGTAAAACGTGATTACCCCTTGAATTGCAGCTTTGTACTTATTACAATACACTTGTATTTGTGTATAAAGTAAAATAAATGAATAAACAAAAAAGCCGGCCAAGTGCTAATAAGACTCGCCCATGAAGGGTTCCGTAGCAGCAAGTAACATAATATAAAAGTTCTTGTAGTTTGTTGTAAATTTGATCGATGTTTTAATAAATGTAGGAGAAACCAGATAGTTATTGTCCATTTAAGTAATAACTAAAATTTGTCGTCTAATATTATAATTATTATAAAAGAGATCACAATGAAAGTTTTTCAGATAGGTTCTTACGATATTAATAAATATTAAATAGTGTCATCTTAATCTTAATCCAACACAATTTCGAATATAAAAACATAATAATCAAAAAAACATCAAAAAGTTATATTGATTGTCCACTCAAGACAAAGATTGCCATGGGAGATACCAGTGATTGGCCACATTGATTAAATCTTTATAAAATATGTATTTAAACAAAAAATCTTAATGACTATGCAAAATTAACTGTTGTTATAATTCTAACTTAGAAAAAATTTAAATAGTATTTTATGCAACAGTTGTATAAGGAGGGTTAAAAAATGCGAGTGGCGCAGGTCACAATGCGAGCCTTGGCGAGCATCGTAAATTGACGCCATCGAGCATTTTTTGACTAGTTATACAACGTTGCATACAATACTTTCTCTACGACTGCATTTACAAAAATAAATACAAAAATAAACAAAGAAAAGTACGAAATACTACCATATGTTTGGTAGATACTAGGTATCTATGGAAGATTTAATTTTTTTATTGACGTCTTCCTAGTGAATAAACGTGCCATTTTTGAAACATGGAGTCACTTAAACGAATGTTTTTCATACAAAAAGCCGTTTGTTCAGTGACTCCACGTTTGAAAAATGGCATCATATGTTAAAATAACGATTTTATTATGTTGGCAGTATGGTAGATCTAAAGAAAAAAAGTTATAGGTCTATGGCTAGGAGTATCGTTTTGGCGAAATAACGACTCATGTGCTATTATATTAGGAATAGACTATAGACTTTTCTGAAATCATATATATAATCTATGTTCTTATATTAGTGTTCAAGACCATTTAAAAAACAGATAACAGTACAGGAGTAGAAAAATATATTAACAAAACAGTTTCTTTTTCGCATTGTTGAAATTTTCAGGTAATGTTAAAGCTATCGAGTCTGAATCTCCTGAATCATATCATAATCATCAATTTTGTAGCAAATATGACAAAACAAATAAGTAAATATCACTTTTGTCACAAATATAGTCCTTATGATTCCTTTGTATGCAACGAATGTGGAAATTCTTTGAGCAAACGTTGCAGATAAATTAAGTTTTTTAGAAAAAAATAAATATGCACAGGTTTCAGTTGGTTTCACGATAACTTCATTCAGGATTTTTATTTTCTTAGACTCAGGAAACTTCTTCGCATTTCTTCACATGTAGTATTTCTCGATCTTTACTTGTTGTTGCGGTTAGTTCTTCCTTGTTAACTACATGTTTTCCATTTGTTGAGGTCTCCTTGTTTTCTTTAGTCAGTTTTTCGTTTTCGTTTTCAATACTTATGGGCAACTCTTACTTGTTTCTGTTACTTTCTTTTGTTCTGTCACCTTTTCTTAATCATTAAGTAGCTATCATTTTTCTTTAGAGTTCTTTTTTTTACATTGATCTCTTTTTTTCTTTTTCTTTTGCAGCGTTTTCTTTCCCTATAATTTTCTTGTATACAGTTTCTTTTTAAATGGTTTGGAACTTATCGCAAATTGCGATAAGTTCTAATTTAGAGTATTCCTTTTTCGGTGCTTTAGGCATTCTGCAAAACAAAGAAAAACAATGCAATACAGCTATTGTCCGGACAATAATTATAGCTATATGGCAATCATTAAAATAGGGATGGACAATAACTGAAAATTATTGATAGTGATTGTCCACCTTTGTAAATAAAAATTACAAGCAGCAACAGACAACAATTTCTGTATAAAACTACACTTAATACTTTCATTTATGTATAAAATAATATTCCGTTGCAATACTTTTACAAACACATAGTTTTGCTTTATACAGATTAGGAATTCCTTATGAAAATCCTAAAAATATTACCTTTTCACGCAACGTGTACACCTCGTGTCAGAATATCGGCCATTACTGTTTTTTTTTTCAGAGAATGTTGCCAAATTTTAAATTTATTTCGTACTATAGGACCTATAGAGCCATCTGGTTTATTTTAGTGAATTATCTTCCCATTTAGAGGCAAAATTTAACTGCATTCTCTTAGCACGGGCAATTAATTAAATTATAAACTATTACTGTCGGTGGTCAATCACTCTAAGGTTCCTAAAAAAAAAAAAACTTACTAGATCTCGTTCAAACCAATTTCCAGTGGAAGTTTGCATGGTAATATACATCATATATTTTTTTTAGTTCATCATTCTCTTATTGGGGACCTACTTTGGAAGTGTCTCTCGCGCAAACTATTCAGTTTAGAAAAAAATGATACTAGAAACCTTAATATCCTTTTTGAAGACCTATCCATAAATATTCCATTCGTATGGATTTAATGAAAAACATTTTTGAGTTTTAGTTCTAAGTATGGAGAACCCCCAAAATTTATTGCTTTTTTTTTTCAATTTTTGTGTGAAAATCTTAATGCGGTTCACAGAATACATCTACTTACCAAGTTTCAACAGTATCACGAAACAAATTATCTTGTTTAATTGTATAGCGGAAACATGGTATACAGAAGTAAAATGCGATTTAAAAGTATAATCTTGGCACTCATAGAAGTGTGATCAAAGCACCAACTATTCTCTAAAACATACGCGGTTCTTGGCAGACGTAAGATATTCCATGAATAATTCACGTGTTATACATCGAAAGCGTCGGATGAGATCCATCCGTCTCGGTGTCAACGTGAGAAAAAGTACATGAATACATTTTAGAACACTTCCCTGTGTTTTGGAATGTTTGGTGAGTCTATTCTTGGATTGTGTAAATAGTGAACAAGCGTGCCATGCAAATAAAGATTGAGTGATAGACAACTTAACCATTTGGCAACTATACCGCTATCTATACATTTTGATACAGTAGGTATTTATTAATTGTAGTATTTATTTAGTATAATGCAGCGAATTATTAAAAATTATTTGATTATTTTTTAATTTATGTATTTTTCCCTATGGTTGACTGGGAGAGAACGGTTTTAGCGTTAAGTCCACCAATTGTAAACAGTTTTTAATTGTGGATTTTATGAATGAATTAATGAATATGTATGGAATTATTCTTGTAATAAAAAAAATTTCATTTTGATGTTTTTTTTTTTTTTAATTTATTGGTGGGTCTATCTCGAACACATTGTATAGTCATCCTTATAGTATTCAGTAACTGCGACCTCAAACAAGAAATCATCTGTTGGTTACATCTTTTTACATTTCGTATCTCACTACAAAGTGTGCTAAGGTAAATGAAAAAATCTGTATTCATCATACAAAACCACAATTTGTAAGCATTTTAAAATGGCTACGTTTTTATTTGACGGCGGGCGTAAAAACAGAGTTCCGTCAAATTGAAGGAACAATTTTGATGAAATCCAACATTCGACAGTCGGGTCACGACTCCGTTGAATTTCCCTAAAGATAATAAACGTTTCGGCCAAATTAAACAGTTGTTTCATTCGGCTTGTGGACGTATATAAACGTGGGTTTTGGGGGCTTGGAATGTGCGATTGTTTTTAACTTTAACAGTTTTGCACGATACGTTTCTACAACCTAAATAAATACGATTGTGTGTAATACTGATCACGTTGAGTGTAATGGAGAGCTAATTAGAGTCAAAGGATCAGGTTTATTTATCGCCATCAATTTCGACAGATGAACCAAGAAACAGATTTTTATATTAAAACAATTATTATAATCACGTTGAATCTACTTAAAAAACTAGCTTAGAACAGAAAAATCCATTTAACTATGCAGGCTATTAGCCATCGGCTGGTTTGTATAAATTATTATAAGAGTTTTTCATATTTCGAATAAAAGACAGTTAATTATTATTCTGCTCTGTATTTACTTCATCGGTGGGACCTATCACACCAATGAAATAATCCCTATCTACGCCAGTGCAATTTTGCAAAATTGTCTTTTTTTGTAAACGTACATACGTCATTTTCGAGGAAAATTTATAATGCAAACGTTGTACCACAAAAAAATTTGTAATTTATATTTTGACGACTTATGTGGCTTAATGGTTAACATGCCTGTCCGCTACTCAGGAGGTCCCGGTTGCAATCCCCGGTCGGGTCAAGATGAAAAATGATCTTTTTCTGATTGGTCTGGGTCTTGGATATTTATCTATATACTTATTTGTTATGAAATATATACCTTTGAGTTGGTATCCCATAAAGAGGTCTCGGATCTCTTTATGGGATACTAAGGTATAATACTATTTAAGGATCTTACTCTGGGGCTAACACAATCTGTGTGATTTATCCGTGTAAAAATTTATTTTATTTTTATATTCAGGCTATGAAATCGTAATTCAAACCATCCAGATGATCAAAAGACTATTAGAAGAATTCTTCTGATATTCAAGAACTTTTTTGTTTTTGGTAAGTAGAAGAATTAGGTATATTATAAAAATCCGTGCTTTGAAAAGTAAGTGTAATTTGGTTTTTCGAAACACTGGGGATCTCGATTGTATAATCACAGAGTACTAATATGTATGATCTTTGGTTTGATAAACAATACTTCTTGTTCTTGTTTTTTAACACTGTCCCAGCTTTTGACGGTTTCATTACAATACATTTCAAATTAATTATTGCAACATAATAAACACACTACTTTTTTATGTTATAGGACGGCAAATGAACAAGCGGGTCACCTGATGATGAGTGATCACCGCTGCCCATGGACAACTGCAACCAGGGGTGTAACAGAAGCGTTACCCGCATTTCAGGAAGATATAGACTCGTTTTTTGAAGGTTTCAATGTCGTATCGGTCCGGGAACACTGCTGCAGGAAGTTTTCCTTTTAAAACGTATGGTGGTTGATTGCATGGTGGTTGATTGAAATTTTAATTTCAGGCGGGTGGTGTGGTGAATTAAAAAACAATATGATACAATTTAGGTACAAAGGCGGACTTATCGCTATTAGGTTGTCTGGAATAGATTGCATTTATAAATGTAATCTATTCCGGCCAACCTTTTGGTGGAGGAAAAAAATATTTGAAACAAGGTGGGCGCAGTACTTATACCTACAATTATTTTTAATTGTCATAATATGGAAAGATTTTTAGCATAAATAATGAAGTGATTTGTCATGTCCTTCTCCATTTTATATACTAGCAAATTTAATATTCACTAACGTGCAGGTTTCGTTACGATGTTTTTCTAATAAGTGTAGTCTGAAATTACATAAAAACACACAAAAGGTACACAATATAGTGATATGCGATGTAAAGTAACATCATTTTTATTTACAAAGTAGGACGTACTCATTAATTTCAATATTCACGAGTAAATTCAGATATTTTAAACACTGTTCATCACCTTTAATTAAACATTTGGTTACATTTCCAATTTTATGTGTTGAGGAGTGATCCGGAATAATGCCCTTCAATATTAATTACGTTATTAATTAAATTATTCAAAGTGCTTTATTTTTATCAAAATTTTTATCATATCCTCTTGTTTTAAGCTGCATGACTTCGAGTGAACAATGATAACTACCAAGGATGAGGAGCTCGGTGACCTGGCGAGAGATCGCATTATTAGCGCTTTCGTAAGTAAGGCAAGATGGGTAACCACAAGTTATATGGTTGACCACAAGTTGCATAAACAATTATCGAAATTCTCGTGCTTCGAAAAGCACGTACAAGATGCCTTTAGGCAGCTTTGAATATCTGAAATCAGTGTCGGCCCCTTATACATACGAAAGAACAAAAAACTTCAAAGGATTTCCAAACGTTCGATCTAAAGCGGATTGCAAATAGTGTTTTTCAGCATCCTCAGTCAGGTCTTCTGACCACCTTGTATTGTACCGCATTGCACTATAGCAGCATTATTAACTTCAGTTGTCTTGGAAATTCCCCATGCTCGGAATGGTATTTTATATGTTGTCGAATCCAAAATCTATGATTTCTCTTTGAATCAAAAAAGGTCGGAATAGTCAATGCCACTTCACCTGATTTGTTATCTTCATCTTCAAGTAGAGAAATGAAAAAAGAATTGCTCTCTTCTTTTTTAAAGACAACATGACGTGCGGTCTTTTAGAAATTGACTGTAACTGATATACACCGGTATTGTTTTTACTTCGCTCCACCCCGCTCCACTCGGTTTAGCACCACTCCGTCTTTCTCCGCTTATTCCTCGCTTCACTCTACTCTGCTCCGCTCCGCTTCAGTGGAAACACTCACCTCTTTTCACGTCTTTTCTCCTCTGTGCTCCGCTCTGCTCTGCTCTGCTCCGCTTCAGTGGAAACGCAGCTTTAACGCGTGTGCGAGTCCTATACGTGGTTAGCGAAAGTCTGAACACACTCGTAAGCTGCTTTGAAGCCCGGGGTGCGCTTTTTGGCTTTTACTTCTTACATGAAGATGCCAAAACCGTAAAAATAAAGAAAAGGCGGAACCGTTACCTGCATGACGTTAACGCTCCTTGGAAATGCATTTTTGGGAAATGTTTTACAACCAGCCACCGCGTGACGTTAGTCCTCCTGGAGATGCAGCTGTAGCGCAAGTGATTGTAAAATACTTCTCGCTTCATACGTCATCCTCAGTCAGACATTGAGTGGTCTTTTTTTAAGTCATAAACCACATGGAATAAAATAATAAAGCTACTAATCTTGCTCTAATGAGTGTCTTATCTAAATGAACACTAAAGTACCGGCTACAGCGGTGTTAGGCCAACATCGCAAGTCTTCGGACACCGTTCTGGACGGGTTCCAACCACAAATCGCGGAATTTATTTGCCTCGACCGTTGCTGCATCTACGTGGGGAGTATACAAAATGCATCGCTACAGAGATGTTGTTTTGCTTAATCAGTTATACAAATCATGATTTGTGAATTAGGTAACATACTTTGGAGACCGATGAGGCCAGTAGTTAAATCGAAGAAAAAAATTGATGTAAACAACAAAAAAGTTTTTATAGCAGAATGTTGCAAAAGTACTAGCAATGCTTATGTCCAACAGGCTACCGAGCTCTTCAACACATCTAGTCTTACTTACTATCCTTGCTCAGCGGCTCAAAGTGAGTCTTGGCCTTCAGCACAGGAACCGGCCAGCGCTTTCGGTCCTGTGCTAGCTCTTGCCAGATGTCGCCAACTTGAAATTCACGCTGGTCCGCCATTACTGTCTTGCTCCAGCAATACTCCATACTCCATCTAGCGATACTCCGTGGGATGGCCCACCAGCCTCCGACCAATCGACTGGCCCTGGTATGCTCTCGTCACCCCCCAATCCATTCTTTTGACGTGCCGAGTCAGCGAAGACGGCGCACTTTAACTTCACCCATGATGCTCGCCCACTAGGTTTTAATCACACATATATAAAGTCCATTTGGTCAATTGATCGAAAGCCGTAGGCGTGCCGGCAAAGCAGCATTGGCTTTTTCTAAGCGCGGCCTTTGAGGCGTGCTTACGCCGCGCACTTTAACTTTACCCATGATGCTCGCCCACTAGGTTTTAATCACACATATATAAAGTCCATTTGGTCAATTGATTGAAAGCCGTAGGCGTGCCGGCAAAGCAGCATTGGCTTTTTCTAAGCGCGGCCTTTGAGGCGTGCTTACGCCGCGCACTTTAACTTCACCCATGATGCTCGCCCACTAGGCCTTAATCACACATATATAAAGTCCATTTGGTCAATTGATTGAAAGCCGTAGGCGTGCCGGCAAAGCAGCATTGGCTTTTTCTAAGCGCGGCCTTTGAGGCGTGCTTACGCCGTGCACAAATAAACTATATATACATCGGTAAACGTAAAAATATACATTTTTACTATCCCTAGGTGTAAAAGACTTCTAAAATGTATGTATGTGTAGTTGTAAAACATCTTAAATGTACACGTACAAATGCTTCCCAGACAAAATTCTCAGTACAGTTTGCGCTACGAGTACCTAAGAACATCGCTTTAGTTAGCTAAAACTAGAATGGCTTAAATTAATCTAGGTAGTTCACCTTTGCCTGTACATTTAGAAACATGACACGTTTTCAGAGCTGCCGTCTCGTATGGAGAGACTTGCACGTGTATTGCTGAAACCAAACTAGTGTGCTAGTGGAGGATATGTTTCTTTGTTTTTGTTTGTGTCAGTAGCAAACACTGCTGTCAGATTTGTCAGATTTATTAATGCATCTGACATATCTTGACGACTGCTAGGTACAATAATGCCCTCTGCACTTTAGCGTGCTCCTAAGCGAAGATAAAGCTCGAGAAATTTTAATGCCGCCCATCCAAACAGGCGACCACGTGGCAGTTGCTTAACTTGACTAAGCGCTGGTTATGCATTCTTGTCGGGCCCACAAGATCCTCGTACATAATTATTCAAATCTAAAAACCACTTCAAGTCCTAAACGACACAACCGATTTTGATAATTTTTTTGTGACCACCTGACAAGCATGCCCTTTTAAACAAAAACAGAATCATCAGAATCAGTTTAAAACAACGAAGTTAACTGCAAACGAACATAAAAAAAAAATCATCATCATATCATCCGCATAACGTCAAAGGCCTGTCCCAAGGATTTCCAAAATGACCGATCAATAGCGGCCTGTATCCAGCGCTTTCCAGCAATCTTGGTCTGATCGTCTGACCACCTTGTAGTGGGTGGGTGTCCTACGCTTCGCTTGCCAGTAATCGGTCGAGAACCTTTTTGCCCCATCGGCCATCGATCCTTCGCGCTATGTGTCCCGCCCACTGACACTTCAACGAGCTAATCTGCTGGGCTATGTCAGTAACTTTTGTTCTCCTACGAATTTCCTCATTTTTGATTCGATCATGTAGAGAAACACCGAGCATAGTCCTCTCCATAGCGCGCCGAGCGACCTTGAGCCTTGTTATGAGACCCATAGTAAGGTACCACGTTTCAGAGCCATAAGTCAACATAACAAATAATCCTTTATTTAAAGTCGGTTAAAACTATTATACACTAGCTGATGCCCGCGACTTCGTTCGCGTGGACTTTATGACTCCGGCGTATTAATATAAATAACAACTAATGAGAGAGAGAGAGAGGAAGAGAAAGATAGAGAGAGATAAGAAAGTACTTGTAACAGTGTTAGGAGTTAAAAGTCAATATTATTTTAATTCTTTCCTTCGGAAGCCAATATGAAAAGAGCCGAAGTGTTACTAACCCTGGAGAAAGCCACATTAAGTTGGCTATGCGAAAAACCAGTCCTTAGATCGACATCAGCAGCTTTAAGCCTCTAAAACTGTGACTTATTTTCATAGCAAAGCAAGTAAACACATGGAACTGTGTATTTTCAAAAGGAAAATTGTTGGGGATGAGTGGCATACGCGGAATAAATACAGTTTCACTGGCACCACTCTGCCGTGAACGGAAACGGGAGCGGAAGAGGGAACGGAAGTGGAAGAGGGAACGGGAGCGGAAGCGGGAGCGTAAGCGGGAGCGAGAGCGGAAGCGGCAACGGCGGCGGCAGCGGCGGCAGCGGCGGCGGCGGAGGCGTCGGCGGCGGCGGCGAAAGCGGCGGCGGCAGCGGCGGCGGCAGCGGCGGCGGGAGTGGCAGCGGGAGCGGCGGCGGGAGCGGCGGCGGCAGTGGCGGCGGCGGCGGCGGCAGCGGCGGAAGCGGCGGCGACAGTGGCGGCGGCGGCGGCAGTGGCGGCGGCAGCAGCAGCGGCGGCGGCGGCGGCAGTGGCGGCGGCAGCAGCAGCGGCGGCGGCGGCAGCAGCAGCGGCGGCGGCGGCGGCAGCAGCAGCGGCGGCGGCGGCGGCGGCGTCGGCGGAAGCGGCAGCGGCAGCGGTGGCGGCGGCGGCGGCGTCGGCGGAAGCGGCGGCGGCAGCGGCGGCGGCGGCGGAAGCGGCGGCGGCGGAGGCGTCGGCGGAAGCGGCGGCGGCGGCGTCGGCGGAAGCGGCGGCGGCAGTGGCGGCGGCGGCGGCGGCGGGTACGGGTACGGGTACGGGTACGGGTACGGGTACGGGTACGGGTACGGGTACGGGTACGGGTACGGGTACGGGTACGGGTACGGGTACGGGTACGGGTACGGGTACGGGTACGGGTACGGGTACGGGTACGGGTACGGGTACGGGTACGGGTACGGGTACGGGTACGGGTACGGGTACGGGTACGGGTACGGGTACGGGTACGGGTACGGGTACGGGTACGGGTACGGGTACGGGTACGGGTACGGGTACGGGTACGGGTACGGGTACGGGTACGGGTACGGGTACGGGTACGGGTATGGGTACGAGTACGGGTCCGATTCAGGCAAAAGCATCGGAAGTTCGGCATTATGTGTTGCTAGTAATGCAAATAACATTGCAGGCATGCATTGGCTGAAATTCAGCCGCTGAACTTCGGCATACAGTGCTGAGACACTAAGTTGGGTTCCGTTACACAGTTTCGAACTTATAAGTTCAGTATTTGCGGACCTTCAGAGCATAACACACCAGAAAATTCTTGGTTATGTGAACGCGCCATATTGACACCAAAAAATTAAAAATCAATTATAAAAGAATTTATGACGCAAATTATTGTTAACTAGCTTGTGCCCGCGGCTTCGCTCGCGTAGGGGTGTAATTTATCAAAATCCTTTCTTAGGCGATGCCTACGTCATAGTAGCTTTATGCATGCAAAGTCTTAGCCCGATCGGTTTAAAATTGACAAAGTTTCATACAAACTTTCATCCCCTATTTTATCCCCTTGGGGGTAGAATTGATCAAAATCCTTTCTTAGCGGATGCCTACGTCATAACATCTACCTGCATGCCAAATTTCAGCCCGATCCGTCCAGTGGTTTGGGCTGTGCGTTGATAGATCACTATGTCAGTCAGTCAGTCACCTTTGAGTTATATATATTTATATATATATATATATATATATAAATATATATATATATATATATATATAATATAATATAATATAGATAGATATATATTTAGATTTCTTGGATAGTGTTGTTGACGACGCCACCAATTATCCAGTTGAGTTTCTTAATTCACTTTCACCAAATGGACTCTCGGCTCACAAAATAAGTCTTAATGTCGGAGGGCCAATAATGCTGATGCGAAATTTGACTCCGCCGAAACTGTGTAACGGAACCCAACTTAATGTCTCAGCACTGTATGCCGAAGTTCAGCGGCTGAATTTCAGCCAATGCATGCCTGCAATGTTATTTGCATTACTAGCAACACATAACGCCGAACTTCCGATGCTTTTGCCTGAATCGGACCCGTACCCGTACCCGTACCCGTATCCGTACCCGTACCCGTACCCGTACCCGTACCCGTACCCATACCCGTACCCGTACCCGTACCCGTACCCGTACCCGTACCCGTACCCGTATCCGTACCCGTACCCGTACCCGTACCCGTACCCGTACCCGTACCCGTACCCGTACCCGTACCCGTACCCGTACCCGTACCCGTACCCGTACCCGTACCCGTACCCGTACCCGTACCCGTACCCGTACCCGTACCCGTATCCGTACCCGTACCCGTACCCGTACCCGTACCCGTACCCGTACCCGTACCCGTACCCGTACCCGTGCCCGTACCCGTACCCGTACCCGTACCCGTACCCGTACCCGTACCCGTACCCGTACCCGTACCCGTACCCGTACCCGTACCCGTACCCGTACCCGTACCCGTACCCGTACCCGTACCCGTACCCGTATCCGTACCCGTACCCGTACCCGTACCCGTACCCGTACCCGTACCCGTACCCGTACCCGTACCCGTACCCGTACCCGTACCCGTACCCGTACCCGTACCCGTACCCGTACCAGTACCCGTACCCGTTCCGCTCCCGCTCACACTTCCGCTCCCACTCCTGCTCCCGCTCCCGCTCCCTCTCCCGCTCCCGCCGCCGCCGCCGCCGCCGACGCCGCCGTCACCGCTTCCGCCGCCGCCGCCGCTGCCGCCGCCGCTGCAGCCGCCACCGCTTCCGCCGACGTCGCCGCCGCCGCTTGCGCCGCCGCCGCCGCTGCCGCCGCTGCCGCCGCCGCCGCCGCCGACTCCTCCGCCGCCGCTGCCGACGCCTCCGCCACCGCCGCTGCTGCCGCCACCGCTGCCGCTTCCGCTCCCGCTCCCGCTTCCGCTCCCGTTCCCGTTCCCGTTCCCTCTTCCACTTCCGTTCCCTCTTCCGCTCCCGTTTCCGTTAGCCGCAGACGCGCCAAAGACGGAAGATTAAATTCTCATATCGGCACATCACTACTGTCCGGCGTTTCCACCGAACTTCAGCAGCTGAACTTCAGCTTATTTAGTGTGTCGTCCCCACCGAACTTTAAACACTGAACTTTAGCCACTAAACTTCGGCATAGTCTGCTGAGACACTTAAAGCTCACAGTAAGTGAGTGATGCCAGTGAAACTGTATTTATTCCGCGTATGCCACTCATCCCCAACAATATTCCTTTTGAAAATACACAGTTCCATATGTTAACTTGCTTTGCTATGAAAATAAGTCACAGTTTTAGAGGCTTAAAGCTGCTGATGTCGATCTAAGGACTGGTTTTTCGCATGGCCTACTTATTGTGGCTTTCTCCAGGGTTAGTAACACTTCAGCTCTTTTCATATTGGCTCCCGAAGGAAAGAATTAAAATAATATTGACTTTTAACTCCTAACACTGTTACAAGTACTTTCTCCCTCTGTCTCTCTCTCTCTTTCTCTCTCTCTCTCTCATTAGTTTTTATTTATATTTATACGCCGGAGTCATAAAGTCCACGCGAACGAAGTCGCGGGCATCAGCTAGTCATCTATAAAAATTTCAACTGTCTAGCTATAATGGTTCATGAGATACAGCCTGGTGACAGACAGACAGACAGACAAACAGTCGGACGGTCTAAGTAATAGGGTCCCGTTTCTACCCATTTTGGTAAGGAACCCGAAAAATCGAATAAAATAAGTATTTATGGGGGGCTCCCATATTACAAACGTGATTTTTCATAGATTATGGTACTGAACCCTTCGCGCGCGTCCGACTCGCGCTTGGCCAGTTGTATTATAACTCAACAAAAAGTTCTCATCAGACTTAACAACTTTTGCTAAGGTGGCATTTTAATATTTCTTATAGTTTAGCTGGACCATTATAGTTGTAGACGACGCGAAGCACCGCTGCTTCCCCCGGCTGCACCTGTGGACATACTAAAAATATATACATAAATAAATAAAAGTTAGATTTAGCAATAATAAATAAATAGGATATGTACTTACCATTTACCGTTGCATATTGTAGATGTTGTGTTTATTAAACGCACCGTAAGGAGTACGTATGTGTGTGTCAGTGACACTAACAGCTGATTTGTAAAGGCAGTTGACCGCTACGAACCGACGCAAACACACGCATGCGTATACCCCGAAAGTGCTTCAAAAATACTCGTCTGTGTTCTCATTTTCAAAATCCTGGACCCTGCACCTTACATCTGTCGCCTACAGCTGGTCCTACGAGCGGATCACCACGGATTTCTGAACCAGAGGATCAGACGAACGAGGAATGTTTTCAACACCGCCACGCACAATGGTTAAAACGCGTGGAGCTCTCGATCGAGAAAAGTTGTTGCATACCGCAGAAGATAATAAAAGTGAAGTGCTTTCACGTAAAGTGCAATCGGAAATTTTGGTTCCAAAGAACGATCTGAAAGAAATCGCCCAACAGATACCAAAACATGAAGGTAGTCTCAATATATGGTTAAAGACATTTATTCTCATAAAAGAATCTACAAAATTCACTTATAATAAGAACTTATTTTACATTTAGTGGACGCGTACAAGGTCGGTGGGTAGTTAAACAATATTCGTTCCGTGCGGCTGGCCACGGGTTCTCAGTGTGTGCACGGAACTAGTTTGTCATATCTGCATGTTCGATGCACAGTGATGATGTGCCAATGTGTGTGTACTGTACTGTCTATTGTGAAACGGAATAAGCGCAACTAGATGTGTCTTGCGATACGAACATCATTATCATTAATTTTAAACTATTTTATTATTTGTTTATTCTTTTTCTTTCCTTATGTTTCAGTGATTGGTGTATATATTATGTAGTTTAGTTTTCACAGTTGATTTTGAATTATACACACACATATATATACACATACATACATACACATATATACACATACATATATATATATATATAAATATACATATACATACACATACATACATACTTACACATACATACATATTTTAATAGATAAGTATTTTAAATAATAGTATTTATTTTATTTATTACATAGTGCTTTAGTGATTTTTTAAAAGTACTTAAGGTTTTGCAGTCCTTTATATCTTTAGGTACTTTATTATATAGCTGAGCGCTTTCATACAAGATGTTCGCTTTACCATAGTTTGTTCTGGGTATGTGAAGGTTGATGTCACTGGCACGCCGAAGTTTAATTTTTTGATATTCTTTCTTTTTTGTGAAAGTTATTTGTGAGTGGATATCTTTGTTGAGTATTTTTCGTACTAATAAACATGTGTAGTAAACATATGTTTGTTTGATATGCATAATTTTTGTTTTTCTGTAAACTGTTTGGCTAGGTGTCAAGTAGTCTAAATGAAACAGAGATTTAATAAGTTTGTTCTGAGCAATTTGTAATATTTTTAAGTTGGTTTTGGCTGCGTTACCCCAGACTTCAATTAGGTAGTCTATGTGTGGCTTTATAAGGGTGTTATAGATAGTGTATCGAATTTGGAGTGGAATAAATTTAGAAATACTCCTTACTAGTCCTGATAGTGACACAAGTTTTGATTTGATTTTCTCTATATGAGGTTTCCAGGTAATATGTGAATCCAGTACTAAACCCAGATATTTTTCTATTTTAACTTTTTGGACTTTTTCGTTATTTATGCTCAACGTTGGAATATCTTGAATTTTTTTGTTTTTTGGAGCGAATATCATAAAATTCGTTTTAGAAACATTAATAGTTAGGAGATTGGATTCAAACCAAGTATTAAGTAAAGTTAGGTCGCTCTGTGCATCGGACATTAAATCATCTATGGAAGATCCAAAATAAAATAAACAGGTATCATCGGCATACATTGTGACATCACCTTTTAGACCTATTTTATGTACGCAATTCATATAAATCAAGAATAATAAGGGCCCCAAAATGGATCCCTGCGGGACCCCGCAAGTAATAGGTTTTGGAGTACTCTGACTCGTACCAATTTTCACTACTTGAAGTCTATCTGTTAAATATGACTTAAACATATCATATGCCTTACCCGAAATACCAATATCTCGTAATTTTTGGAGTAATAGATTGTGGCTTATTGTGTCGAACGCCTTTTTGAGGTCGATAAATATCCCAAGTACTAAATTTTTAGCATCAATGTTTATTTTGATTTTAGTTACTAAATCAATCGTGGCACTGGTAGTGTTTGATTTTCCTCGAAAACCATACTGCTGTTTGTAGAGAAAGTTTTGTGTAGCCAGGAACTGTTCTAATCTATCGTAAAGCACTCTCTCGAAAATTTTTGACATAATCGGCAGTACGGATATTGGGCGATAGTTATTTGCATCTATTTTGTTTCCAGATTTGAAAATTGGTGTAACTCTTGCAATTTTTAGACTATCAGGGAATTCTCCTAATTTAAGACATTTATTGATACAGTCAGTGAGTTCATTTATGAATAGTTCTTTTAAACATTTTATACTTTTTGTGCTTATACCGTCAAGACCGGAGCTAGTATTTGTTTTTAAGTTATTTATTATTTTATTTATTTCGTCTGTAGTGGCAGGAGTAAAATATTTTAAAGTGTAAGTGTTACTGACATCAGAACTAGTGGAAGAGTGTGTTATATTTGATGATTTTGGAATTCGACTAGCCAGCACAGTGCCAATAGTAGAAAAGAACGTATTAAACTCTTCACAGATTTCTTCTTCATTAGTGGTAATATTTCCTTTTGCAGTTTGGAGCTTACAGGGTGCAGATGCGTTACTTGATTTGTTTTGTGTAAGACTATTAATCAGAGTCCACATTTTTGATGGTTTTTTCTTACACTCTCCAAATACTTTATGGTAGTATTTTTTCTTAGTTTCTCGGATATTTTCTGATACTTCACTTTTCTTCTTGTTAAATGCTTCAGGTTAAAGGCTTGTTAAGTCCAGTCAATTATGCAGCTACAGCGATAGGGAAAATGTCACAAGATTAAGTAAAAGTCTACGTGGTGAAGCAAAAGAAGCCGTATCATCCCTACTTATCAGCAATACAAAACCAAGTCTTATCATGGAAGCGCTTGAACTACGTTTTGGACGACCCGAGCTCATCATACATAAAATCGCCACGCAGTTTAAAAAATTACAACCCTTGCCGCACAGCTATCACAATGACCTAGTTTCATTTGCCGTTAAAATAAAAAATTACGTCGCAGCAGCCGAATCAATCAAGCAAAGTGATTACCTAAGAAGTCCAGAATTACTAGACACAGTCGTATCGAAGTGTCCTAGCGTGCTGTTAAATAAATGGGTGGATTATTTATATGATCACCAAGACGACAGTAAAGCTAAGCTACAAATATTTGCAGAGTTTTTGCACAGAGAAGCTACAAAAGTGGCATCCGCAGGGATAAGTCTCATACACAGTCAAGCAGATCACAAAATGTCCAAAAAAATGACGAACGCAAGACTCAAGTTCACACCGTATTGCAAAACAGTGAAGAAAGTACAAAGTGCAAAGTTTGCCATAATGCTGCCCACCCGCTTTCAAATTGTATTAAGTTCAAGCGAGCCCTACGCAAAGACAAGTGGCGCATCGTAAAAATAAACAAACTATGTCACAAGTGCCTGCTAACTGGTCATAACAAGGACGCCTGCCCTGCCGCGCCGTGTGATGTCGACGAATGTGGAATGGCTCATCATCGCCTGCTTCATTGGCCTGCAAAGAAAACGGCATCATCCTGTGACGTCACACGTAATGACGATGTACCTATTACCACAAACTTGTTGTCGAGTGAAAGTGCGGACAATAGAGACCTTACAGTCACAAACACTACCGTCTTGTGCTCAAGTGCAAGTGTAATGTTAAAAATAGTGCGCGTAAACATTCATGGACCGAAAGATGTTATAAGTACGTACGCCTTATTAGACGACGGAGCGACCGTGTCTTTGGTATCAGCTGATCTCGCGAACTGTATTAACTTAAAATGTCAGCCCGAGACTATCCGTATTCGAGGTGCGTGGAACTCTAATATTGTGTGCCAAAGTGAAATAGTGAACTTTAAACTCTCAAATAATAACAATGAAGTGTACGAAGTGCGCGCACGAAAAATAAACGAACTGGATTTACCTACACAGTGCCTATCGAAAGTTAATGTCGACGCTTATGAACACTTACGGAACTTAAAAGACCATTTGTGTAACAGTGACGTAAAACCTAAATTGTTAATCGGGCAAGACAATTACCAATTACTCATATCTCTAAAGACTATCTACCGTGGCAAAAATGAACCGTGCGCTACCCTTACTCCGCTCGGATGGTGTTTACATGGGATTGTACCCGTGATAGCTACTTCATACCCTCGTCGTCATCAAACGCACGAATCTTATTTGACTGAGCATGCACACACTACGATAGTGGAAGGATTGCAAGGCGTAATCCCCACTCGCGCCGCTGCCCCTCCGCTCTCAGCCGCCACCGCGGGCATCGATCCTGCACGGCGGGAGACGCACACATGCGCCGGCGCACCAACGTTTGCAACGAAGCAACAATGCGGGATCACTGCACACAGAGAAACCACTGATAACGATGAATGTTTGCATGAACTGGTTCGACGATCATTCTCATTTGAAGCGATAGGAGTTAACTCCAAGCCACGAGTAAATAAAGATGAACTTCGCGCGATAGACTGCATCGAGAAATCTGCCAAGTTAAAGAATGGTCAATGGGAAGTTTGTCTGCCATGGAAAAATGATTTTAATGACATGCCAAATAACTATCAAAATGCTTACAAGCGATTTTTGGGAGTTAAAAGAAAAATGCAATCGGATCCGAGTTTTGCTACGAGATATAAACAAAGGATGAATCATTTATTTGAAAACGATTATGCTCGAAAACTCACTGATAACGAAATCTCGCTGCCTAGAAAACATATTTGGTACTTACCACACTTCGGTGTAGATAATCCGAACAAAAGTAAATTGAGATTGGTTTTCGACGCTGCTGCCGCCACCGCTGGTCGATGCCTAAACGAGTACCTGCTACAGGGACCTGATTTGCTACAATCATTGCTGGGAATAATGCTGCGATTTCGAGAGAAACCAGTCGCCTTTGTAGGAGATATACAAGATATGTTTCTTCGAGTGAAAATAAGTGAAGAAGACCAGCACGCATTAAGATTCCTGTGGCGCGAAAATAAAGAATCTAATATCGATACTTACGTCATGACATCATTGATATTTGGCGCTAACTGTTCACCGTTTATAGCGCAGCATATAAAAAACAAAAATGCTATGCAGTTCAAAGACGAGATGCCTCAAGCCACTCAAGCTATCCTAAAATCCCATTATATGGATGACTACATCGAGTCAGTAGATGACGAACAGACAGCCTCAAAATTAATAAAAGAAGTGTCCGAAATTCATAAAAGGGGTGGATTTCACATAAGAAACTGGATATGCAATAAGCCGGAAGTTTTAGAGTGCACGCGAAACGAGACCTTAAGTGATAAGGCGATAAGGTTGAAAACCGGGTGCGATGATTCACCAGAACGCACTCTCGGTTTGTTTTGGTTCGGCTCGCCGAGACAATAATGCGTGAGAACCGGTTAGTTATAGATAAGAGATACTTCTGGACGGACTCACTAATCGTGCTGCATCAAATAAAAAACGATACGCGTAATTATAAAGTATTCGTTGCAAATAGACTGGGTGAAATAGACGAGTTATCTCAGCGTAGTGAATGGAACTATGTGCCTACAGATATGAATATAGCCGATAAAGCTACTAAGGTGAATACTTATGAATTGACAAACAGCTGTGAATGGTTTCAAGGTCCACGCTTCCTTTACTCGACGCCTGACGACTGGCCGAAATATAGACCTGAAAAAAAGAAAATAATTAGTGAGGAATTATTACAAGTTAACACATTACAGAACATAGAAAACATAGACTTACCCGTTCCAGATCCCACTAAGTTTTCTTCGTGGCTTCGCTTGCTAAGATGTACGGCGAAAGTATTGTTATTTATAGACAAATGTAGATCTGCTGGAAAAGCTGAAAATAGCACAGAGATAAAACAACGTGCTGAAAATTTGATATTACGCCACGCTCAAATGCAGTCATTCGCTGGAGACATCCACTTGCTGAAAAATAAGAAACCTTTGGACTCCAATAGCCGACTACGTACCTTAACGCCATATATCGATGAATTTGAGTTGCTGAGGGTCGGCGGACGAATTGGAGCAGTGTCTGATGTCGCTTCTGAGCTGAAAAATCCTGTAATATTGGACGGCCGCCATCCGACTGCAAGATTAATTGTGAAATTTTATCACGAACATGCCGCACATGGAAATAATGAGATGGTGGTAAATGAGATCCGCCAAAAATACTGGCTACTGCATTTACGCCCTACGGTTCGTTATGTAGCCACACGCTGCTTGTCTTGTAAAATCAGAAAAGCCAAGCCCACTAATCCAAGACTAGGAGATCTCCCAAAGCCGAGACTGGCACACCACCAACGGCCTTAACCTTCTGCGGAGTTGATCTCTTCGGCCCCATGGAAGTCGTCATCGGCCGCAGACGCGAAAAGAGGTACGGAGTACTTTTCACATGTTTGACCGTAAGAGCAATACACATAGAGTTGGTGCCATCCCTGTCATCTGATTCATTCATTATGGCCTTACGAAGAATGGCCGCACGCCGCGGATGGCCATCCAAAATATACTCTGACAACGGCACGAATTTTAGAGGCGCTGCTACCGAAATTAATCAATACAAGAATTGAGTCAGTCAGATGTCAAAGATCAACTCATCGACAAGGGTGTAGATTGGCAATTTATATGTCCGGGCACCCCCCACATGGGTGGGGCATGGGAGCGTTTGATAAAAAGCGTAAAAACCGCGCTCAAGATAGTTCTAAAAGAAAGAGCTCCCAGAGAAGAAGTTTTAATCACTTTATTAGCGGAAAAAGAAAATATGGTAAACAGCCGCCCGTTATGTCACGTTTCTACTGAACATGAATACCCCGAAGCTCTAACGCCCAACCATTTTCTTATCGGATCCTCATCAAACTTACCAGTTCCTGGAGTATTCACGGACTGTGACATGTACAGAAGGAAGCAATGGAGAATTGCACAGCGTCTGACAGAAATGTTTTGGAAACGCTGGATTCGTGAAATCCTACCTACTCTCTTACCTCGCCAGAAATGGTGCCAAGAAGGTCATAACCTGAAACCAGGAGATGTGGTTATTATCGTTGATCATAACCTGCCACGAAATACATGGCCGAAAGGTTTAATACAAAGGATATACCCGGGTCCCGACGGTCGTGTGCGCGTTGCTGATGTAAAAACCAAGACCGGTGTACTTACCAGACCTGCTACTCGCCTAGCCGTGCTGCCCACTGCTGGTGATGATTGTCCTTGACGGACAATGGGGCGGAGAATGTAGACGACGCGAAGCACCGCTGCTTCCCCCGGCTGCACCTGTGGACATACTAAAAATATATACATAAATAAATAAAAGTTAGATTTAGCAATAATAAATAAATAGGATATGTACTTACCATTTACCGTTGTATATTGTAGATGTGTTTATTACACGCACCGTAAGGAGTACGTATGTGTGTGTCAGTGACACTAACAGCTGATTTGTAAAGGCAGTTGACCGCTACGAACCGACGCAAACACACGCATGCGTATACCCCGAAAGTGCTTCAAAAATACTCGTCTGTGTTCTCATTTTCAAAATCCTGGATCCTGCACCTTACATCTGTCGCCTACAATAGTTCTGCATCATGTGTTCTATTTTCCAAAATCAATTATAGCCTATATGTTGCCCAGGCTTCACAGCTATATAACAAAAAAAGTTTCATGCGAATCCGTCCAGTATTTCCGGAGATTAGCGTGTACAAACAGACAAACAGACAGACATTTTTTTTATTTTCTTACTCTATTACTACATCTCCATTGCCCCAAATATTTTTTTTTGAAAAATTTTTATTGTACAGACACATTTTTTTTACTCTTTTATTATAGTATAGATTATAAAGTTTTCCTGCAATAACAAAAGAATTAGTGAACGTTATACAACTTGTGCTAAAATATTGCAGCTGCTCTATAGCGAGTTAAAACTTGAGTTGTTTAAATTAATCTAGTTAGTTCACCTTGGCATGGATTTAGAAACATGACACGTTTTCAGAGCTGTCTCATTTGCGAAACTTGCACATTTATCCCTCACACTAGACTTATGAAATGTGTAATGTCATAAGTTTCAATCTAGTGATAACAGCTCATAATGAATAATGCCCTTCCAATCCCACCACACACACAGCATCACCTTGTTGCGAGTTAACCCGGGTTTCGCCACAGTCTGTGAAGCCTGACTGGCCTTTGACCATGACCCTTTTCACACGTTCTTGTCGTACGTGATCCATTTTTCATCACCAGTTAGCAAATTCTTCAAAAATGGTTCGGTCTCATTACGCCGTAATAAAGAATCACAAATGAGTACACGGTTCATTAGGTTCATTTCAGAGAGCTCGTGAGGTACCCAAATATCGAGCTTTATTGTGTACCCATTTTTTTTCAAATGCGCCAAAACTGTTTTGTGGTCAATTCCCAGTTCTTCAGCTACGTCGTAACTACTGATATGTCGATCTTGCTCCACTTTTTAAAATATAGCATCCATTTTATCCGTAACAGGGCGACCAGAGCGACGTGCATCTATGACATCAAAATTTACGGATTGAAAACGCTTAAACCAAATTTGTGCTACTCTCACAGACACTGCACTAGGTCCATAAACATCACAATTTTTTTTCGCGGCTTGCGTGGCATTTTTACCTTTTTGGTAGTAAAATTTTAAAATGTATCTAATTTCTTCATTAGATTCTATCTTGACGGTAAGAAAAACAAATGAAAATCACACATTTTCCTAATTTGAATTTAGGATTATCTTCTTTAAAATTTAAACTTTTAAATGATACCAAAACCAGCCAGGTACAAATGGTATAGCCAAAGTGGTTTTATTACAAGTTCATACATACTATATGCGAAAAGACATTTTCCCCAACCTAATAAAAAAAATCCTAGACAATTAAAAAAAAAAAATAACACCTCTTGTCGACGCCGTGGAACCAGAGGGCTGGCTCATATCTCGCGCAGAAGATTGCAGTAGCCATTTAGTGTGGGAATGCAGCCAGTGTTCTTGGCTCCATGCCACATGAACCACACTTAGATTTTTAATATAGTTAAATTTAGTTTTTAATTTAATTTTAATATAAATATTACATTAGTTTTTAATTTAGTTTTTTTATCTGGAAGTAATAAATAATCAGATATTGACAAATCGATGATCTCCTTCTTTTGGAAGGTGGTTAAAAATGAGCATATTTTCAGAAGTTCTTTATCACAAGTTACTTCGAGGGTACCTACCTCATATTAAACCACTCCCGCCAAAGATATTTCTTTTTTCATTAATCCACCGCCAATTCTCAACTGCATGCGATTTGACTGAAACTCGTATCTCCATTATTATATATGTCGGAGCGTAATATGCAATGGCTGTATAAAACTAGATTCCTTTACTTTGAATAATTCGATGACGTTTGGCAGTAATTCCGTGTCAATGTCATTTTGGACAGTTGACGAAAAAAAGAATAGAGGACGCGGTATGAGTTCAATGTAAAATTCCCGTTTTATGATTTTACACGCGCAAAGAGAAAGTTGTTTACTACAAAATGCAACGGTTGGATTTGAAATGGCAATATTCGTTAGCAACAAGTTATAAGACCGGTCGACCTAGCGACAGGGACAGTCTTGTTCAGGCGGCCGTATCGTGCACAACTCGTTTGTGTAGTTTGTTGTAGCTTGGCCATGACTCATTTAATTGTGATTATTGTAATAGATGTGGATTGGTGAACCGATTTATTACAATGACAGTTTTTTTAAGCAAGACGGAAAGCCCAGGTGTATACACAGTATTCAATTCTGTGGGGCCAGGGAATCCAAACATGGTGGTTGCGATTCATGATTCAGTGCGGAGGCGGGGCACTGGAATTCCGTCGCATTTTTATAAGGCTCACGTCACGTAAGATCTCTCATGTGGCGGCATCGGTAAGGTGACGTGACTGTAAGTAAGTTTTCATCCTGACAACAGTTTGTTCTCGTACTGTAAGTAACTAAGTGGGTATTTTACGTCACTTGAGATATCAGATGCCGATCACGCCACGCTCTGCCCCCTTTTATTCATCCGTCTGCGACATCAGAAGTGAGATCTGGACTTGTAGCTCACATTTGAGGTAAGATTTGTATCTGGAGCTCACATCGGAAGAAGATCCTGTTGAGTGCTACTTGTGGTTTGCCCGTTGTTCAGAGCGTTAGTTCTCGAGGTAAGGTTTTAAAGTGTTAACAAGTGATTACAATGTTACGGCCGGATAGGAGCTAGCAGCGGTAGGAATTTACTTCACCAGAAATTTCCAGCAGGTGCTGGAAATTTCTGGTGAAGTAAAGAAAAAATGTGAGCTGATCTCGTGTATGTGTGTCTGTGCTCGCGGCACATGGCTTGTCTGCTGGATCGCCAATAAAATTTGGTGAGTTTTCATTTTATTTTCGACTTTAAAGCAGAGTGCAATTAATTTTAAATCCTTTAGTTTTTAAGTGTAAAGTTTTATGAAATCTAGTCTTTTGACCACTATTCAAGCAGTAAATTGGTTTTGAGTACGTTAGTTTTACGAAGAGTGTGTAACATTTGCTAAACTTAGTAAGCTAACGATCGGTTGGAGCCGGAATATTAGTTGTTGTGTAGAAGCAACATGAGGTTATCGTCACTGGAGGTGGCATGAGTCGCTGTCGGTTGACGCCCGAAGTTATTGTCAATGAGGTGGCATAAGTCGGTATCGGAAGGAGCCCACCGTGGCGCCAGATTACCGATACGATATCATCATTGATAGCGGGTAATGATGATGCTAAGGTGGTAACGGCTACGTTGGCAAGTCTACAATGGTCATGATCATGGTGTTGACATGATTTAAAGAGGGCTTTTCACTGTTTACTATGTGCGTAATATTATTTTAAAACTACCCTTTCATTGCTGTGTTGTTTAAAGTAAAATCCCGTTACTTGAATAAATTTTAATCTAGACAGTTCAAGACGAGTAATCATTCTGATAATTTACTTTTCGAAAATATTTTACAAACACGTTACAATAATCCGATAAGCAATACCATTTTTATTTTTAGGAAGTCTATACCAAATAGGTTAGATTGCAAATGCGTTAACAATATTCTTATTGCGATAGCCTTAGTGCAAAACCAATGTAAATGGCTCTGTACAGGTTTATTTTTCTTGACTACTAGTTACCCAGTTAAGATGTATTTTGTCGTATTTCCCCTTCAGCCATTTGCCGATTGGTGAGCGACGTGATGAGTGCTTCCCATTTATGACGATTTTGCACCTGTTCAAGTACTTTAGAGATCAGTATACTTTCCGGGCATTAAATTAAAAGCGAATGAGTAAGTGTAAGCCCATTGACCACTTTTTTGTCGAGTTACTAAATTGTAGTTGTTTGCTCTGGGGAGGCAACGTGGTGATCGTCAATCGATGAGGGGGGCAAGGTTACGTCACTTTGCGAAAGTGGCATGAGTCTTATCGCTCGAATTAGGCGATAGGACGACCGCTTCTGAGATTACGTCACTTTGCGAAAGTGGCATGAGTCTTATCGCTCGAATTAGGCGATAGGACGACTGCTTCTGAGATTACGTCACTTTGCGAAAGTGGCATGAGTCTTATCGCTCGAATTAGGCGATAGGACTACCGCTTCTGAGATTACGTCACCTTGCCAAGGTGGCATGAGTCCTTTTGCTCGAATTAGGCGATAGGACGACCGCTTCTGAGATTACGTCACTTTGCGAAAGTGGCATGAGTCTTATCGCTCGAATAAGGCGATAGGACGACCGCTTCTGAGATTACGTGACCTTGCGAAGGTGGCATGAGTCCTTTTGCTCGAATTAGGCGATAGGACGACCCGCTTCTGAGATTACGTCACTTTGCGAAAGTGGCATGAGTCTTATCGCTCGAATTAGGCGATAGGACGACCGCTTCTGAGATTACGTCACTTTGCGAAAGTGGCATGAGTCTTATCGCTCGAATTAGGTGATAGGACGACCGCTTCTGAGATTACGTCACTTTGCGAAAGTGGCATGAGTCTTATCGCTCGAATTAGGCGATAGGACGACCGCTTCTGAGATTACGTCACCTTGCAAAGGTGGCATGAGTCCTTTTGCTCGAATTAGGCGATAGGACGACCGCTTCTGAGATTACGTCACCTTGCGAAGGTGGCATGAGTCCTTTTGCTCGAATTAGGCGATAGGACGACCGCTTCTGAGATTACGTCACTTTGCGAAGGTGGCACGAGTCCTTTTGCTCGAATTAGGCAATTGCGACGACTGTTTTTGTGAGATATCGTCTCTTTGTAAAAGTGGCATGAGTCTTATCGCTCGAATTAGGTGATAGAGATGACCATGATCGATAGAGTCGACAGGAGTAATTTAACAGAGCAAGTAGAGTCTTAAGAATGGTTAATTTTTTGAAGTGTGGTTGAATAGTGAGTGAATAATGGTCAGTGGTAATTTCATAGTTGGTAAAAAGTTTGTGATTATCCCTAGTAATGATGTAAGCTTAATTATTAGAGAAAAAGGTTTTGGTTTATTAAAAGAGTTTGTTTTAAGCCCTGTCTTAAATCGTTTGATCAGGATAGGCCGAGTAGAGATGATTTGATATTGCAGTTAGGTTCAATTATTTTCAAATGCGTCACACTGGGACGTGTGACTTGTCAGAATGGCCGTGTCGGAGCGTAATATGCAATGGCTGTATAAAACTAGATTCCTTTACTTTGAATAATTCGATGACGTTTGGCAGTAATTCCGTGTCAATGTCATTTTGGACAGTTGACGAAAAAAAGAATAGAGGACGCGGTATGAGTTCAATGTAAAATTCCCGTTTTATGATTTTACACGCGCAAAGAGAAAGTTGTTTACTACAAAATGCAACGGTTGGATTTGAAATGGCAATATTCGTTAGCAACAAGTTATAAGACCGGTCGACCTAGCGACAGGGACAGTCTTGTTCAGGCGGCCGTATCGTGCACAACTCGTTTGTGTAGTTTGCTGTAGCTTGGCCATGACTCATTTAATTGTGATTATTGTAATAGATGTGGATTGGTGAACCGATTTATTACAATGACAGTTTGTTTAAGCAAGACGGAAAGCCCAGGTGTATACACAGTATTCAATTCTGTGGGGCCAGGGAATCCAGACATGGTGGTTGCGATTCATGATTCAGTGCGGAGGCGGGGCACTGGAATTCCGTCGCATTTTTATAAGGCTCACGTCACGTAAGATCTCTCATGTGGCGGCATCGGTAAGGTGACGTGACTGTAAGTAAGTTTTCATCCTGACAACAGTTTGTTCTCGTACTGTAAGTAACTAAGTGGGTAGTTTACGTCACTTGAGATATCAGATGCCGATCACGCCACGCTCTGCCCCCTTTTATTCATCCGTCTGCGACAATTGTTTACAAAAGATGAATTATATTTTACGGCCTTCCACCTTCCTGACATCAACTCTCTTTCGGAATGCAGCACGAAATATTTGTGAATTGGCCGTTAGTGTCAAGAATTACTCAGTAGACCGGAGGGAGTACGCATTACTAGTGCTTTCGCAAGTTAAGCGACATCGTGCGTGGTCCGTACTTGGATGGGTGACCAAAGGCTTTCGAAGGCGTCAAGCCGATGGTCCTGACTTTTATCATTGTATGCCAGACATTAGTTGGGACACATTGGTAGAACGAAGCAGTACTTTACTATACTGCTATCCAAAAAGACTAAATTCAGCTGATTAGACGTTTTCGCGGTGATCCGTCTCTCTCACTTGCTCTAGCAAATGACAGTTTTGAGTGACTAAAGGAAAGCAGCATAGGAAATTGCTGTGCCGTGCTGCCAGAACTGTCCTTACTCTTACTTAGGTAGCTTGAAAAATCTGTCACAAACAATGACATCCACTCCACAGGAATAGACGCGAGTGGTCCTATTTTAGGCTGGTAGTCATACGGCCAAAATTAAGAGTGACTTAAATTAATCTAGGAAGTTTATTCACCTCTGCCTGGATTTAGAATTTTCACCTCTGCCTGCTTAGCTCTTCACAAATTATCGTTTTTAAAACTGACGTATGATCAAAATACCTACTTAAACTTTTTTGATTGTGTAATAATAACGTTAATAAATTTCCACTTAGGTTAATAAATTATCTACTATTAATTACCGAAATTGATAGTGACAGAGGAAAGCAATATTATAATTAGCCATTGTTGTCGCAGTGCTGGGCAAATGCCTCTCTCTTCATCTTCCAAGACGCGGTTTTGTGCTATGATACAGCTCTCGAAACAGAAGCTTATCTTTGCATTTGTGCGAGTTAACATAGATAGTGTTGGTAAGATGGCCTGAGGCACGACATGACACTCGCGCGTCATCTCCCTGCAGCGCAATTTCCACCTTCACTTTCATCTTTGGTACCATTAGCAACTTGACGTTCCAGTGAAGTTATTGAATTATTATTGAAAGAAACAAACATTAGTATTAATAATATAATTAAAGTTGGCTTGGGCCTGAAAGGCCCGCTGCCAGCGGGCTTTTAAGGCCTAGATTAGATTAGATTTTTTATAATATGTATATTTGGTAGTATTTTTTATATTTTTTTATAGATATTTATAAAAAATCGAATCTAGGATTATTAAAACATATTAATATTGTATGTTTTTTTTTTATAAAAAGGTTCATTTCTTTTTATAACATTGATTAAATTTTTTGACTGACTACTTTTGGCGGTCGCTCACATTAATGCAAAATTAAGCTGTCGTTTGCCATTTGGTATCCACTCAGGAACAATATAAAATCAATAGGCTGTTTAATTTTCAATTTCTTACTGCGATGTTGGTATTTATAAAAAACCTGATCCTCTTCTAAATCAGTGATATAGTGTGAAAACTAGAAGTCTAATTAGACTGCCCTCCCTAAATTTGTAGTTTAACTCTAATCGCTTTATTACCAAAACATTTATACCAAATATTTATTACTTCAATAAGGTAATTATAAAGTGCATTAATAGGTAATTATGTGCAATGCTAAAATTCATAATTTATGAATTTTAGCATTGCACATAATTACCTTATTTAAGTAGTACAGATGTTTTGATAATAAAGCTTTGGATATTTATGTAATTTGTTGAATAGATTTTTTTTTTACAAATAGAAGCTCGATTGGTTATTGGTGCAACTAGTCGTAATATATCTGTGTATATATATATATATAAGCGAGAATCACTCATCACGAAATCTCAAAAACTATTCAGCCAATGAAGATAAAAATTTGGCAGGAAGGTAGATTGTGACTAGGAGACGTCCGCTAAGAAAGGATTTTTGGAAATTCCATCCCTAAGGGGTGAAATAGAGGTTGCCAGTTTGTATGAAACTTCGTAATTTTTCATTTTGTTTTAGCAGTAAGTAGAAAATAATAAAGATTTTATTAGATTTCGAAAATTAAATCTCTATAGGTTTAAAATAGGGGTGTAATTTTGTATGAATCTTCGTAATTTTTGAAAGGAGACCCATGATATTTTGAATTAGTGGTTAGTAAAAAATAATAACCCACTCATTGGATTTTAAAAACTTGCATCCCCGGGAGTGCATTACGGGTTGCAAATTTATATTTTATAAAACTTCGTAATTTCTTAAGTAAGAGACAAAAAAATTGAGGTAAATAGATCCGTTGCTGTCTTTTGCTCTAGCAAATGACGGTAATGGGAATGGGAGTGGGAGCGGGAGCGGACCGGTAGCGGGAGCAGGAAATCCTAATAGAAACATTTTCGACTTCTACGTGGACGAAGTCGCGGGTTAAAGCTAGTTATCTTATAAAATTAAGAAGTTCCAACATGGCCAATGAGTTGCCATCAGGGACAGGAATACCGACTTTTTTACCGATATATCGATACCCGATATCAGTATCTAATCGATATTTTTATTGATATATTGATATATCGAAACAAATTTCGATATATCGATACTAAGTACTGGTATTATATGTATATTTTGTATAAAATACTGGTATTATATCGATATTTTGTATAAAATACCGGTATTTTATCGAAAATTGTATCGATATATTGATATATCGATAAAATATCAATATCGGGTATCGCTATATCGATAAAAAATATATACCGATATTTTTTATCGATATATCGATACCCGATATCGATATTTTCCTGTTCCTGGTTGCCATGTGTTGAAAGAGTAATTACGAATCGCAGTTCCGGCACAGGTATGGCACTTCATAGAAGCGGAGTATCATTTATGCCTACACTACTACAAACGAAACTGTACATCCGTACACACGTCAATGTGTGTGTGCTCGCCCCCAACACAAGCGACAAGGCCAAGAACGGGGGAGAGGTGCGGGAATGGGGAACGGGGACGCTTATTGCGCGGAATCCTAGGAGTTTCCGTTCCGTATGTACCTAATACTTAATTAATTCGGTGATTTCGGATAAACGAAAACTATATTTTAAACAAAATTGTTAGATTTGTTTCTGTACTTTAAACAAATCTTATAAAAAAAATATACTAGAAATGTTTGAAAGATTTATGTATCTTATCTAGAAGGCTTTATCTTCTCATTTGAGGGGTCCTATTCTAGGCCGAAAACCACAGAACCAAAATAATACTGGCTTAAATTAGTCTAGGTAGACCTCTGCCTGGATTTAAATAGAAACGTGACACGTATGCTACCAAAAAATTCAAAACGTTATAATTTTATATTGATAATTTGGACCAAGGTAAAAAAAGTTACTAAAATCGCTATAAAATTTTCGTCCTCCCATACAAAATCCGTTTGGCCGAGCACTAATTGGTATGGGAAGCCGAACATTTAATTGTCATTTTTCATTAATTGTTTTAATAGGAAGTAGTGTGTCATGGACAGAAATTTACTCCAAAAATTTGGCTGGCGGGTAAAGTTCTGTATAAACCAGCGAATTATTATACTATAGAAGAATAAATTCAAATATTATTTAGCAAAAGGGTCTAACAAAGTTCAAAGTCAAAGTCAGCCAATGTCCGCTATGGCGCAGCGACATGCAGCAGCCGCTGATTGGTCCAGTAATTTGGTTTTGAGTAACGTCAGTACCGATATTGGCGGAAAACAAGACGTAGTTTTGAAGTACCGCTTGATGTTCTTCTGATGGGGTAATTTAAGGGTTCTGTACCCAAAGGGTAAAAACGGGACCCTATTACTAAAAGTCCGCTATCCGTCTGCCCATCTGTCTGTCTGTCACCAAGCTGTATCTCCTAAACCGTAATAGCTAGACGGTCCAAATTTTCACAGATGATTTATTTCTGTTGCCGCTATAACAACAAATAATAAAAACAGAACAAAATAAATATTTAACTGGGGCTCCCATACAATAAGCGTGATTTTTTAGGGTTCCGTAGTAAAAATGGAACCCTTATAGTTTCGCCATGTCTGTCTGTCTGTCCGTCCGCGGTTTTACTCAGTGGCTATAAGTACTAGAAAGCTGTAATTTGTTATAGGTATGTATATTAGTTAATCGAATAGATAATCGAAAGAAGTGGTAAAATAAAATATTGATAAAAATTTTTTTTTAGAGTAGCTCCCGTACAAGTAAAGTCAAAAAGTCAATTTTATTTTCACGACTTACCAATCATATGGGGTATTTTTGAACAGGTCTTTTAAAAATATTATGAGGTTGCGAACACAGTTTTTAGATTTAGGGATCCCTTTCTGAAATATTTGGTTTTAAAGTTAAAATTTTTGTTAGAGACAGGTGTCCCCCCCCTCCCTCTATCAGCTTAACGGTTATATGTGGACACGTGAAAAAATTCACAGCCATAGTAAATATAATGAAATTTAAAGGAAAACTATCAGAGCTAGATAGGGTTAACAAATTAAAAAGTTATGTACTCGGGAAAGAAAAATTTCACACAAAAATAGAAAATTAGTTTTTAGACGTTTTTAGTGGCATGAACTCAAAGTTGGTATTCGTAACTACGGAACCCTACACCGTGCGTGGCCTGACACGCACTTGGCCAATTATTTAAAGATAATGGGACGAAACCTTTTGTGCGCGAGACCAACTCGCACTTGGCTGTTTATTTTATACTTAATTATGCTCTTACCATAGAATAGTTCGCAGAATCCAGTATTCCAAAAAAAACTACGTAGTTTTTTTTAAAGAATGATGTATCATTTCTAGAAAGCTTTATCTCCTCATTGGCGGTGTTGTGGAGGCAGTATTTTACTTGCTTCAGTTATGGTATTGCAACTCAAGTATCGCGCGATAAATAAGGGAGAATACAGTCGACTGCATGACAAGCGTTACACTGTATATAAGTGACGTCTTAGTTTATAATAAAAGTCTTAGTTTTGTCACTGTACATTTATTAGAAGATAAATAATTTGAAGGGTTATCTAGGACTTTACTAAGACAAAATTATGACATATCCGTTTCCTTTCAAATAATTTATTTCAAATAGGGGCAGCATTGGACCCCCAAAAATTCATGTATCGCCTTGAACTGTAAACAGTAGTTCATTAAATAGTTTAAAGGGTTATCTAGGGCTTGACTAAGACAAATTTTTAAATGACATTTCCGTTTCTTTTCATATAATTTATTTCAAATGGGGACAGCATTGGACCCCCAAAAAATGTATCCCCTTAAAAATGTCTTTACTGAGGCTTACATGTTCGCTTTTAGGGACAGAATAAGCATTATTTTTCAAATCGATGGGCCAATAAATCCCGGTATTATACGTGTTTAACAGTTTTTCATATTTATTATAATCTTATTATATACAAGCACCAACTGCGTCTCTTCCCGCACAAATCGTAGAAGCCGATCGAGGGAAGGGGCGAAAGTTCAAATCATGTTAGCTATCAGCAACCCTTCACTATTTCGATTGCTTCTACCTTCTCGACAACCATTACGCAAAAAGTGGCCTTTAAGTCTTGCGGCCCTGGGATTTGACTGCTCAGAGAAGCAAGACCCAAAATAGTCTGTCTAGCCCCTAGGAGTAAAGTCGTCATAGTATGTATGTATGTATGTGCGAACACAGAAAAAAAGTACAAAATAAACTAAAATTAATAATAAAATACAGAAAATAAACTCTAGTTGAGTATATTGTATACTCAACTCATTTGCGGTTAAAGAAGCCAATGTTGATCCGAAAAGCAAAGAGCATACCTTTTGTAAAATTTAAAAGGTACCGCTAGAGTATAATTATAAAGTTTTTGAATTTAAAGTCACTAAATCTCAGTTGAGATAAATAATTTATGTCACAAACAGGTACAATGTTGGTATGTTTCTGTTGATCTTTTTACTTTCGACCCAAAACGTGACTTTATTTTAATTCTTCTTCGTAATCTTAAAAGCCGATCAAGGGAACGGAGAAGAATCCGAATTATGTGCGACTAGCAACTCGTTACCAATAAGATTATTTTTCTGCCTACACGCTCATAATCTTGAAAAACGTAGACATTAAGAATCATCTTACCCTAGACATTTCCATACAAACGTAGCTTTTATTTTGAAATTACAATTTTAAAGAAATCGCATACATCTAGGCATATATAACTAGTTTTCGAGGGTCAAATATTAACTTGAAAGAAAAAAATAGAGTGAAGATGATTTCCATACTAATGGTCAAATATGATATGATACACTATATCCTATTTTAAGTTCATATTTTGAATGTGAAAAATAGTTATATGCCTTTGTGTGCAATTTCTTTGAAATTACATAATTTCGCTAGTATCTGACATGCCGTTTTAAAATTAAAGCTAGACTACGTTTGTATGGGAAGTCTGATTCTTTCTAGGGTAAGGAGATTCTTAAGAGACCTTGGCTCTGTTTACACCGTTTGAGATGTTTGTTTGTTTTTCGTTTGTGTAAGTGAAGAAGATTGATGTCAGATTTTTCAACATCTCTAAAGGCATCTGACATAGCTTAACGACTATCATTAAATGATGACAGCTATTCTTCTCTTGATGAATTTCCGAAGCACGGAGCTCAAGAAATTTTTATGCTACTTGTCGGTCACCCATCCAAGTGCGGACGAGGCCCAGTATCGCTTTACTTGCGAAAGCGCTAGTAATGCCCACTCCCGCCGAACCACCGAGCTCCTGACTATTTGAGCGAAACACGTAGTACCTTTGTTTATAATATGTTAATGGCAGAAAGGATACAGATACAGATATTATCACGTCTATACCCATAATAGGCGTTATACCGTTTAGGCGTCTTCGAGTAATCGATAAAACTAGTTCTGACTAGACAAAACGCATTTTTCCGAAGCAAATCAAGTTCAAACTGTTCCGACAGAGGTATAGGTCCATCGCATCGTACGTATGCAAGAAAAGATGTATGTCAAAAAGGAGTGTCTGCAAGAAAAATGGTTACCTTTGTAACTTAAAATCATGATCATCATTTCAGCCGCATAACGTCCACTGCTGGACATAGGCCTCTCCCAAGGATTTAGACATCTAGACCGATCTAGAGCAGCCTGCTTCCAGCGAATTCCAACAACCTTGGTCAGGTAGTCTAACCACCTTGTGTATGGGTTACTACGCTTCGCTTGCCAGTACATGGTCGCCATTCAAGAACCTTTTTGCCCCATCGGCCATCGGTTCGTCGCGCTATGTGTCCCACCCACTGCCCACTGATACAAAAAAACATAAAACATTATTACATTTGAATTGATAACCTTTTTTGAAATCGGTAAAAAAGATTTATTAACAAAGTTGTGATGAGTTGCTTACCCAATTGCTAGTTAACGTGATTCAGATCTTGCCAAATCCTGCGATCAGCTTTTACGATCTGCGCGAAAGACTAGCTGCTTTTTATGCTCATTCATTTATTTTTCTGCAACCAGGAATGAAAGAATATTTCCTTTAGCAAAGTAAAGAAGGTTGCTGAAATTTTCATCGAGTTGACTTTTGTGATAAAACGGGGTATAACAATGTTACACATAAACTTTTATGACCTCTCTGAGCGTCATACACGACACGACATGTCTGAAATATTTTTGAGACACTTTATTACGTGTGATCCTTGCACGTTGCATAATGGTAAAGATTGCAGTCAAGTTGTTTGCCTTGTGATATAGGTCGTGGGTTTGAATCCCACTGGCAAACATACTTTTTGCATAGTTGTGTTGTCTTTTGTCTGGTTTAGATATTGCAGGCTTGAATATTTTGTGTTTCGGAAGGTTTGTATAAACTATGGGTCCTGAACGCCATCTAGCGTTTGCTCGAACCTATCCAAGATTGGTTCTGGTCGTCCCTTTGGGTTACGGAGGTCACACGGTAGTTGCTCTGTGTAAAAACCAGTAACCTCATCAAATCACCGCAGTTAGGTAGCGGACCCCGGGCTCTGAAGCATTACCGCTAAAGATACAACCGGGCATACGCTCGGATGATGATGATGTTGCAGTCACTAAGTGCTAATCGGCAAATTTCATACGTACCTACTTTATCATATTCGTCATTAATGGATCAGACTGAGAATTTTGATTCTTCTAGGTCTAAGCAAGCAAGGACCTCAAGAACCTTAAGCTACTTTGTGCAGGAGGGTGGGCGAGCAAGTGACGAATGCCACTAGAAACCTCAGTGGTTTAAAGACATGACAGGCTCAGGACCGTGGTAAATGGCATTAAAAGAGAGAGGCCTATTTCCAGCAGTGGAAGGATCAAGGCATGATAATGATTATGATGATAGTTTAATCAAAGAATAGCAAATTATGCAATTAGTGAATAAATGAAGGTGCCATAGATCACGAGCAAGTAAAGGATTCTAACGACTGAATTACGACCGTAGCAAGTGATTAATCATGATTGAATCTCGAGCGTAGCGAGTGATTCAAGTATTAGAATTCTGAGCTACGCGAGTGATTCCTGGACCTGGATATAAATCCGGTTTAATCAAGAAACATACTATACTTTATAGCATGACTAAGAGAAAAAAAGGTAGACTTGAATAAAAATGGACTTATGAAGATAAATGAAGGTAACATGAATTAAAATGCACATATAATCGGAAACAATTTTATAAAATTAAGACCAATTGTTCTGAATTCAAATACCTATATAGTTCTTTTTATTCACTGTTTTCAGTGAATAAAATTTACTTTTTAGAGTAAATAAATACCTAAATGAAATCTAAAAACATGATTTATATTGTCGCCTATTTTATGTTTTTTTTTTTTCTCCCTGACGGAAGTCAACAGGAATAAACCAAAAAGTTGAGTTGACTACGGGATATTCAACCCGGGAGGCTTATAAATTTTGTAATTGCGTATTGTATTAAAGATACTCTTCTATTATACTCATGCAGAGTTGTGATAAACTTTGTTACATTCAAAATGTAGATATTTGAATACGAAGCACAAAAGCATGCAAATAAGCGACAAACTTGTGAAATATATTGTTATGTGAGCATTTTAGCTGTACTATGTATGCGCGTAGAAAAGTTCATGAAAATTGCTGAATATTTCATACATTTTGTGTGTCTTTTTTATCATTTAAAGTAATAATTAAGGGGATACATTAATTTTTCGGGGTCCAGTGCTGCCCCCGATTGTAAGGAAGATATTATTTAAAACAAAAACTCGTCCCTTTTGGTAAAAATATTAAGAAAAGCTTTATGTTCTCACTTTAAACTGTAAACAGTAGTTCATAAAATAGTTTAAAGGGATATCTAGAGACGCGTCAGACAATATTTAAAATGATATCTCCGTTTCTTTTCAAGTAATTTCATTTATCCCCATATAACGATGTCATATTTGATGTCAAATCTCTTCCATGCTAGTCTGAGATAAAAAACAACTTTGAATGTACCAGCTGCATCTATTCCCGGGCAGATCGTAAAAGCCGATCAAGAGATTGGGCAAAAACGATGCGGCGTTGGGCTCTATCATAGAAACGCTAGACCCAAAAAGCCATATCTGCCCTATTAGGGATAAAGTCATGGTTGTGTGTAGTATAATTGGCTATAAACTAATAAGTATTCTTCGAGTAATAGTCCTACCCACATATTCATAAAAAATAACAACCGTTTGCTAAACCTATTTAAGTTAAAGCTAAATAAATAAATAAATAATAAATATATACGGACAAATCACACTGATTGAGCTAGCCCCAAAGTAAGTTCGAGACTTGTGTTATGGGATACTAACTCAACGATACTATAAAATACATATATAGATAAACATCCAAGACCCAGGACAATTTTAAAAAGCTTGTTTTGCCCTTTCCCTCTTTTGAATATTTGACATTGAAAGAACGAGACAAAACATAATAACTAAATAATTGGCCAAGTGCGTGTCGGGCCACGCGCAGTAGGGTTCCGTGGTTACGAACGCCAACTTTGAGTTCATGCCACTAAAAACGTCTAAAAACTAATTTTCTATTGAATTTGTATGAAATTTTCCTTTTCTGAGTACATTTTATAAGTTAATCGCCTATAACTTTTTAATTTGTAAACCCTACTAAACTCAGATAGTTTCTTTAAATTGTGTTATATATCCTATAGCTGTGATTTTTTCACTTGTCCATATATAACCGTTTAGCAGATAGAGGGGGACACTTGACTCTAACATTTTTTTCACTTTAAAAGCAAATATTTCAGAAACGGATCCCAAAATCTAAAAACGGTTTTTTCCGCCTAATTGATATACTTATTCATGCCAAATTGCAGCTTTTTAGTACTTATAGTCGCTTAGTAAAACCGCGGACGGACAGACAGACAGACATGGCGAAACTATAAGGGTTCCTTGTTTATTACGGAACCCTAAAAACGTTTATATTTCTATATAAATAACAGGGTAGTATATATGATACATAATTCAAAGAAGTCAAATAAAATCCTATAGATAATTTCCGTTTCATTTATTTTATTCCACGAAATGCAATATCATATAAAGCTAGTTCAAAGCGAGCAAGCTTTTTAACACTCAATATAATTCCCTTGTACAGTAGCATTATTCAGAATTCAATGAAATATTTTATTTTCAGCATTTCAATTTATTAGAAATCATTATATTTTATTTTTCTAAAGGGCAACATTTCTATTATCTGTATTAAATATTTTAAAAGGTAAAATGCGAATAACATATTTTTGTTGGCCACGTGCACAATGTTTTCCATACCATGGCATTACATTCAATATCTAAAACGTTCAGGCGAAGTTTAAATAAGTTATATTTATTTAATAAAAGTCAAAAATCATTTGTTTATCTTTGGATATTTTTTTAATAGGTAGTTGTTGACGTCAGATTATTTAATTGCAACTAAGTATACTGCAGCCTTCTAAGCGTACAGATAAACATTGCCTAGACATGTTATTAGGCATTTTATGGAATGGCATCTTCGTTTTTTTTTTCAAAATAACTTATCTATTTGCTCCTAGTCGCGCTAGTTTTAAAACGAGAGTGTTTAAGCACTTCTTGGCCGATTTATAAGAGTAGATAAAAATTGCTGCATATATTTATATATGTATATGTGTATATATATATAGTTATATGTGTATCATATATGTATTGTATATTGGTATATATGTTAGAGTGGTAAAGTATAATCGCAGGCTGAGCATGATCTGATTGGTATCAGACATACCGAGTGACGTGATCTACCCGCTTAGTTACTTACAGTAAGAGAATAGACTACAATCTCAGGATGAAAACTTACTTACAGTCACGACACCTTACCGATGCCGCTGCATGAGACCTTATATGGGCCTTATAAAAATGTGACGAAAGACCGCGCCCCACCTCGGGCTGATCCATGAATTCCAACCACATGTTTGAATTCTCTGGCCCAACAGAATTGAATACTTTGTATTCACCTGGGCTTATCGTCTCGCTGAAACAAACTGTCATTGTAATAGATCGGTTTACCAATCCACATCTTATTACAATAATCACAATTAAATGAGTCATGGCCAAGCCACAGTAACTACACAAACGAGTTGTGCACAGTACGGCCGCTCGAACCAGACTGCCATTTAAATTTTTTTTTTTTTTTTTTTTTTTTTTTTTTTTGATATGACAGACATAGGTTGCCTCGGACGGCATTTCCTATTTCACCCGGACAAGGTTTGAGGAGCGGGCCAGAGGCCCGGCTTCCTATATTTTTATACTACTAGCAGCAGCGCAAAGGGCTCCCAAGGGGGAAACCTCGGCTTTGGGCGCGCTAGGGATTATGGCAAATTTTGGGGTGCTGCAACACCCATGTTTTGCCGGAAGGGCCGAAGCTACGGTGCCAGAAGGGCCTACTTAGGACGCAAATCGTCCAGGTACCGCCGGGCGGTACCTAGTGAACGGGCTAATGTTCCTACGCCTACGTATTCGATTACTACGAATGCGGGGGGGTCGGACCGCGAGGTTCCTCTGGCTACTCGGAGCCGCAGAGGTATCGAATTGGACCATGTCAGCCATAATCTGGTCATCGGAATCAGAGAGAACATGCCTCGGACGTCTGCCGGTGAGTCGGCGAGGGTTGTGCTCCGGGATGTAGTTAGCTGCCTCTCTAACTAGTCGGTTCGGGTGGTCGGCGGCTTTATCAAAGAAGCGTTCGGACGCTTCTTTCATAAAGTGCTTAATGGACGGGAGTTCGAGATCGCGGTGTAGGTCGCAGTTTCTCGCTATCCTTGGAGCGTTGGTAGCTCTGCGGATGAATCGGTTCTGTACTCTTTGAAGCCTAAGCATGTGAGTTGGGGCTGCGTGTGCGAAGACAACGCTTGCGTAGGTCAGGATGCCATTTAAATGCCGGTGCGCCCATTATATACCCGTTGCAAAACAAGTGCGTAGTGGGGCGATGCCTCGGCAACAGTGCACGTGTTGTTTACAAGTCGTGCACCTGACACCTGTTTTTGCAAGATTTGCACAGTAAATTATCTTTCCTTTGGCTTAAGTACGATGACGCCGACATATCAATTTATCGCTGTCGCGCCAACATATATGTATGTGTGTATATAATAATAATGCACTTAAAAAACGATGTAAATAAAAGTATTTACATCGTTTTTTAAGTGCATTATTTTGTCTTGCAAGTCTTGCAACCCACATTTAGACTACCTGTATGACCCAGAGGTTGACTGGTAGACAACGCTTTAAGCGTTAAGTTCGCCTATTGTTCTGTACAATTTGTATTCCTCTTTATTGTTCATAAGATTAAATAAATAAATAAACTATTGTGTATTTCCGCCTTAAAAAATAAGTAACAGACAAAAAATTATGTATTTATCGAACCTGCCCACAAAATTTGACAAAAACTGGTTGAGAAATGCAACCTGTAGGTGAGACCCACCGGAAAACAGGAATTCGGATACATGAATGAATATTTTCCGAATCTGAAACGTAGACGATTCAATCTCTCGGTCAGTAATAGTTATTGTATAACATTGTCGCGAACGAGATAAACGCAGAATGTTCGCGAGTAAAAATTCGCGGAACTTCGTCAGTATGGTGCAAGCGAAACTAGGCTTTATATCGTTAAGGCATAAAGTCTAGAATTGTTTGGCAAGTTGCACTCACACACATACGTACCGGCGCCTCGACGTCTCCCATCATCGAAATACATTCGTCTAGTTTGGAGAATATTCGAGAATAATGTCGACCTCTATACTGGCGCATATAAAAAGCGATCAAGTGCGTACCACCCCAGCTCATTTTGAGCTACGAAAGCGATAACTTCGAAAACAAGCCGAAGCGAATTAAACCTACGTTAGTGCGACAAGCGGAAGTACTTGCGAGATACCTGGACCTCAGCTGCTACGCGACTTGGACTTAGACATCAGGGAGACCATCTTCACGTGTCAAATTAGAATTCCGTAGTGAATAAAGACCCTCATACGAAGTTTGGCGTTTTTCTCCAAATCTCGAACCCCAGTTTCGTAACAATATGAATGCTATTCACCAAAATAATACTCGTCGTCTAATACATAATAGCCAGAAAAGTAATAACTTATTACTAGAACACAAGAACACAATAATTGTGTGCCTGTAATAAGTTTTACGTAATGTTGCAAATTAGAGAAAATATAGAACTTCAACTCTTTTTTTAACAACGTCTAAAAAAGAGGGGTTTATCGATTCGTCGCGCTTTTTTTATGAATGTTCACTGATTATCCGAAAACTCCTGGACCAATTTAAAAAATACTGTCCTTTTTGAAAGGACACGTCAGGTGGTCCTAAATTTCATCAAAATCGGTTGTGTAGTTTGGGGGTGAAGCTGATTTGTAATTTTAAAAAAATATTACGTTTACTTAAATATCCTTGAATGACAAAATTTTAAATTTAAAATCTTAAACCTAACTAAACTGATACTTGTTATATCGACACAAAGTATTGTTTTTTTTTTTAATTAATATTATCGAACAAGCTTTATTGTTAGGCCTAAGAACCTTTCAAAACAAATGTAAAAAGCCCAAACTTTTCCCACCTTTCAGCTCCATCATCAGATCAGCACCAACATAGCATTGTCAGGTGAGAATCGTACGCGAGCAAAATTTCAGCTCAATGGGAAACCGAAAAGTGAGTCAAATGAAACTTGCAAGATTGGACAGACGGACAGAAAAGAATTTAAAAAAAAACTTTTTACACGAGAAAGGTTTTTGTTTTATTCAAAAACTAAATTTTACAGTGTATTTAAGTAATAATTACTGAAGAGACAGAGCTTAGCCATTTAAGATCCAATAATCACTTTTATTGTCTGGGATTTTTGCAGAAAGAGGAATAAGTACATTGAGCAATGTACAAGTTAATGTATACATGTTTATTATATTTAATACTGATTGTAAATAAGGCGATGCGCACCCAGTTCCACACCCCACTGCGTAGCGCGGGGCCGGACTGTATAGAAAAATTACCAAGTACCTCAATTTCACGTCAGAAAACACGCTCAGTGAGAATGCGTCCAACATACTGACAACGCGTCTACGCGCGTGTTTTTTTTTTTTTTGTGGTGCCGCATTACGCTCGTGGATGCGGAGCAGTGTGTCAATCGCCTCAGAGTGCAAACATACTTCGAAAATCTTTTATTGCTTTTTACAGTCAAACCTATGCATATTATAATAAAATTATGTTAGTTACATATTGTTTGAAGACTTCTTTTGAAAACGTTGTTCTTATGGTTCCGTACTCAAAGGGTAAAAATGGGACCCTATTATTAAGACTACGCCGTCCGTCTGTCCATCAGTCCGTCTATCCATCCGTCCGTCTGTCCATCCGTCCGTCTGTCCATCCGTCCGTCTGTCCATCCGTCTGTCTGTCCATCCGTCCGTCTGTCCATCCGTCCGTCTGTCCATCCGTCCGTCTGTCCATTCATCGGTCTGTCCATCCATCTGTCTGTCTATCACTAGGCGGTATCTCATGAACCGTGATAGCTAGACAGTTGAAATTTTCACAGATGATTCTATTGCCGCTTTATCAACAAATATTAAAAACAGAATAAAATGAATAGTTAAGTGGGGTACGAAAAATCACATACAACAAATGTGATTTTTCGTGACCTTTCGTTAACGTTGACGTTAAAGTGAACCCTTCATGCGCTTTCAGACTCGCACTTGGCTTTAGTAACAAACAAAGCAATAATGTGCACTCTTAACATGTATGCGTTTTGAGGTGATCTAACTAAATCTGTCGTTCCTGAATCTCGATATTTTGTAATATTACTATGTTGAGAACGATCATAACATATTCATTTTCCGTGACGATATAAAAGAAGTAGAAACGGTATTTTTTATATTAATAGTGAGTCTTCACGTATTTCGCACGTGTTTTGAATTGCAAGTTTTGGGAAATCGGGAGTTTTTACGACCTACTCGTGATAGGTTATAGCTCTGAAATGGCGTGGTTTTTTTTAGGTGTTTTTGAAAGTGCCGAGAGCACAAACGTGGTTTTTGTAATTTTTATTGTGTGTCTTGAATTAAAGGTTGGTTCACGTAAGTTGGTAACTATATTGTGAACGAAGCTATTAATTTCAAGGGTAAACTTATCCCGTAGTTTCCCGTGACCAGAAGGCTGGCCTATATCTGTGTTAGAAAATAAGCATTACAACGTGACAATGTAGCCTGCCTTCTGGGCACGTTGCCGCAGAGTAAAGAATTACCGGGCCATTTTTATTTGTAGATATTAGTGTGTAGTATTTTTTATTTTTATTTACACGGGCTATACTACATCATTTTATTAAAATAAAAGTAACAGTCAAAAAACAAAAAAAAAATTGACATTCCCATTCAAATTACCCGGGCGGCTGCACACTTTTATATAGAAATGCCGATTTTTTTTTGTGAGTTGACTGTTATTTTAATTTAATTATACTAAAGTAACCTAGTACATCCCGTGGTTAGATTTATTACAAGTATGTCCCTTTCACGTTGTATGTAAGTTTTTTAAATGAATTTTATAATTCTTTTATACACGTAATATATAAAATGCCAAACAAAGTAACCCTAACACAAAATCCTAAACTTAAATAAGCAAGGGCCCATAAAGTGTTCGGTTGGAGCTAAAAATGAGCCACAGTCCCAAAGACACTCCAAGTTCTGAGTTTACGACGAGCAAACTCATTACGCAACTTATCCAATTTTATCTCGCGAGTATGTTACAGCCAATTAAAAACTTGATACACTGTGGCCGAAGTTGTAACATATTTGCTGGCATTGTCAACTTAGCCGCCGATGGACGACGCTCCTCAAACTATGTTTTGTGGTGCAAGTTTGCGACTTTGACCAAACAATTTTTTTTATGTTATAGGGCGTCAAACGAACAAGCGGGTCACCTGATGGTAAGTGATCACCGCTGCCCATAGACAACTGCAACACCAGGGGTATAACAGAAGCGATACCGGCCTTTCAGGAAGATATAGACTCATTTTTTTAAGGTACGGGAACACTGCTGTAGGAAGTTGATTCCACAGTTCGTTCTAACTATATATAAACTACATTACATAACTATATATAAACTACTATTGGCTGTAATTGTTTCTACAGCAGTCCTAGCCTCAATCATCCTGATATATGTATTCATTTGTATGTATATTACATATATATTTATTAATATGTATATATATGTATATTATTGTATTTTATGCATGTTGATATATATTATATGTTTAATAGTTTATTTTTCTATATGTACTTATGTAGATATTTATACTCTGTTTACTAAATTATGAATTTCATCACGCCAGCCATACATATTTTCCGCTTGGTCTAATGGTTGACGGGGAGAGAATGCCATATGGCATTAGGTCCGCCTCTTGTACATTTTTTTAAATTGTGCAATAAAGTTTAAATAAATAAATAAATAAATAAACTACAACAAACTATATATTTATGAAGTGAAAACTTCTTTAGCGGCGTTGTACACTTTTGTGTACACTTTAAAAAAATGTTAAACACGCGTCAGGACACGTGACCGCGTCAGGGCACGTGACCTTGATCGAAAATTCGTAAGACGGATGGAGAGTAGACAGAAGGCGCGGCGTAGGAGAGGAAGTATCCCCCTCTCTTTCTACGGCGCGGCGAAAATGTATGCCTGCGCCTGCTTTTTCTTTTAGGCGGCGCAGAGCGCTCGCGCGTGGCACGCTTTAAATAAATAAATATTGTATTCTACCACATAAATGATAGTACTTTTAAACTAGTAATTAAAGCAATTCATGCAAAATTATTCCCTAACCATTCCAAAATATCAAAAATGCTCAAAATTAATATTCAAGTCTGCCGGCACTCCCGGAGTGCAACCCGTCGTTTTTACTTTTTAGGGTTCCGTACCCAAACGGTAAAACGGGACCCTAATCCTAAGACATGTTATCCGTCTATACGTCTGACTGTCACCAGGCTGTATATAGCTAGACAGTTGAAATTTTCACAGATGATGTATTTCTGTTGCCGCTCTATATATTTTTTTGCCGTTACCGTGATTTTTTTTTCCATTATAACCCCTGACAAAAAAGAGGGGTGTTATAAGTTTGACGCTAATGGCTGTCTGTCTGCCTGTGTGTGCGTCTGTCTGTGGCATCTTAGCGCTCGAACGGATGGACCGATTGCAATGCGGTTTTTTTTAGGTAAAAGCAAGTTCTTAAGTTTTATGAAAATCGGTTCAGCCGTTTAAAAGTAATTAGGGTTAACGCTTGAAAGTCGGGGTTTTCCTAATTTTCCTGGAAAATAAAAGATGGCACTACGGATCGTTCCGCTACTCACCACTAGATGTCGTCTTAATGTTAACATGTGAAATTAAACGAGCTATGAAGATTTTTTCTTAAATAATGACTTTCGACAAATATATCGCTTTGCAAATCGGTTCAGCGTATTGTAGGTTTATGAGTTAAAGGATAGGATGTGAATGCTTGCTTGGAAATCGTGTTTTTCTTTTCATTTGCCTGACAAATAATTTTGTTACTTGATACTAGCGTTGCATCACTATCGATAGTTGACCTCAAAAAACAGTCACAATATCGATAGGACTATCGATAGTATCAAATAATCGATATCAATAGTTCGATCTATAGTATCGATTATCAATAGTTTGCAATACTATTAATGAAAGGTAAAACTACCGATAGTATCGATAATTTAGATACTATCGATTCTATCGATAGTCCTATAGATACAATATCTATAGGACTATCGATACATAACAAGACTGTTTTTCAAGGTCACGATAGTATCGATACACTATCGATATTTTATACTATTGCTTGCAACACTACTTGAAATATTCAGAATATTTCGTTGTGTATTCACCTTGAAAATAAGTAATTAAATTGTTTTTCGTGTATGTAAGTGGCCAACACTGGTGTCAGATTTTTCAGGCTGCCTAAAGGCATCTGACATAGCTTGACGATTGCCAAATAATGATGACAGCCGGGACCAAGGGCTTATACGTGCCTTCCGAAGCACGGAGGAGTTCGATAAATTTTTGTGCCACTTGTGGTCACCCATCCAAGTGCGGACCACGCCCAGTGTCGCTTAACTTGCGGAAGCGCTAGTAATGCGCACTCATTAAATAAAAGTACAAAACAAGAGTACTGCTCCCAAAAAGCAAACGTAATTTTTTATATTAAATGGTACGGAACTCTTCTTGCGCGAGTCCGACTCGCACTTGACCGGTTTTATTACTATTTGTGATGTTTGGAAATTTGCTCCGTTTTCAAGCCAAAACGGCTAAATGGATTAGAGTAAAAGATATTTAGGTAGCTCATTAAACCTGAAATATTATTGACCTGGATTATCACAGGATTCTTCCATGCTGGAATGGAAGAAAACAAAAAGAAACTAGAAGATGTTTTGTTAATGTTTTTTTTTTCGCGCTGATTGTTAAAGCTAATAGAAGGAATACTCGGAAACCTGAAAAAGTTGAAAGGCATTAAAACAACTATATTTTGATTACAACTATATTTTAGATGTTTATCTATATATAAAGGTCCTTGTTATAAAAATATAGTAGGTATCGTTGAGTTAGTATCCCATAACACAAGTGTCGAACTTACTTGGCTAGCTCAATCTGTGTGATTTATCATATATATTTATTTATTTATGATTACCTTTGCCCACATTCACGCACACCATCTCGCTTAAAGTGGATTTTGGGTCTAACGATCCTAGGTTGTTTCCTCCGTTAGGGAAGATATGCTAGTTTAGGCCTCAAACAGACGAGCAACACCACTATAGCGCGATACATGTCAATCTATAACTCTTGATTAGAGATGGGTCGTGGGTAAAAACAAATTGGGCATAAATGGGCATAAACGGGCGTATTGGGCAAAAAATGTTTACGCCCATATAAATGCTTGATCGCTGGGCAGAAACAAATTATTTACTTTTAGTAAAAAGCAATCGGGATTTTGTAAATCATAACTATAATTAAATTCTTTGGCCATAAAATAATCACAGTTGCGTTAAATCACAATAAATCGAGCTTGTTCCAATAAATTCAAGTTTTCATGCACTTGCGTTGCGTCGACTCGACTGGACAGTCGAAAGAGTGATTATTTTGCCTACTCTGACTAAGTCGTTAAACATAATATCAATTTCTTGTTTTTCATTGTCAATTTATTAGTCACTAGCTGATGCCCGCGACTTCGTTCGCGTGGACTTTATGACTCCGGCGTATAAATATAAATAAAAACTAATGAGAGAGAGAGAGAGAGAGAGAGAGAGAGACAGAGGGAGAAAGTACTTGTAACAGTGTTAGGAGTTAAAAGTCAATATTATTTTAATTCTTTCCCTCGGGAGCCAATATGAAAAGAGCTGAAGTGTTACTAACCCTGGAGAAAGCCACAATAAGTAGGCCATGCGAAAAACCAGTCCTTAGATCGACATCAGCAGCTTTAAGCCTCTAAAACTGTGACTTATTTTCATAGCAAAGCAAGTTAACATATGGAACTGTGTATTTTCAAAAGGAAAATTGTTGGGGATGAGTGGCATACGCGGAATAAATACAGTTTCACTGGCATCACTCACTTACTGTGAGCTTTAAATGTCTCAGCAGAATATGCCGAAGTTTAGTGGCTTAAGTTCAGTGTCTAAAGTTCGGTGGGGATGACACACTAAATAAGCTGAAGTTCAGCTGCTGAAGTTCGGTGGAAACGCCGGACAGTAGTGATGTGCCGATATGAGAATTTAATCTTCCGTCTTTGGCGCGTCTGCGGCGAACGGAAACGGGAGCGGAAGAGGGAACGGAAGTGGAAGAGGGAACGGGAACGGGAACGGGAGCGGAAGCGGAAGCGGGAGCGGGAGCGGGAGCGGCAGCGGTGGCGGCAGCAGGGGCGGCGGCGGCGGCGGCGTCGGCGGTGGCGGAGGCGTCGGCAGCGGCGGCGGAGGAGTCGGCGGCGGCGGCGGCGGCAGCGGCGGCGGCGGCGGCAGCGGAAGCGGCGGCGGCGACGTCGGCGAAAGCGGTGGCCGCGGCAGCGGCGGCGGCGGCGGCGGCGGCGGGAGCGGGAGAGGGAGCGGGAGCGGGAGCAGGAGTGGGAGCGGAAGTGGGAGTGGGAGCGGAACGGGTACGGGTACGGGTACAGGTACGGGTACGGGTACGGGTATGGGTAAGGGTACGGGTACGGGTACGGGTCCGATTCAGGCAAAAGCATCGGAAGTTCGGCGTTATGTGTTGCTAGTAATGCAAATAACATTGCAGGCATGCATTGGCTGAAATTCAGCCGCTGAACTTCGGCATACAGTGCTGAGACATTAAGTTGGGTTCCGTTACACAGTTTCGGCGGAGTCAAATTTCGCATCAGCATTATTGGCCCTCCGACATTAAGACTTATTTTGTGAGCCGTGAGTCCAAGTGAATTAAGAAACTCAACTGGATAATTGGTGGCGTCGTCAACAACACTATCCAAGAAATCTAAATATATATAACTCAAAGGTGACTGACTGACTGACATAGTGATCTATCAACGCACAGCCCAAACCACTGGACCGATCGGGCTGAAATTTGGCATGCAGGTAGATGTTATGACGTAGGCATCCGCTAAGAAAGGATTTTGATCAATTCTACCCCCAAGGGGATAAAATAGGGGATGAAAGTTTGTATGAAACTTTGTCAATTTTAAACCGATCGGGCTGAGACTTTGCATGCATAAAGCTACTATGACGTAGGCATCCCCTAAGAAAGGATTTTGATAAATTACACCCCTACGCGAGCGAAGCCGCGGGCACAAGCTAGTTAACAATAATTTGCGTCATAAGTTCTTTATTAATTGATTTTTAATTTTTTGGTGTCAATATGGCGCGTTCACATAACCAAGAATTTTCTGGTGTGTTATGCTCTGAAGGTCCGCAAATACTGAACTTATAAGTTCCACTTCGGACAAAACAACTTATTTTTTTAAAAAATTTCAATGTACAGACACATTTTTTTTACTCTTTTATTATACTCGTAGTATACATTTAGTATGTTTTTGTTCAGCGGCAACAAAAAACATCATCTATAAAAATTTCAACTGTCTAGCTATAATGGTTCATGAGATACAGCCTGGTAATAGACAGACAGACAAACAGTCGGACGGTCTAAGTAATAGGGTAGCGTTTCTACCCTACCCTATAGAACCCTAAAAATCGAATAAAATAAGTATTGATGGGGGGCTCCCATACTACAAACGTGATTTTTCATAGATTATGGTACGGAACCCTTCGCGCGCGTCTGACTCGCGCTTGGCCAGTTGTATTATAACTCAACAAAAAGTTCTCATCAGACTTAACAACTTTTGCTAAGGCGGCATTTTAATATTTCTTATAGTTTAGCTGGACCATTATAGTTCTGCATCATGTGTTCCATTTTCCAAAATCAATTATAGCCTATATGTTGCCCAGGCTTCACAGCTATATAACAAAAAAAGTTTCATTTGAATCCGTCCAGTATTTCCGGAGATTAGCGTGTACAAACAGACAAACAGACAAACAGACAAACAGACAAACAGACAGACATTTTTTTTTATTTTCTTACTCTATTACTATATCTCCATCGCCCCAAATATTTTTTTTTGAAAAATTTTCAATGTACAGACACATTTTTTTTACTCTTTTATTATAGTATATAGATAATCTTATTATGTTTTGTGCATACTCAATCAAATGTAGCTATCTTACAATGAAAAAGTTGACAAAAGTTCTTTTAATGTTTTTGCCCTGGCAATGGGCATTTACGTGAATTTAGATAGACATTTTTTCGGCATTTATGCAATGCGGTAATATGAAACCGTCTTAAACCCGTCTCTACTCCTGTCAAAAACTGTCACGAGTTTTTGGCGGGAAGTCAAGGGGTTCAGTTGGAGTTTGCGTTAAATTGATTCTAGTGGACTTTATAATATGGAATTGGTGTAGTTTAGTGTTATGAATGCTCATGGTCATGGACAATGTGTAAAATGTTTAAAGTGGACACTCATATTGCGGTTGTAGTGATATTTATTTGCGGACTGTGGTGGGCGTCGTTAGGCGCCGTCTGTCACTCAATCAGCTATGAAAACCAGTGGGGTGGGCTCATATAGATTTGTCAAGTTCCCTTCAAGCAATCAAAGGACCTAGACCAACCTTTGATTGTAAAGTTAGGGTTAGGGTTAGGAATAAAGAAGTGAATAAATAAAGATAGGCTCTAAAGGACTAGTATCCAGAGCCGTTAAATAATTACTAAAAAAAACTGTCACGCGACGTTCCCTGACAGATGCCCCGGGCCATCCCTGGGCATACAGTCGTTCTTCTGTAAGAGCCTTTAGAACAAATATATGAGTCAGACTAAAAGTTTGTAACTTGCACCGAATGCTATAAGTTTCAGAAACTACTGCCAGGAGCAATCAAAGCCGTTTCTTGTACAGTTTGTTTTCTTATTGTTTGAGAAGGCACCTTTTCTTGTTTCCTCTCCTACACTTTTACAATATGTTTGCGATGTTCTTATAACTGGAAATAATTTGCGGTTTATTGTTTTTAGAGCAACAAAAATCAAATCTACTCAGCAGTGAAGGTGAGGTAAACATCGTGAGTAAACCCGCATCGTAATATAACCTATCGTAATCGTAAACTAGTTCATTAGTGTGTAATTTTGTAACTGTTGACACAAGTCAGATGCTCAAAAAAGCTGCTAATGCTGGTGTCAGATTTTTATATCAAATATAATAAATATATACACTTAAATCCTATTATACAGATTTTTAGAGTTCCGTACCTAACTGGTAAGAACGGGGCATTACTAAGACTTCTTTGTCCGCCTGTCCGTCTGTCTGTCACAAGGCTGAATCTCATTAACCGTGATAGCGCGACAGCTTCGTACGCGAATTCGACTCGCACTTGGCCGTTTATTTATATCATATAATCATATTTCGTATTTCATATCAATGATCCATGCCTTATGAAGTCTTCCAGCGTGTATATCTATATTTTTCTTAATCTGCAGTATTTACTTAAGCACATATAAAAAAAATATACTTATTGGTTAATACAACACATACATATCTATGCAAAGCCAGGGCATAGTAATGCATTTCCAAAGATCCATGAGACAGGCGGTCGTTGGCAAATTCGGAGAATCTTTTAATGACTGGTATAATGGACTGGTGCTCTTTATGACTGAAGATTGGCAGTAAACTCCTTAAATCTTGATTCGTCCATGGCAAAACTGAACAGTAGTTCTACCGTTTTGATACCAGTGCATTGTCAGATGTTTCTCAGCCATGACATTTTAAGACGTCCCTTATCCACGATTTTAATCTCAGCTGCATCACGTCCACTGATTGACATATGTACCATCATTATAGTCTGGAGTAAATGATATTGTGAGTTTTCCACACGCGCCCAAGATATGTGATTTTTCTAACTTTTTTCTTTTAAAAGATTAATAAATCTAACACGTCGTCGGTAGCTGTTGCTGTCACTGAAGGACTTCTCGGTTGTATGTATTTCATATCCCCAAATTTCTGTCGTACACTCGAGCTAACAGACTTAGTGTGTGATAAACATTGTGCCATTAACCTGACAACCTTAAGTCAATGCAATTTATTATTTATTTAAACTTCTCAATTTATTATATCACACTATTTTATTTATTTATATAAACATACACATTCTCTTATTTTTGCTATTTATTTTCATCATTTAGTATTGGATCCGCACCATACATCTCCTCAGGTCACAACTGAAAATCAGTGTATTGCTTCCGGGCAATATTACCACTGAGTTGTGGCCTTTTTGTATGCAGGTAGGTATCTGTTTTTTGTGTCTGCATTCCATTTTTTTGTATAGTTTTTGTACTTATGTGTGTTATGTGTTGTCATTTTTTTGTATAGTTTTTGTACTTATGTGTATGTTATGTGTGTTATAGTTGAAAATAAATGATTTTATCTATCTAGCTATCTATCTATTTTGATGGTTCGAACGAGCTCTCCTTTTTTGCTTATGCACTCCAATACTTCAACATTAGTAATGTGATCCGTTTAGCTTATGCGTAGCATTCTACGGTAAGATAACATCTCAAACGCTTTTAAGGTCCACGCTTCGCAACCATACAACACTAGAGGCCAAACATGGCATTGAAGCAACCTTATTCGCAGTTTCATGGAGAAATCTCGACTACGCAACACTTTCTTCTTTTTTTTTAAAAGCTGCTCGTGCTATTTCTTTGCAGGCTCAAATCTCTATAAAAAAGGGAGACAAATAACCTAATAAACCTCAATATTCCAATAAAAACTGTCAAATTGGGTGGCGCTATCGTTTCAGGGCCACCATAATTACTGTTGACTTATAATCTAATTATATTTATCAATGAAGATACAAAACAGAATCGGAATTGTTAGTAGCATGAGATATAAGTTATGAGTACTGTTTATGGAGGCAGGGTTCTATCGCTTGGAAGTCTTCCAGCGCTATGTGACCGTCGGTCAATAAACTATATACACATGGGGCGAATGACTGCAGCGTTATGTCTATAGACTGTGTAGTATGCTATAGATTCTTACTGCTGATGTAATAAGATCGTGTTTGGACGACACGCGCACACCAAACCCATGCCTAGCGCAAGCCTATCTCGCCTTTGAAATTTAACAACAATCACAACACATCAATACAACTCATACTCGTATACACACGCATGCCTCGCCTACGCCACGCTTTCGCCTTGCCTCCGCCTTGCCTCCGCCTAGCCTCCACCTTTCCTCCGTCTTGCCTCCGCCTTACCTCCGCCTTGCCTCCTCCTTGCCTCCGCCTTGCCTCGGCCTTGCCAACGCCTTGCTTCCACTCGGCGCTTGCCCCGACTGGACTTCGGTGAACGCAATTTGAGTTGTATTAGTGTGTGTGATAGCACTCAAAATATTTATAATGCAACAAATGTCGTGTGCTTGTCGTGCGCTAGGCATGGGCTTGGCGTGCGTGTGTCGTCTGAACGCGCCCTTAAGCTGTACTATATACTACATAGTATGTAGTAAGTTTTTTGGCCAAGAATATGACCACTCCAAATGTTTGATGTCGTCAAAAGGTACCTAATAAAAAAAATCTGGGCTCCTAAAATCGGTAGCATTTTAGTAAAGGACGTGGAAGGGACAGACTCGTAATAAATCAAACCACGGACTACACTAGTTCACTATAGTATAATGAAATTACAATAACAATCAAGAAACCAAAAAAAAAAAAATTCCATACAAATTGCATTTGTTTGTTCATTATAGTGATCTAGTAAAGCCCGTCGATTTATTACGAGTATGTCCCTTGTGCAGATTTTTGATATTGTGGTAAGCATAAACCTTATACTTATAGTTCCATAAGTCATTTTGTCGGTTTCCACAGGTCCGTGATTTAGTCCGTTAGTAGACAACCAAGTTTGTTTTCAAACTAAACAAAACACTAGTGTTAGCAGAAATATCAGCCACAATAAAATTCACCCTGGGTGCGAAATAATAAAACTGCAGAAGGATAACTCTGGACTTATACAATCTTACATTATGACTGAAGAATCAGGTTACAATAATGTTTTAAAAGAATGCCAATCAGCCAAGATTATTAGTGCAAAATGTCAATCACAAAAATTTCCTACTGCATATATTTTATGTATGTATTAACAAAATCAATGAACTAAGAAATAATTTGATTGGAAAATAAATATGTACGGACAAATCACATTGAGCTAGCCCCAAAGTAAGCTGTAGCTTGTGTTGCTTGTGATAAAATATTTTATGATAAATACATATATAGATAAACAGCCAAGACCCTGGACAATTTGAAAAAGGCCATTTTCCAACTTGCCCTGACCGGAGATCGACCCCAGGACCTGTGATCGGCGGACTAGCATGGTGACCACTTCGTTGAGTCGTCATAGTATCAATACATTGAAACATTGCTATTTTTCATTTGATTATTCTTTACACCGACACTCGACAGTAAACACAAGAAGAATTACAAAATAACTATCCAGCGCATTGAAAAGTTTCTATTTTTTATTTATTTATTCTAATACATTGCCACTCGACAGTATGTCTGCGACGCTCGTAGCGACGGTCGAGTTTCAACATTAAAATTTAGTGATACTGATAGTACTGTCAGTTAGCGACCCTCGCGCGACACCGGTCGCCGACCGTAGTCGCTCGTCTATTATGCTTCGGCCGCACTTGTGCCTATCGTCCCGAAGCAATTTGCGGAGAATCTTCGTTCGTTTTGTACACTAAAAAGTTATCGCGATAAAGCGCTGGTCACACTAGTGGCTTCGTTATTTTTTACGAACTATCTTGCAATAATCCAAGATGGCGTCATCTTCGTGTTTTAAATATGGACGACGACATTCTTTTCTGTAACATGTGTGCTAACAATTACATAATGCATTTATTGAAACCTAGAAAGAATAAGCTAAAAATTTTAACACCATTTTATCGTTCCACTCCATTTTTACGCATTGACAACCGTGGCACCGTCGCACAGCACGCGTCTGAATAAGTTAAAAACAAACGTCAAAATGAACAACGCAAGTGCGACCACGCAGAGCGAATGATTAGCGTGCTTAAATCATTTGATGTATCGCCACCAGCACGATAACCAACACGAAGTCCGAATATTCGGGACGATACCCAATGACGGCTGGTCACATTTGCGTGTATCGTGTAATAGCACGAAGCTTCATGACGATAGGCGCAGGTCGGCCCAAGCATTAGAGGCATAAGAAACATTTATCAGCTTGCACGCTTGCAGCTATTTTGTGAGGTGTCAATGCTGTAACACTTTATATCTCGTGCCCTGGGCAACTTATTGAACATTTTTGGCAGCGTTTGCCGTCGCTAAATAAAAAGTTTCCGCACAAGGACTTTCTCAGTGGGAAACTTCTGAAATGCTTTTCGGCCATCTTGAAGTACCATCTGCTCAGAAGAGTTCGTGTTTTCTCTTGTTATTGTTATGTTTAGAAATTAAAGTGAAAGTTAGTTCTGGTATATATTATTAGAAATGTCTACAGTAGATCCAGTGCGCCGAGCCAGTGAGCATTTTTAAAGAGCAATTTCCTTTCATTGAATGGATGAAATATTTGCTAGCAAACACGGCAGAAATATGATGTTACAAGTCATTGATATCTGAATCTATTGCATAATTGTGTTGCACCAACAATGCATGCACATATTTAATATTCATGCTTCATAATTACAACTACATAATTATGAAAATACTGGTAAAATTTTAAAATAATAATTATAATAAAGCGAAAAGTCTTGACCAACATCTTAAGACTCTCTCGCTAGATGGCTGGGAGAAGGGTCAGATTCAGAAGTCAGTTCTCCTAGACACGGTACGCATTGTCAGGAGGTTTCTTTTTCTGAGGCCCTACTCGCCGGTAGCTTGAGCCTTAAAGCCCTGCTGCTAGCAGACAGCTAGGATAGGTTTTGTAATATATTTATATGTATATTTTGTATTTTATGTTTCACTTTAATAAATGAGTTATTAAAACTTATGTTTCAGTTAATTAATCGGCAGCGGTAAATAAAAACTCGCTAAACTCGTAAGCTCGTCAAAATTCGTTAGAGAGATCCGAAGTTTATTTACGTTTCTCATCAAATCTATTTTTCCTTTTTTTTTCTTAAAATATTATCTTCCCGCTAGATGAGATAAAATCCATCTAAAATGTAGTCAAATCTAAACATTTTGTAAAATGCACTGTTTAAACAATATCCTGTTCACATACAGTTAAATTAAAAAATCTATTCAAAACTAACGATACACCTATTTAATTTAACTTCTATCCACTTTCGGTCACGTAAAAACTCAAAATTCATTCTCTATGCGGTTTTCGTGTGGGAAATATCTTTTAGTTTTTAACCACAGATTTAGTTAAAATAGATGAAGCGACTACACGCTATATAATAGGAAGTGTTTGTCTTTTGCGTGTAGATCTCTAACGAAGTCTTCCGAAGATTTCCGCTCCCTGATTTCCAAGGGCTGGAAACTCTTTTCTGCCGAGATTAAAAACTATATGCTGATGCCGGATTTGCATTAGCGTTGTAAGCTCAATGGCTACCATTGAGCTTACGTAAACCCGGGGATTGTTCACATTTGGAATACCTCAAAAATCTAAAGGGCCTTTGTATTTTTGCCTGACTACGGCGAATCCAAAAGTGCTGTTAAGTGTTTCGCCACTATGTGTGTACGTATGTTCAGCTGTTCCATCGTATCTTCTATGATATACATGGTACCTTAACAAATGACGTATTATTGGAAACGTGTAAAAGTGCCTGTAAAGGTCTAATTACTGAATAAACATTTGAATCTTTGAATCTTTGAAAACGTCTTGGCTGCGTGTTAATTACGAGCTACATATATGACGTCACAATAAATTAAATATGGCGCCCTGTATAAACAAAAAAGTAAGTAACTAAGTAATGTAAAATAAATCGAATCATACTGTGTGGACTATCAAATGAAAGGGCTTAAAAATCACGTTTAAAAGAAATGAACATTATTAGCTTTTTCTCCCAATTTTTCCGTTATCGGGTTTTAGTTTTGTAAAACTATATATCTTATGAAAGGTTCGTGATAAAGGTTGGTTTGCGCTGTTATTATTAGAAATCTCATGAATAAGTTACGTAAAACAATATCGTTTCATCTATACGTCTAAATCCTCCCGTCAGCTAGGGAAGCGACAGACAATGTTGTACAAACACGACGTCCGCAACTCTCGGTTCGTTAGCGCCGCGCCGATCACACCGTTGTCAAATAAAGTTTGCCGCACTAAAAATAAGTTGGCACATTTTTTGACTTTTTGTTTCCAGTTTTTGCATTTTGAGGTTTTGAACATTTTTGGGATTGATTTTCAGAGTTGTCGTTAATTTCTCGATAGTAATTATACTTATAAATCTATGACTTGATTTTTACATCACACTATTATTTTTGGATTATAGACAGAGCCCAGAGCCAAAAAACCTCCCTAAATAACTTTAGTAATGATATGTTTTTTCTAACCTATATTGTCCAGCTATTGGTCAGAATATTGAATTTGCAAGTTAATACGTGAAGGTTATTCTCGGCATCTTATATATTTGTCTGACAATTTAAAGATATTTATTAAATAATGTAGTTTCGTCCATTTTTCTAAATCCTTGTGTTGGAAGCGACAGACAATGTTGTACAAACACGACGTCCGCAACTCTCGGTTCGTTAGCGTCGCGCCGAATCACACCGTTGTCAAATAAAGTTTGCCGCACTAAAAATAAGCTGGCACATTTTTTAAGACTTTTTGTTTCCAGTTTTTGCGTTTCATTATTTGAGGATAATTTTTTTGAAATAATTCTTATATTTTCAGAGGAGCAGTTAATTTTTCGTTGATAATTAAATTATACTTATAAATCCTTTACCTTATTTAATTATATTATTTTCGATTTCCATCAGGTTAGAAAGAGTGCAGAGCCGCTAAACCTCCTTAAATAACTTTAGTAATGACTTTTTTTCTAACCTATATTATTCTTCTATTAGGCAGGGCATTGAATTTGCAAGTCAATACGTGAAGGGTAATCTCGGCATCTTATATATTTGACTGAAAATTTAAAAATATTAATTAAATAATGTACTTTCGTCCATTTTTCTAAATCCTTGCGTTGGAAGCGACGGACAATGTTGTAAAAACACGACGTCCGCAACTCTCGGTTTGTTAGCGTCGCACCGAATCACACCGTTGTCAAATAAAGTTTGCCGCACTGAAAATAAGTTAGGTGACATATTTTTTTATGATTTCTGCATTTTGAAGTTTTGACACTGGTTTTGTTTGGGTATGCTGTTTAGTTTTTATGCCGTAAGATCCAGTAGCGCTCTCATCCTGCTAACTACATACTTTGTTGAACTTTTTTCATGTACGAGTATGTGCATTGCCAAGATATTGATATCCGATTTTCAAACCTTCCTGACTGCCATACATAAATAATAGCTGGAATAAATAGCTTAACGTGCCTTCAGAAAAAGGGTGAACCGAGATATTTTATGCTACTTGCATGTGGTCACTCATTTAGCTTACACGCTTAAACTTGATACTAATCTTATGTACTATTATTATAAACTCTAAATAATAAAGGCTTATTTTAGGAATTTGCGGGAAACAGCAAGTTTATAAGTTTGAAAGGATTATGTGAAACGATATCGATTTTACGCTTATAAAGCATAATAATTAAATGCAGCTACTTACAAAGCTGGATTAACGTGATATACCTATAAAGCCGATTAGGCGGTAACGCTAAACAGTATTATGCCAAAGCAAACAGTATTGAAGGATACCTACACTCCGCCATTAGATGACGGTATTTGATATTAATAAAACATTATAAAGTTGTCATATGTATTTGTTTATATCCGTATAAAATTTCATAATCATGAGAAAATAGTTAGCTAATAAACCTAATAGAAGAGAGAGAAGCCATTTTTTTTTTACCTATCTAGTAACTTTATTAGCCATTGTAAAACTTCATGATTTACGCGGCGGTTGCCAGTAAGGATCAAAGGTTTGTTATTTAAATATGCTACGGGAATCTTGTTTGTTTTAGGGATAAAAATATTCCTATATGTAGTCGAGGTAATTTTGCATTTTAGCTATTTCAGCCTTATTAGTAACAAAAAAAAAAACTAAAAAAACCACATAATTTTTAATATTTAGGGACGTATTAATATTATTATACCGGTATAAAATAGGTAGGAATTAGAAGGCATGGGCATCATTCCATTGATACCTTTATATTTTGAATGTGTTATGGACTTTAAAATTGTAACTATTGATTTGCAAATAATTTACAAAATACTACCGAAAATAGAATTTTCCCTTTCCCTATGAAAGGCTAGCCAGTTGCGATAATTTTCCTCTTGCGTTATCGCCCGACACTTATCATCGTCACGTAGAATATGGAACGTCGGTGTTCGCCGCAGCTAATGGTTTCCTAGCTGCGATACGCAGCTTTGTGCCGTTTTACAGAATTGCTCTCTGCACGGCTGACAGAAGAGTAATAGGGAATGTGAGATACAAAAAAATGACATTGTTTTCGACTTAAAATTCTGCAAAACTTATACTTATAAATAAAGCTAACTATATACGCCAGATCTATCTATCTAAAGCCAAGTATTTATCTAAGTTTGAGCAATACATAGTTGAATATTGTTTTTGTTTTCTTTACAAAAAATATTTAACCCTAGGGACATACTGGACTGCTGAAAGACTTGAGTAAATTTTTCCTCTTGTGTTATCGCCCGAAACTTATCATCGTCACGTAGAATATGATACGTCGGTGTTCGCCGCAGCTAATGGTTTCCTAGCTGCGATACGCAGTTTTGTGCCGTTGAACAGAATTGGTCTCTGCACGGCTGCTAGTAGAGTAATAGGGAATGTGGGATACTGATATTGTGTATTTTTTTCGTACAAATAAAATGTTTACTGAGAACAAACCCTTATACAAATAATGTAAACTATATACGCCTGATTAAACATTTGATATTAATCTAAGTTCTGGCAATACACAGTTTAAAACAGGATTTTCTTTATAAAATGGTTTTAAACTTTAGGACATACTAGGTTGCTCAAAGACTTGGGTAATTTTATCCTCTTCCGTTATCGCCCAACACTTATCAACATCACGTATAATATGGAACGTAGGTGTTTGCCCCAGCTAAAGGTTTCCTAGCTGCAAAACGCAGCTTTGTGCCGTATGACAGAATCGCTCTCTGCACGGCTGACAAAAAGTGATAGGAAATGTGAGATACTAATATTATGTATTTTTTCTCTACGTATAAAATGTTTACTGCCATAAAACCCTTATACAAATAATATCAAATAAATACGCCTGATCTATCTAAAACCTGATATTAATCTAAGTTTGGGCAATACATAGTTCAAAACAGTTTTTTTTTCTTTACAAAATGGTTTCAAACTTCAGAACAAACTAGTTTCCTCAAAGAGTTGCGATGAATTTTCCTCTTGCGTTATCGCCCGGCCTTATCATCGGCCATCACGTAAAATATAGAACGTGTGTGTTCGCCGCAACTAATGTTTTTCTAGTTGCGATACGCAGCTTTCTGCCGTTTTACAGAATTGCTTTCTGCATGGCTGATAGGAGGTAGGTTCTATGGATAAATAAGTTATTATTTTCGTTTTGACAGAGAACTTAACATAAAAACTTAAATGACCACTAAATATAACTATGAATAAAATACTAAACTAGATATAAGTACTATAAATAACATCAAATGATAGTCAAAATATTAGCCTAAATCGCTGCACTCGTAGGGTAGGGTACCCAAGAGGCTGGCAGCATTTCCGCGCTGAATGGCAAAGCTCAGCCTTTGGCCAAAATGCGCACCAGCTCTTGGATCCCCTGAGGCGTCGACTGACGGGCTTCCGCACCCCAAGGCCTCAAGGTCTCACCGGCCAAGGGAGCAAAATATAAATATATAAAATAAAATAATATCAGTCTCTAATACCGATGACTTCTGTTTTTCTGACAATATTTAAACATTTTTTATACCCACTGATATTTTTTTTATAGTATTCGCTAAGATTCTATCCCAAGTTATACAGGATACAATCAAGAAAGCAGTATGGAGCTTGATTCGCTATTTCCTTTTTCTCCCCTCCTGATCATATCTGTATATTTCTGCAGCAAAATTACCGTATTATCGGGTACATTGTAGTTCTATTATAACATTCTTACTATATTTTATACGTATTTTTAATTCCCGACAAAAAAATGAAAACCAATGACGGCAAATTCTCTTGCGGAACTACCGCAAGGGAATTTGCCGTCACTGATTTTCATTTTTCTTAGCTATGTTTGAAGAAAATCGGTTCAGTCCTTCAAAAGTGTTTTGGGGGTAATCGCTTGAAAGTCGAGCTTTTTTAATTTGCCTAGCAAATAATAGATGGCGCTACGAATATCAATTGGAATATGTAGTTCCACTGATCGTCACTGGATGGCGTTCTTCAAAGTCGAGGTTTTATTTAATTTGCCTGGCAAATAACATGTGTCTTAGGGGGTAGACAGAGACTAGAGCCAATAAAACAGTGCTTTAAACATAAAAAAAAATATTATAACATAGGTCACGTTAAGGGGATACCTTAATTTTCCGGGATCCAGTGCTGCCCCCATTTGAAATAAATAATTTGATAGGAAACGGAGATATCGTATAAAATTTTGTCTTGATCAGTACTAGAAAACCCTTTAAACTATTTTATGAACTACCGTTTACAGTTTAAAGTGAGAATGTAAAGCTTTTCTACGTACAATTGCGAAAAACGGCCACTTTTGCCGTATGTGCGTAGAAAAGGTTCACGTTTACCTTAAACTGTAAACAGTAGTTAATTAAATAGTTTGAAGGGTTATCTAGTACCTGGTCACGACAAAATTTTAAATTATATCTCCATTTCCTATCAAATGATTTATTTTAAATGGGGACAGCGCTTGACCCCGGGAAATTCATCATCAATCAATCTGAAAATACATTGATATGTAGACACAGGCTTTGTGTCTGTGAAGTATGAGTTGATTCTCTTTAGGTGAGCTTGTACGCGTGCTTTTGGTGAAGAAAAAAAAATATCCTCATAATATTTTTTCAGTGTGATTAGTGACTTTTAAGTTTACTAATAAATAAATAAATAAATATATAGGGACAAATAACACTGATTAAGCTAGCCCCAAAGTAAGTTCGAGACTTGTGTTATAGGATACTAACTCAACGATACTATATTTTATAATAAATACATATATAGATAAACATCCAAGACCCAGGACAATTTGAAAAAAGCCATTTTCCAACTTGCCCTGACCGGGGATCGAACCCGGGACCGCTGGGTGGCGGACTAGCTTGGAGACCACTACGCCACGGAGATGATACAGAAAGCAATGGCGAACCACACAATAGGGATGTAACTAATTGACGGAATAAGTAAAAATATATAGTTTTACTTAGTTCATCAATTAGCATATCCAAAAATAGTCATTGTTTAGGCTTATTATACTTTGACATTTTATGCGATTTTTAAAATCAATTCGTCTTCATCAGAGCGTATTCCAATCGCTTCTTCAGCGGTAACACTTCAGAGCCCAGGGTCCGCTACTTAATCTAAGTGTTTGATGAAGTTACTGGTTTTTACACAAACCGACTGCCGTCTGAACTCGTAGATCAGAACCAATCCTTGGACAGGTTTGAGCAAACGCTAGAATCTAGCGATCTAGAGATCTAGAGATCTAGAGATCTATATCTAGAGATCTAGATCTAGAGATCTAGATCTAGAGATCCTGAACGCCATCTGATGGCGTTCAGGATCCACAGTTAAAATACGCCTTCCGAAATATGGACTTATCTTTCTTTTCAGATATTCAGATAATTCAAGCCTGCAATGTCCTAATCAGTCCAGACTGGAAACAGTTTTTCACTAAGAGACCCCTCACACTAGACATTAAATCACATAGCTATCAACAGGTTTTGCTAAAAGAATTAAATTCGCTAATTATGTACTTCGTTTTAAGTTAAAATATAAGTGTTTTACACTCTTAATTATTTTCTTTCGTTGTTTTTGTTTCAAACTGATAAACAAAATACTTTCTTTTTTTTACAATATTTTGGTTTAAGCATATTTGTATAAAAAGTTCAGTATCAAACCCATCTTCGGGCGGTTACAGTATTTCGGACATTACGTGTGTTCTCTATACTGCCAACTTTATGACTGATTGGCAGCCGCTGGTTGGCAGCGGGGCGAGTCGATTGTGTTGCGAATTGTACTTGTTCGCAAAAAACGCTGCGCTGGCGCCGCGGTTACACGACGCCAGCGCTGCGAAGTTCAGCCGGCCAGCGCTGGCGTTGCGTCGCACCAGCCTCGCCGACGTCACGTCGACGCTGCGCAAGCGCTGACACGACGACGACGTTCGAAAGACGCTAGTGTGGGGATCTCTTAGTATGCTTCCCAGTGGGATTCGAACCCATGACCTCCGGATCACAAGGTGAAAGCCTTGACATTTGGACCACGGAGGCAGGTAGGTTTTTTTTTAAAATCAATTATCATATTTTTAATGATAAAATTGATTGAATTAACCCGAATTCCTAAAATTCGTTTGAACAATCGTAGAGGTACAAACAATCGAACTGTGAATGGGGTTTGTGAAGCGCGAAATTGATTGAATTTTAAACTTTGCGGAACTCGATCTGCTGTGGAGTTAATTACGTAACTTCTATGTTCACAATGATGCGGTCTAGTGATGTACTTAGTCGATAGAATAGAATAAATTAACCCTTCTACCGCGAGACTATATTATATCAGTTGTGGTGCCCCCAGCGCGAGGGTTAGACAATATAAAATAAATACCTACAACTAAAGAGGGATATGGATACTTAAGTTATGTGCAATATGAGCATTTTTTTTGTCGGAAACATCCGACACTCGCGAAATGGGCACGACAATGTTTTTCGGATAAATCCGACGTTCGCGGTGCACGGGTAACAAAGTAATTATTTAAGGCGACCTTGATCACCACCGTCACTTAAAACTAAGTGAATTTTTAGAGAGTTTTGTATGTTTCTCTTTTTTAGAAGTTTTTATTTAGTGTCACTTCCAGGTTTCCGATTGGGATGAAATTTTGCATGCATACGTATATCGCCTGACAATGCAATATTATGATAAAAAATAGCTGATCTGATGATGGAACTGGAAGATGGCCATCGGAACTTTGTAATGAAAAGACGCAACTCCATCTTATAAGCCTCACAATATAAGCTAGAATGAAAATTAAATATTTATTTTTAAACTTATTTATTTTTTTACAATATTAATTTCTTTGATTGTTAGTGGTATTGCAGTCAGTCTTTGTTTGATAAGTGCTTTACTTGAAGTTGAAATACGGTATTCGATATAACAGTGTAATTTCGTACAAATTTTGAATATTCATTGAAATTAAATTTTGGATGAAGTTGATCTGCCGCACTGTAGGGTTTTTAATTACGCAACTTCTAGTTAGTGATGTGCAATGGTGGTTAAGATAGTTCAAAGTTTACTAACACATTTATATATAATGAAGGTATATGTCATTGAACTTGCAAACATTACAAGTAAATTATTATTTTAATAAAATTTTAATTTATCGGTGATTGTACATTTAAAAATAAAATATTTATAAAAGTAAACATAGTTTATAGGTTATTTGTGTGATTTATAAAACATTAAGCGAAGTAAGAAAAACAATGAAAAAAAAATAAGTATCAATAAGAATGCAGGAAATATTTACAAAATAAACTACACGGGGATTTTTCATTGGTTTTGAAGTCAAAGGCCACTTCATAAGGATCGTTATTAAGATTTAATTAGCTAGTTAAAATAAAAATTCAGAAACAAAATTTGTTGATTAAAACTCGAAAGTAAAATCGTGAGATCAACTAGTAATGCCGCCGGCTGGCTAGATTTCGAGTTCATCGGGGTGACGCGTCAGTTATGAACGGGCGTAACTACGTGGTCTCGATCGAAAATAATTTCGCAACTATTTTTTCTTATGTCATACACAAATTTGGATTACGAATATGGATAGAGGAATTTATTTATTACATGTCATTCTTTTTTCCAAAACCAATGAAAAGTCAGCGTGTATCCCTCCTTCAATAATCTCATATATCATATCAAAAATCTTCTTCAATATCAATAATCCTTCAATATCAATAATCTCATATATCATATCAATAATCATCTACTACAGATCAGCCTGCACCGTATCGCTCCAGCGATATCTGAGTCGACCTACTGGTCTTCGGCTTTGATCTTGTCACCTTTTCCATTGCTGACTTGACGCCACGATCCTCCTCGATTCTTTCCAGATGCCCAAACCATGATTGTAAAAGAAGCGTTTTTCTAACACCAATTGTCATCATAATCATCATTTCAGCCGCATAACGTCCATTGCCAAATTCAAATTTTTATTTAGTAACTAGCTGATGCCTGCGACTTCGTTCGCGTGGACTTTATGACTCCGGCGTATTAATATAAATAAAAACTAATGAGAGAGAGAGAGAGAGAGAGAGAGAGAGAGAGAGAGAGAGACAGAGGGAGAAAGTACTTGTAACAGGAGTTAAAAGTCAATATTATTTTAATTCTTTCCTTCGGGAGCCAATATGAAAAGAGCTGAAGTGCTACTAACCCTAGAGAAAGTCACATTAAGTTGGCCATGCGAAAAACCAGTCCTTAGATCGACATCAGCAGCTGTAAGCCTCTGAAACTGTGACTTATTTTCATAGCAAAGCAAGTAAACTTAAGGAACTGTGTATTTTCAAAAGGAAAATTGTTGGGGATGAGTAGCATACGCGGAATAAATTAATACAGTTTCACTGGCACCACTCACAGTAAACTTTAAGTGTCTCAGCAGACTATGCCAAAGTTTAGCGGCTAAAGTTCAGTGTCTAAAGTTCGGTGGGGATGACACACTAAATAAGCTGAAGTTCGGTGGAAACGCTGGACAGTAGTGATGTGCCGATATGAAAATTTAATCTTCCGTCTTTGGCGCGTCTGCGGCGAACGGAAACGGAAGCGGAAGAGGGAACGGAAGTGGAAGAGGGAACGGGAGCGGAAGCGGAAGCGGGAGCGGGAGCGGAAGCGGCAGCGGCGGCGGCAGTGGCGGTGGCAGCGGCGGCGGCGGAGGCGTCGGTGGTGGCGGCGGCGGCGTAGGCGGCGGCGGTGGCGGCGGCGGCAGCGGCGGCGGCGGCGGCGGCGGGAGAGGGAGCGGAAGTGGGAGCGGGAGCGGGAGCGGAACGGGTACGGGTACGGGTACGGGTATGGGTACGGGTACGGGTACGGGAGCGTGTAGGGGTACGGGTACGGGTACGGGTACGGGTACGGGTACGGGTACGGGTACGGGTACGGGTACGGGTACGGGTACGGGTACGGGTACGGGTACGGGTACGGGAACGGGTACGGGTACGGGTACGGGTACGGGTACGGGAACGGGTACGGGTACGGGTACGGGTACGGGTACGGGTACGGGTACGGGTACGGGTACGGGTACGGGTACGGGTACGGGTACGGGTACGGGTACGGGTACGGGTACGGGTACGGGTACGGGTACGGGTACGGGTACGGGTACGGGTACGGGTACGGGTAAGGGTACGGGTACGGGTACGGGTACGGGTACGGGTACGGGTACGGGTACGGGTACGGGTACGGGTACGGGTACGGGTACGGGTACGGGTACGGGTACGGGTACGGGTCCGATTTAGGCAAGAGCATCGGAAGTTCGGCATTATGTGTTGCTAGTAATGCAAATAACATTGCAGGCATGCATTGGCTGAAATTCAGCCGCTGAACTTCGGCATACAGTGCTGAGCCACTAAGTTGGGTTCCGATACACAGTTTCGGCGGACTCAAATTTCGCATCAGCATTATTGGCCCTCCGACAGTAAGACTTATTTTGTGAGCCGAGAGTCCATTTGCTGCAAGTGAATTAAGAAACTCAACTGGATAATTGGTGGCGTCGTCAACAACACTATCCAAGAAATCGAAATATATATACTCGTAACTCAAAGGTGACTGACTGATTGATCTATCAACGCACAGCCCAAACCACTGGACGGATCGGGCTGAACGCCCGTAGCTGACGTAGGCATCCGCTAAGAAAGGATTTTGATCAATTCTACCCCCAAGGGGATAAAATAGGGGATGAAAGTTTGTATGAAACTTTGTCAATTTTAAACCGATCGGGCTGAGACTTTGCATGCATAAAGCTACTATGACGTAGGCATCCCCTAAGAAAGGATTTTGATAAATTACACCCCTACGCGAGCGAATCCGCGGGCAAAAGCTAGTTAACAATAATTTGCGTCATAAGTTCTTAATTAATTGATTTTTAATTTTTTAGTGTCAATTTGGCGCGTTCACATAACCAAGAATTTTCTGGTGTGTTATGCTCTGAAGGTCCGCAAATACTGAACTTATAAGTTATTCTTCGGACGAAACAACTTTTTTTTTTAAAAAAAAATTTCAATATACAGACACATTTTTTTTACTCTTTTATTATAGTATAGATTTAGTATGTTTTTGTTCAGCGGCAACAAAAAACATCATCTATAAAAATTTCGACTGTCTAGCTATAATGGTTCATGAGATACAGCCTGGTGACAGACAGACAGACAAACAGTCGGACGGTCTAAGTAATAGGGTCCCGTTTCTACCCTACCCTATGGAACCCTAAAAATCGAATAAAATAAGTATTGATGGGGGGCTCCCATACTACAAACGTGATTTTTCATAGATTATGGTACGGAACACTTCGCGCGCGTCCGACTCGCGCTTGGCCAGTTGTATTATAACTCAACAAAAAGTTCTCATCAGACTTAACAACTTTTGCTAAGGCGGCATTTTAATATTTCTTATAGTTTAGCTGGACCATTATAGTTCTGCATCATGTGTTCCATTTTCCAAAATCAATTATAGCCTATATGTTGCCCAGGCATCACAGCTATATAACAAAAAAAGTTACATTCGAATCCGTCCAGTATTTCCGGAGATTAGCGTGTACAAACAGACAAACAGACAAACAGACAAACAGACAGACATTTTTTTTATTTTCTTACTCTATTACTATATCTCCATCACCCCAAATTTTTTTTTTGAAAAATTTTCAATGTACAGACACATTTTTTTTACTCTTTTATTATAGTATATAGATATAGATATAGATTAGACCTTTACAGGCACTTTTACACGTCAATAAGTATAATTTACATTACATGTAGTTTATATTGAAATTTAATTTATTTTAAATAAAAGCTACCGATACCATCGCTTCGTAACGACGACTGCTAGACATAGGCCTCTCCCAAGGATTTCCCAAACGACCGATTAAGAGCGGCCTGCATCCAGCGCTTTCCAGCGACCTTGGTCAGGTCGTCTGACCACCTTGTGGGTGACTGTCCTACGCTTCGCTTGCCAGTACATGGTCGCCATTCGTGGTGGTTGAAGTGGCGGTGGGCGGGACACATAGCGCGAAGAACCGATGGCTGGTGGGGCAAAAAGGTTCTCGAACACCAATTATGTTTGGGTCTTTTACCAGCTCCTCTATTTCCACATTTTTCTTTCTTTCTCTTTTTCCTCTATGTCAGCATTTTTAGCCGGTCCAAGGAAATTACGAAATATTTTGCGCTCTGCTAAGAGAAGTTGGTTTTCTTCCTTTAGTGTTAGCGTCCAGGCCTTGCAGCCACATATCAGTATGGGCCTTATGACCGTTTTATATATCCTAAATATTGTTCTTCTACTAAGAAGCCTTGACGCTAAAACCTTGTGTAGTCAAACGCTAAAACTAACTGAATCTCTTTCTGCGCGATTGTTAAAACCAATCAAGAATAGACGAAAATGCGACACGTGTTTTAAAGCGATGTAGGTAGCAATCCATCACTATTTTGATGACTTTTTCCAGCTTTTTGCCCATTATCAAGCCAAAAGTGGCCTTTGTGTCTGTTGTGGTCAAAGTCAAAGTCAAAGTAAAAAAAAAATATTTATCTTTGGATATTTTCATCACTTGATAATTTTCTTTTTTTTCTTTAGATTTCTTAATAGGTAGTTGTTGATATATAAAATAAGATAGTCAAAAGTGACCTCTGTATGCTCAGAGACGCAAAATCCAAAATATTCTTTTTGCCCCATTAAGGACTAAAATATGACAGTGTTTTTGATAAGTATTTACTTTTTACGTAAAAATGAGTGCGAGTAATCGTAAAGGTAACCAATGAAGAAAAGAAGCTAAGAATAACCTGTTCCCTATAAATTTCAACTTTACGCCATTTTACAACACTATCTAATGCTGCGAAATAGATGTGCTTTAAATCTTTCATGTTAGTGAGTTCATCGGTCTAAGTTCCCAACTTAGCAACTTAGATCGGAGGTAATGTAACTATGCGATAATATGTTACTGTGATAACATATGTTTTAAGTTAGGAAGTAGTGGAGTAAGTTTGTAAAGTAAGTGTTTTATGCTTATGCACTGTAAAATGGAGTTAGAGAATTTGATTTAAAATACATTTTAATTGACTGAGCTTTGCATTTTAGTGAAATAAGATAGGTTTGAAACCAATATAACTGGCCAAGTGCGAGTCGGACCCATGCACGATAGGTTCTGGCCATGATCTATAAAAATCACGTTTGTTCTTTGGGACCCCCACTTAAATACTTATTTTATTCTGTTTTTAGTATTTGTTGTTATAGCGTCAATAAAAATAAATCATCTGAGATTTCAAGTGTCTAGCTTTTACGGTAAATGAAATACAGCCTCGTGATAGACAGACAGACAAACGGACAGACGTTCAGCGGAGTCTTAGTAATAGGGTCCCGTTTTTACACTTTGAACACGGAACCCTAAAAAGAGGTAATACTTGTATTTATATAGCTTTTAAAAAATATATTAAAGTTTGCATGGAAAGCCAAATAGTAGTTTATGCAACAGTTGTAAAAGAAGGGTCAAAAATTGGGAGTAGTGTAAGTTACGATGCGAGCATTAGCGAGCGAGTGAGAGATATATATATATCCTTGAAATATATATTATTCATATTTCAAGGATACCTGCAGCGATTTCTAAAAGAATTAAGTACAAAAAACATGAACCTAATTTTAAAAAATGTGTAGGAAGTCTAAATTTTCAAATATTACACGTCAAAAATTCAAATTTTCTTATTTTTTCGGTAATTTCATAATTAAACCATAAATTCAATTAGGTTTTTTCCAATTTCCAAATACCAGCTTAACACTGTGTAAACCTTACATTATACAATATTTTGTACATCATTGCTAAATTATTTATAAAAATGACTTATTACAGATTTTTGCGGGTCGGTATAATGCCATACAATGCGCGCAGTACGCAATGTATGGGAAATATTACAGTACCTTAAATCTTTATATATATTATATCCATAGATAAAAAAGGTACAAAAGTAAAACAAATTTTGTTTTGACTTTGAAGGCTGATTACATCATTTTATGTTAAAAAATTAAATAAGTTGCACAGAATCTATTTACTATAAATAATTAAAAATATCAGAAATTGGAGAAAATCGGATTTTTGATATATTCATTATTCTCAATTCTGACCTCCTAGAAACAAAAGTAAATTATGTCCATATAAACTATACAAAAATCTGTAAGAAACAACTAGTCTTACTCCAGTGCGAAAAAATTTTAAAATTTTGTCGACCCGTATACTTATTAATGCATGCCCTTGGGCATGACACACATTGTCAGAAGGCTTCTGTCTCTCTGGTGTACTAACCGCCGGTAGCTTTGCCCCGTTGCCAGCGGAAAACTAGATTAGGTTTTATGAAGTATTTATATTTCGTATTTTGTATTTACTAACCTACGAATGAAAATATATAAAGAGATTAATGACAGCATAAAAGATTTCAGAAAATAAGCTTTCAATACATTCTACCTACGAGTGGGAAAATTAGCTCAGAATTTCCCGTAATACCGCTAAGCGTTCATAAATTCCTATCGGTAGGAATTACTTATATACTTACACGTACGTACTGCGAGCACGAGCCTCTCACGAAACGGCTAGGAAATCCGGGACTCGCTTACGTGTATGCTAAATAGGTGCATAAACCCGAGAAAATATGTGTACACTCTATTTTGGAGTTAGGTGGATTTATTTTACTACTATTAAGAGTTGGTGGTTATGGATTTTCAGTTATTCTTTGCTTTTTTTTACCTCTTGCGTCAAAATACACGTTACTTTAATATTTGGTTTCTATTTTGTAAGTACAATGAAATAATAAACTATCGAACACAACAGCGTGATGGTAAAAAATATTATTGAAAAATTTTAAGGGTTGTTGCATAATCATTGACATGTTTCCTCAAATTTAAGCCATTTCTACGATTGAAGTGGAAATAGAAGCTGCTGATATATTCTAGGCCTTTTTATTTCTCTTACACTAGCATTCAATTATGTCGTTTCGAGATGAAGTTTCAATAAATAGAGAATTCTTTCTACTCACAACTGGAAAAGTTAGCTTAGAATTTCCCGTAACGCCACTAAGCGTTCATAAATTCCTTTCGGTAGGCTCATATACTTACTTACACGTATGTACTGCAAGCACAAGCCTCTCCCGAAACGGCTAGGAAATCCAAGACTCGCTTACGTGTATGCTAAATAGGGGCATAAACTCGAGAATATATGTGTTCACTCTATTTTGGAGCTAGCTGGATTTATTTTACTATTTTCGGGAGTTGGAGTTAAAGGGTTCATGAATCTTCTGTTTGTGGCTTCTAAAATCTTATGCATTTTTAACTACAAACCCAAAAAAAAAAACAGTTTAACGTGAGTCTGTTTATATGTTTGCACCCGTCTTTGCTTCGTTCTAAATGATTTGGCCAACTTTTATTGTTTTCTTTTCTATGAGAAAGGATCTAATTTTTTTTGAAGAAATTTTTGGCCTAACCAAAGATTTCTAAATAATAAATGGCTAAAAGCGTGTCCTGGCCACCCTTATTGTAGAGTTACGCAGTTACACGTTATAAAATCGGAACCTATTATTGTTAACGAAATATTTAAAAAGTTTCTTCTATTTTTTTTTGTTTACATATAAGCGGTCGCGGCTAAAGTAAAAACAAAACGATTTTCCTAAGGAATGCAGAAGTTTAAGTTTATGGTTTGTTCTTTAGTCGCATTTTACACCACCCACAGGAAAAATAGTGATCCTATTCTATTCCAAAAACCACACGGAGCATAACTTTGACTTTAATCTAAACAAGAAATAGCCAAATACACTTGCGGCATTACAAAACCACGGAATACCACGAAGTAATTAAAAGTTCCTACCATTTATCTCCCGTGTCGATATCGTGCGTTTAGTTTTTGCCGAAACGTGTGTTGTACACAAGTTTTAATTGCTAAGTGGCTGGAGCCACCTGAAAATGTATGCTCTGAAGTTTTGTTGGAGATTAGTTCGGTATTAAATTATTCCATGTTGCTGATATTATACGGGCTGACTTTTTACCCACGAGCCAAATGTATGGAGCGAGTTCAGTCCATGACACCAAACTACTTTCTATAAAAAAGTTATTAAAAATCTATGAAACTTTTTCGTCCTTCCTTACAAAATTCGTTTGGCTGAACGTTGATTTGCATGGGGAAATAATATACACGGTGATTTTTCATTGGTTTTGGAGCCGAAGGCCACTTCATAAGGATAGTTAGTAAGACCTAGTCATTAGCTAATTCGCTGGTCAAAATAAAAATTCAGGAACAAAATATGTATACTAAAACTCGAAAGTAAAAGTTTTGAACGGGCGTAACTACGTGGTCTCGATCGAAAATCATTTTCGCATCTTCTTTATCTTATGTCATACCTACACAAATTTGGATTACGTATATGGATAGAGGAATTTATTTACTACATGACATTCTTTTTTCCAAAACCAATGAAAAGTCAGCGTGTATATATTTTTTTCCATTAATTGTTTTTGTTTTAATTGAAAGAAATTTAGTATCATGGTCTGAACTTGCATCAAAAATTTTGCTGGTGGTCAAAAAGTTAGCCTGTATATGTACCGCGAAACAGGCTTTTAATTATTGTATTATCGTTGTGTCGAGTAAAGCGCGAGAAAACCTTCTGATTTTTGGCATAGTCAGAGATAAGTAATAATATAAGAGTACTGTTATATTAAAGACACAACAATCTTATGATGACAGCGGAGACAAACGCGTGCCTTCCAACTTTCAGAAGAGCTCGAGGTATTTTATATCACTTGTCAGTAATCCAATTGGCGACTATGTACGTGTTAGCTAAACATGCGAAAGTGCTAAAGGCCAAATGACACTGAATTCGTACGTGATAACCCAGTGTCCATGGTCCGCGAGTGACGGGTAGGTAGCAGTGGTGTTGGGTGAGAATTTCGTCTAGGACAGCTATAAAACTATGAAACGAATTAAATACCCACGTAATCAGGTTCTATAAAGGTAAATAAGCCGTTCAATGTCCGGCTTATAATTTGCATATTTTTATTTTTATTGACTTAGTGTGCGAGGGCGGCAGGCGCGCATATTTATTTTTTTGCCCTTTGGGAGAGCGTCGACAGTCGCCCACAGATTACTAGAACGACGGTCAGATAGAACTGTGCGATACTTGGTCGTACGAATTTAATACTGAATTTCGACAGTTAATTATTTCGAAATAGTCCCAATATCGTAAAACAATAATTGGACTACTCATCGCGATTATACTTTAAATGTATCTCTTAATAATATTTTAGACATCTCAGATAAGTAATATTTTTAGTGAAACATATTGCGAGGAATATATAAGTAGAAATAAGTTATCCCTATCCATACCTATTATTAATTAAACTAATTAATCTGAAATAATTAATAATATATTTATTTATTAACTACTGCAGGGCAATACTTTTTCTTTTTCTTCACAATTTATTTTTTGTGGTCTTTAATTTCAACAGTCTTTTTCAGTCTTAGACCCAATTTGTAATCAGCATATTTCTTTATACACACCAACATACATTTTATCACGTCTTTTCCCAAACGGAGCAGACAGAGCATTTTATGTCTTAGAAAAAACAAAAAAGTCTTTTGTGGGTCTCAGCCTGCGTCTCTATAATAAAATTCCACATAATGTAGTAGCGTTACCATTGTCTAAGTTTAAGACTGCAGTTAAAAATCATTTATTTCAAAATGCTAATTATCATGTAAATGACTATTTATCTGATAAAAATTCTTGGAAATAGTTGACTGCAAATTTTAATTGTATTATCTAGAGGTATAATATAATGTATACTTACCTGAAGTGTATGTATACTTAGCTGAAGTGTAAATCTGTATTGCAACTGAAACATAGCCCATCAGGCTGGGTAGGGACCAATACTGAACTGGGTTTCTTTCGGCGTAATCTTTCCAGTAGTGGTAGTTCCGAAACGTTAGTAGTTTTTAGCTTTTGCACTAAAATAATATTTAAAAAATGACCTTCAATAAGATATAAATTTACTTCTACTTTGACTTCTTGCGGCTCTAAGCCAATAGAACCTAAGGCCGCAAAACTCAAAGGCAACAAGATTTAGCGCATCTTCTGTTAACATGATTCATATTTTTACCCATTTCCTCGATCGGCTCCTACGATTGCATTCTAATTTTTTTCTTTTCTCACAGACGTAATGTAGACACATGGGCTTAGAACAGAAAGTAATTAATTCACTAGGCGTTAAATTTTACCTATACTTATTTAATAAAGAAACTGCTAAACTACACAAGCCTACCCGCCTGATTAATATATATTATTCTACACCCGCCTAAGTTTCTCCTACAACCCAAAGGTTAGATGTTCATATATATTCATATGCATATTATATTTATATATATATATATATATATATATATATATATATATATATATATATATATATATATATATATATATATACATACATATAATAAATCTCTGTTCTGAGTCCATAATTCTGAAATAATTTTGAGTGTCTTTCAGAAAAACACTACTTCTTTTCAACTGTCATAATTATGCGCGAGCGAAGCCGGGGTAAAAGTAGATGAATAAAACTTATCTTTACAAATACAAACGAGTACGTAATATTATGAAAACTATTTAACACGGTTTTACTCGTGAGTGGTCTGGGTCTTGGATGTTTATCTATAAATGTATTTGTTATAAAAATAGTATCGCTGATTTAGTATACCATAACATAAGTCTGTATATGTTTTTTTTTTAATTTAACAATCCTCTTATATCTATTTTGTACTCAGTCAAATATACTAAAATAACTAATTTAAGAGATACCCAACACTATAGAAACGATTAGAGGCCCGGAAGGTAGGCAAAACTAGAGTTGCCGGTAGGCACACAGAGATGCCAGCACACACGCCTAGCAAAAAAGTGACAAAAAGTGTTAATATGCTTTGAAAATATATTTCATATCGTATAAGTCACATTTAATTAATTATAGTACTACTTTATTTTTACAGTAAAAAAAGATTTTGATGTTTTAATACATAGTTATAGCGCCATCTAGTAACAAGGCAGAAAAATAATTATGGTAATAAGGCGATGGGTAGGCATGACCCGGTATTCCTCTAAATACCAACCTTTTAAGAGTCCCCTTACCCTGGACAGAATCAGACTTTTCCGTACAAACGTAGTCTACGTTTTATTTTGAAATGACATGTCGTATATGGGCAATTTTTAAGAAATTGCAATTATCTAGGGTTATTATTGGTTTCCGACAGTAAAATTAGGAACTTAAAAGAGAATAGTGTATTATATCATATTTGACCATCAGTATGGAAAACTTCTACACCCTTATATTTTCTTTTCAGTTCATAATTTTAAGGTCGGAAACCAATTATAACCCTTAAAACTATTTTTACCAAAATCTGATATGTCGTTTAAAAATAAAACTTACACTACGTTTGTATGGAAAAGTCTAGGGTAAGGGGATTCTTAATGAATAAAAGTAATCTTTACAAATATATACGTATTTAAAATCAACCCTTACATAAATAACATCACGTACAACCCCTTTCACAAATCATGTAAGTCACAAATGTGTCCAGACGTGAAACCCTCACGGTTCGTTAAGGGATCGAACGTGATGTCAAATGTCCACTCGCTTTGTGCGAAAGACTGTCTGATAATATTTATGAAAGCTTTTTGGGTCATTTTACGTATTTCACTGCAATATAAAGAGCGATATTAAAATTAAATATTCAATCTATGCTAATCTTTTGATACTTAATTACGTGTGCTTAGATAAGATTTTATAATTTACTAGCTTTAACCCGTGACTTCGTACGCGTAGAAGTAGAAAACGGTTCTAATAGGATTTTCAATTGTTTTTTACGTTACTAATGTTGTGATAACATATGAATTAATATGTTAAAATGTTTAAATACTTATAAAATAAAACATTTTTTATTATAACGTAGGGGTTTCAAGGTCTAGCAGACCCGGCGAACCTCCCTCTCCCGTTTCCTTCCCGTTCCCTTCATTTGTTAGACCGAGAAAGAGAGACGGAACACTTAAAAATGGCTAAACTAATCTTGTTTGTCCATACAAACTTTGGACCGCCGTTTCACCCCTTTAGGGAGTGAATTTTGAAAAATCCTTTCTTAGTGCACCCCTAGACCTCATAAGGAACCTATGTGCCAAAGAAGTCTTTAGGCCCAGCGGTTTGGGCTGTGCGTTGATATGTCAGTCAGTCAGTCATTCAGTTTCTTCTTTTATATATATAGAAGAAGAAGATGTAATACAAGTGGCCTGCCCCAGCTTTTCAGGGGGATTTTTTTAACCACCGGAAAAGAAGGAGGTTATCAATTATGTGGAATCTTTTTTTTATGTTTCTGAGCAAATTTGGAGAAATCTTTCTTTGTGAAAGGGGCATACTAGTCAGATGGTCCTGTAGAAATTGTATTAAAATCGGTTGAGCAGTATAGTGCTGAAGTCGGTTTTTATTTCTGAAAAATAATGTACATATAAACCTTGCTCGTGAATCAGTCTGTATATTGATGAAAACCACAGCATTAAAATATAAATTAGATAGGCGGTTACTTTTTTCATCATTTTTTTTAGCCTCGTCACTAGGGTAGTGTCTAGAGTTAAAAATAAATTATTTTGTACTGATAAAATAATAAAACGTCACAAAATAATGTCACTTGTCATTGATCATATCCATTTTCAATGTGATTTTAGATTTATTATTGCAAAAAAAAACCGATATTAGGAGCGCTATTTGACTCCAAGAAACTATGACGTCACGCCGTGCTATTTCATACAAATCCCATAGACGATGTGTGTTAATATGTTTCGAAAAACGTTTCTGATTTGACTTGTTGAAAACTAGCGGAATATCGATAGTTTCGATCTTGACGATGAAAAACCATCGGTAATATCAATAGTATCAACAGTTTATGTACAATGGATAATATCGATAATTTATGTATTATAAAAAGCAATACGGATAGTATTGCTTTTCAGTATCAATAGTTGGTTCGTCGTCAGGACCTTAAATACTGAAAGTCTATTGAAAGTGTACTATCCAGCGGTAACACTAGCGCGGGTGTTACAGAAGTTTTAAGTTCTTTCCATCTTCTTCTTTATCTTTCGTGTATATTCTTCTTCCGTGGCGTAGTGGTTACCATGGTAGTCTGCCACCCAGAGGTTCCGGGTTCAATCTCTAGTCAGGGCAAGTTGGAAAATGGCCTTTTTCAAATTTTCCTGGGTCTTGGGTATTTATCTATGTATTTGTTATAAAATATTGTATCGATAAGTTAGTATCCCATAACAGTCTCGAACTTACTCTGGAGCTAGCTCAATCTGTAATTTGTCCCTATTTATTTATTTAATCTCAGCTTCAAACCTAATTAAAACATAAGCAGTTATTTTTAATTGACGCTGCAAACCTCCGAAGACGCTGAGTCGTATCGGCGGCTCAACAGAAGAATTCAAAAGTACTTTCGACACGACATTCGCTCCTTTAATACGAATTGTATTGAGGAGACGATAGAACGAAACAAAGGTTCCAAAGTGTATGCAAGGACTATGTCTACTGGGCAAAGCCGACTGACTAAGCTGAAGACGGAAGGCGGTAACATGGTATCGACCAAAGATGGGGTGCTGGCAAAGATCGAGAGGTTTTATGGGCAGTTATATACATCCGTTGCAAAACCTAGCGTGGATATGGCTGCAGATCCAAGAGCCAAACTAACCCGACACTATACCGAAGATATCCCGGACATCAGTCTGTACGAGATTAGGATGGCCCTCAAACAGCTTAAAAACAACAAGGCGGGTGGGGATGGAATCACAGCAGAGCTTCTGAAAGCGGGTGGAACGCCAATACTGAAAGTCCTTCAGAGGCTCTTTTTCCATTCCGTTCTGCTCAAGGGCGTAACGCCGGAGGCGTGGAATAGAGGCGAAAAACTCTATTAAAGAATTATAGGCCCACCTCGCTTCTGAGTCACGTCTATAAGTTGTTTTCGAGGGTCATCACGAATCGTCTCGCTAACAGATTTGATGCCTTCCAACCTCCCGAACAAGCCGGATTCCGAAAAAGCTACAGTACCATGGACCACATCCATACTTTGCGGCAGGTTATAGAGAAGACGAGTGACTATAACCGGCCGCTGTGCTTGGGGTTCATGGACTACGAAAAAGCCTTCGATTCGATCGAAACATGGGCCGTGCTTCAGTCTCTCCAGCGGTGCCGCATTGACTGTCGGTATATCGAGGTGTTGAAGTGTCTATATAACAAAACCACTATGTCGGTCCGAGTACAGGAGCACAGTACGAAGGATATTGCATTGAATAGAGGCGTGAGACAGGGAGATGTCATATCTCCAAAACTGTTCACCGCCGCTCTGGAAGATGCCTTCAAGCTCCTGGAATGGGAAGGACTGGACATCAACATCAATGGCGAGTATATTATTTACCTTCGATTTGCCGACGATATCGTTGTCATGGTAGAATCGATGAAGGACTTAAGTACGATGCTTGAAGACCTAAATCGAGTCTCCCAACAGGTCGGCCTAAAAATGAATATTGACAAGACGAAGGTCATGTCAAATATGCACGTTTCGCTTTTACCTGTTTCTGTTGGGAGCTCCACCCTCAAAGTTGTAGACCAGTATGTCTACCTGGGTCAATTGATCCAGGCAGGAAGTTCCAGCTTCGAGGAAGAAGTCTTTCAGCGAATCCGACTCGGCTGGGCAGCGTTCGGAAAATTACGCAGTGTTTTATCGTCTAAAATACCTCAGTGCCTCAAGACGAAAGTGTTTAATCAATGTGTGTTACCAGTGATGAGTGATGACTTATGGCTCTGAAACGTGGTCCCTTACTATGGGTCTCATAAGAAGGCTTAAGGTCGCTCAACGGGCTATGGAGAGGACTATGCTCGGTGTTTCTCTACGCGATCGAATCAGAAATGAGAAGATTCGTAGGAGAACGAAGGTCACCGACATAACCAAGCGGATTAGCGCATTAAAGTGGCAGTGGGCGGGGCACATAGCGCGAAGAAGAAAAGAAATGGCCGATGGGGCAAAAAGGTTCTCGAATGGCGGCCACGTACTGGCAAGCGTAGCGTAGGACACTCACCTGCTAGATGGTCAGATGACCTGAGCAAGGTTGCAGAGACGCGCTGGATGCAGGCCGCTTCCGATCGGTCGTTTTGGAAACCCTTGGGGGAGGCCTATGTCCAGCAGTGGACTTCCTGTGGCTGATATGATGATGATAAGTTATTATTAATTATTAAGCGAAAATCTAATTTTAATCTTGTGAAATCTTTTCTTTTCTTTTTCATTTTTCAGGGTTCCGTACCCAAAGGGTAAAAACGGGACTCTATTTACTAAGACTTCGCTGTCCGTCCGTCCGTTTGTCTGACACCAGGTTGTGTATCTCATGAACCGTGATAGCTACACACTTGACATTTTTACAGATGTATTTCTGTTGCCGCTATAACAACAAATACTAAAAACAGATTAAAATAAATAATAAAGTGGGCAAAATCGTCGGCAAATCCCATACAAAAAAACGTGATTTTTTGATACAGATAATGGTATATGATAAGTAGACCCTTCGTGCGCGAGTCCAGCTCGCATTTGGCCGGTTTTATTGATCAAACGGCGTACACGAAACAAAATCATTTTTTTTTTATTACTTACTTATTAGTTTCTTTAAATAATGGCTACAAGGAGTAATCTTAATTTTTTCAAATGCTGTTTTAACTGACATCTAAAAAGGGAGAGATTCTCAATTCGTCTAATCTTTATTATTTTTATTTTTCATGTTTGTTTTTCGATTATTTGAACACGCCTAGACCGACTTTTTTGTTTGAAAGGGATACAAATTTTACTAAAATCCGTCGAATAGTTTAAACCAAAATTAGGGATTACTGAAAAAAATATAGTACGTAGCAATAATAGCTAAATATGCAACCGCATATTTAGGTTTTCACCCAAAACATTTATTAGTTTCAAATAAAAAGTTGAAATTAAAAACTTAAAAAAAGTAAGATCTACTATTTGTGTTGAATAAGCACGTATCTTTTTCAACATGAGAGCCGAAGAAGTAAATTCAATATTTTTACACATTAATCATCAAAAAATATTGAACTAGCAAACATTTAAGATGAGAAATTGAGTGCCTTTCTTGCTGCGTCAGATTTGTCAAATTAAGTTTGACTTACATTGATCTAGATTTTCACCTTCAGTGTTACTTAAAACTTAGAAGTTACGGGAGTCGCTAAAAGACACTGTCATACCGATTTTTAAGCAATTTTGTCAGCGTTTTAAATCTTTAAAATAGCATTTATTAGATACTAAAAAAATTCACTAATTATTGAAGTGAAAACTTCTTTAGCGGCGTTGTACACTTTTTTTTAATGGGTAAAAAATGATAAACTCCATTCAGGGCGTCAGGGCGTCAGGACACGTGACCTGATCGAAAATTCGTAAAACGAATGGAGAGTATCCCCCTCTCTTTCTACGGCGCGGCGAAAATGTATGCCTGCGCCTGCTGTTTCGAGTTGGTGCAGGGCGCTTGCGCGAATGTCCGTGTGTGTTTATGGTACAGCGTGCCACGCGCATCCATGGAAATGCACAACGTTAATATTCAAGTTTTCACATCTGCCGGCACTCCCGGAGTGCAACCCGTCGTTTTTTTTTTATTTCTATGCTTCTATCCTATTTTGTCGCTCAGAACCGTCATTTGCTAGAGCGAGAGAGATCGCAGAATGCTATCGCAGGCTGTTGCGATAGCGTTCCGTCGCTCTCTCTCGCTCTGGCAAATGACGGTTCTGAGCGACAGAAAAGGATAGAAGCATAGAAAAATGCTGCTCCGTGCTGACAAATGAGATCCAACCCTTACTGTGGCCGTTATAATACAAATACTAAAAATATTTTTGTTAAAACATATTGTACGGAGGAACGGAACCCTTTATATACGAGTCCGACCTGCATTTGACCGGTTTATTACAATATTTTTATAGAGTTTTTAGGCATTCAATATGCAGGAGGATAGCGTGTCAACAAGACATAAAAATGCAATATAGGGCGTTTAATGATCAAGAAATATCCGTCATATAAAAAAAAAATTCGCTGAAATATTTTTGAGTTTTCAACTCCCATAGTTCCGCAAATTTTGTAAAATTTCGAAAAACTGAAATAGCATAAAAATCTAAAGAATTTTCGAATGTTCTCACAAAATTTCACGAGAATTGTTTGAGGAATGCCACTTGTAAGCGAATACAGACGGACAAACCAACTGACAGGCGGATAAAAGCATTTTTGGCCAATTTTAAAACTGAGACGTTTCACTCGCTCGGTCAAAATATAACCGGCCAAGTGCGAGTCGGACACGCTTACAAGGTTCCGTACCATTGTTTATAAAAATCACGTTTTTTGTATGCGAGCATTACTTAAATATTGTGTCAAAAAGTACTTTATTCTGTGTTTAGATCTTGTTCTTATAGCGGCAATAGAAATACAACTTTTGTAAAAATTTCAACTGTCTAGCTATCACGGTTCATGAGATAAAGCCTGTGTCTGTTACCAACAGACACACGGACAGCGGAGTTTTAGTAACAGCAGAGACCCGTTTTTACCCTTTGGGTACGTAACCCTAAATAACGAATCTATCCATCAAAATTCTATCCTCATCTCAATATTGCCCGAGTAACTTTTAATTTACAGATTACTCCTCAATTCTGTACTTAAATCGCTGAAGACAATGGCTTCCAGGCCTTCTTAACTTTCCAATGATTTAACTTTAACAGCCATCGGATGTCGGAGTTTGATCGCAACCGGTTGGTGGTGCGCCGCACTTCCGAGGATTCTATAGACAAATAAAGACGCCGCAACGTATACAATATGTAACAAAAACCCTGTCCGATCCTTGTAGGGGAAACTCAGACCGTCAAAATGAACAACTTTTTCTATGGGACTAATGCTTGAAACTCGAAAAAAATTCGTCATTTTCATACAAAAGTGTTCGGCCGGCCGGGCAATATGTATGAAAATGTCAATTTTTTCTTCGACACATTTTTTGAAGTTTATTTAACTGACAGGTGAGGCTTAACTAATCGATACTTCTTGTATACAAATTTCGGAGAGGATTTCCTCCACTGTTTGACATTGTACATCCAAAATTTTACATGATATCGTTTTGACTCATTATAAATTTTGTCTGTACGGATACGGAAATCAAAATAAAAAGCCATTAAAAACTTATATGAGCAACTTTTGGCGTAAATAAGTGATAAAAGAAGTGAAATATTTCCAAAACAAAGTCCACAATGACACGGTTTATTTGTAATCGATTAATGCAATAGTTTTTGTATAAAACTCCTTTCCCCAAAAGACTTTACGTATATTTTTACGCGCTGGGTTTACCATGAATTATCGTTCATTTCACCTTACTGCTTCGCCCGAACACAATGTTAGGTGAGACAGCATGCTTTTAGGCTACGCCCACCTGTGAGTTCGAGCCCGCGACTAGTTCAACCTTAACCCAACTTCAACAGCTGCGCGAAAACCCGCCGCCCGAAAATCTATTACTTTTTTATTACTCAAGACAAAAAGAAATTCGAAATTACATGTTGTTAATATTGATGTTCTAACACCTCTTAAAGTAAATGCTGGCCGTACATTTACTTATATGAGTTTAGGCATATAATGCGTAATATCCAGTATTTCAAGAGATTATTGGAAATTTTTATTTCTACGCTCTGTCTGTAAGTTTTTATTCGGTGTGCGACTTCCCTATCCCGGTCGATATTATGGGATCACCCGTTAGACTGTTCAAAGTAGGTAACTTTTTACATTAGAAAGGCTTTATTGACCTTTCCGTAGTTAAATCGCTCTTTCAGGCCCTTGAGGGGTTGTATCTTTTTATTTCATTTAGTTTTTGCCCTCAGGCTTTTCAAGCTTATTTTTAAAAGCAGAGAATTTAAAATGAAAGCCTACATTACTGATTATTTCAATCTATTGCAGTTTTAGAGGATGTTAATCTCGACAAAAAGGGGCGTTAAAAGTTTGACGCTTATGTCTGTCTGTGTGTCTGTCTATGGCATTGTAGTTCGAGAGCTTCGATAATGGATAGACCGATGTTGATTCAGTTTTTTATGTCAAGCGAGAACCACAGCAAGCTCCCTTGCAGTGAGCTATGTTTAATGAAAATCGGTTTATCCATTTTTAAGTTATTGGGGGGTTAACGTTTGAAACTTGGGGTCTTTTTAAAATAACCGGCCAAGTGCGTGTAGGACCACGCGCACTGTAGGGTTCCGTAGTTGCGAATGCCCTTTTTGAGTTCACATCACTAAAACGTCTAAAAATTAATATTTCATTCAGTTTGTATAAACTTTTCCTTTTGCGAGTAGGTATATTTTATAAGTTGGTTGTTTATAACTTTTTAAATTATAAAATCTACTTGTCTCTGATAGTTTTCCTTTAAATTTCGCTAAATATATTTTTAACTGCTGTAAATTTTTTCACATATTATGTAGCCGTTTAATAAATAGAGGGACACTTGTCTATAACAAAAATTTTCAATATAAAACCAAATATTTCAGAAACGGATCGATAGATACCTAGAAATCCATTGCAAGCCAATTTAATTCTTATTACTCTGGACAAATGATTTATTTAACTGAATTTCCTACTCCGGAGTGGTCGCTACGCGCATAGTAATAATGTAGGTAAATTTTTGACACCTTTACATGGAATGACACACCCTTAGTCTCACAGACGCAAAGCCCGTGCCACCACTTGATCACCACCGCTTCTTCAAATATATTTATTTGTCAAGCTTTTATTTGGAGGAAAAAGTATTTTTTAAGACAAATTAAAGAAGCCCAAACTCGGAGTTTCCTGGTTTTAATACTGAGTTCCATCGACCATCTTCCGCCTTCATAATCAGACTCTATAGACATTGTCTACCATAAATTGCTCACCAAGGCAAATCAAACGAGTCCTTATTAATGAAGTTATATTGTTTTTCATCTAAATTCCGTCGAACCTCTCCGGGCTCCATCATCAGAACAGTTTATTGACTTAATAATATTGTATTGTCATGCGATATACACAAGTATGCAAAATTTCATACGGTTGAGGATACTCGTACAATTACGAGTTGAAAATTGAGATTTTTTTTTTTACAATATATTGGTTTAGGCATTTGTCCTCAATCTCAACTGATGGTAAGTGACGATGAAGACTAGGATGAAGCAGATTTGTTGATGAAGTTTCGAGATTTGACTTAAACAGACATACATACAAGACACATTGCAAGTTAAATAATAATTTAAAACTTGTAAAAACAATTGACAAATGATGTTTAGCGAGTAACTGGTAATGTTATATCTTATAATAAAATTTATAACGAAATATCTTAAATTTTACCTCCTTGATACACATTTTCCGAAAATTGGGATGTTCCGTCAAAAATATTTGATCCGGTTTCCAACTATTCGATTCCTTTTTATCGGAAGTTTGGATCTACTCTCGTCCTTTGTAGCATTTCAGAATGCAGGCTATTCAAGATTTGTAGCCGCTCCAACGCGTTCAAGTTTTATTATAAAGCTTTATTTAGGTCCCTGTGCCCGTCGACGTCATCTTACGCCATATTTGAAGATTATTCATGTGTTTAATGAAAGTTTGGGATTTTCGAAATAGAGTTATTATCTTCAGTGTTGGTTTGAGAGAAAAGAAAGAACTCCAAATTGCCCTAGTAACTTTTATTTCACACTAAAACAGCTGATGTGTTTTAATTCAGAGATTTAAACGCTGAAAACAGTAGCGTCTCATATTTTTGATTTCGTGGGTATAATAAATGTTTTAATGTAACCATGCCTGTGGTGCTATATAGTCAGATTTGATGGTAATGCCACCAAGCTCTCTGTACACGTAGGTTTCATTCATACTGAGTGCTGTGCACAACAATCTGTGTTAATAGTTATAAGTACATACTAACACTAGTTTTTACTGCATGCTAACAAATTGGATCTTAGTTATCTGAAAGAAAAGAATAGAATTGAAACGTATTTGTGTAACCATTTAAAAAAAGCAGCCAAGTGCGAATCGGACTCGCCCATGAAGGGTTCCGTAGCAGCAAGTAACATGGTATAAAAGTTCTTGTAGTTCGTTGTAACTTTGATCGATGTTTTAATAAACGTATTTAAATAAAAACTTCTTACTAGATCTCATTCAAACCAATTTTCGGTGGAAGTTTGCATGATAATGTACATCATATATTTTTTTTAGTTTTATCATTTTATTATTTTAGAAGTTACAGGGGTTACACACATATTTTACCACTTTGGAAGTGTCTCTCGCGCAAACTATTTAGTTTAGAAAAAATGATATAAGTAACCTCAATATCATTTTTGAAGACCTATCCATAGATATTCCACACGTGTGGTTTACAGATTATAACTACTTACTAAGTTTCAACAGTATAGTTCTTATAGTTTCGGAAAAAAGTGGCTGTGACATACCGACAGGCAGACAGACAGACATGACGAATCCAAAAGTGTTTATGCTGTTAATTAAAAAGGCATTTTTAAACACTTTTTCTTACGGCGACTTTACGGCGGAAAAATTCCTTTTTGTTTATTAATTTTAGATAAAAATCCTTTAAGATTTTATTTAAAAGATAGATATTCTTATACCTAAAGATTTCTTGTATAACATCACTAACCTATCTGGAATGAAAGAGAGGTATCTCTTTGAAGAATTTATAATAAAAACGGCGTTCGATAAAGCGGCTAAGCGTACTCAAAAGCTTATTCACAATTTTATTCTAAAAGAGATAGAAAATAGAACTGTAAAGAAACTGAATATAAATCTAAAATACGGGCGTAGTAAAATATATGGGGCAATGCCCACCCCAAATGTATTTTGGACCAAAAAGAATTACAGAAACAAAATATAGATGGTTGCAGTGACTAATAAATCGTAGCCTTCTAGATAACGAAAATGAATATCCTAATTGAAATGTGACACATGGATAAATATACGTATATAACAAGCAGTTTATTGCCTTGTTATTAAATTATTTAACTTTATTACAATGTAATAGATGGACTTACAACTATAGACTTTATTACCAGTTAACCAACTGATGATGCCGAAAAAATGACGACTTTAGAAGTTATTATGTAACATCAATTTTTTTTTATTCTGGCGCACGATTCGCTAATAAGTTACTTGTAAAGGCATTTTTTTAACACGTTCTTTCGAACGCACGAATCGCGAGTAATTTACTTGTTCACAAAACAAATTACAACGCAAGAAACACGTCCGATCCCAGTAAAGCAGTACGATACCATCTTTCTAAGGTAAGATAACTCACAAGTCAATACAGTTTACAATTTTATAATTCCAATTTTCGTGTGACGATGTTCGAGCCAGGGTAATAATGGCTTAAATGTTTTGTATGAAAACTTTTCTCACTATCAAATTGATTGCTATCTCTTTTGCTCTTGTGGGGAGAACAGTTATCTTATTATCTGTTGCTCTCGTCTAGAGCACTCTTTTTACTCGTACGCAGTAAAAAACTCCCCTACGGCCACGTGGTTTGACAACGTTGTCCGACATATCGGACGACGAGGAATTTTGATTTCTTGCTGTCCGACATGTCGGACTATCAGGATTTTTTTTAATTCTAGGTCAATGGTGTCGACTATCTGGTTTGACGTCATTGGTGTCACTACAGGTCGAAAAGGCTGCCTAGTTACCGACTACATTACGTGAGTAAACCGTGTTAAATATTTATTTATTTAATATTTATCGTTTATCAAATAAAAAGCACAAAAAACAACAACAAATAATAGGCGGACTTAACGCTAAAAACGTTGTCTACCGGCCAACCTTTAGTTTAAACAGATTAAATGTGGGTTGCAAGTTAAAAGTAATACATACATACATATTTTCACGCCTGTTTCCCATGGGGGTAGGCAAAGACTATAGATTTCCACTTGCTACGATCCTTGCAAACCTCTTTTGCTTCGTCAACACTCATTACTCTTTTCATACATGCTCTCCGGTTATAAGTACTCCTTACTTCACCTTTTTTCAGAACGTCTGCAATTTGGTTCGCAGAACGTTCTTCGAGGTCGACCCGGTCCAGTTTTCACATCCACATCCATAAAAGTATAATATACTATATAAAAAACGATAAATACAATAATATTTTTTCTAAATACATACATAAACATTAAATATATACGATACTTATACAATGAGGAAGGGATATAGCCGTTATAAATCTAATCACGGTCTGTACTAGATCACTATAGTAGTATAGTAAAATAAAAATAAGTCAAAAAACCAGAAAAAAAATCGTCATACAAATTGTCCGGGCGGCTGCACACTTTTGTATGGAAAATAATTTTTTTGCCTGTTATTTTAATTTCATTATACTATAGAGATCTAGTATAGCCTGTGGTTTGATTTATTACGGGTATTCCCTGCCACGTAGTATATTAATAAGTAATATATTCATAATGAATTTATGTTACGTTAGTTTTTATTTAATTAACCCAATTTTTATCGTTATGTAGTTTTCTTAAAGATTTCGCTTTTGCGATATTCGATAGAGCACATCTGGAATTCATCTCAAATAAAATTGCCTCCTACGAGTTGCATCGAAGTGCAATACGCTGTAACTACCACGCGCCTTGCATCTTGATGATTGCAGTTAAGGGGCTACCTGAATTTTCCGGGGTCTAGTGCTGTCCCCAATTGATATAAATCATTTGATAGGAAATGGATACATCAATTTAAATTTTGTCTTGACCAGGCACTAGATAACCCTTATGAACTACTGTTTACAGTTTAAAGTGAGAACGTGAAGCTTTTCTACGCACAAACGCCAAAAGTGGCAGTTTTCGCAATTATTTGTAGAATAGCTAGCGTTTCGGGTATAACTTCATAGAAATACGTATTTGTATTTACATATTGAACAACTTACAACTACAACAACAGTAACGTCTGACATAGTCTACCGACTACCAGTGAATTCGTTTGTACCATTTATACCTTACTTACTTATTTAAAATAAAAATAATAAGAATAAATATGTATTTACGTTAACAGCTGCTAAAAAAGCTGAGATCACCATATATAGATCGCAAATATATAGTTCGTTATATGATGACTATAATTATTTTTGTGACGTTTTGCGTAAAGAATTTCGGACCTTGAGGCTCCGGTTTTAGGAGTCTCCTTAAAGAGATAACTTCAAGACTGATCTCCACCGCTAGTGACAAGAGGGCTGGCTGTTTTTTCGCCCATCAATATTGCGATCTAACGGGGAAAGGCGGCCAGTGTTCTTGGCACTATGCCACATGGGCACGATCTTTTATATTCAATTTGTAGCAAGTATTTCACTTTTTCTTCTTATTTGTGAATATGAAAATTATTCTATCTTACATATTTAAATAAACATCATTACCAGTTATGATATTATACACCTAACTGGGTGTTGGAGTCTCTTTATTTGTTAAATACCTAATCTTGTTTTGTTCTATTATCGCAAGTACATTTATATTGATGAAAAACTGTGTAAAACCTTTACTTGACTTTATAAAGTATTGTATATATTATAGCCACAAGAAACTGCATCGTTGTAGGTTTATCAAAATATGGTAATATAAGTAAATAAATTAAGTTAAATACATGAATTCATTACAGGCAGGAATGACAAAAAGTTTGAACAGTGGTCCGATTTGTACATACCTTTTGCCGTTTTTTTATCACCATTCTAAAGGCTCTTACAGATGAGAAACAGTATGCCCTCGACACCTGTCGACACCTGTCGGCGACTTTCGGCGACTGTCGGTGACAGTTGTGACAAACTGACATGTGTCGCGTGACCGTCGCCGACAGGTGTTACGGGCATACTTTCGCTCGTCTGATAGAGCCTTATGTGTAATCGCATTAGATTGCTTAAAAAATATTATTAGGGATGAGACATCAAGGTTCATAATTCTATTAAAAAAAACTACTAATCCGGCCATAAATTCTAATACAAATGACAATGCATTTTTTTATGAACTCATATCATTATCATTATTATCATTTCAGCCGCATAACGTCCATTGCAGGACATAGGTCTCCCCCAAGGATTTCCAAAATGACCGATCTAGAGAAGTCGTATAGTCTTAATCAAAGTTATAATATGAAAATTTATATAAAGAAGACTCAGCAAAAATTAAAAAAAAAAAATCGTTCGAAAAATCAAACGAATGTCTATCTACATTCCACAAGCAAGAAAATTACAGCAAGAATATCCTCTTAAAACTTTCTACAGATTTGATTCACACTTATACACATGATCCTCGCGAAAAGTTCCCACTGTGCGCGAGCTCGCAATTTATCAAAAATGAAATTTAAATGGGAAATGAATCATCCAGATGCTTTATCTCGTTCCCATCGATGTAATTTCAGTTTGGACCAACTTTTATGGGAAATATTTTTATAGGGCTGCGCAGTTTGAGTTATATGAGTTTGGCATTGTTCTTTGATGAAAACAAGCTCAATGTTGTTGTAGTGTACTGGTAATGTTCTTACTTCTAAACAAGGCTACAAAAGCGGGTATTTATGGGAACCGGTACCATTGACCTTAGTGCGGTACTAGTGCCAGACAAAGTACCTGTACTATCCGTCCCGGTACTATTTTTCTGTCAGTATTGGTACTATACCGGTACAAATGACGTCAAAGTGAGAAGGCAGATACCAACAGGTACAAATAATCTGTTCTTTTGAGGAGTACTGGTACCCATCTAAAACAGGTACCCAGGTACCGTAATGAAAAGAGCCTCTAAATACCAGTACAGAATCTGTACTTTTGGTACCTGTTCCAAGCCTTGCTTCTAAATTAAGGTTTTGAGTTTGATTGACCAAATAAATGACTGGTAGTCCTGTGAGCTGCATGCAAAGAGAAAAGATTAAAAAGTCTGCTATTTCTTATCACCAAATAGAGTATAAAAACAAACACGTTGAACTTTTGTATTACGTAACATGAATATAATTTTTATTTACATTTTAGGGAATTAACTAATTCGATTAAAGACTTAAAATGCATAGATAGTTGAAGCTATTCTATTCGATTTGGAAGTATTTTTATATCTTCGGTACTATTTCTTAAAAAAATAGTTAAAGTTAGTTTTTAAAAGAAAAATAGTTTAACCGCTCTATATAGTTTGCAAGAAAATCAAATCAAAACTAAAATAAAGAATTAAATTAGTTCTGAATTCAATTTATTATCGACATGAAAATAAGCTTATGTTTATATTCGGAAATGGTTCTCAAAGATATTAGGAAAATAGGAGCATAGCAAAAGGATTTTTTAAAGTCAAACATGTAGGCAAAAAACGCAAAACCAGAAAAAATGTGCAGTACATTTTAAAACCACGCGAAGGGAATTTTCAACAAGCGTTTTATCAGCCAATTTACCGGTAAGATAGACATTTGAATGAATAAATAACGAGAGCTTAACGATGATCGATCGTTAAAGTTGGCCACGACTTGGTAATTGACTAATTGAAGTGTCCTCGCGTTTGACAATAAATATGTGAGGGCTTTATTTAGACTTACGGAGTTTAATCAACGCTTTTAAGCTTTTCACCCGATATATATTAAGCAAAAAGGGTTAAAATCGTAAAGTTTTTTTATTGATTCATATAATTCAAATATAACTTCATTATCTTAAATATATTTAATTTATATCTCTTAAAAATAGTCACCTTGTTTTGTTGCAAAATTTTTGACGTCAAATTGTTACTTTATTGCCGCTTCCTAGGCGCTATTCAGAAGAAGCGCCAACAAAATTGCAGTGGAGCATGTCTGAAATCATATTGCAATATTTTACACTTTGAACCTACTGTAATAAAAAAAAAAACAAAAAAAAAAGCATAAAAGTTGAGCTAGCCCCAAAGAAAGTTCTAACTTACAGAAGTAAAATTTCAGCAGTAAGTTTACTTAAAAAACTTTTTGAAATTTGTTAACATGACTTTAAAAAGTAAAAAATACCTAAATACCACACCAACAGTCTCCAGACAAACCTCAAGGCGTGTGACGTATAATTGTAGGTACCTAACCAAAATGAAAGATTTTACAATCTCAAATCTTAAATTGAAACGTCAGATTATTAAATCTCTTTCAATAAAAGATAACGAAAGTTAAATAATGTCAATATCTGAAATTCACATTGACTAATCTGAATTTTAATAAAAGTATCTTAGTTTAATAAGCCTAGTGTAAGAGCTAGAGTCTAGTATGCTAAATCAAAGTAAATAGTTGTAGGTTGGAAGCTTTTTGGCTTTATGTATTACGGATGTATACTGGGTAAAAATATATTATTTAATTTAGACCGTTAATAAGATTATCCAAAAATAATGGACCCTGGATATTTTTTATTTTAGCGAAGTAGTAAAACTTTATAAAGATACAGCGCTTCGAAGTTTCGGAGTACGGGTGATTTACGTCACCTTAACGGTTAAAAATCGTAGCTGATCGTGGCGTCACGCGAAATTGAAATGCGTTATTATTTGCTATTCAGAGAAAAGAAAGAATACGTAAGTATACCATACTTTTTAATAATCTATCAAAAGAGCAAAAAAAAACGACGGGTTGCACTCCGGGAGTGCCGGCAGAAGTGAAAACTTGAATATTAACGTTGTGCATTTTCATGGATGCGCGTGGCACGCTTTAACATAAACACAAACGAACATTCGCGCAAGCGCCCTGCGCCATCTGAACGAAACAGCAGGCGCAGGCATACATTTTCGCCGCGCCGTAGAAAGAGAGGGGGATATTTCCTTTCTTACGCAGCGCCGCGCCGGCTGTCTTACGAATTTTCGATCAGGTCACGTGTCCTGACGCCCTGACGCCCTGACGCCCTGACGCGAGTTTATCATTTTTACCCATTACAAAAAGTGTACAACGCCGCTAAAGAAGTTTTCACTTCAAAAATTTTGTCTACATTCCTAAACATAGGAATGGCAACAGGCTGCCAATATAGTGAAAGGAGGAAGGAGAGGCCTTTACCCAGCAGTGGGACACAAACAAAAAACCCTATACTAGCTGTGCATGTAAATTTTGGAATAAAAACTGCCCTATGTCCTATACTGGGTTTCAAACTATATCCATACTTTTCAACTAAATAAGTACTGTGGTTGAAGCGTGAAGAGGTAACAAACAAATATGCAAACTCACTTTTGCATTTACAGTAGTTTTATGGGTAGTTGGATTGGATTTATACACACATTCATACAATATTATCATGCATGGGTAGCTAGAGACTGGATATCCAATTGCTACGATCCTAGAAACTTTATTTTGCTTCGTCAGCACGAATTATTACGTTCATGCATATTCTCTGATTTTGGGTTCTCCTTACTCCAAATTTCGGAACATCTGCAATTTGGTCGCATAACGTTTGAAGAGGTTGACCTGGTATTTATACTCATTCAGTGATACAAGGTGTCTTTCATTCAGTGCTAAGAGTGAAGATAAACTGTATAATGTCCCAATTTGTAAAAATCGTTTGATTAAATGGGTTTTAATTTGACAATCCTTGTAAATACGGTTAAATGTTTTATATGTCATGACTAATCTATGAAAAAAATTACTGATACGAATATCTTTTCTTTTTCAGTATTTTCCAAGCACTTAGCTCTTGTACTACAAACTAACAGCTGATGTCTGACAGATGTTCTCATGAATTTTCACATCAGATTTTAATTATTAAGAAAATTATTCAAAATTATTTAAAATGCTTAAAACTATTATCAAGGATTATTTGCAACGACTTTGAAATCTTGTCGAAGATTTCAAATCTATTCAACGCTCTCAAGGAGCATAATTGGTAGTCTATCTCAACAAATTTGAATTTGGTCAGATTTATATTCATTATTCCTAAATAATAAATAACCTTAAATCAATTTTACTGCTGTATAGATACAAACAAACTATCACATCTTTATCCCTTTGGGGCAAACAGAGCATTTTGTATAGAATACTGTATGTAATCTTCCATGCTTTATGGAGAATGTACCAGCTATCTTAATATTTATTATCCCATAATTCGTAGAAGCTGATTAAGGGAATTAGCGAAAATTGAAAACATATTAAGGGACTACTTGAATTTTTCGGGGCCCAGAGCTTACCAGAGCCATTCGAAATAAATCATTTGAAAGGAAACTGAGATATCATTTAAAATGTTGTGTTGATTAGACCCAAGATAACCCTTCAAACTATTTTAAAATCTACTTTTACAGAGAACGTGAAGCTTTTTAAGAACATTAGTGACAAACGGCCACTTTTGGCTATTGTATAGTTTGAAGGGTTATCTAGGGTCTGATCAAGACAAAATTTTTAATGATATCTCAGTTTCCTTTTAAATGATTTATTTCAAGTGGGGACAGCACTGGACCCCAAAAATTCAGGTCGCGATGCCGCTTGCAACCTATTTAAAAGGCCTTTGTGTTTTGCTATTATAGACCCTGTCTGCTTAGAGCTACAAGAACCAAAACTACCTTTTTATTAGGGATAAAGATATAATACTATGTATGTATGTTTGTATAGATACATATTTAAGAAATAGGTATTGATAAGTAGGGAGGTAAGTTCACCTTATTTTTCAAACATATGAAATGCGCTTTACTTCTTTTGGTATATCTTTTAAAACTATGTATTCTAGTTTCAATCAAAAAGTTACAATAAATACATATTGTGAGTCAATATTAATAAATGAAATGAATACAGCTTTGTTCACTTTAATTGCCTTCAGTTCATCTAAACTTATTGTATTAGTACTCAATAGTAAAGATGTAGTAAAGAGAAGAGAAGAGTAGTAGAGTGTGTTAAAGGCTTTCGCGCGCCTTACCAAACTACAATTGCAACATGCATTATTATTAAAAAAATATTGTTACCCAAAGCATGCTGGTTTTACCTCTAATTGGTTAAAAAATAAGCTTTTACTTGTAAGTTCCATGTATGAAAGTGTTGTTGTAATAACTCTTAGTGAACGAATAAACAAATACAAATAAAGAAAATGACAGTTTGTTTTTTCATATCTTGCAAATCATCAGACATCTAACATATGTCACAAAATAAATAAGATTTTGTGCTTTGACATAAATCTGTAAATCCTTCTATAAAACTCAATGCAGCCTCGAAAATCGATCGTAAAATACAAGAACCGTCTAGCCACATCATACCGCGAAGCTAAAACGAGAAGTGTGTCGACTCACAGAATACGACTGTTTTATCTGTTTATCTTTTGTTTACTGTCTCGCTGTATGTCGCTGTTTTGGAAATTCTAAGTCTATAGTCCCAGAGCTACAGAACTGCCAGACCTTCTTAATTTTTAATCCCCGATGCCATAAGAGAAGTGTTATTAGTTTGAAGTCAATGTCTGTCTATCTGTGTCTCTGTCTGTGGCATTTGTGTTCTTGAACAGATGAAACGGTTGCGATGCGGTTTTTTTCTTGGATGTGGTTTTTAGCAAGATGTTCTATGAAAATAGGTTCAGCCATTCAAAAGTTTATTGGGGAATGCTTAAACACTGTTTTTTTTTATTTGCCTAGCAAATAAACTTGGGTTCACTTATCATTTCTATGCGATTTGTGATGTAGTGATGTAGTTGATGTAGTGTAAGATGTAGTTTCAGTTTACGCATACTTGCTATTTTAAAATCAGGACCAATTTACTGGAACTGCTGAGATTTAAGAAGAAGTAAATTTAAACACCTAAATTCACTTCACCTTAAATCTCTGCGCTCATATTTATATATTACTCTGGCAACTATTTCAATACTTTTTTTAAGCAGCCAGACCGATCGAACTTGTCTTACTTCCTGCCAGACACGTATGCATGTGTCTGACAGGAAGTAAGACAAGTCCAAACACGTGTACAGAATGTGCGTCACCTAATTGCATACAAATGAAACAGGTTTATTTACCAGGCAAATTAAAAAAATCCCGACTTTTAACCTTTAACCCCTATAACTTTTGAATCACTGCGCTAAACCGATTGCCATCAAAATAGCTAAGTACCAAGTTAAACTTTCTTTATGGCGAAAAAAAAATGCATTGAAATTTGTCTATTCGTTCGAGAACTACGACGCCACAGACAGACAGACATTGGCGTGAAACTTATTACAACCATCTTTTTTTTTCAGCGATTAAAAATAAAGGTCTGGCAGTTCTGCGGCTCTTGGACCATAAGTCCCTTTATGCTTATTTTACATTTGAGGAAGTTAGCGACTCTCTCCTGCAAAGTTCGTAATTCTCGAATGACGGGGATGGCTTAAGCCTTTTGAAGTGTGCGATTTACAAATTATACGAAGATATGAACGATGATTTGAATTTATAACAAGACTGGGAACTCTTTGAGGTATTTTATAATTTAGATGTTGAGACTTATCTTTATACAACGACATTTTTAGTTTTATTGGCATTTAAGACCACTAAATCACTTTCGGTGAATGTCATCAGAGATGACTAACAAACATCTTGTTCTACAATGGCATTACCAAGGAGATATAACCATAAAAAGTACTTCTCCTATTTTTATTTCTAGCCTGAAGGTATTGTGTTCCACTGCAGGGCACTCCCCCTTATTCTTCCAGTCGTCTCTCTTCTTCGACCTTCTACGCCCCTTATAAAAATCTGTCTAAATTGTCCCGCCATCTTGTTCTGGGCCTACCCTTATCCATATTCAGCCCGTCTGGAGTCCAGATTGTAGATCATTTGACCCAGCTTTTGGAAAGCATTCGGCTGACATGTCCCAGTCCAACTCCACTTCAACTTGGCTGTTTTTGCTCTTTCATCTGCAATTAGTATTTTTGCACGTAGATCGTCGTTTCGCACCTCGTATAAGCCGTAAACCCAGAATGATACGCTCCATGGCTCGTTGGCAAACCTTGAGTTTGGGTATTTGCCTCGGACAATGACCAGGTCTGTGCGCCATAGGCAAGCCTGTGTCACCCCCTGTTAAGGTATCGAAAATATACCTATATTATTACTATGCGCGTGGTGACCACTTTGAAGGGAAAAATTCAGTTACATAAATCTTTGTCCAGAGTACCTTATTAGAATTAAATTGGAATGCAATGGATGTCTAGATATCTAAACGAAGAGCTAAGGAGTTCTGATGTGAACTAAATTGAACCATAGCGCTAACCACATTAAGTAGGTAGATATTATTTCTTTGATTTTTTTTTCTGCGTAACACTTCTGTACTTGAGTACTAGTACTTATTCTGTGCCATAGGTCAGAATAGGCAGGATGGATACGTCGAGTAGCTTTCGGTTAAGTGTCAATTGAAAGAAACCCTTAATTAGCTGTTTCATGGACCAGTGGCTATTACAGGCGTTATTTATTCGGCAATCTATCTCTCGCTCTTGCCTGTTTTCGAAGGATGTTACTTGGCCCAGGTAAATATATTCCTCAACACAAAGCCTGCCCATCTACGTCAATATAGCATTTGGTGACGTTTGTCATGACTTTGGTCTTATACCATTCACTTCTCATATATAAATATCAATTATGTTGCTCGAGGAGCTCGGTAGCCCGGTGCGGCGGGAGTACGCATTACTCGTGCTAGGGAGTGGTCTTCTCTGTGCCTTGAAAGGCACGTCAAACCGTTGGTGCGTTTATTAATGTAATGCATTTAGACCGCTATACTCCAACACCAGTGTTGACTAGACCACTTACATAGTTAGGAACACAAAAGAACAAACAATATCAAATATCAAGTCTAAAATCTATGCTTAAAAAAGCAATTGATACTCAAATTCCAATAAACTTTATTCAAATCGTGCATAAAAATTGGACTCGCTTCTCAATAAGAGTTCATCAAATTGACGAACAGAAGTTCCACCATCTTGGAAATACGACCGCGAAGTTTCCGTAACCTATAATCCAATTGTGTTCCCCAATATTACTTATGAAAGAATCGCTTTATGAGAGGTTGCAGACCAACATTATTGGCAAAGTTTGGAAGTACATCATTTCTTAGAACATGGCGGTAAAATGCTGCTAAGACTTTGCTTTCATGTACGTCTTTAGACGATATCCTTGGCGAATTTGTTACCACACGTTAGGTCACCACTCAAAGGTTCTGGGCTCGAATCCTAGCCTAGCTGTCTTAAAGTTTTCCTGAGACTTCTATGTTTTCTTATATATGTATTTTAAAATCATCGTTGAGTTCGTGTCCCATAGCAAAAATTTAACTTACTTTGGAGAACTCAATCACTGTGATTTGTCATTTTCTATTCATCATCATCATCATCCGAGCGTATTCCCGGTTGCATCCTCAGCAGTAACGCTTCAGAGCCCGGGGTCCGCTACCTAACCAAGGAGATTTGACGAGGTTACTGGTTTTTACACAGAGCGACTGCCGTCTGACCTCTGCAACCCAAAGGGCAAACCAAGAACCAATCCTTGGATAGTTTGATGATCAAACGCTAGGTGACGTTCGGGACCCACAGTTTTACGTGCCTTCCGAAACACGGAATCATCTTTCTTTTCGGATAATCAGGTGATTCAAGCCTGCAATATCCTATCCAGACTGGAAACAACTTTTCACAAAGTATGCTTCCCAGTGGGAATCGAACCCATGACCTCCGGGTCACAAGGCGAACGCCTTGACCACTGGACTACGGAGGCAGTCATTTTCTATTGACGAGTATTTATTAAGTCTGCTTTTTGACATGTAAGTAGATATAATGCCCTACTGTTGAGCAAAAGTCTCGCCCATTTTGTTTTACACGTATCTAGCTCCTGCAACAAAAATTTTAGCTGTGACACCATCGCCCATCATGCGTCTCTGATCAAAATAGAAATGTAGAATTCACCAATTGCTTATATTCCTTTAAGAAAGATAAAGTTTCCTCGTTAATTAATTCTTCAAATTTTAAAATTTAGGTATATACCTCTATGTTTTGCGTTTTTGCACACTTCAGATAAAAAAGTTTGAGTTTCTCTATGGTCGTATCCTGATGCAGAGATAAGGGACATCTATGTGCTATTATTCTTTGTAAGGGACTAAGCAGATGGGTTTTTATTCTATGGGACTATGGATTATTATTCTTTATCCGGGCGCTGGCACTGACATTTGTCTAGATCATAGAATTATAACCCATCTAGATCGTCATCCTGTCAATAACATACAGATAGCACCCAAGGAAATTTTGACGACCTCCGTGGCGTAGTGGTCACCATGCTAGACCGCCACCCAGAGGTCCCGGGTTCGATCCCCGGTCAGGGCAAGTTGGAAAATGGCCTGTTTCAAATTGTCCTGGGTCTTGGATGTTTATCTATATATGTATTTGTTATTAAAAAGTATCGTTGAGTTAGTATCCCATAACACAAGTCTCGAACTTACTTTAGGGCTAGCTCAATCAGTGTAATTTGTCCCTATATATTTATATTTCTAACAAATTTGCACATTATTTAAAAAGTAAAGAAATTTTAATTGAATTGCGCGTTTCTTGTTTGTAAATTAGTTAACAATTGATTAAAAAGATATCGAGTTGAAAAAATCACTTGAACTCACGAAACTGGCATGGCGTTTGCCAAAAATTTTGACTTTACAAAAAACTTGAAGATAATATTTTTTCCGAACCGCTATTGATATACAGCACCATATTAGCACTCCTCATAAATGCAAGTTAATACAATTTTCACGATATGCCACGCAATCAATTCTCAGATGATTCCTTTATTATTATGGCCCGTCAAACGACGTACTACGACACAAAGTAATTTATGCCCGTTTTATATTCGGAAGGGAGGGAGGTAGCTGTTTAAAAGCAATTCATACTTACGTCTTTGTAAAATTAAGCAAGTCATCGTAAAAGGAAGTGCTTTTTATAGCCGAAGTTAATAAGTCCATAGAAATTTAAATTTTTACAACAAAGGTTAATATTTTTATGTCATTGAGCGAAATTTTGGAACGAAGTTCCTTACGGCAGGCTTGGAGGAGATAGGGATTTTGCTGCGCGACCGAACTGAAAAAAATGTGATAGTAAAACCGTAAGGATGACCTCGTTAAATAAAACCGTTAAATGAGACGTGCGCAGGCGCGACAGTCGTATACACAAGCGAGTAGTGTATAATACCTTTCTCTTCCTTTGAGCACGATTTTTCTTTTGCAAATTGTGTCGATTCTACATTAGCCGAAGGAACTTCGTTCCTACCTGGTGTCCCACGACACCACATTTCTTTTTATATTATTATTCTATTATAGCAATAAAATTATCGACGGTTTATGACATTTATTGTAATTTAATTTTTATAACAAACAGTGTTTCATCCTTATAAAAAAAATTGTAAACATTGAGTGGGATACTCAAGCAGACTAAATACAGAGTCAATACGCGCAGACCTACGCCACGCGCTCGCCTTGCCTCCGCCTTTCTTTTGCCTTGCCCTCCGCCTTGCACCCGCCCGACGCTCGCCTCGACTGGACTTCGGTATATGCAATTTGAGTTGTATAGATGTGTGATAGGACTCAAATTATGTGCAATGTGCAATGTGCAAAAATGTGCAGTGGGCTTCGCGTACGCGTGTCGTCTGGACACGCCCTTAAGAGGTTAACATCTTATAGAAAAACTAGCTTTTGCCCGCGGCTTCGCTCGTGTAGGGATGTAATTTATCAAAATCCTTTCTTAGGGGATGCCTACGTCATAGTAGCTTTATGCAAACAAAGTCTCAGCCTGATCGATTTAAAATTGACAAAGTTACATACAAACTTTCATCCCTTATTTTATCCCCTTGGGGGTAGAATTGATCAAAATCCTTTCTTAGTGAATGCCTACGTCATAACATCTACCTGCATGCCAAATTTCAGCCCGATCCGTCCAGTGGTTTGGGCTGTGCGTTGATAGATCACTATGTCAGTCAGTCAGTCACCTTTGAGTTATATATATTTAGATTCTTACAAGTATGAAAGAGCATAAAATATTTTCTTCATACATCAAATTTCCGATATCTAGAGGCTTTATTCAAAGAAATCGATACATTTACATTCGGAGTCAGTACCACGGAGATACTGGAAGGAAAACGAATAAAAAATAAAAAGCGATACAAAAATCTACGTTTGAATCCATATAACTTTCTTTTTTACAATATATTGGTTAAGGCATTTGTCCTCAATCTCACCTGATGGTAAGCGACGATGAAGACTAGGATGAGGCATGCCTATCCAAAGATACCCATTCAATCTACTTTTGAATGTCCCGGGGCTGTACTTCTCTGAGAATATAGACGCAGGCAGTTCATTCCACACCTTAGCTACTCGAACCAAAAAGGAATTGAATTTACACGGAGATTCTTTTTGACCTACTTTAAAAAGGAGAAGGTTATCTATCCAACTGTATTCTTTTTTTGTATGTATGGTAAGCGATAACTTCGCTGTTTGTAAACCGATTTTGATGTTCCTTTTCATATTATGCCTTTTTTACTATTTTCACCAAATTATTTTGAGAAATTTGAATATTTTTTTCATACCGGAAAATTATTGTTATTGGTATGGAACATACTCCTCAACGTCCATTTCAATAACAACCAGTGTTTTTTTGTAAAAAGATTATCTTAAACGATTTACAAATAATTAAATTTTTAACATACAAAAAAAAAACAGACATAATAATTACCTTTCAGGAGTTTCTTTCATATCTCCAAAGTTCTTCAACATTTGTTCACCAGGTTAGGACCAACTTGGTACTAAACTTGGCTCTGCAATAAGAAAAATATGATAAATAATAATAATAATTCTATTCGTTTGCGTTGAAACCAAGAATCCTATGTCTCCTTTTTAAAATTTTGTACATCCCTACTTATCCTACATATCTACGTGATCGGTTTTCCTTTGCCTGTCCGTCTAATGTGCTCTGTAGGTCCCACCTTAGAACCGTACTTCTAATCCCTGACTATACTTCTGCGTGCTATTCCCACCCCTTCTCTGTTCAAGCGGTGAAATTATGGAACTTACTAACACACACAATACGAGACTCTAAACCATTTTCTGTTTTTAGGAAGCGAGTAAAAGAGTATTCTCCTTCCTTAACGTAATGAATGGTATATATGTATATATATTTATTATAAATATATATATATATATATATATATATATATATATTATATACTTACATTTAAATTTAGATATATTTTAGTTTATATATTATATAATATGTATGTTTACTTATGAAATAAGCAGTACCTATGTACTCAATGTTTTTACTTTGTCCGTTCCTATGTTTGTATTTTGTGTGCATGAATTTTGTAAATAAATAAATAAATAAAATAAATAAATATATACAGACCAATAACACTGATTGAGTTAGCCCCAAATTAAGTTCGAGACTTGTGTCGTGAGATACTAACTCTACGATACTATCTAATATATAAAATTCTCGTGTCACAGTTTTCGTTGCCATACTCCTCCGAAACGGCTTGACCGATTTTGATGATATTTTTTGAGCTTATCTGGTATCTATGAGAATCGGCCAACATCTATTTTTTATCCCCCTAAATGTTAGGGGTAGTCCACCCCTAAATTTTTTTTTTATTTTCTAGACAAAATTTTTAATTTCTATTTTTTTATGATACAACATACAAAAATACATACAATCCTCAATTTTGGCAAAACAACGTTTGCCGGGTCAGCTAGTATTTTATAACAAATACATTTTTTGATAAACATCCAAGACCCAAGACAATTAAATAAAAACAATTTTCCAACTTGCCCTGATCGGGGATCAAACACGGGACCTCTGATGACCTCCTTCTTTTTTGAAGTCGGTTATAAAAGCAATAAACATACACAGTCGAAGTGACCTAGTAACCTACCCTGCTTTGCTCTTTCGTCAGTAAAAAATATTACGTACACGTAATAAGGGCAGTAAAAGGTATTCCTAAAACGGCCTTATGCATTTGGTCCCCTACGACTCCGAACATCACGTATTCAAAAGCCCGTATTTTTCGTTAAAGTAACTCTTTTACCCCATCAATTTTGCATCAAACAGTCAGGCGCAGTGCAATATTTCTCAAAACAGCCGTACATTTCCACGTATAGTGGATATTACAAGGTAAACTTAGTGAATTTCGTGCTAGAACGGTTTTATATAAGCTGTTACGTACACTCGGCTTGCGGGCCTGGTTTATGGGTGCCTCATAAAAATGATAGATCACTATATGGCCCATTCCTTACATAGTAATGTGGTTTATTTGGATTACAAATATCCATCTGTTTGATGACATTTGTATTATTACCAGCGAAAGACGATGTTTTATATTTCATCATCATTACAGCGGCTTAGATCTCGGTCAGGTCGTCTTACCACCTTGTGTGTGGGTACGCTTCACTTGTCAGCACTTTTTGCCTTATCGGCCATCGGTTCGACGCGCTATGTGTCCCGCCGTTTTTTATTTATAACGTATACACGGTGATTTTTCATTCGTTTTGTAGCTGAAGGCTACTTCATAAGGATTGTTAGTAAGACCTCATTAGCTAGTCAAAATAAAAATTCCGAAACAAAATATGTCGACTAAAACTCGAAAGTAAAATCGTGAGATCACTGATAACTGATAACCGATAACTGTTGTACCGCTGGCCGGCTAGATTTCGAGTTCATCGGGGTCAAGCGTCAGTTTTGAACGGGCGTAACTACGTGGTCTCGATCGAAAATCATTTTCGCAACTTTTTTATCTTATGTCACACACAAAGGATGACGTATATGGATAGAGGAATTTATTTACTACATGACATTATTTTTTCCAAAACCAATGAAAAGTCAGCGTGTATAATATAGATTTTTTTAATATTTAAAATTTTTTTTTCAAGGAAACTTGTATATATGTAAATATGAATAAGTTTTTTTTTCTATTCGTAAAAATTCCGTTCAGCCATTTAGTTAAGTCAATTTGAATGGGCTGTATTCTTTTTTCTATTTTCTTTATTCGGTATTATGGATTTAATTTACCTTTATAAAATATTTTCAGTATAAGTTTGACTCTAATATCTGTCTGTCTGTCTGCCTATGTCGTCGTAGCTCTCGAACGGATGGACCGATTTCAATGCGGGTTTTTTTACGTGCGTACGTTGCGTACGTTACGTTCTTAGCTATGTTTGATGAAAATCAATTTTGCCGTTTAAAGTTATTTGGGGCTGACGCTTGAAAGTCGGGGATTTTTAATTTGTCTGGCAAACAACAGATGGCGCTACGGATGTCAATTGAAATACAATGTCTTTTTTTATTAAGAACAAATATTTAGGTGATTCAGTGTATTGTTTTGAACAACTTTTCTGGTAAATGTATATCGAAATACGAAAAAATAAAATCTACATAGGTTGTCATGAAAATTCAAGTAGTAACGTGATATCGTTACTATAAAAAGTGATTTTTTTTCGTATTTCGATATACATTTATTGGGAAAATTTGTTCGAAATGATGTACCGAATGATCATTAAAATATTTGTACTTAATAAAAAAGGCATTGTATAAAATTCCGCTACTCATCACAAGATGGCGTTCTAAAGCGTCGGGGTTTTTTAATTTACCTGGCAAATAAACTTTTTATACACAATCATCATCTAGAAAGATATTTCACCCGTAGAAGGGAACCCCAAAATAGGTTGGTATCTGTAGCGAGTGTCAAAAATGAAATCGGTTTTTTTTTATTTTAAAGTTTTTAGTTCTAGTATTTCGCAGCATGAATAATAATTTAAAAAATATATTTTCTAGGCACATAAAAAAATCTGACTTTCAAGCTTTCAATATCATAACTTTTGAACCGCTGGACCGATTTCCATCAAACATAGCTCAAATCTACCATAAGAAAACATGCTTTCCAGTTTAAAAAAAAAGCGTTTCATCCATTGCCCAAGCTGCGATGCCACAGATACAGTGACATTGGCGTCAAATTAAAACTCCCCTTTTTTTGTGTGTGCGGTTATCGACCATACATACCTAAAAAAATCGAATTGTCCAAGTACCTATATGAGAATTTGCGATATCCTTGGGAATATTTGCTTGATCAATACCGAATATGTGACCGCATACGAGAGCGGAAATTTGATTCCTCCGATTTCTTCGGGTCCGACTGATGTCCTAGGATATGAGATATCTGCTCTAAAAATGTTCGTTATATTTGGACAGCTCGCATGTTTTAGCAATGATTTCGTAGACAGAGATAAAATTACGTAGCAGGTTCATTTTTGGAGCGTAAATGTTTACTTTCACATTTCACACAGGGTAGACAAAACCTAAAGACAAAACGAAACATGTTTCGGATAACATTGTTGACATTGACGTGGCATGTTGCGAATTATTAATGGTGAAAATTATGACGACGATGTTGCGGATACAGTTTTGTGACCATTTTGACGACAATGTTGCGGATAAATTTTTGTGACCATTTTGACGACCCATGTTGCGGATTATTAACTATGAAATTTTTTGAAGATAATGCGGATACAGTTTTGTGACCAGTTTGACGAGCCATGTTGCGGATTATTACCTGTGAAAATTTTGACGACGCTGTTTCGTGTACAGTTTTGTGACCATTTTGACGACCCTTGTTGCGAATATTTAACATGTTTTAATTTTATTTCTTTTTATGGAATAAAATATAATGATTCTACGCAAGACCTCAATTTTAAGACTGGCCTGCAGTCTTTAAATTTAAGTATTTGAACTATACCTACACCACGCTATGTTGGGTGCGAAGGAAAATATTTTTTGAACATGAATTTACATATACAACAACTGTGGCGTCTCCTTCGTGGTCAAAGGATATTTGAAAATCCCACGGGAACCTCACATTCTTCGGCATAAAAAGTGTTCTAAGTGATTTAAATACAATACAATACTCTTTATTGCACAAAATAAATAAATACAGGACATAGTTATCTTGAAATCTAGGAAATCCGCAAAAGGCAGCCTTATCGTTAAGTGATTTCTTCCAAGCAACCTCGCTATATAGAAAAAAGAGGTGGGAAATTAGGTAGTGCGGGGTGGTCAATATAATAATATACAATAATTAATTATAAATAACACAAATTTACATCTGAATTAAATACCTATAATTAACACAGAATGGCATTAACAGTACACGATGAAAAAACTAGGTGAAAACAAGGAAAGGATATTTATTTACCTTCATAAGTATAGAAAATAACATTTTACTTGGGACTCAGAATAAGTACTACACTCACGCACAGAAGTCTCACTCAGCAAAGAAATTCAGTATGGTTAGCGATATGGTATGATTAAGCTCGCATCAGAACTCCACACCTTGTCGTCTAGATACCTAGAAATCCATTGCAAGCCAATTTCACATAACTTAATTTCCCAATTCGAAGAGGTCGCCGCGCGCATAGTAATATTGTGAGTATAATTTTTGATACCTAAAAGGGGAGTGAGTGACACAGGCCTGCTTGGGATTTCAAGCTGGCAAGCTTGGCGTGTCGGATAATAAGTGTATCCAGCCGAAAAGTAAGTAAGTTTATTCAGGTTCCACTAAGTAATAAGCTACATATCTACAGGCATAAAAAATAAATAGTCTATAGGCCAAATTTAATTTCGATATATTCAAATGTTTTGGCGTAAAAGTAGAACAAATATTCCTGGATATTATTATAACGTCCATAAATACTAATATGTATATGCACAAAGTCTGTATAGATGTTTGTTGCGCTGTACATATACAATGTCCTTTTTAATTAAGTACAAATATTTTAAGGGGCGATTCAGTCCATCATTTTGAACAACTTTTCCCAATAAATGTAAACAGAAATACGAAAAAAATCGAATCGGTTCTCATACAAATCGAAGTAGTCACGTGATATGGTTAGTACGAAAAATGCAAAAAAAAATGGCGTATTTCGATAAACATATATTGGGAAAAGTTGTTCAAAATGATGGACTAAATCACCCCTTAAAATATTTGTACTTAATTAAAAAGGACATTGTATAATACATCCATACAACATTTCATTTAATATTTTTTACCATATAAGTAATATTGGTAAAATATATTTATTTACAAAAATGAGGTCCTAATCAAAAGAAAAAGAATTGGGTTGTTGGGCGTTCCGGGCCGAGAGTGTTTCGGACCGCGGTCCGAATCGCCCAAGTACTGTTTCTGAAGGAGGTCATTCAGACCGCAGTTCGAAATCGCCCAAGAACAATTTTGTAACGGGTTGATTCGGACCACGATGGGAAACAATACCCTTGCGGATTGAATTAGGTCAGAAAATATTATGAAGTTTTATTCCACATCATTTATAATACAACCAGGCACAAAATAATAGTGTATATACACTATTATTTTGTGCCTGGTATAATATAAAAATAATGTATAAATTTAGTCTTACGCCCATTACGTACATTTTTCGTCAATCACTGTAAATATAGATTTTTTTACTAGGTGATGTTGATTAGCTAGGTAAAAATTTGTGCATAATAAATAGATGCACGCAAAAAGGTGCCGATATAATTGGTCCGAATCGGACCCACGAGAAGAGCATTGGGTAGTGGTCCAAACCGACCCATTTCAAAAACAACCATAAACAATTATGAAACTCAATAAGAATAATAGCTGTTACACGCGACATTGTCTGCGTAATAAAGTCTACTTTTGTATGGTAAAATTCAAGAAATTAATAAAAAATATAGTTATTAAAACAAGATTTTATCTAAAACCATGAACTCAAAAGTGCTCCTCAAGAAGAACCAAACGAGCCCAAAGTCGATGGGGTTACATCGTTTTATAAGAGAAGTCTTATGGCCACTTTTCAGCTCTATCATCAGATCAGGTCTATGTCATCATAATATCGCATTGTCACGCAATATACGTATACGTGCAAAATTTCAATTCAGTCAGAAAGCGGGGACGGGTTGAAATTTAACTTGCAAGATTTGATACCAGACAGACAAACAGACAGCGGGACATGTGAAACTAAATAAAAGCTTGTAATAGGATTCCCTATACAACGATTCAATCCCCTTTTCATTTCCTTTTTAGATGATTTTTGAAATAAAAACAATCCAATGTTCTTCCTCGGGCCTCAAACTATATTAATACTAAATTTCATCTAAATACGTATAGTAGTTGAAGTGTGAAGAGTAACAGACGTACAGACAAAGTTACTTTCGCATTTAAATATTAAGTAACGAAGTATGGATAGGTAGGATAATAGTGACGTTAAGATTTTCTAGTACGTATTGCTTACCATAGGACAAAGGCAGGACTTTATCGTGCCTATTACCTGGTTGTTAATCAAAGTACGACTAATGAAACAGCTAAATTCGGTTAAGTTACGCTATTCTCAACTTACTTCCCTAGTAATAGAAGCTAAATTCCAATGAATTTTGGTAACAACATGTGTGCACATCGTACATAGTATACCTACAGGCATTAATTAGGGCTCGATCCTGTAGATTTTGGGTCTTTTGCAGGTCTATGCTAATGATGCGCGGAAAACGGGTCGGATTCAAATCGACGTACCTATAGGACGACCTCCGTAGCGTGTTTGTTATATTTCATGGTTATACAATGTGGTAATGACATACCCGTAATAAATCTAACCTTGGGCTTTACTAGATCACTTTAGTATACGACGACCTCCGTGGCGTAGTGGTCACCATGCTAGTCCGCCACCCAGAGGTCCCGGGTTCGATCCCTGGTCAGGGCAAGTTGGAAAATGGCCTTTTTCAAATTGTCCTGGGTCTTGGATGTTTATCTATATATGTATTTGTTATAAAATATAGTATCGTTGAGTTAGTATCCCATAACACAAGTCTCGAACTTACTTTGGGGCTAGCTCAATCAGTGTTATTTGTCCCTATATATAAAAAAAAAAGTATAATGAAATTAAAAAAAGCAGAAAAAAATAAATATTTTGGCATAAGTGTGCAGAGGCCCGGGCAATTTCAATAGGAATGTAATTATTTTTTTGGTTGTAATTTTAATTTGAGTATATTAAAGTGATCTAGTATAACCCGTGGTTCGATTCATTATGGGTATGTAGACCATAGACTTAAAAATTGTTTTACATTTATAACATACAAATTGTTTCTGTCACTTGTGTCACCTGCACAACAACAAGAAATCGATTGTCATCTCAATTGCTAAAGTGGATTACATACATAGACTGCTAAAATAATTACCCTTCCTCGTAGCTTTGCCGTAGTCTCATGTGAAAAAAACAAACATCTAGTTTTATTTGTCATTGCTTGGTATTCTTAACAGTTTATATTTTACCTATAATTAAAGTATCGCTTTAAAGATTTTAATTTGTTGCAGGGAGAATTGATAAAATGTCGGACAATTTTAAATGTATTCAATTTATTACTCGTATTTTCTATCAAAAGGAAAAAAGATATGATAAAAAAGGTATTAAAAGCCTGGCCAATGAAAGCTGAAACTGATATCCGCGCGGCAAATATAAAAAACATAGCTTTTTTACTCTTTTCAAGCGGATTAGCTTATTGAAGTAGCAGTAAGCGGGGAACATAGCGCGAAGAACCGATGGCCGATGGGGCAGAAAGGTTCTCGAACGGTGGCCACGTACCGGTAAGCGTACGACATTCACCCGCTAGGTGGTTAGACGACCTGAGCAAGGTTGCAGGAAGGCGCCGAATGCAGGCCGGTTCCGATCAGTAGTTTTGAAAATATTTGAGGGAGGCCTATGTCCAGCAGTGGACTTTCTATGGCTGATATGATGATGAGAAAAAAATTTGATACTTCTTGGTTTTTATTATTACATTATTTAAAATTGTGTTTGTTGTGTACTTTTACAATAATAATGTTGATAAGGATTCATAATTTATAAAAATATGTATATTTATTAAATTTGCCGCGCGGATATCGGGTTCAGCAACGGTTTCAAGCGGTTAAACTTGCTAGATGATGATTACAGACAGACAGACAAACACGAGACAGATGAAACTAAATAAAAGCTTTTTAATAGGGAGGCCTGCGGCCACTAAAGGGTTGATAAAAATTAAGATGGCGATGAAAGCATCAATCTCATTTGGGATTATGTAATCCGATCAATACCCATCCAAGTTTGTTCTGGAATTCCGAATCTATGTTTATGCTTAGTTCTTTGCTGTTTCGCAATATAACCATTAAACTTTGTACATTTTGACATTTACCCAAACGAACCATAGGACGTTCAGTCATATGAACAGCTATGCACATAAAAAATCATTTATTGATTGTACATTTTTGGTTTGGTTCCTTTTTGGTTCGAGTAGCTAAGGTGTGGAATGAACTGCCTGCGTCTATATTCCCAGAGATGTACAGCCCCGGGACATTCAAAAGTAGATTGAATGGGTATCTTTGGATAGGCATGCTTCATCCTAGTCTTCATCGTCGCTTACCATCAGGTGAGATTGAGGACAAATGCCTAAACCAATATATTGTAAAAAAAAAAATAAACAGTTATTTGTACATATAAAAAAATAAAAAAAGCTTATGTCATTTCACTCACGATGATATCAAAATCCTAACGTTCTTCCAGTCATTGGACGCTAACAGTCATTACCAGAGATCGGAATCATGGGTGCTATGGCTATCAAAAGTATGGATATTAACTAAAAGTTCCGGGATTTCTCGAGAATCTAATTGGGTACTATGTAAGTAAAACAATCATAACTATGTGATATCAGGATAAATATATATTTTCCGATAAAATATATCCTGAAATCACATAATTATGACTGTTTTATTTATAGATTATATAGTCATATCCATACTTTTGATAGCATTTGCACCCGTGATTCCGATCTCTGGTTACACAGTAAAAGCTGATATCTTTTTATACTCTGTAGGTGCAGTTCCGTTCCGTTATGGAAGCAACCATAAAAATAAGCTTATATTGTGTTCTGACTAATGACTGGAAGTTTACCGTACTTCATTCAAGTCTGTTGTGGAATTTTGAATTTAAGTCTATGCTTCTGCAGTTTTAAAAAGAAGTGGAGGGCAATATTAAGAGACCGAGACGTATGGAACGAAAGAGAGGAGGCTTTTGCTCAAAAATGGGACTTTAATGGCTGTTTAAAAAAAAACAAGCCTAGGGGGTGTAGGAGCCACGCACGAAGGGTTTCGTGCCCTTAAGCGCTGGACACAAATAAAAGCCGTAAGACGTACGGGGCGCAGCCATATGTCTGCTCCGCGTCCGTTTCATACAAAATATATAGAAGCGTCGCAAAGAACACACATAAAAGACGGAGCACCGACGGGGCGCAGACATGACGCTTACGCGTCTGTGTCTTATGGTAGAACCTACAGCACGGACAGGCGCGCGCCCGCAAAATAGGCTTGTTGGCATGTGTGGATGCCATACATACAGATTTGTTTGTATCTGTCTCGGCCGTGCGTCGAAAAAATCGCATCAATTTCGGTCCATCCGTTCGAGAGTTACGATGCCACAGACAGACATTAGCGTCAAACGTAAAACGACTCATTCTAACTAAAAATCACGTTTGTAGTATTATCGGAGCCCCCTCAAATAGTTAGTTTATTCTATTTTTAGTATTTTTTGTTATAGCGGCAACAGAAATACATCATCTGTGAAACTTTCAACAGTCTAGCTATCACGGTTCTTGAGATACAGCCTGGTGACATAGACGGACAGACGGACAGCGGAGTCTGAGTAATAGGGTCCCGTTTTTACCCTTTGGGTACGGAACCCTAAAAAGTATGTTTAGTTCTTTAGTCTCCTAAAATAACAAGAAAGCGGTCCCTTCCTCAGCCGGAAACTGCGTGGCTTCTGTAAAAGTAACTATAAGATAAAGTTATCCCCAAACCAAATTAAGTATTCCCGCGAAACCCAATACATTTCTGTACAATTCTCGCCTTATTCAAGTCACAACACTTTGATTCTCTTCTCTTATTCAGCGTAATCCTGTTTAAATTGAATTTCTTTTGGGGTTTTAATGCAAAACACTTAGGGTGTAGAAATATTACTCTAAGTATTGTAGTAAGCAGTATTGACGTAAATCATGACACAACACATGATAAAACTTAGCTGTTGTGAAATGATCATGCTAACGGCATAATAATGCTACGATAGTAATAATTAAAACATGTGATTAAAAATTCCACAGGTGAGATTCGAATCCACTTTCCACACGTTTACGCCGTGAGTGCACTACCAATTGTTCCACCGTAACTTCTTACCACCTGACGAATTTTTTCATCAAATAATACTCACACATTTGAAGTATGCGTAATTCCTTCATTACTAACCACTATCAAAAAGTACGGTATTCAACTTAATTAATTTTAGATGAATTGAAAGTTTAAAGTAAGAATGCTTTGATTCAATTTTTGATTTTAACAGCATTACAATGCTAGAATTACAATTAACTTTCTCACTCGTGACGACATTTTCTTTGTCGTCACATTATAATGTAGTTGTTGTGGTTGGTCGGATGGTTTGCTTCGAAAATTACATCACAGTTACCCGATAGCATCATTGCATTGCATTTTATCATGTGACTTGATACTAAAACACAAATAAGTAGCTCGCATTGATGTCTTCACGAGTTGAAATATTTAGTACCTTTTTTATGAATTTAAATTACATTATTGTTTTAAAACGTAGTGCATTGAGATTATGATTGATCGCAATTTGACTCAAACTCATATTTTTGTGTGTCATTGTCTAAATAGTTTCCTGCATACCCACATGTGAGATACAACATAGAAGCCTATCGAAGGCATGGGATCATGTTAATAGCCGATAAGACTAGTAATCTTTTACTATTTTGATTCGTTTTTTTACCTTTTTGCCAACCATCACGCTAAAAGGCTTTAAGACTTGCGGCTTTAAGCTAAGTTTGCTAAGAGCTACAAAACCCAAAATGCTATTTATGTCTGCCCCAAAATCTTCCAGTCAATCCCTTGACAGGAAGATTTTACGTAAGTTATGTAAAAAGTGAAAGTACCGGTCAGCTTTATTTCTGCATTTACGTATTTTGGGTATCCGCTAACCGGAACCCTAGCTGTTTGTATCCTTTCATCCATGCGAAGGATTTCACTAAGCTACTGAACAGATTTGCAGGATATTCAGTACATGTGGGCATTTATTTGGTACATTTACTTTAAGTACTACTTGTGAGTAACAATTTAAGGCAAACATATATACGAGTAAATACTTTACGAGTAAGGTGTCTTCTAGTTTTATCAGGGTCTTTCATCCGAGCGAAGGATTCCACTAAGCTATTCAACAGATTTGCAGGATATTCAGTAAATGTGGGCATTTATTTTATACATTAACTTTAAGTTCTACTCCTGAGTAACAATTTAAGGCAAACATACAAATAAATACTATACGAGTAAGGTGTTTTCTAGTTTTATTCAGGGTTTTTTCTCCATGAGAATAATTTGCTCTAAACTACTGAACAAATTTGCAGGATATTCAGTACATATGGGCATTTATTTGATACATTTACTTAAAGTACTATTTGTGAGTAACAATTTAAGGCAAACATACCAGTAAATACTATACGAGGAAGGAGTTTTCTCGTTTTTATTCAGGGTCTTTCATCCACGCGAAGGTGTGGTCATGATGACCAGGCCATGCAGTACCTTATCTCGTGCCCTTTGTGTCCTACCAGCTGTGCCAGACTTGACCTGCTTAAGAAGAAGGAGTAAAAGTGGCAGCGTATTGAAAGAACAAAATTTAGTATTTTAGCGTTGTGTGTGTCGGTAACACGATAAGAAAAAGTAAAAGCGAAGGATTACAGAATAACAGGAAATTCAGCACATTTATTAACTTTTAGTATTGTTCGTGTGAAATAATTTATGAGATGTTAACCCTACTTGAGAATGCAGATTGTAGCTCGAAATTTTTGTACTTATTAGTCTGGTCGCCTCTTACGACATCTACAATAATAAGGGATGGACTCTATTCTAGGCCGAAAGCATCAATGTTTTCTGTTTGTCTTTGCTGTTATATTTAATATTTTGTGATTTATTAAACCCAAAGCATCTGCATCTGGGGTTTCTAATCTTCCTAAGGTTTGATCCCAGCAGAACAGGCCACCATATTTAGAAGCTCAGTGGCCGGGCAGGAGTGCGCATTACTAGCGCTTTCGCAAGTAAAGCGACACCGGGCGTGGTCCGCACTTGGATGGGTGACCACAAGTGGCATATAAATATCTTGAGCTCCTCCGTGCTTCGGAAGGTGCGTATTAGCCGTTGGTCCCGGCTGTCATCATTGTATGGTAGTCGTCAAGCTATGTCAGATGCCTTTAGGCAGCTTGAAAAATCTGACACCAGTGGCCAACACTGGTTACACACACGAAAAAATAAAAGGCCACCATGACAATATATCAAATACAAAAATAGTTAAATAACATATGATTTTCATAATAACGATATCTGTTTCTTAAATTAAGATGGCCAAAAGGAATCTTGTTGCTTTGATCTTCGCTCAAAGAGTAGTACTAAGTACCGAAATAGTTACCCGTCACTTCATTCCAAGAGTCCTTTGGGAGGCTTCCTTTATGATATGACGTAATTTAGTTACAGAAACGTGTTAACGAAATATACCGAAACCATTTTTGGGGAAAAAACATTTCAGCATACTAACGTATCAAAAAATGAAAAAAAAAAAAACAACGTGAGTGTCGTGGAACAGTAGGTAGGTAGGTAGTGGTAGTAAATTATAGATTCGTGACGAAAAAAAGTGGCAAGAAATCTAACACTTTTTTATGAATAAAAATAATTTAAACAATTAGAAAAAAATTGGCGTGCCCAGCACATGCCAATTTTTTTCAACAAGTAACATCGACCATCTCAGGTATACGCTTTCCCACTATCGACTAGATAGTCAAATTACCTTCACTTTAATTCGTGGCGGAAAAATCTTACACTTTTTTTCGCCTACCGTTCGAAAAGGAACTAAGTTCCAAAAAAAATTGTTCTGAAGAAAGATATTATGTAAGGTCACACTGATTGAGCTAGCCCTAAACAATGTTTAAACTTGTGTTATGGGATACTAACTCAACGATAGGTAATATTTGTTTTTGATTTCCTTTGTGTAAGTGGCCAGTATTCGACATCAGTGTATCGAATATTAAGGGTCCTATGCAAAAAAATTAAAAAACGAAACCCTTATAGTATCACTCGTGCGTCTGTCTGTCCGTTCATGTGTCACAGCCTATTTTCCCCAAATCTACTGGACCAAATCAGGTGAAATTTGGTAGGATTGTGCACTCGAAGATTTTCGGGGGACGAATTAGAAAATCAAAAAAAAGTTTTACAAATCTTACTGTGTCTTATATGAAATGAAAGGGCTCGTTATCTCAAATATATTTTATTATTATTGAAAAATAAATAGTTTTTTGATTTCATTTATGAAAGAAGACGAAAATTTACCATTTCCCCCTGATCTCCGTAACTACTGAGCCTAATATTTAAAAAAAAATACAAAATATAATTCATTGCTTGTAAATAACAGGAAAACATACAAGAATGATATCAATTGAAAATAAACTCAATACGTTCACTCACGGAAAAAAGTTCACTAAAACATCACTCGATAGCTTTTTTTTTTTTATTGGAATACCCCGGCCTCGTATTAAGTTTAAATCTTTTATTTATTTTCTATATAATCTATTGTTTATATTTCCAGACATCATTTTACCTTTATTTAAATTTATTTCTATTTTATTTATGTTAATTAATTTGAAAGTAATGAGTTGCGATTAGCGACATCTCATGTCAATTCCGAGCGAATATTGTTTTTATGTTTGGCAAATGTTAATGTAGATGTCGCTACTTAATTTATTTTTGTTTGTTACAAAGTGCGTATCAGACTCGCACACAAAGTGTTCCATACCATTGTCTATAAAAAATCATGTTTGTTGTATGGGAGCCCCCTTAAATATTTATTTTATTTTAATTATTCTAAAGGTGAATATACAACTAAATATTCTGTGAATATTACAAATCACGTTTGTTTTATGGGAGCTCCCTTTAATATTAATTTTAGTATGTTTTTAGTATTTACTGTTATAGTGGCAGCAGAAATACATCACCTGTGAAAATTTCATCTGTCTAGCTATCACGGTTTAGAGATACAGCCTGGTGACAGGCAGTCAGACAAACGGAGAGACAGACGGACATACAGACGGACAGCAGAATCTTAGTAACAGGTTCCCGTTTTTACCCTAAGCGTACGGATCCCTAAAAATTAAAGCATGTATTTAAGTAAATTCGTTAAATAAATTTATCTTGAGCTAGTTATAGGGTGGCGAGGCTTGACTCCCGTTTGCGTTAAGAATAAATTAGAAAAGAAACATCATAAATAATAATAAGTAAATTCTTTTTTTTTTTTTACAATATATTGGTTTAGGCATTTGTCCTCAATCTCACCTGATGGTAAGCGACGATGACTAGGATGAAGCATGCCTATCCAAAAGATACACATTCAATCTACTTTTGAATGTCCCGGGACTGTACTTCTCTGGGAATATAGACGCAGGCAGTTCATTCCACACCTTAGCTACTCGAACCAAAAAGGAATTGTCGAAGCGTTTAGTTCCGAGACTTAGGTATTTCAACGACAAAGGGGTCCTGTCCGCGCCTCGTAGCGGAATAGAGAAATGGTGAGGGTTTCACGAGATCAAAAAGAGCCTTCTCTTATGCAAAACAAAAATTTATTGCTTTGGCAATAATTATTCATGAATTCTAATTACAATATTTATTGCTTGCAGTTGAATTCTAAATATATTTTATTCTGTTTCAGCTTCGTGCCTAATTTAGATTTTATTGTCTGATGTTTTACAAAGAATCGAAATAGTAGTTAAGCAATATCTTTCAGTGAAATGTGTTGCGTGTGTACTTATACATGTTTATTGAATTTAAAACTATGCACAGATATTGTATTAATAATCCGACCAAAAACATAACTGTTAAAAAGGGGGCCAAGTTCCTATCGGCTAATTGTTCGGCTAAAAAGAGTTGAAATCCAATCCAATGCTAAGTTCAGATGCACTTTAAAATCGATCATAATCATCTTCATCAACAGCCTGATCCACTGGTAAACATTTGCCATTCCCAAATCTTGAACTTGGCAGGTTTTCGTGCTGTACGTAACACTTGATTAATTGTATGATTAAATTTATTATTTATATAATTAAAATAACCTATATAATAAAACCTGCCAAAATTTCATAACGCTAGGACAATTGGAAGTGGCCTAGAGGTTTTGATTACCGGTCAGTGAGTCAGTCAGTCAGTCAGTCAGTCAGTGCCAAAATTAGCTATTTTCACAGGGTCATATTTCAGGATCTACTGAAGCTATATCTATGAAATTTGGCATACTGCTTTAGTACTAGTATATGATTGCGTAGAATTTTATCTCTGTACTTGTAATAGGCACTGAGCTACAGGGGGGTCAAAAGTGGGTCGAAACGGTTCGTATAAATAGTGCACGGCATGCGCGCGGCCTGTTGCTGGAACTTGGCCTGCGCACTACCGTGCGCTTAGATAAGATCAGTTTTGATTTTTAATTATTACTTTAAACATTTTTTCTATTGACAGTACTGATTTTTTAAAATTTATGCATTGTCCCAGTCACCGGAAGAAAAAAACGTATTTTTTTTTTGGATCCGTCGTCTGGGACCACGGTCCAAGTTGACTGCGGTCCCAGTTGCCTACTAACTAAAAAATATATTTTAAACAAATATAAATTGATCAACTAAATCTAAATAAAATAAAAGTAAAATTAAATATTTTAAAAACATCCCGACACAAAAAATAAACTCTAAAAACTAACAAGATCCTCTCATCAACTAGAAAAGAGCTGATGATCTTCAAACGGCTGAACAGATATTCATGAAAAATGGCTAAGAACACACGGGATAAAATTATCTATGACACAAAAAAGAACTAAACGAAAATTCAGTTCATCCGTTTGGGAGATACAATACCACAGACAGACACGTTAAATTTATAACACCCCTCTCTTTTTGAGTCGGGTCGGAATTTAAAAAGCGATAGGTTCAGTAGCACTCCGGGTGTGCCGCCAAAAGTAGACTTTAATTTCGAAGAGGGTCTGTTCATTCTAGCGCAGAGTCGAAGCGCATCGAAGCTTCAATCTGAAACTTAACATAGCAAACTCACCCTTATCTCCACAAGATAATGCACATATATTTCTCCTGAGATAGAAAAAGACATGCGTATTTACGCGCATTCGACGGAATTCGCGCATCTGAGTGCGATCAACGGTGAAAGGTGCGCGCTGGTTCGCGCGATCACAAGCAGCTACAGCTACTAAACGCGAACCAACGCGTCATCACGTCGGAACATAAAAACGTGTGAATAATAAATATCATAAATATATAACGTACGGACAAATTACACTAATTGACGGCGGCCTCCGTGGTCCAGTGGTCAAGGCGTTCGCCTTGTGATCCGGAGGTCACTGGTTCGATTCCCACTGGGAAGCATACTTTGTGAAAAGTTGTTTCTAGTCTGGATAGGATATTGCAGGCTTGAATCACCTGATTATCCGAAAAGAAAGATATTATGATTCCGTGTTTCGGAAGGCACGTAAAACTGTGGATCCCGAACGCCACCTAGCGTTTGATCATCAAACTATCCAAGGATTGGTTTCTGGTTTGCCCTTTGGGTTGTGGAGGTCAGACGGCAGTCGCTCTGTGTAAAAACCAGTAACCTCGTCAAATCTCCTTGGTTAGGTAGCGGACCCCGGGCTCTGAAGCGTTACTGCTGAGGATGCAACCGGGAATACGCTCGGATGATGATCAAATTACACTGATTGAGCTAGCCCCAAAGTGAATTCGAGACTTGTGTTATGGGATACTAACTCAACGATTTTATGACAAATACATATAGATGAACACCCAAGAACCAGAACAAATTTAAAAAGGCTATTTTCCGAATTGCCCTGACGGGGGATCGAACCCGAAACCTCTGGGTGGCGGACTAGCATGGTGACCACTACTCCACGGAGGTCGCCCGAAATTGCGCGTGAATTTCCGTGAATATGCGCGCATTCGTGCGGCTTCACTTGAATTGTAAAGAATTTGACGCTTCGATGCAGTAAACTTTAATCCCAACTCAAAAAATGCCCAATGCGCCTTAATATGTTTTCACTTCAAAAAATTAAGGAAAAATGAAGATAATTGATTTGTCGTAGATTTTATAACAATGCAAAATGAACAATGTCCACGCCACGCGGCGACATCGCGTCATTGTACTCGTAATGAAAGTTAAGTTTAGATTCACTTCCGTATATTCTTCTATTTTGTGCTGAAAGCATCATGATTTTGCCACTATGAAGTTTTTATGAGCTCAAAGGTACGAGTTTATGTGTATTTGTATAGTAAACGAGAGTGTAAAAGAAAAGGTCAAATAATGGCAAATGGGACTGAGTAGGAAACATTATATGGCCCAAGTATGGCCAGACATTAATTAATACATTTTTAAGTATTCATTACTTAGTAATATCAATATATGATTATTATGCTGGTTTTCGAAACATAGTGAAACCTTTCTCGGAAGCCAAAGTCTTCATATATACTGTGCCATAGTTGTGTAAATAAAGTTTGACTGCCTCCGTGGTCCAGTGGTCAAGGCGTTCGCCTTGTGACCCGGAGGTCATGGGTTCGATTCCCACTCGGAAGCATACTTTGTGAAAAGTTGTTTCCAGTCTGGATAGGATATTGCAGGCTTGAATCACCTGATTATCTTACGACGATTACGTGTTTCGGAAGGCACGTAAAACTGTGGGTCCCGAACGCCACCTAGCGTTTGATCATCAAACTATCCAAGGATTGGTTCCTGGTTTGCTCTTTGGGTTGTGGAGGTCAGACGGCAGTCGCTCTGTGTAAAAACCAGCAACCTCGTCAAATCTCCTTGGTAAGATAGCGGACCCCGGGCTCTGAAGCGTTACTGCTGAGGATGCAACCGGGAATACGTGAGGATGGTGATGAGTTGTGTAAATAAAGTATTTGTTATTATTCTCTTTATTTTAATAATCTTAGATTAGTTTTTTTTTAAATAAAATATCGACATAAAATAAATGATAAAAATACACATTTTATATACAAAATATACACATTTTATAAAAAAAAATGGCAGCGGGGCTTTAAGGCCCAAGCTACGGGCGGTTAGGGCCGCAGAAAGAGAAACCTAGAATTATTCAGAAATAAAGACGAATTAGTGTATTTTCTTCCTTATTTTATCTGTAGTGTTGTGCAATTTATAATTGCTTTAATATTATAGTGGCGAGCTTGCGGAGTCGAGAATCTGACTTGATGCGCAAAGTCTGTGTTACTAAGCCTGTTACGGGTTTCGTAACCAACGCCGCTACACTAATCTTTTTTATGTCGCTGTGCTTTTGCTTCTCTTCAGTTCTCTTTCTATTCTCCTGTTCCTTTCTTCTATCTGTGTTGTGCGTATTATTAAGCTGTGCAAAATAAATATAATTTAACCAGCCAGAGACTTATCATTCGGAGTACCCTACGACGCACAATACGACATTGGTGGTAAATCCATCTCACCAAACTGCGAGCGGAGCGGAGCAGTGCTGCTACGTTTTGAAATGCATTATTTGAATGGAAAAGATATCTATACTATAATAAAAGAGTAAAAAAAATGTGTCTGTACATTGAAAATTTTTCAAAAAAGAATATTTGGGGCGATGGAGATATGGTAATAGAGTAAGAAAATAAAAAAAAAATGTCTGTCTGTTTGTCTGTTTGTCTGTTTGTCTGTTTGTACACGCTAATCTCCGGAAATACTGGACGGATTTGAATGAAACTTTTTTTGTTATATAGCTGTGAAGCCTAGGCAACATATAGGCTATAATTGATTTTGGAAAATGGAACACATGATGCAGAACTATAATGGTCCAGCTAAACTATAAGAAATATTAAAATGCCGCCTTAGCAAAAGTTGTTAAGTCTGATGAGAACTTTTTGATGAGTTATAATACAACTGGCCAAGCGCGAGTCGGACGCGCGCGAAGGGTTCCGTACCATAATCTATGAAAAATCACGTTTGTAGTATGGGAGCCCCCCATCAATACTTATTTTATTCGATTTTTAGGATTCCATAGGGTAGGGTAGAAACGGGACCCTATTACTTAGACCGTCCGACTGTTTGTCTGTCTGTCTGTCACCAGGCTGTATCTCATGAACCATTATAGCTAGACAGTTGAAAATTTTATAGATGATGTTTTTTTTTGCCGCTGAACAAAAACATACTAAATGTATACTATAATAAAAGAGTAAAAAAAATGAGTCTGTACATTGAAATTTTATCAAAAAAAGAGTTGTTTCGTCCGAAGTAGAACTTATAAGTTCAGTATTTGCGGACCTTCAGAGCATAACACACCAGAAAATTCTTGGTTATGTGAACGCGCTATATTGACACCAAAAAATTAAAAATCAATTAATAAAGAACTTATGACGCAAATTATTGTTAACTAGCTTGTGCCCGCGGCTTCGCTCGCGTAGGGGTGTAATTTATCAAAATCCTTTCTTAGGGGATGCCTACGTCATAGTAGCTTTATGCGTGCAAAGTCTTAGCCCGATCGGTTTAAAATTGACAAAGTTTCATACAAACTTTCATCCCCTATTTTATCCCCTTGGGGGTAGAATTGATCAAAATTCTTTCTTAGCGGATGCCTACGTCATAACATCTACCTGCATGCCAAATTTCAGCCCGATCCGTCCAGTGGTTTGGGCTGTGCGTTGATAGATCACTATGTCAGTCAGTCAGTCACCTTTGAGTTATATATATTTAGATTTCTTGGATAGTGTTGTTGACGACGCCACCAATTATCCAGTTGAGTTTCTTAATTCACTTGCAGCAAATGGACTCACGGCTCACAAAATAAGTCTTAATGTCGGAGGGCCAATAATGCTGATGCGAAATTTGACTCCGCCGAAACTGTGTAACGGAACCCAACTTAATGTCTCAGCACTGTATGCCGAAGATCAGCGGCTGAATTTCAGCCAATGCATGCCTGCAATGTTATTTGCATTACTAGCAACACATAACGCCGAACTTCCGATGCTTTTGCCTGAATCGAACCCGTACCCGTACCCGTACCCGTACCCGTACTCGTACCCGTACCCGTACCCGTACCCGTACCCGTACCCGTACCCGTACTCGTACCCGTACCCGTACCCGTACCCGTACCCGTACCCGTACCCGTACCCGTACCCGTACCCGTACCCGTACCCGTACCCGTACCCGTATCCGTACCCGTACGCGTACCCGTACCCGTACCCGTACCCGTACCCGTACCCGTACCCGTACCCGTACCCGTACCCGTACCCGTACCCGTACCCGTACCCGTACCCGTACCCGTACCCGTACCCGTACCCGTACCCGTACCCGTACCCGTACCCGTACCCGTACCCGTACCCATACCCGTACCCGTACCCGTACCCGTATCGCCGCCGCCGCTTCCGCCGCCGCTGCCGCCGCCGCTGCCGCCGCTGCCGCCGCCGCCGCCGCCGACTCCTCTGCCGCCGCTGCCGACGCCTCTGCCACCGCCGACGCCGCCGCCGCCGCCACCGCCGCCACCGCTGCCGCTTCCGCTCCCGCTCCCGCTCCCGCTCCCGCTTCCGCTTCCGCTCCCGTTCCCGTTCCCGTTCCCTCTTCCACTTCCGTTCCCTCTTCCGCTCCCGTTTCCGTTCGCCGCGGACGCGCCAAAGACGGAAGATTAAATTCTCATATCGGCACATCACTACTGTCCGGCGTTTCCACCGAACTTCAGCAGCTGAACTTCAGCTTATTTAGTGTGTCATCCCCACCGAACTTTAGACACTAAACTTTAGCCACTAAACTTCGGCATAGTCTGCTGAGACACTTAAAGCTCACAGTAAGTGAGTGATGCCAGTGAAACTGTATTTATTCCGCGTATGCCACTCATCCCCAACAATTTTCCTTTTGAAAATACACAGTTCCATACGTTAACTTGCTTTGCTATGAAAATAAGTCACAGTTTTAGAGGCTTAAAGCTGCTGATGTCGATCTAAGGACTGGTTTTTCGCATGGCCTACTTATTGTGGCTTTCTCCAGGGTTAGTAACACTTCAGCTCTTTTCATATTGGCTCCCGAAGGAAAGAAGTAAAATAATATTGACTTTTAACTCCTAACACTGTTACAAGTACTTTCTCCCTCCGTCTCTCTCTCTCTCTCTCTCTCTCTCTCTCTCTCTCTCTCTCTCATTAGTTTTTATTTATATTTATACGCCGGAGTCATAAAGTCCACGCGAACGAAGTCGCGGGCATCAGCTAGTATCTAATAAAATTTTGTTTTCATCAAGCCCTAGATAACCTTTCAAAGTATTTTATGAACTGTTATTTACACGTGAAGCTTTTCTACGCACATTAGCCGAAAGTGGCCGTTTTTCGCAAATGTGCGAAGAGAAGCTTCACGTTCTCACTTTAAACTGTAAACAGTAGTTCATAAGAAAGTGCGTGTCTTGTGCTTGATCAAGAAAAAATACCGAATGACATTTCTTTTCCTTTCAAATAATTTATTTCAATTGGAGCACTGGACCTAGAAAAAAATCACGTATCCCAAGGCAAGTGTATCAAATGTAGGCCGCAGTACATAACCTCAATTTCAACTTAAACACGTTTTAGTAGCCAAATACCTTGTGAGGCGTAATGCGAAAAGTTTGGCCATACAACTGCCATAACGTTGCGAAGGAAAGCTATAGGTTAATAACCCAACTTTACTAATTTAATGTTAAACAACTATGTATGCTCTTTGGTTATCCAGCCAGTAATAACATGTGTTGGGTAATATCAATTAGATGTAAGTAATTTATCAGGTAAGCCTAGAGATCGGTTGAAATTCTGAGGTACGATTCAGACGATGTGTTAAGCTGTGTTGTACTCACACTAGCAATCGACATGACGTCACGCCATACGCAGTTGTCCTTGCCTTACCATTTGGTGTCCGAATTTCGCAATTATTTCTATGTTTTTTGTATGAAATTTTAATGGTATGTTAACATGTGTGTCTCTGCCAAATCAAAAAGGGCTTTGACTTTAAAAAAGACAAAATACCTATGAGGCCGAAAATAACTCGACCATAGACCACGGGCAAAATAACAAACCAGAAAGATAAATTCCTCATTGGAGCTATGGCATCATCTAAGATATTGACCCAAAATATCAAAAATACCGGAGTGAGTAAAAAAGTAGTATGTCCTCCTTTTAACACAAATTTGTTTGCCGGGCAAATTAAAAACCCCGACTTTCAAGCGTTCACTCCCATTACAATATAGTATGTAACAAAAACCAACACAAAATTGTTCGGCCGACCCGGCAATTTGTATGAAAATGTCGATTTTTTCTTCGAGTTTCAAGCATTGGTCCCATAGGAAAAGTAGTTCATATTGACGGTCTGAGTAGCTCCTACAAGGATCGGACAGGGTTTATGTTACATTTTATATTTGATTATTAAACCACTGAACCGATTTCCATCAAACATGCAAAGAACCATTAACCATTGAGTTCAAGTCAGCTTAAAACAAAAATGCATCAAAATCAGCACAGACAGACACACAGCTACAACAACAAACATATAACACCCCTCTTTTTCATCGGGGGTTCCAAATAGCTGCTTATAAAAATAGAAGATGATAAAAGTCTGATTGTTAGTATCCTATAATTCATTTATTTCACAGCTTAAGTACATCAGTTTGACAAAGGACGGGTAAATTCTTGGCAAATAATACCCTAGACTACGTAATCTTATTACTGGTTACATAAAGCCGGGGTGACAGTCTTAAGTCTAACATCGATACCTTTTAGCACTATTCTATGCTACTATATTTTTCTGTTGCTCAGAACCGTCTTTTGTAAGAGCTAGAGAGTGCGACGAAACGCTATAGCACCGTGCTATATAGCGTTCCGTCGCACTCTCTAGCTCTGGAATATGACGGCTCTGAGCGACAGTAAGCAGCATAGAAAAGTGCTGTTTCATGCTGACGAGCAGGGACATGAATACCGATATTTTGTATCGATATATCGATACCCGATACCAGTATTTAATCGATATAAAGATACAAGATATCGATATATCAATTCATGATACCGGTATTTATCGATATTAGTATCGATACATCGATAAATAATGATATCGGGTATCGATATATCGATAAAAAATATCGGTATTCCTGTCCCTGCTGACGAGTGAGACCAACACTTAAAATTTAAATTATTTGACTAAATACACATTTATTAAATAGGTTAATTTAATGATATAAATAATAAATTTAATCATACAATTAATCAAGTGTTACGTACAGCACGAAAACCTGCCAAGTTCAAATCTTGGGACTGGCAAATGTTTACCAGTTAATCATGCTGTTGATGAAGATGATTATGATCGATTTTAAAGTGCATCTGCTGCTGCAGCCGAACAATTAGCCGATAGAAACTAGGCGCCATCTATTGAAAGTAATTTATAACAACAGAAGCCTAATTTTTCAGGTAAGCAGTATTTAATAATAAGCTATACAGTATGGTTTATGTATACAAAACAAAATTTGAACCCCTCCCCCCTCCCCTTCCCCCTCTCCTCCTCTCCCCCCTCCTCATCGTATTCTCATTGTATCACTGGTTCATAAATATTTTTATAAAAAATTTGATATTCGATTGAGCCAACTCACGCTTGACCGATTTCTTAAGTTTCTTAAATTTTGGTAATCTACATATAAAACATGACCTGCGTGCAAAATTTCATAACGCTAGGACAATTGAAAGTGGCCTAGAGGTTTTGATTACCGGTCAGTGAGTCAGTCAGTCAGTGCCAAAATTAGCTATTTTCACAGGATCACTTTTCAGGATCTACTAAAGCTATATCTATGAAATTTGGCATAATGCTTTAGTACTAGTATATATTTGCATAGATATTGCAATTGCAATTTTATCTCTGTACTTGCAATAGGCACTGAGCTACAGGGGGTCAAAAGTGGGTTGAAACGGTTCGTGTAAATAGTGCACGGCAAGCGTGCACTATTTACACAACAGCGGCCTGTTGCTGGAACTTGGCCTGCGCACTACCGTGCGCTTAGATTAGTTTCGGTGAATATTTACATAGTTGCTTATTTATTACACTATTTCCTCACATTTATCGAGAAAAGCCAACATACCTTGGCAGAAATGGGATTGCCGGACTTGTAAATATTATTAAAGCCTCGCTGATGCTTGGCCTTGATGAAAACTCTACTCGTCCAGCAATCCCTTACTTCCCGGCCTCTGTAGTAATGTAATGTACCAAAGTATTACATCTTTATCCCTGATAAGGCAAACAGACAATCTTGGATCTTCCGCCAATCAGACAGAACCCAGGTCCGCAATACTCTTACGGCTATAAACTTAGCTATAAGTAAATGATACGACGTCAATAACTATTATGAAATCAAAAGAAAAATTTGCAATTATTTACCAAATCATAAAACTATCCAATGATAAATAGATGATTTTGACTTTAATGAGCCATTCATATTTTTCCAGTCATCATGCTTATTAATAGTCTATTAGCAGGTTGTTAGTTCGTACAAAAAGGGCACTAGATCTGATCCGTTAGTAAAAATATAAAATATATTGAAGTACTAGCCTTGCAATGAAATATTACATCTCTCACACATACATTAGTCAATTTAATATTTGTCCGTATATAAAAAGACATTCGGTACGCAAAAACAAATTCGTTCGTAGTACGTGATCCGAATTCGGCAAATGAAGCGAAACGACACTTGAGGAAGCTTACTAGTTTATTTACAAAATGTTATGCGTGTTCAGAATGTAAAAACGGATGATTAATAATGACGTTCGAGAAATCTTACAATTTATGAGTACTTTTTATGGTTTGAGTTTGATTGCTGTTTTTCTTTTGACTTATTTTCAAGGATTTTCTAAAAAAAAAACAAAAGAAAAACACTCACTTGACAAACTGCAACTGTAGCTTTTTACACAGTCATTATAACTGTGTAGAAAATCCGCAAAGTAACAGTACAAAACATTGTATCTCTTTTGTTATATAAATTTCTTCAAACCTAACCTTTTTGGGTGGTAACTTCAGCTGTACTAGTTAAAGTACACTTTAAAGTTGAGTGGTAGGTGGCAGCGGCAGATGCACGTGTCGCGCAGCACATGCCGTAGAAGCAGGCAGCACTAGTAGTTACTATGATTTCGTGTGATATTGTTTTAGAATTACGTGACTCGCGGCACGGCAAATGCCGCGAACTGAGCTTATCGACTTGCACGTGCTGCACGGCGGCAAAGCTAATCGAGCTGCACGTACCGTGCGGCATGTGCAAATGCCGCTGTCACTTGCCAATCAACTTCAAAACCTTTACATGTTACCACAGCGCACATCTTTGTAACGGGATGACCGGGTGTCAGTAGCATCTACAGGTCTAGAGCGTAGCTAGATTTTCAACAGCACCTATACTATTCACGGGCTAAAAACAGCACGAACTGCCGGCATTTAGTTACGTAATGCAGTTAAATATGTGTCAAACTCTCTTCTCTTCAATGTGATATGCAAATAAATTAAGGCCAAACAAAATAAAAATTCAAATTTGTTTAAATAAATCAATAAAATAAATAAATATATAGGGACAAATAACACCGATTGAGCTAGCCCCAAAGTAAGTTCGATACTTGTGTTATGGGATACTAACTCAACGATACTATGTTTTATAACAAATGCATATATAGATAAAGATCCAAGACCCACGACAATTTCAAAAAGGCTATTTTATTACAATATATTGGTTTAGGCATTTGTCCTCAATCTCACCTGATGGTAAGCGACGATGAAGACTAGGATGAATCATACCTATCCAAAAGAGACCCATTCAATCTACTTTTGAATGTCCCGGGACTGTACTTCTCTGGGAATATAGACGCAGGCAGTTCATTCCACACCTTAGCTACTCGAACCAAAAAGTAATTGTTGAAGCGTTTAGTTCGAGACTTAGGTATTTCAACGACAAAGGGGTGAAACCCCTGTCCGCGTTTTTTCCAACTTGCCCTGATCGGGGATCGAACTTGGGACCCTTGGATGGCGGACTCGCATTGTGACCTCTACGCCACGGAGGTCATCAAATTTTAAGAGGTTTTTTAAGTAAATACACTCGTATTAAATTGTCCTTTCTGCATTACTATGTAGCAATGAGTCATAATTTTGCTCACCACTTCCCTATTTGGGGTCGGCTCTCTATGTCTACTGTTTCCACTTCTTTCTGTCATTCACCATATTTGCACTAGCCCTCGTTCCTTCATATCTATCCTGACACATTGTTACAACGTCTTTTTCAGTCTTCCTATCCCTCTGCAGGCCTCTACCTCCAAATGGATCATCCTCTTAGCCAGATGTTCGGCATCCCTCCTCATGATGTGTCCATACCAGACGATGACTTTTCAACTTGTCCACTATTGGAGCAACTTTTAAACTTCCTCTTATATATATGTTTTAGATCTTATCTATTTTCGTTACATCGCACATCCTCCTTAAGACGAAGTGGTAGCTAAAGTGGCGCCCTCATTTGAAATAAATTGTTTAAAACTAAATATGGTGATAATTAAAAATTTGATTTGTATAAATGTCTAGAAAGACCTTTAAACTATTTTATAAATAACCTTTGAAAGTAATATTGGTAGTCTGTCTTGTTTTAAAACTGTTTATCGCCAAAAGTGGCCACTTTTGGCGATAAACAGTTTTAAAACAAGACGGACTATTAGTAATAATTTCAAAGGTTATTCATAAAATAGTTATACAAATCAAATTTTTAATTATCACCATATTAATTTTAAACAATTTATTTCAAATGAGGGCGCCACTTTAGCTACCACTTCGTCTTAACATTCTCATCTCCGCCATATGCATTCTATGATCCTCTTTCTTTTTGGTCGCCCAACATTCCGCCCCACACAGCAGAGCAGGTTTTATTACGGTCTTATAGATCTTTATATTATCACTCTAATTTTCTAAAATAAATAAGGCGTTAAAAATATATGGGATGTCGATTCATATCTTTTAAATCTATATTTTTACAAGGTACAGCGTCTAAAGTTAGCAAACGTCCTATTCTTATTGTAATCACATTGTATATGTGTGTATCCTCTATGCTATTTTTGTACCAACGTTTGCAATAAACGCCGTCCGAATTCATATCACGCACACCAAGATCATGCAGAACTGTCAAATTACAACAGTATTAAGAGGGCAACAGCCGTCGTTCCTGACTCGATATTAAAAGTCCCCACTCAAGTGTGGTCGGGTCTTATTGCGTGGTCACGTCAGCTGTCCTTGTGACCCTCGTTAGATCCCTACCTTTCGTTCTTGGGGATCAACAAGTGGCGTAATTTGATATAGTAATTTCGAGATCGCTGCTCAGGATTTTTATGGTACATTAACTCGGATGCTTAATTGCTTAGGGCCTATACACAAAACTGCGAATCGGCGCGATGCGAATTTGCAACGCAGGAAACTGTGACGCAAATTGCTGCGATGCAATTTCGTGCGGCAAGGCGTCTCCCTTCCTCGGTTTGGGAAAGATCGTGAGAATCAATTTGCAAGTTCTTACGATGCGTCGTGCGAGTTCGTAGAGTTTTACGAAGCGACTTCGCATCGCAGTTTTGTGAACAAGCCCTTAATGGTAGCACGACGTCATATTTCGGATCAGCAAAAGGTAAATTTTAATTAAAAGATTCTTGTTACTGTAAATAAATAAATATAATGTGTAACGAAAATGAGGTATCAACCTGAAAGGGAGTAAACATACTAATCAATGTTAACAACTTTTACTAATAAATCTTCACTTTCATAAAAAATTAAATACTCACCGTGCCAAAATGTATGAAGCTGCAATTATTTTTACAATTTCAGGGATGGTCCCATAGAAAAAGTTGTTCACATTGATTAGTATGTTTACTCTCCCTTTCAAGTTGATACCTCATTTTTATGACTCGTTGTATATAGCAGTAAATTACACTGATTGAGCTCCAAAGTAAGTTAAAATTTGTGTTATGGGATACCAACTCGACGATACTTTATCCAACAATAACTGTTATTCATAATAACAGCTTAAAGTAAATATACAGGCCTGACTGGATCATGAACATTTATATTTTACTGGTATTTTGAATCTATAAATATAAATAAATTTACTTAAGGTTACTCTAAATTCACGATAAAATAACGTGAAGGATTTTTAAGGTAACATAGTCAAACAAAAAATTTGATATATTTTTTTCCATACATTTATAAAGTGCCTTTTAATTTCTTCTTATTTTGATATACGTTCATTAGGAAAAGTTATTTAAAATAATTGAGTAAATCACTTTTTAAAATATTTGTAGGTACCTTCTATATTCATGTATTCCAGCATTGGGATGATATAGAATGGTATAAATAAATATTTATATTGTGTTTAGGCCAATAAATGATGTATAATAAATATCTAGATTTCATATGGGTATCGATAAAATACTCTATGCCTAGTTTCAATTATTTGCGAATATATTACTAACATCAATTCTCATAACATTGTTTACAACACAAATATAAGTCATTTGAATTCACCATCAATAAACTGACAAAATTTTTCGTTCCTGGCAACAATAACATTTTTATTTTTGTACAAGTAAATGCTTATTTGTAGAATTTCTCAAGCAAATGTTATGATATGAATAAATGTGTGATAAATACTTAACGTTTTTGTTTTGTTCACGTTTGAAAATATAAGTGTATTTTTTTAAATAAATATATAGGGACAAATAACACTGATTGAGCTAGCCCCAAAGTAAGTTCGAGACTTGTATTATGGGATACTAACTCAACGATACTATATTTTATAACAAATACATAAATAGATAAACAGCCAAGAATTAGGACAATTTGAAAAAGGCCATTTTCCAACTGGCCCTGACCGGGGATCGAACCCGGGACTTCTGGGTGGCAGACTAGCATGGTGACTGGTGACTTAGCCACGAAGGTCGTCAAAATTTTTTTTATTTTCTCATATTCAAAAAAGTTTTTTTATTTTTTATAAGCGAGGTCAGTTTATAAAAAGTGAGTTTCATTATTTGTTGAATATTGACATCAATATATATTTCTTTTTATTTAGGTAGGTTTACATTTATTTTAGCAAAATAAAAGAGTTTACGTAAAATAGTATATAAAATATATTTATATAGTTTATAATTATAGCATTAAATAGTACAAAAAACTCTTCTTTATACGATGTAGATGGCTCTAGCAAAACGTTCAAATAAAATACGTGAAGTACAGATCTGTAAGACATGCCAAACAGAAATTTCGTAAATGGTGCGTGAGATGTACATACCTGAATAGGCAACCGTATTCATATACTTCGAAATAAGTCGATGTCCTTTTTACCAATTGCAAAGATCGATGTGAAAACTGACAGTAATATTGATGATCTGGCTCAAAAAGACCGATAACAATAATTAGATTCAACAATACATTTAAGGGGATACCTAAATTTTTCGGGGTCCAGTGCTGGACCCCAGAAAATTCAGGTAGCCCCATAACATGAAGGAAAAATAAGTGGTTTAGGCACAAGGGCAGAAGTTTGATCCACATTCTACGCGGCTTATGGTTTTGTAAGTTAGTTTTGCTGAAAAATCAATAGTTTTACAAGCGATTGTTTCAATCAAAAAATGGCAAATATTCGACAGGCCTATCAGTATAAAGTAATGTGGTAGAGCTACGCTACCGGCAAAACTCTGTTTTGCTGATAGCATGAATAGTAATTGGCCGGCTCATCCGGGGAAGTACCACATTCTCACAAAAATCTATGTCTGAGTAGTAGCGTCACCGCTTCTATGCTTCGTTCGGCGAGTGAGAGAGCCGGAGCCCCCCCTCGCTCCCCTCCCCCTACATCTTCCTAAAAGACCGGCAACGCTTCTGTTACACCCCTGGGGTCGCATTTTTGAAATCACTTGTCACATCACGAATGGTTCACGCGTGCGTTTCCAAACGGGCGCATTTTTGAAATGATAGTTTGCTAAGGATTTGCAACGAGTGGTCTCGACCACTCGTAATTTTGACATTCGTGGCGCACATATGTCAAAAAAACCTTTCATAGAGAATCCGTTCTGTTTCGTGCTGCTTTTTTATAAGTGGTGAAATTCTTAGAAAACCATAGACAAATTTTCGATGTTTTCTGCGTAAAACAATATTGTATTTCGCTGACACGACGGTTTCAAAAATTCGGCCAAATGGTTTTTTACGCGAGCGGTGAGTTTGAAAACTACACGTTTAGTGTTTCGGTGAGTCCTTAAATGAAAAATAGTACTCCTGGTGTTGCAGTTGTCCATAGGCAGCGGTGATCACTTACCATCAGGTGACAAGTTTGTTCGTTTGCCGCCCTAAAACATTAAAAGAAAAGTAGGATCGATACTATTGATAGCTGTCTTAGGGCAAAATTATTTTGATAATCAACAATACTATCGATGGTATCAATCGATGATGACGAACAACTATCGTAACTGTCGATCGTTTGTTCGTCGTCCGGATCGATACTATCGAAAGGTCTATCGATTTTATGGTAAGTTTTCGTTACCAACCGATAGTATCGGTACTGTCGATAGACTATCGAGAGAATCGGTTTTATTGAAAAGTCCGACTGCACACTGTAATTAGTTAACTAGTGTGTAAAATGGAGAGAACTATGTCAAAGATAATATAATTACTAACGTAACAGATACTCAACTTCATTGAAACTAATGGAGGGAGGGTAAGTAGGCAAAATTAGTACCAGCTGCTCTCACAGAGATGGCAGCACACACGACTAGCAAAAAAGTGACAAAGAAAGTGTTGAATATGTTTTAAAATTATTTATTGCTTTTCATATGTCACATTTAATTATTAGAGAACTACTTTTTAAAATAATAGTGATAAAAGATTTTAATGTTTTAATTAAACCTATAGCACCATTTAGTAAAGAGAAAAGACAAATAATTCTGTTTATAAAGTCATGGGTACTCATGACCCTGAAAACCGCACCATTATAAAAATGGAGAGCTTTACATTACACACAACAATGGCGATTTATTTGGCAGAAATATTTTTTGCCAAAACATCGTCAATGTGTTTGTCTCTTTCCATACATTTACACCGACAAGTGAAGAGCATGTGTATATCCCAGTTATTTGGATAGTGTTCTACTATGAAATCTACCTCCACAAGTTTATTTGCTAGGCAAATTTAAAAATCCCCGACTTTCAAGGGTACACCCGTAATTACTTTTGAACCGTTGAACTGTTGAACCGATTTTCACCAAACAGTTTAGAACCATCTCGATTAAGTCAGCTTTCAAACCAAAATAAACAACATCAAAATCTGCCCATTCGTTTACACGCTATATGATGTTACAAAAAGACACGTAGACACGTCAAACTTATAACACTCTAAACTAAAACTAGTCAAATGATAATTAGTTTGTATGATAATGTAATTAAATCACTTAGCGGTTATGGCTCGTTTACAAATAACTATGCAGTTTTAGCAGTACAATAGCTGCAAATGGATAATAACCTCAATTTATTAGCGGTACATTTCGACAACATCGTGTTTTATGTTTATTTGTTATCTATTTAATTAATTTGTTAACTAGTTGGCTATTATTTTAAAAGATATTAGATATCTAATATTAAAGACTGGCAGGCAAAAGCACAATATAGAAAGTAATAGAGAACCGAGATGTAGGCCTTTGCCCAACAATGGGATCTAGCGGGCTCTAAATGTTTTTCAATTATAAAGCCTTATTTATTCCTTAATAAAATTAATTTCTACACACATTACAACACAATTTCATCATATTGTGTAAGAAATGATGTAATAATATTATTACATTATTTCTTACACTTTATTTCAAGTTTCAATTTCAATTTCTGTTTGATATATGTATATAATATAGAAATTAATTTTATACAAAGTACATATATTGTGTATCGTTTTTCATTGTTTGTACGGAACCTTTTTAAAAAAACTCCACTGTCCGTTCGTCCATCCCTTTGTCTGTCTGTCACCAGGCTGTATCTTATGCTAAAATTTTCACAAATGATGTTTTTGTGTTGCCGCTATATCAACAGAAATTAAACACAGAATAGAATAAATGTTTAAGCGGGGATCCGATACAACAAACGTGATTTTTATAAATAATGGTACGGAACCCTACGTGCGCGCGTCCGACTCGCACTTTTCCGGCTATTTTATTAATATACCATTCGCCAGATAAAATTTTGACTACAAATAATTAATGGTGTTAAACGAGTTTCAACTGCAAATTGCGTACTGTTTTGTACACTAGTGTCACACTTTTCAGATAGCTTGACGGCTGTCATACAATTGTTTATTAAGTTTTAAGGGTCTACCTGAATTTTTCTGTGTGTAGCTTTTTATAGTATTATTGCGAAAAATGGCCACTTTTAGCAAAAATGCTATAAAAAGCTTCACGTTCTCACTTTAAAATATAAACAGTAGTTCATAAAATAGTTTGAAGGGTTATCTAGAGTTATATCAAAGCCAAATTTTGAATAATATCTCCATTTCTTTTCAAATTATTTATTTCAAATGGGGGCAGCACTGGACCTCGAAAAATTCAGGTAGCCCCTTAAGATGCCTTTGGACATTTTTTTCTGATTATTCCTCTCAGTATCCTCCATCCAACACACACAAAACTTGTTTAACATAACAACGTTGTGCGTTTACCGAATATTGGTGCACCAGCTGCTCCTTGTCCAAATTGTAATAAAGTTGTTTGCACGCTATCATATTATTTTTATGTTTTACTACGGTTAGTAAGCCTTCTGATAAGAAATAGTATGCTCGCGACATCTGTCGCCGACTGTCGCAAACGGTCGCGTGATACATGTCGAACTATCAAAAACTGCCGCGCGACCGTCGGCGGCAGAATTCTATCTACGTAAATCGAGCCTATTTTGAAAATAAATGGAGTCAGTATCTACAAAATAAAATTTTCTTTAACAAAATATCCTAGCGCTTGGTCTACATATTTTGTCATATTTAAACAATAATATTACTAATTGTAATACATTATTACCAACAGGTTTAGTTACTAGACGCAATTACTTTCTTATGAAACATTGTTTTGTTCTGTTTCTAGTGATCTACGCTAAAACGGCAGAACAGATTGAAATGTTTTGCATGTACCTAGACGGTTTATTACCTGGATAGCAATATTGTGTATGTTTTGAAATAAACGGTCGGACTCAAGTAAAGTTTATTTGTCGAATTAGTGTGCACGCCGTCGGCAAAAGTCGATGCCTTTTAAAATACATTGACTGAATGGACTATACATGAGTGGCAACCAGAAGTGACGGCAAGAGACTGAGGAATTTCCGAAGAGAAAAAAAAATGTTACGTGCCTACCAATTTATAGGCTAGTCAAATCTGACACTAGTGTTGCATACAAAAAACTATGCCGGACGTTTTCAGTGTGTTCTCAGCTTTACTAGTAACAGTAACCCATCAAGAACTTCTCTCGAAAAATTTTGCAACTCATCATTTTATATGGGAAAGTGAATATTGCGGTCAAAAGTTTTCGATGGCTGGCACACGCGTCTGTTGACTTTCAGTTGTTTTATCATTTTTGTTCAACAGTTGTTTGATAGTTTATTTTTGGACTAATGGATTTAATTCCGGTTTTGTTTAACATTTTTAACTTGCGACAAAAAACGGGAGTGTTATAAGTTTTACATGTCTGTTTGTCTGACTGTCTGTGTATCTGTGTTTCTGTCTGTAGCATCGTATCAAGTGTTTTAAGAATATTTTTTTCAGTCAGTACAATCAATAATTTTGTTATTTGTCCCTATATATTTATTTATTTAATAAACTAAAGTAATATATACCTACTTACAAAATTACTGTCGCAAAATTATACTTTTCAATGTTTATTTTATAGATATACACGTCATTTTTTGCTATTCATGTCGCGATCATATCTTCGATTGGGTTTTACAATCAGCGCGGGAAGAAAAGCAGCTGTTTAGGTTTACCTATATTTTTAGTTTTTATTTTCTCCCAGACCAGCATAACAGTTTAAGATTTAATAGGAAACCCCTTTATCTAGTTCAGTTTGGGGGCAAGTGATGGGGCAGTTTTGATAATTTGAATCGAATAAAAAGGAAGTTGATCCACTCACTTTTTTATTTAATTCGATTTTAGTTTTTTTGCTAAATTAAACATATTTTTCTCACATTATATTTAGTCAAACTTCGTGGCCTGCTTGTGAAATTCCAATTTAAAAATTAATAGTAGATTGTGCTACAAGGGGCTAAGGTAATATTTTGAAGGCGAGGGCGCTACTTTGAATCCAGATCGAAACGAAGGATTCCGCAGTTGAATTACAAGCGGAGCGAGTGATTCTACGGTGGAATCCTGAGTGTAGCGAGGGATTCATGTATATCGCCCGAGATAAAAATATTACCGTACCCGAGTAGCACACTCGACTTTTCATCTCCACCTATGAGAAAAACTAGCACATACAAAACAGAATATAAAGAACAGTAGAACACCTACATTACCTAACAGACTTCATCCGACAATTTAATACTAATCTTTGTTTGGTGTCTTTTTCATCTATACTATAATAAAAGAGTAAAAAAAATGTGTCTGTACATTGAAAATTTTTCAAAAAAAAATATTTGTGGCGATGGAGATATAGTAATAGAGTAAGAAAATAAAAAAAAATGTCTGTCTGTTTGTCTGTTTGTCTGTTTGTCTGTTTGTACACGCTAATCTCCGGAAATACTGGACGGATTCGAATGAAACTTTTTTTGTTATATAGCTGTGAAGCCTGGGCAACATATAGGCTATAATTGATTTTGGAAAATGGAACACATGATGCAGAACTATAATGGTCCAGCTAAACTATAAGAAATAATAAAATGCCGCCTTAGCAAAAGTTGTTAAGTCTGATGAGAACTTTTTGTTGAGTTATAATACAACTGGCCAAGCGCGAGTTGGACGCGCGCGAAGGGTTCCGTACCATAATCTATGAAAAATCACGTTTGTAGTATGAGAGCCAGCTACCCAAATAGGTAGAAACGGGACCCTATTACTTAGACCGTCCGACTGTTAGTCTGTCTGTCTGTCTGTCACCAGGCTGTATCTCAGGAACCATTATAGCTAGACAGTTAAAAATTTTACAGATGATGTTTTTTTGTTGTCGTTGAACAAAAACATACTAAATCTATACTACAAATAAAAGAGTAAAAAAATGTGACTGTACATTGAAAATTTTTCCAAAAAAAAGTTGTTTCGTCCGAAGAAGAACTTATAAGTTCAGAATTTGCGGACCTTCAGAGCATAACACACCAGAAAAATTCTTGGATATGTGAACGCGCCATATTGACACCAAAAAATTAAAAATCTATTATTATAGAACTTATGACGCAAATTATTGTTAATTTCTTGGATAGAGTTGTTGACGACACCACCAATTATCCAGTTGAGTTTCTTAATTCACTTGCAGCAAATGGACTCTCGGTTCACAAAATAAGTCTTAATGTCGGAGGGCCAATAATGCGAATGCGCAATTTGACTCCGCCGAAACTGTGTAACGGAACCCAACTTAGTGTCTCAGCACTGTATGCCGAAGTTCAGCGGCTGAATTGCAGCCAATGCATGCCTGCAATGTTATTTGCATTACTAGCAACACATAATGCCGAACTTCCGATGCTTTTGCCTGAATCGGACCCGTACCCGTACCCGTACCCGTACCCGTACCCGTACCCGTACCCGTACCCGTACCCGTACCCGTACCCGTACCCGTACCCGTACCCGTACCCGTACCCGTACCCGTACCCGTACCCGTACCCGTACCCGTACCCGTACCCGTACCCGTACCCGTACCCGTACCCGTACCCGTACCCGTACCCGTACCCGTACCCGTACCCGTACCCGTACCCGTACCCGTACCCGTACCCGTACCCGTACCCGTACCCGTACCCGTACCCGTACCCGTACCCGTACCCGTACCCGTACCCGTACCCGTACCCGTACCCGTACCCGTACCCGTACCCGTACCCGTACCCGTACCCGTACCCGTACCCGTACCCGTACCTGTATCCGTACCTGTACCTGTACCCGTACTCCCTCTTCCGCTCCCGCCGCCGCTCCCGCCGCTGCCGCCGCTGCCGCCGCCGCCGCCGCTCCCGCCACCGCCGCCGCCGCTCCCGCCGCCGCTCCCACCACCGCCGCCGCCGCCGCTCCCGCCGCCGCCGCCACTGCCGCCGCTGCTCCCACTCTCGCCGCCGCCGCCGCCGCCGCCGCTCCCACCACCGCCGCCGCCGCCGCTCTCGCCGCCGCCGCCACTGCCGCCGCTGCTCCCACTCTCGCCGCCGCCGCTACCGCCGCTGCCACCGCCGGCGCCACTGCCGCTGCCGCTTCCGCCGCCACCGCCGCTACCGCCGCCGCTGCCGTTTCTGATCCCGCTCCCGCTTCCGCTCCCGTTCCCTCTTCCACGTACCCGTTCCCGTACCCGTTCCGCTCTCGCTCCCACTCCTGCTCCCGCTCCCGCTCCCGCTCCCACTCCCGCTCCTGCCGCAGCCGCCGCCAACGCCACCGCTGCTGCTGCCGCCGGTCCCGCCGCCGCCACCGCTGCCTCCGCTCCCGCCGCCGCCTTCACCGCCGCTGCCGCCGCCGCCGCCGCCACTGCCGCCGCCACTGCCGTCACGGCTCCCGCTCTCGCCGCCACCGCCACCACCGCTGCCGCCGCCGCCGCCACTGCCGCCGCCGCTTCCGCCGCCGCCGACGCCTCCGTCGCCGCCGCCGCCTCCGACGCCTCCGCCGCCGCCGCCGCCGCCGCCGCCGACGCCTCCGCCGCCGCTGCCACTTCCGCTCCCGCTCCCGCTCCCGCTTCCGCTTCCGCTTCCGTTCCCTTTTCCACTTCCGTTCCCTCTTCCGCTCCCGTGTCCGTTCGCCGCAGACGCGCCAAAGACGGAAGATTAAATTCTCATATCGGCACATCACTACAGTCCGGCGTTTACACCGAACTTCAGCGGCTGAACTTCAGCTTATTTAGTGTGTCATCCCCACCGAACTTTAGACACTGAACTTTAGCCGCTAAACTTCGGCATAGTCTGCTGAGACACTTAAAGTTTACTGTGAGTGGTGCCAGTGAAACTGTATTTATTCCGCGTATAACAATTTTCCTTTTGAAAATACACAGTTTTACAAATACACAGTGTTTACTTGCTTTCCTATGAAAATAAGTCACAGTTTTAGAGGCTTAAAGCTGCTGATGTCGATCTAAGGACTGCTTTTTCGCATGGCCAACTTAATGTGGCTTTCTCCAGGGTTAGTAACACTTCAGCTCTTTTCATATTGGCTCCCGAAGGAAAGAATTAAAATAATATTGACTTTTAACTCCTAACACTGTTACAAGTACTTTCTTATCTCTCTCTATCTTTCTCTCTCATTAGTTGTTATTTATATTAATACGCCGGAGTCATAAAGTCCACGCGAACGAAGTCACGGGCATCAGCTAGTATACAATAAATACTAAGAAATATTTTTTCGAAAACCACCAACTTAAGATAAAATTTTCACTCATAACTTTGTTTGTGTGGTCCTTCATATCTTTTTATTTTTATACGTTAACTTGATAACTATTCACTAGTGGCTTAAACTCACAAAAAGTATTCACATTTACATAAATAATTACATTTTAATACAAATAACCTAAAACTTCTATAATTACTTGAACCAAAGGGAAAAATTGCGCTTTTTAATTATACTTATTTCTTTTTCCGAAGCAAAGAACTTAAAATTTTTTACCTACATTCATCCATGTTGAAGACGATATGTATTCCAAATTTAAAAAATCACGAAGTCTGTGCCTTTTTTTTAATTTTAAAACAAAATTCTTCTTTTTTTTTTTGCTGGACTGCCAACATTATTTTTGATTCTACATAGATTAAACTCGCGTTCTGTTTTCAAATTGGTTTTAATCCCTAGAGATCTTCTTTTTCACGTTTTAGTCCCGAGAGAATAACCAGTAACTTTAGCTCCAAGTGTTTTGGGATGAAAACATCGTTTTTTGAGTAGTTGAGATGAAAAATTATTTTTCGACCTACCTAGTCAAAAGTCTTGTCGTGTCCATACTATTCAATAATTTTCGCCTTTCTATCCGATCAAATAGATTCAATGATTGAGTTATCCGAAGGGCACAAAAAAAAAACAATTTTAATGTAACTCTTTATAAGTAAATATGAATCGACTAATAATCTGAAGCAACATCACTATTTAAACGTAATTCTAAACTAAGCGGGGTCTATTTATTAGTCGCACTAAACTAAAATGCAAAACATATTACCGGCAGCGGAAGAACAAAACGCTCTTTTTGGCCCTGGCAAATGCGATTTAAAACACTAGGCGCAAAAAGACCTTTCAGTTTCGCTTTGACAACGCCCCGACGTTAGTCGCCTTTAGCCTTTGACTCAAACGGGGATATAGACATGTATTTTGCACTGCAATTTATGCAGACCTATTTGACAGCTCTTTTATAACGGCCAACCTTTCATTTTATTCGAAATACGGAGGGGTTTTTTGTTTTAATTACGTATGTACGGAACGCAAAACTGTTTCTTGATGTCACATCTTTGTTCTTTTTTATATAGCAGACAGCATTTTTGGTCTTATTGTTCTAAGCCGATAGAGTTTAAAGCCGCAACTCCCAAGGGACACTTTAAGCATAATGGTAAAAAAAGATTCAAAATAGTGATAGTGGCTGGTGGCATTGCCTATTAACTTGATTCGCATACTGTCTGAGCCATTCCTTCGCTCGGCGTTTACGATCTTCGTGAGAAGATAAATAAATGTAAGATTTTTCTTTTTCCCAGGTAGAAAATAAGAAAATTTTATTATATCTTTTAAATTTAGCAGTATTACAATACAATACCCTTTATTGCACAAAATAAATAAATACAGAACAAAATTATCTAGGAAATGCGCAAAAGGCGGCCTTATCGCTAAGCAATATCTTTCAGGTAACCTCGCTATATAAAACAGTAATGGGAAATTAGGTAGTGCGGGATCTACATACATATACATCTTAAACAAATACATACAACTTACACTAAAAAAAAAAATGATTTTAACAATACGAGATGAAGAGAAATGGAAACAAGGGAATAATAGAATAAAAATATATATGAAACATATTACCGCAATACAGTCTAATAATATGTTTCATATATAGATTTAATAAAAATATTGGATGAGTCCTATGCCTTTTACAATGGTAACAGACATCGACGTAGAGGAAGAAGATGAAGATGAATAGTGGTAAAAAAAATCTGAAATAAAGGCTTTTATTATTATTATTATATGTTGGTATGCTTTTCAGCCACGGATCCTTGGGGACCCGGTCCTTTGAGGTGTTCATGGGGCCAAAGCCAACACGAAGAGGCCTTTTAGTGCCGTTGTATATAAAAAGTGAGATGGCTACATCTGTGAAGGTCTATCCCTTTTAATGTACCATTGCGATGCACTAACGGACAGTCCTCCATAGCTACCAAACTATTGCAAGGGAGAGATTAACTTAGTTTGGGCTATGTGGATGGGATGTTAGTGGACCAGATTACTGGGTTATGGAGTGAGATGCCGACATCTACCTAAAAATCTCTTACAAAAATTTTAACCTGGTAGATGTTGACTTGTTTATTATTATGTTGGTACGCTTTTCAGCCACGAGTCCATGGGGACCCGGTCCTTTGAGGCGTTCATGGGGCCAAAGTCAACATGAAGAGGCCTTTTAGTACCTTTTTATCTAAAAAGTGAGATGGCTGCATCTATGGAGGTCTATCCCTTAATGTACCATTGAGATGCACTAACGGACAGTCCTCAACAGCTGCCGAACTATTGACAGAGAGGGATTTACTTGGTTTGGGCTTTATGGATGGGATGTTAGTGAACCGGATAACTGGGTTATGGAGTGAGATACGGACATCTACCCAAAAATCTCTCACAACAATTTTAGCCTGGTAGATGGTGACTCGCTGCTCGTTGGCTACACTGCCTGTGGGCACCCTAACTAGCCACGAAAATGCGGCCAGGGCGCAACGCAATGTGAGCAGCTGAGGGTGTCGAGAGGTGCGGCTCCGGTTTCACCATCTCGGGGCTTACCCCCGGGAGCGGGCTCCCCCGTTATTACGCCATTACGTGCAATACACTTCCACCCTGGAGCGTGTGTTCTGCTCTTGCTACTCCACTCTGGCTGGCCAGTTAAGGCAAGACAGAGGCGGGGGGTGTGTGTGTATGTGTGTGTGTAAGCACATGTGTGTATGGTCCCCCTGGAGGTAGGGTACGTGGTGTCACCACTCACCATCAGCTCGCCACAAGCTGCTCTGCGTTGACTGATTGCACTGGGAATCTAGTGGGCGATGGGGTCGTCACGTCCTTTTATTATTATTATAATTATATATCTCTTTTAGATTCACGGGTCTTTTTACCCCGGTCCTTTGAGAGGCTTGCGTGTGGATACAGATCCAACACGTAGAGGCCCTTTGGACAAGTTGATGTAATGAGGCGCTTTTGTCAAAACCCATTCCTGAATATACCTTATTATATTTATATACATTACTAGCTATGCCCCGCGGTGTTATCCGCAGAAAAAGTAGCCTATGTGTTAATCTTTAGTGTCAGCTACCTGCATACCAAAGTTTGCGCGTGAAGAAGTAACAAATATACACACTCACAAACTTTCGCCTTTATAATATTAGTGTGAATTTTTAAACATTAATAAAGAAACGATGTATGATTAGGTATTATTATTACACATTTAGCCAAAAACAAGGAGACATGGAAAACTCCATCGACAATATAGTTCTTAAATTAATTAATGATGATTACACTAGAATATTCGACGCCTAAATTTATATTTCAAATGAGCATTTGCCCTCGACAATAATTAAGTCAGAAGCAATATTTTATGTGATAATAAGCGGGTTTATTTTAAACAATCTTGAGCAAGGAAAATGGAATTTAATTACATAGGTAAGCAAACTTCTACTTTACGCCAGAGAGAATTTACGACATAGTAAAATATGCTTTGTGAATTGTTGAGATGGTATTGGTTTGAACTGGATGTTCTAAATAATAACAGCAAATACAGGCTAAGTAAAGCGACACCAGGCATGGTCTGCACTTGGATGGGTGACCACAAATGGCATAACATTTCATGAGCTCCTCCATGCTTCGGAAGGTACGTAAAAGCCTAAAAGCCGTATAAGTCGTCAAGCTATGTCAGATGCCTTTAGGCAGCCTAAAAAATCTGACACCAGTGTTGGCCACTTACACACGAAAAAAAAAATAGCAAATAGGAAATTTGAAATTTATTTACGATATATTTATCGTAATACCTTAAGATACCTAAGGCGTGGTCCGCATTTTGATTGGTAAACATTAGTCTCTAGCTACTCTGTGCTTCGGAAGATACGTTGAGTTGGAGCTTAGGATATAGTTCAATGTATGATAGATGCCTTTATTTTAGATGGCTTCAAAATTCCTGACGTCAAGAATGGCCTTGCACCCACGTGAGGAAATATTATTTAAATAATTGGCCAAGTGCGTATCGGGCCACACGCAGTGTAGGGTTCCGTAGTTACTAATGCCAACTTTGAATTCATGCCTTTAAAAACGTCAGAAAACTAATTTTTTTATTGAATTTGTATGAAATTTTCTTTTTCCGAGTACATTTTAAAAGTTGATTGCCTATTACTTTTTAATTTGTAAATCCTACTAAGCATTGATAGTTTTCCTTTAAACTTCGTTATATTTAATATATCTGTAAATTTCACGTGCCCTTATATAAATGTTTAGCAGATACAGGGGAGAGACTCTTGACTCTAACAAAAATTTTTAACTTTAAAACCAAATAATATTTCAGAAACGGATACCTAAATTGAAAAACAGTTGCCACAAACTCATATTATTTTTGAAAGACCTATTTAACGATATCCTACATGATTGGTTAGTCGAAAAAAAATTACGTTTCACTTTACTTGTATGGGAGCTACCCTATAAAAAATATTTTTCAATATTTTATTTTACCACTTTTTCCGCATAATTAATATACATACTCATGCCAAATCACAGCTTTCTAGTACTTATAGTCGCTGAGTGAAACCGCAGACGCACCGACAGACAGACATGGCGAAACTATAAGGGTTCCTTGTTTACTACGGAACCCTAAAAAAGAGGCGAATGTAAAAAGCTAGACTGCGTAATATTGTCTCAATGATATCATTAATTTTTTAGCTCTTTGTATTCCACTGCTGGGTAAAAGCCCCCTTCACTTAGTCCACTCAGTCCTGTCATGAGCTATTTTTTAAAAACCTATACTAAGACTCCTTTGTCCGTCTGTCTGTAAGTCACTGGTACCAGTATCTCATGAACCGTGATAGCTAGACAGTTGAAATTTTCACAAATAATGTATTTCGGTTGGCGCTATAACTTCAAATTTTAAAAACAGAATAAAAAAAAGAAATGCGGTGTCGTGGGACACCAGGTAGGAACGAAGTTCCTTCGGCTAATGTAGAATCGACACAATTTGCAAAAGAAAAATCGTGCTCAAAGGAAGAGAAAGGTATTATACACTACTCGCTTGTGTATACGACTGTCGCGCCTGCGCACGCCTCATTTAACGGTTTAATTTAACGAGGTCATCCTTACGGTTTTACTATCACATTTTTTTCAGTTCGGTCGCGCAGCAAAATCCCTATCTCCTCCAAGCCTGCCGTAAGGAACTTCGTTCCAATAAATATTTAAGGGGGCTTCCATACAGCAAACGTGATTGATTTGCCGTTTTTTGCATGATATTAATTACGGCAACAGGTAGACGCTTATCTATACTATAATAAAAGAGTAAAAAAAATGTGTCTGTACATTGAAAATTTTTCAAAAAAAATATTTGGGGCGATGGAGATATAGTAATAGAGTAAGAAAATAAAAAAAAATGTCTGTCTGTTTGTCTGTTTGTCTGTTTGTACACGCTAATCTCCGGAAATACTGGACGGATTCGAATGAAACTTTTTTTGTTATATAGCTGTGAAGCCTGGGCAACATATAGGCTATAATTGATTTTGGAAAATGGAACACATGATGCAGAACTATAATGGTCCAGCTAAACTATAAGAAATATTAAAATGCCGCCTTAGCAAAAGTTGTTAAGTCTGATGAGAACTTTTTGTTGAGTTATAATACAACGGGCCAAGCGCGAGTCGGACGCGCGCGAAGGGTTCCGTACCATAATCTATGAAAAATCACGTTTGTAGTATGGGAGCCCCCCATCAATACTTATTTTATTCGATTTTTAGGGTTCCATAGGGTAGGGTAGAAACGGGACCCTATTACTTAGACCGTCCGACTGTTTGTCTGTCTGTCTGTCACCAGGCTGTATCTCATGAACCATTATAGCTAGACAGTTGAAATTTTTATAGATGATGTTTTTTGTTGCCGCTGAACAAAACATACTAAATGTATACTATAATAAAAGAGTAAAAAAAATGTGTCTGTACATTGAAATTTTTTCAAAAAAAGAGTTGTTTCGTCCGAAGTAGAACTTATAAGTTCAGTATTTGCGGACCTTCAGAGCATAACACACCAGAAAATTCTTGGTTATGTGAACGCGCCATATTGACACCAAAAAAATAAAAATCAATTAATAAAGAACTTATGACGCAAATTATTGTTAACTAGCTTGTGCCCGCGGCTTCGCTCGCGTAGGGGTGTAATTTATCAAAATCCTTTCTTAGGGGATGCCTACGTCATAGTAGCTTTATGCATGCAAAGTCTCAGCCCGATCGGTTTAAAATTGACAAAGTTTCATACAAACTTTCATCCCCTATTTTATCCCCTTGGGGGTAGAATTGATCAAAATCCTTTCTTAGCGGATGCCTACGTCATAACATCTACCTGCATGCCAAATTTCAGCCCGATCCGTCCAGTGGTTTGGGCTGTGCGTTGATAGATCACTATGTCAGTCAGTCAGTCACCTTTGAGTTATATATATTTAGATATATATTTAGATTTCTTGGATAGTGTTGTTGACGACGCCACCAATTATCCAGTTAAGTTTCTTAATTCACTTGCAGCAAATGGACTCACGGCTCACAAAATAAGTCTTAATGTCGGAGGGGCAATAATGCTGATGCGAAATTTGACTCCGCCGAAACTGTGTCACGGAACCCAACTTAATGTCTCAGCACTGTATGCCGAAGTTCAGCGGCTGAATTTCAGCCAATGCATGCCTGCAATGTTATTTGCATTACTAGCAACACATAACGCCGAACTTCCGATGCTTTTGCCTGAATCGGACCCGTACCCGTACCCGTACCTGTACCCGCAACCGTAACCGTACCCGTACCCGTACCCGTACCCGTACCCGTACCCGTACCCGTACCCGTACCCGTACCCGTACCCGTACCCGTACCCATACCCATACCCGTACCCGTACCCGTACCCGTACCCGTACCCGTACCCGTACCCGTACCCGTACCCGTACCCGTACCCGTACCCGTACCCGTACCCGTACCCGTACCCATACCCGTACCCGTACCCGTTCCGCTCCCGCTCCCACTTCCGCTCCCACTCCTGCTCCCGCTCCCGCTCCCTCTCCCGCTCCCGCCGCCGCCGCCGCCGCCGACGCCGCCGCCACCGCTTCCGCCGACGCCGCCACCGCCGCTTCCGCCGCCGCTGCCGCCGCCGCCGCCGCCGCCGCCGCTGCCGACGCCTCCGCCACCGCCGACGTCGCCGCCGCCGCTGCTGCCGCCACCGCTGCCGCTTCCGCTCCCGCTCCCGCTTCCGCTTCCGCTCCCGTTCCCGTTCCCGTTCCCGTTTTCGTTCCCTCTTCCACTTCCGTTCCCTCTTCCGCTCCTGTTTCCGTTCGCCGCAGACGCGCCAAAAACGGAAGATTAAATTCTCATATCGGCACATCACTACTGTCCGGCGTTTCCACCGAACTTCAGCAGCTGAACTTCAGCTTATTTAGTGTGTCATCCCCACCGAACTTTAGACACTGAACTTTAGCCACTAAACTTCGGCATAGTCTGCTGAGACACTTAAAGCTCACAGTAAGTGAGTGATGCCAGTGAAACTGTATTTATTCCGCGTATGCCACTCATCCCCAACAATTTTTCTTTTGAAAATACACAGTTCCATATGTTAACTTGCTTTGCTATGAAAATAAGTCACAGTTTTAGAGGCTTAAAGCTGCTGATGTCGATCTAAGGACTGGTTTTTCGCATGGCCTACTTATTGTGGCTTTTTCCAGGGTAAGTAACACTTCAGCTCTTTTCATATTGGCTCCTGAAGGAAACAATTAAAATAATATTGACTTTTAACTCCTAACACTGTTACAAGTACTTTCTCCCTCTGTTTCTCTCTCTCTCTCTCTCTCTCTGTCATTACTTTTTATTTATATTTATACGCCGGAGTCATAAAGTCCACGCGAACGAAGTCGCGGGCATCAGCTAGTTATTAATAAAGCACGGGTTACTCACGTAAAGAGTCAGCTACTGGCCGACATGTTTCGACCTCATCCGGAGGTCTTCATCAGGGCGAATGTGACGCGCTCGTGCACAAAGCCGCTGCACGACACACTGACGCTTGTAATATTCACAGAATATTGAGTTGTTTTTTCACCTTAAAATTAAGTAATTAAATTAAAATAAAATAAGTATATAAGTAAGGCTCCCCTACAACAATCGTATATATTAATAAATTTATCCAGATCATTGCGTCATCGCGTTCTTGGCCGGGTCTACTGATAATGATAGCAGCAGACCCTGCAATGATATTTCTTTAAATATTTAATTATGATGTATAAATGAATATATATAATAATTAAATGTTTAAAAAAATACAATGTCAATTTTTCTGAAAAATAATAAATTGAGGTTCTAAATCATAATCTTTATATTACTGCAAAGTTTCCAACTATTGCGGAAATATAAAATTGTAAATCACGCGAACCGTTTCCGATTAAACCGGTCATTCTTTAAAAATCCAAGCCGAAGAGTTCAGCCTCAATCATTTATCATGCAAACGCAATATAAGAAGTGCAGAAGAATAACTTATGAGTTAACTCATACCGCAAGAACGAATATTTATTTAATCTTCATAAAACATCAAAATAAGAGTAGATACTAAAAGAAAAATTATTTAAGTCAAAACAGTTTTTAATTTACTTTTTAGTTTAATTGTAATATTATTATTTATTATAATTGTAGTTTAAATTAATAAATGTGTTTAAAGATAAACAAAAGAGAAAGTGGTAAAAAATTCAAAAGGAAAAACGAAAACATAAAACTGGATAATAAATTGCGTGGCAGTTGTACAGCTATGTCAGATGCCTTTAGGCAACTTGAAAAATTTGACACACCAAAAATAAACAATAAATAAAAAAAACAAAGATATGATACTAAAACTAAAATAATATCTGAATTAACAACAAAGACGCCTTGACTAATACCTAGTTTAAAGGTGCCATCTCGATTACTACATTTTGATCTGCCAAGCGACGCCCTATCACAATATTTATACCTACTCTTACTTGCTTAGTTTTTTGAACTTAATTTCGTGAAGCGGCTTGCGATGCGAGTTTTCATTACAAACGTGTTTAAATTACTTATTTATTTTTTACCTGAAAAATAGTATCAAATCGTTGCACATTAGACTCTGATATTCATTGTTATCTCATTTAGTCACTTCTTATGACACTTGCGGTAGAAGGAAAAAGTGGTGACAAAGGTCTGCCGTCACAACGCAATGGAACGTGGTACTAGTCTTCTTTATATATTTCAGTATCTGGTCTTCCACTGCTAAACGTATGCCTTTTAACTTTTGTGTTAAAGACCCTAAGCCGACCCAGGTTAGCCGTTACCGTTCAACATTTGGTAGCTGATTTATCGACGCCTTGTCTTCCTGGGTCAGAAGTAATAGAAACTCCCCTTGCTTGATTAACCAGTTTTTGTTCCATAGCCTCTTTATTTTGATACAAACGTTCGAACTCGCAATGATCGATGGTACAACCCCGACTTTGTGACGAATCTTCACCGCGAATTAACGATGATGAATGAATCGAATAGTCTATTGATTTCATTTTAACGCATTGTTTTCTTTCCCATCTGAAAAAACGTGATTTGTATACAGATGATACAGCAATGTATTTTGGTTTTGAGAAACCATGTTTTTCTTTAACTTCAAAATTTTTTTCTTTAGAGTCGAAAATGGCTAAAATTACCATGGTGCCTCCAATGTCGTTGGCCTCATTGAGTCTTTGTGCAGGGAGTAGGGAAGTTAGGACATGACATGAAGTGATCCATGGACTGAGTGACCCCACAGTCACCCAAGCTGTTGTTAGAGTAACCCCATCTAGCTCGGCTTTCACGGCATTTTCCAGTACTCTCATGTTGGAAATTTGTAAATTGTAGTCACCTACTAGCTAGGTAGCTAGTTACACTTTCAGCGCTAAGTGTATCATATTTAATACAACATGATTAATTTACTATTGTGTCTGGCTGAATTGTCTGACGGTGAAAGGGTAAAAGCAATTGCGAGAAATTTTACATTTGCATCAAAATCTAATATACTGATGTCCTTAAGCTAAATTAAGTTAAAAAAATAAGAAAAGCGGCCAATGGTACTCAATGACAGAATGAGACTAACCCAAAGTTTTGCTAAATTACAACTTCAGCATGTGAATGTTTCATTTCATTTACTAAGCAAGGTACCTCATTAAAGTTAGATATCACATTATATTTGTGACTATCATTAAAATTGTAAAAAAATGCAAAAACCGAGCCTAAAGCCAATGGAAAATTATGAAATCCTACTGGGTGCCGGATTTACTATCGCAGGCGGCCCACGGAAGATAAAAACGCGAATTAGCCAAGTCTCAGCGTGTATACCGATGACGTGATTAGAAATTTAAGTAGCCTGCTTTGGCAGTAGGGTGACTATAAAAATACTTTAAACTTATAGATTTAATTTAAGTACATCCAGAAACTCGAGAAATATTTAAGACATGCTTGTTCAACTGTGGCCATCCTGAAGCTGCAATTATGATGATGCTATTTAGTAATAAGACTGAAAAATTAAACATTGTTAGAGATGTTACATTTATGAGAACAGGAGTGCCAAAATCCGAGTTAATAACAATAACTATAAATACGAGTACATAGGGGCAAATAACACTGATTGAGCTAGCCCTAAAGTAAGTTCGAGACTTGTATTTTGGGATACTTAACGATACTATATTTTATAACATATACATATATAGATAAACATCCAAGACCCTGGACAATTTGAAAAATACCATTTTCCAACTTGCCCTGGGAATCGAACCCGATTCGCGAATCGGTCGAATCCCGACCTCTGGGTGGCGGACTAGTATGGTGACCACTACGCAACGGACGTCGTCAAACAGAATTTATGCGAATGACTTTAATTATGAGAAAGATTTCTACACTGTTTCATCGATGATATACATTATTATGATATACAAATGTAATTTAATTCTATATACCAAAAACTTTTTTTAATTCAAACTAACGTGAGACTCAGACATTACTAATACAGCAAGGGTTACTCACGTAGAGAGTCAGCTACTGGCCGACATGTTTCGACCTCAACCGGAGGTCTTCATCAGGGCGAATGTGACGCGCTCGTGCACAAAGTCGCTCCACGACACACTTAGTACTACAGTAATAGTAGTATTAGTAGTAGTAGTAGTAGTAGCCAGTAGCTGACTCTTTACGTGAGTAGCCCGTGCTGTATTAATAATACCAAAAACATACTCTGTGATTTAAAATAGAATGTCCTCATATGTTTAAAAAGAGCAGCTAAGCTTTACAAAGTTAAAACAGTCAGTCCCTACTCCCTAGTCTCTTTGCTAGTTGGTGACCCTACCAAAAGGGACTAAGGAGTCACGATTCTTTCCGCACTTTTAAATATTCAACACCTGCGACTTGCCGACTTAATTTAGGAGACAGTATAATCAACCGCTTCCAGTCGGTTTTAATGATTTTTTAACGTGGCCTCGTATTTTTTTTGGTTGATTTCTTGCTGAGGATTAATGCAGATTACGTATGCGTTTGGAATTTTAAACGGATTTGTCGTGTCCGCAAGACCTTTTTAAAAGGATCTTGTTTTGAAACTTGCAGAAGTATCATAAATAAGGAGACACAGCCGGAAAACATTAGATGCAGGTAGGCTCCTTACTACTCTTACAGTAATTTTGTGAATCCTGGGGACGATCCGACCTTTGTTTCATGGAGAAATGTACAACCAGGGACGTGCACTAGACCTGTGCCAATCGATCATTTATCGTATTCCGGGTCGATCATGACCCACTTGTACAGTGATCGGGTTGAAATGACTCGATCTTCTCCATCATTTGGATCACAGAATCACAGTTCATTTGTAAGACCAACACGTCATTTTGTCGGACGTACAAATGAAATAGGATTCGACCCAAATGATCTGCTGTGCTGAGCAGGTTATTATTGCTGTACAATTATCACGCATGTATTTAAACAACTGAACCGATTTTCCTCAAACATAGCTAAGAACTACCGCAAAAGATCTACCTTTTACGTGAAAAAACCGCATCAAAATCCATTCGTTAGTGTGGTACGATGCCACATATAGACGGACCAACAGACAAAGACAGTCAAATTATAATACCCCTTTTTTTGTTAGAAATAAAAAAAAAAGATAAAGAAAATGTTTTTCCAGTCTTAAATGTTATCTGATCTCAATTATTTTTAGTATTTTATTGACTTACTTTATCTATGTTTATGCTTATGTTTTCTTCTTTCAAAATATGCTAATATACTTTGTAATTTAAATAGCTACAATTAAATATGCACATAACATAATTATAAATATTTATAAATATTTTAACAAAAAAGAACTTTAAATACTTAAATTTATTAAATCTAACTTAAAACCTAAAGAAAAATAAAATAAAAGAAACTAACTATGTAATATCTCCTATCAAATATACTTATTTCTTTAGCAAATTTGTCTTTTGTAACTTATAAGTATTTTTGCCCACAAGCAGAGCGTTAACTTCATAAAATATTTAGCTGCTGAGCTTAAAATCAAAAATGCTAACTCAAAAATTACGAATTTTGTGTAAAATATACATTTTAAAACCTTGGAGTGGAATAATGAGAAAGTCCGGCCACATAAAATATTAATAAAAAGTTGCCAAGAGCATGTTGCATTCTCGTCTGTCTAAATTTAAAGTAAGGTTCCGTATATTATAGCTACAATATAGATAGTTTTCAGACGCTGTAAAAAAGTAGAAGTCTCTCTGAATCGTAGCAATTGGAAGTCAATAGTCCCTGCTTACACCGATGGGAAGCTAAACGTGGCCTATGAGGTTTACTGCCCTGGGCTTTGTCTTAACCGCTAGGCATATTAACGGGATAATGAATTTGTATCCCCATGGGAATAGACATACTTACAGAGAGAGTGTGTATTTATACAATGTAGAAGGGATATACCCCTAATAAATCGAACCACCGACCATACTAGATCACTGTTAGTATAATGAAATAAAAATTACAGTAAAAAAAATGTCATTTCCATACAAAAGTGTGCGGCTGCTCGGGAAATTTGTATGGGAATGTCGAATTTTTTTTTTTGTTTTTGTTTGTTATTTTAATTTTATTAAACTATAGTGATGTATTACAGCCCGTTGTTCGGTTTATTACGGGTATCTCCCTTCCATGTTGTATATGCCTGAAAACGTTTTGAGCTAAGTCAGTGAATTTAAGACACTTTTCTACAAATGAGTCACATTTTTTAATAATCTTTAAAAATGTTTGATTGTGCGAGCGAGACAACCAACCAAAGGTGTATCAAGTGTATTCTCCTATAATGTAATAAATAATTGTATGTTGTTGTAATTCGCTACTTTCCATCATATAAAATCATATTAATTTTTTATTAACGTCAAAATAAACAGTTTCTTTGGGATTTGTATGAAATATAGACTAATGACGTCATACTTTGTTAGAGTCGAATAGCGCGCTTAACATCAGTTTTTCTTCAATATTATGTTCATGACAAGTGACATTATTTTATGAATTTTATTTTCTTAACAGTACCAAATAATTTATTTTTTACCCAGGAAAGTACATACCCAATTCTCAATAAAAATATATAAACCATGTAAATCCAGTGTTTTTGTTGTTTGTAGATCAGCCTTACGAAAAACATGCACAAAAGCAAAACAGACTATAATTTTTTATTTCATTTTTGTGTACGGATCCCTAAAAACCAAACTGGGAAGTTTCAATGCTGCTTTAATATACTGACTAAAAGCAAGCGTCCGGAGGGAGACGAACTTCGAAGCGAATAGGTAATACAGGAACACGACGGGACGAGAAAGGAAAATGCATTTTGCTGTCGTGCCGTGCTATATTGGGACAGCCTGGTAGGTCTACATTAGTAGGACACTGTTAGCTTTATTTAAAAATAAGATAAGATAGATAAATCTTTATTGTACATCAGAAGAAAAATGGAACACAAAGAAATAATTTTAAATTAAATGAGTATAGGGGGCGGTCTTATCGTTAAATAAGATTATATAAAATTTCTTTAATACACAAACTATGTATGACAATATTCTAAAGTACATTTAAAATATAGTAGGTACAAAGGCGGGCTTATCACAAAAGCGATTTCTTCCAGCCAACATTTGAGTAAAAATACTATAAAAGATGTAATACTCTAACTGCGCAAACTCTCCCAGAGTTTGCTCAGTTAGAGTATTACAGCGTAGAAGAATATAAATATATAAGAGACATACATGTATCTATACAATGTGTATTTTTATACTTGATCAAACAAAATGTGCGGATATTAGACGAAATATTATAGACATAAAAAAATCGTTATGTTAGTTATTAAAAAAATCCAGGCACTTGAATTTTTTCGTCAATTATTTTCCAAATAATTTCCTGTTTGGTATTGTTAATTGATTTTTACTTCTTAGCTTCTTAAACTTTGTTTGTGTTTTCAGATGAGACAACTTTGAAGAAAATACGCCGTTTACTTAAAGAAAAAAAAATGGAATCATGACCTTTCGAAAAAAAAAATTAAAGTGATAATGACGATTTTTTTTCCGGCTTTTTATCAATAATATTTCGTCTAATATCCGCAGATTTCGTTTGATCAAATATAAAAAATACACATTGTATATCATAACTCATAAGTTATAATTTATTCCGTGCTGGTCTGGGCGGAAAGAAAAATGTAAGAATGTACAAGTTGCTTCTCTTTCCGCGCAGATTATAAAAAACAATTGAGGGAATTGGCGAAAATGCGAATCATGTTAGTTAATTGTGGCAAACTTTTCCCACCTTCTTAACCACCCAAGTGGCATTTGAATCTACTAGATAATTGGTTTTTAACAGCATTACAATGCTCGGATTATTATCCAAATTAAAATGAGATAATTCGTCAGGGTAATTCGAAGTCACGGTAGCACTATTGGTAGTGCACTCACGGCGTTAACGTGAGGGACGCGGGTTCGAATCCCATGCACTCGTGACAATATTTTTCATCACATGTTTTTATCTGAATCTAGCTAGACTTTATTTTTAGAAAACCTCGTTTTCTTGGTAGTTTTCATAGAGCGATCAGCGAAGCTCGGCGGTGCTCATGAATCAAAAAGGAGTGGCACCACGTTTATCTATAAAAATATTTATAAAAGATTTATTTGCGCGTCTGGTTGAGGCAACAGGAGACTTGCTATTCAGCGGGGCAACGCCACCAGTGTTCTGGGTACTTTTCTTCGATGAAATGCGTTTAATATTATTTCATACTTAGTTTATTTTATTTTATTGTTCTTAAGATTTTAATTTAGATTTAATTAATTTAAGTATTTTAATTTCAAATTTTCTTTTTTAATTTTGATTTCAAGTGTGTAATTCTTAAGGGTATACCTGAATTTTCCGGGGTCCAGTGCTGCCCCCATTTGAAATAAATCCTTTGACAGGAAACAAAGACATCATTTAAAATTTTGTCTTGACCAGGCTCTAAATAACCCTTCAAACTATTTTATGAACTACTGTTTACAGTTTAAGTTGAGAACTTGAAGCTTTTCTACGCACAATTGCGAAAGACGGCCAATTTTGGCGTATGTGCGTAAAAAAGTTTCACGTTTTTACTTTAAACTGTAAACAGTAGTTCATAAAATAATTTGAAGGGTTATCTAGTGCCTGGTCAAGACAAAATTTGAAATGATGTCTCCGTTTCCTATCTAATGTTTTTCTGTTAAATATGAATTGTCAGAAATATGTATTTTTATATTGTTTGTAAAGCTAGAAAGTTGAAATTTTTACAGATGATGTCATCTGTGAATATTTCAACTTTCTAGCTTTCACGGTTCATGAGATACAGTCTTGTGACAGACAGCCAGACGGACGGACAGTGGAGTCTTAGCAATAGGGTCCCGTTTTTACCCTTTGGGTACGGAACCCTTAAATATTTTAAGTGTTGAGAAATGCAAACTACTTGAACCCTGAAACCTCATCACCACTGCTGGTTCAAAATCAATAGCAAAAGTATCAATTCAATTGAATAAGACCAAGCTGAGGTAGTATAAAAATTTCCGCCCAACTTTCCGGATGCAGTTTTAAGTTTTAACTCACTTATGAATAAATCCGAGTGAGAATTTTCACAAATCGACTGTTTCCCAACTTTGGCCTGGAGGTTTCATCCGGGCCCGAGTTTTTGAATTTAGTTCGACGGTTTCCTAGCTATTTCGGAATTGGCTCGGTCCAAATAAAATACTTTCGTTTGTTAGTCGAAGAGCTTTATTTTCTAGTCCAAAAATGGGTGAAATCTCAAATCTATGTCTGTCTTTTCGTTAAAGCCGGCTGAAAAAACCATTGTATTGCACCGCGGTGTTACCCGCGCCTAAGGCCCCTAGCCCACTGCCACGTTGCAAATGCGCGTTAGTAGTGATGCAGTCGCGCGTTTCATAAACGCGCGACTGTATCGCTACTTAAAGTCGCAGTGGGCGAGGGGCCTTAAGTAGCCTATGTGTTGAAACAGGGTGTAAGTCATCACTATTTTGATTCCTTTTTGCCAGCCCAGGGCTACTAGGTTTTGCGGCCCCGGGGACCATTAGATTTAGCCTTCCTAACGTGATGACAGGCCAATGTTGATGTGCTACTTACTGGACAGACGGACGGTCAAATATATGATTTTGTTGAAAATACTACTTTCTTGGCAATCACAGAATACTCAAAACTTTAATGGGATGCCCATATTTCTAAACTCGGTAATAGGCTAAGCTCAGAGACTTACGGAGACGTGTCGGGAAATGCCAAAAGATAAGCAGATTTTGCGCCGCAAATAGATGGTGGATAGGCCATACTCTCAGGGAGCTTACACACATCCCGAGGCAAGCCCTGGACCTGGAGTGGACCTCTCAGGGCAAGCGAAAAGATGGCCGCCCCAAGCAGACTTGGCGGCGCACAGTTGCGGCGGAGATGAAGACGATTAGGCTGACCTGGCCCGAAGTAAAGCGCGTAGCCCAAGACCGATCGCGATGGCGAAGCACTGTTGAAGCCCTCTGCCCCACATGGGGGCCATAGGACCTTAAGTCATCGCAGTCCATGTTTATAATATAATGAAATAATATTGCCTTATTTAATAAAACAGGTGATTTTACGGATAAAAACTTAACATAAATGATTTAGTTACCCCGTATTATAGGCTGAAAACACTCAGTGATTCGTTTAAGGGAAACTGTATAAAGTTTTAAAATAAACTGCCAGAATCGTTACATGATGTGACAGATAATAATTTAAACTTTATGTACTTTCTTTAGAAAGTACTCTGTGGTTACCTTAAAGACAAAAACGTCTACCTTGAATTTGGCGCTAGTCCCTTTAAAGGTTTATATTTGTACACTCACAAATGTCATAATTTAAGTACCTTTTAATAAAGCAAATGACCAGGAAGTCGCCTTGGCCAAACACTGGTCAAATTTATTATTAGCCTTTCGAGTCGAGAAGAAGTAAAAGTATAATTGGTGCCTTTTTCAGTACTAAATTTACAAATTGACATTAATTTCCTATTTGTCGTCCTTTTTAGGGTTCGGTACCCGAAGGGTAAAAACGGGAGCCTATTAATAAGACTTCGCTGTTTGTCTGTCTGTCACTAGACTGTATCTCAAGAACGGCGATAGCTAGACAGTTGAAATTTTCATAAATGATGTATTACCGCTGTCCATGGCATTACCGCTTTGACATGGCATACTAAAAACCAAAATTAAATAAATATTTAAGGGGGGCTCGCATACAACAAATGTAATTTTTTATAGATAATGGTACGGAACCCTTCATGCGCGAGTCCGATTTGCACTTTTCCGGTTATTAATTATTGTTTTTATGACATAACAAGTTTTTTTCAGTCCACATATATAAGTTTAATTTGTAAGTTGATGCTTTTTGAGAAAATGCTGCAGTACTGTTTGTTACTGCTTTTTCTGTACTTGCACTTAGGAGGCGGCAGTAAACTTAGCTGTATGTAAATGATGTGACGTCATCAACTACCTATTATAAAATCGAAAGAAAAATTGACAATTATCAAGTGATGCAAATTGCCAAAGACAATTATTTATTTTTACTTTTTTTTGGCCTGTCCGCTTAGAGAGGCAAGACCCAATTTTTTTTTACTGTCATAGTGCGGCAAACGAACAAGCGGGTCACCTGATGATAAGTTATCACCGTTGTCCATGGACAACTGCAACACCAGGGTGTAACAGAAGCATTGCCGGCCTTTGAGGAAGGGAAGATGTAGGGGAGGGGGAGGGGAGAGGGGGGAGGGGGGAGGGCTCCGGCTCTCTCACTCACCGAACGAAGCATAGAAGCGGTGACGCTACTACTCAGACGTCGATTTCTCAATGCTCAAAATGCTCTGTCTTCCCCATTAGGGATAAAAAAGGATGTGATAGTGTGAACGGGTTTAACCTTTAGACACAGAGTTAATATAAGTATTAGATACAAAACGGAAACTCCTAGGGTCCCGCGCAATATACGTCCCCATTCCCTGTTCCCGCATATCTACCCCATCCTCGCCATACGATGAAGGATAAGGGGCGACCACACACACACACATTGATGTGTAAATGTATAATAGTTTCGTTTATAGTAGTAGTAGGCATAAATGATACTCCCCATGTATGAAGTACAATACTGTTATAATTTTCCAAACTAAAAATCGACTTCACCCCGAACCTACACAACCGACTTTGAAAAATATTCTATGAGACCACCTGACAAGCATGCTCATACAAAAAAAAAAATTTCAAATCTGTCCAGGCGTCATCGAAGAATCGGTGAACATACATAAAAAAACTTGAGGGTGTCAATGGACACTCGGATGGAACGATATAAAATAAAAATATAAATAGGTCTAAATTACATTCAAACTCTTTTCTGCGTTCTAAAATCAAGTTTTTATTATCTTCATAAATTTGAATGAACAAAAAGTGTCGTTACAACTTTTGGTCCTATTTTTTTCCGTCTAGCTCCTCTTCCCAACGCGCGATAAGGAACTTCGTTCCAATAAAAAAAAAAAAAACATTAAATACGAGTATTCCGACGAATTGATAAACTCCTCCTGTTTAGAAGTCGGTCAACAATATAGTTTACATGTAGAAATTAATTGCATAAAATCTGTTGCATAAAATCTGAGCAGTTGAAATTGAACCGATTTATTGGTCGGCCGGGTGTCGGTCGATGCAGCAATTTTGTCACGTCCCGCGCCGCACGCTTTGTCACGGCGCGGCGTAATAAACGTGTTTGCCGTGGCTTGAATTCGTCATAAAGCGATGTTAATGCGTAAGTGAAGTATAAATAACCATACTACATGATTTGAATTACTTTGTGCAATTCCGCCACCAGTTAGTTCATGCAAACTATTGCCGGCCGGCGCCCACTACAGCTAAGCCCACACACTAACCTTGACCGCCGAACGATCCACAACTTGTTTGGTGCCTCGTGGAGAGGCGAAACACGTGTCGCGTATGCGGTGTCCGATATTGCTACAGCCGCAGCGGATGCAGCAGTATCGGAGGAAGCATGCATCAGCTGTTAGTGGCGGGAGCACACGGGCTGTTGGTGGCTGGGACTAACAGTAGTGGGTGGGCGCCGGCCGGCAATAGTTTGCATGAACTAACTGGTGGCAGAATTGCACAAAGTAATTCAAATCATGTAGTGTAACTTTGACTTCCGAAAAATAACACATGAATTTATTAACTATAAATAACCAGCCAAGTGCGAGTCGCACTCGCCCACGTATGTCTTGTGTGTTGCAAAAACCATACACAATAGTAAAACGATGATTTATACCGGAATCCGGTAAAGCCTCACACAAAAGGATAATAATATGGCAAACACTTTACGTTTACAAGACAATATTGTATATTATGTTTCCGAACGAGTAAACAAATAGAATAAACAGTCTAATACGTTTGAGCAAGAGAAAGAAACTAATTTGTAATAAAGTATTATTTCAGTGCTGAAACCAAAAATAAATAAAGGGCCAAGTGCAAGACAGTCTCGCGCACCAAAGGTTCCGTACCATTATCCATAAAAAGTCAAGTGTTGTATGGGAGCCTCAGTTAAATATTTATTTTATTCTGTTTTTAGTATTTTTTGTTATAATGGCAACAGAAATACATCATCTGTGAATTTTCAACTGTCTAGGTATCCCGGTTCATGAGATATAGCCTGGTGACAGACAGACAGACGGACAGACCGACGGACAGACGAACAGCGGAGTCTTAGTAGGTTTCACCTTCGCGATCGGTCTTTGGCTACTTTTGGAAACTCGGAATTTCATAAATTTTTATACACTGTCTTATTATTTTACTTTATTTTTTAAGTCGTCAGTTATCAGTGATATTAAATTCAGCTAAAATAAGGCGTAATTTTTAAATCCAGTGACATAAAACTTTTGGTACTTATAAGCATACTAGCTTTTGCTCACGGCTTCGCATGCGTAGTGGTGTAATTTATCAAAATCCTTTCTTAAGGGATGCCTACGTCATAGTAGCTTTATGCATGCAAAGTCTCAGCCCGATCGGTTTAAAATTGACAAAGTTACATACAAACTTTCATCCCCTATTTTATCCCCTTGGGGGTAGAATTGATCAAAGTCCTTTCTTAGCGGATACCTACGTCATAACATCTACCTGCATTCCTTCAGCCCGATCCGTCCAGTGGTTAGGGCTGTGCGTTGATAGATCACTATGTCAGTCAGTCAGTCACCTTTGAGTTATATATATTTAGATATCTTAGTACAGTTTTCTTTGAGAAAAGATTTTCAGTATCTTGAACTAAATGTATGCTTATGATAGTTCCAGGAAGTACCTACTACATCTTGTTACACCTTTCATACCACCATTGTAAACATTTTATTCTTGACTTTAATTACCTAACAACTGCTACAGCTTAGGCTAGCCTAATCTCTTGCATAGACTTAATGAATTTTAAACATTAATTCCTCGCCTACATTTAGTTCGCCTAATGGCACATTTTGCTTATTAAGCCGAAATTGCCTTTCTAATTAAATTACTGGCTTAAGCAACACGCTGCATTTATTATAACCAAGTTTGACCTAGTGCCACGATTTAGGGCTATAACAGACGAGCAACAGTATACTCGCGACTCTGGTTGGCGACAGTCGGTGACAATCTCAAACTGTCATTGCTGTAGTAACAAACTGCCGAAATACGGTATTTTAATCAATAATTTTTATTATTCATACCAATATGTATCATAATACGGAACCGAAAACGAATGTTTTTTTTTCATCTGCCCAAAAATAAATAAATATAAATATATAGGGACAAATAACACTGATTGAGATAGCCCCAAAGAAAGTTTGAGACTTGTGTTATGAGATACTAACTCAACGATACTAAATTAAATAAGTTGTGAGTTTTTGAAATCTGGTGAAAGAGGAAACTGTCAAGTAACAGAAAAAGGATGCACAGCGCTCTTGATGACACTGTAATTAGGTCTCGTGCGTAAGAAAGAGATAGTGAGATGACCACGCTACGCTCCAAATTTTATTATTCATAAATTAACCAATTCTCTTTCTATTTAAAAGAAGAAAACTGTGATATTTTTTGTTTTACATAAAATTTTAACCAAAAACATACACAGTAATTAAAATAGCTTATTATCTAGAAATGGTAGTCAACTGTCGGCGAAAGACACCGACTGACGCGCGACATTGGTCTGTGTACGTCACCGACAGGTGCTCCGAACGTTCGCGGGCATAGTGTCGCTCGTCTGTTAGAGCCCTTAGGATAAGTATGAACCAACCAATTAAGAAAGTTCCGAGTTTGACATTTGCTTAATTTATTTTTCGGCTGGTTTAAGCCGGTTTACAAAATACCATTGTTGGAACTACTAAACATTTGAGAGATGGAAGAAATGAAAATAACCAAAATAATTTTTTTGTTTTTTTAATTAATACTTTTTGTTCCACATACCAACATAAATACTATACAATAAACTACGGCAACTGTTTCCACTTTAATTGTTTCGTATTATTTATTGTATCATATTTATTCTTAATGTTAGTTCAGGAAAGTTTGTATTTTTTCAAAGTTTACCAATATCAAGGTCAAACCTTTCAAACATTTTTAGAATGATAATGCTAATGGTATTAACTATTAAACATTGTACAAGATAAGCCACCCGATAAAAGGTCCTACCAACTTGTCAAAACTATGCGCAGTAATACGTTGTGAGTATGCGCACAGTAATAACTGACTCACAAACTAACAGTCATCAATCATACTTAGCCCGAAATTACTGCTGCAGTAACATTACCTTCGTTTAATTAACAAACTTCGTGCTCTTAACCCAGTGAGTGGGGTTTGCATGGACTAAGGTTAGCTTACCACTATTATCTATACACGCCAATAACAAAGTTTAAAAAATTACCTTCGCAGGTCTTAAAAACTATCTGAGCAACTATGACATGTAAAAGTTCCTGTAAAATAAATATTTGATTTCATTATGTAGATAGATTACTAAAAAGTATGTTGTACATAATTATATACTTTCTTTTCACTTTAACTGATTAGCATTTGCTAATCAGTGAAAAGAAAGTATACTGGGTTAAAATATATTATTTTATTAAGTCCGTCAAAATAAAGGACCCATTTTTTTTCGTTTAGCAATGTAGTAAAAATTCACAAAGGTAGCGCTTCGAAGTTTCAGAGTAGGGATAATTTACGTCACCTTTGGTTAAAAATCGTTTTTGATCGTGACGTCACGTGAAATTTAGATGCGCTCTATCTTCGTCATTATTTAACTATTTTTATTTTTCTCTATCGTCGATTTTTAACCAAAGGTGACGAAAATCACCCCTACTCTAAAACTTCGAAGCGCTACCTTTGTGAATATTTACTACATTGCTAAAAGAAAAAATATAAGTCCTTTATTTGACGGACAAAATAAAATATTCTCTCCAGTCCACATCCTTATTCCTCAAATACATTAAAGTAAAAACCACAATAAAGTGAAGTAGCTTTATTAACTTAAGATTAAGAATATGACAGTTTTATAATTTCAATCCCGAAGAAAATTGTTTTATTAACAGCATTATGGTGAAAACAATATAATTTATTAAATAAATATATAAGAACAAATCACACAGATTGATCTAGCCCCAAAGTAAGTTCGAGACTTGTGTTATGGAACACTAACTCAAAGATACTATATTTTGTAACAAATACATATATACAAATATACATACAAAATACTACGTAAAAACCAAAGTTTTACTAAAAAATAGAACTTGAAAATAACGAAAGTAAGTTATAACCACTTAATTAATAACAAAAAAATATAATTAGTAATAATTAAAACAGAACTATGAATAAAAGATGCCATGGTGGTAATTTTTCTCCGGTAACCCTGCTCAAAAACTAACTTGTTGAGTAAAGTACCTAATTGCCAGCCCTTTGGCCACCCGAAATCTCTATCAGTTTTTGGTTTCTTATTATAAAACCCAGACTAACTTTGTTACTTGGTTTAAAACATTATCCTACCAAATCAAGTTGACATCTATTAATATCACACTAGCTCACCTGTAAATGTCAACTTCATTTGGGCGGATAATGGTTTAAACCTAGTAACAAAGTTAGTCTGGGTTTTATAATAAGAAGGTATAAGTTTAGGGGCTGATGGACCCCATGGACCTATTTTCGACCCCATACGACTTGAATAAAGTCGTCCCTTCGGAGTTCATTCTTGCGCTGATTTAGGGTCTTAAAATTATGTACATAAAACAAGAAATTAAATTAAAAAACTTTTAAGAAACATCAAACACAACTGTAGCTAAGAACCATTACGGTAACTTCAGCTTAAAAAAAAACCGGATAGAAATCGGTCCATTTGTTTAGGCGTGACGATGCCTCAAACACACACAAACACGTCAAACTTTTAGCACCCTACTTTTTATCGCAGGGGTTAAAACTAAAATCTTAAATCATTATCAAGAAACAACGTAAAATGCAATACGATTCCTCGAAATTTATACGCCTATTAACCGAACAACAAAACTGTTGTTATATGCAAATCGAGGAATTGAGATCGTGGCTTCCCGGGCTTACAATAATATCGCGCAATATTGGTTTGTTTAGACAACAATGCTGGATAGCGCTTGATAAGCCCGGCTCGTGGAAGTGGGGCCGATGTCTTCAGCCATTTGTAGTATTTACCTATACTGGTCCCCGGAATTAATACTAGCGCCGTTTTAGAAACTCAAAAATATGTGTACTTAAGGGGATACCTGAATTTTCCGGGGTCCAGTGCTGCCCACATTTGAAATAAATCATTAGATAGGAAACGGAGACCTCATTCAAAATTTTGTCTTGACCAGGCTCTAGATAACCCTTCAAACTATTTTATAAACTACTGTTTACAGTTTACAGTAAGAACGTAAAGCTTTTCTACGCACAATTCCGAAAAACGGCTACTTTTGGCTATGTGCGTAGAAAAGCTTCACGTTCTCACTTAAGACTGTAAACAGTAATTCATAAAATAGTTTGAAGGGTTATCTAGAGCCTGATCAAGACAACATTTTAAATTATATCTCCGTTTCCTTTTAAATGATTTCATTCAAATGGGAGCAGCACTGGACCTCGAAAAATTCAGGTAGCTTCTTAATAGGCAACTATCCTATGATGAAAAATATACATCAAGCTATTGTTAGCATAATAGTTAAGATTTTTCAGAACCGATTTTACCTTCACCTTATTTAAATATATGTATGATTTTTATATGAAATCTATACATATAATAAAACAGTAAAAATCGCGTGTCTGTACATTTAATAAATATATGAAATAAAGAGTGTGAGTGATAAAAAAAGTAACTGAACACAAAAAAAGACATAATATTTTTTTTTGTCTGTCTATATGTATTTTCACGCTGATCTTTAAAACAACTATACGCGGTTTTTGGTAAAAAAATAACCTCACCTCGGAGCCAAACATATAGGCTTCATTTTAATCTTACTTAATATTATAAAAAATTACTAATTTATTTATACAGATCTTAGTATCCTACATACAGAAACTATTCATTACTGATAACAAAGGTGCATACATTTTATAAGGAAATCTTGTAAGTTTATGAGAGCATCAGCTATGATAACACAATCATCAATCACTCCCAAGTATCTGAGAATTTATAACCGCATGTTGCTTTAACATGTAAAATTCTCTTCAACGTCTTCTAACTCTTTATAAATGTATTCGTAGCTACTATAATTTTGGTTTGACGAACTTCTTCCTTTGATAATTTGGAACCCGCAGCTACACTAGGTGGTCTAAGTTATTTTTTACCCTTTAGAGCTAGTACTTGTTCCACATGTTTGAAACCTCTTTCGGCTAAGACAAAAGTTCCAAGTTTTAAAGTTACTCATTACTCATTTATTATTCGCTAACATGTTGCTTAAGGTGGCAAAATATAAGTGCAGTAATACATGTACCCATTTTGGGTGTGGCGATGCAAACATTGAATAGAATTTAACTATATTAGTATATGTACCCGTTAGATACATTTTTAAATTTTAAGATTATAATATAAGATTTAAAAGTTTAATAAATTGACAACGAAAAAAAAAAAGGTTAAAGTATGTCAAGGGCTATCATGCAGGTGAAAAGAAGTACGTAAGCATGCTTAGTCAAAATTCTTAGGTTCTAAAAACGTCCTAGGTAGTCAAACAATAGGTAGCTACTTATCTATTTAGTCACATTTTTAGGTTTCTACCAGTTTCTACAAAAATATTTTCTATAACAGTAACATCACTTGTACTGCCGTGGAAACCAGGGAAATATAGTTAATCTAACCATTAGTTGTGCAAGACACTAAATATTTATTAATACTACCTTTTTTATAGTTCGACCAAGTTAAAGCTTGATGCTTTATATGGTTTCCGAACATCAATCTCTAAACAGTCCAATATGCAACCTACATTATAAAAGTTCTGTATAAATGCTAACAATAACACACACACATACACGTTCACCCTTACTCTTGACTCAAACCATACATCTCACCACACTGTCTCGCTTATAGGTTTAGGCATAAGAAATCTTCTGTAGTCTATAATAATTTTGTTTTTATTTTTATTTTCAATTAATCTTAACGCGTAATGTGTATTATAGTCTTACATTAAACCTAGGGTGGAGGGAACCTTTTCTGGAGAGAAAAATAAACGAATTTATTATTATTATATATTTTGTTCTACTACGAATTTCCTTTTTCTGATTCGATCACACAGGGAAACACCGAGCTTAACCCTCTCGATAGCGCGTTGCGTGACCTTGAGCCTTCTTTTGAGACCCATAGTAAGGGACCACGTTTTAGAGCCATAAGTCGTCACTGGTAACACATTAATACTTACTGACTAACTGTCTCGCCGCAATTTGAAAAGTACGTGTCACGCACAAGCCTCACTCGGCCATAGCACTGTCTCGGTATTGATCAAGGCAATAGCGCTTAATAAGCCATTATTAGAAGTGTCTTCAGCCATTTGTATGTTTAACCTTTACTCTCATGTTTTTAATAGACTTACAAACGGAGGTTTTCAATTTGTCAGAAACTCTCATGTACTATTTTTTTTTGAAACGAAGTTTTTCCCTTCTTTCGGACTGTACGACTTGGCGGGCTAGGCGAAAAATGGGTAATAAATTTTTGCATCACTTTTTCCCCGTACCGTCCGAAAAGGAACTTCGTTCGTCTTCATGATAGGTAATAAAAAAGGTTTAAGACATTATAGAAAATTTTCGAAATGCCTGAAATATAAATATAATTTACGAAACTTCTCACAAAATTTCCTTTCGGTTGAGATGTTCGACCTGTAGGCGAGAACAGCCGGACAGACTGACAGACAGCAGGACATAAGCATTTTTGGCCTCGCGAGGAGAAGGTTACCACAAGCAGGTCACCTGATGGTAAGCGATCACCGCTGCTCATGGACAACTGCAACACCAGGGGTGTAACAGAAGCGTTGCCTGTCTTTCAGGAAGATATAGGGAGAGGGGGAGGGGAGGGAGGGGGGAGAGGGGGGGGGGGGCTCCGGCTCTCTCACTCACCGAACGAAGCATAGAAGCGGTGACGCTATTACTCAGACGTCGATTTTCTGTGAGAGTGTGGTACTTCCCCGGACAAGCCGGCCCATTCATGCTACTAGCAAAACAGAGTTTTGCCGGTAGCGTGGCTCTACCACAAGTATAAGTAGCACCAAATACTGTATACACTCAAATCCGAGTTTCGATTTTTCTATCTAATTTGAGAATCCGACTAAGATACGAACGCAAAGCGTAAGCGCGGGAGAGGCGAGCCGTACAGCGTAGCGGTTCGCTGTGTGCACCCACACAAACACAGACTATCACTCACCACACATTGGTAACTGCAGCTCGGGCCCAGAGCGACAGCAATACATAGTTTATTCAAATACTTATTTCTTGATTTCTTTGCAGACCGGCCATGCTCTTAAGAGCGGCTTTCCCGTCTTACTTTGCATACAAACGCTCGTACGCGAATATTGCGTTCTGATTTTATCTGATCTTTCTTGAAAACTTTTGAACTCACGGGTATCTTGTGCGCTATTTCTAGGTTTCTATCGAATTAAAAAATGAAAATTTAGGAATACAAAGTCAGTATAAGCCTCCAAAAATTTGCTTTTTTGCACAAATTTTAGCTGAACTTCGACCGTTTATAACCTACTCATAAATTGTAAAGGTAAAAAAATATTTCAATACAAACCTTGCAAATGTAATGAAAATTTTGAATACAAAACCATTATTTCACACACTTGTAAGGCTTACGAATAGTTAATATTCGTTTAATGGATAGTTATATAATACTAATTTCATTCAATAGAATGCAAACCGAGCTCTCAGACGCTATCTCTCTCTTTTTGGTTTGCCTCTTTTTCTAGCATTGCTCTGGATGAAACAACAAGCTTTTCAAAGTATGCTCGCGTTGACGATAGAACAGTCGTGAAGGGCCGCCTTAAGTTCACTGATTACTCGAAGACGCCTGGACCAATTGATTGGTATGATTTTATTTTGAAAGGACATACTTTTCAGGTGTTCCTTTAATATATTGAAACTATTTTAAGGGTGATTTCAGTCCATGATGCATAAAAACTTTCCCCAAGAATTATTTTTCATATTATTTCGAAGTTTGTTACGTGGAGAAAGTTGTTCAGTATTATGGACTGAATTTACCCATAAAATACTGTCACTATATTTTGTTAAAACCTGTTTTTAACACTTCCAATGATAATTTTGTAGGATTAAAACTAGTAGCAGGTTATCTTTTAGTTTTCTGTGTTATAGTAAAAAAAAAATAAGTAGGTAATTGTTGTATAAATATAAAATAGAACGTCACGTTTTTGGTACACCATCAAACAAATTAACATCAAATTCATATGATATCAAGAAAAAAGCACTCATAGAAAATTGACAGTCTGGCACATGACAAGCGTATCCATTCCATTTGTTTATTTGACAGGCGTAGGAACAACATCCCTCCAAAGAAAAAATATAGCACAGAAAGTCCACTCAATTATAGATTCGTTTTTCCAACACAAGTTTCCAAAGGTAAAAGAGTGAAGTCAAGATGTACCAAATTTTTATTTCTATGAAACTTAATTATAAATATAAAAGTCAAGAAGTACTATAATTTCATGAAAATTAATTTGTTAGTAATTCTTTTTAGAGCAAATAATATGCTTAAATATTTCACATAGCTAAATTAGCCTATGTGTTAATCCAGGCCGTCAGCTTTCTGCACAACAAATTTTATTAAAATCGGTCCAGCCGTTTGCACGTAAAGAAGTAACAAACATACACACACACTCACAAACTTTCGCCTTTGTAATATTAGTGTGATAAATTACACATCGCCACAAAGTTTCTACTATTGGCTCTTTCCTGTATGGACGTTGAAAGTTTAACTACTGAATCAAACAAATTCCACTTGTCACTGAAACCTCATTTTGAAAATACGAATATGTTACCTATAAATAATGAACTTATAATAATACTGTAAATGGGACAAAAATAATTTTTGAATTGCCATGGAGTTGTGATATTGTTCACGAGTTTACAGTTTGGGACTAATTACTAGTACTTTTGTTTAATTTTCCTAACTACACATTTTATTACATTCGCAACTATTTATAGATTGATCTAATAGTTGACCAATATATCATTACTCACAACTTGAACATTTTAATTCAAACAATTATCACTCGATGTTCACCTTGCATATTTTGAAAGTAATCAGGTTGCAAATCTTTTTTTTTTTTTATAAGAAAATCTAGTTTTGGATTCCAAGTATCAGCTGTTCTATCTAGTTTGTAGCGGATTTTAATTTAATTATAGAAAACCATACACTAATTTGGTAAAAAGCCATGATTTGGTTTGGTAATTATTATTTTTCTTAATGAGTTGTTCTTATAATAAGAGTTGTATCAATAGATTGAACAATGTCCATGAAATTTATCACAGTATTTACTTATCAGTTAATAACAACCAGCTGACTCGCGCACGAAAGGTTCCGTACCATTATTTATAAAAACTCACGATTCACGTTATATGGAAGCCACTGAGACCCCACTTAAATATTTATTTTGTCCTCTTTTTAGAAATATAGTTGTTATAGCGGCATTAGAAACGTAATCTGTGAATATTTCAACTGTCTTCAGATACAGCTTGGTGACAGACAGACAAACGAACAGTGGAGTCTTAGTAATAAGGTCCCGTTTTTACCCATTGGTTGAGGAACCCTAAAAAAACATTAAATTGACTGCACCTTCTGTACGTTTTACCATTCGAAACTACGTTTAGAATTTTCTCAATTACTCTTTACCAGACGTGAAATAAACAACATTATCGTTTCCACCGTAATATCACACGAGGAATTATTTAGACTGACTGGAAATATGGATCTCAATTGACACGCGTACCGAGATATTTTTGTGAACACTTTTAATATACGTTACCTACCATACGAGATGAATTATTTATAATTTTGATGACAAAAGTTTTAGTACACTTTTTTTTAATTCACGGGTCTTTTCACCCCGATCCTTTGTGAGGCTTGCGTGGGGATACAGATCCAACACGTAGAGGCCCGCCCTTTGGAGAAGTTGATGTAATGTGGCGCTCCTGCCAAAACCCATTACTGAATATACCAATTAAAGGTGTTCAGTACACTTATTTTTAACCCTAATTGTCTCCACTTGCAATTAAAGACAATTTTTCTATATGCACATGGTAATTTATTTTTAGACATGACAGGTACCAAAGTTATTATGCAGCCAAAATGCAGTAATGATTAGAATAAATTGTAGATCCAAATCTCTTGAGACTCAGAAACCATGTGCGGACAGTTTCTTTGCACAAAGAATTTCTATTGCGGTGCAGCGGGGCAATGCTGCCAGCCTTCTGGGTACTCTGCCCCGCGGCTTTACGTTGGAGTCTCGTTTTTGTTTGTAATTTTATATAAATACTAGCTGATGCCCGCGACTTCGTTCGCGTGGACTTTATGAATCCGGCGTATAAATATAAATAAAAACTAATGAGAGAGAGAGAGAGAGAGAGAGAGAGAGAGACAGAGGGAGAAAGTACTTGTAACAGTGTTAGGAGTTAAAAGTCAATATTATTTTAATTCTTTCCTTCGGGAGCCAATATGAAAAGAGCTGAAGTGTTACTAACCCTGGAGAAAGCCACAATAAGTAGGCCATGCGAAAAACCAGTCCTTAGTCGACATCAGCAGCTTTAAGCCTCTAAAACTGTGACTTATTTTCATAGCAAAGCAAGTTAACATATGGAACTGTGTATTTTCAAAAGGAAAATTGTTGGGGATGAGTGGCATACGCGGAATAAATACAGTTTCACTGGCATCACTCACTTACTGTGAGCTTTAAGTGTCTCAGCAGACTATGCCGAAGTTTAGTGGCTAAAGTTCAGTGTCTAAAGTTCGGTGGGGATGACACACTAAATAAGCTGAAGTTCAGCTGCTGAAGTTCGGTGGAAACGCCGGACAGTAGTGATGTGCCGATATGAGAATTTAATCTTCCGTCTTTGGCGCGTCTGCGGCGAACGGAAACGGGAGCGGAAGAGGGAACGGAAGTGGAAGAGGGAACGGGAACGGGAACGGGAACGGGAACGGGAACGGGAACGGGAGCGGAAGCGGAAGTGGGAGCGGAAGCGGCAGCGGTGGCGGCAGCAGCGGCGGCGGCGGCGGCGGCGGCGGGGCGGCGGCGGCGGCGACGGCGGTGGCGGAGGCGTCGGCAGCGGCGGCGGAGGAGTCGGCGGCGGCGGCGGTAGCAGCGGCGGCAGCGGCGACGGCGGCGGCGGCGGAAGAGGCGGCGGCGGCGGCGGCGTCGGCGGTGGCGGAGGCGTCGGCAGTGGCGGCGGAGGAGTCGGCGGCGGCGGCGGTGGCAGCGGCGGCGGCGGCGGCGGCGGAAGCGGCGGCGGCGACGTCGGCGGAAGCGGTGGCGGCGGCAGCGGCGGCGGCAGTGGCGGTGGCGGCGGCGGCGGCGGCGGCGGCGGCGGCGGCGGCGGCGGCGGCGGCGTCGGCGGCCCGTACCCGTACCCGTACGGGTACGGGTACGGGTACGGGTCCGATTCAGGCAAAAGCATCGGAAGTTCGGCGTTATGTGTTGCTAGTAATGCAAATAACATTGCAGGCATGCATTGGCTGAAATTCAGCCGCTGAACTTCGGCATACAGTGCTGAGACATTAAGTTGGGTTCCGTTACACAGTTTCGGCGGAGTCAAATTTCGCATCAGCATTATTGGCCCTCCGACATTAAGACTTATTTTGTGAGCCGTGAGTCCATTTGCTGCAAGCGAATTAAGAAACTCAACTGGATAATTGGTGGCGTCGTCAACAACACTATCCAAGAAATCTAAATATATATAACTCAAAGGTGACTGACTGACTGACATAGTGATCTATCAACGCACAGCCCAAACCACTGGACGGATCGGGCTGAAATTTGGCATGCAGGTAGATGTTATGACGTAGGCATCCGCTAAGAAAGGATTTTGATCAATTCTACCCCCAAGGGGATAAAATAGGGGATTAAAAATTTGTATGAAACTTTGTCAATTTTAAACCGATCGGGCTGAGACTTTGCATGCATAAAGCTACTATGACGTAGGCATCCCCTAAGAAAGGATTTTGATAAATCACACCCCTACGCGAGCGAAGCCGCGGGCACAAGCTAGTTAACAATAATTTGCGTCATAAGTTCTTTATTAATTGATTTTTAATTTTTTGGTGTCAATATGGCGCGTTCACATAACCAAGAATTTTCTGGTGTGTTATGCTCTGAAGGTCCGCAAATACTGAACTTATAAGTTCTACTTCGGACGAAACAACTTTTTTGAAAAAATTTCAATGTACAGACACATTTTTTTTACTCTTTTATTATAGTATACATTTAGTATGTTTTTGTTCAGCGGCAACAAAAAACATCATCTATAAAAATTTCAACTGTCTAGCTATAATGGTTCATGAGATACAGCCTGGTGACAGACAGACAGACAAACAGTCGGACGGTCTAAGTAATAGGGTCCCGTCCCTATAGAACCCTAAAAATCGAATAAAATAAGTATTTATGGGGGGCTCCCATACTACAAACGTGATTTTTCATAGATTATGGTACGGAACCCTTCGCTCGCGTCCGACTCGCGCTTGGCCAGTTGTATTATAACTCAACAAAAAGTTCTCATCAGACTTAACAACTTTTGCTAAGGCGGCATTTTAATATTTCTTATAGTTTAGCTGGACCATTATAGTTCTGCATCATGTGTTCCATTTTCCAAAATCAATTATAGCCTATATGTTGCCCAGGCTTCACAGCTATATAACAAAAAAGTTTCATTCGAATCCGTCCAGTATTTCCGAAGATTAGCGTGTACAAACAGACAAATAGACAAACAGACAAACAGACAGACATTTTTTTTTATTTTCTTACTCTATTACTATATCTCCATCGCCCCAAATATTTTTTTTTGAAAAATTTTCAATGTACAGACACATTTTTTTTACTCTTTTATTATAGTATAGATGTAAAAATGGACAATGATTTATTAAAAACTAAAAAAATAAAAACTGTAGATTCGGACATTTTTATGATGTATGACGTGATTTTGGAGTTCTTTTCACGTAAAAGCTACCTTTAAGTGTTCTGCGACTACCTTTAATAATGTCACATTCTGTGGTCACATTATATCCATATTTATTTTCTTTACGGACAAATAACCGGAACAGGTATTATATTAAAAGGGTTTTTTTGTTGTTGTTGGGCAAATTTTTCTCTCTTTTCCATGTCTGTCGGTCTAGTTTTTTCTTCCAGTCGCTATAGTTTATTTCGTCGTACCATCTAGTTATTGGACGGCCTGGTCTGGTCCCCGCGTGCACTTAAGCCAGGCCTGTGTCACTCCTGTACATTATTACTATGCGCGCGGCGATCACTTCGAAGGGGAAAATTCAGTTACATGAATCATTTATCCAGAGTAATAAGAATGAATTTGGCTTGCAATAGATAAGGTCCTGACACGCTATGATAGAGCGAGATAGTCTTATTTCGATTTCTAACAGAAGAAAAAGAAAAGAGTGCAGTGTTTTGTCTCTATCACCGACCGATCATTTTTTCATGGTTGGGTTATAGGCACACTTTAAATTGCATATACTTGAAGTGTGCCTATAACCCCACCATGATAAAAATATACGTAGTATCATTAATATGTCTTTCTCTTATCCCTGATCGCTCGGTGGCAAATCTATACTACTTGTATATTCTAAATCTTTGGCAATAGACGTTTAGGTATGTGAACGAAGAGGTAAGGAGTTCTGACGCGAACTAAGTTAAACCATAGCCCTACCCAGGTAGCAAACTGACGTCAGCGACGTATAAACGACGTCACTCATAGGTCATAATAAGGTCGGTCATTTATTCGTGGAGAACAGACGTTAAAGTGACGTCAGTTTAGGGTCAAGCGTTGAACAGGACGTCGTAGTCACGTCAATTAAAAGCCAGTATCTGGACGTACAAAATACGCCGCCAAGAGGACGTTTTACTGACGTCTATTTAAGGTCAATATCTGGACGTACCATATACGCCGCCAAGAGGACGATTTACTGACGTCTCTTTAGGGTCAGTATCTGGACGTACCATATACGCCGCCAAGAGGACGTTTTACTGACGTCTATTTAGGGTCTGTATCTAGACCTACCATATTCGCCACAAAGAGGACGTTTTACTGACGTATATTTGGGGTCAATACCAGGACGTACCATATACGCCGCCAAGAGGACGTTTTAATGACGTATATTTAGGGTCAGTGTCAGGTTTTATTTTACTGACACCAATTTAGCCATGAGTGAAGTCTACAGCCATCAAAGCTGTATTAACTTTGATGGCTGTAGAGGTAAAGTAGGGAAAATACTAATTAATACATTTTAACATGTTTTTCTATAGCCGGTACTAGTTTCATAGTCGTTATAACTCAAAAAAATATCACGTTTCGTTTCTTGATATCAATTTTTCTATCTTCTGTTGTAAAATATTTATAAAGTATAAAACAAACTTGTCTTTGTTTTAAGGTAACTCCAAAGTTGATTTAAAGTAATTTATTACAGGTTTTTTAATTAATAATATCAATACGAGCTTAAAAAGGTACTTTTTAAAAACATCAGAATTTGGAACGGAACATTTTGATTGAAGTGTCATTGTCATGTATTCTTTCCCTCCTTTTCGTTTGCTTTGCTTGCCCGGTGCCCGGTCTGTTGTGTACTTGTGTCGTACGTGTCCGTGATTGTGCTGTGTTTGCGTCGCTTTTCATTATCAAGACTTCTAAGATCTAACATGTACTCGGTGATACAATTCAGTGAAAAAGACGGCGGGACCGTATCGGTGATAAACAATCGGTGGTTTACGCCAAGGCGTTGTGAAGTTTTCTGGCCACCCGTTAAGGGCACTAAAGTGTTTGAAAAGGTTTTGGCTGATGCTACGACACCAGATGAAAAATGGAAATTATACAACGTTCAAAGAGTTTTTTGCGAGACTGGTACGTATATACATTTTTTTACTACCCACTTGGATTTGGCTAAGGGTACATACCTATAACCAAACTACAGTTCGTTTCCTGACTTGGAGGTATGGTATCTGGATGCAATATTTTCTGATTTACCGTGAACTTATGTTGGTGAAAGTTTTCTGTTTTATGTGACCGGAGTTCAGCACGTCCGACATACTCTCAATTTTTCTAGCACAATACCTCTTGTTCTAGGTGTTCTATTATGAGAGAGACGGATAGTGCGAGAAAAATCGAGAGCTCGAGCGCCTTTGCGTGATAGCAGTGCAGTTTTTCCAAGATAATAAATGTATCTATGTATTCTTGTTGCTATATTGAGTAAAATATGTCATGTAAGGACATTGTCTCAGCAGTTTTATGGATTTATTCAGATTTACCATAGTAACATAATTTAAGTTTGCATATTTAACAATCCCATATTGAAGTGTTCAGTTCTTAATCTGTATGGTCGCAATTTGCCCTGATACTCCTCACATCATTTATCACAGACAATTTTGATTTTTCAAAGAAGTTAGTCTTACAAATTTGCTTATTTTAACACATTCTATACGAAAAGATCTTAAAAAAAGTTAGTCACATATTGAAAAATATAGCTGGTTAAAGTCCTGGACTCTCTTTCCTTTAGTGATAAACTACTTAAACCCAATAAGCTTTTAAATTAGTTATATTATGTTTAAAAAAAAAATATAGCAATCATTTAGTAGAGTTCTGGGTTAAAACTTATGGGGTTATCAGGTATTACGAGCTCATGGGTCAAGTATGTCCACTGTCAGTATGAGACCTATTTTCAAGACAAATTTCTTTTAGATTGGTTTAGTGATACACAGACAAAAAGACAGACAGATACAGTTGCTTTCATAATATTAATAAAGAAAGCTCAATGGTTAAAACCTTTTATTTAGAGTTTAGACAAGAAGCAGTATTTTTGGGATAATTTTGGGTTGGATCTTAAAATAAGTCGCCTTGTTTGAGGATAACTGATGCTGTGGGGGGCTTTTTTGCACTGAACTACTACCTAAGATGGATAATTTTTGAAACTGCTTGGACAAATATGAGTTGCTGCTATGGTGTGCTAATCAATGTGCTATGGGGCAAGATTTGTATTTGCATGCAAATATTAAACTTTGTTTAGATTTACTGAGGGTACAATACAATACCCTTTATTGCACAAAATAAATAAATACAGGACATAATTATCTTAAAAAGTAGGAAATGCGCAAAAGGCGGCCTTATCGCTGAGCAATTTCTTCCAGGCAACCTCGCTATATAGAAATAGTAATGGGAAATTAGGTAGTGCGGGGTGGTCAATGTAAACATACCTATATACAATAATAACAATAAACATACATATAAATCTTACATAAATACATACAACTTACACTGAAAAAAAAATGATATTAAAAGTATGAGATAAAGAGAAATGGAAACAAGGGAAGGATATTTATTTACCTTTTATAAGGATAGAAAATAAGATTTAACTTGGGATGCAAAAATTACAATATAATACATCCATATGACACATAAAAACACAGATTTTGTAATGACTGTGTTGCTAAGTAGTCACAGCACAGGTACAGTCAACTAATTTGATTATTAGGTAATTTTCAGTGTTCTTACTATAAATTTCGCAATAACTTCATTAATTAATAAATATTACGGTACAATCTTACACAAATCTTAGTCCTATAGTAAGCTTACTAAGGCTTGTGTATGAATACTAGATGATGACATATTTAATAAATATAAATACTTAAGTACATAGAAAACATCCGAGACTCAGAAACAAATATTCATGCTCATCACATAATAATAACTGTCCTTACCGGGTTTCAAACCTGGGACCTTCAGCTATATATATAGCATAGACAGTGTCTCTAACCACTAGGCTAACCGGTCGTCAAATTTAATTAAAGCAGGCATGTTGGCATGTCATTGGTTGACCATACAATTTCAGGGTGTTCCTACTAATGCAACTCCATCCTGCATATTTACTAATTACCTTGTTTTAACTGACTGAGGGGTACATTGTTGTGTTCATTTAGTATTTTTGCATGTTGTGTGTAAGTATTTTTTATTTCATTTGCATGTAAAGATGAAACTGGCTGAGAATACATCAGACTTACAGACTGATGCAGAAGCAGAACCAAGTCTCAAACGAAAAAGGGCAAAAAGATATGTTTCTAGCAGCGAAGAAGATAATGACAATCACATAAGGCCACCACCATTAAAGAAAAAGACCTTTAACAAATTGCAAACATTTCAAGCTGCTGGCAATTTATGCTTAGAAGCATATTATGAAGGTGAGTTATATAGTCAATGGCCGTTGTGAAGTAAATCCTGACACATTGCAGTTATGAAGTTTCTGAGTTATAGAAAATGTAAATAATGGGAAAAAATGCTGTATTTAAAAATACCATAGCATTTTTCCTTAAGATTTATATAGCCAATGTTCAGCTTAACAACTTTTTTGATGTGAAAAGTGTCAGGATTTACTTCATAACAGCTATTAGCAGTTTATTAATATATTTGCCTCATTTTCATATTCAAAGAACATTGAGCTAGTTCATTAGAGCCCTGTTGAAATATTTTAAATGTATTTTTGTCCCATTGTTCCCATGTATACAAAAAATATGGAAAGCCTAATTATCAAAAGTGTTTATTTAACTAGACATGTTTGTTAGTGTGGGACAAATATGGCAAATCAAATTTTACTCACTTTCTGGTGTAAGATTAAGCTGAAATTTTGCATACTAACTGCTTTTGTAAACTTGGTGACAATGCAATATTATGGTACCATCGAGCTGAGCAGATGTAGATACTTGGAACATTCCTAATGATGAAAAGTGATGAGGTGGTTGAATTTCAGCTTATTTGTTTCGCTGTTTTGAGTACTTTTTGATAGTAAAAGTACAGTCAACAAAAAGTACAGTCAGCAAAAAAGCTTGTATTACAAATTAAATTTTTAACAAAAACAAATTTGGTCAGTGTAGCTAGCTGTACCTAACTGCTTACTCTGTTATATAAAAGTTTTTCTTGTAGTCAAACTTATCTTTTTGTTAAACACTTGTTGTTTTTACTTGTAATTGTATAGGTACCTAAGTATAAAATCCCAAGTAATCTCTAAAATAATGTATTATGTTTTGTGCAGATACCCGTCAAGCTCAGCCAAGCATTTTTAAGGTGAAACTTTGATATAAAAAATAGGTTGTTCAGGCTGGCTGAGTAATTTTTGTGAAAATTGCTTCCCCGGTGTTAAGTCGGCCTAAGCGTGCATTGTGTTATTAATACTAGTAGAGATGTTGTGCATGTGAAAATATAATATATTCTTGTGTTTTTTGCCAACAGAGAATCTCTCCGTCCTGAATGTAGTCGACGGGCTTCCTGTCTTAACAAACAGTGTACTGCAAGGTAAGATATATCTATGTTTACAATTTGTACCCACCTGCGGCGGTTTTATTTTCGCCGTCTTGTATGTATGTGTGAGGTGTTCTCTGCTATAGTGTAAACAGCTAGAACGATTTTCAAAAATAACGTATTTATTGGATTCATCTTTATTTAATAGGTACTGAATTGTTAAATTTTTTTATGATTTTAGATTTAGCACGCCTAGGTAGTCCTCGGTGCCGATATGAAATCTCAACAGTGACATACCAGCAACGCCATCGTGTGTTCAAGGATTAACAGATAGGTAATATACTATGATGTATTACTTTTTATTGGTAGTAGGTACTTTTTATTAGACTATTGAGATTTTAGAACTCTCTCAATATTTTTGCTATAATGTAGTAATCAGTAATCACTAACACCAGCTGTACGTACCCGCCGAGACACTAAGGGACAGGCTTATCCTTTTCTAACTTATTAAAAATTAGCAGTTGACCGCGATTTCGTCTGCTTAGATTTCGGTTATCGTTACCCCGCTGTAACTAAGTAAATACTAGCAGCTTTTCCCTGTATAGGTTGCACTCTCAACCGATTCTCCTGAAATGTTGTGAACGAGTTCGATATTGATAGAGCAAAATGCTTTCGTATGTCCGGCTGGCCAAATGTTCCCTCTATATGTCGCATCTCTCAACATATTTTCGTGAAATTTTGTGAGTGAGTTCGATATTTGTAGGGCAAACATGCTTTCGTATGTCCGGCCCTTTGATCTCGGTGAAAAAGCCAACAACACCGGGTGAGTCGTGGTCGTGCGGCTAATGAAAACAACCGTCCACATGAGCCGCGGCAAATTCAGCAGTTTTGGTGGTTTATATATTAGTATGGATAACTGAAATAGCGTGCCCTTCTCGAGTTGTCTCAGCGAGTCAGTTGGCATAACATAATTATATCGCATCGTATCTATATATCGCATATATATATAGCAGCAAATATATCATAGCGGCCAAAGTAGTCTTAAGTCACGCTCTTAAGTTCTTGACAATAAAGTCTTGTTCCGATATATTTGACCACTTAGCACTTTCGTCGCTACGATATTTTCTGACACTGACCCTACTAATAGGTACCTGCACTTTATTATTTTTTTAGGTTACCAAGCAAAAGTGCTGTCATTATTGACATGTATAAAAACCCAAAATCAGCAAATAATAAGCCTTTTAAATAATACAGGCACGAAAGGTACTCTAAAACCGGAATTAAAATTCCCAATTCAAAATGCTGAGGAATTAAATGTAATCGAAACGTTAATAGAGAACAAGGAAAATTATGATAATTTGGTAAGTTGCAATACAATTACTCTTTATACCACATAATAAGCATTACAGAAAAAAAGTTAAATAGTGAAAATTTGCCCCAATAGGCGGCCTTTTACCTATAGAGCGAGCTTTTGCCGGCAACTTACATGAAAAGCTCTGACGCGCTACCGCGTGTCAAAGCTTTGGTCAGTTGTTAAGATTCTTATAAATAAAATTCAATATTCTCTAAAGAACTTGGTGGCTATTTAGATCTCAATTGTTTTGTCGTATTTTGATCTTGGCTCCCGTTTTCACATTTATGTTTTTGGTGGGATTTCTAATCTTCACTCCTTTGGCCTGATCAGTAGTTTATTTTGTATTTTACAAATATACATTATATTATTTGTTACAGGTTTCATACATGAGGACTTTTGGAGGCAGAGATTTATCCAGCAAAGTGTCACGAATAATGAAATTTTGTTTGACTGACCACCTGGCTGAGCAATATAACTTCTATGGGAAGAGATCGCACAAAAAGCCTTTCTGCCAACTCCGCCTGCGGGAGTGTATCGTGGGTATGTTTACATAGCATGTATTAGTTTATATTATTTGAACTGGGCTCATGAATGCTATTATCTGCTTTTGTTCTAAGTGAAATGGTTTTTAGCTTTGTTAAGTGAAAATCGGTTCAGTTGTTTTTTAAGATATTCGACTTGTATGTCGAAGGAAGGAAACTCTGAACTGAGTAAAATGTAAAAGCCATGGCAGTTTCGTGGTTTCACCTGCAGCCTCTCAAGCAGAAGGTTGCGGGTTGTAATTTTTCAATTTGAGCTTTTCGTTGATAGAAAACATCGGGAGGAAACCTGCACATATCAACCGTACAATGTTGTGTGTAGAGTTCCAAATCCACACTGGGCCAGCATTAGAAATACAGCCCAAGCCCTATCAATTTGAGAGGTGGCCTGTGCCTAGCAGTGGGGCATATATGGGCTGGAGATGTAGTTCATAGTTTTAATTTTGCATAGTTCTAACATTAACAAATGTATTATATCTTTGTAGAAGGAGTTGTAACCACAACATCTGGGTCTAAAGCGAAAGAAGTAGAAGATTTCATTAAAATTTGGCTAAAGCATGCCCCTGAAAGATTGAAGAAGAGTAATAAAAAAAATTAACATGGCAGAGACAATAAAATACTCGAAAAAGGCTATAGTTGGCAAACGTCAATTATTAAGAAGAGCAAAGGAAGCAGGGTTAAGTGTAATTTCAACAAGAGGGTACTACAGCTGTAAATGCGTCATCTTGCTTAGTTAATTTTCCATGTAATTTATATATTAATTCTCAATCTAAAATTGTATTACAAGATTCTAGTAATAATTCCAATTTATTGATGCAACATGACATTTCTCATGAAAATCATATTGCTACTTTTGATGATGAGCATTCACTATCTGATTCAGATTCTGTTAAGTCTAAGCAAGGCGATGATTTCAAAACAGAGTTAAAACATTGGGCCACTCAATATCAAATACCACATAATGCTTTAAAAAGTCTTCTAAAAATTGTGTCTCCTTTGTGCCCTGGATTACCAAAAGATAGCAGAACATTGTTGACAACCCCTTTGACAACTAGAGATTACTAAGTTAAATACTGGAGAATTAGTTTATTTAGGTATTCTTTCACAAATTCAAAAACAAATAAAACTATTTGACGATACTGATAAAAATGTTGGTAATAGAGAAATTGAAGTTTCTTTTAACATTGATGGGCTTCCATTATTCAAAAGTACCAATACACAATTGTGGCCCATTTTAGGATTGCTAAAAAATATCCCTAATGCCAGACCATTTGTCGTCGCTCTTTTCTGTGGTCGAGCTAAACCTTCACCATTAAATGTTTTTCTAAAGCAATTTGTCGACGAACTAGAAATATTACTCAGAAATGGTTTAGATCTTGAAAATATTCACTACACGGTTAGAATCCATAGCTTTATTTGTGACGCTCCAGCACGAGCATTTATCAAGTGTACTAAACAACATGGTGGTTATTCAGCTTGCGACAAGTGTGTAGAGGCAGGCGAATACTGCGGCCGCGTTATCTATGAAAGTGTGTCAGTGGACCAATGAATCATTTCGTTCGCAGCTTGATGAAGACCATCATGTTGGAGAGTCACCACTTTTACGGCTCCCTATAGATTTGATATCTTTATTCCCTTCTAAATATATGCATAATGTTTGTTTGGGCGTAATGCGTACGCTGTTAAATGTGTGGATTAGTGGCGATTTAAGTGTTCGTTTACAAAGTCACTTCATTAAAATAATATCTGAAAAACTAATCTATTGTTCGAAATTTATTCCAGTTGAATTTACTAGAAAACCGCGGAGTTTAACAGAGTTAGCTCGATGAAAGCAACTGAATATCGAATGTTTTTATTATATGTAGGTCCTATTGTGTTAAAGGACATCGTGCCACGTTCACTTTACGAAATCTTTCTACTTTTTCATTCAGCTATTACGATTTTATGTTCTAACAAACATATCAGAGAACTTGGTATAGATTTGGCTCAGGAATTACTTCTTATTTTTATAAATCATTCAAAATCGGTTTATGGATTACATTTTTTGGTATATAATGTTCACATGCTATGTCATATATGCGATGATGTACGCCTCTTTGGTACACTAGATGAATATTCAGCATTCCCATTTGAAAATCATTTAAAGAGTGTAAAGAAATTAGTACGATCGCCTAATAAGCCATTACAACAAATTGTAAGAAGATTGAAAGAAATGGAATCATCAAAATTATATAGCTCCTCATCGAAAATAACTGTTTCTGACCAGTTTTATTCTGGACCCTTACCTGAGTAAAATATATATGAATGCTATAAAAAACTAACATATCAAAAATATACGTTTTATGTAGCAGAATCTCGTGAAGCCGATTGTTATTGTCTTACTAAGGATAGGAAGGTGTTTAAGATACACAACATCCTTAAAAATCATACGTTATTCATTTATGGAAAGGAGTTTGTAAACTATCAGCCGTTCTTTGAGTACCCTTTTAATTCAGTAGATATTGATGTTATGGTAGTAAAAAAATATTCACATTTAAATTGATACCTGTTAATGACATTTTAACTAAATGTATGGTTGTCCACAATAACGGCTATACATTAAGCATTCCAATGCTTCATGATTATGATTGTGATTGATTTTTTTATGCTTTAAATGAAACTTGTTTTTATGAATGAATATACAGGATGTAATCGGAGGGCGTATCAAACAAAGGCAGTTTTGTCGTGAATGTCGATACCTAACAAATCAACATGTAACCTATGTTTAGCAATTTTCTTTTATTTTAACCTTTTCGACGCCGACGTCGTCTATATTGGTCATTGCGTACAGTAAAAACGACCTAAACACGCACAAATAAAATTTAAATTCGTTTTACATTTCAGCCATGCTAAGCGGATGAGTGACAACTTTTGCATTTGACGTGGCCTCGAAAGGGTTAAAGTTGTAAGCGTTTTTTTTTTGGAAATTCTGAACAGAAGTTCCAAAAATAACATTTATATCTTCATTTTACTCTGAATCTGATTTTTTCCATGTCCTTAAGTCTATGGTCTTAAAATAACATGGTCCCTATACCATTGTTATGGCTATTGAGCCCCACTGTCCTTTAATGCATCTAAAATATAGATTATACTACTAACATTGTGTTTTTTTTAGTTTCATCCATAAAAGTCTTTTGAGTCTTTTCAAGCCATGTAAGTAAGATACCTGCTAACGCAAACGCTACATGCTAAGCGCTAAATTCAATCCTACTCTTACGCGTAAGAATTTGTGATGGGAAGGAAGAAGGTTAGAATAGAACGCGTAGCGTATGCACTAGTAGGCGTCTTTTGTCTAGGGCCCCTGACCAACCGTCGTAGAGCTTAAATGTACAGCTTAGGCTTTAGTGGCATTTTTGTTTTGCCAGCATGTTAGTTCACTCAATAACCAGGACGTTTTTTAACATACTATCCACTCATACTACCTACGGGGAGCATATTGCTATGCTAACGATATCAGCAGTGTGTTACACTTACAATTTATATAATACTGGTCTTAATAAAAGTAAAAATCGCTTGCTTGTACAAAACACACTGTTGATATCATGAGCACCTCAGCATAATGCAGCTCCAGTAGGTCCTACTCCTGATGTGTACGTCTATGTAACGTCTGTGTATGACGTCACTTCATCGTCATTGGCTGCCGTAATATGTACGGCCCAGTAACGTCCTTACGAATTCAGTATATGACGTCACTTCAACGTCAGTGGCTGCCCTAATATGTACGGCCCAGTAACGTCCCTACGAATTCAGTATATGACGTCACTTCAACGTCATTGGCTGCCGTAATATGTACGGCCCAGTAACGTCCCTATAAGTTTAGTATATGACGTCTCTCTAACGTCTGTAAACTGACGTCTTGAGGCTGTGACAAATTGACGTCATCTGCTGGGACTCCCCGACGTCGAGACATGACGTCTTTTACGTCGAGCAGTACCGTAAACGGACGACATAATGACGTATAAATGCTACCTGGGTAATCACTTATTCTGGGGTTAGGCGTCCAATCGGTAGCTATTTTAACCCAGCGATCATCAAGCATTCGGGTAACATGGCCGGCCCAGTCCCATTTTAAGTTAGCTGCCCTAGTGGCTACGTCAAGAGTGGTGTTTCGTATTTTTTACCGACATCCAAAAAAGGAGGAGGTTATCGAATCGTCGCGATCTTTTTTCTATGTTTTTGTTCACCGATTATTCGAAGAAGCCTAGACTGATTTGATAAATTCTTTTTATTTGAAAGATTTTATCGAATCGGTACACTTGTCATGTCCAATAGAAATTTTATCTGAAATCGGATTTTAGTTTTGAAAAATTACATCAATTAATTTTATTCCAGCATATATACTGCATTCCATGTTTCGTTTGCAAACCTTTGGATGTCTCTATGTCTGTAAAATAATTAATTTAAATATCTCAATGAAAAATATCATCAAAGAGCTCACTAACAAACATTTAATAGAAGCCCTACATCCAATCATTATACCTCGCAAGCGATAGCAAAGACTTTTTCAAAGTAGTTCCAGAACGAATGCTCTTTTAGAAATGAAAAGAAAACACTACGAAGTTTCCTAGCATAAATTCCTTGCCACTCGGCAAAATTGAAAAGTCCACTCTCTAGATGTTTCCGCTAGGCGGAGGGCACAATCTCAAATTGTTTACGCTTTCATGCTCCTTAAGACAAGAACGAAGGCTTTTAGACGTGTAAAGGAAATGAATATTAGAGTGTTTACTGGTTTAGGAACTGTTTGCTTCTCGCTAAAGACATTGAACCAAGATTTGCATTAAGTCTTGCTTGCAGAAATGTGGGTTTTATTCATAAGGCGGATGCTTGGAATATTCGAGAAAATTTTGTTCTTGCGATATAACTCTGCGTGCAAATTAATACATAACCTACACATCGGCAAATGCGTGAGTGGATATCAGTGTCATTGACATGTTCTATTATCGCATATGTGATTGGTGGATGCGGACCAGGGTCGGCTTAGCATTTAGGAGATGATACAACCGGTAACGTACTGAAAAATTCAAACCTTTTTCATTCACTATCATGCAAGACTGATCTTTAAGTCAGACCTTTGCTGCTATTATTAGGTTCGGGATGGATTGTTTCTGTTTTTTTTATGTTTGTTTTTATTTTTCGTGTATGTAAGTGGCCAACACTGGTGTCAGTTTTTTCAGGCTGCCTAAAGGCACCTAAAATAGCTTGACGACTGCCATACAATGATGACAGCCGGGACCAACGGCTTATAAGTGCCTTCCGAAGCACGGTGGAGCGCGAGAAAATTTTGTGCCACTTGTGGTCACCCATCCAAGTGCGGACCGCGCCCGGTGTCGCTTAACTTGCGAGAGCGCTAGTAATGCGCAATCCTGCCGGGCCACGGAGCTCCTCATTTTTATTAAGAATAGTGTACTAACGTTTTTTACTAATTATAGTTTATTGGAAGAAAAATAATTTACACTGATTACATTTATTCTCGTTACTTAAACTTACATGCAAAATAGTATATTATAATTTCATAAAAACAAATCTATATAAAAAATATATCTCAAATAATGATACAGTTCCTTGTCAAAAAATACATGTCCAATTCTCCATCCGTCCGTCTGTGCTTATTCATAGTCAGCACTATCACCGATATTGGTGTTAAGAGCAGCCTACCCGTCTTACATTTCATACAAACGCTCATACGTAATTATGGCGTTGTAACTGATCTTTCTTGAACTAACAGGTATTTTGTGCACTATTCTAGGTTTCCATCGAAACAAAAAATGAATATTTGGAAAAACAAGTTCAGTATACGCCTCCAAAAATCTGCTTTTTTGTACAAATTTTACCTGAACTTTGACCGTTCATAAAGTACTCGTACTTATAAATTATGAAAATAAAAAAAAATATTTTGATAGAAACCTCGCAAATGTAATGAAAATTTTAAATAAAAAACATTTATTTCACAAACTTGTAAGGCTTACTGACAAAAACGTATATCCTGGAACAAGTTTTATGAAATTTCCGCACCCTATGAATAGTTAATATTCGTTCAATGGATAGTTAATAATAATACTAATTTCATTCAATACCGTGCAAACCGTTCCCTAAGGCGCAATCTCTCTCTTTTTGGTTTGCTTTTTTTTCTAGCATTGCCCCAGGGCAATCATCCAGATGAAAAAACAAGCTTTTCGAACTATGCTCGCGTTGATTACAGAGCCGTCGGGAAGGGCCGCCTTAAGAGCGGCCTTCCCATCTTACTTTTAGTACACACGCTCGTACGTGATCATGGCGTTGTAACTGATATTTCTTGAAAACTTTTGAACTACGCTATCTCTCTCTCTTTTGGTTTGCCTCTTTTTCTAGCATTGCCCTGGATGAAACAACAAACTTTTCAAACTATGCTCGCGTTGACGACAGAGCGGCCGGGAAGGGCCGCCTTAATAAGTTAATACAGCCTTTACAATGGTTGAACAGTTGTCAAAACTAAAATCAAAATCAGTCAAATGTACGTAGAGGAGACATTTCAATCTTATTGTATCGATACTATTTAATTTAGATAGTATCGATACTATCGATAGTATCGATACTATCGATAGTATCGATACTGTTACTACTTTGTGTACGAAAAATTATCGATAGCTAAACTATTGTCGATAGTATTATAATATCGATATTCCTCACAGTACTATCGATAGTTTTTAATACAAATAGTATCTTTACTATCGATAGTATCGATTGTATAGATTAAAAACTATCGATACTATAGATAGTATTGATACTATTGATATCTACTATCGATAGTCCTATCGATATTGTTACTGTTTTTCAAGGTCACGATAGTATCGATAGACTATCAGTATTTTATACTATTGCTTGCAACGCTAGTTTATACCAGTTTTCAAACAAACATGAAACTTTAGAACTTGATTACGCGAGCCCGCGCGGTCTGGCTTCCACGAGCTTTCCGTTGAGATTGGACGCTACGGACAGTTTGCTGCACTATTATATATACAAGGTGTAACGGAAAGTAAGTATCAACCCGAAAGGGTGTAAACATACTAATAAATGTGAACAACTTTTACTATAGGACCATACCTAAAATCATAAAAAAAAATCTGCAGCTCCATACTATTTGGCACGGTAGGTATTTAATTTTGTATCGAGATGAAGATTTTTTTTTACGATTTCATGGATGGTGCCATAGTAAAAGTTGTTCACATTGATTAGTATGTGTACTTCCTTTCGGGTTGATAACCCCTTTTCGTTAAACGATGTATTGTTACTACTATGAGCGATGAGCTAAGCGCAATAAGCGATGAATAATGAGCAATGAGCGAATGAATCATGAGCGATAAGCGATGATCCATGAGCAATGAGCGATGAATGAAAATCAAAGATAAATATGTGAAACTGAACAAAGAACAATGTTACTAATGCCATTTTATTCCCACTCGCAAGCTTAAGCCAATAAATGCACACGTCAAAGCGAGAAGCCGACGTCGAAAGCGAGTTTCAGTCTACCGCTTCCAATAAAACGTATTTGAAAGCAGAGAGACTTCTCGTGTCATCGCTGAGACACGACGTAATCCTGTTTTCAATGTCTTCAACGTGATAGGAGATTAATATTTTATAGGGCAAAGTAATTTAATTTATCTTACTTGTAGATACGCGCATAAAGTATCTAACAAAATATACTGTACTTTCCGCAAGAAGCAAACATGGAAATATGAAAAAAAAAAAACACTCCATAAGCACAAACTCGGATCAGGTGATTGGTAAATATGTATGGGGGAAGTCAAAATTATTTTTCATATTTGGATGTGTCATGGATAGAATCTACCCTTAAAAGAGTTTCAGTATGATTTTTAGATGTTATAATAATACAAAGTGGAAGCGACATACCCGTAATAAATCTAACCACGGGCTATACTAGACCACTATAGTATAATCAAATTAAAATAACAACCAAAAAACACAATAAAAATTCGACATTCCCATACAAATTGCCCGGGCGGCTGACACTTTTGTATGGAAAGGGCGATTTTTTTTTGTATTTTGGCTGTTGTTTTACTTTCATTATATTAAAGTGATCTAGTATAGCCTGTGGTTCGATTTATTACGGGTATGTTCCTTCCAAGTCGTATAAGTTTTTCAGAGGACTTTCTAAGACTAAAATGATAATTGTGGTAATTGTGATGCAGTTGGATTGTATAATCCGCTGTTTGACAAAACCGCTAGCAGTTTGGCGATACGAATCGGTTTTGTTAAACAATTTGTAATATCGAGATCTATAATAATATGGCAAAACACTTCACGTTTACAAGACAATATTGAATGTCATGTTTGCGAACGAGTGAACAAATAGAATAAAAAGTTTGATACAAAACAAATAAACCACTTTGTAATCTAAATATATATAACTCAAAGGTGACTGACTGACTGACATAGTGATCTATCAACGCACAGCCCAAACCACTGGACGGATCGGGCTGAAATTTGGCATGCAGGTAGATGTTATGACGTAGGCATTCGCTAAGAAAGGATTTTGATGAATTCTACCCCCCAAGGGGATAAAATAGGGGATGAAACTTTGTCGATTTTAAACCGATCGGGCTGAGTCTTTGCATGCATAAAGCTACTATGACGTAGGCATCCCCTAAGAAAGGATTTTGATAAATTACACCCCTACGCGAGCGAAACCGCGGGCAAAAGCTAGTAAGTATTATATTAGTGCTGAAACCAAAAAACAATAAAGGGAAATACATTCAAATCGGTCTCGCGCACGAAGGGTTCCATTATATTATCTATAAAAATCACGTTTTTTGTATGGGATATATTATGTGATTTAAATTGCTTTGTGATTTTCCGCTACCAATTCAAAACATATAGTATGTAACTTCGACTCCTGCTATACTCTCTTCTTCAACATTAAACAGAGAAAACATTGTAGGTATAGCTATAAAAAATTACAATATACTACCTTATGACTTAAAAGATTTTAATTTAAAAATGTTTAAAAAAAACTACTATTTGTACATATTATAAATAAATGTTATATAGTGTTTGGCATTATTTGATTTATGATTATGTTATTACTACGTACTTATTTATTTTATGGCATTACTTATTGCTTTTTCCATATTTTTTTTTGTTTGAAATCCTTGGGGAGGCATATTTCCAGCAAAAGACATTATGCGGCTGAAATGATGATAGTTATCGTTTAAATCTAACAATGTTTACCAATTTCCAAGACATGTACTTAAGTATGATAGGTACCTATTTTCAAATGTATCTTGTTATTTATACTTCTTTTATGTGCATGCATTTACTTAAATATCTGTACGCTAAATATGGCAATACATAGCGAACTATTATGTTGTATTGTAACATCTGTATTACGATTGTTTGACAAATAAATAATTGATTGATTGATTGATCATCTTTGTTAGGGCTTGTTCGGACGACACGCCAAGCCCACGCGTAGCCATGCCTAGCGAATGCCTAGCGCGGTTTGAATTTTTTGAAATTTGTTGCATGTAATTTGTGTCCTATCATACATCAATACAACTTAAATATAAGCGCACGGTAGTGCGCAGGCCAAGTTCCAGCAACCAGCAACAGGCCGCGCGCATGCCGTGCACTATTTACACGAACCGTTTCGACCCACTTTTGACCCCCCTGTAGCTCAGTGCCTATTGCAAGTGCAGAGATAAAATTGTACCCACGAAATCATATACTAGTACTAAAGCAGTATGCCAAATTTCATAGATATAGCTTCAGTAGATCCTGAAATATGACCCTGTGAACATAGCTAATTTTGGCACTGACTGACTGACTCACTGACTCACTGACCGGTAATCAAAACCTCTAGGCCACTTCCAATTATCCTAGCGTTATGAAATTTTGCACGCAGGTCGTGTTTTATATGTAGATTAACAAAAAATTAAGAAACTTAAGAAATCGGTCAAGCGTGAGTCGGCTCAATCGAATATCGAAATTTTAATAAAAATATTTATGAACCAGTGATACAATGAGAATACGATGAGGAGGGTGGAGGAGGAGAGGGCGGAGGAGAGGGGAGAGGAAAGGGGAAAGGAGGAGAGGGGGGAGGGGGTATAAAAAATTTACATGTATACATAATAATGCATGCTGTATAGCTTATTATTAAATACTGCTTACCTAAAAAATCAAGCTTCTATTGTTATAAATTATTACTTTCGATAGATGGCGCTAGCGGTATAATTGAATCGCGATGTAGAAAAAAATAAGTACGATTTCTTGTAAAAAAGTATTGAAATCCCACCAAAAACATACCTGTTAAAAATCCCACCAAAAACATACCTGTTGAACTTGACAGGTTTTATTAAATAGGTTAATTCAATTATATAAATAATAAATTTAATCATACAATTAATCAAGTGTTACGTACAACACGAAAACCTGCGAAGTTCAAGTCTTGGGAATGGCAAATGTTTACCAGTGGATCAGGCTGTTGATGAAGATGATTATGATCGATTTTAAAGTGCATCTAAACTTGGCATTGGATTGGATTTCAACTCTTTTAAGCCGAACAATTAGCCAATAGGAACTTGGCCCCCTTTTTAACAGGTATGTTTTTGGTGGGATTTCACTAAACGAAGCCAACACGAGCACGCCTCGCCTACGCCACGCGCTCGCCTTTCTTCCACGTTGCTTCAGCCTTGCCTCCGTCTTGCGCCCGTCCGGACTCGTCTTCGGTAAATGCAATTTGAGTTGTATTGATGCGTGATAGGACTCAAATTATATGCAACAAATTCAAGCGCTTGTCGTGCGTGAGGCGTGGGCTTAGCGTGCGTGTGTCATCTGAATGCGCCCTAAAATTTCTTGCTGAATATTTGTACTCTTTCCTTTTTGCCCTCTGTGTCTGATGTCACAGTATATTTTTGTCTAGTCCATTTTCCGGAGCGAGCTCGGAGCATTGGCATGGAATCGCTCAAATCTTACGTCATTCCGATTCACGTATTGTTTTAAAAATAAAACGACTCGTGTAAACCTGTACACTCGCAGGAACAACATCCGACTCGGGATCAATTAAGATCGTTAAAGTGAAAGCGATACTCGGAAAATAACAATGTTTTTCATGCTGATTGTACAATATTTTCGTTATTGACTCAACGTCGGAGATAATTGATGTTTTTTAAAGGTAAAGCCGTTTTATTTTTGTGTACTTGTTTGATATTTTTGTGTAGCTTCGTCAAATTATCTTTGCATGAATACCATAAAAATTACATTCAAGTTGTTTTTTCCTTTTTTTTTAAATCGAATCTAAAGATACCTGTCATGTTTCAATCTATCAAGTCGTTAAGACTGCAGAGAGTGCTGAAGAAATATATAATACACAGTATTACTAGTAAGTAGACCTATACATAACAGTATTATTGTACTTTGTAAGATCGTTTGAAAACTCATTTTAAAAGTTAGTATCGAATCGACTGGTTCATCATTTTATTTGATGTTTTAAAGTTAACTAGCTGTGCCCGTGGGCTTCGCTCCCCGTGGGAATTTCGGGATAAAACTATACTATGTCCTTTCTTAGGTCTCAAACTCTATCCATACCAAATTTTATCTAAATAGTTTCAGTATTGAAGCGTAAAGTAGTAACAAACAAAAATATATACAAACTCACTACCGCATTTACAATATTAGTTAGAAAGGATAGGATTTATACTATCCACATACTAGTAATCTTTCCAGCACACACACATATATACATTCATAGGTGCTCGCACACATACAGTCGCAGTCAGTAAAAAGATTTTTTTTTACCACAAATGTTGTAAATATTCTATTAAAAAAAAAATGATCTCAGTTCCCATATCAAGCATCGCAAGCCTTAGAGTTTCTAAACAAATACATGCTTCGTTCTGAAGCAAGATTGCCTCCGATTAAACGGAGAAACTTAGAAAGGGCCGGCTAAGTGGAGTTTACAATTTGAATGAGTGCGTCTTGGTGTGTTTGCCTGATGCTTGATGTTCCACTACGCATACTTGCCAGTGATACGTTGCATAGCTATTCACGGTCTTTTCCAAAGATTTCTTTTTTGCCTGAATGCAACTGGATTGAATAAAAGAGGCGAGTTTGTTCAATTTTTCATCTAGGGTTTGCGTTTGTGAAATGTTTTTTTTTTTTGATGCCTGGTATAGAAACGTTTTTTATTTGAATAAGGTTGGTTTGTTTATTTAACCCCTTATCTGTCACTAGTAGGAATTCCTCCCAGGTCAATTGTATATCTATTGTTTTATTATTTACAACATATGAAGAGTTATAAAGCTGTATTGTTTATTGAACATTTTGTATTACAGATACAAATCACAAAAGTGAACATACAATGACGGACTCATCCCATAAAGGGGTCTCTTTCTGTCAACCGGCCAGTTATTGAGAGAAATGTTTACTTATTATGCGTTTGATTCAGAAGTGGTCTCGTACAAGGTTTAATGATTAAAATATAAATGGGTCAACAACCTTTGTAAAAGCGTTTAATTTCAACAAAATAACAATGACCTTCTTTAACTTCCGTATAAAACTGTAAAATGTATTGCCTGACTGACGATAATGGCGATTATTCTGACAACCTGACTAAGGTCGCTGGAAAGTGGTAGATGCAGGCCGCTCTACATCGGTCATTTTGGAAATCCTTGGGAGAGGCCTGTGTCCTGCAGTGGAAGTTATGCGGCTGATGATGATAAAGGTTAATTTTGTATAGGATTTGTATGAAATTATAAATCAATAAGGTCATAGTCAGAGTCAAATAGCGCTCTTAATATCAGTTTTTCCGCAATAATCATATATATTAATACATTAAGGTGTTAATGTTTGCCTCCCTTTTTAGAAAAAACCTCACAATTGCTCCATATAAATTTTATATCATTTTATAGATAATTGCTTGCTCTACCGGCATCAGCTACTAAAAAATGTATTATTCCTTTTGTTTTTGTAAATTAATTAATTATTAAAATGATATATTTAGATATACATTAAGACATAATACGCCAATGCTGCCATCTGACGGCTTTAATTTTGAAATAACGTCAACATGATTGACGGTAAAGTGATAATTATTATCATACTTATTTAGTGCGAATTATTCGCACGGGTACCGCTAGTAAATCTATAATCATGACGAGTGACATCATTTTTTTAAGTCTAGTACATAAGATTTTTGTATGCCGAATAAAGATTATCTTTCTTTCTTTTTTTCTTTCATTTCGCGACGTTTTATTTTGTTATCAGTACGAAATCATTTATTTATAATTCAATAAAGTACCTAATTATTGAATAAGTTTGTTCAGTGGTGGATAAGAATATTAACTGTTTCCACAAACCATTAATAACATCACTTATCGTATGTCAATGAAGAACCTATATTTCCTCCGGAAATAGGAACACGTCCATCCTTGTCAAGTACTCCACTTGTGGTTCCAACATATTTATTTAAGTGTTATCACGAAATTTTACTTCATTATTGCTTTCTCTCATATTTTTAGGGTTCCGTAGTAAACAAGGAACCCTTACAGTTTCGCCATATCTGTCTGTCTGTCCGCAGTTTTACTCAGCGAATACAAGTACTAGAAAGCTGTGATTTGGCATGAGTATATATATATATATATATATATATATATATATATATATTAATTATGACGAAAAAGTGGTAAAATAAAATACTGAAAAAATATTTTTTTATAGTTTTATCGAAAATTTAATTTTAATTTTCTCACACCAGCATAAAAGGGAAAACTCTTTTTAATTTTACTTATACAAAAAATCTAAAAAAACCACAGGTCCTCGTAATGCCATAAAATAATAAACAGTGACACAGCAAAAGCTAATTGAAGGCAGTGCCACCGTATACGGGTCAGTTTACACAAGTAATCCGATTAGTGGCTGAACGTAGAGTTTTACGAGGGAGCCCGCACCTACTGAAAGTGAGTTGGTTATGACATCAAAGTTATATACAGATCTCATATTATAATTATCCATTTTCTAATTTTAATTAAGCACATAATAATATAGGAAAACTACAAAAGCAGGTCATCGTTATATCATAAAATTGTAGATAGTGACACAGCAAAAGCTAATTGAAGGCAATGCCATCATATAAGGGTCGTCTTACACAAGTAATTTCCTTTTCCGACTACACTATGTAAGTAAAACCATGTTGAAATACCTGGAAGAGAAGCAGTTGGTGACTTTTTTTTGCTATTCTCCCACTCCAGCATCGAAGGGAAAACTCTCACTAATTCTCACCAAAAAATACATTTACTACATAATTATAACTTTCTTATTGCCATAAAATAGAAGAAAGTGACACAGCAAAAGCTAATTGAAGGCAATGCCACTGTATACGGATCGGTTTACACAAGTAATCGTAACACACAAGTAGTAGTATTATTAGTAATGATATGAAATGCAGATATCATATCTTTACTCATTTTACTTAAACACTTATAAAATAGAAAAACCTGCGCTAGCTAATTGAAGGCAATGCCACCATATACGGGTCGGCTTACACAAGTAATCGGATTAGTGGCTGAACGTCGAGTTTTACGAGGGAGCCCGCACCTACTCAGGTATGCATCAGAATGCCTGACCAAAATAACCAATCACTTCAAACATATAACATAAAATATAATACCTTGTTGGTACTATTTGATACCTTTGTTTAATGTTAAAGCGGTGGCGACAATGTTACTATTAAAACATACGAATTCCTTATAGCTCCACTGACCCACTACAATGGAGACATCAGTACTTAAAAGTCCTCGTGACCCCACTATCCCACTGCAATGGAAACATCAGTACTTGAAAGTCCTCGTGACCTTCAAACCATTCTGACGTCAGAACGCCTGCCCACATTTAGGATTTCAATTCACCTTTACAAAACTTCAGTATCTATTTCATACATAAAAACATATTTTACATTTTTAGGGCAAGGAATAAAAATTTTATGTATTTTTTTGTTTACTATGGTTAATTAATAACAAAAGGTCAAGACTTGTATTTTCTTTTTATAATGCGATATTCATTCATTTAAATTGAAAAATTATTAATTAGGTAACAAATGTTTGAACAAAGGTATCAAATAGTACTAAATAGGTATTATATTTTAGTTGTGTTGTGAAGTGAAAACTGATAATTTTACTCAAACATAAAAAAAATAGTAAACTATATAATCAGGTCATCGTCATACCATAAAATAGAAGATAGTGACACAGCAAAAGCTAATTGAAGGCAATGCCACCGTATACGGGTCGGCTTACACAAGTAATCGGATTAGTGGCAGAACGCCGAGTTTTACGAGGGAGCCCGCACCTACTGGAGAGAAGGTTGGTTTTGGAATCACCAGATACAACAGCTAGAGATATATATTATATATTTAGCTCGTGATATATACGATACAATCGTAATTATATGTACACTTTGTCTTTAATGCTTGTATAAGGATAAATAAAAAACTTAAAAAGTACCAACTGCTTCTCTTCCGATCGAGGGAATGGGGGAGATTTGAATCATTTTAATAGGCAATGTGGCTAGCAACCTATCATCTATTTTGATTCGCTAAGCATGGCCTTTACGAATTACGGCCCTGGGCTCTGTCTGCCCGTCATGGATAAAGACGTGAAACTGTATCTGTATGTATACTGATGTCTTTCATACTTGTCTGAGGATAAAGAAAAAACTTAAAATGTACCAGCTGCATTACTTTTCGCATTGATAGGGAAATATGATAAAAGAAATGGGCAGGAAACTGAATAGAGAAGATGCATTTTTATTTGTACTATGGAAAGTGTTCCTAACAATAGGCACGTCCAAGAAAAAACTACCTTGCTAACCCAAAATCTCCTTAAAAAATTAAGGTTATAAAAGCCACATCTGGACGGCGGACGTCTCGGAGCGCCTTAGAAAGACCGGACAGGAGTGACGTCACTTATGTCGTATTTGTAGGCGTGATGAGAACATTTTTTTGGGTGCTATGTGAAATATTGCGTTTACAGAATTGGCCACATAATTTAGTAATTTAAGGCCAATTTATGACATAAGATGAAATAGTGTATGATACTGCATATAACTCGGTATTAAAATACTCGTGTGATATTATAAATTGCAGTTTCACAAACTACTAATACGATTCAAAATATTCAATTACCGCTCCCCTTTGGCACTTTATAATAAAATCTTAATACAAGCAGCGTTTATATCATCACGATTAAAATTCACACTGCTTATATCGCAGAAAGGCTGCAGGGGAAACGTTATAATAAATATTTCACAGTTTATTGCTCACCTTATTTGACGACGGAGGCCTAATGACCAATTTAACGCTTATGAAGTGCAAATTCTCTGTCATACCGGCAAACGAGACATTATAATACCCAATTTCACCTCCAGAAAGAATATAAATGGCCCACGCACCTGTGAGACGTTTTCCCTCGTATTTCGAGTACCGTTTTAATTTGATCAACCATTTTGTTGAATAGATATTTCTGGAAATTTCTTTGTTGAGGTGTTTTTGTAATTCTTTTGTTGGTAGCTATGGTGCGTTTGTTTAGGCATTTAAAAGAATGTAAACAATCTTGACATGTCTTTTTATTAAAATGTACACTTTATAAATCAATACTAATAATATAATAAATTATAATAATATAGTAAATTTCAATAAAAGACATGTCAAGATTGTGTACATTAATTTAAATACCTAAACAAATGGACTATAGATTTTGAATAAAATCGAGAATATTATCGTCTAGACTGTAGTCGTTTTTTTAGGGTTCCATGCCCAAAGTGTAAAAACGGGACCCTATAACTAAGAATCCGCTATCCGTTTGTCTATTCGTCGCTCTGTCTGTCACCATACGTCTGTATTCAGCGAGAAAATGTTTCCAGTATTCTGGGTACGTTGCCTCAATACAAGTTGCGGTGCGTTGGAAAAAGTGTTCGACTTATAATTTTTTTATGTATCGCTTATTGATGATTAATAAAGTATATTTTAGTAAATGATGGAAAAGTTTGAATCATGTTATTAGGCGATGTGTGTAGCAATTCATCACTATTTTAATCACTTCCAACTTAACGCCCACCATCACGCTAAAGATGGTATTTAGGTCTTGCGGCCCGAGGCTCTATCTACCCTGTTAAGGAAAAAGACGTGATAAAGTATTTCAATATTTCTCATTATAAACATTACCTCTAAGAAAGACAGGTCGCCAGACAAGGTGAGCATTTTATTTAGTCTATTTTAGGCAAAACTAAATTAAAAGTGATGTAGGCTGTATCAAAGCAACTCTTTAAACACATCACAAGCTACAAGCTTTTTGTTGCCATTTTAATAAACATTTACTCATTGCAGACTTTATTACAAACAGACCAATTAATTTTAACTTATTTTAAGAAATAATTCCCTTACGGATCTTAGGATCATTATTTTTTTTAAATTTTCGTTACGTACTCTCGACGAACTCAGCGGCAGTTTCATGGGTAAAAGGTGTATTGTTTTGTTGTGATTTTTTGTCTTACAGCGGTATAATATACCTTTGTACCGTAGGTATATATCAAAGTTGGATTGTAAAATCCGCTGTTTGACAAAACTCAGCTGTTTGACTGGTAAAATTTCTTAAATTTAACTTGCGTGATTTGATTGTAGTGCCGGATCTAGAATTTTTTAGAGGTGGGGCAAAATATGTAAATTTGCCGCCCCCTGCTTGGTTTTACTGCTACTAGTACCTAATGTCAGATACAGTACCTAATGCTCAGTTAAGATTCAGACCGAGATGCTTTTGTACATTTTTGAGTAGTATAAACAACTTTAATGCCTCTCCAAAAGCAACCAGACGCCGCCCCCATTCCAGTAGCATGGGAAAGGTGTGCACGTGGACAAGAAAGATATTATCAATTTTGCCGCCCCTCTGACTTGACGCCCGGGCATGAGTCCTGGCTTGCCCCCTCCCCCCGCTAGATCCGGCACTGTTTAATTACAGATGGACAAACAGTCAACGGGACGGGTGAAACTAAATAAAAACTTGTTTAAAAAGCTTACTTAAACTACAGCAAAACATATTTGTCGACTCAAATTCCTACATACAAAAGCTAGAGATTTTAAGAAGCACGCCCGAAGCGTAACGTCATTTCCGGCGGACTCGCGCTGGTCCCGACCGGAAATGGGATCGCTCCCCTTTTATCGGTGACTAATCGCGATAGAGGGAGACCTTAGAAAGCTCGCGATCCGGAACTTTTCCTGTTTTTGATAGGAAGTTTATTTGGAGCTTATTATCGGTATGTATCATTTTTGTAACAAAATCATTTATTTATCTTTGGATATTTGTATCACTTGATAATTGTCAATATTTTCTTTCGATTTCTTAATAGGTAGTTGTTGATAATTTACATAAAACTAAGTTTACTGCCCACTCCTAAGCGCAAGTTAAGAACAAGCGGTAACAAACTGTAATGCAGCATTTCCTCCAAAACCATCAACTTACAATTATACTGATATGAAAATATATCCTTTCATCTAAATCGGTAGAAGTATATGACGTTTTCCCTATATCGATTTATAGCTATAGCAGTGTGAATTTTAATCTCGTTGACATAAACGTTGGGTTAATATTTTGCTATACAAAATATCGTGTGGGGAGAAAATTGAGAATTCTAAATTAGGAACTCAAATTTTAGGAAATTTAATATCGCGCTGCTACCGATTTATTAACCGACTTCCAAAAAAAGGAGGAGGTTATCAATTCGTCGCGATCCTTCATTTTTTTATGTATGTTCACCGATTATTCAGAGAAGCCTGGACCGATTTTAAAAAATCTTTTTTTGTTTGAAAGAGTATACTTTCCAGGTGATACCATGGAAATTTTGTCAAAATCGGTTGTGTAGTTTGGGGGTGAAGTCGGTTTTTAGTTCTGAAAAATTATTATTTTCATCTTTGTCATAGGTCTATTAAATTAATACATCTATGAAATAAAGTAAAACTTAACACGGTACATTTTTATAGGTGTACATTCATAGATAAGTAAATTATCTTCCTCAAAGGCCGGCAATGCTTCTGTTACGACCCTGGTGTTGCAGTTGTCCATGGGCAGCGGTGATCACTTAGCAACAGGTGACACGCTTGTTCGTTTGCTGCCTTATAACATAAAAATAACAATCATAATAATAATAACATGAATAAATTACGATAAAACTCGATATAACTATAAATATAAAACAAAACTAGATATTTATACTAAAAAATAACATAAAATAATATAAAATTTGGCCCTAAATCAAATCACCCAGGTTTGGTAACAGACCCCGGGTCCTAGAGTAAGGGGATTCTTAACTAAGTAGCAAAACTTAATGAATTTGACAGAAAAAATGCGGTCCTAAAATCAGTACCTGCCTATAAAATTAGTTTTTTTTTCAAAGCAGATTTACGGCGTATGAAAACCTTTAATGATTATAAACTGCATATTACGCAATATATTGTACATGTATAAATATAAACTAGAATAGACTGAAACTGTTACATATAACGTGGAAGGGACAAACCCGTAATAAATCAACCCACGGGCTATACTACATTGCTTTAGTACTAAGTATGAAATTAAAATAAAAACCAAATAACTAAAAAAAATTTCGACATTCCCATACTATTTGCCCGAGCGGCCACACACTTTTGTATGAAAATGTCGAAAAGTTTTTTTGTGTTTCGGCTGTTATTTTAATTTGATTATACTATAGTAATTACGGGTATTGTCCCTTCCACGTTATATATCAGGCTTTTGTCTAAAAATAACGCAAACAAATATTTACCTACTCAAATTAAGAACCTTACAGTTTTTGGAGTGGAATGACGGAAAATGCCAATTATTTTGATCAAACAAACCGCCGCTGTCCGCACGACACTTAATTGATTCTGATCCGCGACACTCGAAACCGTGGCATCATAATTCACTGCCAATCATTTTACACTGTTTTTATTGAACACATGTTGTTTGGTTAATTCTGAGAATATCCAATCAATGTGAACTATGTGAACTGATTTTATCAAAAAATTTTTGAAGTGCAACTACATACCTATTTATTTAACTGGGTTTGTTATTTAACAATCTATGTCATTCTGCGCATCAAAAAAGATATTCTACTTATAAACATTTTTTTAGCAAAATCCATGCTTGTCCGAACGAAAAAAAGCTTAAAATCTACACTCTGCCTCTCTTCTCACGCAGAATAATCAATAACGTAAATAAAATACTTACTGCTGAATACAAATATACATACATATCACCTGATCGAACCATTCGTTCATAAAATGTAGCAAACAAAAAACTTTATCATCTAAATATATGATTTTGACGACCTTCGGTGGCGTAGCGGTCACTATGCTAGTACGCCACCCAGAGGTCCCGAGTTCGATCCCCGGTCATGGCAAGTTGAAAAATGGCTAGCTCAATCAGTGTTGTTTGTCCCTATATATTTATTTATTTTAGAGTTTCGGGGTCATAAATCACCAGTTCAAGTTTATCATCTAAACTTAAAACTTTACCGCTGTGGCCTAGTGGTTACCACGCTGTCACTTGGACGTCCCGGGTTCGATCCCCGTTCAGGTCAAGATGTAAAATTATCCTTTTCAGATTTACCTGGGTCTTGGATGTTTATTAATATTATGTTATTGTTATAAAATAAAGTATCATTATATTTGTATCCCATAACACAGTCTCGAACTTACTTTGGAGCTAGCTCAATCTGTGTGATTTGTCCGTAAATATTTATTTATTTATGCAGTTATACCAAAATCTCTTTTTGAAGGTCATTTCATAAATATCCACAATCTTAAACTACTAGCATTTCAGAACAACCGCTGCTGAGAAGATATGCTTGGTCGTGACTGATTCATGACCAAGCATATCTTCTCAGCAGCGTCATGAATCAGTACTTGGGCGGTGCGAAACTATCACGTACTGTTTTTGAATAGGACCATTTGCACTACAAGGGTTTTTTACTGAAAGAAACCTAATTCGTAATACCCACAATTCTAAAAGAAGCCACAAAAACACAAATGTTCCTAATTAAACTTGTAAAGAACAAGTTTGTATTGTATACTCTGAGTTTAACTAAGTTCAAAAATAAACCAGCCACGCTATTTTTGGAAATCAGGTCATACCGAAATAATACGTTAGTAATAACTTTTATTAATTAAAACTCATACTCGTCTTTCAAGTTATTAGAATTATAGTAATTTTTCAACTGTTTTCCATACCTTCTAGTGCAAATAACATTGGCCACAACAATCCAATGTACCGAATGTGTCGACTTTATAATCGCCTGTGTTCATCACCTGAGTTTCCTGACATCTTTTGCACTTCGCTCGCGGCATTCAAAAGGAAATGCCTAATTATCATAATAGATACATAATTCATTCTTTCAATTTTTTTTTTTGCTTACTAATTAACTTGTTTTATAACTTGATTTATCCTATAATAGATATGTTATGTACTTATATACTCGTAATTGGTGCGGTAGGCTATCTAGTTATATTTCTTATTCTTATAATTTATGATTTCATGTACCTATCTCACTGTATATGTACTAAACAAAATAAATAAAATAAAAAGTATAAGTGACGTGACGTTGTATTACAATATTTAGAATATAGTATACAGATTGGATGGGAAGGCGAATTTTTATTTAATTTTCTTTAAATAAAAGTTTTTATGGAAAGTATTTCACTATCATGGACTGAACTTGCCTGTATGCTAGAAAGTATTTTATTTATGTATTTATCGGAGAAAGTATTGCGTCTAATTGTCAGCAATTGCAAGCCATGATGGATAAGCTAGCTGCTAAACAACCGAGGCTGGTAAATCGCTCTACGCCACTGCTGCTTCACGACAACGCTAGACCACACACTACACAACAGACGGCCAGGGCCAGGGCAGGGGAGAGCAACCGGGGCTACAGCCCCGGGGCCTCCACAAAAAGGGGCCTCCACAATAGAGTTCGAAAAAAAAAGTTCTGAAGTTTCTGTTCGTTGACGCCAAAATTTAATTTCAGATAATTCTTGTTTCCCAATATATTTATAAATGTTTGTTAAATACTCAAAGAGTCTACTTGGTTTCACAATGAATTATTTATTGAAAAACTCGAGGGAAAAATTAAACACCTAATTTTATTTGTAAAATAATTTGGGGCCCGGAGGCCTCCACTCCTTTGTTGTCCCGAGGCCTCCAGATCTCTAAATCGAGCCCTGCAGACGGGTACCAAATCAGAAGAACTTCAATTGGAATGTCTAAGACACCGTACTCCCCGGACCTTGCTCCAACAGATTACCATTTTTTTCGACATTTCGATAACTTTTTACAAGGGAAAAAAATCAATTCCGAGTCCAAACCGCCTTCAAAGATTTTATTGATTCCCGTCCGAATGGTTTTTTTAGTAAAGGGATCAATGAACTACCTATGAGACGGCAAAAGTGCATAGATAACAATGTTTATACTTTGATTAAATAATTATATTAAATAAAAAAATATTCGATATTTTGTTCCTCCCATACAAAACGCCAATTTCATATGTAAGGACCTAATATTTTATTTATTTTACACAATGAAATTCTCTGTGTAACCCAAATGTTGACTGGTACTGAACTATTTATTACAAGACATTTTAAGATTTTTTTTCATAATATCAAATGAACCTCACATTTTTCTCTAACACCAACATAAAATTAAACCGGCCAAGTGCGAGTCGGGCTCGCGCATGTATAGTTCCGTACCATTATCTATAAAAAATCACGTTTGTTGTATTGGAGCCTTAAATATTTATTTTATTCTGGTTTTTGTATTATTTTTTATTATAGCGGCAATAGAAACACATCATCTGTAAAAAAATATCTATCTAGCTATCAGAGTTCATGAGATACAGCCTGGTGACAGACAGACGGATAGGTGAACAGTGAAGTCTTCTTAATACGAGGTTTTATTTTAACCCTTTGGGTACGGAACCCTAAAAATAATTCTTTGTCATATAAAAAATTCGGTCTAGCGAATTTTCTCATTTTTGAAATAGAGCGGAAGCGTTGGGTTTCCGATCTAATAATTTATATATCTTCACAGCTGTCATGTGGGCTGACGGGCCTAACAGAATTTACATACCAAGCGGCGGGATACCTTTTATTCAAATCAAATCACGTTGCGTGCCATAAAATGAACGTATAGGTTGCTAGGATTTAGGAAAGAACGGCAATTTGTAAAACGTCTAGATATAAAGTGTTTTCGTCGCGATGGTCCAAGTTTGCATGCACTTACATAATTTTAACTTCTCTCTTCAATTTACTTTTGTACATTATAATAACTAAAGGGATGGCAGTAGTCTTTTGCATGATATAAACTTTATATGGGTTTACCATGCTAAGGGAGCTGAGCCACCGAGCTTCAAGCGAAGAAAAATACGGAGAAAAAGAGGTTCTATAAAAATTTAACCGATTTAGATTGATTTTGCAGCCCCGAAATACTATATAACATACATGCCATTTTTTATTTCGGGTCCTTATAATAATAGAATTAATTTTTATCTTCTCATACAACGTGTGACGGAAAGGGGGTATCAAACCGAAAGGGAGTAAACATACTAATCAATGTGAACAACTTTTACTATGGGACTATACTTGAAATCTTAAAAAATTCTTCAGCCATTTTGGCTCGGTAGGTATTTAATTTTGGTCCCATATAAAATATATAAAAATGGTCCCATAGTAAAAGTTGTTCACATTGATGGTTTTGTGAAAAAAATAGAGTATCGTTGAGTTTGTAGCCTAAAACCCAAGTCTCGAACTTTTGGGGCTAGCTCAATCTGTGTAATTTGTCCGTATATATTGTCCATATTTATATTTAAAGTAATATTCATACAGTGCCTCTAATATCTTCATGTCACTCGGCAAGTACTGGAATCAATCAAAAACGTATGGAAAGCGGTGACTGTCTAGGGGCAAAAAATAAATATTAGACTCACTGTATTATAATCAGGAATCTGTAAATTCTTTCTGGAAATTCCACTAAAATTCCTTTTTCCACAGCGTCGCTGCAACACCCTTGTGGAGATTGAAGCCTTGATCCGTCGATTTCGCGTGTCAACAATGTTTTTCGCGAAAATGAGTTGTGGATATATCTCCGTACTCGTTAACAAATTCGATTGCTTTTATTAGCTCTTCTGATTGGGTTTGTTATGAACGCGTATCGTTGGAAATAATGTGTGATACTGTACGATGAAGGTGTATCATGACATTTTATTTCTTTTTTAACCTACGAAAATAAAGAGGCATGTTATAATTTTGACGCTAATGTCTGTCTGTATGCTTGTCTGTCGCTCGAACGCATGGACTGATTTCGATGCAGTTGTTTTACGTGAAAGTAAGTTCCCTTGCGGTAGTCCTTAGCTATGTTTAATGAAAAAAGGTACAGCTGTTTTAAAGTTGTTCGGGTAAACGCTTGAAAGTCGAGGTATTTCAATTTACCTAGCGAATAATAGATGGCGCTACAGACATCAGTTCTACATAACATCAGTTGGTATATATAGTTCCGCTCTCATCACTAGATGGTGACGTAGGGGTTTTTTAAAGTTTTTGTCAAAAAAATAAACTACGTGAAAGATATCTATAGCAACGGCTGATATCAATAGACAAGTATGCAGTCAAGATCATCATCAACAGGTCTTTTATAGTCTACACTGTAGGAGCTGGAAAGTGGCTGGCAATTTGTAGAGAAGGAATGCAAAGAACAAACAGAAAAAGAAAGAAATGGGAGAGGCCTTTGTCCAATATTGGATTACAAATGGCAGATTATGATGATGATGATGACTGAGGAGCACGACCATCTCTGTACTACCGGAGCAATACTTGGCCAGAGTAGCCAAAGCATTTGGCCTACACTCTCCAAGCTGTCTAGAGTATTAAGTATGGAGTTTGTTTTTATTTTTGTGTGTGTAAGTGACCAACACTTATGTCAGATTTTTCAAGCTGCCTAAAGGTAAAACCACCATACGTTTTAAAAGGAACTTTTTACTTCGTACGACCGTGTTGTGGAATCAACTTCCTGCAGCAGTGTTCCCGGACTGATACGACATTGAAACCTTCAAAAAACGAGTTTATATCTTCCTGAAAGGCCGGCAACGCTTCTGTTACACCCCTGGTGTTGCAGTTGTCCATGGGCAGCGGTGATCACTTACCATCAGGTGACCCGCTTGTTCGTTTGCCGCCCTATAACATAAAAAAAGTATCAAACATAGCTTAACGACTGCCAGTCAATGATGACAGCCGGTACCAACGGCTTATCTTCCGAAGCATGGAAGAGCTGGAGAATTTTTTGTTACTTGTAGTCGGTCACCTATCCAAGTGCGGACCACGTCCGGTGTCACTTTACATATGAATGCGCTAGTAATGCGCTCTTCCGCCAGGCCACCAAGCTCCTCAAGTATGGGGTATGCAATGTTGATAAAAATTCTTTCAGAGTTATCAGAACCGTCAATTGCAATTTTTTTCTGATTAAGTGCACCCTTTGCATTAGATATTGAAGAGCATCATTTTCGCTTATGTCTGGTCTTAGTGCGTAACCACTATCTTATAAAAAGGGGTCATTGGGTCAGTTTGGGGCAAAAAGTGACACATGATGTGGTTTTTATGAATATGTGTGAACGTGAGCTCATGCGTAATGCGTTGAGCTATAAATTAAAGTAGACCCTTACTATGACATTTTTTTTACTCCTCTTACGATATCCACAGGAAGAGAAAAATAGGTCATATTGTAGGCATGAAACCACACAGTACTAGTCACAGACACTGCACATTTTATAGTCTATAAAATAGATATAATAGTTTGATAATCATTTATTCTCAAAAATTGTATTTTTGTCTCCGTTATCCAGAAAATCAAAAGAGGGTAGCATTACTGGCCTTAATACATACCTTTTTCATAAATGGGGTCATTGGGTCAGGGCCCTAGTCACAGGCACTGCACATGTTGCATAATTTTTTTTTTCATAAAAGTGACGATAAATCCGTAGTTTTATTCGTTTTCTTAGTATTTATTTTCAAAAATTGTTATTTCGTGTCCATTTTCCAGAAAATCAAAAGAGAGTAGCATTTTCGTTCTTACCTGGCCTTAATACGTTATTGTCTCATAAATGGGGTCGTTGGGTCAGATTGGGGCACAAAGTGACACATGACGGGCTTTTTATGACTATGTGTGGACGTGAGCTCTAACGCGTAAAGCGTTGAGCTATGAACTTCAGAAAAGTACTAAATTTTATGAAACATCATTGTACAGGCAGCAGCAAAAACAGGTAACCAAATAAAAGCGAATACTCATTTGAAAATTTGCTGCTGACTGTACAGTACTGTAATGTAGGGATTAGAATTTCTTATTTCATAAATGTAATAAAATAAATGTATAGGAATAAATCACACAGATTGAACTAGTTCCAAAGTAAGCTTAAGCTTGGGTTATGAGATACTAACCCAACGATACTATATTTTATGATAAATACATATATTATGATAAATACCCAAGACCCAGGATAATTAATTTGAAAAAGGCCATTTTCCGACTTGCCCTGACTGGGGATCAAATCATGAACGAATCATGATCAAATCGAGGTCGTTACGAAGCGCTGGTATTGGTAGCTTTTCTTTAAAAATAAATTAAATTTTAATATACTTTGCACGTAACATAAATTATACTTATTGTCGTGTAAAAGTGCCTGTAAAGGTCTAATTACTGAATAAACATTTGAATCTTTAAATCTTTGAACCTCTGGATTGGCGGACTAGAGTGTTGACCATTATGCCACAGGCCACAGAGGTCGTCATAAAAGTTCACAACTGAATTCTTTTTCAGTAAACATGCAGCACAACATTTAAAAAATACCTGAATCACTAATAGCTATTTTACATTGTTTTAGTCAAAGTCCCAGTTGTCCCAGTTGTTTTACGTCTCTTGGGACAAAAGTTACCACCATAATTATATACTTTTAGGATTTACTTGGTAGAACTACTAGGACTAGCTATAAATTTTACTATACACTCCAAAAATGCTTAAACCATTTTATTTTATTTTTACTGAAATTGACTGTCTAAACAAATAATAATGCGTATGAAGAAATCGCCTTCACATCACATCACCTTCAGCTGTATAAGGCACAAATTAGGCCGCATATGGAATATTGCTCCTTTCTCTGGGCCGGGGCACCTAAATACCAACTTCTTCCTTTTGACCGTATTCAAGATCGCGCAACTCGTATAATTGACGATGTGACTCTCGTTGGCCATCTTGATCCTCTGGCTCTACGTAGGGACGTTGCATCCTTGTGCATTTTTTATCGCATTGCTGCAAAGTTTCACCACCGCACCACCCGCCTGAAATCGAAATTTCATCCACACCACTTGGATATTTGGCAATCAACCACTGTACGTTTGAATCGGAACTTTTTACCACTAACGACCGAACAGTGGAATCAACTTCCTGCAGCAGTGTTCCCGGACAGATACGACATTGAAGCCTTCAAGAAACGAGTCTATATCTTTCTGAAAGGCCGGTAATGCTTCTGTTACACCCCTGGTGTTGCAGTTGTTCATGGGCAGCGGTTATCACTTACCATCAGGTGACCCGCTTGTTCGTTTGCCGCCCTATAACATAAAAAATAAGATTTGTTACATGTAACGGAAATAGGGTAATAACATCAGTCTGCAATTGCTGCCTTTCTCAGACAAAAAGGGTAATGCAAAAAATTTTAGCTTCGCATTGCTAATAATAATAATCCCCCTAACTCTTAACTATATTTTAAACTAGATTTTGCCCCAAACTGGAAACTAGCGAACTGTGACTAGTTTGGCTTATGTTCGAACGTAAATTTCTTTTGTGTACATCAACGCGCCTACTAACTGAAGTTGTCTTGGAACAAACAAACGCCAGGTTGTTCAAGCAGACTTTAAAAAATAGGACCGGTCGTACAAAAAGCAGATCAAAAAAAAATTTATAACTTCACTACACAAAGGAACTAAAAGAAACAACACGAAAGCTTTTAAATCAAAAATATTCTGAACAATCGTTGAAAAATAGTTAGAAAATCAAATGCCTCCATTGAATAGCAGAGCAACTCGTTTGTTTCCCTATTCATACGTCACTTGGGACGTGATGGATCTCGTAATGGGGAGATGCACGCTCTCGCATTCAAAGTAGACTGGCGATAAAATGGCCGGATTTCACCTCTATGATAAACACAAGCGGTCAAGTTTGAACCGGATTTCGTCAGTGGTTTCTAAATGCTTTAACAAACAAGTCTGCTAAAAAATATGTTTTTCATTAATACGTCACTTGGAACGTGATGGATCTCGTAATGGGGATGTACGCTCATGCACTCTTTGATTTCACCTCTTTGATAAACTCAAGTGGTGAGGATTTCGTCAATGGTTTCTAAATGCTTTAACAAACAAATCTGTCATAATTTTTCAAAACTCAAAACTGACTTCACCCTCAAAGTACCCAACCGATTTTAATATAATTTCTATGGGACCACTTCACATCTGTCAAGGCGTCTTCGAACAATCGGCAAATATATATATATATATATATATATATATATATATATATATATATATATATATATATATAACACTTTATTTACTAATATACAATTTATGTTTAGTCTGGCACCCATTTGGACCCCATTCAAATCAACTCGTAATGGGCGTCACTGTATATTTCAGCCATTCTCTCAAATTCCACGCACAATTGACGTCAGTCTGTTCATACTTTGTTGCGTATCGTTTTGAAACGTTGCAAAATCTACTTTTTCTATATCAATACATAAAATAAAGTTGTAAGTCGTAACCGATCCATGTCTGTACAAAGACATGATAATTTCTGTGCTGACGAAGTCACGGACAGACTGCTAGTTTATTTATACATTGAATAATATTTGAATGAAACTATAGCTTGCTAACTTAGATTCCCTCTAATATGGTTGCTTGCTCGTTGCCGCTCGTCTGTCTAAGACCGAGATGAAAAACTAAACATGAAAACCAGTAAGTATCAATCATAATAATTAGTAGACAATATTTTAAATAAACATAAATAGTAAATATACTCTTATATACAATGTCCTTTTTAATTAAGTACAAATATTTTAAGGGGCGATTCAGTCCATCATTTTGAATAACTTTTCCCAATAAATGTATACAGAAAAACGAAAAAAAAAAATTTAGATTCTCGTACAAATCAAAGTAGTCATGTGATATAGTTAGTATGAAAAATGTAAAAAGAATTGCTTATTTCAATAAACATTTATTAAGAAAAGTTGTTCAAAATGATGGACTGAATCACCCCTTAAAATATTTATACTTAATTAAAAAGGACATTGTATACTTTAAATCATTGCTGTCAGTAATATTTAAGAATTAAGATTTTGGAACGAAGTTCCTTACGGCAGGCTTGGAGGAGATAGTGATTTTGCTGCGCGACCGAACTGAAAAAAATGTGATAGTAAAACCGTAAGGATGACCTCGTTAAATAAAACCTTTAAATGAGACGTGCGCAGGCGCGACAGTCGTATACACAAGCGAGTAGTGTACCTTTGAGCACGATTTTTCTTTTGCAAATTGTGTCGATCCTACATTAGCCGAAGGAACTTCGTTCCTACCTGGTGTCCCACGACACCACATTTCTTTTTTTTTTGATGTTTGAAAGCATACTTTTTAAAATCATGAAATTAATTTTAATTCGTACTAAAATGGTTTCTTCCTTCTCTACAATACTGACCCCTGAAAATGGTCAGAAGCTGGCACTTGATAAATACGTTTTACTTGTCTTCTCAATATTAATGTCTGAATGCGATGTTTGTAACTGTCCGACGCTACTGTGACACGGACGGATATTTATTTTTGTTTTTGTTTTATAGTAAAAATCCCAGACGACTATTTTAATTATTTTAATATATAGGTCTTCAACTTCAGTAATATTTTAGGTCTTCAATTCAGAGAGCTAGTTGCTCTCTGAATTAAAGACCTTGCGTGTCGCGTCGTTTATCGAATAAAATAGTTTTTCATACAAAAAAAAATGTAATGACACTTTTTTTTTTCAAAGTAGCTAAAATATGATTTTTTAAAGTTTTCAAGCCCCATATTACCTTAAAAAAAAAACTTGAGAGGTGTCAAGGGACACCCTGATGGAACGAAGTAAAATACAAATAGGTCTAAATTACATTCAAACTCTTTTCTGCATTCTAAAATCAAGTTTTTATTATCTTCATACATTTGAATGAACAAAAAGTGTCGTTACAATTTTTGGTCTTAATTTTTTCCGTCTAGCCCCCTTTCGCAACGCGCGATAAGAAACTTTGTTCCAAAACATGAATCTACAGTAAAAGGCGAGAACAGAGAGACGCATAAAAACATTTCTGGCCAATTTCAAAACTGAGACGCTTCGCTCGCTTTGCTTGCTCGGTTAAAAACTAACGTGAGTACGACAGCTGTAATTTTTTTTTACGAAAATATTTATAAAACCCTAAAACTTAGTAATTTCCAACAATAGGAATGCAATGCCTATACAACGTGTTTTATTCTAAGCAAAATGTTTGAACAGGAGCTAACGCTCTCGTTTATATAATCAACGGGATTCAAGCCGCACCTGCTAACTGTTAGGCTTCGAACACAGATTCTCGTATAGGTATAACAACAACATAAATACTTGACCTACTTTACTTCAAAAATGCATGGTACATAGGTTTACATTGTACCGTTTAGGTTAGTAAAACCTAGATTTAGGATCTAGGAGGATAGATGAGATAAAAGAAAGACTAGATATTGGCAAACGAGATAGGTATAATGAACATTACATTAGTTACAAAAATTCACAAGAACACTAGGTACAGATTAGGTAGTCAGGGTCGTGAGTTATAGGCACTAGATCCATTGAGTAGCCCTTCTAGGTAGAAGGACTACTTAGCTGGAAATGCAGCCGAGGAAAAAGAGGCGCGAGCGCCGGCCGCCGCGCCTTATATATGGGCATGGGCCCCCCCCGCTGCGCCGAAGAGAGGCGGAGGAGTGCGCGATGTCACAACATTAGAACAATTTTAGCTTGCTCTTGAACAAAGAATGTCTTAGATCGAAACAATAAGCCGTTCCCAATGCGACAACATTGTACAAGAATTCATGTTCTTAGGTTTATTTTTTTGCTCAAACAATATGTGTATTCTCTTGGATTTTTAGGATTTCTCTCTTCTCTACTTCAATTTCTCATCTTCTCTTGGATTTGTAGGATCTCAACTCGTGCAAATATTTAAATATTGTAGATACCTACTTTTTAATTCATATATTTTTTTTAAAACTTAAAACGGACTTCAACACCAAACTACACAACCGATTTTGATAAATTTTCTATGGAATGCCTGACAAGTATGCCATTTTAAACAAAAGAAGAATATCCAAATTAGTCCAGGCGTCCTTGAGTAATCGGTGAAAATACATTTGATAAAAAATCTGATGAATTGATAGCCTACCCTTTTTTTTAAAGTCGGTTAAAAACTCCCGCTACAGTTTGTCGAAACGGTCAGTTACACTCATCATAATGAGTGTAAACGATGCCGGATACCTTGCGGATCCAAACGCAAATGCACAACGCGATTTGTCGATATAAATGGGTTGTGTAATGCGCGGAGTATTTAGAGGTGTTTCGCTGTTTTGAATTGTGTATGGTATTGCGAGCATTTGCATATTTTGAGCTCTAAACCTTTGCAGTCCTTATTAACTGGGTATATAGCTGTGTCGCAACAGAGTAGGATTCGATTTGTCACCCCCACCCTTCCTTATCCTCCCCCACGGGAGTCATAAGAGAAGGCTAAGGGAGGTATAAGTAACGGATATTTGGAAACAGCGTCCAATTAAAGGAATACTCACCTATTTCTGTGTGCAAACTCCATAATTATGGTCAGTTAAACTCTTCATGATGAGTGTAAACTATGCCGGATTCCTTGCGGATCGGAACGCAAATATACAACGCGATTTGTCGATGTAAGCGGTTTGTGTAATGCGCGGAGTATTTAGAGGATGTTTTGCTGTTTCAACTGTATACGGTATTGCGAGTAATTGACATATTTTGAGCTCGAAACCTTTGTAGTCTTTATTATCTGCTTTTAATGGTCATACTAGCCGTGTCGCGGCACAGTAGAATACGATTTGTCACTTATTCATTCCTCTCCTACAATACCCCTCCTGTCGTGAGAGACAACTCAGATATTTGATAACAGCGTTTAATAAAAGGCACATTCACCTATTTCTGTGTGCAAACCCCATATAGTCAGTTACATTCGTCATGATAAGTGTAAACCATGCCGGATACCTTGCGGATCCGAACGCAAAAGCACGCGATTTCTCGATGTTAACTGATTGTGTAATGCGCGGAGTATTTAGAGGATGTTTCGCTGTTTTGAACTATGTATATACGATATTGCGGGCATTAGCATATTTTGAGCTCTAAACCTTTGTAGTCCTCAATAATTGCTTGTAGAGAGAGGTATATTAGCCGTTTCGCGACAGAGTAGAATACGATTTGTCACCTCCCCTTTCCTCCCTCACGTGTGTCGTAAGAATCCATTATAATGGCTCTAACAGACGAGCGGCAGTATGCCCGCGACACTTGATGGCGACGGTCGAACACCGTCACTGACAGGTGTCGCCGAAACATGCAACTCCTGTTACGAAATGTCGCCGATTTTCTCTGACTATCGCCGATGGTATAGCGAGACGGTGTCCGTTGCCAGTGACACCTGTCAGCGACCGTCGCTTATTTATGTCGCTGACTCTCGCGCGACATATTTCATTCCGATCGCTAAATATTGCGCGACTGTGTCCGACCGTCGCCGACAGATATCGTCTCTTAGAGCCCTAAGGAAGGTATAGGTAACAGAAAATGAGCAGCGCCAGCGGCCTCTTCGTAAAGACATCAGTATCGACTCAGAAAAATCAGTCAAAACTGTTTAGCGCAACACATAATAGCTCGTTGGTGCAGCATGTACATTTTTTGAATTGTATCAAACGATATAATAATAATAATCATTTATTCTCAACAAACAGATTTACAAGATAAATGTAGCCCTGGCTCTCGGACTAGGATAACCTGTATCCCGAGAACCAGTTCTTCCCTATTATAAGTTCTAGATACAAAAATTTTGTTGTCAAGATCAAATTTTGAATTTAATATAGATGATTACAAAATAATAATGACATGAGATCACATAAAATGTGTATAAATTTGATTTGCATGCATAACCATTAATTATTTCGACTCATTTTGCTAAATTCATGTGTTTGAAATATGAACGTATTTTTGTGTTAAATTGGGTGTGTACTTATTACTTCAGTACAACCAATAGTTTCTCCGTACTGTCATAGTCTAAGCCATCCAACCAATTCTTTAATTCATTTTTAATTTTGTAATTGCTTAGGTTCATAGCATTGCTTTTAATTTTTTTGTTGTAGATTTTGTTAAATATGTTGTAGAGATACGGTGCCTGATGTGCAGATTTTATTTCGTTTTTTCATTTTTTTTTTACTTTTTATTTGCGGTTATTACTGCAGCTGTAATGTTGAATCGTTGATCTTTTCTCACAAAAACTTTTTAGATTTCATTTTCATGATGTTTATAAGTAGCTCGAATAATCTGACTTTAATGTGTAACCTAATTAAGACAAAATGCATAGTTTACAAATAAAGACACTGATACATGACTTTCACTTCAAGAATGTCTTGACGCCTTTGCAAGCGAAAACAAACATTCGTAGCGTTTCCTTGCCCCAGTTGAAAGGAAATTCAGATAGTGGGTAATATATGGGACTGAGGGTAACTTTACTGGGGTATCACTTTCACAGAAAATGGAAGAAATATCGTTTTTTTTAATATGATTTTGATGAATTTCTTCAAATAAGATTTGACAGTCTTATTTTATACCATGTAAAATAAAATTAATTTTAGGTTTGTAGGTAAGTATTTTTTAATTAGTTCTTAGTTTATTTATTTTCAATTTAATAAAATACATTTTTCATGCTCTATTTTTTATCATTATTTTATTTAACCTGTAAATATCAACTAAAGTAACATAAAAGAAAAAAATATTTAAATTTGATTTTGAGCCTTTTTCGAAATAAATATTTCGCTATTCATTTTTTATATATTTTTTTAAAGGTTAACCTCAGAAAAATCGATGATACTCATACAAAACTCTAGGCTGCGTTTCTTATAAGTTACCCTTACCCCTATTTATAGGGGATGATCGACCACCTACATATGACGGTTGATAAATACGAGATTAGATAGGCCTTTTTATTTTTCTGAAGGGATGATCTTGAATCCTGGTTTAGAAGACATGTAGTGGTTTGAGAAATAGAACATTATTCGTACTAATTTCATTAGTACTGTGAAAGTTTAGATGTCAGTACGCAATAACAAAAACAAAAATATTGTTATGAAAATTATACGTATAAATTATTTGAAATAACCCTTCAAACTATATTATGAACTACTCTTTTGGCTCATGTGCGAAGAAAAGCTTCACGTTCTCACTTTGAACTACGAGTATAAACAATAGATCATAAAATAGTTTGAAGGATTATCTAGGGTTTACTTAAGACAAAATTTTAAATAATATCTTTGTTTATTTATTTATTATTTTATTATTTCATGTACACTAGTAAATTTATAAATAAAACCTTATAAAGTTAAACGTAGTACATAGGTGCTACTTATTTCTAAAGAAATTTCTTCTAACAGACTCGCGATAGGAAATGGCAAGAAAAAGGTAATTGGCGTGTACAATATAAAAATAAATAAATACTTATACCTAAAAGAAACATAAATAAATTAATAAACATACCTACATAGGCGTAAGCAAAGAAAACTTACTTATATACATAAAAATATACTGATAGGTATATACAATTAATGAATACATAAGATAAAATTTCTAAATATGCTGATCAGGATGATAAAGACGGATAGTTCTTTTTCTTTTTACAAGATGGTTGAACAGAAGTCATTTAATTAAATTAAATAATGAGATTTTTTATTTATTTCATAAATTACTGATCACTACTTTTTACTAATATCTACCACTTAGTAGGTACAGTACGCGCAAAATTACTCGACGGCTCTGAACTTCGCGCGGAACGCTGCGCAGTAGACGAATACAGGTGTGCGCGGGATCGGTGCGCCGCATAGAATTTTAACCCAAGAGGCAAAGAAGGCGTACTTAATTAACACACGATTAAATATAATATAATAATAATAAATCGTTTATTTCGGAAAACAAGATCCATACAAAGGGTTGGTAACAATTGATCTTAAAAAAACTAGGGTGTAAGTAACAATAAAATAAAATTAAAATAAAAACAGCAGACGGACATGCACGCATATACATAGTACTCAGCGATGCTAGCTGGACGGCCTACTTCACTGCATGCAGTTGTATTCATCGAGCGAGCATCGGTGAGTCCCAGCGGTCTGCCAGCGCTCGCAGGATAGTGTTGGGGCTGTCGCGCATGCGCCTGAGATGAGAAGCGCAACGCTTGCGCATGATCGCAGCGAACCCGTCTACGTGAGCCTCAGCAAACATGCCAGAGGCACTGCAGTAACGCGGCAGCCCCATCAACACCCTGAATGCGTTATTATATTGTACGCGAAGATAGCTGTATGTTCTCTGCGTATAGTTGACCGACAGACTGCTGGTATAAAACGACTGACAATAGGCTTTGAAAAGCGTAATTTTAGCTTCGTCAGTACACCTGGCTAATCTGCGAGCCAACATATTACAGCGAACAGACAGCGACCTCCGCTCCCTCTCCTCTTTTCATATAACCATCTTTTCTTTTCTTATGGCATATGTAATGCGTTAGAGCGAGATCTCAATACATATTTTATTTCTTTTTTCTGTAGGGTGTCACAAGCCTTTTTGCACACTAGTGTTGTCCATTATCGATATTTTCCCTTATAATTTCAATACACATAATTTGCTGATTTACGCTTAGATAAGCATTTTTTGTGATCGAAAGGTTCCGGGTTCCAATCCCAATAACCTTCAAAACAATAACACCGATCAGTTCTTAAGTTTGAAACGAGAGAAGAAGGAGAAGAAAATTCATTACAAGATTTTATTTATACCTATGTATAAATTTATTTAATACTTAAAAAAGAAAGTTAAATACACCTTTTATATTAATCTTCACTCGATTTTTTTCATCACACAAATGTCATATTTCGATAAGCGTCACATTTTCCGGGTCTTTTATTTTCTTATATATATCTTTCTTAATTATTCAAAGTCACACGTTTATCCATGCACAATATTGCGCGTTATTATGTTTTTTCCGTAGCAAAGAACACTAAAATCCTGACCTACATCATTGTAAAATATGTTGATGATGATTGTTTAATTAAATAGGTAATCGATTTTAGATTTATGCACGTTTAACGCACTAGGAAAGACATCCAAATGGCATCTGTCATTTTAATCTAACCAAGTTGGATTGGAACACAATGATACCAAGAAAAGGAACTATGACCAGATATTTAATTACACAGGATTAAAAGACATCAGTTTGGCAATAATGACACTCATTTAGTGACACCACGATAAAACCAAGAACAGAATACGATTACTTGTTTCAGTCGCTCATAAAGCAAAAATCATTTTCGCCGTGTGAGTAAGATTTCTAATGTCAGCTATTACTTAAAATGACTGATGATGAAATAGGTGCACCGGGCGTCTGCTACCCCACTGTCACTTGCAGCTAACTTCCGAGCCGTCAAGTTATTTTACGTGATCTGTACCTAGTAATAGAAAAATATAAAAATAAAATAGTTTTGATGAGATGTGTTAACGAAAAATAACATTCACAGTCACAGTTGTTTGCGCTTTTCACGCCATGTTTGTTTTGCTGCCTACAAGGGCTGCAATGGAAAAAATAAAATCTACATTTGAATCACTTGGTTGAGCCTTGGTCAGTCATCTTCAAAGGGCTGACTTCAAATAATTGACATTTAAATCTATAAAAATAACAATAAGTAATTGAAATAGATATTATATTACGTTATAACGGAAATATTGACTTATTAAACGAAATAAAAATTTTTACATAATAATTAATTTTAAGACATCAATAAAAAGAAATAACATTTTGCACATAATAATTTTAGCATTATTACAAACTAAGAAAAGATCGCATGCCATTCCATTGTTTTATGTTGCAATGCCCTATCATGTTACGATCTCCGGATCGTCTGGGTATCACATTTCCTCATTCGGGTACTTTTAAATAAAACCTGGGAGCTCGTATAAATCTTATATATTCTGTATTGGTATCATAAATTCATTTCAATACTTTAACACAATCATCTCGAGTCCTGATAAAAACGCGGCAATTGTTCTAATGTCCAACTTGACAGTTGACAGCAGCGTGGCCGGTGTAACCATTTTCTTACATTTTGGGTTGCCAGTATTAATAAAATCACGGCTGATTTATGGAAATGCTAACAATCAGGGTTCATGTTGTACCTACTACTTTAACTGTGTAGTGTAAACTAATACATGTAAGTATAATGTGAAAAGCAATAAATAAATTGAAATATCACTAAGATATTGTCTTTCATTTCGCAAAGCTGTTAAACGTTGAGTGATTAAGCTATAGAGCTAGGCATCAAATTGGATGCCGGCCTTCGAGGAATGGTCTAGGCGTTCAATTAGCTGGTTATTTAACCACTTAGCTTCAACATATACAATGTCCTTTTTAATTAAGTACAAATATTTTAAGGGGTGATTTAGTCCATCATTTTGAACAACTTTGCCTAATAAATGTTTATCGAAATACGCAATTTTTTTTTTGCATTTTTCATACTAACCATATCACGTGACTACTTCGATTTGTATGAGAACTTAAAATTTTTTTTCGTATTTCTGTTTACATTTATTGGGAAAAGTTGTTCAAAATGATGGACTGAAACGTCGAAATAGATACATTACCATGGATGATAAAACCTTGGGTGATAAGATTCAAAGGCCACTTTTAGCGAGATTTACGCTGAAAAGTAGTACAATAAAATACTAAAATAATTCCATTTAAAACAAAAAAAATAAATCCAACTTCATTTTCTTTTAAGAGTTTCTTTCATATCTCCAAAGTTCTTCATCATATCTTCACCAAATTATTATGGGACCACCTTAGTGCTACAAGCTTTCACATAAAAAAAGAAGAACCAAAATCGATCCACGGTTGACAAAGACATCGCGTAACATTCAAACAAAAAAACATACGGTTGAATTGAAAACCCTCCGTTTTTGAAGTCGATAAAAAAATTATACAATGAATAACTACACAACGTTTATATATCGCAGGATATAAATTAATCCCATAAGAGCCAATATTGCGAAAGTTGGAGGTGGATTATTATTTACCCGTCTGGTTCATCGCATATCAGATAACTTGCTTCGAATCTGGACGTATTGAAACTGGAATGATTTGCTGAATGTTAGTTATGAGTTTACAGATAGTTACTTTAAGTAATGTTTGGGATACTTGTGTAGGGACACAGTAAGCTATGTAAGCAATTTAAACTACGCACTACAATGCTATAAAATGACCAATCAGTCGCACGCTACTCTTGAATTCATAAACACGCGATTGTCCCTAGATAGCTTTCGTAGTCAGTTCGTCTGTTTATCCGTGTAGCGAAAACTTGTGACTGTTTGTGTAAACTGTACGTGTAACTGTAAACTGATAATACAGAAGAATACAAGTGTTGTTGACTTTACTTTTCTGAACCCTGATAGCTAGGTACCTCTACACTTAACTAGACAGACACGTAATCCGGTAAATTCAGTTGATAGACTGGGAGTCAGATTAGTGAGTGATAGACGAGGAAAGGCATCTACACTTAAATGTTGGTCTGGGAGAGAAGAAAAACTTAGAATTTACCAGTGTATCTTTTCTTGCGCAAGTCGCAAAAGCCGATTGAGGAAATGAGCGAAAATGTAAATCATGCACAGGGAAAATGTAAGGGAAGCAAACTAAACATTATTGCATAATACAATGAATGCCGCGTGGCATGAATTTACACTTAAGCTACATTAGTTTTGTCGTTTTCATTTATCATAATTGGTTATATTTGAAACAAAAATAGTAAAGTAATATTTTTATGAATGTGAAGGAGTACTTAGAATACAAATACCCGGAATAACTGTTTATAAATTTGGTATTTAAGCAATTAAAAAATAAGCTACGAGTGAAAAATTGCCACGCGTTCTAAGTATGTAATGTTCGGTCTGCTTCCCTTTGTACGTCTGTGAAATCATGTTAGTAGGAAATTTAATTAGCATAACGTCACTATTATAAATCTTTTTACCCTATGACTAAGACTCCGCTAACCGTCCGTCTGGAAAAGGCTGTATGTCATAAACTGTGCTAAAAAGTTAAAATGTTTACAGATGATATATTTCTGTTGCAACAAATACTGAAGACAGAATGAAATAACTATTTAAGTGGGGATCCCATACGACAAACGTCATTTTTATAGATAGTGGTACGGAATAGTGTTGCAAGCAATAGTATTAAATATCGATAGCCTATCGATACTATCGTGGCCTTGAAAAACAGTCACAATATCGATAGGACTATAGATAGTATCGAATAACCGATACTATCGATACTATTGATACTATCGATTGTCAATAGTTTGTTATACTATTACTAGATAAAACTATCGATAGTGTTGATACTATTGAATTTAGATACTATGGACAGTATTCGATAGTATCTAAATTCAGTATCTAATAATATTTTTCATAGTCAAACTATCGATAGTTATGCAGCGCTAGTACGGAATCCTTCGTACACTTCGTACAACACTATCGATAGTTTTATCTTATATCAATAGTATAACAAACTATTGACAATCGATACTATCGATAGTATCGGTTATTCGCTACTATCGATAGTTATGCAGCGCTAGTACTTAATCCTTCGTACGCGAGTCCGACTCGCATTTAGCCAGTTATTTTTAAATTCTCGTCCATCATGACGCTTAAAGTAGCTTTTGAGTCCTGCGGCCCGAAGCTTTGTTGAGAGCTGCAAGACCCGAAATTTTCTGTCTACCCCATTAGGGATGAAGACGAGATAGTTAAAAAAGTAGGTTTTATTTTCAGCAGTACACTTTCAAATTATTTTATGGACAGTAGCAGCATACGTGTGCCTGGATCGGCTGCGCGGGCGGCGGCTGCTCAGAAATGTCTTAAATACTCTGTTCTGTCCTCGCAGTATGAATTTGTACCAGCCGCTGTCGAGACAGCTGGTCCTTGGTGTCCCAAAGCTAAGGACTTAGTTAATGAGATAGGGCGCTGCTTGCGGGATCGAGGGTATGTCCAACGCTCTGGGTGGTATCTAGCTCAAAGGATATCCATAGCGATTCAAAGAGGAAACGCAGCAAGCGAAATGGGCACTTTTGAGCCGGTACAATTCGGGTGGGATTTTTGATTAGGATTTGTATCTCCTTAAGATTCACGGGTCTTTTCACCTCGGTCCTTTGAGAGGCTTCCGTGGGATACAGATCCAACACGTCGAGGCCCTTTGGAGAAGTTGATGTAATGAGACGCTCCCGCCAAAACCCATTCCTGAATATACCTATGAAAGGTGTACCCTTGAATAGGTTTCGGCAGGAGAAAGATCTATTGCAAGAAAAAGGGAAAGGTCTTTGGGTTGTGGAATGAGAGTGGGATGGACTGATGCTGGGATATTGCAATAGCAACGTCACCAGCCATAATCATGATTACTGACTATTCTAGTCAGGTGGTGGCTTGCCGCCCGCTAGATGGCTCAATTCTGTCCACTAAAATATAACCATACCATCGAGAAGATGACGCTTAAAGTGGCCTTTGAGTCTTGCGGTCCGAGGTTCTGCTGAGAGCTGCAAGACCTGAAATGTATTATTGTTATTACTATTATTTTTAGGTATTAAGTAGTATTATTTTGTAACCATGTATATTTCTTTGAATAAACTGATTTTGTATTTACATTTTATGAACTACAATTTATAATTTAAAATGAGACCATGAAGCTTTTCTAAGCACATTAGTGAAAAACGGCCACTTTTAGAAAACGTGCAAAAATAAAACTTCACGTTCTCACTTTCAACTATGAACAGTAATTCATAAAATAGTTTGCAGGGTTATCTAGGGCTTACCCAAGGCAATTAAATGATACCGACGTTTTCTTTCAAATAATTTATTTTAGATGGGGGCAGAATCTCTAGGGTTGCGAACCTAAAATGGAACTGGGCAGGACACCTGGCTAGAAAGAACAATGGAAGGTGGAGTAAGGCTATCACCGTGTGGTATCCTAGGAATGGAAAACGGAGTGTTGGGCGTCCGGCAGCTAGGTTGGTCGATGAAATCAAACGGATTGCTGGATAAAACTGGATAGCTAAGGCTAGGGATAGGATTCAATGGCGCAGATATAAGAGTTGGATGGCAATGGAGTTCGACTAGGCTTCAAGTCATTGAGAGCTGACGATGATGATGATGGGGAGAGGCTCTGGACCCAGTCCCAAAATATTAATGTAATCCGATAATGTGAGGCTGTTATATTTAAACACTATCGTGATTTATAATTTCTTAGTCTTAATGAAATCCTGTTTACAGCTTAAGAGCTATAAAAGTAAAGGCTTTTACGATTGTTGCCTTGTTTGAATACCGTACGAGTTCTTTGGCAGTTTAAAAGAAAATTAATGTCCTTCTTTTTATAAAAATGCTAACTATACAAATTGTCGCTATTGTTAAATTTTAAACATGAAACTCTTAAAAAAAATTAAAGACAAGCTTTCATCTTTAGCAATGAAATTAAAAGTTTAAATTGTTCTTTAAAACAAATTAAATGAGCACAAACTCGATAGGGTTGCATTCTTTAATTACATAGTTCTATGGCCATCTTCCGGCTCCATCATCAGATCAGCTCCATAATATTTCATTTTTACGCGATATAAGTTAACGTGCAAAGTTTCAACTCAGTCAGAAACCAGGAAGTAGGTCAATGATATTAATTGATAGACCAAATAACTGGTAAAATTTATTTACAGACAGACAGGCAATCGGGACAGGTGAAACTAAATAAAAGCATTTAAAAGTATAATTCTATCTAGTCCGTAAGTAAGAATTCCCAAAAATAATAAATCTTTATTTTTGGTTTACAATTAATAACATAAACTGGGTATCCTCGGTATAGCAAGGCGATATTTCCAATATTCACATTGCCTTCAGCTGTATAAGGCACAAGGTAGGCCGCATATGGAATATTGCTCCCATTTCTGGGTCGGGGCACCTAAATACCAACTTCTTCCTTTTGACACCATACGTTTTATAAAGAACTTTTTACCACGTACGACCGAACTGTGGAATCAACTTCCTGCAGCAGTGTTCCCGGACCGATACGACATTGAAACCTTCAAAAAACGAGTCTATATCTTCCTGAAAGGCGGGTAACGCTTCTGTTACACTCCTGGTGTTGCAGTTGTCCATGGACAGTGGTGATCACTTACCATCAGGTGACCCGCTTGTCCGTTTGCCGCCCTATAACATAAAAAAAGAAAAATCAAAGTTGCAGCAAACTTATGAAATTTCTATGTGACGTAACCAAATACTCTGAAACAAGTTTATTTGACAGGTAAATTTAAAAAAAAACCCCCGACGATGCCATCTAGTGATAAGTAGCGGAACTACGAGAACATATTCCAACCGATGATAAGTGGAATTGATGTCCGTAGCGCCATTTATAATTTGCCAGGTAAATTAATAAACCCAAACTTTCAAGCGTTTACCCCCAATAACTTAAAATGGCTGAACCTACTTTCATTAAACAAAGCTAGGAACTACCGCAAGGGTACCTTCTTTCACGTAAAATATCGCATCAAAATCGGTCCATCTGTTCGAGAATTACGATGTCACAGACTCAGACAGAAACACAAACAGACATTCGCGTCAAATTTATAAAACTCCTATTTTCCGTCAGGAGCCAGGGGTAAAAAAACTGACAAAATATATAGATCAAAATTTACACGACTTCTCTCACACAATTAACACGAATTGTGCTCACTCGGATAGTTGCATTAACGCGTTTGGTTAGTAAACCTTTTATGATTGTATGTAAGAAAAAAAGGAATGTATACGTACAGCAAACTTCTCAGTCCATAATAATAGAAATATCCATAGTAGCGTTTTATAACTATCGATGGTTTGACCACAAAAAACAGTCACAATGTCGACATAACTATCGATAGTATCGATTGTCAATAGTTTGCAATATTATAGATGAAAGGTAAAACTATCGATAGTAGCGATATTATTTAATTCAGATAATAGTATCTGAATTAAATAGTATCGATACTATCGATAGTTTCCCGTACAAAAATTAGTTAAAGTATCGATACTATCATTAAAAACTATCGATACTATCGATAGCGATAGTATCGATAGTTTTTAATTGATAGTATCGATACTTTAACTAATTTTTGTACGGGAGACTATCGATAGCTAAATTACTATTGATAGTATCGAAACTATCGAGAGTCCTATCGATATTGTTACTGTTTTCCAAGGCCACGATGATATCGATATACTATCGATTTTTAGTACTATTGTTTGCAACACTACAAACGTTTCAAAAAACAAATACAAAACGTTTTAAAACTGGACACTATAAATAAATCTAAAAATAAATATGCATTTCAATATTTGTTTGAAATGTTTTAGAGCTCAATATGAATTCGTACAATCCAAATTGCGTGTTCGACCAGGCTTCAAGTTATTTTTATTGCACTGCATAACGGCTAACTGTTTCCGGCAGCGAACTAAAATACCATAGAATACGTAATAGTGCTAAAGTACAGAAGAATCACTCTTGAATAGAAAATCCTAATTAGCCCAGTTACAGTTTACTAAAGTCCCATTTAGTTTGCTCGCTACACATATGACTTTCGACTAGGGACCATAAGGAAAAATGACTAGGTATAAAAATGTCGAATGCCTTGCGTGCGCCAAACGAGCCAAAATGTATCTTACATCTCTGAAGCGACGGTCCGTAGTCATTTATCTCTAGCGTTAAATTTTTCAACAATAATCATTTTATTGGTACAAAAAAGACAGATACTTTACACTTAACTTACACAGAGAAAAAAAATATAATAACACTATGACTAATTGTACAAAAACAAAGAAAATACGTTTGCAAGGTAGTGCGTAGCGATAAAAAAGGGTTGTGGCTCAGCGATACGTTTGCTCGTAGAATAAAACATTGATTTTCAGCCACCACCTTGATATTCACAGGAACGGGGAATTTCAACCTTAGGTCTATGAATAAGCTGCATTAAAAGGGCAGCTTAGCTTCATACCTAAACTGTAGAATAAATGTTTTTACCAAAAGTACATTAAAGTAGGCGATACTTAAAAACTACATCTCCGCCCTTCCGCCGATACTGTTACTGAAATCTTTACGTTTATTGCTACACCAAACAGTGGCTGCTGTATGCCGCTGCATCAAAGTGGACATCGAAAGTTGACGTTACGTCATGCGACAGTCATTTTATAGAAACTTCGTGGAGTCGTTTCTCGCGATGACAACATTGGAAGTGACTCTTCCATAGTATTAAAGTTCGCTGGTTTCCGGCCGTTTCATAAAACAAACAGAAATGCAGTTCCTTTAATTAATATTGAAAACCGTACTGACTATTACTACTTAACTTCCGCATTGAACTGAAAGCAAGAAAAAAGAACGTGAGTATCGTGGATCACTCGGTTGGAACGAAGTTACTTTCGTAGTAAATTATTTATTCGTCATGAAATATTATAAATATTTAATTAAACAATAAAATTAAAAAAAATATTATATATTTCGGTATGCAAGGTTTGAACCGGGATCATCGACCATCTCAGGTATATGCTTTCCCAAATGCGCTATCGCCGAGATAGTCTAACATGTGACCGACGACCTCTGTGGCGTAGTGGCACAGACTACTCAAAGTGGTCACCATGCTAGTCCGCTACTTAGAGGTCCCGGGTTAGTTCCCCGAATATGAAAGTTAGAAAATGGCCTTTTTCAAATTGTCCTGGGTCTTGAATGTTTATCTATATATGTATTTGTCATAAAATATAGTATCGTTGAGTTAGTATCCCATAACACAAGTCTCGATCTTACTTTGGGTCTAGCTCAGTCAGTGTTATTTGTCCCTATATATTTATTTATTTTATGCGAATTACCTTTGACTTTAATTCGTGACGGAAAAATTCATACACAAATGAGCACGTTTTTTCACTAAGCCCCCATCCGCCAAGGCCGTACCGTGCGAAAAGGAACTTCGTTCCAAAAATTATAAAGAATATTGTGTCACACATACGTAACTTTTGACTTTAACAGCCCTAGGATCTGTCTACCCCGTAAGAGATATACAGACGGTGTTAGTATGGAGCTTACTAACTTCGGCACTTCAACCCTTTTAGTAAATAGTGCCATCGATTGGCGGAAGGATTTGCGGGATATTTAAAAGTAATCGATTTTTACAAAGAAAAAAAATGCTAAAAATTTATTACATTTAGCAAGTTGGCGCTTTTGCAAGTAAAACGACACCGGGCATGATCCACATTTGGATAGGTGACCACAAGTGGCATAAAAATTTCCCGAGCTCCTGCTTGCTTCGAAAGGCACGTATAAAGGTCACAGCACACTTATCAACTCGGAAAGGGATCGACACCGTATCGCCTTTCGCTGCGCGGTCAACCAGGCGTCAACCTGACGTAAGCACGTAACCAAACCAGCTCAGCTTCGGTACATCGACTCGCGGTCAGCTCGACTACGGCTGAGCGATGCCGCGCTTACCGCTTGCTTGCCGGCGGCTCTGGTCTGGTCGGCACTAGATCATTTTGAATCCAAACGTAAAGTGGCGTGGTGATGGGTGCGAGGAAACGGAGAGACGGCAGCTCGCATACGGAGAGGCGTAAGCGCGCGGACGACGAGCCGCAAGCGCGGGACCGCTTGTTGGCCGACCAGCAAAGCGGTTTGTGAGCTGGTCCCGAGGCGAGGCGTTTAAGTTACGAACCCGAATAGTGTGCGTTTCAGTAGGGAGTTTCATACAAATAATACTGAGCTGCTTGAGTTGATTCGTTTACGTTCCCTTTACGAGTTGATAAGTGTGCTGTGACCTTAAGCCGTCGGTCCCGGCAGTCATCATTGTATAGCAGAGGTCAGCTTTGTTCTGACGTAGCTTGCCATTAGGCAGCCAAAAAACTCTGACGTGTGTAAGTGTTGTCCACTTACACACACGAAAAGACAAAAAAAAGCAAGTTGTATAAGGTTTTTTTTTTACTTTAAAACGAAAAGCTATTTATTTATCTTAATACAATTTAAATTTAAATTAAAAATAATAAGTACTCAGTCGTATAAGGTTTAGTTGAGTTTTTTTTTATTTATTTTTACACCGCCGCCGACGCCGCCGCCGCCGCCGCCGCCTCCGCCGCCGCTGCTGCCGCCACCGCTGCTGCTTCCGCTCCCGCTCCCGCTCCCGCTTTCGCTTCCGCTCCCGTTCCCGTTCCCGTTCCCGTTCCCGTTCCCTCTTCCACTTCCGTTCCCTCTTCCGCTCCCGTTTCCGTTTGCCGCAGACGCGCCAAAGACGGAAGATTAAATTCTCATATCGGCACATCACTACTGTCCGGCGTTTCCACCGAACTTCAGCAGCTGAACTTCAGCTTATTTAGTGTGTCATCCCCACCGAACTTTAGACACTGAACTTTAGCCACTAAACTTCGGCATAGTCTGCTGAGACACTTAAAGCTCACAGTAAGTGAGTGATGCCAGTGAAACTGTATTTATTCCGCGTATGCCACTCATCCCCAACAATTTTCCTTTTGAAAATACACAGTTCCATATGTTAACTTGCTTTGCTATGAAAATAAGTCACAGTTTTAGAGGCTTTAAGCTGCTGATGTCGATCTAAGGACTAGTTTTTCGCATGGCCTACTTATTGTGGCTTTCTCCAGGGTTAGTAACACTTCAGCTCTTTTCATATTGGCTCCCGAAGGAAAGAATTAAAATAATATTGACTTTTAACTCCTAACACTGTTACAAGTACTTTCTCCCTCTGTCTCTCTCTCTCTCTCTCTCTCTCTCTCTCTCTCTCATTAGTTTTTATTTATATTTATACGCCGGAGTCATAAAGTCCACGCGAACGAAGTCGCGGGCATCAGCTAGTTGAATATAAAAATTTGACTTTGACTAGCAGTGGACGTTATGCGACTGAACTAATGAATCTTTGATTTAAATCGTAGATTGAATCAAGCAAAAAAACAACTCGTAATCCACATTGCGTGTTCAAGAGGGCACTCAAGTTATTTCTATGGCAGTGCATAACGGCTAACTGTTTCCGGGGGTTCAGTAGAACAAACAGAAATGCACCGCTTTCATTCATTACTTGCTAATTTGAAATTCATTATACGCTAGCAGTAATTGGCATTATAGTGAAATCAGTAATAAATCTGTAGTTAGTTTTATATTGTTTTATGCTAATGTTCCTAGACTTTAAGCTTTTTATTTTCATAAATTATTATGGAGTTATTAACATTTCAAAGCCGCGAGTGTATTTTATTCATTGATAATAATGAAAAATTCATTTCTTTGCATTGGATATTATTGGACGAGCGAGCGAAGCGACTGGAGAATTTGGTGGACGTGTAGTTGAACTACACGACTTTTAATGCATATAAAAATCATTCTTTATGCAGACCCGGATCTAGGGGGGGATAAGCCGGGGCCCATGCCCCGGGCGGCGAAATCAGAGGGGCGGCTAAATCGAATATAACCCCTCCTATGCTACCGATACGGAATGGGGGTGGCGTCTGGTTACTTTTGAAGAAGAATAAAAGTAGTTTACTACTCAAAAATGCACAGTCGCATCTCGTTTAGAATCTCTTAACTGACCATTACTGTCTGCTGGTTGGCTCTGAGATTTCGGGGGGTTTTGTACCCTCAAACCCCCCGAATTCCCCCCTGGAGTACACCCCCCTGGCTATGGCTAAATGATATACGGCATTACTATAACCTGAACAGTACGGTAGGGGTGTACTCGTACTGTTTAGGTACTAGTATTCAAGTAGGCGGCAAAACCAAGCAGGGGCATATGCACATTTTGCCACGCCTCAAAAAAATACTAAGCCGGTACTGTCTTTCTGACAATGGTATTGTATGTCTGTTATGCATTTTGACTCTTGTACTAATTAGCACAAAGGCAATCGAACCAATTGGACGTTCAGTCATGTGAACAGCTATGTCCTGGAAAGAAATATTCATTTATTTAAGTTCGAACATGAGCCAGATCGGTCAAGAGGTTGTCGAGATATGAGGCACGCAAGTTCACATTTCGCGTATACACAATCTGTAATAGGGAACATGAACTAAAAATGTATTTGGGTCATTACACAGATTATAAAAAAGTATGGTAAAGTATTTTTTCTTTCTTCTAATCAGCAAATAATGACGAAGATATAGCGCTCTAGGAACTCCTAGTAGGTAGGTAGCCACGGACTAGCTGAGGCAATTGGAGCTCCTACATGAAGAGGTAAGTAAGGTACGTAGTGGAGAGCTTGAGAGAAATAGCACAGAGTTATTTCATTTATTATTACTTTACAATACTGATATATATAAATTTACAATACTGGTATGATATAGATGTAATCAGCTCGAGAGATGGTAGTGGAATGAATTAGAATGATGAGGAAGAAACCTAAAATTTAAAAATTGAATTTGAAAATGAAATTATTTTTTAGAAAACGGAAGAGGTAAACGTTAACATGAAGGATGAGGTTTATTGTAACATCGTTACAGCGCATTTCAATTTCGTGTGACGTCACGATCAGCTACAATTTTTAACCAAAGCTGACCTAAATCACTCCCATTTCAAAACGTCAAAGCGTATCTTTGTGAATTTTTCCTTTTTTGCTAAACGAAAAAACATGGGTCGTTTATTTTTGGATAATCTAATTGACGGAATAAATAAAATAATATCTTTTTACTCAGACCACATCCCTAAAATTATATTAATATCAGGTTAATATCAAGTTACAGAGACACAAGATACTTTGTTTAAGACGAAGATACTACGATGTCCTACGAGATGCTACGAGGCTCTACAATGTGCTACGATGTACTACGAGAGTAAAGTCTTGCCAGAATAAGTAGTAGTTCAAAGTACAAATTTAAAACCCATTAGATCAAGAAAGAATTATTATGCGTTATCTAAAAAAATAATAATATCAAACTGCTTTTATAAAAAGAGGCCATTGATCCAATAATGAACTCATGGCTGTAAAAATGAATAAAATAGAATAAAACTCATAACCTTTTTTTACTTCAAATCTGTTTTTCAGTTTTTTATTTAAAACATGAAAATAACGCAACTCAACAAAAACTAATTAACATTTAATGTGAAAAAGCAATATTACATTTGGTTACCAACATAAATGACAATGGCTCTGCAAATGAGGTCGAAAGTTGCCATTGACGCCACCTTTACTGAGAAGGCTTGGAGATGTAAAGTGTTACTAGAAGAGAGATTTTTTAAATTACAAATATTAAAAAGTCTCTAACTGACTCTTAAATAAAAAGCAGGTCTGTTCGAAATACTTCCTACAGAACTCTATATCAAGTACAAGGTAAAGTTTGAAAAAGTAATATTACATTTTGTTACCTACAACGACAATGGCTCTGCAGGTGAGGTTAAAAGTTGCCACTGACGTCACATTTACTGCGAGGGCTTAACTTTTGCTTTTGGAGATGTATAGTATTACTAGAAGAGATATTTTTAAGTTCCAAATATTTAAGAAGTCTCTTACAGACTCTTAAATAAAATTCAGACTAGTTCCAAATACTTCCTACAGAACTCAATATCTAGTATAAGGTAAAGTTCGAAAAAGCAATGCTCTGCAAATGAGGTCAAAAGTTGCCACTGACGCCACCCTTACTGCGAGGGCTAACAGTTACTTTTGGAGATGTAATTGTTACTGAAAGAGTTGCCAATATAATCGACAGTGGCTTTGCAAATGAGGTAAAAAGTTGCTAATGACGCCACCCGTACTGCGAGAGCTTAACTGCTGCTTTAAATTAAAACTATTGAAAAGGTCTCTTACAAATATTACAAACTAGCTGATGCCCGCGACTTGGTTCGCGTGGACTTTATGACTCCGGCGTATTAATATAAATAAAAACTAATGAGAGAGAGAGAGAGAGAGAGAGAGAGAGAGAGAGACAGAGGGAGAAAGTACTTGTAACAGGAGTTAAAAGTCAATATTATTTTAATTCTTTCCTTCGGGAGCCAATATGAAAAGAGCTGAAGTGCTACTAACCCTAGAGAAAGTCACATTAAGTTGGCCATGCGAAAAACCAGTCCTTAGATCGACATCAGCAGCTTTAAGCCTCTGAAACTGTGACTTATTTTCATAGCAAAGCAAGTAAACTTAAGGAACTGTGTATTTTCAAAAGGAAAATTGTTGGGGATGAGTGGCATACGCGGAATAAATTAATACAGTTTCACTGGCACCACTCACAGTAAACTTTAAGTGTCTCAGCAGACTATGCCGAAGTTTAGCGGCTAAAGTTCAGTGTCTAAAGTTCGGTGGGGATGACACACTAAATAAGCTGAAGTTCGGTGGAAACGCTGGACAGTAGTGATGTGCCGATATGAGAATTTAATCTTCTGTCTTTGGCGCGTCTGCGGCGAACGGAAACGGGAGCGGAAGAGGGAACGGAAGTGGAAGAGGGAACGGGAGCGGAAGCGGAAGCGGGAGCGGGAGTGGAAGCGGCAGCGGCGGCGGCAGCGGCGGCGGCAGCGGCGGCGGCGGAAGCGTCGGCGGCGGCGGCGGCGGCGGCGGAAGCGGTTGCGGCGGCGGCGGCGGCGGCGGCGGCGGCGTCGGCGGAAGCGGCGGCGGCGGCAGCGGCAGCGGCGGCGGAGGCGTCAGCGGCGGCGGAGGCGTCGGCGGCGGCGGCGGCGGCGGCGGAGGCGTCGGCGGCGGCGGCAGCAGCGGCGGCGGCGGCGGCGGGAGAGGGAGCGGAAGTGGGAGCGGGAGCGGGTACGGGTATGGGTACGGGTACGGGTATGGGTACGGGTACGGGTGCGGGTACGGGTAGGGGTACGGGTACGGGTACGGGTACGGGTACGAGTACGGGTACGGGTACGGGTACGGGTACGGGTACGGGTACGGGTACGGGTACGGGTACGGGTACGGGTACGGGTGTGGGTAGGGGTACGGGTACGGGTACGGGTACGGGTACGGGTACGGGTACGGGTACGGGTACGGGTACGGCAACGGGTACGGGTACGGGTTCGGGTACGGGTACGGGTACGGGTACGGGTACGGGTACGGGTACGGGTACGGGTACGGGTACGGGTACGGGTACGGGTACGGGTACGGGTCCAATTCGGAAGTTCGGCATTATGTGTTGCTAGTAATGCAAATAACATTGCAGGCATGCATTGGCTGAAATTCAGCCGCTGAACTTCGGCATACAGTGCTGAGACACTAAGTTGGGTTCCGTTACACAGTTTCGGCGGAGTCAAATTTCGCATCAGCATTATTGGCCCTCTGACAGTAAGACTTATTTTGTGAGCCGAGAGTCCATTTGCTGCAAGTGAATTAAGAAACTCAACTGGATAATTGGTGGCGTCGTCAACAACACTATCCAAGAAATCGAAATATATATACTCGTAACTCAAAGGTGACTGACTGATTGATCTATCAACGCACAGCCCAAACCACTGGACGGATCGGGCTGAAATTTAGCATGCAGGTAGATGTTATGACGTAGGCATCCGCTAAGAAAGGATTTTGATCAATTCTACCCCCAAGGGGATAAAATAGGGGATGAAAGTTTGTATGAAACTTTGTCAATTTTAAACCGATTGGGCTGAGACTTTGCATGCATAAAGCTACTATGACGTAGGCATCCCCTAAGAAAGGATTTTGATAAATTACACCCCTACGCGAGCGAAGCCGCGGGCAAAAGCTAGTTAACAATAATTTGCGTCATAAGTTCTTAATTAATTGATTTTTAATTTTTTGGTGTCAATATGGCGCGTTCACATAACCAAGAATTTTCTGGTGTGTTATGCTCTGAAGGTCCGCAAATACTGAACTTATAAGTTATTCTTTGGACGAAACAACTTTTTTTTTTGAAAAAAATTTTCAATATACAGACACATTTTTTTTACTCTTTTATTATAGTATAGATTTAGTATGTTTTTGTTCAGCGGCAACAAAAAACATCATCTATAAAAATTTCAACTGTCTAGCTATAATGGTTCATGAGATACAGCCTGGTGACAGACAGACAGACAAACAGTCGGACGGTCTAAGTAATAGGGTCCCGTTTCTACCATACCCTATGGAACCCTAAAAATCGAATAAAATAAGTATTGATGGGGGGCTCCCATACTACAAACGTGATTTTTCATAGATTATGGTACGGAACACTTCGCGCGCGTCCGACTCGCGCTTGGCCAGTTGTATTATAACTCAACAAAAAGTTCTCATCAGACTTAACAACTTTTGCTAAGGCGGCATTTTAATATTTCTTATAGTTTAGCTGGACCATTATAGTTCTGCATCATGTGTTCCATTTTCCAAAATCAATAATAGCCTATATGTTGCCCAGGCATCACAGCTATATAACAAAAAAAGTTTCATTCGAATCCGTCCAGTATTTCCGGAGATTAGCGTGTACAAACAGACAAACAGACAAACAGACAAACAGACAAACAGACAGACATTTTTTTTAATATTCTTACTCTATTACTATATCTCCATCGCCCCAAATTTTTTTTTTGAGAAATTTTCAATGTACAGACACATTTTTTTTACTCTTTTATTATAGTATATAGATAACTTTTTAAACAGCAGAAATTTTTAAGGTACCTTAATTTAGCATTGCTATACAACATAACAATTCTGCTAGTCTTCTGGACACTTTACCACAGAGCAGAAATTTGCCCAGACTTTTTTATTTATAAGTGGGTTGAGGTAATTTCAATGATAAGGTACTAATGGATTTCTTATTATATGGGAAAAAGGTATTCAAAATAGTGATAAGCTAGCCGATAAATGTTTCAGATTACGCCCATTCTCTGAATCCACTATCTGAAGAGAAGTAGCTAGTACATTATATGTTATTTTTTCACCTAGGACAGTACGAAAGATATTTGACTATTTACAAAACTACTAACGTAGATTTAAGCATAGAAAATGGAAGTACAACAAAACTACAAGTATAATTGATACTGCTTTTGATGTCAACCATCCTATCTGTAAAAAATCGTTGTGACCAGGTTGCAGCGTACACAAAGTAGCATATATTACAAGTTATCCTTTGAGGTACATTAAAATCTCTTCAAAGTACATTAAGTACACCTGAAGTATACTTAACTTTTACACTAATCGCTATAGCAAAATTTATTGTGGCCGGACTAGAACTGAGAACACTATTTATTTACAAAAGAGTATTTATATTTTACAATATAACATTTTTAATCCATTATAGACTTAATACACTACGCTATTCTAGCGTTCCATGCAGTTTTTTCAGCGCTTGCGCTGCTTTATAAAGATTGATGGCTCCAGTTGCATCGATCATCGTTACTTTGCAGCGTGCTGTGCTCAAGACGGAGTGTGCAAAATAAACCACATTTAACTACTTTATCTTGTGTACAGTGAAAATTCTTTGCGATGCAGAAATTCTTGTTTTTTATTTTTTTACGGTTCCGTACCCAAAGGGTAAAAACGGGACCCTATTACTAAGACTCTACTGTCTGTCCGTCTGTCTGTCTATCACCAGGGTGTATCTCATTAACCGTAGTTGAAATTTTCACAGGTCATGTATTTGTGTAGTAGATATAACAACAAATACTAAAAACAGAATAAAATAAATATTTATGGATGGCTCTCATACATCAAACGTGTTTTTTTGCCGTTTTTTGCACGATATTAATAACGGCAACTGCCGGTAGACTTTTGAAATATTCACAGAATATTAAATTGTATATTATATTTAAAAATAAATAATTAAATAAAAATAAATATTAAGGAGAGCTCCCATACAACAAACGTGATTTTTTTAGATAACGGTACGGAACCTTTTGTGCGGGAGTCTGACTAGGACTTGGTCGGTTATTTTTCTCTTGTTGATACAAAAAAATAATATATTTATAACGTTTTATATCTTTGTAAGTGTAAAGTCAACAGTGCACACTGTAATTAAACGAGTCATGCGGACAGTCGAGCATGAGTTGCACCCGTCAGTCAGTGTTGTGTGACTGACTTTTCTCAAACATAGATAAAAGTAGAAATAGGCGTTAATGATTACCGATTATTTTTCTTTTATCTAATATTATACTTTTATTTTGTTTTAAAATAATTATTATGGACAGAACGAATACTTATTAGGTAAATAGGTGAATGCAGGCCGTTTCGATACGGTTGTTTTGGAAATCCTTGGTGGAGGCCTATATATCCAACAGAGTCCTTCCTATAGCTAATAATATTATTGCTTATTATGGCTGATATTATATTAAATCCACTGCTGGACATAGGCCTGGATTAGTAACTACACATAATTATAAGTATTAATATTTATTCATCATCGTCATATTTTGATGATGATGAATAGTTATTAATTCTGGGTCACTTTGTGGAAGTCGAAGTTGAATGCTTTTTGTTCAACATTACTTTGCATTCTTCCCACACTTTATCGAGCCTAGAAACTAGTACACTACTATACATATATGTGAAAGATGGAATTATTTATTTAACTTTATTACAAATGTTATAGGCGGACTTTAAGCCATAGGCTTTATCTACCACTGGATGCCAAGATTAAGAGGTATTTTGAATGAGGCGCAAACAATGTAATTTTGAAAGACATTTTTCTAAATATAAGATATGAATATATAACATACCTATTACTGATAATAATATATGAACATACATTAATTAAAATAATAAAATATTTTAAAATATATATCAATAAACTTACATTCAAAATCAACATAGATATATGATATAATAACCAATACGTAATATATACTACATATATAATATTTGTATTTTACATGACAGTTCTCGAAGATAGTGTGCACGCACTGCACTTTTAAATGCTACTCGAGTACGCGCCTTCTGGATATTGATTATTACCATGAGTATCACCAAGAAAAGTGAATTTGATTTGAGATATGACGGAGTTTTAGCTAAGGTCAAAAAGAATGGAAATGTAGTGTACGAGCGGGTTAAGTGAATACTAATAATAATATGACGAATATGTAAATACGCACAAGCAAATTGTCGTTTCTTGTAATTTTTTTCGGAAATTGAAGTAATAGGGAATATGCACGTTTTTTTTTTATTTGCTTAATAAAATCTGTATTAAGTACAGTAAACAAATACGAAAAAATTTATAAAATATCTTAATCAGCGATGAACATGTAATTCTTTAGAGTTGCAATTAGAAAGAGAAGTCCGATGTGGACTGGTGAAAGTCTATGTCATCTATACATTTGCTATAGAAAAAAGCGTTTTTGCAAGTGAGATTCAAAGATTCAAATGTTTATTCAGTAATCAAACCTTTACAGGCACTTTTACACGTCAATAAGTATAATTTACGTTACGTGTAAAGTATATTAAAATATAATTTATTTTAAAAGAAAAGCTACCGATACCAGCGCTTCGTAACGACCACTGCTGAGAAGAAACGCCGAAAGAAACTCATTTTCACAGTATTGGTAGCCTACTCGCCAGAAGGGCTTTGTTATATTATTATTATTGTCTTTTAATTATTAAATACTTATAATATAATACAATGTTGACACATTTAACATGTTATGCTTGCTCACGAGTTAACAAACATAAATTGCTTAATAAAAATATTAAGTAGTCAAAAAAAGCGAAGCTGAGCTGACCAGTCCCTCCCGGCAGCACCCGTTCACGAGTTGACGCACGGAACAGCCATCGTTAAACTCAACCATATTGGAGGGAATCTAACGATCCGACCAGCGACGCGACCACCAGATTGGACATTTTAGTGAGCATGAAAAGCCCGATATCGCAGACCTTGTCAAGAGGAAATATTAGTTATGAGATAGACATATTTTCGTAAATCGTTATATTTAATTCGTTTTTCAACCAATTTTTCTTCGGTTTTCACAATTCGTACTTTTCTTTTGAATATTTGCGGATAAACTGGTTAGATCACACATATTTTACTCATGCATATTCCTTATTGTGTTAAATCCAATCTTTTACTCAAAAGTTGGCTGGAAGAGATTGCATTTATAGCGATAAGTCCGCCTTTGTGCCTATATTGTTTCTTGTTGTTTTGTAATTTTTGTGTGTCTATTATGGTGCAATAAAGTTGATTTTTATTATATTTTATTGTATTGTATGGCACACCGTTTTTTTCTGCTTTTACCAAAATTGTGTGTCATGCAATCTATTATACTGAAATGTGGTTCTGCATTAAGTTACTTGTACAAAAGTTATCAACTCGCACAGTACTTAACACAAACTGTAGTCAGACATTGACTTAGTGCACTTTGATCAAAGCAAACTCTTCCCCCATTGTTCGAGCTATTATGTTGTCTATACTTAGTTTGTCTGTGTGACAGACTTAGAGTTCACCAGAAACTTTGTTCTATGCTGTATCATTCACAAAATGAAAATTACGAGCAAAGCACCACGACTTAGTGTACATTAAGTAATTTGAAAAGTTCCTAACTAGTATAGGCGCTAGAACGTACTTACGTATTTCATATTATGACTACTAAGTTCAAAACTCAGAATTAGTAGGATGTGAATTGTGAAAGTTAATACGGTAATGGAAAACTGAATTTTGTATAATTAAAACAGGAGTACGTAATTACTTCGTTAATTAGGGTAGTCATTAAAACTCGAAGTTATAAAGTAGTGGTTAATTTAATTACACAGAAATCAAGAGTTGTTCATCACAGAAATCAAAAAAAAAAAACTTGTTCTATCTTGATAACTTGGAAGATACTCGAGTTATTAGCAAACATATGTACAAATTAACGCTGGATTGTTGAAAAAAAAAATCCCTACACAAGAAATGAATAAAGCGCTGATGATCTTCAAACGGCTGATCAGGTCATTACCTTACCCTATCCTTCCAATATCATCGAAGTAACACGGTACCGAATTTCGAATCGATGGGACATAAAAAATATTATCAGATCCCCTCATCAAATAGAAAAGAGCAGATGATCTTCAAATGGCTGAAACATGGCTAAGAACGTTCAGGATAAAATTATCTAGGTATGACACAAAAAAAGAAAAACTAAACGAAAATCGATTCGTCCGTTTGGAAGCTACGATACCACAAACTGACACATTAAACTAATAACACCCTCTTTTTTCGCGTCGGGAGTTAAAATCACTCGCTAAATAGCTGGATCGAGGGTCAAATTTAGAAGGCAGTACTCCTGGACGCGGCATGCATAAATTGTCAGGAGGTTTCTCTCTCTACGGCCTTAACCACCAGTTAAGAATCCAAGAAATTTAAAAACAGGAGAAGTAAAACGAACCCGTAATCGAAGGGCATGTATAATAGGGTGGAGCGCTCTATGTATGAAAAAATTTTTTTTTTCAGATTTCCACTTTTGCGGGGTTGTTAAAAGTTGCCAATATGCTTAAGCATTAAGTATGTAAAATATTTTATGAAACAAACAATTAGAAGTACTGCCCCCAGTCGCTCAATTTAAAAAAAAAATACAAAAATCTTAGTTTTCATAGCGCCATTATAATGGAAACTTATTAATTTACCTTCACTTTTTTATGTTAAATCAGTAGTAAATATACACAGTAATCAATAAAAATAGCAAAAGATACATTTTATTGCGACTGGTTTCTAAAATATTTTGTAAAAATCTCGATATTTTGCGCGATAAATCACTCCATGCCGGTCGAAAAAAAGAAAATCTATAATAGAGAAGAGTTCGACTGACTTTCAAGATTATATTAGTATTTCATTTGATGGAAGAAAGGATAAGACATTAGTTCAAGAAGGTGACAGAATCATAGTTGAAGAACACATAACAGTTTGGAAAGAACCGGGTTCCAAATACTTGGATCACATTGCCTTAAAGTTTGGGAATGCTAAAACAATAGCCAGTAAGTTGTTTTCATTTTTTGTGGAAAACAATATTAGTTTAACAAAGGTAGTGACTATTGGTTGTGACAGAACCGCCGCAAACACTGGTACTACTCGTAAAGCTGGAATCATAAAACTACTTGAAAGCAAGCTTCAACATCCACTACAAGGTATGCCAACTCCATGCAAACGGATTGACTTTAAGACATCTTTTTGAACATTTAGATGGTCCTACCACGGGCCCAAAAAGTTTTAGTGGTCCAATAAAAAAGACATCTAACAGTCAAAACATTCTGTGCCATATCATGTTGTTTGCCAGACATAACAAAGACCCGTGACGATCTTAGCACGAACCAATTATATCTTTTAGAAATTTGTCAAGCAATCAATAAAGGCCAGTGTCATGAAAGTTTGGCCAAACGTAAACTTGGCAAAATATGTCACTCAAGGTGGTTTACTACAGCAAACAGTAGGTATTCTGAGGCTCTACGTTTCGACCAAAAAACCCAACTGAAAATCTTTAATATTGACAGAGTTTGTGATAAAAGTCTAGGCTCCTATGTGGTTCCGTATCAAAACTCAGCCGCATTGCACTTATGGAGCCAAACATTTGTTTGATACAACTAAACTGTCACGATACTTGCCAGGTAGTCTCAAAAAGGGGATGGATCCTATAATATAGCAGAACGGTTATTTGGGCCACTGAAAATATATAAATTTCCGTGTGAGCGGACGATTGAAAACACATTAAAGAAATTGCTCTTCTAAGAATTTTTATGATACGTGATCGTTCTTCTGGATTTACTCTTTTGCGTGTGTTAAAATTACCACAGTTTAATTTTGATGCACAAGATTATACTGATCTAATACATTGGGAAATTCCTCTTACTGAACCACCTCTTATCAAAATGAATCCCAACAAAGTGATTGATCTTGGCAGATCAGCAAAAAGTAGATTCTGAAATTTTAACACGTTTCCGCGAGATCCCAAGTCACACTTAAGCAACTGAAAGATGCATAGAATTAGTTTCAGAATCTCGTTCAGCAGTCTGTGGACCGCTAAGAAGAGAAGGATGGATCAGGAATAAGTTGGAGTCGTGTCGTATCATTCAATACAAAAAAAGAGTAAAATATTGAATAATTTTTGTCACTTCCATGTAGGAAACCTAATTCTTATAATTAATATTTTTTGTTTATTTTAGTTTCCTAACATGTTGTTTAATAGTAAACTATACTACTTTAAATAAAACATATTTCGTGGAATATTTATTTTATTTTTCTATTGACCTAGTTTTTTCGTTTGTTTTGAAAAATTCAATGTTCTTGGGGCAGTACTTCCTCTAATTTAATTTAGTTGTCCCAATAATAAGTTTAAAACCTGATACCATGATGCAACTTTTCCGCTATCCGCGATTACAAAAAACTAAAAAAATGAAAAACGCTCCACCCTAATGTATAAAGACATTGATGAGTGTAGATGAAGCGAAAGCTGTCAGGCTCGTAGCAAGTGAAGGTCTATAGTCTCTGCCTACCCTTGTGGGAAATAGGCGTGATATTATGTATGTATGTACATATGTAAGAAACAAATTAAAAAAACTGGCCAAGTCTTACTCGAGCACAAAGGGTTCCGTACCATTATCTATAAATAAATCATGTTTGTTATAAGGGAGCCACACTGAAATATTTATTTTATTCTTTATTGATAAAGCGGCAACAGAAATACATCATGTGTGAAAATTTCAACCGTCTAGCTATAACGGTTAATGAGATATAGCCTGGTGACAGACAAACAGACGGTGGTGACTTAGTAATAGAGTTCCGTTTTTACCCCTTGGGTACAGAACCCTAAAAAGAACATAAATAAAATATAAACACAACAATAAAACAACAGTATTACTAATACAGAAAGTCTTAAGGAACAATTTTCTTTAAAACGTAGAAAGTACAAGATAAAACAAGTAAATTCCGTTCCACTTAGAACCCACTTTACAACCCCGATGTACTTAAGCTCGATAAATTTCTAATGTACGCGTATTTCCTTTGGTTTTTTCTATTTGTGCTGCGGTAAAATGATGTATGTAGGAGTAAAACAATTGTTATATACATAAAAACATACACACTATCTAGTCTTTAATCTTTATCCCTAAAAGGGCCCAGGGCCGCAAGACTCTAAGGCCACTTTTACCGTGATGACAAAATAATCAAAATAGTGATGCTAGCTGGATTGCTTTGAAACATGATTCACATTTTTTACCATTCCCTGAATCGGCTTTTACAAAAAAACACTGGATTGTTACTACGACGAAAATACATTCATAAAAAGAAACTGGAATTAATTAATCTCAAAACAGCTAATATACCCAAAATTGGGCTTGGAACAGACATTATCTCTGAAGCAGCACAAATAAGTATATGCAATAAAAACCAAATGTTTTTTAAAACAAGCTTTTATCTATAACTAGCTGTGCCCGCGAGCTTCACTCCCCGTGGAAATTTCTGGATAAAAACTATCCTATGTGCTTCCCTGGGTTTCAAACTGTATCCATATCAAATTTCGTCTAAATAGGTTAAGTTGTTGAAGCGTGAAGAGGTAACAAACATACACACACACTTACAAACTTTCATCTTTATAACATTAAGTGTGAAAATGTAATTCAATTGTAAATCAAATTACCTAAAACGTAAATTGCTCCTAAAGACGAATCAACCGATCCCAAACTCGGTGAGGTTATGTTGTTTCATAACAGAGATGCTATGGCCAAGGTGGCCATAGCATCTCTGTTATTATAGCTTAATATCTTCCAGCGCTTTGTCAATCCATACGTATTTGTACAAAACTTCAGGTCAATCGGAAATCGGAAAGCAGGAAGTGGGTTAAATTTAACTTGCAAGATTGAATTACAGACAGACAAAATGACAACTGGACAGATGAAATCTAATAAAGCTTGCAATTTGTCAAATAAAGAAGAATATCTAAAACCACAGAAATCCTAGTAAGGTAACGGACGAATCTTTGCATTCCATATTCTTGATTCAGCAAGCAATTTTCGTGCCTCGCCTTAAGTCGCTCTGACTTATAGCGCGGGTTATGAATTAATCCCATAAGAGCCGATATTGCGGAAGTTCGACTTGGTTTATTATTTACCCGTCTGGTACATCGCATATTGGACAACTTACTTTAAATCTGAACGTATTGTAACTGGAGTGATTTGTTGAATACGTAATCGTCACATTGTTTAAGCCGTTTAACATCCACTGCTGTACATAGGCCTCTCCCAAAAACTTCTAAAGTGACCGATCTGGAGTGGCCTGCATCCAGCGCTTTCCAGCGATCTTGGTCAGGTCGTCTGATACGTAATAGATATGCATAATTGCACATTTTTTCTCAGAATCAAATTGGACAGGGCTCAGTAGTAAATATAAATGTACGTAAATTCGATGATAATTCTAGTATTTTTAACATCGAAATATTTTGCCAGAAACAAAAACTAAATTTGGCAAGAAGTTGAAGAAACCCTACATTTTTGCAACTTCTTGCAACTTTCAGTTTTTGTTAAAGACAAGAGAAACCTGCTCCCAGGCAGAAAACTATCCTTTGAATTGTAACTAGCAAATTTTGATAAACGTTGCCGAGCCTTCAACTTGCGCCTCTAATATTGTCAACATCTGTCATAGAACTCATAGGCTTCTTACGTCATAGAAGTCAGCTAATTCCTTCATGTAAGAACATTCCCGGGAGTTATTCCGGTCAGATCACCTAACGGATCCACTTCAATTATGGTTATTACTTTCGTCCGTTTGGATCCACAAAAATAATATACTATAGTCCGGTCTGATCCCCTACCAATTTTTTTTAGGGGTAAGTACAGTCAAGAAAAAAACAGTTGTCGTTTTTATCAGTTATAATCAATCACAGATACCTAATCATATATTTGCACCTTTGATTTGGATAACATAATACGAGTATACAAAGGAATAAAATGCAAAGGTATAAAATCTGTCCTGTGGACTTGGTCGATATAATAACGATTTTCTATTGCATATCACGCCCCACTGTTTTCCAGGTAAAAAAGTACTATGTAGATCGTAACCTTAAGTTAACCAACAATTTATATAACAGACCAAAAATTTTTCAGTAGATCAACAAACATTTTGTTGATGACTGTACAAAAAATATGTTTTGGTATTCGACCGGAATACAATATTTAATTATTATTTCTGATACCCTGGACGAGGGATCAGAGGGGTATAAAAATAATTAAAATAAAACGGATCCACTAGGGTATCAGATTTTGGGGATTAGACCGGAATAACTCATTCCCGGTTGCATTCTCAGCTGTACTACTTCAGAGCCCGGGGTGGGCCTTCCCGCTTATTTTTCTTCTGATATTATTTCCATGTGAATGATTTCCCAAAGATGCCGAAGACCTTGCAAAATCAAAGAGGTATAGTCGGAACTTTTAAGCAATTTGGCTAAAGTTTATCGATTGGGCGTCTGCCTGACGTCAACTACTTTGGCTCTGGAATGTATTTGTGCGAAAAGGTTTCGACGTCATTTTTTTTTTCCTTTTCTTAACGTACCTACAAAAGTAAATAAGTACGCTTATAATATTACAATCTAGCCTTAACTCAGACTAATCAGTAATTTAACATTGACCTAGTTTTATACGTTATTGACTAAGAATGTGTCCATTTTCTTACTGTCTCTATTAAGGGGAAGGCACTTTGTTCTTATGTCTCTATTGGCACATCAATGCACTACGACGTCGACGTCATTTGAAGAGATGTTAGTGCTGGGTCCTTAAGTCGTCTCTTAGGCCATCCACAGGAAGAGATGTAGCGGCCTTATTCTAGGCGATACTCCCGCTTATACGACATCTGTGGCCTAGTGGTCTTTATCCCATGAGGGTCCGGGTTCAATCCCCGGTCAGGTCAAGAAGGTTTTTTTTTTCAAATTCTGAGTCTTGCATGTTTATCTATATAATTATATATTTGTTATATAATATCGGTGAGTTAGTATCCCATAACAAAAGTCTTGAACTTACTTTGGGGCTAGCTCGAACTGTGTGATTTGTCTTTTATTTATACAGGTCAGCTATGTCTGGCCTTAAAAAAAGTACAAGTAGTAGACCTCCTTAAAACAAGGAGCCATCAACAACGAGCGTTCAGCCAACGTACAACGTAGTATTAGCATCTTTATTAGCGAGACAGCGTAATTTGTCCACCGCTGAAAATTAAAAAGAGAAACAGATGCGACACCATAAGAGGATACTTGAATTGTCCTAGGTCCAGTGCTGCCCCCATTTGAAATAAATAATTTGATTGGAAACACGAATTTGATTGGACAAGGAAACAGAGACATCACTTTAAATTTTGTCTTGACCAGGCACTAAATAACCCTTCAAACTATGGTATAACTCTAGTGACGTTATTTTTTTAACTTTTTATTTTATATCAATCAAGGTATCAATAGAAGATTTTAAAACATGGCTTGTAAGTGATCGATTACACCCGAGAACTTTTGCAACAAAGATTTAATTCAACCTTGTACTCTTGGTGCATTGAGCCATTCGTGGCGGCCAGTGCGCTTATTTTAAAAATAAATTCGTGCTTTTAATATAGGGGCCTAAGAGGTCGCCTGGCCGCCATCGATTTTCAAATTTACTTACCACCCTAGGGATGTATATCGAACTTACAACCCGGATTTTGAGTTACATACAACCTCCTTTCAGAGCCTGAATAATGAAAATAATTTATTTTTGACCCAGAACGCCGTCATCCGTTTTCAAAGTACCCGATTGAAAACGGATGACGGCGTTCTGGAAATTGTTCCACCGGGACCAGAAGGGTTATGAAGTGGCGACCATGAGCCAACAAGCGAGGTAGAGGACACCTAGCAATGCGTTGGGCATACAATATTAAGCATCACGCAGGCCGCAACTGGATGCAGGTGGCAAGGGAGAGACAAAGATGACAAGATATGGAGGAAGCCTATGTCATGAAAAGATAACATACAAGCCGCTATGCATGGATGGCGAAATAATAGAGAAGATGCATATTGGGAAAATATTGATAAATGTCTTTGATTTTGTAAGAATCTAGGTAAAAAAGGCCTTTAAGCAATATTATATTTTTTATTGATTTAGTAATTTTGGTTTTTAGTTGATTGAAAAAGTCAATTTTAGAAGTAATAAAAAGTTTAAAAAATAATTTTACCACAGGATTATCGTAAAATATTATCGCTATTTTTGTTATGAGGCCAATCTTGTTAACGCAGTAATTGACTTAGCACCCGAACAATTGTTCTTACATCACGCCTTCAAATGCGACATAACTGATGTCAATGTCCGGTCCGGTCTTTCTAAGGAGCTTCGAGACGCCGTCCAAAGGCGAACGTGACTTTGTAACCTTTATAACTTAAAGAGATTTGGGGCTAGCAAGGTAGTTTTTCTAGGACGTGCCTATTTTTAGGATAATTTTCGATAGCACAACATAAAAAAAATGCATCTTCCCAATTGTCTAGTCAAAAAAAAAAGAACTATAAACTGGTTCTAAAACGTTGAAAAGTTCTGTACCTAACCATTATGTGGTGTGCCACCGCTCTCATAGTCCGCCGCTTTATTTAGACAGTCATTAGCATAATGCTGCATTACTGTCGCAGTCTGCACTGAACAATACAGTGAGCAAAGGAAAGAGGAAATATGACTTTTCAGTGAGCTGCGCTTGAGTTGAGTTTGCGCTAAACTGTATTTATTACTATCAAATTTTTCTAATATATCAAAGAACATTTTTAAATTTTCGGAAATATTACTCCGATATGTATATTTTATACTCCGACAATATGTATATTGTTGAAATAATTTGCTGTCTTAATTGTCAAAGTTCAGCGTGGGACTCAACTAAAACCAGTAACTTAACTACAAATATCTTTAAAAACGAGGCAAGGGTCATATAATGTTAAAAAACATGATTTACACTTCATACTCCGGAAACTTTTTGACTATCTGCAACAGCTTTTTAGTTCATGTTTTAAAATATTATTTTTTTATAAAGATGTATGAGTTTTTATTGTTGTTTGACAAAATATACACACATTTTAAGGAGATTCTGAAAATATTGACTCATTCAATAAAATTGTAGTACCGTGTTGAACGTGTGTCTTGTTTATTAATGCTTAGGCAAATAATACATGTTGTCTATCTTTCAACTAAGTATCACTATTTCTTCATGAAAAAAAAAATCGTTTAGTTCAAGAGCATCAATTCCATCAGTAATATGATGCTAATTATAGAATTGCTGCAAATTTAATAAATATTAAAAAAAAAAACTTATCCCGTGTGGTTTTTCTAATAAAATCCTTTCGGCCCACTATGTAACAATTACCTTATTTTACCATATCCCTGTCTTTTCCTTATCTAAAGAATTTAAGCAAGGTGAACTCCAGCTACTACCGATTCGGATGTAACAAAAAAACTGCCTCGTTCACGTTTTTAGGGTTCCGTACACAAAGGGTAAAAACTGGACCCTATTACTAAGACTCCGCTGTCCGTATGTCTGTCTGTCCGTCCGTCTGTCTGTTACCAGGCTGTATCTCATGAACAGTGATAGCTAGACAGTTAAAATTTTCACAAATAATGTATTTCTATTTCCAAAATAACAAAAAATACTAAAAACAAATAAAATAAATATGACGTGGATATTTTAAAAAAATGGTGCGGAACCTTTTGTGCACAAGTCCAACTTGCACTTAGCTGGTTATTTTTTTAAAGCTATCTTTGAAGAATTGTGTATTTCAGGGTATTTATTATATATATAATCTATTATTATATATAATGTTTAACACTAAAGCAACAAACTACTAAGGTTTTGTCATTTATTTTCTAAAGAAAGACGACATAGGTAAGATAATATTCTTAGTATCGGCACTGTTTTTGTCTATTATACAATATGTAACAAAAGCCCTGTCCGATCCTTGTGGGAGCAACTTAGACCGTCAATATGAACTGTTCCTATGGAACCAATGCTTGAAACTCGAAGAAAAAATCGACATTTTCATACAAATTGCCGGGCCGGCCGAACACTTTTGTATGAAAATGACGATTTTGTTTTTTTTCATTCGTCATGCCTACTGTAATTGTAACATATATTGTAATTGTAACTATTTGTGCCAAAAAAATAGGATTTCTAAATTCTACTCGAAACCGATTTTATTTAAATATGTATTGGCTGCAAGGCGGTGGAGCAGTCAAGAAAATAAAGGATGTTGTTCACTAGAGCATGCCAGCGATGCAGGTAGCAGTTCTATACGGTTCAGTACTTTCAAAGTACGATTTTATTTATTTTAGATTACCATTTTAGAAACAATAGATGTGTATACCTAGGTCAACAATTTAGTTAGTGGGCCTGACATGATGGCGCCACCGTTTTTTTTATCTGTGTTATGGGCGGTCCTATGATATATTTAGTTCAGATTTTTTCCGCAATATGGCGAGGTCCACTTACTTATTTGTTAACCTTTACCTAGAATTAGATACTTGAAATATTTATTTTATTTTTAAAATCAAAATCAACCTGTTCAAAACCATATCCAAAAGTCTATATTCAAATTTTTAATATTGTAAATATTCATTGAGCATGTTTAGGGTTTCGTAGTAAACAAGGAACCCTTATAGTTTCACCATGTATGTCTGTCTGTCTGTCTGTCTGTCTGTCCGTCCGCGGTTTAACTCAGCGACTACAAGTCCTAGAAAGCTGTAATTTGGTATAGACATGTATTTTGATTATGCGGAAAAAGTAGTAAAATAAAATACAGATAATTTTTTTTTAGGTTAGCTCCTATACAAGTAAAGTTAAAAGTCAATTTTATTTTCTCGACTAACGCATCATGTGGGATATCGTTGAATAGCTCTTTCAAAGATGATATGAGCTTGTAAACACCGTTTTTTGATTTAGGGATCCGTTTCTGAAATATTTGATTTTAAAGTGAAAATTTTTGTTAGAATCAGGTGTCCCCCCCACTATCTGCTAAACGGTTATATATGGACACACGAAAAAATTCAGAGCTATTGTAAATATAACAAAGTTTAAAGGAAAACTATCAGAGCTAAGTTGGGTTTACAAATTAAAAAGTTATAGGCGATCAACTTCTAAAATGTACTCGGAAAGAAAATTAGTTTTTAGAGGTTTTGAGTGGCATGAACTCAAATTTGGCATTTGTAACTACAGAACCTTACACTACGCGTGGCACGACACGCACTTGGCCAATTATTGCTAGTCATTATAAGGATATTTAATTATTATTTTTTTGTTAGAATTGTTGATTTTTAACGCTTCGATTGTAGTTCATAAAAATTGTCTCATTCAGCCTGAAAAATCTGTAAGTGTTCACATTCTATTTGAGCATGACTGGCTAAATAAACTGATTTTATAATAATTGCACTTCCAAAAATACTGGCCTCTTTCGACTAAAGAATTAAAAATAAATTAAGAATTATTAAATGTGTTCCTTTGTTACATAGTTCATTAGATCCAATTCATAAGAGGATTCAAATGTAAAACCAGCCTACTCACAGAAGCATTAGACACGAAATACAATGACGGTTTACGGGTACGTCTACTAAAATTACATGATCCATTGTCAATCTGGGACTGGAACAAATGGATCATGTGTCAATCAGGTCGTGATTCTATATAACCTCAAATAATAAATAAATCTTCTTTGTCCTAGCGTCTTCCCGGAACGCGGGGTCTTTCTTAATCCTTAGGCGCCATTCACTTCGCTGATAAGCATCGTTATAATTTTAATTTCATTTGAAATGACATACGTTTTTGAATTGATGAATGATTTATCTATTCTACCAACTCATGGTAACTGACAAAAACGGATGTTCATGACTTTTCTTCCCAAGGAGAAGTGATGGACGCTCGATGCCGTCTGGTAAGCGTCCAGATTCCGTACCACCCTCGCTGTCCAAGAGAGTCACTGGCGTCTCGAGATTTCGACACATAAGAAAACATTTTTGCTAAGCTGAAATTGAAGAAATGGAGATGCTTCGCTCGCGTTTCCTTCTCGCTCGGTCAGTAAAAATAACCAATGGATCACATTATACGAGTGGACATACCCTATGACGCGCGTGTTTGCATTCGCGGCAGACGATGTAATCAGAATGCATTATGGTAATTGAAACCGGCTTAAATAGAGACGTGAATTGTTAGCATTATTGCGAGGCACGAGTATATTTAGCTAGCTTCCTCGTTAAGTTGTGTCTAAATTCACGAGCCTAGTCTACTGATATGATGAGGTAACAGACAAAATCATCATTTATGCAACTATCATACTTCCTTACAGTCTATATCAGTCTTCCGTAGAACCAAAGGCCTCTTACAATAAAGGGCAATTACCACACGAAGCGCCCGCATAGCTTATTCATGGGCAATTCTAACTTTACCTATCATCCAAATCCTAGCCCTTTTTCCGCACACTGCTAAGCATAGGCTACTCTTCTCGTCGATACCATCCAATTCATCTCATCCAGGTGCGACCTGCGACTTTGATTTAGTCGCAACCCTTATATCTAAATCGATTTACATTAAAATAAATCCACCTAAATCGAGCACAACATGTCAAATTGACCACAAACCTTCGAAATCAGGTGAGAGTCACAAGTTCATTGATGGCAGATTGTCTATTCAAAACACGTCCTTACTATAGGCGAAGAGCTCACTGCACTATTAAATTGAAACATTTAATATTTTTACCAAAATAATTTTTCTAAACTAAAAACCGACTTCACCGAACCCAGTGGTTTTCGCAAGATATAGATTTTTTCTCATCTAAAAAGCTCGTTACCGGTTGCATTCTTAGTTCTGCTGTACGCAGTAGAAAAAATGCTTGGTATATGCCAGTACGCGAAGCTTTTTCCTTTCCAAAATATGTCAACTTTGATGTGAACATAACCGTAGGAAGTGAAAAATAAATGGTAAAATTTTTTTAAAACTAATTTATGTACAACGTTACACCCTTTCAAATATTCGATTTAATGATTTGATTTAAGATTGGTTATATTTCAGCTTGTAAGTGTTGCACAATTTTCTACCTTACTTAATGAATTTTTCTTCTCTAGTTTTGTGTCGACTGAAAGAGATCCCTTAAAAGGATAAGTCCGCGTTTGTGTTGTTTTCTTCTGTATTTTTGTTGTGTCCTTATTTTATAGTAAAGAATTTACATACATACGGTATGGAGGTTGTCCGTGACGGCGGCCCCGGGTTCGATCTCCGGTCACGTTAAGATGGAAAGTGATCTTTTTTAGATTGATCTGGGTATTGGATGTTTATCTATTTATGTATTTGTTGTAAAATATAGTATCGTTGAGTTAGTATCCCATAACACAAGTCTCGAACTTACCTTGGGACTATGTCCATATATATTTATACATATTGATCTAAATTATCATGCAGTCAGATCGTGTAATAGTACAGTAACTGATTCTCTTTGTTTACAGGGTCCGACCTTCCCGAATACTCCACTTTCTTTTTGTAGGTGAACTGATGTGGAAATGGGACGAAACCTTCGCTCTTCCGTTCAATTCAAAGGATAATCAAATCGTGTACGGTCGAGAACGTTGCGTCTCGGGTCTGTTTCAGAATATAAGGTTTTAGTTTGCTTCTAAATGTTTTCCTTTAACATATTGGAAAAGTCAGTTATTTTTGATTGCTAAAATTTAAAATGCTGAGTTTACGCATGGCACTTCATACAAGCGGAGTGTTATTTATGCCTACTACTTCTACAAACATAACTATACATCCGTGGAAGCGTCAATGTTTGTGTGTTCATCCCCAACTGCACACTCGACAACGCGAGAACGGGGGAGAGGTGCAGAGACGAGCAATGGAGATGCATATTGAGGACAAGTTGATTAAGTGTACAAGATGGGAAAGTGGACGAGTTAGGAAATGGACGAAAAGTGGACCATTTTAGGAAGTGGACAGAATAAAAAAGTAGACGAGTGAAGAAATGGACGAGATAGAAAAGTGGACGAGTTGAGGAAGTGGACAAGATGAGAAAGTGGACGAGTTAGGAAATGGTCGAGATAGGAAAATGGACGAGATGAGGAAGTGGACAGGACAGGAAAGTGGACAAGTTAGCAAATGGAAGAGATGTGAAAGTGGCACCCATATGTTATTTTAGCGTAGGGATAGATAAATGAATCAAAATACTGATGGGTTGTTAATCGCAAGGCCTTTTACCGAGATTCAGATTTTCACTTTTTCCCTCTACGGGCTTTTACACATTTAAATAAGAACCTGTTAATTTTATTTATTAACCCTGTCATGATAAGTCATTAAATACTACATAGAGAAGACACAACTAAGTAGTGTAAGGAGTCGAGCGGCAGCATTTTGTACAGGTCGATATTAATTTAATCCTTAAAATTATAAAAAGTTCACTTTTGGACCCAAAACCTATATCAATTTGAAAACTTTGAAGTAGTGTGCAAGACTGTGTAAAAACTTCCTGGTGTTATCTTTGATACACATAACATAAGTGAAAATTCATTTTCGAAATTAATTGTTGAACTGTGCAGTGTCATTGCCGTGTTAGTGACAATCAGCTGTGTGACTCAGCTGATGGAAACGATAACTTCCGAACATTCTCCGAACTTTACCGATCGTTTTTACCTCGATGCAACCAAAGCATTAATTCAGCACTTACGTCAATAAGAATGTAGCCTAGTGGCGTTCGATGACGCGCTTGTACAAGAAACTTTGGGTTCAAATTCAGACCCGCATGCATTAATTTTGTTTTTTCCGCTGACATAACTTTTATTAGTTTTTTTTTTTTTAATTTTTATTGCGGGAAATTAAATTAAAAATTAAATTATTATTTTGAAAACTGAAAATTTAGAAGGAAAGGAAAAAGAACAAAATGACAGGGTGGATGGACTTGGAGTGTGCTTAATAGAACAAATGGAATAAACATTTGAAGTGTCACGGGTGCTTGAATAAACTACAAGAAAATAAAGTTTCTAACAAGTCTCCAGCTGGAGCCTCTAATTCCCCTATACAGTCTCCGATCCTATCTTCTTGGGGCCTAACAAGCTACGGGGATAAGTTATAAATCTCACCTGGTCGGCGTTATGGAGAGGAATAAAGTACGAAGGTAGAAGAAAGCTCGTGGACAAGGCCCGGCGATTCTTTCATAATTACAATTATTATTGCATTTAATTTTTGCATATGAATTAGCTATTTATAATCTCATATTCTCACAAATGGTTTAGATTAGCTGCATGGACGATCACCCTTTTTTATCTTCTTATAATATAAGTTTGTGATATTATTTGACGAGTAATAGATTAATTGATCAATTTTTTTTTAAACAGTATTAAAAATATATATACGTTGAATTCATGTATTAATTAATTATTCAGTTTTTATTCTGATGTATATAATTCTGTTTTTTTTTAATATTTTGAGAGATTTTATTGAATTTAGGTTGATATAATTTTATAGTGACAATTTTTATGAAATTATTTTACATTTTATTATTTTGTTTATTTTTTTTCTCTTGATATTATTGTTTATTTTTTTTTTTTCGTTGTACTTATACTTTGTTTACAAATTTATTTTTATACATTATGACTGAGAATTCGAGTCATGGGACATGCCCTCTCTGCCCTGGGACATCACGTCAGTTTGTCGTTCCCCGAGGGTTGGCTGTGCATATGAGCCGTATGCACAGACAGCACCGGAGTGAGGTCTCTGGGAACTGTGCACCTTCCCAATCTCTGGATTGTAGTGGCCAAAATCCTTTGTATACCTTGTCTACTTTAAAGAGGGACATTCTGGTTTTGAAACATATCCCGAAAGGGGCGCGATATTTGGCGGCGGGCAAGCTAGCGTCTCTTATTAGAGAATGTATTAGAGAAAATAGCTCGGAGGCCTGGTTTGCGCTACTTTCGTTCTCTTTTACAGCTTTGAGAGTGCCTAGTCGCGACAGTCATTCTTCATTAACGTCAAAGGTCAAGGAAAGCATTGATGGCGGGAATCATGTAGCCTTTACTTTTCATGGAGATCTAAAGAAGGCAAATTCCATTTATAGATCCATCGAATCAAAAGTCTTTGATGGAGATCTGAGAGGTGCGGTTCGCCTTTTGTTATCGGATTGTTCTGTAGCGCCTAACGATGTGGAAACACACAACGCCTTGATTTTAAAGCATCCGTTGCCCTCCCGTCCTTTAAATTTGCCTGCGGAGCCAAATAACAGAAATTCTTTTCTAGCCGTTACACCAGAGGAAGTTCTTATATCCTTGAATTCTTTTCAGACAGGTTCGGCGTCGGGTTTGGATGGCATTCGTCCAGACCACCTTAAAGAACTCCTTTCTCCTTCTGCGGGGGACAATGGTACTCGCCTTTTGGAAGCGTTGACAGAGCTTTGCAATTTTCTGTTGAAAGGTTTGCTTAACCCTCAAGTGTGTCCATACTTGTATGGCGGATCCCTTTGTGCTCTGAGGAAGAAGGAGGGTGGTATTAGACCAATTGCTGTGGGTAATACTTTTAGACGATTAGTTTCCAAGCTCGCTTGTAACGCTGTGAGACAGAGCACAGCTCTTTACTTACAGCCACAGCAGTTGGGTTTCGGCACGGCAAGAGGATGTGAGGCAGCAATCCACGCAACTCGATACTTTGCGGAAGTCAATAAAAATACTAATAGTGTTATTGTCAAGGTGGATTTGGTTAATGCTTTCAACAGCATAGAACGAGACTCAATTTTGAAAGAGGTTCTTGAACACACACCAGTTATATATCCGTTCCTTTATCAATGCTATGCTTCTACTAGTCACCTGTTTTTTCACGGATAACCCATCTCGTCGCAAGTGGGCGCACAGCAGGGAGATCCTCTAGGACCTCTCATTTTTAGTCTGGCGATCCATAAAACAGTCACAAGTTTAAAGTCTCCATTAAATGTATGGTACCTAGATGACGGTACATTGGGTGGCCCTCCTGATACCGTGGCAACGGACTTACAAAATTTGTCGGTTAAGTTTAAAGAACTCGGGTTAGAGATCAGCGCAAACAAGTGTGAACTATTTTTGTGTGGACAGGAAGCCCAGACATCCATATCACGTTTCGAGACTCTGTTACCAGGAGTGAAGGTCTTGGACAAAACCAATTTTAGCCTTTTAGGTGCACCTATTTTTAAGGAGGCGATTTCCACCTCGATTATGAGTAAGGTGACGAGTTTGGCGGCCTCTCACGATCGTTTAAAAAACTTATCTTCGCACGTCTCACTGGTGCTCCTTCGAAATTCCCTGGCTATTCCCCGGTTGACCTACATTATTAGGACATGTCCATCATGGCTGTGCCCTCACGAAATCAAACAATTTGACAAAGCGGTAAAATTAATTCTGGAGGACATACTTAACGTCAAACTTGATGAGGTGCAGTGGAAGCAGGCTTCTTTGCCAGTGCGGTACGGAGGTCTTGGTATTCGTCGCCTGGAAGACATATCGCTCCCGGCTTTCTTGGCCTCATCACATGGGGTGGTCAATCTAATCACTAATTTACTCTCTATTAATGGTGATGGATTGATCTTGCCCCACGTAGGTGAGGCTTTGTCTGCCTGGTTTGAAAGATGCCCAAATTCTTTAGTTCCTGAAAGACCCGAGGTGCAGCGGCTTTGGGATGAAAAAATAACTCAAAACATATTTCAGGAACTAGAGAGTCAAGCTGAAGGTGCTCATTTGGCGCGAATAAAAGCTGCAGCTCAGCCGGAGTCTGGGGCTTGGTTACACGCTGTCCCATCCCCTCAAATGGGTACGTTATTAGATAACGATTCCTTGAGGGTGGCCGTGGCTTTGAGGCTGGGCTGCGACGTGTGTGAACCTCACCGCTGCATTTGTGGTAAGATGGTAGAGGCCGATGGACACCATGCTCTTGGATGTGCGAGATGTTCGGGTCGGTTGTCCCGTCATCATTCTTTAAATGATATTATAAGAAGGGCATTGATATCGGCAAATATACCTTGCCAGCTGGAACCTCCTGGCCTCTCGCGCACAGACGGAAAACGACCTGACGGAATCACGTTGGTACCGTGGCAGAGGGGACGTTGTCTGTTATGGGACGCAACTTGTGTCAGCACGTTTGCGGCGTCCTACCTCACTAACACTATGCGATCACCTGGTGCAGCAGCTAAGGTGGCAGCTGGACATAAAAATATCAAATATTCGGTTTTATCTAACCAGTACGAATTCGTTCCGGTTGCCGTAGAAACAGCTGGACCATGGTGTTCAGAGGCGAAGCACTTTGTTAGTGAGATAGGTCGGCGGTTAAAATCCCGTGGATATGACCACCGCTCCGGATGGTACCTGGTCCAAAGGCTATCCATAGCAATTCAAAGAGGTAATGCAGCAAGCATAATGGGCACCTTTGATGCGGGTACAATTCGGGGTGGTATTTTTGACTGATTACTTTATTATGTATAAATTTTGACGAAACTGTTGTGAATTTTGTAATGTTTTTTTTTTCCAACGAAAACTTAAAAGAAAATAAAGTATTTAGTTTAGAAAGTATTATCTAAACATTACTAAGGTTCTACCTGCAGACCTCAAAATACCAAATTTCACTTCCAGAGCAAAATAAACCGATACAAAGAGGCGTTTCTCACATAGCCCCCATCTGGTGTCGTCGGTTGCGACCGAAAAATTGCCCAATTCAATTTACTAGATTAAAAAGTGACTTTTGGCAGTTCCATATCAAAATTGGACTATTTTTGTGACTATTTTCCTTGCGTGGAACGGGCTGTAAAATAAATTGTTCATGTTTTTTGACCGACTTCCATAAAGGACGAGGTTATCAATTAGTCAGAATCTTTTTTAAAATTATGTTCGCCGATTTTTTGAAGACTTTGTTTACAAAGGCATGTTTTTCAGTTAATCCTATAAAAAAATATCTAAATCGGTTGTGTCGTTTGGGGGTGAAGTTCGTTTTTAATTTTGAAATTTTATATTCTATTTGTTGGTTAGACGACCTCCGTGGCGTAGTGGTCACCATGCTCGCCTGCCACCCAGAGGTCCCGGGTTCGATCCCCGGTCAGAGCAAGTTGGAAAATGGCCTTTTTTAAATTGTCCTGGGTCTTGAATGGTTATCTTTAATTGTATTTGTTATAAAATATAGTATCGTTAAGTTAGTATCCCATAACACAAGTCTCGAATTTACTTGAGGGTTAGCTTAGTCAGTATAGTAAAACATGAAAAATTCCACGTAGTGAGAACATAAAACATTCTTGGAAACCATTCAACACTTGTGGACGACTTTTTTTTTCAAAAAAGTTTAAAAAATTCAGAATTTAAAATGTTTATTCAGTAGACCTTTACAGGCACTTTTACACGTCAATAAGTATAATTAACATTACGTGTAGTTTATATTGAAAATTAATTTATTTTAAAGAAAAGCTACCGATACCAGCGCTTCATACGCTTTATAGCAATGCATACTGACTAAATACTCTCTTACTTTAAGAGCGAGCAAAACGAGTGAAGTGCTTAGAGTGTAGAGTCTACTTGAAATCTTGCTTCTTGAACATTCCAGGTTGCGTATTGCCATAATGTGTACTACTACAGACAGGGGTTGCTCTGAAATCGCACGCAATATGCTCTTGTAGCTGGAAAGCATACTGCATGTCAGTACAGAGACAGACTGAAATAAAATAAGTTTTGCTCTAATCTGTAACAGCAAAAAACATACGAGTACAGACAATTTAGGCTGCCATGGTATGTAGAATGGCAAGGTTCAGTATGAGCAAAATACATGCGAGTGCAGACACGTTCTATCTCATTCGCACCAAATACCGATACATTCTTATTGCAATCTTCGCTTTATTATCAAATTATAACTATAAAATCAATGAGAATAAATATATAATTCAATCAGAAAGAGACCCTGTGAATTTTTATACTGTGTTTGTAGATATTGCATGCTGTGAATGTTTTCAAGGTACGAGTGGAAAATATTGTACAATATTACCACGTGTCAAAAGAAAAAAGAAAAAACATAATTTATCTGAAAATATATGGAAGGATCAAAGAAATATTAGATTTTCTATAGTAATTGATTTAACTATTTAGTAATTTACCTTTTTCACTATTTGTTATTTTATCTAAATACCAAATATTACAATAAATTTTCTACTTGTACCTTCTTAAATAAATAAATACTATTTCAATTTTTAATAATGTTTTATTTACCTACTTTATTTTATTTTTTGAATAGTCATTATATTCATCATCATCATCATATCATCCACAGCACAAAAAGTCCACTGCTGGACACACTCATAAATATTGCATTCAATTAAATATTAGGCAACCTTGAACCTTAGCTACCTACAATGTAAATAAAAAGGTCATATTTTGCTTTAGGAATATGCGAGCAAACTGTATATTTATTCAGATTAGTCTGTATTCATACGCAGTTGGCTTTAGAATATTCGTTATTTTAATGAGCACAAAGTGATTGAGTACAGACTATGGGTGTCTGTACTGATACACAGTGTGGCAATACGCTTCCGGGTTTGCATGTACGTCTGCTTGACGATAACACAAGTATCTTTGATCAGAGCTTAGGGGATACCTGAATTTTCCGGGGTCCAGTGCCAAATGGGGGCACATCTATACTATAATAAAAGAGTAAAAAAAATGAGTCTGAACATTGAAAATTTTTCAAAAAAAAAAAATTGGGGCGATGGAGATATAGTAATAGAGTAAGAAAATAAAAAAAAAATGTCTGTCTGTTTGTCTGTTTGTCTGTTTGTACACGCTAATCTCCGGAAATACTGGACGGATTCGAATGAAACTTTTTTTGTTATATAGCTGTGAAGCCTGGGCAACATATAGGCTATAATTGATTTTGGAAAATGGAACACATGATGCAGAACTATAATGGTCCAGCTAAACTATAAGAAATTATAAAATGCCGCCTTAGCAAAAGTTGTTAAGTCTGATGAGAACTTTTTGTTGAGTTATAATACAACTGGCCAAGCGCGAGTCGGACGCGCGCGAAGGGTTCCGTACCATAATCTATGAAAAATCACGTTTGTAGTATGGGAGCCCCCGATAAATACTTATTTTATTCGATTTTCAGGGTTCCTTACCCAAATGGGTAGAAACGGGACCCTATTACATAGACCGTCCGACTGTTTGTCTGTCTGTCACCAGGCTGTATCTCATGAACCATTATAGCTAGACAGTTGAAATTTTTGTATATGATGTTTTTTTGTTGCCGCTGAACAAAAACATACTAAATCTATACTATAATAAAAGGGTAAAAAAAAATGTGTCTGTACATTGAAAATTTTTCCAAAAAAAAGTTGTCCGAAGAAGAACTTATAAGTTCAGTATTTGCGGACCTTCAGAGCATAACACACCAGAAAAATTCTTGGTTATGTGAACGCGCCATATTGACAACAAAAAATTAAAAATCAACTTATGACGCAAATTATTGTTAATTTCTTGGATAGTGTTGTTGACGACGCCACCAATTATCCAGTTTAGTTTCTTAATTCACTTGCAGCAAATGGACTCTCGGCTCACAAGATAAGTCTTAATGTGGGAGGGCCAATAATGCTGATACGAAATTTGACTCCGCCGAAACTGTGTAACGGAACCCAACTTAATGTCTCAGCACTGTATGCCGAAGTTCAGCGACTAAATTTCAGCCAGTGCATGCCTGCAATGTTATTTGCATTACTAGCAACACATAATGCCGAACTTCCGATGTTTTTGCCGTACCCGTACCCGTACCCGTACCCGTACCCGTACCCGTACCCGTACCCGTACCCGTACCCGTACCCGTACCCGTACCCGTTCCTCTCCCGCTCCCGCCGCCGCCGCCGCCGCCGCCGCCGCCACCACCGCTGCCACCGCCGCCGCCGCCGCCGCCGATGCCTCCGCCGCCGCCACCGCCGCCGCCGCTCCCGCCGCCGCTGCCGTTGCCGCCGCCGATGCCTCCGCCGCTGCCACCGCCGCCGCCGATGCCTCCGCCGCCACCGCCGACGCCTCCGCCGCTCCCGCCGCCGCTGCCGCCGCCGCCGTCGCCACCGCTGCCACCGCCACCGCCGCCGCCGCCTACGCTTCCGCCGACGCTTTCGCCGACGCCGCCGCCGCCTCTGCCGCCGCCGCCGCTCCCGCCGCTCCCGCCGCCACCGCCGCCGCAGCTGCCGCTCGTCGCCGCCGCCGCCGCCGCCGCCGCTCCCGCCGCCGCTGCCGCTGCCGCCGCCGATGCCTCCGCCGCCGCTGCCACCGCCGCTTCCACCAACGCCGCCGCCGCCACTTCCGCCGCCGCCACTTCCGCCGCCGCCACCGCCGCCGCTGCCACCGCCGCCTCCGATGCCGCCTACGCCGCCGCCACCACCGCCGCCGCCGCCGCCGCCGCTCCCGCTGCTGCTTCCGCTCCCGCTCCCGCTTACGCTCCCGCTTCCGCTTCCGCTTCCATTCCCGTTCCCACTTCCACTTCCGTTCCCTCTTCCGCTCCCGTTTCCGTTCGCCGCAGATGCGCCGCCGCCGTCACTGCCGCCGCGGCCGCCACTGCCGCCGCCGCCGTCGCCACCGCTGCCACCGCCACCGCCGCCGCCGCCGACGCCGCCGCCGCCGCTTCCGCCGCCGCCGCCGCCGACGCCTCCGCCGCCGCTCCCGCCGCCGCCGCCGCCGCCGCCGCCGCCACCGCCGACGCCGCCGCCGCCGCTTTCGCCGCCGCCGCCACCACCGCTGCCACCGCCGCCGCCGCCGCTGCCACCGCCGATGCCTCCGCCGCCACCGCTGCAGCCGACGCGTCCGCCGCCGCCGCCGCCGCCGCCACTCCCGCCGCCGCTGCCGCTGCCGCCGCCGATGCCTCTGCCACCGCCGCCGCCGAAGCCTCCGCCGCCACCGTCGACGCCACCGCCGCTCCCGCCGCCGCTGCCGCCGCCGCCGCCACTGCCGCCGCGGCCACCGCTCCCGCCGCCGCTGCCGCTGCCGCCGCCGTTGCCTCCGCCGCCGCTGCCGCCGCCGCTTCCGCCAACGCCGCCGCCGCCACTTCCGCCGCCGCCACCGCCGCCGCTGCCACCGCCGCCGCCGATGCCGCCTACGCCGCCGCCACCACCGCCGCCGCTGCCGCCGCTCCCGCTGCTGCTTCCGCTCCCGCTCCCGCTTACGCTTCCACTCCCGTTCCCACTTCCACTTCCGTTCCCTCTTCCGCTCCCGTTTCCGTTCGCCGCAGACGCGCCAAAGACGAAAGATTGAATTCTCATATAGGCACATCACTACTGTCCGGCGTTTCCACCGAACTTCAGCGGCTGAACTTCAGCTTATTTAGTGTGTCATCCCCACCGAACTTTAGACACTGAACTTTACCCGCTAAACTTCGGCATAGTCTGCTGAGACACTTAAAGTTTACTATGAGTGGTGCCAGTGAAACTGTATTTATTCCGAGTATGCTACTCATCCCCAACAATTATCCTTTTGAAAATACACAGTTCCATGTGTTTACTTGCTTTGCTATGAAAATAAGTCACAGTTTTAGAAGCTTAAAGCTGCTTATGTCGATCTAAGGACTGGTTTTTCGCATGGCCAACTTAATGTGGCTTTCTCCAGGGTTAGTAACACTTCAGCACTTTTCATATTGGCTCCCGAAGGAAAGAATTAAAATAATATTGACTTTTAACTCCTAACACTGTTACAAGTACTTTCTTATCTCTCTCTCTTTCTCTCATTAGGTTTTATTTATATTAATACGCCGGAGTCATAAAGTCCACGCGAACGAAGTCGCGGGCATCAGCTAGTTTAAAATAAATCATTTGAAAGGAAACGGAGATGGCTACTTCTCCAAAAAACCGTTATTCTGTTGATCGCTCTGGTGCTTTTTATTTACTCATAGTAAATAGGCTTTATATACTAATTTAAGACAAATAACCCAAAGAGATTTTTTTTTTCTTATTGGCCTTCTTTTTCAACAAACGGTTTTAGAGATATTTATTTTTGAAATTTTTTAGACCAGAGCGTTCAAAAATATTATTAACCATAGGCAAATAATAATACAACGAATATTATTCGTTTTAGACGTGACAATAAATAAAGTAATAAAATATAACACTTAACTTACTATAGAAATATCATCGTGAAACCACAATGGACATGAACACATAATAAATCAGGATATTTTGTAAACGAAAAACCATTCAAATAGACACTTTTAATTCCCTTAATAATTGTTAGTACGGGTGATATTTATTTATTAAAATTATAACATCACAATTACAACATTAAAAATAAAAACAACAGTGGCTTTGGGAAAAGCTAATTTTAAATATGTTGTTTCAATCGTAGATAAAAATAACTTAAAAAAGAAAACAATATTTATACTATATAATAACCGTTTTTGTAATTTAGGTAATCATACCTAATTTTCAAGCACGCCTCCATATTTTATAGAGTAAGAACTGATCACAGGGCTTTCCCTATAAAAAAGCAACGCACGTCCCTGATAATTTAAAGTGACTTAACAGAAACAAAACAATTTATTTCAATTCAAAGCAATATTTTATATACTGTTCTAGTCTTACATTCACAAGAAATTAGTCGAAATACTTTAGTAACTCACTCATTTTATGACATTATTGATCACCATGGTCACCTTTTACAAAGCGATAAATGCCGTATCAGTCAGAAAAATTTACATTTTCATCGATTCTGGCAAAAGTCATAACACTAAAAAATCCACTCTTATACACTATTTATGTATTTTCAATATAAACACTCTAGGCCATACAATTAGCACGAGAAACGACTAGTCATTTAAATAATCGAAACATAGCAATCAATTATATCGGAAACCAAAACCAGAGTGATCAACTATTTACCTTCGTAAATCGCCAATACAGGAACGCAGCGCAGCATTTTTGCGAAAAACGGCCACTTTAAGCAAAAATGCAATAAAAAGCTACACGTTCTAACTTTAAAGTATAAACAGTAGCTCATAAAATAGTTTGAAGGATTATGTGGAATATATCAAAACCAAATTTTAAATAATATCTCCGTTTCTTTTCAAATAAGTTTATTTCAAATGGCGGCAGCTCTGGACCTCAGGTAGCCCCTTAAATAATAGTTAACTATTCTATAAAAGCACTCAAGCATTTAGCAACCGCAAAACGTGCATTGTTTGCATGCTCCAGTGCATAAAGCTTTTATTTTTATGGCCGCATGCATATGCGAGGCAATGAGGCAGCTCATCGCCACGTATTCCGATACCTTTTTACTTATCTTTTATTAAAATTCTGTTTAAAACACAAAATCCAAGCTCTCTGCGGTTTATATTATTTTTGTTCTGGAACAAGAAGACCTAAACTTAGTTTTGATATAAAAGCGAGTTTTTTTATTAAATTCTAAAAATAATATCCGAATACTCGAACTTGATACTTACAAATGAGTTTTTATTTTTATTTAATTTATTGCACTTATAATCTCTTAGATTTATGTACAGTAGCTTTCACCAGAAAATACCCTTGGGATTTTAATGAGATTTTGATAGATAGGAATGACGGATGGATAGTTACCTTGTTCTTCAATCGTTATAATACAATGTCCTTTTTAATTAAGTACAAATATTTTAAGGTTGATTCAGTCTATCATTCTGATCATCTTTTCCCAGAAAATGTATAGCGAAATACGTGTAAAAATTGACATTTTCCATAGTAACGATATGACTTGCGTGACTGCTTCGATTTGTATGAGAACCTAAATATTTTTTTTTCTTATTTCGCTATACATTTATCGGGAAAAGTTGTTCAAAATGATGGACTGAATCAATTCTTATAATATTTGTACTTAATTAAAATGAACATGGTACTCGTATAATATTTATCCACCAAAACATCAAAGTGCGAGCAAACCTATTCTGTTTCAGCTTGGGCAAATAAATAAATAAAATAAATAAATAAATAAATATATAGGGACAAATAACACTGATTGAGCTAGCCCCAAAGTAAGTTCGAGACTTGTGTTATGGGATACTAACTCAACGATACTATATTTTATAACAAATACATATATAGATAAACATCCAAGACTCAGGACAATTCGAAAAAGGCCATTTTTCAAATTGCCCTGACCGGGGATCGAACCCGGGACCTCTGGGTGGCGGACTAGCATGGTGACCACTACGCCACGGAGGTCGTCAATAATGCGTTTGTATGCCTGTTTGGCTGGACAGCCCACTAGAATTTATATTTCTATATTCTTTTCGCCTACTATCACGCTTGTAGTGGCCTTTGGCCGTCCCTGGGCTCTGTCTGCTGATAGTTAATTTTGTAAGGTATTTAAAAGAATGTAAACAATCTTGACATATCTTTTTATTGAAATATACACTTTATAAATCAATACTTTTGCAAATTATAAATTATTTATTTTATAAATTATAAATTACATACTTTTTTGTAATTTGCAAAAGTGTTGATTTATAAAGTGTACATTTCAATAAAAAGACATGTCAAAATTGTTTATATTATTTCAAATACCTATACAAGTGAACTAAAGAGCCGCAAGACTTAAATCGCTCTGTCTGCACAAAACCGTATTGAACAGTGCGAAAAAAAATGGTTTATGCCCTAAAGCCCAAAGTGGGTTGATGTGGGCTGAAATTAATAATAGGAATGATAAATCTTACACACAGCTTGTATAATTATAACTTTACCAAAATAAACAAAGGTTAATCTAAACACAATCCACAGTAACAGCTTTTCAATTTCCGCAAATAGGGCGCACCGTTTGAGTGTGTAATTCACCTGTCGATATCAATCAACGCCCGACTAAAACGTTACACTGAATTCTATTGTGCATATTTACGGCGCTTTGTGACCTTTATAGATGAATTCGACTCACCATATTTAGCGTTATGGAGCAGTGGAGTCTACGGGGACAGGTATTTTTATACCTAAAGTAGGCTCCAACTACTACTGTAACTGTGCTACTTATCGAAATAAATTATTTTTATTTTTTAATTGTTTTATCCCACCTTTAGCAAAGCCAAAACTAAGGGCCGGCGCACTTATGCCGAAGCACAGTGCAGAACATTTTTCACTATTATCGAATTGTCCTCTTTGAAATAATATTGAAAGAAATAAGGAAGAAAGAAAGAAAGATATTCAACATCAATTAACAAAAAAACTTATAGTCTAGTCGAAATTCGTCATATGTGCATAAGTACTGTGATAATTGATTTTGGACCTTATTTGGAAAAGGACAATGTCGATAATAGTTTGACAGTGAAAAATGGTCTGCATTACGCTTCGTCATATGTGCGCCTGCCCAAGGGTAAGGGCGCGTTTAGACGACACGCGCACGCCAAGCTCACGCGTTGCGCATTAAAAGCGCGGTTTGAATTTGTTGCATTTAATTTAAGTCAAATTGCATTTACCGATGTCCAGTCGGGGCAAGGGCCGGGCGGGCGCAAGGCGGGTGCAAGGCGGAGGCAAGGCGGAGGCAAGGCGGAAGCAAGGCAAGCGCGTGGCGTAGGCAATGTATGCGCTTGTTGACTTCGGTTAATGCATTTTGAGTTATATTTATTTGTGATAGGACTCAAATTATATGCAACAGATTTAAAAAAAAACAAAGCGCGCTTGGCGCACCCTCACGATTTTAGCAGTCTATGTATGTAGTTATATGGATATTGATGTCTGTTGAACCGTAGCATCCGAACCGCTTATCCAATTTTACAAATGAAACGTCAAGCGATTCGTCGTTGTTGTCGAGAATACATAGTCTACAATCTGTATGCTAAAATATTACTAATGTTACATACAAAAAAGTTCAAATAAAAAACTGTTTATAGATCAAGTGGGGTATCAAATGAAATTTCTTGAGCACATTTCATAAATATACAATATGTAACAAAAACCCTGTCCGATCCTTGTAGGAGCAACTCAATATGAACCAATTTTCCTAAGGGACCAATGTTTGAAACTCAAAAAAAATCGACATTTTCATTCAAAAGTGTTCGGCCAGACCGGCAATTTGTATGAAAATATCGATTTTTTCTTCGAGTTTCAAGCATAGGTCCCATGGGAAAAGTTGTTTATATTGACGATCTGAGTTGCTTCTACAAGGATCGGACAGGGTTTTTGTTACATATTGTATACATTTTTAGACCATAATAGCTGCCAAGTTTGGATTAATTGGATAATTCATTTTATTTAGTTGCAATTTTTCCGTAGTCGGGTGTTGTTTTAAGGGTTCCGTAGCCAACTGGCAAAGAACCGAACCTTTATGGATTCGTCATGTCTGTCTGTCTGTCTGTCCGTCCGTATGTCACAGCTACTTTTTTCGAAACTATAAGAACTATACTTACTGTTGAAACTTGGTAATTAGATGTATCTTGTGAACCGCATAAAGATTTTCTAAACTGAATAGTTTGCGCGAGAGACACTTCCAAAGTGGTAAAATGTGTGTGTATCCCCTGTAACTTTTAAAATAAGAGAAAAAAAAATATATGATGTACATTATTATGAAAACTTCCACCGAAAACTGGTTTGAACGAGATCTAGTAAGTAGCCTTTTTTAATACGTTTATTAAAACATCGATCAAAGTTACAACGAACTACAGGAACTTTTATACTATGTTACTTGCTGCTACGTTACGGAACCCTTCATGGGCTAGTCCGACTCGCACTTGGCCTGTTTATTATTGTATGCTTCACTTTAAATATTTTCAATTTTCAAAATCCACTTGTTCGATAGATACGCACTGTATTGTACGTTTGCAAAATCATAAATTCTTTATCTCAAAATCTGAATTTATTTCCAAAATAATAAATTCCAAGTGTCCACTAAAAGACACGCATATTTTCAAATTTATACGCCTTTTGAAGACGAAATAAACTTTTGTAATGATTTTAAATTGCTATCAAAACAAAAAATATCGTCTTGCCATACGAATTAGCGCTTGGCTAAATGATTTTTGGGCTGACCTTGCTTCAAAAATTGGCTTATGGGTAAAAAGTGACCCTGTATACAGATACATTAAGTATCATTTTTTTCCTAGTGGGGTAAAGATAGGTTGGGCCATTCCTCGTTCGTCGAAATACCCAAAAACTGCGTTTAGCATATGATTTCGGGCATATAATAAAAAAAAATTGATGGGTTGATCGATGATCTTGGCACCTATCCCTCGATTGGCTTTTACAATCAGAAAGAGAAGTAGCTGGTATTACAAGCTTTTAGATTTCCGTACCCAAAGGTTAGAAACGGGACCCCATTACTAAGACTCTGTCCGTCTACAGTCTGGTGACAGACAGACTGTCACCAGGCTGCAGACAACCGAACCGTGATAGCTAGATTGTTAAAATTTTAACACATGATGTATTTCTATTGCCTCTAAAACAAAAATTACTTGAAATAGAATAAAATAATTATTTAAGTGGGGCTCCCATACAACACACGTAATTTTTGATTTGATATATATATATATGTATATATGGTTATGATTATGGTACGGAACCCTTGGTTTTCGAGTCCGACTCGCACTTGGCCGGTTACTTTCTTTTCTCCTAAATCAGCATGGAACTTTTTTAAGCACACATTTTTACACAATCCAGATAAAAACAAAATATACATATTAACTGACTTCAAACACCTAAGAAACTTATTTCAAACATGACGAGCTGAATGTTCCTAACTCGCGTGCTTTCATTTCGACCAATCGGCTTCTTTACAACTGGGCCCCGTATCCGCTAACTTTGCCCGCCTGTCATACATGAAAGAACCCTTAATTAAACTTATGAAGTTGGATGGCAGAACATTAACTAAATGAAAAGATTTTATCAAAACGCATTAGGGATAGAGTTTACAGGCGATTCAAGGGAGTTGTACATATTTGAAATACTGATGGGTTTACTATAAGGACGTTGATCGACAGCCCTTTTGATAATTTTGTCTTATTTTAATATCATACCAAATAGGTATGAGATAAAAATAATTTTAGCTTATTAGACAGATAAATAAAAAGTTTGGTAGGATACCTACATTTTTTTTTCACTGATGTGCAAATAATGACAAATATACAGTACATAGAGCGCATTTAAATTTCGTGCGACGTCACGATCAGCTACGATTTTTAGGGTTCCGTACCTAAAGCGTAAAAACGGGACCCTATTACTAAAACTTTACTATCCATCAGTCTGTCTGTGATATCTAGACAGTTAACATTTTCAAAGATGATGTATTTCTGTTTCCGCTATATAAATACTGCAAATGGAACATAATAATTATTTAAGTCGGGCTTCCATCCAACAAACGTAATTTTTAACACATTATGGTAAATGGTTTTTTTTTTTAAAGAATAGTGACGTGAGTCCACCTCTCCGAAACTTCGAAGCGCTGTATCTTTGTGATTTTTTTTTACTTTGCTAAACGAAAAAGTATGGGTCTTTTATTTTTAGATAATATCCCAGACAAAACTCCTATCATCTTGCTTGACACTGCGGGCACGCAGATACGTATGTATGTCGTGTCTCTTTTGGGATAAAGGTTTAGTTCACTGCTGATTTAAAGGCTAAAGGCTCTCTCAATAACGGGAGGATATTCCCATAATCACTACGCTGGAAAGTTGGGTTGGTGATTGCAGCATATTGTATAAAGTCGCACAAAGAAGTGCAGACTTCAGAGAAGGACACAACTGCCGTTCTGTCGGTGTTCTTCTTTGTTACCTATATTTACTTCATTTAGTCGCCTTTTACGACAACCGTGAAGCATAAAAGGGAAGGCGAGATGAACTCTACCGTCACCGTCTAATTCATACTTATTAGCCCGGCATAAGTCGGTTTCGTCATGCCCATTGAAAATGCTAAAGAAAAAGATTGATCTTGAATACCTCATTATCACGCTAAACGTGGCCTTTTGGTCTTGTGACCTTAGCTCTTTCTACTCCGTTGGGGATAAGATACGATAAAATACCTGTATGTTTTTAAAACTAATTTGTTTTCAGTACCTAGTGCTCATAATATGAACGCACAGCTCGTCATTCATGCCAAGATAATGGCACTAGATGCTATCACTTTGTAATAAGCGGACAAATTGACCCGAGAGCAATTACACGCACGCTGATCCACACAGCTTGTAATTTACACTACTGCAAAGTAGCACAGTATTAGTTAATAGACATATACGTCGTGTTTCTACCTACATGGTTGAAACGTAAAAGGTACCTAGTAATATCACGCATTTTATACTTTGCATTTCGTAGGTTTTTCTGCACTTAAATAAAGTATCTAAAGGCATTCACTAAGTCAGATCTTTTTTTTGCAATGGTAGGTTGAATGAAGACTGCTTATAATGATAAAAATTTACTAAAAGTAACAGCTCAATAAGAATACACTAGAACATTAAACGAGTCAAGTACGTTAAATATGAACATACAGCTCAGCATTCATTCCAAGATAATAGCACTTGAAGCTATCACGTGGTAATTAGCGGACAAATTGACCCGAGAGCTACATATACTTATATATACACATGCTGATACTCCGATCAATAGCTTGTGATTGACACTACTGCTTATTTGAATATGGACTGTCAAAGTAGCACAGCGTTATAGCCCGCATTTTCAGCTATATGGGTTATTGGTGTGAAAGGTAGTGAAAGGACCCTTAATGTCAATCACCCATCACTATCTATCGACATGCAAAGAAGAAAAAGAAATGACATCACGCACTTTGAACTTTTCACTGCCCGATGCTACTGCTGATGGTAGGTTTTTCTGAAGGCATTGACTAAATAAGGGTCTGTCATCTGTAATGGGAGGTTGAGGACTACTCTTGATAATAATAAAAAGTGATCAACAGTAACAGTTCTATGGGAATACATTAGAACATGAAACGAGTCAAGTACGCTAAATATGAACATACAGCTCGGCATTCACGCCAAGATAATGGCACTAGATGCTATCACGTGGTAATAAGCGGACAAATTGACCCGAGAGCAATTATACGCACGTTGATACACCAATTAATTGCTTGTAATTTATGCTACCGCTTAATACGAGTATACTGCAAGAGAAGCGTAGTAGTAAAGTTATAGGAAAATCTGCTTGTAAAAAGTCTTGCATCCTTCTTTTTTTTTAGTATCTGTAAGTGATCAACATTGGACTCAGATTTTAAAAGCTGCTTGGAGGCATCTAATAAAGCTTTTAAGTCATCTACTGATGATAGTCAAGAGCTTCGAAAGACGACTTACTTGTCTTTTGAAGGATTGAAAAGCTAACAATGTTAAAAAACTTGATAATTAATCCAAGAGCGGACATAATCTAGGTTGCTTTACTCGTAAAAACGCTAATAATGCATACATTAGCTCGTCATTTACACCAAGATAATGACACTAGATGCAATCACATAGTAATAAGCGGACAAATTGACCCTTGAGCAATTACTCGGACGCTAATAAACAGATGAATAGCTTGTAATTAACACAGATTAATAGCTTGTAAAAAAAACGCATATTATACTGTTGAAGTACCATAGCAGAAGTTAAGTAGAGCGAATATCCCCTTCTCCATAAAGTCATCATCGTCATCATTCACTTCTTGTACATTTAAATGTCTTTCCGTGTATTTTATTTCATTATTGTTACTTTGCTCAGGTTGTCTGACCATCTAGCAGGTGGGTGTCCTACGCTGCGCTTGCCCGTTCGTGGCCGCCCTTCGAGAACCTTTCTCGAAATCCATCGATTCCATCGATCGATCCATCCATCGATGGCCCATCGGCCATCGGTTGCAGGCCGCTTCCGATCGGTCGTTTTGGAAATCCTTGGGGGAGGCCTATGTCCAGCAGTGGACTTCCTGTGGCTGATATGATGATGATGATTGTTACTTTCTTTTTTGATGTATAATAAAATATTATTTACTTACTTACTTACTTCTTTTAATTAGCCTCGTGACATCATTTATACTGCGTAATAGGAGTTTTGTTCCTTTTGGCTTTACATATAGATTATTATTCTTTGGGCTTTACAACTTTGACATTGACAGGTGTCAGCCAAGCTAGCTTGTTGATGTTTTGTTTACAATTGTTTGATATTGACAGTGATAGTGACACTGACACTCAGTGTTGACGTGACATATTCACGCCAGCAGTTTGCATTTCACTTCAGTTTAGTACTTTGTGCTAACTTTTCTAATGTACGTATAAATTACACACACGATACATACACACAGTACGATACTAAGTTCTTTTATCTTAAAAAATAAGCGACAAAAAATCCGACGTCTTTTTTTTCCAAGATTGAAAAATAACAATAATGAAACGGTATTTTAAATGCAGGGCATTATACAATGCGAAATGTTAATTCCGCAAAGTTAAGTGAAGACGTTGATAATTATCTGATCATAACATTTTTGGCTGTAATTACCTTCTCATTATTAACTTCTGCAGTCGTCATTAAACTCATTAGGAAGTATTGTAGAGTAAATAACAGAAGGGATACCGTTATTATTATTACAGCACGGGATACTAACGTCCAATAAATTTATTAGATGCCTCATGCAACATTATTATAATGCACATATTTCTTCTGAGGTGTATCATATTTTGACTCTAAGGCCTTCGCAGGCACTTTTAGACATCATTAAATTTATTAAACATTGTGTAATATTTAGTCCGCCGTTCGGAGGTTCTGGGTTCAATCCTCGGCCAGGATATGTTGAAAAATTGCATTTTTCAAATTTTTCTGGTCTTGGATGTTTATCCATATGTATTTATCATAAAATTATTATAAAACATAGTATCGTTGGGTTTTCCATAACACATACTTAAGCTTACCTTAGGGCTAGCTCAGTCTGTGTGATTTGTCCCTATATATTTATATATTTAAAAGAAAAGCTACCGATACTAGGGTATTGCGTAAAAGAAACACCACAAGAAACCCCTTAAGAAAGTAGTGGTTGCCTGTTTACTCACCAGAAGTGGTTTAATCATGGAGTTTCAGAGGGTTCGATGCCCACACTGCCCACTCCCAATCCCTATTTATGGCTATATCTCAATGGAAAGAAAGGAGTTGACCAGTAAAATTTTACAATACAAAAAAACGTGAGATGTTCGTATGTCCACCGCGCGAAAATGTATCATATATTTAAAAATTTATAAAATTACATACATACATACTATCACGTCTTTATCTCTAATGGGACGGACAGAATATTTTAGATCTTTCGTTAGGTAAGTTAGGGAAGTGCATGTTATGGGACGCCACATGCGTGAACACTCTCTCCCCTTGTCACATACCCAAAACTTCAACACATCCAGGAGCCGCAGCTCTAACAGCAGAATCATCTAAAAAGAGAAAATATTCAAACATTTCTAATTCTTACATTTTTATACCGGTGTCGCTATAGGCATTAGGCAAAAATATTTGTCTACGAGTCTGGTTGAGGCAACAGGAGACTTCAGAGCTGGTAGCTTCCTTGCCCAAAGAATTAGCCTTGCTATTCAGCGAGGCAACGCTGCGAGTGTTTTGGGTACTTTGCCTCAATCAGATGCATTTGAGGAAGTATTTCATATTTAGTTTCTTTTATTATCTTTTTCTTAAGGTTTTAGTTAAGATTTAATTAATTTAAGTATTTTAAGTTTTTTTTTGTTAAAATATTTATTTACATCCTATGTATATTTGCATGTTCGCCAATTCCCTCGATCGACTTTTGGATTTTCTTTTCTCCCAGACTAGCATAGAAAAATTATGTAATTTAAAGGGTCATTATGCCCTTTATAAAAACTGTACCATCTGTACTGTTACCTTATCCCAAATCTAACATCACACGTCAGCAAAAACCGGCGCCTCTCAGACGAGCTCAGTTGAAAATTAATAAATTAATAATCTTTCTCAAACAACGATCAATTTCAGGCAACTTCTGCTAATTGCCGCCTAATTCCGTTCGTCGTTCAATTTTCTACTTAATTTATTTTATTCTTAATTCTAACTTGATTAATTTATCGTTCTCCTTTGATGCCAGTCTTCGACAATCGACTTTTTGCATTTCGTTCCAGTTTTAAGGGTTTCGCATAAAAAGGTTCTTAATTAAAAACGTTAGCTTTATAAGACATCTTATATATATATATATATATATATATATATATATATATAAATATATTAGTTAAAAAAAAAAGATTTATGTCAGGTACGCCTATATTATTTTAAAAACTAAATTCGTAATTAATTTTCATGAGCAACTTTATATTGAAGAAGTATTTTTAATACCTGCAATTGTGTTATTGGAAAAATGGTTATGTTTGATTTCTAGGGTTCCGTACCCAAAGGGTAAAAACGGGATCCTATTACTAAGACTCCGCTGCCCGTCCGTCCGTCCGTCTGTCTATGTGTCACCAGGAAGTATCTTATGAACCGAGATAGCAATACAGCTGAAATTTTCACAGATCATGAATTTCTCTTGTTGCTTCAACAAAAATACTAAAAACAGAATAAAAAAAATGTTTAAGTGGAGCTCCCATAAAACAAACGCGATTTTTACAGATAATGGTACGGAACCCTTCGTGCGCTAACCCGTCTCGCACTTGGCCAGTTCTTCTGATATTATTTAAGGCGAAATGGTAGAAGAAGTGGCGCCCTCATTTAAAATAAATTGTTTAAAACTAAATAATATGGTGATAATTAAAAATATGATTTGTAACAATGTCTAGAAAGACCTTTAACCTGTTTTATGAATAACCTTTGAAAGTAATATTGGTAGTCCGTCTAGTTTTAAAACGGGTTTTCGCCAAAAGTGGCCACTTTTGGCGAAAACTAGACGGACTATTAGTATTAATTTCAAAGGTTATTCATAAAATAGTTTAAAGGTCTTTCTAGACATTGTTACAAATCATGTTTTTAATTATCACCATATTATTTAGTTTTAAACAATTTATTTCAAATGAGTGCGCCACTTCTGCTACCATTTCACCTTAATGGAAAGCCATATGAGCGAGCTTAGTTTATTTATTTTATACTTTCATAGTTTTAAATGATTCACGAAATATTATAGCTATGTACAGGTATGGTGTATATGTCATTACATTAAATAAAAATTTCTCCGAACATTGCAGCGTAAGTCCAACAAAGTGCATTTATTTCGTCCCACTTTTGGTGAGTGCACTAGTTTCCTACACTGAGAGCTTCCGTACAAGTATTCTTATACTACATGTACTTGAGACGTTGCATCTCCTTAGCTTTTTGTTGCCTCGTAGAAATAATTATGTCCATCTCTTTTGCAGAAGTTGTTATTTTTTTAAGCTATTGCATAGCTTTTATCGCGGGCTGGTTTTCTTATCGGTCACCACGCTCAAAAAGTGTAACTTGAATTCATATCAAAGAAAAAAAGTAATGCATAAATAAAAAATAAATAAACAATTATAATTGCATAAGTTGATAAGAAATGCTATGCAATAGCTTTACCGCGGCAGTCCTCGAGTGCCACACGTTTTTTTATTTATTGACTTTTTACCGTATACGGATGTTTAGAATTCAGAGTTTTGATTTTTTCTTTTTTACTCGACATAATACTTAGGCACCTGTCATGGTTGTGGCCGCAAACTTGGCCCAACTGCAGCTTCTGTAGTGATGGTGTCGCTGTTTGGGTCATTGGATTCCCTTTAATATGATTGAGTTTAACGATGGCTGATCCGAGCGTCAAATCGTGAACGGGTGCTGCCGAGAGGGACTAGTCAGCTCGGCTTCGCTTTTTGGCTACTTGGTTTTTCTTATTACGTAATTTATCTTTATTTACTCGTTCGTAAGCATTACATGTTTATTATATGTCAACATTGTATTAAATTATAAACATTTATTAATTAAAAGACATAATAATAACATGACAAAGCCCTTCTGACGAGAAGGCGACCAATACTGTGAAAATGAGTTTTTCTCGACGTTTCTTCTCAGCAGTGGTCGTTATGTAGCGCTGGTATAGGTAGCTTTTCTTAAAAAATCAATTACATTTTAATACACACTACACGCAATGTAAATTATACTTACTGATTGAAAAGTTCCTGTAAAGCTCTAATTAGGGTATTAATTACGCAGCACTTCTTTATGCTGCTATCCTTTTCTGTCGCTCAAAGTAAACTCTCACTTGTCAGCACGGAGCAGCACTTTTCTATGCTGATCTTTTTTCTTATTTCTAACCTTTTCTGTCGTTCAGAACCGTCATTTGCCAGAGCGAGAGAGAGCGCTATCGCACCAACCGTGCTATAGGGTTCCGTCACTCTCTCTCATTCTAGCTAATGACGGTTCTGAGCGACAGAAAAGAATAGAAATAAGAAAAAAGAGCAGCATAGAAAAGTGCTGCTCCGTGCTGACAAGTGAGAGTTTACTTACTTACTGTGATCAAGGTTGAGGCTACTTTAAAAACCAAAAGTAGGTTGGTCGCAAAAACCAGCCAAGTGCACGATGTTGATATGGTTTCCTTAGTTATTCTGGTCGTGGTCGTACCCATCTAGTGTGCAAGGTGCCTTATATTGATAGGTCAAAATACTAAGTCTCGCACTATTAGAGATAGCTGTGCCTCGCCGGCCTCATAGACATAGCGCGATACGAGTATAGGAGAGTATATGAAGCTATAAATTCTGCCTCGCTTTGGAGCAAAAGTTTAGCGGAAATTTGATACACCGGTCAGTGAACTCAGGTGTTTATTTTTGTAACAGTTCTGCTTTATAACTCGACTGCGTCAGAAGGAGGGTTATGTTTTTCGAATGTACTTGTATGTTAGATAAGTTAGTATGTATATTTCTATATGACGGTCTGCACCCTGAACAGCTTGATGGATTTAAAGTCGGGAGGTGTCTTAATTCTGAGAGTGACACTGTAATATATATTACGAGAACGATAGACAAAGCGTGGGGGTAGGTGATGCGCTGTACTCGTACACACGATGTCGCAACGCTGCGTTGCATACAATGCGTTGATCCATTACGATGACGCAACGCAACACAACGCACTAATGTGGCACTACCCTTAAACCTCACGGCAGACACTGGGAGATAAATAGGGATGTAGACTTAAAAAAAAAATTTGCTCATTAGATAGATTATTTAAAAGTATGGTATACGTATTTTTAGGGTTCCGTAGTAAACAAGGAGCCCTTATAGTTTCGCCATGTCTGTCTGTCTGTCTGTCTATCCGTCCGCGGTTTTACTCAGCGACTATTAGTACTAGAAAGGTGTGATTTGACATGGATATGTATATTAATTAGGCGAAAAAAGTGGTAAAATAAAACATTGAAAAAATATTGTTTACGTTAGCTCCCATAAAAATAAAGTGAAAAGGTAATTTTATTTTCTCGACTAACCAGTCATGTTGGGTTTCGTTGAATAGGTCTTTCAAAAATGTTTTGAGGTTGTGAACACCGTTTCGATTTAGAGATCCGTTTCTGAAATATTTGGTTTTAAAGTGAAAACTTTTGTTTGAGTTCAGTGTCCCCCCACTCTATCTGCTAAACGGTTATATATAAACACGTGAAAAAATTTACAGCTATAATATATATAACGAAATTTAAAGGAAAACTATCAGAACTAAGTAGGGTTTACAATTTAAAAAAATATAGGCGATCAACTTATAAAATGAACTCGCAAAATGATATTTTTACGCAAATTCAATAGAAAATTTTTGACGTTTTTAGTGGCATGAACTCAAAGTGGGCATTCGTAACTACGGAACCCTACACTGCGCGTGGCCCGACACGCACTTGGCCAATTACTTCATTTCTCTCATTAGCAACATTGATGAAGATATAACGCGTTTAAATTTCGCGTGACGTCACGATCGGCTACAATTTTCAATCAAAGGTGACGTAAATCACTCCCCAAAACTTTGGAGCGCTATATCTTTGTAAATTTTTATTACTTTCCTAAACGAAAAAATATGGATTGTTTATTTTTGGATAATCTAGTTGACTGACTAAATAAAATTTTGTGATACTTGCTTTGGTTAAATTAGTTCATTCAGTAGCATTTTTAATAACCAATTAGTCTCTTTCTATTTCTCTTTATAACAAGTAATATAGCCTGTTGTAAATATCAAAGAATTTCATTCCCGCGCATTCCTTGGCCGCGCTTTACACAAGTTAGCTATAGCAGTTTTGAAAGGAGCTTCATTGAAAAGTGGGTCTGTTTTAGATAGTAGCTAGCTGATATAGTGTTTTATAGGAAGTGATTATTGTTTTTGAATGTACCATTACATAAATATGGTATATAAATAGTATATGTTAACGTATCAGTTCAAAAGAATTTTTCGCAACTGCACCAATTGAATAAGTCAAAGTCAAAGTCAAAGTCATTTTTTTTTTATTCAATGTAGGATAAATTTATCTCTTATTGAAGGTCATTTTTTTTAAATATTATTTTAGTGCAAAAGCTAATAACTACTAGCGTTTCGGAACGACCACTGCTGGGAAGATTACGCCGAAAGAAACCCAGTTCAGTATTGGCCCCTACCCAGCCTGATGGGCTATATTACAGTTACAATACAGATTTACACTTTAGCTAGGTATACATTATACTATATATTTAAACAATACAATTAAAATTTGCAGTCATCTATTTTACATGATAATACGCATTTTTGATTAAATGATTTTTAACGGCAGTCTTAAACTTAGATAATGGTAACGCTACTACATTATCTGGAATCTTATTATAGAGGCGTAAGCCGAGACCCTCAAAAGATTTTTTTGTTTTTTGCAACCTGAGATAGCTAATTTATTTTTATTTCTAGTGTTTATACTATGAATATCACTACTTATATAAATGTATATTTTGACGCACGTACATAATGTTTGTATAGATGAATTGCGAAGGGAGAGTCAAAATATTAATGTCTTTAAAAAGTTCCCTTAGAGACTCTCTAGCACCTAATTTATATATGGATCTAACAGCGCGTTTTTGTAAAACAAATATGGTATTTATGTCTTAAGAATAGTCTTTATTACCAAAATATGTATTTGTTCTGAGATCAAAAAATATTAATCGTAAGTAGACTAAAGTTAGCTTCTATTAGAAACCTTTTCATTTAGTTAGAACTTTACCATCAGTAAGTTGACTGGCTGGATAGCATACTTCCCAGCCGGATCACTTTTAACGTCTTATGATTCCCAAGGGAAAAATGTTTAGGTATATTCGATTTTCCTTTTGAAAGGTAGACAAAAGGTAGCTTTTTTATGCTTTAAAATCTGTGAATTAATTGTATGGTTAATGTGATACAGGGTGGCGCGGCTGGCAAGCACTACTCTGTGGCCGGACCACTTTTAATGCTAATTATTCCTAATATTTTTGAGGTACTATTTTTTTCTTTATATGCAAAAGAAAGTAGTGTTACGGTAGCCTCTATTTAGTGTAATGGCGTCTTGGTACTGAATAGTGGCGCAGCCAGGAAGTATCACACAAAAAATAAAATATTTTTTACTCAGACGTTGCGACATGCGACAGTAATTTTGTGTAAACTTCGTGGTCCGTTTTATATGAAAATGTTTGAAGTTACTCTTTTAAGTTTTATAGTTTGCTGCTCCCACTATTCGCGATAGAGCAGCCTTGATAGTGCAGCACGAGTATATGAAGCTATAAATTCTGCCTCGCTTTGGAGCAAAAGTTTAGCGGAAATTTGATATACCGACTCGTGGACTCAGGTGTTTAGTTTACTACTTACGTAGTGGTATTTACGTTGCTGTTTCACTTAGTTTCATTCATCGTGTATCCTGACCTTTTATTTATTCTTTTTAGGGTGCCGTAAGTACACAAAGAACCCAAGTTTCGCCATGTCTGTCTATCTGTCTGTCCGTCTGCATTTACTCAGCGGCTATAAGTACTATAAAGTTGGGATTTAGCATGGGTATGTATATTAGCTATGCGGAAAAAGAGGTAAAATCAAAAATAAAAAAAAATAGGGTTGCTGCCCTAAAAGTAAAGTGAAAAGTTATTTTTTTTTCCACGAAAAACCAATCATGTGGGGCTTCGTTGAATAGGTCTATCAAAAATATTAAAAGCTTGTGAACACCGTTTTTTGATTTAGGGATCCGTTTCTGAAATATCTGGTTTTAAAGTGAAAATTTTTGTTAGAGTCAAGTATCCCCTATCTGCTAAACGATTATATATGAACACGTGAAAAATTTTCACAGCTATAGTATATATAGCGAAATTTACAGGAAAATTATCAGAGTTAAGTAGGGTTTACAAATTAAAAAGTTATAGACGATCAACTTATAAAATGTATTGTTTTTAGACGTTTTAGTGATATAAACTAAAAGTAGGCATTCGAAACTACGGAACCCTACACTGCGCGTGGCCTGACAGGCATTTGGCCATTTTTTTTATGTTAGCCATGACCATTAAGTTTTAAGTTATACGTAAAGGCTACTTTGAAGTAGCTTTGCATTATCCTAACAAAAAAAAACTGAGAATTGAACAGTTTAAATTATTAAAGGATTAGCTTAAAAGAATAAAAAACCTCATCTAAATATTTGGTCTAAACACATCGTCCGAGCGTATTCCCGGTTGCATCCTTAGCGGCAACGCTTCAGAGCCCGGTCAGCTACCTAACCAAGGAGATTAGACGAGGTTACTGGTTTTTACACAGAGCGACTGCCGTCTAACCTCCGCAATCAAAAGGGTAGACCAAAACCTATTCTTGAATAGTTTTGATGAGCGAACGCTAACGCTATTTCGGCTAAAATATATCAACTTCAAAAACATAAGTATTATTATGTTGGCAACTACAAGTATTGATATGTTTGTACATGTATGTGTGTGTCTATACAGATAGCTTACTTACTATAGAGTAAGTATACTACCAAATTAAGGAGTGTAGACTGATTGAATTGTCAGAAAAACAATACACCGTAAATGAGTACCTAGTAATAAAACTATATACCTATATTATTATTATTTTTTTTATATTTAGTAGTAAATATCAACTATCCAAAGATATTTTTTGTCTTGAAAGCCGTAAATCTATATCCATCTTCCGGAAATTAAAAACCCTCTTTTATCTAAAAACTTAAGTGCATATAGTTAATAAACATAAAAATTTTGCCGCGTTCCTTCTCAGAAGTAATCGCGAGAATTTATCTATCTCTAAAGCCATAAATCTAAATCCATCTTTCGAAAATAAACAACCCTCTTTTATCTAAAAACTTAAGTGCATATAGTTAATAAACATAAAAATTTTGCCGCGTTACTCCTCAAATGTAATCGCAAGATATTATTTATCTCAAAAGCCGTAAATCTATCCATCTTTCGGAAATTAAAAACCCTCTTTTATCTAAAAACTTAAGTGCATATAGTTAATAAACATAAAAATTTTGCCGCGTTCCTTCTCAGAAGTAATCGCGAGAGTAGGTGATTATTGGGTCTTTCAGATCAAAGAGAGTTTTTCAAAACTTTGATACTGTAAATTGCGGCCATTTGTGTATAAAATTTTTGCAAGATTTTTGGTGTAAATATAGTATATAATAATTATTACGTTTAAATAAAACTTCATTCTAAAAATGTCTTTCACTCTGTCCATAGCTGGAAACAGCTCAGTACTAACAACGAATTATTCTCCCCCATTGGAACTAGATGGTCAATATGAGTGCTCTCTTTTACACTTATCTACATTTAATTCTATACCAAATATTACAAAAACTAATAATAAATTTTATTATGGTGTGGATGAAGTGGTTGAAATTCCTGAGGGAGCTTATGAACTCCAAGACATCAGTGAGTTCTTACAATCAAAAGTAAACAATTGTGTTTTTAAGTTATTGTGCAACAATAACACATTGAGGCTCTCGATGTTCTGCTCTAAAGATATTCATTTTGAAAAACCAAATTCTATTGGTCCTTTACTAGGTTACGGTAAAACTTTTCTCAAGAAAGATAAATGGTTTATGTCCCCACTGCCGGTGAACATTCTATCTACAACTGTGCTACGGGTTGAATGTGATATTACTGGAGGTTCCTACATTAATGGAAAATCAAGTCATATAATTCACGAATTCGCTTTGAATGTCCCTCCTGGCTACCGAATAATAGAAATTCCAAAAAATACCATATATTTTCCGGTGAACAGAAGCACGGTGAATAGTATAAATATCAGAATATTAGACATAAAAAACAATTTAATAAATTTTCGCGGAGAGGAAGTACAATTATACTTACATTTGAAGAAAATATGATCGACTACAATAAATACACAACTCCATCTTTTCAAAAGATTAGTACTCATCGAGCAATCAAGAAGATCACACATACTCGTGATAAAAAAAAGAAATTAACAGCTGCTAATATAAATTTTCTCAAATCGATTCATCCATCATTTCTGCGTAGTATTCCCAAAGCTGTATTCTACATTCCTATTCATCAGTCATACAATAATGTAACTAAAACCCTGTCCGATCCTTGTAGGAGCAACTCAGACCGTCAATATGAACAACTTTTCCTATGGGACCAAAGCTTGTTACTCGAAAAAAAATCGTCATTTTCATACAAAAGGGTTCGGCCGGCCCGGCAATTTCTATGAAAATTTAATTTTTCTTTTCGTCATACAATAGTGTTCGGCCGGCCCAGCAATTTACATGAAAATGTCGTTTTTTTTGGAGTTTCAAGCATTAGTCCCATAGAAAAAGTTGTTCATATTGACGGTCTGAGTTGCTCCTACAAGGATCGGACAGGGTTTTAGTTACATTATTGTATGACTGATGAATAGGAATGTAGAATACAGCTTTGGGAATACTACGCAGAAATGATGGATATAAATTTATATATCTATCGCACTCGTGGTTTTGTTGATGTTGGTTTTAGATTGAAAATAAATCCTGGAATTATATTTAGAGTTTGCAACTTGTAATTTATACAAAAGATTTTCACTATTAAAAAAAATATCATTGGATACATTACATAGACACATATTTATTGCTTAAATTATACATAAATATTCTCTTAAAGCAAATCAAGTATTTTAGTTTTTTATTTAGTTCACAGAATTGAAACTATAAAGCTCCAATAGTTCTAGCAGTCGTAAAGTTACTCACGGGCAGTAAATCAAAATAAAACGAAGCACGCAGCAGCAAAAGAAAATAGAACGGCGATACGGATTGTCCGATCGGCGATGCAATAACAATCACGGCGACAGATAGTGGACGGGCGGCTCGATTGCGGACCGGGTTGTTCCCAATTCCATCCTTTTTTAAACAAATGAACAACGAAATAAGTGTTTTTTTTTTTCGTCTGTGTAATAGTTACTCGTATAAAAACAAAACTTACTTCCAATCTGCTCCAGGAGAGAGGATTTGAATGTGCTGGTGATTTTTCATCTTGCGTAAGTTTGAAAAAAAAATACGCAATATAAAAGTTCAAAATTACACCTTGGCGAGTTAGACCAAGAAATTTTTATTTTTGAGGTCATCAAATTATTTAAAAAAATTATTAAATTATATATGAAGTCTTCTGCTTTGATTTATGTCGACGCACTATAATACGAAAAAAAAATATCATTATATTTTTTTGAGAAATTTAATAATTTCATTCCTTATTAATTTAGTTGCAAAAACTTGCAGGATAATAACATTTGGTACAAAAACCTTACTTTTCTTAAGCTTATCAGCAGCATCAATTTGTGTTACTATTGCAAACAGCAATTTTTTTTTAAATGTAGGTGTTTTTGTTTTTCCAATTAAATAAATACAAAATACCCTAGTTTTCACCAATAACTCAGTTAGAAATTGTACCTATCAAAAGAATTTCCCGCGCGGAGATCGCTAACATAGTTACGACACAAAGTTTACAGTTTGCAGACTGTGGCTGTTGCAACTTTTTCACAACTTATCTTTCTTTTTATCTAAGCGCACGGTAGTGCGCAGGCCAAGTTCCAGCAACAGGCCGCGCGCATGCCGTGCACTATTTACACGAACCGTTTCGACCCTTTTTTGACCCCCCTGTAGCTCAGTGCCTATTGCAAGTACAGAGATAAAATTGTATCTTCGCAATCATATAATAGTAAATACTAAAGCAGTATGCCAAATTTCATAGATATAGCTAGGCAGGTTTTCGTACTGTACTTAACACTTGATTAATTGTATGATTAAATTTATTATTTATATAATTAAATTAACCTATTTAATAAAACCTGCGAAGTTCAAGTCTTGGGAATGGAAAATGTTAACTAGTGGATCAGGCTGTTGATGAAGATGATTATGATCGATTTTAAAATGCATCTTAACTTGGCATTGGATTGGAATTCAACTCTTTTTAACCGAACAATTAGCCGATAGGAACTTGGCCTCCTTTTTAACAGGTATGTTTTTGGTGGGATCTATGATTACAATACTAAGAAACCTGGAAATTCGCTTCTAGTACTTTTACAACAATATTATTTTTTAATTAGGTCTATAAATTATGAAATAGACATAATCTAAGATCCGAAAGCCTTTTTAATCATACATTTAATGTTTTTAAACTAATACCATCGCCGACTCAATTCCTTTTAAATATAAGCTATGAATAAATTCGATACTCCACGAAAGTTAGTTTATTTGTTAGGTAGCTCTACGACGCAAAAAAAATGCATACTAACATATACTTAGCCAAAGATCAAACTTATAAAGCTATTTTCTAAAATTTCATTTTGAATTTAAATTAAAAAAAAATGATGTAATAAGAAAGAAGTTCTAGTTTCCCACTAATTACTAAATTAGGAACTGTAACTATCAAAAGAATTTCCGCGCGGAGATCGCTAACATCAAGTTTGCAGTTTGCACTGTTTGCAGACTGTGGCTGATGCAACTTTTTCTTAACTTATCGATATCTTTTATCTATATTTAAAACATTGAAATTATTTAATGTTAAACGAATTTTCAATACAATCTCTCTCTCATCTCAGCGTATTCCTAGTAGCATTCTCTGTTGTATTGCTTTAAATGCAATATAGATAGTTCCATGAAACTAATGGACTTATAAAGGCTGTTAAACAATTAAAAAACGCCGAGTAATACAACTTTGTTTCGATGTTAGTAAGATAAATTAATCAACAGTTTCGACCTATAATGTACTTATTTAGGTCAGACCTTGAAAGTTCATGACTGTAATAGAAATAGTAACAATGCCGCCGAAACAAAATTCGAAGCTCGCCAAACTTTCACGGTAAATGGACAGTTACAATAGCTTTGCGGAATTATAATAAATTATTCAAACTCAACTTCAGTTACTAATGATTTCGTAAAACAACCGATGCTTTAACAGGGGGTAATTTTACTTCTCAATAAAATTTTATACGTTGTTGCATTGATTCGAAATAAGTCTTAGGTATGTATATAAAATTTGACTGGTAAATAGTAAATCCAAGAGTAAATTCTTAATCCAGATACATTATCATATCCCATAATGAACTTGACAGAGCCTAGGAAAGATGCAAAGACTACGATTAGCGTGATGGCTGATTTAAAGTTTTTATTTATTTATTTATCAATATAGATCGGTACATACCGTTACAAGTTGACAAGTAATGCAATAGTATATTACCATAAAAACTATCACTAATGATACCCGTGTAAATTCATTTAGAGTATTAAACAAGTTTATCTTATTAACTACATTATTAGGTGTGTGCAATGCTTGTGTCAGTGATGCGTCCCAAAGGTTATTGTGCGCTCTGTGGCGCAATTTTTCGAACGCGGGGTCTCTTAACGAACGGTTTTTTGTACGAAAAAAACCATTCGTTTAGGAGAATCCGTGTTTCAAAAATGACACCTCTGGGTGCGCCCAGCAGCGACGGCCGATGGCGGCACCGCGGCACGTATTTGTTTGAGATATATAGGCCAATCTGTGAGAGACGATACATCCGGATGGGTTTGCTTGCCTTGTCATCTTAAAAACATATGTTATTGTCGCGAACGACATAGATGCAGAATGTTCGCGAGCAACAACCACGTAGAAATACGTCGGTATAATGCCGAAACTAGGCTTTTTGTCCTTACAACATAAATTCTAGAATTGTTTGGCCGGTTGCACTCCCACGCACGTACCGGCGCCTCGACCTTTCCCGGCATTCAAATACATTCGTCAAGTATGGGTAATATTCGAAAATAATGTAAACCTCTGTACCGGCGCATGTATAAAGGCGATCGAGTGCGCACCACGCTAGTTCCATACAAGCTACGAAAGCAATCACTTGGAAGCGAACCGAAACGAAGGAAGCCTACGTAAGTGCGACAAGTGGAAGTACCTGCGACAACCTCGGCGAGATACCTGGATCAGCTGCTACGCGACTTGGAATTGGACATCAGGAAGACCATCTTCACGTGTCAACCTAGGTTTCCGCATTGACCCCTCATACGAAGTTTGGCGTTTTCTCCAAATCTCGAACCCCAGTTTCGTAACATTATTATAGCCAGGTGCCATCGAAGATAGAAAGGAATCACAATAATCATAGGTTGCTGGATAAATCCATAATTCAGATTTTCGTAAATTCCCTTGATTGCCTTTTACAATCTGTGTGCGAAAAGAAACAGCTGGGTTCTTTCTTTTTTAAATTTTTTATCCACATCAACATAAAATGCTTTTATGGGGGCATTATTCTTGGTATACTCCATTATTGTAAAGAACTTTATAGGGTCGAAGTTTAGGGTTCCGTAACCAAAGGATAAGAACGGAAAACTTAGACTTCGCTGTCTGTCTGTCTGTCACCACCGTCTTAGCAAAACAGTTAAAATTTTCAAATTTATATGTATCTGTTGCCGCTAAAAAAAGGAATACTAAAAACTGAATAAAATAAATATTTCAGCGGGGAACCATCCAACAAATATGATTTTTGATAGATAATAGTTCAGAACTCTTCATGCGCGATTTCGACTCGCACCTGGCCGTTTATTATATGTTGTTTGACTTGGAGGTAACTCATTATACCTACAATGCAATACAATAATTTAATTATACAATGCAAAATTTACTGTCTCTTCAATCTCTTTTTTTAATTTTGTGACAAATGTTTACAAAACTAATAAAATGATTGAACTAATGAGGTATCAGTGCGCCGCGCTAATTTGTACGCCGGCTATAGTGCGTCAAAATAAATCAAGGTGGGCGACGCGGCTGTTTAATTTTGATGACAATTTGTTGGTTAGACGCCACGGTATTGTGATGTGGCTCGTTTAGTGCGATTTTGGGCTAATGCCTTATAGAGTGCGGTGTTTCAGGTAATGTTAAGCAACCCTGGGCTTGGTCACCAATTTGATTTGCATATATTGAACATTAAAAACAAAGGCTTTCTGGCACGCACTTACATTTTCAAGTAGTTAAGTAACACATTTTAGCACCAAAAACACTTTAAACAACAAAAACATTTGTTTTCGTTTTATATTTTATTTCACTTTAAGACGTAAAAGTAATAACAAGTAATAGCAAGTAGCTAATAGTCATGTTTCGGTATTAAAATATCACAAATATTGCCAAATTGTTATACTAACGAGGTTTCGGTGTACTAGCTAATTTGTATGCCGGTTATAGTGTGTCAAAATAAATTAACGCGGACGACGCGGCTGTTTGAATTATTGATGACAATTTGGTGGTCTGACGCCACGGTATTGTGATGTGGCTCGTTTAATGCGATTTCGGACTGATTTTTATGATTACAAAATGTTTGAGAACTTAAAATTATAGTAATTTATAGAGTGCGGTGTTTCAGTAAATGTTAAGCAACCCTTAGCTTAGTCGCCAATTTGATTTTGCATTTATTCATTATTAAAACAAACGCTTTCTGGCATATACTTACATTTTTAGGTAAATAAGTACTACATTATAGCACCAAAAACACTATTAAACAAAAAAAACAATTGTCTTTGTTTTATGTTTTATTTCACTATAAGACGTAAAAGTAATAACAAGTAATAGCAAGTAGCTAATAATCATGTATTGGTATCAAAATATCACAAATATCGCCAAATAATTATAATTTCCAATTAAAACTAATGAGGTTTCAGTGCACCGCGCTAATTTGTACGCCGGCTATAGTGCGTCAAAATAAATCAAAGTGGACGACGCGGCTGTTTGAATTATTGATGACAATTTGTTGGTCCGACGCCACGGTATTGTGATGTGGCTCGTTCGCTGCGATTTTGCTGAAACTGACTAAAATCAAGCTTTTCCAATTTACATTATTAAAGTCTTGCGGCTCTGTTTGCTTAGAGTCGCAAGATTCAAATCCTCTGTGTGCCCTATTCGAGATAGAGACGTGAGAGTATGTATGTATTATTGTACTTAGTTGCTTAATTGCTCATTTAATTACAAAGATTGATCTTCACTTGAAATGGCATATAGTATGCAAGAGAAAATAAATTACAAATCAGCAAAAAATATTTACCAGCTAATGAAAAATAAAAATATCACTACAAAAATCAAGACAACGTTTGGATACTAAGGTAAAGAATACTTACTTTCTTATCAACCTACAATGCTGAACAAAAATGGCGGTCTTGTTGTAAAAATTTCCGATACATAAATTGAACCAAAATGGCGGTTGTCGGCGCATTAATTGTACCTGCGCCGATAACCGCCATTTTGGTTCAACCTATGACCTACGGGCCGGGAATTTTTACAACAATGCTTTGAGGTCCGCTATTTTTTTAACTTACTTATGTCCCATTGTGTCACTATTTTATATACATACAGATATACACTATCACATATTTATCCCTAATGTGGCAGACAGAATATCTTGCAGCTCTAAGTAGGCAGATTCTACTAGGGTAACAAGACTCAAAGCAACTCAGTGGCCACTTTTAACGTGGAATTGGAAAAGAAATCCTTTATACAATGCTACACAAATAAGTTAAAAAAAATTGCGGACTTCAAAGCATTTTTGTACAAATTCCCGACATGCAAATTAAACAAAAATGGGGGGCGTCAACGTATTATTTGTACCTGCGCCGATAACCGCCATTTTAGTTCAATGTGATGAGCTTTATTGTGATGAGCTACTAGCCACATTGCCTATTAATTTGATTTAGTTTTCCATTTATAAGTTTGCCTCTGCATTGTCTCTATTTTGATAAAGATAGACGTACATATTTTAACCGATTTCAAAAAAAAAGGAAGGTTGTCAATTCGTCGGAATCTTTTATATGTTTTTTGTATGTTCACTGATTACTCTAAGACGCCTAGAGCGATTTGGAAAATTCTTTTTTTTTTTGTTTGAAAGGGCATATTTTTTGGGTATTCCAATAGAAATTTTATCAAAATCAGGTGTATAGTTTGGTGGTGAAGTTAAAAATTATATCTGCATTTGTCTTCAGACAGTTCACTGTCAAAATATTCAGTCCAAAGAGGTAAGCAAGTTTTAACTAAATTATGAACAGGTCGACGTGTTACCAGCTTCCTCCAGCAAACTAGATTATAAACTGAAACCTGAGGTGCAACTTTCGGCTATTTGGGTAAGTTTTCACAAAATTTGTTTTAGTATCACATTTTGGGACAATGTTTGACAAATCTGCTAAATGTCTCCCTAATTATAGCATTTTCTCAGTTGCATCCTCAGCTGAAATGCTATTTTACTTTCTTATTTCATTTATTCTTTGCTTAACACTTCAACATATCGCACGGTTTTCGCAAGAAATTACCATTGACCGTACCACCGGCAATTCTTTTGCAAATTGTTTGCTATATCAAGAACATACAGGATGCCGCGAATGCAAGTGTTTCTCATACAGTCTATGCGAGACTTTGCACATATGCGCAACAATTACATCTCCGTAACAAAGTTCCTGCTTTTGCCACATTGCGCGCATCTTGCGCGTATTAAGACGCCCTACATCATAAGCCACATCTATAGCAGATGGATATTACGATAAATATTCTTCGCTTCAGTAACTGGTTTGTGGTTGCCAATCTTACCTGTCTGCCCTATCAGAACACTGCACCATTTCGTAAAAAACTAACAACATATCCTTTCCAAAATCAAAATCAAAACCACAACCTACCACCTTCATCTAGAAAAGTAACAAACCTGAGCAAGAAAAATCAGTACATGAGAAAACCACGGCGTAGCGCGGACTCAGGGAATCGCGTTCAATAATTCAAGCTGCAAGAGACGGAGCTTCTTGAGATATCACTCCAGTAATAAGGTTACTTTATTCCCGGTCCGCGAGAAATCAAACTGCGAGTGGGGAAGTACTGTTTGATATATGTTACGGATTTTACTTGTGACAATGTAGGCTTCACTTCATAACTATTTTTAAAAGAAAATTATGGATCTAGAACTCAACATTTGATGTAAAAAAATACAAGAATGGTCATAAATATTAAACTTTTGCTCATCACAATTAGGATTCTTAGAAATATACTATTTTATAAGTAGACTCAGAACAAACATACTCTTACAAAACCGACAAACCAGAGTTATAAAATCAGTACATCAAAAAATAGCGCGTGCGGACGCGGGGAATTACATGTTCAATAATTCAAACTGCAAGAGACGGAGCTCCTTGAGATATCACTCCGGTAATAAGGTTTTTACTTTATTCTGTACTCAAGAAATCAAACTGTGAGAAGGGAATTCCGACAAGGTACTTTCTCTGTTAGTTTATTTGAAACCGGAATCTGATGACCTGCTTTCTAGTTTTACAATCTAAGTTTAAAGGTTTTATGTTCAGAAAAGTTGTTTTATACAAATGTTGTGCTTATAACTATTCTGGTAAAAGGATACTTTGATATTATAAATATAAACGAAAGTCTTAATAATTGACTTATAAGTTAAAAATGCTTATAATCTCTTAATGTTATGCAAATCAGTCTTGAAATTATATATAATGTGGAAGGGTCATACCCGTAATAAATCAAACCACGGGCTTTCCCTTCCACGTTGTGTTTGTCAATTTAAAAAAAAACGTAGGAAATGAAAAAAAACACCAATCTAAGATAAACAATCTTAGAAAACCAGCAAGAAAAATCAGTACATTAGAAAACAGCGGGCGCGGACTCAGGAGATCGCGTTCAATAATTCAAGCTGCAAGTGACGGAGCATCTTGAGATATCACTCCGGTAATAAGGTTACTTTATTCCCGGTCCGCAAGAAATCAAACTGTTCTCTATTACTTTTGAAACAGAAGTCCAACCTGCTTGCGTCTCAGTTTTGCAATCTAAGTTTGTAGGATTTTTGTCTGACTTCAGCTATACAAACGTGTAATTTTATAAAGCTTACAAAAGTCTAATAAAAAATAATGCATGTATTCATAAAAGAAGAAAAATACACTTTGTAAAGATAACAAAAGAATTCGCTCGTTCAGTCAAAAGTTTGGATGGTTTGCTTTTTAACAAACCGAACAACAAAAATGTTTTTATATAAAAATATATATTCCATTTATTCTTTTCACAAACCCGAACCGCATAAGCAAAATCAGTAACTGCCTGTAGAAAGTAACAAATCAAACGGAATCACATTGCTCTTACAGATATGAAAACAATTGTGTAGAGGAACGAATATGAAACAAGAATATTCTACATTTCTTACATGTGCGTCCTGAAAATAATTTTTCCATTTGAATGTACTCTCCTATTATGTAGTCCTGTGTGTTTATCTATCTATATGTTTGTATTAAAAATTTGTAGTCGTATTTGACCTCGTATGGTTCATCGAGAGAATAATGGGTGAAAATTCGAATATGCGCCTAGCAACCCATCACTATTTTGATTCGCCTTCTCACCCACCGTTAAGCTAAGCTCTGTGTCGCTTTAGAGCTATATCTGCCCTATTTGGGATGAAGACATGATATGTATGTATGTAGTCACTATTCGTACGTTCTTTGCCAGCCCTCACATCAGTTAACCAAAAATTATCAGAGCTAAATAAACGTGTAATTATTAATAAAAAACTGTGAAAAACGCATTTATCTATAACTTAAAATGGTAAAAATGCTTCTCAAGACGAATCAATCGATCTCAAACTCGGTGGGGTTGTGTTGTTTTATCACAGAGATGCCATGACCACCTTTCAGTTCCATCATCAGATCTGCCCCATGTCATCATAATATTGCATTGTCACACGATATACGTCTTCTTACAAAATTACAGCTCATTGTGAAACCCGGAAGTGGGTTAAATTTAACTTGCAAGATTACAGACAGACAGAGACGGACAGAGACAGATCGGTAAAACTAAATAAAAGCTTGTAAAATACATACGTAGTAACGCAAAATAAAGTGTATAAAAATATGAACAGTTATATCCAAGATATATTACCAATGTTTTGGCCAACATATCATACGTTCGGTTTTTACAGCCGTATGTGGTTTTAGTTCGCACAATGTGTTTTTACACTGTGTCAATATTTCTCGTGGTTTAATGAAATATGCTCGTTGTTTATTTGCAAAACTCTATTATGAGTTCAAACCGCATGAGTGTTATCTTTGCGCCAACAATACAATACCTTTATTGTTAATGGCGAAAACCATTAACAAAAACAGAGAAAATAACAGGTTAATGATTCAAAGTCGGACATATCGCATTGGAAATTGTTACTAAAAAAAATTAGGAAGTCGGAAGATGTAATAGTAGTTTCCTTAGTGCGGTATGCGATAACTGCGAGATACAAAAGAATCTGTTTACGAAAAAGATTAGTATCAGCAATGAACGACGGCGGCAATCGATGAACTGGGGTGCCATTTTTCAAAGGCGGAGTGACTAAACGAACTGTTTTAAGGGTTCTGTACAAAAATTTAAAAACGGGGCCCTTATTTACTGTATTACCCTCAGGTCACTCTTGCGTCTTTCTGTCCGTCCGTCTGTCACAGCCAATTTGCTGCGAATCTACTGGACCAAATCAGGTGAAATTTTGAAGGAACCCACCGGATGCAAATGCCAGCACAGATGTGCAAAGTAAATAAATTTTTTTTTTAAAAATAGGGGTCACTTTCTCGGGACAAATTGGGAAAGTAAAAAAAATGTTTAGTGTAGCGGGAGCGAGGTGATATGCTCGACCGCCACAAATGGAAGATCTTCCCGCCAGGCATGGTGTTGCGCCTAGGGAACCGCGGCTCTGACGGTGTATCGTCGGAAGTTGTATATATGCAGCGAATCGGACGAACTCTAAAATCGAGATGTAGGATACTGCTGGCGCCATCTCATATGCTTCTTGTGAACTATATCGTCGGTTGTCTCTTGATTGGTTTCTTATTGTAGTTCCTCGTAGTGGCCGTAGAGTTCGCCACATTTAGCAAACCTTACTGTGTTGTACTCGTATGATAATCAAATGAGGGCTCGTTATGAGGATCTCAAATATATTTTCGTTATTATTTTCAAATAAAACGTTCCTATTTTATTCATAAAAGAAGACGAAAAATGAAAATGGTCATTTTTTGTTCCCATCTAATTTTTGAAACTACTGAGTCAAAAATTAAAAAAAAATCCAAATTATTTGTTTGTAACAAACATTGATTGTATTACAGGAAAACCTATAAAAGTTCTATCGATTGAAAATAAAGTGGTAAACTCAATATAATATGTTTACTTACGGAAAACCTTTGTCATTGTACGGAACCCTCTCCGCGCGAGTTCAACTCGCACTTGGCTGGTTATTTGTATGGAAAAACCATTCGTTTGGGTAACTTCTCGTTTCAAAAATGGGACTTCAGGGTCGCAAACTGATACTTGCACGCTGTCCTTGTCTGCCCCGATAAAGCAGTAAGTACATTTACCTGAAAGGTATTTCTGCACTAGCCTCGATTTCCTCAATAAAGTCCCAGTTTTCAAAGCGATCAGATCCTACTTGATACTAAAAGCCAATCTGAAATATAGGGCTATTTCACGTAAATATTATTGCGGCCACTAAAAGCACAGTAAGCGGCGTAGGTGTAAAATATCGAGGGGACAGAAGGAAGGCTTTCGTATGAAATTACATTATCATTTTAGCGTGTTCTCCAAACATAATTATAATATGCATGTACCGAAGACCTTGCAAAATCGAGAAAAAATTACCAAAACAGTTTAAACAATTGGTTACGAAAACCCTTTTTGGGAATGCATTTGAGTTAAAAGTAAGACCTGAGAAAACCATAACCAAACCTTAATCATAGGGTTTATGAATGGACAGTCTAGATGTCGTTAAATAGACTCCAGACTGGCGTTAGGAGATGTCAAGAGAAACGCGTTAGGTTGCGTTTCTCCAAAAACGATAAATGCGAGTGTGGTGCTGTCCAAACAATGACCCACGCGACACTGTCATTGTTACCGTAACCGACACCAAGTTTTCACTTCTATCGGCCTCCCGAAGTTTCACTGGTTTTTACTGTTATTTTAATTTCAATATATTATAGTGATCTTGCATTGGTCGTGGTTCGATTTATTATGCATCATTGTCACTTGTACGTTATATAGATTTTCTTGTACCTAAGATGTGAGAAAAATATCTTACTAACTATAGATATTTTTCTGTACTGCATGTACTGTAGTAATATCGGCCGTTCAATAAATTCTGAACAGATGCGATCTATGCGCACGGTGCCGGTGCTCAGCGCTGCATTTGAGGAGGAACGCGGCAAAAATTATTTGTTTATCAGCTATATGCACTTAATTTTTTTATTAAAAGAGGGTTTTTAGTTTCCAAAAGATAGATATAGATTTACGGCTTTAGAGATAAATAAATTGTCGCGATAACATTTGAGGAGAAACGCGGCAAAATTTTATGTTTATCAGCTATATGCATTTAAATTTTTAGACGAAAGAGGGTTTTTAGATTCCGAAAGATAGATATAGATTTACGGCTTTAGAGATTAATAATATCTCGCGATTATATCTGAAGAGGAACGCGGCAAAATTTTATGTTTATCACCTATATGCACTTAAATTTTTAGATGTAAGAGGGTTTTTAGTTTCCGAAAGATAGATATAGATTTACGGCTTGAGAGATAAATAATATCTTGCAATTACATTTGAGGAGTAACGCGGCAAAATTTTTATGTTTATTTATTAACTACATGCACTAAAGTTTTAAGATAAAACAGGGTTTTTAATTTCCGAAAGATGGATTTAGATTTATGGCTTTAGAGATAGATAAATTCTCGCGAGTAGGTGATTATTGGGTCTTTCAGATCAAAGAGAGTTTTTCACCAGACTCGCTCACTTCATTCGCTCCATCTGGTAAAAACTCTCTTTTATCTGATAGTCCCAATAATCAATATGGAATATCGTGGGTTCAAAACGTTTGTTCATTCAAAGGAGTGAATTAGGATGCGCCCATTATCCCCCGTTCAGAGAGTTTCCAAAGTAAAGCATTCACATTCAATCGAAAACAAAAATGTCAAAGATCTACATCTATTTGGCCTTCCAGTCACATTTTATATCGATGTATGGCATTTTTGAAAACGTATCTTCCACTTCAGTCATTGATACTTCTTTTCTATCTATTTTGGTGACTTGTAATCGAATTTTAGATCGTAATTTAGTCCATTTTTGCGAAGGTATTAGAATAGCATCATATTGCTCATAATTTATAATTTTAACTATGTGAAGACCACATAGTCTCTCAGAAGTAATTATTATATCCACGTAATCTCCAATATTTAAAGACATGTCAATTGATCTGATGTTGAGTATTGTCACCATGTGAAAACCACATACACTTTTAGAAATAATCACTATATCCACAAAATCTCCAATATTCAAAGACATGTTAATTGATCCGGTGAACAGGAAAATAATTTTATAACAGCAGATAAGAACTCTGATCTCAAACTGCTTCGCAATAACTGATCAAAATTGTAACTGAATCACTTACTTATACCATCTCATTCAGGTATAGATTTTTCAAAGTGAGGCATTCACACGGTCAGTTCGTTTTCAATATATAAATCCTTACTTTACAAATTATTAACATTCAGTCAAAAACAGTATTAGTGGTTAAAAGGATGAAATTTGTTAAACAATCTCAAAATTTACAATTGAGTCGAGTATGTACAGATGAAAAAGTAGCTGTTTCCCGCCATGGTGACCTTTTACCTAATACGATTCGGTGTATTATTTGCGGTCCCTCGAATTGTGGGAAAACTAATGTGATTATAGGCCTTCTATTACATGAAAATGGTTTACGTTTTAAAAACGTTTATCTTTATTCAAAATCATTTTATCAGCCAAAATACGTATTTTTAGAAAATGTTCTTAATTTAGTGCCAGATGTATCGTTTGCAAAATATAAAGACAGTGAACTTGTTTTAAGCCCTCACGATGCAAAACCACACTCCATAATAATATTTGATGACGTCGCATGTGAAAACCAATCCAATATGAGGGATTACTTCGCAATGGGGAGACATAAATTTATTGACTGTTTTTACTTGAATCAAACGTATAGTAAGATACCTAAACAGCTAGTAAGAGACAACGCAAATCTTCTAATATTATTCAAACAGGATAATGTGAACCTCCGTCATATATATGACGAACACGTTAATACCGACATGACCTGGTCTGAATTTCGGGAAATGTGTTCAAAAGTATGGAGCGAACCCTATAACTATTTGGTGATAAGTAAAGATAGTAAAAAGAACGAAGGCTGTTACAGGAAGAATTTTGATACTTTTATCTCGTTCGATGAGGAGGAAAATACAAGCATATAAGAAGATTTATTTGATAAACATCTTCAGTCAAACTATTACCGTATTAAGCAAATAACGTATATTCACCAAGCTCGAAATGGAAAAACAGTTGAAGACTCAGATAGTTAAAATAGCAGAAGCCGTTAAAAAGAAAATCAAAGATATGAAAACTGTGGAATCCTACAATGAAAATGTTTTGAATACAGTTTTTAGACCTGTTACTGACCCAATGCAACAGTTGATTAAAGATGGGAACCATAAAATTAAATTAAAAGAAAAGGATGACTTCATGAAAAATTCTTTTGTAAAAGAGAATACCCCATCGCCTGAATCGCAATTCAACAAAACTCTTAAGCACCAAATTTCCTCAAAAAAATATTCTGAAGATGATTCTGATGAAGATTTAGAAAAATCGGGAGACTCTACCAATACTAATATTAGTAATATGTCATATAAAACCATTGAGTCAATACCTAGCCCTAATCAAAATACTTCGTCTTGGTCACTTTCCTCTGAAATATTTAAAGATGTACCATTCGGCGTTAGACAGGAACGAGGTAAATTAATGTTGGGTTCAGCACGTGTGCATATAAATGATCGAATTATATCTGTAGCAGGACGTGATTATCAAATAACGCCAGGGTTGCAGGAGTTATTGTTGAAAAAAATACCTAACTTGGAAGTGGTGACAGAAAATGATTGTCAAGAATATAAGACTATGTTAATAGACACAAACGCTCATCGACGAGACTTTGATCCCACTAAACCAATTAAATCTAATAAAGGAAGGAAGTACTTGCGCATCATTAAACCACTTTTTAGATTGCGAAAGCCTTCAACATCTTCTGTCAGTAATGCTGATGATATAAGCGCTGGAGAAGGTTTGATGTTTAAAAAGAAGTTTAAAAAAAATACTGATTATATTTACTGGGATGACCCTAACGAGTTAGTAGAAAGGTTGAAGTTATTAATAGCATCTAAAGATGCAGGAAACACTGGTCTGGATAACGAAATAATTTCAATTATAGAAGAACTACGTGAAAATGGTAGTATAAATTAATAACCACACATCCTATTTACTTCATTTGTTATATCACTGTGACCGACTTCACTCCAAAATGAATGTTGATAAATTCGGTCACCATGTTCATAAAAGACTTCGTTTGTCTGAAATACTAGATTGTTCAACTAATCACCTAGTTAGATCAGAAACAGGTAGTTTTGATTTACAATCATCTCGATTGAGGGGAGTTCCAGAACCTGTAGCACATGATGATGTGGTGAACAAACAATATGTTGATAAAAAGATCGCAGATGAAATTACTTCTTTTATAAAGACAATAAAAGAAGACGTGAGAAATAATCTCATTCAGTTCGAAAACAAGTTTTATACTAAAGACTACATTTAAAAAATTATTAATCTGCAAAATGGAAAAACACCAAGTGGTAAATGAAATTCATAGATCGGCACGCAGAAATTTTGATCGTCGTAATGTGATCTTGAAAGGAATAGATGACTTATGGCAAGCAGACCTGGCTGATTTTCAATCATTAAAAAAGTTTAATAATGGCTACGCTTACATTTTAACTGTCATTGATGGTTTTTCAAAATATGCATGGATGATTCCTTTAAAAACTAAATCAAAGAAAGAGGTTCTTAACGCATTTACTCAAATTGTAAGGGATAGTGGACGCATCCCTAAAAATCTACAAACTGACAGAGGCACAGAGTTTAGTGAAATGCAGTTAATGAAGATTAACCACTATTCATCGTATTCAATAAAAAATGGAAAGACTAATCAGAACATTGAAGATTAAATTGTATAAATGTTTCAGTTATAATGGTAACTATAAATGGATAGGAAAAACTGTGAATGACGTTTTGTTTTCATATAACAATCAAAAGCATAGCGTCACTAAGTTTAAACCAATAGAAGTAAATGTAAAGAATGAAAACCTAGTAAACAATAACATTAAAAAATTTCAAGAGAAAAGATGTATATTAATCAAAAATAAATTTAAAATAGGTGACCACGTTAGAATAAGTAAATACAAGAGTAGTTTTGCGAAAGGTTTTTCACCTAATTGGTCTACAGAAATTTTCACAATTAAAACGGTTAATAATACTAAACCAGTTACATATTTAATACAAAATCAACGAAAACAAAATATATTGGGATCATTTTATCAAGAAGAGTTACAAAAAGCTAAGTATCCAAATATATACTTGATTGAAAAAATTATGAGGAAAAAAGGCAATAAACTGTTCGTCAAATGGTTAGGACTTCCTGAAGGGGAAAACAGTTGGATAGATAGAAATTCTATTGTATCATAATACATATAAGTGTTGGCATCTTATATTTTGTTCATTGTATAACAAGAAATGAAAGGAGGTGGACTTGTCAATAATTTGATAAACAATATCCCGTTTGAGCTTCACTTGCCAGGTTACAACTATTGCGGACCAGGCACTAAGTTAGAAGAAAGATTATCGAGAGGTGATAAAGGTATTAACCAATTGGATGAAGCTTGTAAATACCACGATATTGCATACAAAAATCCAGAACTCTCCGTACGTCATAAAGCAGATTTACAACTGATGAAAATGGCCAAGAAGCGATTACATTCTAAAGACGCTGGCAAAGGTGAAAAGCTCGCATCGTGGATAGTTAACAAAGTTATGAAAGCAAAATTGAAATCAGGTGCTGGGATAAAAAAATTTAAAACCATCGTGTCAAAAATACGATCACATATAAAGAAACTGAAATCAAAGGATAACAAAACTGCTATTAAACAGAATTTACGTGAATCTGAACGTCACAACAAAACCATGGAGGCTATTGCGATAGGAAAAGGATTGTATCTTAAACCGTATAAAAAAGGAAGCGGGTTATTTTTGAAATCTACAAAAAACTAATGAACAGGCTACCCAAACATGCTCTTTCGAATATCGATATTATTAAATACACTAAAAATATTCCATATTTTCGAGGTGTGTATATGAGAGATAGATTGCCATGTAAACCACAACCCATAGAGTGTGGTATATTAAACCTAGACAGTTATAATAATAATGGAACTCACTGGGTAGCCTTTGCTAAAATAAATAATTATTGCGAATATTTCGATAGTTTTGGTAACTTAAAACCACCCAAAGAATTGGTGAAATATTTAAATGTTAGTGATATACATTATAATTATACTAGATTTCAAAACTTTGATACTGTAAATTGTGGCCATTTATGTATAAAATTTTTGCAAGATTTTTGGTGTAAATATAGTATATAATAATTATTACGTTTAAATAAACCCGTTGATATTTTTTGTGATGTATATGATATATTTAAAATTAGATAACATCCCAGACCCTAGGAATTTAAAAAATACCATTCTACATCATGCCTAGGCTGGGAATTGAACCCAGAACCTCTGATTAGCGGGCGAGGATATTATCCGTAACGCCACAGAGGTTGTCAAACGCAATACGTAAAATTAGAGTATTATTGAGCCGCATATGAAATATGATAGCTATTGTATGACATACGTGCTAGTAACAAGGCGGAAGATGTACGGACATGTCTACTCTTGTTTATTTTGATTGTTTGAAACACCATGTTTTGCAATACAATCAAATTTTATTTATAAAAGACTCGTGCTGTTTATAATGGTTTTTCAGTTATATATTGGACAGCCAAACTGCGATACATCATCACTCAATACATCGATTCACTGCCAGTGCTTCAAATTTATAAGTAGACGTATGTTTCATGAATAATGCTTGATGATGTATGTTAAAATATTATGTGTGTTACTTATTACTTAATTTATATTTTGTTCTTTACAGATCATGTCGGACTCGCAAGAGACTTGCATATTGTGTTCACAACACACACAAGATCCCAACGAAGGTTTTGAAGAGTACTTTCAAGTATTAAAAAATCGGGCTACAGAGCTAAAGAAAATAGAAGAAAAGAAAGAAGCTGCAAAAAAGAAAAGTGGAATATCATCCTCCTCTTTTGTTATCAGCAAAGCGAGGAAAGGCATAAGGATGATAAAAATTCAGGTGTTGGATTTGGAAAACGAAGCTACTACTTATTCTTCATCGCAGTGCAGTGATGGTTCTGAAAACGTGATGCTTAGTGCGCAATATGTGTTGAGTGATACTTTTAATGAAATTATGGACCTTACTGAAAACGTTATTAGTAAAATTAGTAAAAAGCTAAGTACAGATAACTTTTCATTGTAAAATATGTATGCAATAGTTAAATGAAATTTATAAATTAATTATTATTAGTTTTAGATTTTAATTTCATTTAAGTATTTTATTTACTTATAAATTAAGAAATAAAAAACAGTGTTAATTTATTTTGTGGTTTTATTGATCATAAACATGAAATGCATTTACAAATAAATTTATAAAAATAGAGTATTTTCTATTATATTTTATACAAAAAATTCTCAAAGAATTTTATTTCATCTTATAATAATTATTATTAATAACATGTATTAAAAAAACTAAATATTTTCTAAGTACCATTTTTTTATACAAATCGCATTTTTTAGTGCACAAAAGTTTTTATGACTTAAACAATTGAAATTACATTCGTTTTTGCAATAAGTTTCATATAAAGTAAAAAAATTAGGACTTCCTCTGTCTTCTATATCTATTAAATCACAGTCATCGCACAATTCCTTAATCCATTTCTGTTTCTCGAAACCTTTCATTACAATAGTTTTGCTTTGAATAATTGGTCTAATAATTCTTTTAAATTCCCTATAATCAATATGCCCGTCGCTCCATCTCACCCCTCTCTGCCGCTCGAGGTAATGAACACTCTTCTTTTCTTTCGTAGATAATGTATTATATGCATATGGAGGTTTAATTAAAAAAACTTGAGTGAACTGCTCAGTAGATAATGCAAACTCTTTGATAATAAATTTATTATAGCAATCCTTGAATCCTTGAACATCAACGTAAATAATCGAGTTCATGATATTTTACGAACAATGTTACTCAGAGGTCTATATTCTACTAAACAGTCATTCAAAATGAGACAATATGCTGTTGTCTGATCAGGTATCTCTCTGTTGCACTCTAGTTCAAGACGAATGTTGATTACTGGCCCTGATTTGATATTATCGTTCTGTCTAGAACAATCTATCACGAATAATGGTGCAATATTTTTAAACTCTTGAGCAGTCAACAACGAGTTGCATGGGCGGTTATAATAAGACTGTTGAAAATTTGCGTATTGCTCGTATATTAGTGCATAGTTATGTTTTGCAAAGTTGGTATTGTAACTTTCGTACGGGTAATATGTAGAGTTTAAAAAAACTTTAACGTCTCGAATATCACAGTGATCAAACCGTGACATATCGTTCATCCCATTGTTTTTTCTGTTTGTTTGTAAACCTAAAATAACATATCTAGGTTTTTCAATTTGCGATGAAGTTTTAATTGACCAGGTGTGTTTTGTAGTCTTTGGTAACAAAGGGTACTCATAAAGATCCCAGTTTCTAAACACTAATTGAACTGGTCTGTCTTTTTCGAGTATTTTGAGTAAATTAATTCTTTCTCTATCAGATACTTTAACGTGAGGCATGCGCCATACAATCTTTTTAATATCAATACTTGCAACCTCTTCACCAGTGTTTAGCTTTAGAGCATTGAGGTTAGTATTACTTCGTAGCAAAACAAGCTCATGTTTGCAATTGACAATAATTTTTTTATAATCTTCTGCAAAACCTAATATGTTTTTGAGAGGTACTGAAGCAGCAAAATGACCTTCAATTTCATTTTTAAAACCGTTAATATCCCAACCCCACACTTTGGATACCTTCGACTCAGCTTCGTTCATAGATACCAGTGCTTTTATAGTTGAAGTTATGCCGGCATTTTTTACTTTGTCGATTTCAACACCGTTTAATTCATATCTTATATCTTGAAAAAGAAATAGAAGAGGGTTGTTTGTAAACTGTACTACTGGAACTGCTTCCCTGCTCTCACCTTTGATAACATTGACTACGGCTTCAACATACAAGGTACTTGCACATGGAAGCACATATAAATCTTGTTGGTTTATGGGTATCCGAATTTCATCATTTCTGTTGAAAGTAGTTATGTACGGTTTGTATGAATGAATTTCTATACTTTCTATGGAGTTGTCATAAACAGGTGGGTTAGTTATATTTAAAATACTCATTTTAGCAATCCAATCGATTTGAGAAAATTTATATTAGCAGCTGTTAATTTCTTTTTTTTATCACGAGTATGTGTGATCTTCTTGATTGCTCGATGAGTACTAATCTTTTGAAAAGATGGAGTTGTGTATTTATTGTAGTCGATCATATTTTCTTCAAATGTAAGTATAATTGTACTTCCTCTCCGCGAAAATTTATTAAATTGTTTTTTATGTCTAATATTCTGATATTTATACTATTCACCGTGCTTCTGTTCACCGGAAAATATATGGTATTTTTTGGAATTTCTATTATTCGGTAGCCAGGAGGGACATTCAAAGCGAATTCGTGAATTATATGACTTGATTTTCCATTAATGTAGGAACCTCCAGTAATATCACATTCAACCCGTAGCACAGTTGTAGATAGAATGTTCACCGGCAGTGGGGACATAAACCATTTATCTTTCTTGAGAAAAGTTTTACCGTAACCTAGTAAAGGTCCAATAGAATTTGGTTTTTCAAAATGAATATCTTTAGAGCAGAACATCGAGAGCCTCAATGTGTTATTGTTGCACAATAACTTAAAAACACAATTGTTTACTTTTGATTGTAAGAACTCACTGATGTCTTGGAGTTCATAAGCTCCCTCAGGAATTTCAACCACTTCATCCACACCATAATAAAATTTATTATTAGTTTTTGTAATATTTGGTATAGAATTAAATGTAGATAAGTGTAAAAGAGAGCACTCATATTGACCATCTAGTTCCAATGGGGGAGAATAATTCGTTGTTAGTACTGAGCTGTTTCCAGCTATGGACAGAGTGAAAGACATTTTTAGAATGAAGTTTTATTTAAACGTAATAATTATTATATACTATATTTACACCAAAAATCTTGCAAAAATTTTATACACAAATGGCCGCAATTTACAGTATCAAAGTTTTGAAATCTAGTATAATTATAATGTATATCACTAACATTTAAATATTTCACCAATTCTTTGGGTGGTTTTAAGTTACCAAAACTATCGAAATATTCGCAATAATTATTTATTTTAGCAAAGGCTACCCAGTGAGTTCCATTATTATTATAACTGTCTAGGTTTAATATACCACACTCTATGGGTTGTGGTTTACATGGCAATCTATCTCTCATATACACACCTCGAAAGTATGGAATATTTTTAGTGTATTTAATAATATCGATATTCGAAAGAGCATGTTTGGGTAGCCTGTTCATTAGTTTTTTGTAGATTTCAAAAATAACCCGCTTCCTTTTTTATACGGTTTAAGATACAATCCTTTTCCTATCGCAATAGCCTCCATGGTTTTGTTGTGACGTTCAGATTCACGTAAATTCTGTTTAATAGCAGTTTTGTTATCCTTTGATTTCAGTTTCTTTATATGTGATCGTATTTTTGATATTCCACTTTTCTTTTTTGCAGCTTCTTTCTTTTCTTCTATTTTCTTTAGCTCTGTAGCCCGATTTTTTAATACTTGAAAGTACTCTTCAAAACCTTCGTTGGGATCTTGTGTGTGTTGTGAACACAATATGCAAGTCTCTTGCGAGTCCGACATGATCTGTAAAGAACAAAATATAAATTAAGTAATAAGTAACACACATAATATTTTAACATACATCATCAAGCATTATTCATGAAACATACGTCTACTTATAAATTTGAAGCACTGGCAGTGAATCGATGTATTGAGTGATGATGTATCGCAGTTTGGCTGTCCAATATATAACTGAAAAACCATTATAAACAGCACGAGTCTTTTATAAATAAAATTTGATTGTATTGCAAAACATGGTGTTTCAAACAATCAAAATAAACAAGAGTAGACATGTCCGTACATCTTCCGCCTTGTTACTAGCACGTATGTCATACAATAGCTATCATATTTCATATGCGGCTCAATAATACTCTAATTTTACGTATTGCGTTTGACAACCTCTGTGGCGTTACGGATAATATCCTCGCCCGCTAATCAGAGGTTCTGGGTTCAATTCCCAGCCTAGGCATGATGTAGAATGGTATTTTTTAAATTCCTAGGGTCTGGGATGTTATCTAATTTTAAATATATCATATACATCACAAAAAATATCAACGGGTTTATTTAAACGTAATAATTATTATATACTATATTTACACCAAAAATCTTGCAAAAATTTTATACACAAATGGCCGCAATTTACAGTATCAAAGTTTTGAAATCTAGTATAATTATAATGTATATCACTAACATTTAAATATTTCACCAATTCTTTGGGTGGTTTTAAGTTACCAAAACTATCGAAATATTCGCAATAATTATTTATTTTAGCAAAGGCTACCCAGTGAGTTCCATTATTATTATAACTGTCTAGGTTTAATATACCACACTCTATGGGTTGTGGTTTACATGGCAATCTATCTCTCATATACACACCTCGAAAGTATGGAATATTTTTAGTGTATTTAATAATATCGATATTCGAAAGAGCATGTTTGGGTAGCCTGTTCATTAGTTTTTTGTAGATTTCAAAAATAACCCGCTTCCTTTTTTATACGGTTTAAGATACAATCCTTTTCCTATCGCAATAGCCTCCATGGTTTTGTTGTGACGTTCAGATTCACGTAAATTCTGTTTAATAGCAGTTTTGTTATCCTTTGATTTCAGTTTCTTTATATGTGATCGTATTTTTGACACGATGGTTTTAATTTTTTTTATCCCAGCACCTGATTTCAATTTTGCTTTCATAACTTTGTTAACTATCCACGATGCGAGCTTTTCACCTTTGCCAGCGTCTTTAGAATGTAATCGCTTCTTGGCCATTTTCATCAGTTGTAAATCTGCTTTATGACGTACGGAGAGTTCTGGATTTTTGTATGCAATATCGTGGTATTTACAAGCTTCATCCAATTGGTTAATACCTTTATCACCTCTCGATAATCTTTCTTCTAACTTAGTGCCTGGTCCGCAATAGTTGTAACCTGGCAAGTGAAGCTCAAACGGGATATTGTTTATCAAATTATTGACAAGTCCACCTCCTTTCATTTCTTGTTATACAATGAACAAAATATAAGATGCCAACACTTATATGTATTATGATACAATAGAATTTCTATCTATCCAACTGTTTTCCCCTTCAGGAAGTCCTAACCATTTGACGAACAGTTTATTGCCTTTTTTCCTCATAATTTTTTCAATCAAGTATATATTTGGATACTTAGCTTTTTGTAACTCTTCTTGATAAAATGATCCCAATATATTTTGTTTTCGTTGATCTTGTATTAAATATGTAACTGGTTTAGTATTATTAACCGTTTTAATTGTGAAAATTTCTGTAGACCAATTAGGTGTAAAACCTTTCGCAAAACTACTCTTGTATTTACTTATTCTAACGTGGTCACCTATTTTAAATTTATTTTTGATTAATATACATCTTTTCTCTTGAAATTTTTTAATGTTATTGTTTACTAGGTTTTCATTCTTTACATTTACTTCTATTGGTTTAAACTTAGTGACGCTATGCTTTTGATTGTTATATGAAAACAAAACGTCATTCACAGTTTTTCCTATCCATTTATAGTTACCATTATAACTGAAACATTTATACAATTTAATCTTCAATGTTCTGATTAGTCTTTCCATTTTTTATTGAATACGATGAATAGTGGTTAATCTTCATTAACTGCATTTCACTAAACTCTGTGCCTCTGTCAGTTTGTAGATTTTTAGGGATGCGTCCACTATCCCTTACAATTTGAGTAAATGCGTTAAGAACCTCTTTCTTTGATTTAGTTTTTAAAGGAATCATCCATGCATATTTTGAAAAACCATCAATGACAGTTAAAATGTAAGCGTAGCCATTATTAAACTTTTTTAATGATTGAAAATCAGCCAGGTCTGCTTGCCATAAGTCATCTATTCCTTTCAAGATCACATTACGACGATCAAAATTTCTGCGTGCCGATCTATGAATTTCATTTACCACTTGGTGTTTTTCCATTTTGCAGATTAATAATTTTTTAAATGTAGTCTTTAGTATAAAACTTGTTTTCGAACTGAATGAGATTATTTCTCACGTCTTCTTTTATTGTCTTTATAAAAGAAGTAATTTCATCTGCGATCTTTTTATCAACATATTGTTTGTTCACCACATCATCATGTGCTACAGGTTCTGGAACTCCCCTCAATCGAGATGATTGTAAATCAAAACTACCTGTTTCTGATCTAACTAGGTGATTAGTTGAACAATCTAGTATTTCAGACAAACGAAGTCTTTTATGAACATGGTGACCGAATTTATCAACATTCATTTTGGAGTGAAGTCGGTCACAGTGATATAACAAGTGAAGTAAATAGGATGTGTGGTTATTAATTTATACTACCATTTTCACGTAGTTCTTCTATAATTGAAATTATTTCGTTATCCAGACCAGTGTTTCCTGCATCTTTAGATGCTATTAATAACTTCAACCTTTCTACTAACTCGTTAGGGTCATCCCAGTAAATATAATCAGTATTTTTTTTAAACTTCTTTTTAAACATCAAACCTTCTCCAGCGCTTATATCATCAGCATTACTGACAGAAGATGTTGAAGGCTTTCGCAATCTAAAAAGTGGTTTAATGATGCGCAAGTACTTCCTTCCTTTATTAGATTTAATTGGTTTAGTGGGATCAAAGTCTCGTCGATGAGCGTTTGTGTCTATTAACATAGTCTTATATTCTTGACAATCATTTTCTGTCACCACTTCCAAGTTAGGTATTTTTTTCAACAATAACTCCTGCAACCCTGGCGTTATTTGATAATCACGTCCTGCTACAGATATAATTCGATCATTTATATGCACACGTGCTGAACCCAACATTAATTTACCTCGTTCCTGTCTAACGCCGAATGGTACATCTTTAAATATTTCAGAGGAAAGTGACCAAGACGAAGTATTTTGATTAGGGCTAGGTATTGACTCAATGGTTTTATATGACATATTACTAATATTAGTATTGGTAGAGTCTCCCGATTTTTCTAAATCTTCATCAGAATCATCTTCAGAATATTTTTTTGAGGAAATTTGGTGCTTAAGAGTTTTGTTGAATTGCGATTCAGGCGATGGAGTATTCTCTTTTACAAAAGAATTTTTCATGAAGTCATCCTTTTCTTTTAATTTAATTTTATGGTTCCCATCTTTAATCAACTGTTGCATTGGGTCAGTAACAGGTCTAAAAACTGTATTCAAAACATTTTCATTGTAGGATTCCACAGTTTTCATATCTTTGATTTTCTTTTTAACGGCTTCTGCTATTTTAACTATCTGAGTCTTCAACTGTTTTTCCATTTCGAGCTTGGTGAATATACGTTATTTGCTTAATACGGTAATAGTTTGACTGAAGATGTTTATCAAATAAATCTTCTTATATGCTTGTATTTTCCTCCTCATCGAACGAGATAAAAGTATCAAAATTCTTCCTGTAACAGCCTTCGTTCTTTTTACTATCTTTACTTATCACCAAATAGTTATAGGGTTCGCTCCATACTTTTGAACACATTTCCCGAAATTCAGACCAGGTCATGTCGGTATTAACGTGTTCGTCATATATATGACGGAGGTTCACATTATCCTGTTTGAATAATATTAGAAGATTTGCGTTGTCTCTTACTAGCTGTTTAGGTATCTTACTATACGTTTGATTCAAGTAAAAACAGTCAATAAATTTATGTCTCCCCATTGCGAAGTAGTCCCTCATATTGGATTGGTTTTCACATGCGACGTCATCAAATATTATTATGGAGTGTGGTTTTGCATCGTGAGGGCTTAAAACAAGTTCACTGTCTTTATATTTTGCAAACGATACATCTGGCACTAAATTAAGAACATTTTCTAAAAATACGTATTTTGGCTGATAAAATGATTTTGAATAAAGATAAACGTTTTTAAAACGTAAACCATTTTCATGTAATAGAAGGCCTATAATCACATTAGTTTTCCCACAATTCGAGGGACCGCAAATAATACACCGAATCGTATTAGGTAAAAGGTCACCATGGCGGGAAACAGCTACTTTTTCATCTGTACATACTCGACTCAATTGTAAATTTTGAGATTGTTTAACAAATTTCATCCTTTTAACCACTAATACTGTTTTTGACTGAATGTTAATAATTTGTAAAGTAAGGATTTATATATTGAAAACGAACTGACCGTGTGAATGCCTCACTTTGAAAAATCTATACCTGAATGAGATGGTATAAGTAAGTGATTCAGTTACAATTTTGATCAGTTATTGCGAAGCAGTTTGGGATCAGAGTTCTTATCTGCTGTTATAAAATTATTTTCCTGTTCACCGGATCAATTAACATGTCTTTGAATATTGGAGATTTTGTGGATATAGTGATTATTTCTAAAAGTGTATGTGGTTTTCACATGGTGACAATACTCAACATCAGATCAATTGACATGTCTTTAAATATTGGAGATTACGTGGATATAATAATTACTTCTGAGAGACTATGTGGTCTTCACATAGTTAAAATTATAAATTATGAGCAATATGATGCTATTCTAATACCTTCGCAAAAATGGACTAAATTACGATCTAAAATTCGATTACAAGTCACCAAAATAGATAGAAAAGAAGTATCAATGACTGAAGTGGAAGATATGTTTTCAAAAATGCCATACATCGATATAAAATGTGACTGGAAGGCCAAATAGATGTAGATCTTTGACATTTTTGTTTTCGATTGAATGTGAATGCTTTACTTTGGAAACTCTCTGAACGGGGGATAATGGGCGCATCCTAATTCACTCCTTTGAATGAACAAACGTTTTGAACCCACGATATTCCATATTGATTATTGGGACTATCAGATAAAAGAGAGTTTTTACCAGATGGAGCGAATGAAGTGAGCGAGTCTGGTGAAAAACTCTCTTTGATCTGAAAGACCCAATAATCACCTACTCGCGAGAATTTATCTATCTCTAAAGCCATAAATCTAAATCCATCTTTCGGAAATTAAAAACCCTGTTTTATCTTAAAACTTTAGTGCATGTAGTTAATAAATAAACATAAAAATTTTGCCGCGTTACTCCTCAAATGTAATTGCAAGATATTATTTATCTCTCAAGCCGTAAATCTATATCTATCTTTCGGAAACTAAAAACCCTCTTACATCTAAAAATTTAAGTGCATATAGGTGATAAACATAAAATTTTGCCGCGTTCCTCTTCAGATATAATCGCGAGATATTATTAATCTCTAAAGCCGTAAATCTATATCTATCTTTCGGAATCTAAAAACCCTCTTTCGTCTAAAAATTTAAATGCATATAGCTGATAAACATAAAATTTTGCCGCGTTTCTCCTCAAATGTTATCGCGACAATTTATTTATCTCTAAAGCCGTAAATCTATATCTATCTTTTGGAAACTAAAAACCCTCTTTTAATAAAAAAATTAAGTGCATATAGCTGATAAACAAATAATTTTTGCCGCGTTCCTCCTCAAATGCAGCGCTGAGCACCGGCACCGTGCGCATAGATCGCATCTGTTCAGAATTTATTGAACGGCCGATATTACTACAGTACATGCAGTACAGAAAAATATCTATAGTTAGTAAGATATTTTTCTCACATCTTAGGTACAAGAAAATCTATATAACGTACAAGTGACAATGATGCATAATAAATCGAACCACGACCAATGCAAGATCACTATAATATATTGAAATTAAAATAACAGTAAAAACCAGTGAAACTTCGGGAGGCCGATAGAAGTGAAAACTTGGTGTCGGTTACGGTAACAATGACAGTGTCGCGTGGGTCATTGTTTGGACAGCACCACACTCGCATTTATCGTTTTTGGAGAAACGCAACCTAACGCGTTTCTCTTGACATCTCCTAACGCCAGTCTGGAGTCTATTTAACGACATCTAGACTGTCCATTCATAAACCCTATGATTAAGGTTTGGTTATGGTTTTCTCAGGTCTTACTTTTAACTCAAATGCATTCCCAAAAAGGGTTTTCGTAACCAATTGTTTAAACTGTTTTGGTAATTTTTTCTCGATTTTGCAAGGTCTTCGGTACATGCATATTATAATTATGTTTGGAGAACACGCTAAAATGATAATGTAATTTCATACGAAAGCCTTCCTTCTGTCCCCTCGATATTTTACACCTACGCCGCTTACTGTGCTTTTAGTGGCCGCAATAATATTTACGTGAAATAGCCCTATATTTCAGATTGGCTTTTAGTATCAAGTAGGATCTGATCGCTTTGAAAACTGGGACTTTATTGAGGAAATCGAGGCTAGTGCAGAAATACCTTTCAGGTAAATGTACTTACTGCTTTATCGGGGCAGACAAGGACAGCGTGCAAGTATCAGTTTGCGACCCTGAAGTCCCATTTTTGAAACGAGAAGTTACCCAAACGAATGGTTTTTCCATACAAATAACCAGCCAAGTGCGAGTTGAACTCGCGCGGAGAGGGTTCCGTACAATGACAAAGGTTTTCCGTAAGTAAACATATTATATTGAGTTTACCACTTTATTTTCAATCGATAGAACTTTTATAGGTTTTCCTGTAATACAATCAATGTTTGTTACAAACAAATAATTTGGATTTTTTTTTAATTTTCGACTCAGTAGTTTCAAAAATTAGATGGGAACAAAAAATGACCATTTTCATTTTTCGTCTTCTTTTATGAATAAAATAGGAACGTTTTATTTGAAAATAATAACGAAAATATATTTGAGATCCTCATAACGAGCCCTCATTTGATTATCATACGAGTACAACACAGTAAGGTTTGCTAAATGTGGCGAACTCTACGGCCACTACGAGGAACTACAATAAGAAACCAATCAAGAGACAACCGACGATATAGTTCACAAGAAGCATATGAGATGGCGCCAGCAGTATCCTACATCTCGATTTTAGAGTTCGTCCGATTCGCTGCATATATACAACTTCCGACGATACACCGTCAGAGCCGCGGTTCCCTAGGCGCAACACCATGCCTGGCGGGAAGATCTTCCATTTGTGGCGGTCGAGCATATCACCTCGCTCCCGCTACACTAAACATTTTTTTTACTTTCCCAATTTGTCCCGAGAAAGTGACCCCTATTTTTAAAAAAAATATTTATTTACTTTGCACATCTGTGCTGGCATTTGCATCCGGTGGGTTCCTTCAAAATTTCACCTGATTTGGTCCAGTAGATTCGCAGCAAATTGGCTGTGACAGACGGACGGACAGAAAGACGCAAGAGTGACCTGAGGGTAATACAGTAAATAAGGGCCCCGTTTTTAAATTTTTGTACAGAACCCTTAAAACAGTTCGTTTAGTCACTCCGCCTTTGAAAAATGGCACCCCAGTTCATCGATTGCCGCCGTCGTTCATTGCTGATACTAATCTTTTTCGTAAACAGATTCTTTTGTATCTCGCAGTTATCGCATACCGCACTAAGGAAACTACTATTACATCTTCCGACTTCCTAATTTTTTTTAGTAACAATTTCCAATGCGATATGTCCGACTTTGAATCATTAACCTGTTATTTTCTCTGTTTTTGTTAATGGTTTTCGCCATTAACAATAAAGGTATTGTATTGTTGGCGCAAAGATAACACTCATGCGGTTTGAACTCATAATAGAGTTTTGCAAATAAACAACGAGCATATTTCATTAAACCACGAGAAATATTGACACAGTGTAAAAACACATTGTGCGAACTAAAACCACATACGGCTGTAAAAACCGAACGTATGATATGTTGGCCAAAACATTGGTAATATATCTTGGATATAACTGTTCATATTTTTATACACTTTATTTTGCGTTACTACGTATGTATTTTACAAGCTTTTATTTAGTTTTACCGATCTGTCTCTGTCCGTCTCTGTCTGTCTGTAATCTTGCAAGTTAAATTTAACCCACTTCCGGGTTTCACAATGAGCTGTAATTTTGTAAGAAGACGTATATCGTGTGACAATGCAATATTATGATGACATGGGGCAGATCTGATGATGGAACTGAAAGGTGGTCATGGCATCTCTGTGATAAAACAACACAACCCCACCGAGTTTGAGATCGATTGATTCGTCTTGAGAAGCATTTTTACCATTTTAAGTTATAGATAAATGCGTTTTTCACAGTTTTTTATTAATAATTACACGTTTATTTAGCTCTGATAATTTTTGGTTAACTGATGTGAGGGCTGGCAAAGAACGTACGAATAGTGACTACATACATACATATCATGTCTTCATCCCAAATAGGGCAGATATAGCTCTAAAGCGACACAGAGCTTAGCTTAACGGTGGGTGAGAAGGCGAATCAAAATAGTGATGGGTTGCTAGGCGCATATTCGAATTTTCACCCATTATTCTCTCGATGAACCATACGAGGTCAAATACGACTACAAATTTTTAATACAAACATATAGATAGATAAACACACAGGACTACATAATAGGAGAGTACATTCAAATGGAAAAATTATTTTCAGGACGCACATGTAAGAAATGTAGAATATTCTTGTTTCATATTCGTTCCTCTACACAATTGTTTTCATATCTGTAAGAGCAATGTGATTCCGTTTGATTTGTTACTTTCTACAGGCAGTTACTGATTTTGCTTATGCGGTTCGGGTTTGTGAAAAGAATAAATGGAATATATATTTTTATATAAAAACATTTTTGTTGTTCGGTTTGTTAAAAAGCAAACCATCCAAACTTTTGACTGAACGAGCGAATTCTTTTGTTATCTTTACAAAGTGTATTTTTCTTCTTTTATGAATACATGCATTATTTTTTATTAGACTTTTGTAAGCTTTATAAAATTACACGTTTGTATAGCTGAAGTCAGACAAAAATCCTACAAACTTAGATTGCAAAACTGAGACGCAAGCAGGTTGGACTTCTGTTTCAAAAGTAATAGAGAACAGTTTGATTTCTTGCGGACCGGGAATAAAGTAACCTTATTACCGGAGTGATATCTCAAGATGCTCCGTCACTTGCAGCTTGAATTATTGAACGCGATCTCCTGAGTCCGCGCCCGCTGTTTTCTAATGTACTGATTTTTCTTGCTGGTTTTCTAAGATTGTTTATCTTAGATTGGTGTTTTTTTTCATTTCCTACGTTTTTTTTTAAATTGACAAACACAACGTGGAAGGGAAAGCCCGTGGTTTGATTTATTACGGGTATGACCCTTCCACATTATATATAATTTCAAGACTGATTTGCATAACATTAAGAGATTATAAGCATTTTTAACTTATAAGTCAATTATTAAGACTTTCGTTTATATTTATAATATCAAAGTATCCTTTTACCAGAATAGTTATAAGCACAACATTTGTATAAAACAACTTTTCTGAACATAAAACCTTTAAACTTAGATTGTAAAACTAGAAAGCAGGTCATCAGATTCCGGTTTCAAATAAACTAACAGAGAAAGTACCTTGTCGGAATTCCCTTCTCACAGTTTGATTTCTTGAGTACAGAATAAAGTAAAAACCTTATTACCGGAGTGATATCTCAAGGAGCTCCGTCTCTTGCAGTTTGAATTATTGAACATGTAATTCCCCGCGTCCGCACGCGCTATTTTTTGATGTACTGATTTTATAACTCTGGTTTGTCGGTTTTGTAAGAGTATGTTTGTTCTGAGTCTACTTATAAAATAGTATATTTCTAAGAATCCTAATTGTGATGAGCAAAAGTTTAATATTTATGACCATTCTTGTATTTTTTTACATCAAATGTTGAGTTCTAGATCCATAATTTTCTTTTAAAAATAGTTATGAAGTGAAGCCTACATTGTCACAAGTAAAATCCGTAACATATATCAAACAGTACTTCCCCACTCGCAGTTTGATTTCTCGCGGACCGGGAATAAAGTAACCTTATTACTGGAGTGATATCTCAAGAAGCTCCGTCTCTTGCAGCTTGAATTATTAAACGCGATTCCCTGAGTCCGCGCTACGCCGTGGTTTTCTCATGTACTGATTTTTCTTGCTCAGGTTTGTTACTTTTCTAGATGAAGGTGGTAGGTTGTGGTTTTGATTTTGATTTTGGAAAGGATATGTTGTTAGTTTTTTACGAAATGGTGCAGTGTTCTGATAGGGCAGACAGGTAAGATTGGCAACCACAAACCAGTTACTGAAGCGAAGAATATTTATCGTAATATCCATCTGCTATAGATGTGGCTTATGATGTAGGGCGTCTTAATACGCGCAAGATGCGCGCAATGTGGCAAAAGCAGGAACTTTGTTACGGAGATGTAATTGTTGCGCATATGTGCAAAGTCTCGCATAGACTGTATGAGAAACACTTGCATTCGCGGCATCCTGTATGTTCTTGATATAGCAAACAATTTGCAAAAGAATTGCCGGTGGTACGGTCAATGGTAATTTCTTGCGAAAACCGTGCGATATGTTGAAGTGTTAAGCAAAGAATAAATGAAATAAGAAAGTAAAATAGCATTTCAGCTGAGGATGCAACTGAGAAAATGCTATAATTAGGGAGACATTTAGCAGATTTGTCAAACATTGTCCCAAAATGTGATACTAAAACAAATTTTGTGAAAACTTACCCAAATAGCCGAAAGTTGCACCTCAGGTTTCAGTTTATAATCTAGTTTGCTGGAGGAAGCTGGTAACACGTCGACCTGTTCATAATTTAGTTAAAACTTGCTTACCTCTTTGGACTGAATATTTTGACAGTGAACTGTCTGAAGACAAATGCAGATATAATTTTTAACTTCACCACCAAACTATACACCTGATTTTGATAAAATTTCTATTGGAATACCCAAAAAATATGCCCTTTCAAACAAAAAAAAAAAGAATTTTCCAAATCGCTCTAGGCGTCTTAGAGTAATCAGTGAACATACAAAAAACATATAAAAGATTCCGACGAATTGACAACCTTCCTTTTTTTTTGAAATCGGTTAAAATATGTACGTCTATCTTTATCAAAATAGAGACAATGCAGAGGCAAACTTATAAATGGAAAACTAAATCAAATTAATAGGCAATGTGGCTAGTAGCTCATCACAATAAAGCTCATCACATTGAACTAAAATGGCGGTTATCGGCGCAGGTACAAATAATACGTTGACGCCCCCCATTTTTGTTTAATTTGCATGTCGGGAATTTGTACAAAAATGCTTTGAAGTCCGCAATTTTTTTTAACTTATTTGTGTAGCATTGTATAAAGGATTTCTTTTCCAATTCCACGTTAAAAGTGGCCACTGAGTTGCTTTGAGTCTTGTTACCCTAGTAGAATCTGCCTACTTAGAGCTGCAAGATATTCTGTCTGCCACATTAGGGATAAATATGTGATAGTGTATATCTGTATGTATATAAAATAGTGACACAATGGGACATAAGTAAGTTAAAAAAATAGCGGACCTCAAAGCATTGTTGTAAAAATTCCCGGCCCGTAGGTCATAGGTTGAACCAAAATGGCGGTTATCGGCGCAGGTACAATTAATGCGCCGACAACCGCCATTTTGGTTCAATTTATGTATCGGAAATTTTTACAACAAGACCGCCATTTTTGTTCAGCATTGTAGGTTGATAAGAAAGTAAGTATTCTTTACCTTAGTATCCAAACGTTGTCTTGATTTTTGTAGTGATATTTTTATTTTTCATTAGCTGGTAAATATTTTTTGCTGATTTGTAATTTATTTTCTCTTGCATACTATATGCCATTTCAAGTGAAGATCAATCTTTGTAATTAAATGAGCAATCAAGCAACTAAGTACAATAATACATACATACTCTCACGTCTCTATCTCGAATAGGGCACACAGAGGATTTGAATCTTGCGACTCTAAGCAAACAGAGCCGCAAGACTTTAATAATGTAAATTGGAAAAGCTTGATTTTAGTCAGTTTCAGCAAAATCGCAGCGAACGAGCCACATCACAATACCGTGGCGTCGGACCAACAAATTGTCATCAATAATTCAAACAGCCGCGTCGTCCACTTTGATTTATTTTGACGCACTATAGCCGGCGTACAAATTAGCGCGGTGCACTGAAACCTCATTAGTTTTAATTGGAAATTATAATTATTTGGCGATATTTGTGATATTTTGATACCAATACATGATTATTAGCTACTTGCTATTACTTGTTATTACTTTTACGTCTTATAGTGAAATAAAACATAAAACAAAGACAATTGTTTTTTTTGTTTAATAGTGTTTTTGGTGCTATAATGTAGTACTTATTTACCTAAAAATGTAAGTATATGCCAGAAAGCGTTTGTTTTAATAATGAATAAATGCAAAATCAAATTGGCGACTAAGCTAAGGGTTGCTTAACATTTACTGAAACACCGCACTCTATAAATTACTATAATTTTAAGTTCTCAAACATTTTGTAATCATAAAAATCAGTCCGAAATCGCATTAAACGAGCCACATCACAATACCGTGGCGTCAGACCACCAAATTGTCATCAATAATTCAAACAGCCGCGTCGTCCGCGTTAATTTATTTTGACACACTATAACCGGCATACAAATTAGCTAGTACACCGAAACCTCGTTAGTATAACAATTTGGCAATATTTGTGATATTTTAATACCGAAACATGACTATTAGCTACTTGCTATTACTTGTTATTACTTTTACGTCTTAAAGTGAAATAAAATATAAAACGAAAACAAATGTTTTTGTTGTTTAAAGTGTTTTTGGTGCTAAAATGTGTTACTTAACTACTTGAAAATGTAAGTGCGTGCCAGAAAGCCTTTGTTTTTAATGTTCAATATATGCAAATCAAATTGGTGACCAAGCCCAGGGTTGCTTAACATTACCTGAAACACCGCACTCTATAAGGCATTAGCCCAAAATCGCACTAAACGAGCCACATCACAATACCGTGGCGTCTAACCAACAAATTGTCATCAAAATTAAACAGCCGCGTCGCCCACCTTGATTTATTTTGACGCACTATAGCCGGCGTACAAATTAGCGCGGCGCACTGATACCTCATTAGTTCAATCATTTTATTAGTTTTGTAAACATTTGTCACAAAATTAAAAAAAGAGATTGAAGAGACAGTAAATTTTGCATTGTATAATTAAATTATTGTATTGCATTGTAGGTATAATGAGTTACCTCCAAGTCAAACAACATATAATAAACGGCCAGGTGCGAGTCGAAATCGCGCATGAAGAGTTCTGAACTATTATCTATCAAAAATCATATTTGTTGGATGGTTCCCCGCTGAAATATTTATTTTATTCAGTTTTTAGTATTCCTTTTTTTAGCGGCAACAGATACATATAAATTTGAAAATTTTAACTGTTTTGCTAAGACGGTGGTGACAGACAGACAGACAGCGAAGTCTAAGTTTTCCGTTCTTATCCTTTGGTTACGGAACCCTAAACTTCGACCCTATAAAGTTCTTTACAATAATGGAGTATACCAAGAATAATGCCCCCATAAAAGCATTTTATGTTGATGTGGATAAAAAATTTAAAAAAGAAAGAACCCAGCTGTTTCTTTTCGCACACAGATTGTAAAAGGCAATCAAGGGAATTTACGAAAATCTGAATTATGGATTTATCCAGCAACCTATGATTATTGTGATTCCTTTCTATCTTCGATGGCACCTGGCTATAATAATGTTACGAAACTGGGGTTCGAGATTTGGAGAAAACGCCAAACTTCGTATGAGGGGTCAATGCGGAAACCTAGGTTGACACGTGAAGATGGTCTTCCTGATGTCCAATTCCAAGTCGCGTAGCAGCTGATCCAGGTATCTCGCCGAGGTTGTCGCAGGTACTTCCACTTGTCGCACTTACGTAGGCTTCCTTCGTTTCGGTTCGCTTCCAAGTGATTGCTTTCGTAGCTCGTATGGAACTAGCGTGGTGCGCACTCGATCGCCTTTATACATGCGCCGGTACAGAGGTTTACATTATTTTCGAATATTACCCATACTTGACGAATGTATTTGAATGCCGGGAAAGGTCGAGGCGCCGGTACGTGCGTGGGAGTGCAACCGGCCAAACAATTCTAGAATTTATGTTGTAAGGACAAAAAGCCTAGTTTCGGCATTATACCGACGTATTTCTACGTGGTTGTTGCTCGCGAACATTCTGCATCTATGTCGTTCGCGACAATAACATATGTTTTTAAGATGACAAGGCAAGCAAACCCATCCGGATGTATCGTCTCTCACAGATTGGCCTATATATCTCAAACAAATACGTGCCGCGGTGCCGCCATCGGCCGTCGCTGCTGGGCGCACCCAGAGGTGTCATTTTTGAAACACGGATTCTCCTAAACGAATGGTTTTTTTCGTACAAAAAACCGTTCGTTAAGAGACCCCGCGTTCGAAAAATTGCGCCACAGAGCGCACAATAACCTTTGGGACGCATCACTGACACAAGCATTGCACACACCTAATAATGTAGTTAATAAGATAAACTTGTTTAATACTCTAAATGAATTTACACGGGTATCATTAGTGATAGTTTTTATGGTAATATACTATTGCATTACTTGTCAACTTGTAACGGTATGTACCGATCTATATTGATAAATAAATAAATAAAAACTTTAAATCAGCCATCACGCTAATCGTAGTCTTTGCATCTTTCCTAGGCTCTGTCAAGTTCATTATGGGATATGATAATGTATCTGGATTAAGAATTTACTCTTGGATTTACTATTTACCAGTCAAATTTTATATACATACCTAAGACTTATTTCGAATCAATGCAACAACGTATAAAATTTTATTGAGAAGTAAAATTACCCCCTGTTAAAGCATCGGTTGTTTTACGAAATCATTAGTAACTGAAGTTGAGTTTGAATAATTTATTATAATTCCGCAAAGCTATTGTAACTGTCCATTTACCGTGAAAGTTTGGCGAGCTTCGAATTTTGTTTCGGCGGCATTGTTACTATTTCTATTACAGTCATGAACTTTCAAGGTCTGACCTAAATAAGTACATTATAGGTCGAAACTGTTGATTAATTTATCTTACTAACATCGAAACAAAGTTGTATTACTCGGCGTTTTTTAATTGTTTAACAGCCTTTATAAGTCCATTAGTTTCATGGAACTATCTATATTGCATTTAAAGCAATACAACAGAGAATGCTACTAGGAATACGCTGAGATGAGAGAGAGATTGTATTGAAAATTCGTTTAACATTAAATAATTTCAATGTTTTAAATATAGATAAAAGATATCGATAAGTTAAGAAAAAGTTGCATCAGCCACAGTCTGCAAACAGTGCAAACTGCAAACTTGATGTTAGCGATCTCCGCGCGGAAATTCTTTTGATAGTTACAGTTCCTAATTTAGTAATTAGTGGGAAACTAGAACTTCTTTCTTATTACATCATTTTTTTTTAATTTAAATTCAAAATGAAATTTTAGAAAATAGCTTTATAAGTTTGATCTTTGGCTAAGTATATGTTAGTATGCATTTTTTTTGCGTCGTAGAGCTACCTAACAAATAAACTAACTTTCGTGGAGTATCGAATTTATTCATAGCTTATATTTAAAAGGAATTGAGTCGGCGATGGTATTAGTTTAAAAACATTAAATGTATGATTAAAAAGGCTTTCGGATCTTAGATTATGTCTATTTCATAATTTATAGACGTAATTAAAAAATAATATTGTTGTAAAAGTACTAGAAGCGAATTTCCAGGTTTCTTAGTATTGTAATCATAGATCCCACCAAAAACATACCTGTTAAAAAGGAGGCCAAGTTCCTATCGGCTAATTGTTCGGTTAAAAAGAGTTGAATTCCAATCCAATGCCAAGTTAAGATGCACTTTAAAATCGATCATAATCATCTTCATCAACAGCCTGATCCACTAGTTAACATTTTCCATTCCCAAGACTTGAACTTCGCAGGTTTTATTAAATAGGTTAATTTAATTATATAAATAATAAATTTAATCATACAATTAATCAAGTGTTAAGTACAGTACGAAAACCTTCCTAGCTATATCTATGAAATTTGGCATACTGCTTTAGTATTTACTATTATATGATTGCGAAGATACAATTTTATCTCTGTACTTGCAATAGGCACTGAGCTACAGGGGGGTCAAAAGTGGGTCGAAACGGTTCGTGTAAATAGTGCACGGCATGCGCGCGGCCTGTTGCTGGAACTTGGCCTGCGCACTACCGTGCGCTTAGATAAATAGAAAGATAAGTTGTGAAAAAGTTGCAACAGCCACAGTCTGCAAACTGTAAACTTTGTGTCGTAACTATGTTAGCGATCTCCGCGCGGGAAATTCTTTTGATAGGTACAATTTCTAACTGAGTTATTGGTGAAAACTAGGGTATTTTGTATTTATTTAATTGGAAAAACAAAAACACCTACATTTAAAAAAAAATTGCTGTTTGCAATAGTAACACAAATTGATGCTGCTGATAAGCTTAAGAAAAGTAAGGTTTTTGTACCAAATGTTATTATCCTGCAAGTTTTTGCAACTAAATTAATAAGGAATGAAATTATTAAATTTCTCAAAAAAATATAATGATATTTTTTTTTCGTATTATAGTGCGTCGACATAAATCAAAGCAGAAGACTTCATATATAATTTAATAATTTTTTTAAATAATTTGATGACCTCAAAAATAAAAATTTCTTGGTCTAACTCGCCAAGGTGTAATTTTGAACTTTTATATTGCGTATTTTTTTTTCAAACTTACGCAAGATGAAAAATCACCAGCACATTCAAATCCTCTCTCCTGGAGCAGATTGGAAGTAAGTTTTGTTTTTATACGAGTAACTATTACACAGACGAAAAAAAAAAACACTTATTTCGTTGTTCATTTGTTTAAAAAAGGATGGAATTGGGAACAACCCGGTCCGCAATCGAGCCGCCCGTCCACTATCTGTCGCCGTGATTGTTATTGCATCGCCGATCGGACAATCCGTATCGCCGTTCTATTTTCTTTTGCTGCTGCGTGCTTCGTTTTATTTTGATTTACTGCCCGTGAGTAACTTTACGACCGCTAGAACTATTGGAGCTTTATAGTTTCAATTCTGTGAACTAAATAAAAAACTAAAATACTTGATTTGCTTTAAGAGAATATTTATGTATAATTTAAGCAATAAATATGTGTCTATGTAATGTATCCAATGATATTTTTTTTAATAGTAAAAATCTTTTGTATAAATTACAAGTTGCAAACTCTAAATATAATTCCAGGATTTATTTTCAATCTAAAACCAACATCAACAAAACCACGAGTGCGATAGATATATAAATTTATATCCATCATTTCTGCGTAGTATTCCCAAAGCTGTATTCTACATTCCTATTCATCAGTCATACAATAATGTAACTAAAACCCTGTCCGATCCTTGTAGGAGCAACTCAGACCGTCAATATGAACAACTTTTTCTATGGGACTAATGCTTGAAACTCCAAAAAAAACGACATTTTCATGTAAATTGCCGGGCCGGCCGAACACTATTGTATGACGAAAAGAAAAATGAAATTTTCATAGAAATTGCCGGGCCGGCCGAACCCTTTTGTATGAAAATGACGATTTTTTTTCGAGTAACAAGCTTTGGTCCCATAGGAAAAGTTGTTCATATTGACGGTCTGAGTTGCTCCTACAAGGAACGGACAGGGGTTTTGTTACATATTGTAGATGGTAACCGTTGCCTTATCGCGTAAAGGGTCACCAGAGCCAGGGATATACAATCTGTTTATTTGCCAGGTAAATTAGATAACCCCGTTAGCTATTTTAAGCGTTATCTACCATAAAATTTTGAACGGCTAAATCGATTTTCATCAAGCATAACCACCAACAAGATATATTGCTTTCACTTTAAAAAACAAACTGCATCGAAGAGATCTCTTTTCTTTGGCAGAGGTTAAAAAACAACTCTTCGAACTTGAAAAATTAATAGAATCACGTCCAAAGCTATAAGTGTCCTGACCTACAGAAGAGAGAAAGACCTAAAACGGGGTGGTCGGACGAACTGCGAAATTTTATAAGACATTATAAGGAAAAATTTAACAACAGAGGTGATTGGAAGCAGAGATTGGAGGCTTTTCCCAGATACTGAAAGCTGAAAAAACACAGATAGCTGAAATAAATAGGGCCCCTTAAAATTTACTTATAAAATAACAAACTTATTGAATATCTCCAAACTAAATATTGAAATATGAAGCAGTAAAAACACGCGAGACAGAGCTCACCCATCCATAATATTTATTCGCAATATTTTAAATGAATCAAAATTCCAATTTCACAGTGGACGGTTTGGTGTGGTTTCGATTCACCCTTCACTTTATTCATATTGTTCTTATTTTTAACCAACTGCGTCAGAAGGAGGGTTATGTTTTTCTAGAGTATAATTGTATGTATGTAAAATTGTATGGTATGCTTTGCAGCCTGAAAGGCTCGAAGGATTTTAGCTTGAGAAGTGTCGTTAGATTTGTATTTACAGTAAGAGTGACATTGGGTATATCAAAATAAATAAAATAAAAAACAAAATAACGGATTTTTGGCGCCAAATTCGTTAATGTTTGGTATGCTCTGCAGCCTCTTCTCGATGGATTTAAGCTTGAGTGTCATTAGATTCGTTTTAATTCTGAGAGTGAAAAAGGCAGTTGGCTTTTTTTTTTTAAATATGACTTGGTAACCTTTTTTATATTTTTATTGATACGATGAGACTAGCTTTACTATGAGAAAATAGATATATGTGTAATTTTTTTGACTTAGATAAAAATAATATAGACCTATAAAATATAGTAGTTTGACCAGGTTCCCTAATCACTAATTTATAAATGTCTTATGTGTATGTGTATTCTATTATTGTAAACAAGTTTCGATATTAACATGCGAAAACCGTTTGGATTTTATTCCTAGATATTAAAGTAGTATTGCTTATGTAGATATTAGAACTGTATTGGTTTTCGAAATAAATAAAACGAAACGAAACGAAAGGAAATGAGACGAGACGAAATGAAACGAAATAAAACCAACCAATCCAATGTATTGTTATATAATTAATAAAAAATACATTTTTCAAAACTTGGGAGGCCGGTGAAACGTAAAAATGTAAAAAAAAATATTTTAAAAATTACTGTTTTTTTTTGTTGTCGTTGTCTATGATGAATTTCACAAATTTCAAGAGGGCTCGTTCCAAAAGTATCCAAAGATAGCACGACGACGATGTACCAAGGACCCGTAGAGATGCTAGAACTTACATATTTTTTTACTTGTATTAAATAAGTAAAATTCAAAGCGCGCTAGTCATGCGCGTGTCGTCCAAACATGCCCGTTAAAGTATCCGAGGTGATTTTATATAGGTTTAGTGCCCTGGCAACTATTTTAATACTTTTTGTAAGCAGTCAGCCATTTTGGATGAGCCAAACACCCTGCAGAAGTGCCATTATTCAAACGTAGAGTCACCCAAACGAATGGTTTTTCCATACAAAAAACCATTCGTTTAGTGACTCCGCGCTTGAAAAATCGCACCACAGATATACGCCCACGTACTTTACAGAACATGCGTCTGGCAGAATGTTTGGAAATATTTTTTCTTCCCAATCTAAATTCTAACATACTTTCAACAAAAAAGTGTATAGTTATAAAACACTGTTTTGCATCTCAACTTATGCATCCCAGAAGTGCCCTCGAAAATAATAATTATTTAATTAACCCCCCACGGGTCGCTTCGCTCCTCGCTGAGTAGTTTCCGAGTTTTCGGGTCGAGTGCTTTTGCATGTCGCGCGTGAGTACGTTTTAACAAAATGGACGCGACGCCTCTATCGTAAATCTAGGATGACAGTTCGTCCCTGGACAATGGTCGATTGAATAGTTAAGCCGCGTTTAGTTGGTTCAAGAGGACTTTGACGTGTGAACGTGGCTTCACGTGACGGATGAATTCATTTCAATAGAATAACAAACATTACAAGTAGTATTGCTTATTTTTGCTTGCAAATCGAATTAAAATCTGCCTACCCATATGATATTATGTATGTATGTAAATAGCTAGTTTACCTATTTATCTAAAATGTAGTTTTGCATTAATGACATTTGATTTCTTATTTAAAATTCTTATTTTCTTGTTCGAAGGCATTCTAGTAAAATCTGGATGAAGTTATGAAGATATTGATCTAGAAGTTCACGGTTTTACAAGCAAATGTTCATGTATGTACTTTTACTGTTGTTCTGATGATTAAATGAAAAACGGAGTTTTTACCAAAATGATTTAAATATTCTATGAATGGGGCTTTATGTTCTTAGATCATGACTGAATATTGCTTGTTGCCTTAAAACCTTTGTAATTTTACTACTTCAAAATTTAAATTTTAGTACAACAAAAGCGACAGGTTAATCCGCCATTGATTTATTTTTTTTTGTCACAATATAGATTTTATGTAAGTACCTTTAATATTTAACTAATTTAATATAATACTTTGTATAGTAATGGCAATCGCATTATTCGGGAACGAACGCATCGAAAATTTGAATTTTACCGCGCCACCGCCACCACATTTATCATTTAAATATATTTATTTTTAAGTACAGTAAGTACTTATATACATTTATAAAATATCTACTTTTTACCTGTATCTGTGAATATAAAAATTAAATTATAACTTCTTGTGACTTGATCAAGACTCTGTGACCCCCCCCCCCTGGCACCAAACCTGGATCCGCTCTTGGAAACTGACTCATACGTTATTGTAAAAATGTCATATGACAATTAGCTACTTTATACAACGTGGAAGAGACATACCCGTAATAAATCGAACCACGGGCTATACTAGATCTCTGTAGTATAATGAAATTAAAACAACAGTCAAAAAGAAGAAAAAAAGGCATTTCCTTAGAAGATGTGCAGCCGCTCGGGCAATTTGTATGGGAACGTTGAATATTTTTTAGCTTTGTGACCGTTATTTTGATTTCATTACTATAGTGATCTAGTATAGCCCATGGTTTGTAGTATTACGGGTATGCCCCTTCCATGTTTTATATTAAAACAGACGTTTCAAAAACTTTTTGCAGCTTTATATTCTTTTTTTTCTAGACATGACTAAAAACATAAGACAAATTTAATTGTTTTTGTTTGTTAAAACTTAATTGTGCATAATAAATATAACAAAATTATCTTATAACCAAACACCCAAAATGACAACATTTTGTATTCTTATGAAGTGAAAAAAAAAAGGTTTTCTAACCTTCTTATAAAGAGATAAAACGTAACATAAACAGAGTGTAAGTGACACGATGTTTGTGTGCATAAGTTGATCGTCAGTTTTGTCACGACCCTATTATGGATTCTGCGGGGGTGCGGAGTTAAGCACCTTAAAGAAAGCACCTGATCCCGAGTTAAAGTTTCACATCACATTGATGGCGCCACTCTCCTTAAGTCTCCTATTTTCAAACAAAAGTTTCATCTATCTAGGATTATGAAAAATAAAAAATAATAGCTTTTACCGGCATCTTATAATTTGCGTTAATATAGTATTTTGTAATAAAGTGTACTTTTGTATGTCATAATAGGAGTTCCCACGCAAAGTTCCACTCCACTTTTAATTTCCTTAATGGATCATTTTTGAAATAAAAATTGTGTGTCGTTCCCCGGGGCTCAAACTATATCAATAGCAAATTTCATCTTCATCGGTGTAGCGATTGAAGCGTGAAAAGGTAACAGACAGACAGACAAAGTTACTTCCGCATATATACTAGTAAAAAAGGATTACGAATACATGGGGATAGTAGGAACAAATGTGATTATGACGGAATTAGAGGAAATGCAAAGAGAAGACATACTGCACCTTCTTCATCTTCCGATGATGGGTGACCTATGATGATAATGTGAGGTAGATTCAAAGATTCATAGATTCAAAGATTTATATGTTTATTCAGAAGTTAGACATTTACAGGCATTTTTACACGTCAATAGGTATAATTTACGTTACGTGTAAAGTATATTAAAATTGAATTATTTTTAAAGAAAAGCTACCGATACAAGCCCTGGTAGATGATGATGATAAAATTGTAACTACTTACATGAGTATACAAATAATAAAATGTTATTTGGCATGGCTTTACCCGATTATATTTTTTTTGCCGAAATTCAAAAAAGAGTTTATTTGATGTAGGTATTAAGACGAAGTGGTAGCTCAAGTGGCGCCCTCATTTGAAATAAATTGTTTAAAACTAAATAAGGTGATAATTAAAAATTTGATTTGTATAAATGTCTAGAAAGACCTTTAAACTATTTTATGAGTAACCTTTGAAATTATTACGAATAGTCCGTCTAGTTTTAAAACTGTTTTTCGCCAAGACTACCAATATTACTTTCAAAGGTTATTCATAAAATAGTTTAAAGGTCTTTCTAGACACTTATACAAATCAAATGTTTAATTATCACCTTATTTAGTTTTAAACAATTTATTTCAAATGAGGGCGCCACTTGAGCTACTACTTCGTCTTAAGGCCTAAATAAAATGTACTCATTTTGATGTTATTAAAAAAATAAATTATAATTATTTAATAATTTTCTGCAAAAGTAAATTAAAATACCACCTAAATTATACCTCCTTATCAAAATGAAAGCAACCCCACGCAATCTGAGTAAAACAAGCTGATACTTGTCATCTCGGAGATAAAAACTTGGGTGCGAGTATTAAAATAAATAAGCGAGTAACCCGACTCGACAAAACTTTGAGATTTATTTCCCTTATTAATTATTTGGTTGGTTGGAGATGAGCGTAATTATTTTCTTGAGTGCACTGCAATGTAATACTGCTATAGTGGGGTTGTTAATAACAAAGAAGTACAGGAGAAGATGTACTTTGGATGCAAGCGGAGTATTATTTAAGACTTCTACTATAAACGAAACTAAATATCCGTGCATTGCACACGTCAATGTGTGTGTTGGCCTCTCAACCTCAGAGTATTGGTTTCAGTACTCTGAGCTCTCAACACACTTGACAAGGCAAGAACGGGGGAGAGGGGGATAGGGAACAAGGAAGCATATTTCTTTCTGTTTGTAATACTTATATTTATTCTGTGCTATGGCGCTGGCCAAAATTTTTAAAAACTAAAGAAATACCTATTTTTATTAAGGAACTATATTTAATTCGAACGAAATGTTCAGTACATTTCAATTATGTCGAAATATGAAAAAGAAGATGTCAACCTCCCTTGGGAAATGAAATGAAATTTTTGTGTGAAAAACAAGATCATTAACATTTTTTTTTTAATTCACCATTTTTATTGCAGCCCCCATACAAGTTAAGTCAAAAGTTAATTTTATTTTGTCGATTAACCAATCATGTGAGGTATCGTTGAATAGGTCTTTTAAAAATATTATGAGCTTGCAAACACTGTTTTTCGATTTAGGGATCCGTTTCTGAATTATTTGGTTTTAAAGTGAAATTTTTTGTTAGAGTCAAGTGTCCCTCCCCTCTATCTGCTAAACGGTTATATATACACACGTGAAAAAATTCACAGCTGTAGTTAACATAACGAAATTTAAAGGAAAACTATTAAAGCTAAGTACGGTTTACAAATTAAAAAGTTATAGCCGATCAACTTATAAAATGTACTCGCCAAAGGAAAATTTCATATAAATTCAATAAAAAATTAGTTTTTAGACGTTTTTAGTGGCACGAACTCAAAGTTGGTATTCGTAACTACGGAACCCTACACTGCGCGTGGCCCGACACGCACTTGGCCAATTATTTTCATTCGGCATTAGAAGGCTTTTACTTTTAGATTTTCCAAACTTATTTGATTCTATACCTAAGGCGTGCCTCCACGAGCGAATTCATTGCACTGATGTACTTGTCCTGTTTTTCACTGACTCTATAAAAGTATCTCCACACGGCGATATCATCGTGGCGATATGAAATGTTCACCTATGTTTAGTCGTCCCGATATTCTTGCTCGTGGAATCAAAGCCTGAAATTAAAATAACTTGTAGTAAGCTCTGAACTGTGAACTCGCATACCCCATATCTCGGTAACCTCTTGACCGATTTGTCTCATGTACGAAATTAAAAATTCTATTGGCTACCTATATATCTACACGTTTACTCAATTTCATGAATTTCAAATCAAAAACACCCAATTTATTGTCCTAAAAACAAATATACAAATAGTCAAGTACACACTAAGAACTTCGCACGCTTCGCTCGCACTTTCAAATACTTCCCCCCGGCCGCACCCTCTTTCCTCAAAAAAAAAAAACGAAAGTTTGCTAAATCTATTTAAATAAAAAATATGTTTTATCTCGTTATTTCTATGTTAAATAATGAAAAGAGAGAAAGGGACAAAACATGTTTTAACTAAAACAGGTTTGATAATTTTTATGAATAAGAGGTTTTTTTTTTTACATCAAATATTCTACAGGGTGGCCAAAAAGTCGTGGATCAAACGAAACAGGGAGATAAAGGAGGTAATTTCCAACAAAAAATCTTTCCCCAGCATGGCCATAACTTCAATACATTTTTTTTCAAATAAGTGCTCTTAAAGTGAGAAGTAATTTTTTGTAACGCTTTAAAATTTACGGAAAAAAAATCATTGCTCGTTAAGTTTGATACCAAGAACTGCAATACAATTTTTGTAGTATTGATACATTATCGACTCATAATACAACACCTTTTGTTTTATTGTTTTTAATCAATTTAATTTTTTACTGATTAAATTGTAAAAAAACTCGGTAGTTTCATTGAAAAAACTAAAATAATTCATATCTTTTGGTGCAATGAAGTTATGGCCATGCTGGGGAAAGATTTTTTGTTGGAAATTACCTCCTTTATCTCCCTGTTTCGTTTGATCCACGACTTTTTGGCCACCCTGTATAATTGCACCATGACCAAAACTTAACAGCTAGTACTCACCACCACACCCACCCCCTCATATTTGTACAGAACAAACAAAATGTCCTTTTACGTATGCCAGGATAGGTCCGAGCTAAATGAAATATGGCCAGTGTTCATAATACCGCTATCTCTAGCCCCAGTTTCAAAACAGCTTTTCCGCTGCGGGTACTTTATGGCCACAATTTCGGAAATGCAAACAGGAACCCATTTTTTTGACATTTTTTCCAGCGGTATGTTGAACGTGTATGTAAATTTAACGAACATACGTGGAGCTTGGTGGCCCAGCGGGAGTGCGAATTCTTAGCGCTTTCGCAAGTAAAGTTACATTGGGAGTGGTCCGCACTTGGATGGGTGACCACAAGTGGCATAAAAATTCTTGAGCTCCTCGATGCTTCGAAAGGCACGTATAAGCCGTTGGTCGTGGCATAAAAATTGTTGGACTCCTCCGTGCTATGCCGTGGAAGGCACGTATAAGACGCCCTGGCTTTGATCATTGTACGGTAGTCATCGAGCTATATCCGATGCCTTAAAAAACAAAAAGAAATGTGGTGTCGTGGGACACCAGGTAGGAACGAAGTTCCTACTACTCGCTTGTGTATACGACTGTCGCGCCTGCGCACGTCTCATTTAACGAGGTCATCCTTACGGTTTTACTATCACATTTTTTTTAGTTCGGTCGCGCAGCAAAATCCCTATCTCCTCCAAGCCTGCCGTAAGGAACTTCGTTCCAACAAACTAACGTACGAAGAAGTCCTTGCGTACTTTGATAGAACACTGAAAATATAGAACTTTATATAAGCATAAACATACTATCACGTCCATATAGACAAAGCCTTGGTTTTTCTGAATAACATGTATCACTGTAGCTCTGATATTATAGCCTTAACTGAAACATTTCTAACTAGTTCTGTATTTGATGCCGAATTGTTTCCACCCGGCTATACAGTTCTGCGCAACGATCTAGTAACGAGGAAGGATATGGTGGCATTCTTTTGGCTGCTCGCGACTGCTACAATCTACAGACTATAACTGATATTGATGGTCTTACAGAAGATCAAGAATTGTTAGTAGTTCAAGTCACTACTAAGGTACTTAAGTTTATCTGCTGTGTAGTATACCTTCCTCCACATTACGCTGAAGTTAAATATTAAGTGTTTTAAATTCTCTAGAAAATGTAGTAAGTACTCAGACCATGATGTAGTAATAGTAGGAGATTTTAATCTTAATTCCTGCACTGAAAGAGTGAAAACACAATTTGCAATGTTTAAAGAACTTTGTAACTTGAACCAACATAACAATATATTTAACAAGTTTGGTGTTATGTTGGACCTAGTACTGAGTGAGCATGCCCTGAGGTTCAAGTCTGTGCCGCAAACGACCATTTGGTGCCTATGGACGTGTTGCATCACCCATTTGAAGTAAAAGTTAAGTTTAAGGTAAATGAACGATCGTATGCGCAACCAACGGACTTAACACCAAACGCGCCACCTATTTGGAACTTTTCCAAAGCAAATTTTCATTCGTTATATCTATCGCTATTGGATATTGACTGGGCTGAGGTCATAACTGATTCGAATGTCGATTCTGCCGTAACTCATTCTATGTTAAGCTATATCAGTGTTTAGAAACACATGTGTAAAAATCTCACACAGTCACAAAAGCGTTATGTGTATCCGACATGGTACACGTCTGAAATAATAAGTAACATTAAAACAAAATACTTTCATCTGAAACGGTACAAAAAGGAAGGGAAAGAATTTAACAAAGAAATGTTTAAATATTACAGAACACGGGTAAAACATCTTATAGATCATGCATACTTCGCCCGCATGAAGAAGACACAAGACGACTTAGTAGATAAAAAATAAGCGAAAAAACAAGCTAAGTTGCAAATCTTACACTTACAATGGCCAATCACTAACGGGCCAAGCCGCTGCCGATGGGTTTGCAAACTATTTCAGTTCTGTCTTCCGTTACTCGTACGAATTACGCCAAAAACGCTTCGACAACGAGGGCCCTACATTTGCTCGGTGACATGCTCGTGCAGTACAATAACGTGGATGTTTTTAATGATTCTATGAGAGTATTTATCCGCAATTTGATAACTTATTTAAATTCTATTAATTACATTATTTAAGCCTTGACGTGAAATTATTATATTATATTCATTAACATTAATTATTATAATTGTGACGTTAATTAGAGAACCATGTTTTTATATGTGCGAGTAGATGATTGATAATTTGTAAGTAAGTCTCTAGCATACAGATATTTTGGTGTATATATACTGTTAATCTGTATGTAAAATTATTAAATAAATAAATATAAAATATAAATATTGGGTTTTGCGGCTCTTAGCAGACAGAGCTCAGGCAGGCCTTTGTCACTCCCCGGTTAGGTATCGAAAATATACCAACATTATTAGTATGCGCGCGGCGACCATTTTGAAGAAGAAAATTCAGTAGGATGTCTATGTATCTAAACGAAAAGGTTAGGAGTTCTGACGCGAACTAAATTAAACCACATTAAGTAGATATTTCTTTGAATTTCTTCTCTGTATAACACTCCTGTACGTGAGTACTAGTACATATTATATGGCCCAGAGCCGCAAGGCCTAAAGTTACTTTTAGCGAGAAAATGGTAAAAGGAATCAAAATAGTCTGTATTTGTACGTATTATATACTATTATATTATATTATTAATCTGTAACATAGGTATTTACGTAGGTTTGCATTGTGTTATAATATAAGTATGCGTTTAAGTTTTTATTTTACAGTTTTTGCACATATTTCCTAAATGTTTGCATGTTACCACCACCTGTAGGTTGACTGGTAGAAAAGACCTATGTATGGCCTTGATTGGCATTTCACATTCGGTTGGCTGTCTCACTCGCACAATTTGAGGACCTCCGGGACCCGGGTTCGATCCCCGGTCAGGGCAAGTTGGAAAATGGCCCTTTTCAAATTGTCCTGGGTCTTGGATGTTTATCTTTACATGTATTAGTTACAAAATATAGTATTGTTGAGTTAATATTCCATAACAAAAGTCTCGAACTTACTTTGGGGCTAGTTTAATCAGAGTAATTTGTCCCTTTATATTTATTTATTTATTTAATCAAACATTTTTAAAGATTATCAAAAAATGTGTCTCATTTGTAGAAAAGTGTTTTAATTAAAACAGCTTGACCAATTTTGATAGAATTTGGTGTGCAGAAAGCTGACACCCTGAATTAACACAAAGACTACTTTTTCCTCAAGTAACACTGCGGGGCGCAGCTAGTAATTAAATATACGTATTGTATAAAAAAAATTTGAAAGAAACTTGGCATTTATAAAAAAAAAAACTTAAAATTAAAATAAATAAATAAAAAACTCTGTTAAAGGAGAGACGCGTCGCCAACAAGGCGGATGGCTAGCTCATAAGTCAAAATTGCCTTCAGTCCAACGAAAAGCCATTTTGTATTTCATTTGACGGTCCTGAGCTAAAGCTAGGCTTATATCACATGAATTTATTACTGAGCCTTTGCTTTGAAGCCTTATGCCATCACCTGTCTTTGATTTGCATTTAATTATGAACATGTATTTTAATATCTAAGTGCAATTTCGCATCAGAACTTTGAGTATGTTGAAAGTGGGTTAGTATTATTTATCTTTTATTATGTAATTTATGTTTGTTTACTTGTTCGCAAACATTACATGTTATAATGTGTTAACATTGTATTATATTATAAGTATTTATTAATTAAAAGACAATAATAATAATATGACAAAGCCCTTCTGAGTAGGCGACCAATACTGTGAAAAAGAGTTTGTTTCAGCGTTTCTTCTTAGCAGTCGTCGATACGTGCTGGTATCGGTAAATATATTTATATATTTTAATATTTTTTACACGTTAAGTAAATTATACTTATTGACCTTTAAAGGTCTAATTACTTATTAAACATTTGAATCTTTGAATCTTGGGTAAGGTATTAAAGATCCAAGTTATAAGATTGAAGTTATAAGTACCTACGCATGGCTTTTATAATCTTCTGGTTTATAATAATATATAATATAAATGATAAGAAATTTATAAGCCAGGCAAATTAAAAAACCCCGACTTTAAAGCGTTCACCCCCAAAATTTTAAGGAATTAACGGATTTTCATCAAACATAGCTAAGTACTTGGAGGGAAGGCAATGAAACTTGCTTTCACGTAAAAAGAACCGCATCGAAATCGGTCCATCCTTTGTTCGAGAGCTACGATGCTACTGACAGGCAGACAATGGCGACAAACACTCCTCTTGGAGCGATGCGAGGTGCAGCTTTCTGTATTTAACTTAATCTAATTTAAAGTCGTATGTGCAGTAAATATCTTTAACTTATACACACTGTATAGTAATATAATTAGCCCACCTTCGTATCTCTTTACCGACCTCACCCTTGATTCTGGCAGAATTATCAGCGTCGCAGCTCGACTAGCTCGTCTGTGACATCATGCTGAGTCAGGACCTTTTCGCTCTCTAGGTCACATCTCTCAGTACAACCGCATTGCACTACCACTATTAAAAACTACTCTTAAAATTTGTTAATTGTTACGTGCTTTACTCATAATGACATGTATAATATGTGGCCTTTTAGCGAATAAAGTTTTTATCTATCTATCTATCTCTTTATTCGAAAAAAACATAGTGAAGCAATAACAAAATTAGTTTCTCAAATTCTTCGAGCCTGGGTGAAAACTCGTCGAAAAAGTCTAGAATTAACAAGAAATGAAATTGATGGATCCATCGAGACCTTATTTAATAACTTTGCCGAAGTCAATAAGCCACCGAAATTAAATCGCAAATCCTGCTCGGACTCGGACATGTCAGAGGTCATTTTGGATTAAATTCCGAACGGCACCTTTGTTTGCTGGTTATTTACTTTGAAAGTGTTAATTTAGAACTGGCTGGTAATAAAATCAAATGAAAATGTATTTATAGCTGCACTGGTCGCAAGAAGCATTTTACGCTGGCAAAATGCATATTTTTGGAAAGAAGTTTTTTCGGACGGTACCAACTTGGCGAATGGGGACTAGGCGATAAATAAAAAGTTAGCCAAGTGCGTGTCGGGCCACACGCAGTGTAGGGTTCCGTAGTCACTAATGCCAAATTTGAGTTCATGCCACTAAAAAAGTCTTAAAACCATTTTTTTATTGAATTTGTATGAAATATTCTTTTTCCGAGTACATTTTATAAGTTGATCGCCTATAACTTTTTGATTTAATTTTAGCTTTGATAGTTTTCCTTTAAATTTCATTATATATCCTATAGCTGTGAATTTTTTTACGAGTCCATATATAACCGTTGAGCAGATAGAGGGGGAGTGGGTGACACTTGACTCTAACAAAAATTTTCACTTAAAAACCGAATATTTCAGAAACGGATCCCTAAATCGAAAAACGGTTTTTCCAAGGTCTTAATATTTTTGAAAGACCTATTCAACGATATCCCACATGATTAGTAAGTCAAGAAAATAAAATTGACTTTTGACTTTACTTGTATGGGAGCTACCCTAAAAAAAAAATATTTTTCAGTATTTTATTTTACCACTTTTTCCGCATAATTAATATAGGCACATACTTTTACTTAATAACAGCTTAATAGTGCTTATAGTCGCTGAGTAAAACCGCGGATGGACAGACAGACAGACAGACATGGCGAAACTTATAAGGGTTCCTTGTTTACTACGGAACCCTAAAAAAGACTAATTAAAGTGAAAGGTAATTTCAGAGCGTATGCCTGAGAGTCGATGTTCCTGGATCAATTATTTTTTAAATTTTATTGTTTAATTTACTCGTATTGTTATTATTATTATTATTAATAAAAAGTGCTAGAACTTTCCTTCACTTTTTTCCGTCACGATTTAATTTTACTCCGAAAGTAACTTTATTCCAACTGAGTGTTCCACAACACTTAATTTTTTTTTATAAGTAGGTACACTTTTTTATCTCTTAAAAAACTCACAATGATTAGTGAAAATCGGTCAAACTTTCAATATTAAAATAAACCTTTCAACCTATTCCTTGTAACATAGGAATTCTTTTTATCTAAAACTGGCTTCCAATTCCGCTAGGTACGGATGTGCAGCACTCAGTCAGATTGCTAGTATTCTCGGCTGCGATCTCTTTCTAGATTTCTAACATTTTTCTCCTTATCGACTACGAGTCCTAAGGCTGTGCTTTAAACTTGGTATAAATATTTTTTAGATGTTCTAGATATTTTGAAATTACCATTAATCACTTCTTTATTCATTATATAATAGATAGTTATAAGATAAGAGTTCTTAATTAACAAAATTATTGGCGAATTTAGCGAAAATAACGGGAATAAGATATAGGCTGCCAATACTTAGTATATGTATATAGACAGATCGTGTTGAAAAATTATTATTTACAAGTTCCCTTTTTAGAATTAGAAGCAACTGGAACATTGAAAACTTCATCTTTCTTTACTGAACCAAGAAAGTTTGAATTTGAAAATAAATCTTACAATCCTTTCCTTGTAACATAGGAAGGCTTTTTATCTAAAACTGGCTTCTAATTCCGCTAGTCACGGGTGTGCAGCACTCAGTAAGATTTCTAGTATTTTCAGCTGCGATCTCTTTCTACATTTCTAACATTTTTCTCCTTACCGACTACGAGTCCTAAGGCTATGCTTTAAACTTGGTATAAATAGTTTTCAGATTTTCTAAATTTTATGAAATAACCATCAACCACGTCTTTATTTATTATATAATAGATAGTTGTAAGAGTTCGCATTTAACAAAATTATGAGTAAATTTAGCAAAAATAACGGTAATAAGATATAGGCTGCCAATACTTAGTATATATAGACAGATCGTGTTGGAAAATCATTATTTACGAGTACTTTTTTAAAATTAGAACCAACTGGAACAATCAAAACTTCATTTTGCTTTACTAAACCAAGATAGTTTGAATCTAAAAAAAAACTTACAACCTTATTCTAGTAACATAGAAATGGTTTTTATCTAAAACTGGCTTCTAATTCCGCCAGTCACGGATGGGCAGCACTCAGACAGATTGCTAGTATTCTCGGCTGCGATCTCTTTCCAGATTTCCAACATTTTTCTCCTTATCGACTACAAGCCCGAGGCTACCATCGTGTACGTGAAAATTCTGATGCATTTTTTTATGATTCATGTATACATTTTCCGCTTTTTGTTTTTAGGGTTCCGTACCCAAAGGGTAAAATCGGGCCCCTTTTACTAAGATTCCACTTGACTCGCGCTGTCCGCCTGTCAGTCCGAAACATCTGTCTGTCTTTTATTAATTAAATTTATACGGACAAATCGCACAGATTGAGCTAGCCCCAAAGTAAGTTCGAGACTTGTGTCAATCCTAATACAATAAAACTAATTCAACGATACTATATTTTATAACAAATGCATAAATAGATAAACATACATTATGTAATTGTTATTATATTATAAGCCACGCTTATTTTTAAAAGTTTTTTTGCCTATAAAACCGGGCGTGCAGTCGATGGCGGGCCCATTTGCTGCTCGACCGCCATGCGGATAACACCTTGGTGAAATCTATCTTGTATTTGTTGTTTTGCAAGTCAGTAATATTTCGGTTTAATTATTAGTAAATTGTTTAAAATGGCTGTTTAGTTTATTTAATTAGTGTCAAATTACATTTATGGATTATAACCTCAAATGTTCTTTAGTATTTATGTTTTTTTTAAATAAAATCCCTTAGGATAGCTTAACATATATAGTATATGTCTTATATCGGTTTAAAAACAGAATAGAATAAATATTTAATCGGATGAAAAAGTGGTTCAGATAAAAAAATTGAGTCTTACTAAGGGCAACAAAAAAGTTGTATGTAAATTTTGAAAATTGCTATGGGACTTATGCTGAAATATTATATTTTCAACCCACATATTTTTGAAATGTTGAAAAAATTTTAAAAACTGAATCGACTAAAAATTATTTATATTTTTCGAACCTTCTCACAACATATCTCGAGAATCGGTTGAGAAATACGACCTGTAGGCGAGAACGTCTGGACAGACAGACAGCCGGACAAAAGTATTTTTGACCAATCTCGAAACTGAGACGCTTCGCTCCCTCGGTCAATAACGTTTAACCCGTCAGCTTCCAGACGGTTGGATCCGATCGAGAGAACAATTGATAACAATGGGTTTGAAAAATTGCGGTTGTTGAAGAGTTAAAGTTTATAGTTTAAAACCATGTTATTTACTTTACAAACTTTTTAACAACCTTATATTTTAATCGATAAAAAGTAAATATGATTAACGGCTTTTCATAAAAACATGAATCTCATCTGAAGACATATTATGGACTTATAAAGTTCTCGTGAATGGAGGTGAATAAGCCTTCATCCTGTATCTCCTTCATAAATTTGATAGGGAAATCCCATCTACCCTTCCTCATATTCAATACGCTTGATTGACAAATCATTCGTCGGAATGTGCGTGGGAATTCATTATTGCTTATGTTGTGCTTCTGTTGTTATGTTAGAAGTGATTTTATGTTATTATTTTTAACTATCTGCGGCCCGCAAACACGGTCTTACCCGCGGATATAAAAAGTAGCCTATGTTTTAATCCAGGGTATCAGCTTCCTGCATTGGTTTATCCGTTTGCGCGTAAAGAATTAACAAACATACACACGCACAATCTTTCGCCTTTATAATATTAGTGATTTCTTTATCTAGTTGATTAATAAAAACTAAACCTAAAATAAAAGCTAAAATTACTTTCTTAATAATAAAAAAGCCCTGGCAAATTGCTGCCCTGTAGTAAAGTGCCCAGGAGGCTGGCAGCATTGCTGCGTTGCATGCTAATGCTCAATCTTTTCAGCCAGATAAAGGTCTTATGGTCACGCGATATTTTAGTCAATTTTCGGGCGACAGTGTTATATAATTTATGTGCCGATGGTTTCCACGGCCCCACCGTTTCAACCCCAAAGGCTCAAATAAGTAATTATTGCCGAGGCTACTACATTTGCGCAGTTTGAGGTTCTCCTGTGACCGAGAGATGAGAAGGCGCCAGAGTCAACATAGGTAGCGTCCCACTTAAGGGGCCGTCCCAATCTCCAAGGCACAAGGGTCATTCCATCCGATCTCTTGCCGTGATCCCTAACCAGGCCGCTAGGTTATAGAATGGCTGGTATGTAGATGCTGCAAGATCTCATTACTCAGGCTTCATGCTGGCCTGAGCCTAAAAACTCAGCGCTTTTACGACAAGAGAGGCCGTGGTGGCCCAAGTCATCAACGCTGATAATAATCTTTCTCTAAAACAAAGAAAAAACTACAGGCTTTCGAAATTTGATGCTGGCGACGGATGGAAAGGATGAGCTGAACAGAAAAAATTACCAATGAGAAGGTCCTGAAAAGAGTGGGAAAGATTGGGTGCGTTTTAGACATATTAGAGAAAAGATGAGGAAAGATGGGATCATCTAATGCGGCACGACAATTTCATAAAAAATATATTTGAAGGAAAGATAGAAGAGAAAAGAGGGCCAGGAAGACCCAGGCATAGCTACATAAAGCAAATAGAGGAGAAGGTGAACGTCGTGTCGTACCGCGAATTAAAACGGCTGGCGAACGAGAGAGACATATGGAAAAAATCATACTCCACCGACAAGAGCATGGCTCTTAAATAATATAGATATAGATAATCTTTGACCTTATTAAATTAAAACTTGATATGTGAGAGATGAAATTTTTAGTATAACTTTATTTGGTAGATATCAAATTAAAATAGTGAGATGAAGGCAATATATTTAGAACAGAAAAATTACAATATTAATTTATAAACTACCTATAGTAATTAAGACTAAAAAGAAAAAAAAGATAAAAGAAAAACGCATCAAATAAAAAAAAAAAGATATGTCTGTATTTAATGTTAACTTGATAGTGCCGTAATTTTGTATTGTTACGAAATTTGAAATGTCCAACAGAGCTGGAAGTACCTACTTATATCAAATTTCAGTGCAGTCGGATCATCATCATCACCCGAGCGTATTCCCGGTTGCATCCTCAGCAGTAACGCTTCAGAGCCCGGAGTCCGCTACCTAACCAAGGAGATTTGACGAGGTTACTGGTTTTTACACAGAGCGACTGCCGTCTGACCTCCACAACCCAAAGGACAAACCAGGAACCAATCCTTGGATAGTTTGATGATCAAACGCTAGGTGGCGTTCGGGACCCACAGGTTTACGTGCCTTCCGAAACACGGAATCATCTTTCTTTTCGGATAATCAGGTGATTCAAGCCTGCAATATCCTATCCAGACTGGAAACAACTTTTAACAAAGTATGCTTCCCAGTGGGAATCGAACCCATGACCTCCGGATCACAAGGCGAACGCCTTGACCACTGGACCACGAAGGCAGTCGGATATCAGCATCAAAATTGGTTTGTAAATTTCACGGACAGCTCGCAAACATTGGCTCATACCATCGTTAACACTGACAGATATCTACAAGAAACGTGAATAAACATTAACAAAAGCTAACAATGCTAAATACCACATTACACGTCTGTATCTTTCATGGGGCAGAAATAGTATTGTGGGTATTATGGCTCCAAGCGGAGACCATTTTGCATGATTTTGGACGAGGAGGAAAAACAATTAACATGATTTGCATTTTGGTAGGAACATTCTAATTTTTAGAGCAGAGTTAAAGCTTCGGAAGGCATGTATAAGCCGTTGGTCCCGGCTGTCATCATTGTATGGCAGTCATTAATGCTATATCAGAGGGTTTTAGGCAGCTTTAAAAATCTCACTCACACCAGAGTTGGCCACTTACATATACGAAACACAATAAACAGAGCAAAGTTCTTTACTGCAGGTTACGAGGGGGGGAGCTATTCCGTTTCACAGAACGCAGGCAACGTCACGAATTGACATTTCAAAAATGATGATTGACAAGTGACAGATGATTTCACCTCGCCTGTTTCTTTTCTCCCAACCAGCATGGAAAAAAACTATGCTATGCTAAGTCCTAATAAAACTGAACAGAATTTCGAAGCGTACTCAACTGAAATTGAGTCTTTTTATTTTATGCCGGCTTACCTCCGCTGGATCTTAGCTGTTAGAATACTGAAAGCCTTTTTAAAATTCTTCAAATAGTTTTTACGTGATCCGAGTTTGATGACTCTTTTGACTTTTCACGTCTTTTTCTAACAAAATTGCTAAGTATTGTATATAAAATCGACTAATGGCTCGCCCGTGCTTTGCACGAGTTTTTATTATAGGTACTGATAGGATTATTTTTAATCCGCCAAATGTTTTTGGCAAAAATAATAATGATAAGTACTTATATACTTTTTCGTATTTTACCGTATTTTTCTTGGGGATAAGCAGTATCAAAAACTAACTGCTTTGATATGACCGTTACTTTCACCTCATAGAATATCCGCTTTAAAAATAACGATAAATTCTACGTCTAAAAACAGTTCTCGTGTGTCACTTATATTATAAAATACAACGTATACAGAAATAACAAGAGATGGAGCTGTTTTATTTTTGACGAAACGTCGTGTCACCTCCCTTTTCCTAAATGTGTATAAGTATACCTCCACTTTCTTATGGTGGAAAATAATTTTGTGAAAAAACCAGAGATTTAGATCACAAGATAATCATATAATATATTAATACGTTAAAGTTATGATGTTTGCCTCCCTTTCTAGAAAAGACCTCACAATTCACTACCGGCATCAACTACAAAAAAAAAATGCTTTTATTTTTGTAAATAAATTAAATATAAATATACATTAAGACACAATACGACAATGCTGCCATCTAACGGCTTTAATTTTGAAACAACGTCAACATAATTGACGATTGGTAAATTTTTTGTTGAATTTCAAAGTGATAATTATTATCATACTTATTTATTGCGATTTATTCGCACAACTACCGCTAGTTATGTAATAATTACTATTTTCCCTAGTTGACCTATGTCAGATAAATTAAGGCAGTTCGAAAAAAACCGCCATTTGTGTTAGCTACATACTGGATAAAAAAAAATACTTTAATCATTATTATAATCATAATCAGCTATTTCTAGCCCAATATTTGACAAAAACCTCTCCCATTTCTTATAATTTTTGTTTGTTCTTTACATTCCTTCTCCACAACTTGCCAGCCACTTTTGTAATATGTACCTACATATACAACGTTAAAGGAACACACCCGTAATAAATTAAACCACAGGCTATACCAGACTACTAAAGTCTATTGAAATAAAAATAAAAGTCAAAAAACAAAAAAAAAATGCACTTCATACAAAAGTGTGAAGCCGCCCGGGCCATTTGTATGGGAGTGTCGTTTTTTCTGGTTTTTTGAATGTTAATTTAATTTCAGTATATTATAGTGATCTAGTATAGCCCGTGGTTCGATTTATTACGGGTATGTCTCATTCACATTGTATTATAAATTAACATCTAATAATATAACATTGTACCCAAACCGCTTGCAGGATAAAGGACCCAAGAGGATGAAGACATTCCCGCATTTAATAGCCAGCCTGAGTTTTTGCAGGCCTGTGTCACTCCCTGTTTAGGTATCGAAAATATACCTTCATTACTACTATGCGTGCGGCGACCACTTCCAGGGGGAAAATTCAGTTACATGTATCGTTTGTCCTGATTATTAAAAACGAAATTGGCTTGCAATGGATGTCTAGGTATCTAAACGAAGAGGTGAGGAGTTCTGACGCGAGCTAGCGAAATACCATAGCGCTAACCACTCTTTTTTTATATATATGGACAAATTACACTGATTGAGCTAACCCCAAAGTAAGTTCGAGACTTGTGTTAAGGGATACTAACTCAACGATACTATATTTTACAACAAATACATATATAGATAAACATCCAAGACTCAGAACAATTTGAAAAAGGCCATTTTCCAACTTGCCCTGATCGGGGATCGAGGTCGGAACCTCTGGGTGGCGGACTAACATGGTGACCACTGCGCCACGGAGATCGTCAAGTAGTAGATATTTCTTTGAGTTTCTTTTCTGAGTAAGAAGTCTGTACGTGAGCACTGGTACTTATTCTGTGGCTTTTGTCTAAAATGCTTACCAGCCCTTTTATACAAACTCTACATGTATAATATTATTGTTTACTTTCCCTGTGGCGCCGTCACCGGCTTATCGAGGCCCTAAAATTCTCTCAGCGGAGTCTCAGCTAATAAAAGACGTTATAAGTATTAATGTGTAGCACACGTCGACGTTATAATACGATATAACGCTTCACTGCTGTTTATATGGGAATTACAGGGACGTGGCGAGAAACGCCGTACCTGTTTTATCAGCCCTTTAAGGAAAGTTAGGAATTTTTTGAGGATTTTTGTTAAACAAAACATTGTGATTTGTGATTTTATTTCCTGATTATCATCGTGAATGAACGTCCTCTATGGCCGGTCATCATGTCACGCTGTCACACCAGAGTTCCCAGCAATATTGTTAATATGCGGTAGTGAAAATTACAAGCCTTTCATCGGTGTGCATTTAATTGCTCTCGGGTCAATTTGTCCCCTTAATACCACGTGATAGCATCTAGTGCCATTATCTTGGCGTGAATGACGAGCTAAGGAATGCATTATTAGAGTTTTCACGTGTTAAACAACCTTTATGACCTATGTAGCCTAGTGGTCATCATGCCACGCTGTCACACCGGAGATCTCGAGTTCGATTCCCGGTTAGGTCGGAAATGGAAAATGATCTTTTTCAGATTGAACTGAGTCTTGGACGTTTACATAAATGGTTTTGTATTAAAATATAGCACCAATAATATTTCGACATTTAGAAACTAAATTATAATGATGATATAACAAACAATGTGTATTCTCTGCCCACATATCAACTTTAAATATTAATTTCATTGTAAATTGACGTCCTCGGATAAAATGCTGCAATGCAGTTTGCTCCCGTTTCTTCTGCGCTAGCGCTTTGGAAGCGGTAGGAAACTTAGCTCTAAGTAACTTTTTAAGTCAACAATTGTGCAATAAACCAAAGTGACGATTATTCAGAGATATTATAAATATCCTATGCTAATAAAGATATATTTGAATTGAATTAAATAGAATTGAACCCATAATACAAGCTTCAAACTGACTTTGGGGCTAATGAGTAATTTGTCCGTATATAGAGTTTTTAAGCCAATGAACGCCGCGCCGATGACCGCCTTTTTGATTCAACTTACGTGCCGAGATTTGTACCTTGAGTTTGTACTCATGTACGGTACTTTAAACTACCACCAATTGCTACGGTGAAGGAAAACAGCATGAGGAAACTAGCACACTAGTTCACTAGTTCACTAATGTGTAACAATCAATGTAGTCACTAGATGCTTGTCATTGAACTTCGTTAGATGCCTTTAAATGCAGATAGATTATAACGTTTTTATTTATGATGGGGTAGGCAGAGCCCTAGGCCGTGAGGTCACGCTTAGCATGATGGTGGAAGTTAAAGTGCTAGTCGGACTTGTGCACAAAGGGTTCCTTTCTATTATCTATAAAAAAACACGTTTGTTGAACTGGAGCCCCAATTAAATATTCACTTTATTCTGTTTTTAGTATGTGTTGTTATAGATGCAACAGAAATACTTCATCTGTAAAAATTTGAAGTGTTTAGCTATCACGGTGCATGCGATAAAGCCTGGTGACAGACAGACGGACGGACTGACGGACGGACAGACGGATGCACAGACAGACGGACAGCGGATTCTTAGTAATAGAGTTCCGTTTTTACCTTTTGGGTACGGAATTCAAAAAGGAATTAACAAAGTGACGGAACAGCTCAAAAAATTCGATAGCTCGATAAGAAAGACCTTCAAGTGAGGCTGTAAGCCGTAATAAGTGTTCAATCAAATGATTCGTCGCGTCACCCAAAGCTCTGTTTTATTATTCACTTGAACTTTTAACGAGAAAAGTTGAGTTTTGACTTTTTAAACACTTCATTCGATCATTCTATTTCGGCTCGCTCCGTTTTGGGTCCGTGTTAATGACATGAATTAGATTTAATGAAAGGTAGTTAGTTAAAGGTTAGGTCAGCGCTGGGCACGACGGAAAATGCTGCTTTTATGGAAAATAAATTTGGTATTTTTTGATTCAAGTAACGTGAGACACAGATATATTATACGTAGCGTGAATTAAAGGGTTGTTGGGCGTTTCGGACCGCGGTCCGAATCAAGTACTGTTTCTAAAGGGGGTCATTCGGACCGCAGGCATTTAAAACGGTCCGAATGGCCCAAGGTATTTTTGGAATGGTAACTTTTTGCGTGCACTTATGTACTATGCACAATGTTTTATTTAGCTAATCAAAATAACTTAGTAAAAATTCAATGTTGTTTGAAAAATTTACGTAGCGGGCGTAAGACATATAATTTAAACATTATTTTTCTACCTGTTATTTTGTACCTGGTTGTTCTACAAAGGATGTTTATAAAACTTCATAAGTACTCTAACCTAATTGAATCAATTAAATCCACAAAGGAACTGTATTGTTTCCCACAGTGGTACGAATCGACCCATTACAAAATTGTTCTTGGGCGATTCGGACCGCGGTCCGAAACACTCGAGGTTCGAAACTCCCAACAACCCGAATTAAACGGGTTACTTACAAAGAGAGTCAGCTATTGGCCTGCATGTTTCGACCTCATCCGGAGGTCTTCATCAGGGCAAATGTGCCTAGATGACGCGCATACACGAGACACACAAAATTAAGTATTTCCCAAAAACGAAGATGGAAATTAAATCCCGAAAGTTATTTTCTAACCCCCGTCAAAAAGATAGGTGTTATAAGTTTGAAGCTTATGTATATCTGTCTGTCAGTTTGTCAGTCTATCTGTGGCATTGTAGTGCTGGAAAGATTGGACCAATTCCGATGCGTTTTTTAACGTTAAAGCAAGTTCCCTTGTGGTGATTCGTAACTATGTTCTTAACTATTACAATCTCTTAAACATACATTTCTCGCAGGACTCGACCAAATAATTTTTCCCATGACTTTCCAAAACGACGAATTCGAAGGTATGACACTTCATAAAAGCGGAGTATCATTTATACCTACACTACTTCAAACAAAACTATACACCTGTTTCACATGGTTGGCTGTCTCGCTCGCACAATCAAACATTTTTAAAGATTATTAAAAAATGTGCCTCATTTGTAGAAAAGTGTTTCATTAACAATCAATATAATTATATTGCGGATAATTTAGACATGTTTGTATATTGTGTACAAACATGTCTTAAATATCCACTTATAACTACATCAAGAATTAAGACATCAAAATTTAAAATTTTTGATGACCTAAATAAATAAATAAATAGGGACAGATTACACTGATTCAGCTAGCCCCAAAGTAATTTCGAGAATTGTGTTATGGGATACTAACGCAACGATACTATATTATATAACAAATACATATATAGGTAAACATCCAAGACCCAAGACAATTTGAAAAAGGCCGTTTTCCTGCCCTGACCGGGGATCGAGGCCGGAACCTCGGAGTTTATTTTCTGAGTAAGAAGTCTGTACGTGAGTACTGGTACTTATTCTGTGGTTTTTGTCTAAAATGCTTACCAGCCGTTTTAAACAAACTCTACATGTATAATATTATTGTTTACTTTCCCTGTGGCGCCGTCACCGGCATATCGAGGCCCGAAAATTCTCTCAGCGAAGTCTCAGCTAATAAAAGAGCTGCGCCAAGGAGGTCGTCGAAATCTCGATACACACATACATAAACAATAAAAAAAACATGTCTAAAATATCTAACATATAATTATAATAAATGATAATGAAAGACTTTTCTACAAATAAGATACATTTTTTCGTAATCTTTAAAAAGGTTTGATTGTGCGAGCGAGACAGCCAACCACATGTGAAATGGCTCATAATGTATGTGTTTTCGCCCGCAAGCCACTGGTCAACAACTCCCTTGACAAGGCGAGAACGGGGGAGAAGTACGAGCACGGGAAACAGGGACGCATATTGCGCGGGACCGTAGGAGATTCCGTGCTATAATCTGTATGTGATATTTATATTATTTCTGTAGAAAGCCTAGAGAGAGGTCAATGTCCAGCTGTGAGCTTTCTTTTGCTGATATGTTGATGAAAAAAGCATCTGAGTGTAATTTAAATTTAAAACTTAGGATAAATATCTTTTACAGCAATGTGGAATTAGTAATATCCAGCCAAGTGCAAGTCGGGGTCACGCACTAAGGGTTCTGTACCATTATCTAATCACGTTTGTTTTATAATTGAATAGTTACTCTGTTTTTAGTATTTTTTATTATAGCGGTAACAGAAATATGTACATCATCTGTGAAAATTTCAACTGTCTAGCTATCACAGTTCATAAGATACAGCCTGGTGACAGACAGATTGACGGACAGACGGACAGCGGAGTCTTAGTAATAGGTTCCCGTGATAGACTGAACTGTGTTTTGAAATATTATACGTATTTAATTAAAGGACCTTAATGTATACTGATCGCGATGTAAATTAGTTCATATACCTTTATGAAGTCACGATAGTGGCCCTACACGAAATGGGCGTATCTTTTCTGTGTAATTTATTACTAAGTCGGAATATTTATATTTTTATATGGAATTACTTAACTTTTATAAACAAAGATGCTTGTTTAACCCACTTCAAGACAGGAGGAGGTTATCAATTCATCGGAATCTTTTGTTTTTTTTTTATACAACTTGGAAGGGACCACAGGCTGTACTAGATCACTATAGTATAATGAAATTAAAATTACAGACAAAACAACAAAAAAATTTTGTCGTTTCCACACAAAAGTGTGCATAAGCTCAGGCAATTTATATGGGAATGTAGTTTTTTTAGAATTTTGTTTTTTTTTTTTTTTATTTCATTGTACCATAGTGATCTAGTAAAGCCTGTGGTTTAATTTATTACGGGTATGTCCCTTCCACGTTATATGTTTACCGATTACCCGAAGACGCATGGATCGATATGGAAAATTCTTTTTTGTTTGAATGGACATACTTTGTTTTGAAAAATTATTTTACTATATGTATATATTGTGGCGACCTCTACGACGAGGAACTAAAACCACAAACAACAATGAATGAAGAGCGATACCATAGTTCATAAAAAGCATATGAGATGGCGCCAGCAGTGTCCTGCATCTCGATCTTAGAGTTCAGCCGATTCACTGCATATACAATTTCCAACGATACACCGTCGGAGCGTCCTAAATAGGCCCTTCTGGAACCGTAGCTTCGACTCTTCCGTCAAAACATGGGTGTTATAGCACCCCAAAATTTTCCATAGTCCCTAGCGCACCTAAAGCCAAGGTTTCCCCGTTGGGAGCCCTTTGCGCTGCTGCTAGTACTTTATAAATATAGGAAGCCGGGCCTCTGGCTTGCTCCTCACACCTTGTCCGGTGAAGTAGGAAATACCCTCCGAGGCAACCTAAGCCTGTCAAATAAAAAATAAAAACACCATCGGAGCCGCGATTCCCCAAGTGCAATACCATGCCTGTCGGGAAGATCTTGCCTTTTTGACGGTCGAGCATATCACCTTGCTCCCGCTACAATATCCAAAAATAAATAATATTAAAATATTGAAATGATATATTTCCTTAATTATTTATAATATATATTCCTTAATAATATATGTTAATTTACAAAATATAGTCGATAAATAAATGAAAAATACAAAATAAAATAACAATTCGCCTAAGGCGTTTCCGTACTGGATAGCTAAGGCTATTATCGAGCCAGAGCCGAAGTTCCCAGTCTTTCTGCGATTCGTTAATTTATTTCCCTTATAGGGCGCTTAGCGTCCGATCCCCAATAATTCGAATTAGCCCATGGTCTCTACTGCTATGGACATAAAACAATATTTTGGCTCCAAAGCTGCGTACTTTAGTCGTTTTCTATCATCCGAATCCTCCGCAGCCGCAGTCGCCATGCACACAGTACGCCCAATGTGGCTGATGGGCACAGAACTGACGCAGGTTGCGTCCAAATCAGACATCTGCCGTGCTTCCACGGCACAAGCGTCAGAGAGATTCTTCAAATCTCCTACCATCCGACCTATTAAAGCCAGGCGGCTCCAGCACGCAGAGAACGTTGGCTGTGACAAAGGCCCTGCTAAAATATTAAAATACTCAATTGAAATACATCTTTCAATATACTGCATTGAAGCAAAACGTTCCCTTTACTGAATACTCACAACGTTTTTTCGCTGAATTGTGAAACTTATAGACTGAGAAAAATAGCACCAGTTGTCTAAATGAGGCGTGTTGTCACAAGTCACAACACGCCTCATTGAGACAACTGAACGTGCTGCCTGGAATCGACATTTTTTAATTTGAAATTATTTCTGTATATTACAACAGTGTTGTGATATCCAGAAATAATTTATTATCAGGGCTCTTTGCATAATTGTCTTTTCTGCAAATGCCAGAATATATACGAATATCTGTCACCCAGATCCGCATATTGCTTGCCTCAGATATACAAGCCACACTTGCCTCGATGTTAAAGATAAGTGCGAAGCAGTTGAAGAAAGAAATAAGCAAAACATATTAAAGGGAACATGCATGAAAAAAAAATGTGTTATCTAACCAGTTTATCCATAAATATTCAAAAGTAAAGTACTAACGGTGAAAACAGAATAAACATTGGATAAAAAAGAACGAAATATTTAACGGAAATATGTCTATCTCACTCGCAAAAACATTCCTTTCTATGATAAATATATATAGATGATATGGACTATATCATCTATATATATGGGCAAGAACCTCCCCCACCGCGTCTTAAAAGCCGCAACAGCTTTTTGAGACAGCGTAGCTTACCACCTAAAGAAGCCTCGAAGACTAAACTCACACTGTGGCAAAATATGTACCCGTCCTCACCATCTGACATTCCACTTGACGAGAAGCTGCCCCCGGGTAATGATCTCCCCTGGGCTGTTTGGAAATCTTTAAACAGACTCCGCTCTGGTACAGGGCAATGCCGGGAGAGCAGAGCCAAATGGGGTTGGAACTCTGGCAACAGTTTGTGTGACTGTGGGGTCACACAATCCATGGACCATCTTTTGTCATGTTCCAACTGCCCGATTCCTTGTACTAAGGCGGATCTGAATATGGCTAATGACAGGGCGGTTGCCGTGGCTAGGTTCTGGTCTAACAATATCTAATATGAGCCATTTCGACTCGATAAGAAGATGGACTTTGACGTCACCAGTCCATATCGGACTTCTCTTTCTAATTGAAACTGTAAGTATCACATTTTCGTCGCTGATTAAGATATTTTATAAATTCTTTCATATTTGTTTACTGTGGTAAATAAGGAGTTAACTAAGCAAATCAAAGAAATATGGCATATTCTCTATTACCAGGCAAATTCAAAATCCCCCGACTTTGCAGAACGCTATCTAGTTGAGAGTAGGGGAATTACTTACATATTTCAATTGCTTACCGTAGAGTCATCTATTAATTGAAAAAAAATAAACTCGACTTTCAAACGTTATTGGGGGAATAATTTTCAAACGGCTCAACTGATTTGAATGAAACATTTCAAAATGGAGGAAAATTTGTTAAACCGCATCGACATCGGTCCATTTGTTTGAGAACTACGATGCAACAGACAGACAGACATACCCTCTTTTTTGTCGAGGTTAAAAAATATGAAAATGCGTTGAGTAAGACCTACATAGCAATAAATTCATCCAACTTATTTATAATCTATTTGCTACTGGCAACTTCAGCTTCTTAACTTAAAAATAAAGCTCCAGGATTTTAAATCACTTTAAAGATATTTTTATCAATGTTATCATAGTAAATGTTATAATTTACCTTCGATGCCACGGTACAAAGAAACTGTCGAAAACAACTTTTAGAACTCCCTTCGCGTTCCAAAACGGAAAATGTTGATTCTGCCTTATCGTCACCTTACACGCGAATCCGAAATTACGTAATAACACGTTAATTAAATAAGATTATAGCGTGGAGGTCAAACGCAAGAACTGATAACTTGAGCCTAACGTAGAAGTATTCAATGAATTTGTAATATATCATGTTTTTAACCACCGACAAAAAGAGGGGTGTTATAAGTTTGACTCTAATGTCTGTGTGTCTCTCAGTGTCATCGTAGCGCTCGAATGGATGGACCGATTTCAATGCGGCTTTATCTTTACGTGAAAGCAAGTTCCCTTGCGGTGTTTCTTATCTATGTTTGATGAAAATCGGTTGAGACGTTTAAAAGTTATTGATGTTAACCCTTGAAAGTCAGAGATTTCTCTGGCAAAATAATAAATGGCGCTGCAGATATCCATCTAGTGATAAGTAGCGGAACTACCGATACGACTTCGGTAGTTCTGCTACTTATCACTAGATGGTGTTCTTGACATAAGGGTTTTTTATTTGGTAGCAAATAAACATGTTCATAGGCTCATTATAGAATTCAGATGACTTTGACTTTTACACATATATGCTTATCGGGAATTAGTTTAGAGGACTTTACCCAGCCCACACCATGGGCTAACAACAAAATCTGAAAAGTTCACCAAAGAAGATTGGTCAAACATTTTTGATATTTCTTTTCTTTTCACTAAACCCGAGTTTTTAAACTAAGCGACGAACTAGCAATTTCTGATCGTGTTTTATTCTTGTCTTGGTTTTAATCATTCAATCGTATATAGGGTTCCGTACCCGAAGGGTTAAAACGGGACCCTATTTCTAAGAATTCGCTGTCGGTCTGCCATCAGGCTGTATCCCAAGAACCATGATAGCTAGACAGTTAAAATTTTCACAAATAATATACTTCTGCAGCTATAATAACAAATACTAAAAACAAAATAAAGTAAATATTGAAGGGAGGCTAGAAAACAAACGTGATTTTTTTGTCCCTTTTTTATAGATAATGGTACGGAACCCTTCGTGGGCGAGTCCAACTCGCACTTGGCCTGTTGTTCGGTCTACTTTTACCTAGGCTAAGTGGAAGCATCATAGCCTGACATCTACTTACATTGCATTAGATATGTCGGCTCTATACTTTGGTAATTCAGTGTAAACCAAACCTTAAAGAGCCAAGCTCATAGCACAGTCTTTGTTTCCTTGATAATTATTTTTGGTATAATAATAACTTTAGGTGAATTTAATTGTAGGATGACGGTTTGAAGTTTGAGTTTATTGGTTTAGAGGGAGTAAATGGATTTGGTAGTTTATTTACAAAGTTCCGTAGATTTTGATTTTATACGTAGTCTTTGTGTGAAACTATTGTTATAAAATTCGCTTATTCCGATTAACTATGAGCTAATATAACACTGTGGACACTAAATAAAAAAAAAATAAAAAACATAAAGCCTAAAAAGAGATGGCGGGAAGATTATGACTCTTTCATAAAGATTTGGTCCCAATGGCCTTCGATAGCGACAGTTAAAAGATAATATAGGCTTTTGTAAAATTTGTAAATAAAAGGTTCTCGACTGGCGACCACATACTGGCAAGCGAAGCGTATGACACCCACCCACAAGGGGGTCTGAAGATCTGAATAAGGTCGCTGGAGAGGGCTGGATGCAGGCCGCTCTAGATCGGTCATTTTGGAAATCGTTGGGAGAGGCCTATGTCCTGCAGTGGACGTTATGCGGCTGAAATGGTGATGATGATGATAATTGATAGGCTTTTGGTCTTCTGTGGGACAGTATAAGCAGGAAAAGAAAATAGAAATAGTACAGACAAGCAAAGCAAGCAATGTTTTTAAATTTCTGTTAAGCCTGGGCCTGCAACCTTCCATTGGATGTGGAATGGCTAATTTCCCTTGCGTTCAATAAATATAATTATTTTTAGTTTGTAAGCCTATTACAAACAAGTAGTTTGGTTGGCCAAGTACAGTCAAAGTCGTGCTCCTGCTGTAGAGATTAAGAAAGGCTTTAAATTAGTGATTATACAATATTATATGTAACAAAAATCCTGTCCAATCCTTGTAGGAGCTAATCAGAACGTCAATATGAACAACTTTCCCAATGGGACCAATGCATGAAACTCGAAAAAAAATCGTCATTGTCATACAAATTGCCGGACCGAGCGAACACTTTTGTATGAATTTATCGATATTTTTCTTCGAGTTTCAAGCATTGGTCCCATTGGGAAAGTTGTTCATATTGACGGTCTGAGTTGCTTCTTCAAGGATTGACCAGGGTTTTTGTTACATATTGTATGATATGATATAATACACTAGCGGCTCTGTGATCTGTAGACCTCGCGAGTCACTCCGGCCCGTTGAAGACGACACTTTTTTGTTTAGATAAATAATGGTAACAAAAAATAATTATGACATATTAGAATTTTTTTGTTTAAATACGTATGGTACTTTTTAGTTTCCAACCCGCATGTAAATTGTAAAATGTCCCGCCATATCGAAAATTTCAAAAAATTGTTTCGTCCGAATAATTCTATACTATTTTCGAACCTTCCCACAAAATTTCACGATGATTGGTTGAGAAATGAGACCTGTAAGCAAGAATAGCCGGACAGACAAACTGACAGCCAGACGAAAGCGTCCCATCTCGAAACTGAGACGCTTCGCTCGCATTGCTCGCTCGGACAATGCAGAGAATGCTCATCATCATCATCCGAGCGTATTCCCGGTTGCATCCTCAGCAGTAACGCTTCAGAGCCCGGGGTCCGCTACCTAACCAAGGAGATTTGACGAGGTTACTGGTTTTTACACAGAGCGACTGCCGTCTGACCTCCGCAACCCAAAGGGCAAACCAGGAACCAATCCTTGGATAGTTTGATGATCAAACGCTAGGTAACGTTCGGGACCCACAGTTTTACGTGCCTTCCGAAACACGAAATCATCTTTCTTTTCGGATAACCAGGTGATTCAAGCCTGCAATATCCTATCCAGACTGGAAACAACTGCAGAGAATGCTATTTTTACCTTATTCTCTTATCCTCGTAAGTATTAACAAAAGTGACCTTAAATCAAATCGCCGATTATAATAGGGGCTTGTAAAAAATTCATGCTATGCAAATGAATTTTATCACAGATCAGAAAATTTGGCGAATTGCCAGCATATCGGAGTAAATTTTTGCAGATGACCAATAAAACGGGTATTAACAACCTCGGATTATAATTGACAGGCGTCCACGTTTCTGTCATAAAAGTTAGGTACAACTTTAACATAATATTCAAACACACAATGCGACACAAATAAGTTGAACAAAAATGGCGGATACCAAAGCATTTTTGTACAAATTCCCGGCACGAAGGAAATAATGCACAATGAGCGCCATTTTGGTTCAATTTACAAAACATGCAACAAAAATGCTTTGAAGTCCGCCATTTTTGTTCAACTTATTTGTGTCGCATTGTAAATAGAATATAGAAGCTAGTCTTGTAAAGATAAAAATTTGAATGTACCAGCTGATTCGTTTTTCGCGCAGATCGTAGAAGTCGATCGAATGAATAGGCGAAAATGCAAATGTGGCTAGCAACCCATCACTATTTTGATTTCTTTTTCTACCTTCTCGCCCATTATCACGCTTAAAGTGGCCTTTGAGTCTTGTGGCTTTGGGTACCCTCTGCTTAGAACCGCAAGACCCAAAATTCTCTTTGTCTCATTAGGATTCATAACGTGATAGAATAATGTTTGTATAGAATATAAAAATTGATGTTTATCAAATGGGTGAAAATGCAAATTATGTCAAATGATTTTGATTTCTTTTCCCCTTATGCCCACCATCATGCTAAAAGTGGCCTTTAAGAGGCATTTCACATTTGATTGGCTATCTTGCTCGCACAATCAAACATTTTCAAAGATAATTTAATAAAAAAATGTCTCTTTTGTAGAAAGATGTTTCATTAACATTCAATATTATTATATGTTAGATATTTTTGACATTTTTTATTATTATTTATATGTTTGTGTATCGAGAATCAGGTCATCAAAATTTTTAAATTTTGATGACCTGATTCGCTATATTGTCAATGTCTAAACAATATACAAACATGTCTAAAATATCCACAATATAATTATATTGAATGTTAATGAAACACTTTTCTACAAATGAGATACATTTTTAATAATCTTTAAAAATCTTGATTGTGCGAGCGAGACAGCCAACCAAGTGTGAAACAGGTGTATAGTTTCGTTTGTAGTATTGTAGGTATAAATGATACTCCGCTTTTATGAAGTGTCATACCTTCGAATTCGTCGTTTTGGAAAGTCATGGGAAAAATTATTTTCTGCAACCTTGGTCGAGTCCTGCGAGAAATGTATGTTTTAGAGATTGTAATAGTTAAGAACATAGTTACGAATCACCACAAGGGAACTTTAAGCTTTCACGTTAAAAAAACGCATCGAAATTGGTCCAATCGTTCCAGCACTACAATGCCACAGATGGACTGACAGACTGACAGACAGATATACATAAGCTTCAAACTTATAACACCTATCTTTTTGATGGGGGTTAGGAAATAACTTTCGGAATTTGATTTCCATCTTCGTTTTGAGTCAACAGCCAACCAAATGTGAAAGTGGCGATGGAATGTGAAAGAGACCCGCTGCCAATGTGGTCACGCCGATCAGAACATGCAGCATCTTCTCTCGTGTCCATCGTGCTCGACCAGCTGTACAAAAAACGATCTGTACTAGGCGTTGGAGAGAGGCATAAAAGTAGCAACCTACTGGAAGGACAAAATTTAGTGTAATTTGAACCAATCAACACGAAAAGAAGGAGAAGAAGAAAGAGCCTTAGGGCCCCAGTCTTCTTTCCCTCTTTCTCTTATCTTAATATAGGTACTACCCAAGGATGCTGAAGAACCAAAAGAATAGGCCGTGTAGTTTCCGGCAGAGTAGAATAGGGCCACTCCAAGTCCTCCCGTGGATGTCGTAGAAGACGACTTAGGGAATACAAGCTAAATAAAGCTTATAAACATCAATGAGACCTCTCCAACCCGTCTGGCCAGCGTGGAGAGTGTAGGCCATGTCCTCTGGCTACTCTGGCTAAGTATGGCTCTGGTAGTACGAAAAGGGTCGTGCTCTTGCAGTGGAGACAAAAAGACCTGATGATGAAGGATGTTGAAGACAAAATAGAAAAGAAAAGAAATGATTCACGACCAATCGTCTGCCTGACATCGTAGCTCTAAGAAGGTTGACGTTAACCCTCTTAGAGCTACGATTTCACGTACATACACACGGACAGATATTACTATATGCAAGGGTAATTGCTTTCACGTTCAAAAACTGCATCGAAATCGATCCATCCGTTCGAGACCTACGATGTCACAGACAGAAAGACAGATAGAGCGTCAAACTAATTACACCTCTCATTTTTGGATTTTTGGGGGGGTCAAAAATGCATTCAAAACATATTTTTAACCCGGGAAAAAAAAAAGGTGTTATAATTTTGACGCTAATATCTGTCTGTGTGTCTGTCAATGGCATCGTAGCTCTCAAATGGATGGATAGATTTCGGTGCGGTTTTTAAACGTGAAAGCAAGTTCTCATTTGGTGGTTATTAGCTATGTTTGATGAAAAATGAAGGGTTAACTTTGAAAGTCGGGGTTTTTTTATTTACCTAGCAAATAATAGAGATGGCATTACATATGTCAATTCCACTGAACATCTTCGTTTACTTTGTTTATTACATATTGATATAATGTTTTTAAGGTTAATTTTATAAGACTTTGAGTTAAACAACACATAAGTACATATAAAATTTGTATACACACATGTCATATTCGATATTTCAAAATGATGTCATCGATTCAAAAAATACATTTCATTGACAAAATTCGTAATTGGAGTATGTAGTTCCGGCATTCATCACTAGATGGGGCTTTTTAATTTGCATGGCAAATAAAATTGTGTGAAAAGTTTTTCTTAGTCCTTTAGGCGTCCTACAACGTCAAAGATACAGAGTGGTCCTATACTTAGCTTTCTCTTATTTAATACCTACTAGCTGCGCCCCACGGTGTTACCCGCGCCTTAAGGAATGCCTTTTTTGCATAATTTGTTTTGTCCTAATTTTCTTTGGCATAAAATATTTTGGCATAATAGTTCATAAGTATAATGGTTTTTTGGCATACGGGTAATATTGGCATAATTCACTTTTACGCTAATTTGTTTTGGCACAATGTGAATTTGCATTAACTCCGTAGGCGTTATAATAACTATAAGACTAATAGTATTTAGACAATATTTTAAGAAATAACAGAAAAAAAATAAGTTATTTTATATGCTTATTTTTTTAATAATCATGCAACAAAATTGATGATCCCCCGAAACAACTGTGAGGACTGAAGGGGAGTTAGGTTCAAGTTATTTTTTTTTTGATCACCCGGAATAAGTGTGAGGGCAGAAGGGAAGTTAGGTTCAAGTTATATTTTATGACAGTCTGGAACAACTGTAAGGGCAGAAGAGAAGTTAGATTCAAGAGTTTTTTTATGACCACCTGGAACAACTGTGAGGGTATTTTCATGTTAAGTGCCTACATATTTATTGGATCAAAACACTTTAAGAATCAGATATTTATTCGGCGTATTATGCCCATAAAACTTACGCCTAAACAACATTATGCGTAAGCATATTTAGGATTTAGAATAGTATACTTAACAATAATTATGTTTAAAGTTGTTATCCTTTAAAAAATGTGCCTAAAAAGTTATGCCAAATGAATATTGTGCGTAACTATTATTAGGATAAGCAGAAGTATGCCATTTTAAATTATGACATAAAATTTTATGCATAAAATAGGGAACCGCTTCAAGTTGCCTATGTATTAATCCAGGGTGTCAACTTACCGCATACCAAATTTTATCGAAATTGGTTTAGCCGTTTGTGCGTGAAGAAGTAACAAACATACACACTCACAAACTTTCGCCTTTATAATATTATAGTGTGATTTTCTTTTCGCCACGGACGATGTGAAATAAATTTCTAAGGTTCGTTTTTATCGTTTCCTTACTTCAAGTTCATTTAATAAAAATGCATTCATAAAATTTACGAACAGTTTAAACGAACATCGGGTTATTTAAATTTCAGTCATTTTATGTGAACTTTGAATTTGCGTTGCAGTGAAAAACATGGCAGTGATTTTTATTTCTCTATTCATCAGGCTTCGAACTGAAATCTAGCTGAATGGGTACTTGAAAATAAAATTATCAGTAAGGGGTCGATGGATCATCATTATTATTTTCTTCTTTACAGCCTGTATCATTCCATTGCCGAACTAAAGGCCACTCCTTATGAAAGGAGGATTTAAGGTTTTTTTTTTAAATCGTTAAGCCACGTTCAGGCGACACCCGCACGCTAAGCGCACGCCACGCGCGTCAACACCTGCGTATAGCTGCTTTGAATTTTCGTTTCTTCTTTGACACATCAATATAACACAAATTACATTTACCGATCTCCGTGTGCGTAGCGTATGCGATGCGTGTTCGTCCACACGCACACGCCTGGCATACGCCACGCGCACGCAACGCGCTCGACCCGCGCCCGCCTCGCGCATTCCCAACACACGCCCCGCAAACGCTATGCACCCGCGCTTTGGCTAGTGTCGTATAATCTTCACTAGTTGTATAAGCGGGTGCGGGGCGTGTGCGATGCGTGCACGGACTTGCGCGTGAGAAGCGCGGCTGCAAGGCGAGAATAACGCGTGTGCAGGTCCTATGCGCGATCAATGCAAGTCGACTGAACTCGCCCTTAATTCTATCGACTTCTCCATAAAATAATACTTCTTTCGTACGAAGATGACGTCTTATTTCTATTTCAATCCAAATTAGACTTTATCATCGTACGTTAGGGATCAATGTCGTTTGACACTGAAACACGGTTACGCAGTAACGTCTTGCGTAGCGCTTTTGGAGTAATAACACTAGTGATATAGCATGCAGGGGGGCTGCATATCACTAGTGCGTAATAATTAATGTTATCGCTAGATGCCAGTCATTTAGCTACGTTAGATGCCTCATGCCTGAAAGCGGCTCAAAAATCTACTCATAACACCAGTGTTAGTAATTACCAGAGGGGTTAATGTTAGTACAACAAAGTAGGAAATTGTGATGTATAATGATATCGATTCAAAATGTATTCTATCTTTGTATGATCCTTATATAAACCAAGATCATTTTATTTGGTCATATAATATAAGTTCAAACTAGAAATAACAGATGGCATAACTAGTAAAAGTAACTAAATAGTTCAGTAGAATTTGAAAAGATGTCTCTAGTTACTTACTAATTTTTTAACGATAGTAGATCTTAATAATAAAAAAAAATGTAATTCGATACAAATGAGGGTGAAAATAAAACCAATAAATATGATTTTAACTAAAAAAACATTTAACAAACCATAAAAAGACAAATGTCCGTAAAATTACATCAACGTCAATTTTGTCTTGGTACAATTTCTATATCTGTAAATGGCAACACCGATAAAGTTTTAAACTTGTAGGTACTAGTTTGTAATGTTGTGATGTGAACTTTGGTGTGAAACACAAATCAAGAAAACTTACTAAATATATAAAGTATGTGCTGAGACAAATAGAACTGTGTTATATTTTGGATATGTTTTGTCGTTTCAACCATGTATATTCTGCGATGATCGTGTGATTTGATAATATAATTGATTTTCATTACATTTTAAATAAGGCTTTCATTTTGAGCCTATTTCGCATTGTTTATGTACTTAATTATTTATAATCAAAAATATTGTGTGACTGCCATCTCCATTAATTGTCTCTTTGGCGTAATTACATAAACATTGTGAAGTATGGCAGGTTTATCTCCCAAAACAAAAACATCATACGTAGGTAAACTATAAAGTAGGTATACCATAGACGGCTTCGTGGTATAGATATATATATCTAATCCTTACTAAAAATAACAGATGGCGTTAGTTATGCATTGCAAAATTTATTTCCGCTTCACACCGCGAAGATAGGTCTCTATTTCAGTATATACAAAAGTACTCTGTGGTAATTACACACTTCTATAAGACGAAGAACATCATTGTCTTTTTTACTAGTGGTAGAGCCACGCTACCGGCAATACTCTGTTTTGCTAGTAGCCTGAATGGGCCGGCTCGTCCGGGGAAGTACCACACTCTCACAGAAAATCGAGTAGTAGCGTCACCGCTTCTACCGCTTCGTTCGGTGAGTGAGAGAGCCTGCCCCCCCCCCCTCCCCTTTCCTCCCCTCCCCCTTCTCCTACATCTTCCTTTCCTGAAAAGCCGGCAACGCTTTTGTTACACCCCTGGTGTTGCAGTTGTCCATGGGCAGCGGTGATCACTTACCATCAGGTGACCCGCTTGTTCGTTTGCTGCCCTATGACATAAAAAAAATTGACAGCTTTCAACGCACTGCTAAGGTATTAGAAATAAGTAAGCAAAAGTAATTTTCAACAATGACCTGAATAGGTTGAGGCTCAAGACGTATCAATTGAGCCCAAACTCGGTAGGGTTATGTTGTTACATCACAGAGATGCCATGACTACCTTCCAGCTCCATCATCAGATCAGCTACATGTCATCATAAAATTGCATTGTCACGCCATATACTTATGCGTGCAATATTTTAGCTCAATTGGAAACCGGGAAGTAGGTCAAATTTAACTTGCAAGATTTGATAACAGACCGACAGACAGAAAGATAACGGGGCAAGTAAATATAAATAAATATATAGGGACAAATAACACTGATTGAGCTAGCCCCAAAGTAAGTTCAAGACTTGTGTTATGGGATACTAACTCAACGATATCATATTTTATAACAAATACATATATAGATAAACATCCAAGACCCAAGTCAATTTGAAAAAGGCCATTTTCCATCTTGCCCTGACCAGGGATCGAACCCGGGACCTTTGGGAGGCTGACTAGCATGGTGACCACTAAGCCACAGAGGTCGTCGAGTTAAACTAAATTAAACATACATACTCACATATTTTCACCTGTTTCCCATGGAGGTAGGCAGAGACTATGGATTTCCACTTGCTACGATCCTTGCAAACGTCATTTGCTTCGTCAACACTCATTACTCTTTTCATACATGCTCTGCGCTTATAGGTACTCCTTACTTCACCTTTCCTCAGAACATCTACAATTTGGTCGCAAAACGTTCGTCGAGGTCGACCTGGTCCGGTTCTCACATCCACATCCGCACGATAATCCGTCTTCTTTCATCCATCCTCTTAACATTCCTTTTTCAATTTTTGTCACTTTCTTACATCTTTTTACCCCCACAACTCTTACGTATTATCTTTATCATTTCTTATCCGGTCTTTCAATGTTACACCATACATTTCTAAATAAGGCTTTAATAGTACATTACTGCAGAGGCCGGGAAATATGGCGTTGACGGACGAGTAGTTTTCAAGACCGAGCGTAAGCGAGGCCTTGACAATAATTACGAGTCCGTCAATGCCATTTCCGCCGAGGCATGTATAGTGCTTTTCTCAAGAAATGTGAGGAAATCATTAAAGAAATAACCAGAAATATGCAAATATTTACCGAAAGCAATTAATATTTACTGCAAAGAGTATCTTCGTACTTTGAAAGAAAAGAAACTGCTTTCCTGCGTTTTTCAGTGCAAAGGAAACATAGCCCATACGCAACGGAAATTAAGCAAATTTTCGTGTGATTTTATAACAACATTGTTTTAATAAAATTGTGGTCATAAGAATATAAATAACAATAAATAATGCTCGAAGAGTGCATTTTTTATTATGTGGTAGCAATTGGCTGTATGACAAGTTATGGAATTAAACGCTTAATGTCTTTGCTAAATGTAAAAACAGAATTGTCATCTGAAACGTCAATGTCACTGTCTTGTCATTCTGAAGACACTTTATTCGACGCTTTGTTTTGAGCAGCGGCCAGTAATGAATTTTCATACTACTTTCCTGACCTAGTCCAGTAAAGTAATGCACGAGCCAAGAATTACAAACTTCGTGTCTTCTTTTTACTACAATATCGCCTACATTTCCTAGCATGTTTGAAAAAAAAAATATTCCACACGTACCAACGATTACTACCAATCTTCTCTGGTTCAATCATTTAGTTCTACGTATTTCCATCCATCATTCTTTGATGCTGTATTGAATAAGATCTATTAAATTTTAAAACTTCATTTCGCATACTGGAATATTGATGTTAGTAGTGAAACGGTCGAACCCAGGAATCAGGTATTCATGGATGCAATTATGGCCTGTAAGAGCTTGGAATAGGGATGTTTTTGGTCTGGATTATTTGTGAATAGGGCAACCAGGATTACTGTTATATAGTGCACATGTTACACTGCATGTTGCCGTTAAACTGCATTTATGTACAGGCGGGAAAATTATTCTGTTTAAGTCGAAATTCAAGGTAAAAGAGAAAATATAAATCGTAGAATGAAATATCTGCTTCTCTCCCCGAGCAAATCGTAAAAGCTGATTGAGAGAACTGGTGACAATCCGAATCATGTCAAAAGGTGATGCGGCTAGCAATCCATCACTTTTATGATCTCCTTTTTTGAGACCTTCTCGCCTATCATCAAGCTGTCTTTTGGCTCTTACGGCCCTAGATTCTGTCAACCCCATTTTCGAGCTATCTAAAAACATTGTTCAATCACTTTCCCATACAAAAGTGTGCAGCTGATAGGATCGAAATCAAAAAAAATTTATACAGATTGTAACTCATTCCTTTAATTGTGTTTTAAGATCTGCCTGGGGGGGGGGGATGTTTATTATGACTTTTTTCCGCATTCCACTGTTTTTAATATACGTCGAGAAAGAGGGGTGTTATAAATTGCCCTAATGTCTGTCTGTCTGTTTGTTTGCCTTTCTGGCTGTTTGTCCCTCTGTCTGAGTCTCTGTATCATCGTAGCTCTCGAACGGATGGGTCGATTTCAAAGCGGTTTTTTCACGTGAAAGCAAACCCTTGCAGTGGTTTTTAGCAATGTTTGATAAAAATCGTTTCAGCCTCTAAAAGTTATTTGGGGTTAACGCTTAAAAGTCAGGGGTTTTCCCTAGCAAATAATAGACGGCGCTACGCATATCAATTCGAATATGTAGTTTCGATATCATTAGATGGCGTTATTAAAAGTTGTTTTTTTTATTTGCCTAGCAAATAAACTAGTTGTTTGATTGTTTGCTTGCATGTTTATTCTCTGTAGTGTTTTTTATTTCGGGATAATATTGGTTCTAGATATAAATGATATTTGTGATTTTATTTTAAAAAATAAGATGAAATAAATAAAATAATTTAGAATATTCTTCGTTTTGTCTTTTCTTCCAGACCAGCCCGTAATCTGTGGTTTAGTCATTTTCTAAATTACCAATTATCGCACACTACAAGCAACAGCCATGTTTCATCCATCACCGCTCAATGCAGCTTATGATCAAATGCACTTTATAGTACAGCTAGATGGATTGCTCACTTATTAAGTGCTTCAACGTTTTCAAATATACGGATTATAGTAAAATACCCCAATGTCAGATTATCAGAGTTGACAGTTACGTGACCTAGATATAATATTAAGAAATTGACAATCCCATAAAAACATTTTCTGGGATAAAAGTGTCCTATGCGTTAGTCCAAATAATATACTATCTGCATCGTTGCAATGGGCATGACAAATGAAAAAATAAGTTTAGCCCATCGGTTATATTATTATTAAAAAAATATTGTGCACGTATTTTTTCTTTTCTCTGAAAAACAAAAAAATACAAAGATACAGCGCATTAAAATTTCGCATGACGTCACGGCTAGGTACTATTTTTACATAGAGGTGACGTCGCAAGCCCCCACTCTAAAACTTTGATGACCCGCATCGTTGTACTTTTAATCCCTCGTTTGCGTTATTCGATACAGTTGTAAGCGATCTATTTTAACGGACAAAATAGTCCGCGGACAAAAATCCCTCGTCTGCGCAAACTTGAAGAACTTAGGCCTTACAATAAAAGCACAGAATAATATAAGTATTATATACAGAAACGTCCCCGTTCCCTGTCCTCGCACTTCTCCCCCGTTCTCGCCCTGTCGATGTTGAGTGGGCGAACACACACACACATTGCGGTGTGCACGGATGTATAGTTTCGTTTGTAGTAGTGTAAGCATAAAATATACTCCACTTCTATGAAGTGCTATACCTGTGATAGAAGCTAGTGCAACAAATTTTTTTTTATTCAAAGAACTTTTTGAAATTTGACTTCAAAATCTCTAAAAAGGGAGGCGTTGATACAAAACTCACATTTACGGAGTACAACCAAAACAACCCCTTATAGATACAAAATGTGTTTAAGATATTCCGAGAGGGTTGCCGGCGTGAAAAACGACCACAAAGATGGGTAATGAGGGCTCAATCGATTGGAGTGAGGTTTACAATGTATCAGGCGATGGGCTCGAGAATCTAGTAAATTGAATTTGAATAAAAGTAAGAAGAGGGAATTTTGGAACGAGTTTTTTTTTATTATTCCGTGCTGGTTTGAAAGAAACGAAAAATCTAAGATTGTATAAACTGCTTTTATTCCCGCACAGATGGGAAAAGCCAATCGAGAGAATAGGGATATGGACAATTTTCTTTTTGGCTCATTTGATAGTTTATTAAAAAGTATGGTAAATGTATTTCTTTCTCTGATAACTAGTAATTACGAAAATACACGTCACAGGACGTCACGATCAACTACGATTTTTAACCAAAGGTGAAGTAAATTACCCATCTTTGTGATCGTTTTTCACGCCGGCAACCCTCTTGGAATATTTTAAATACATTTTATTTGTAGAAAATTAAGTTGAGGGACTAAATAAAATAATATTTAATAGTGTAGTATTTAATAAAATATAAAAGTGGCCTTTGGGGATTGCGGCTATGTCTGCTTAGAATTGCAAGACCCATATGTTATATTTCAGCGTGCAAAAGGAATCAAAATAGTGATGTTCGTCTATAAACACCGTACCATACCACTACTGGCTTTGTGAGATGTAGATCTCGCGAGACACTCCGACCCGTTAAGGGGCTACCTGAATTTTTCCTTGGTCCAGTGCTCCCCCCATTTGAAATAAATCATTTGAAAGGAAACGGAGTTATCATTTAAAATTTGGCCTTGATCAGACCCTAGATAACCCTTTAAACTATTTTATGAACTCCTGTTTGCAGTTTAAAATGAGAACGTAAAGCTTTTCTACGCACATACGCCAAAAGTGGCCGTTTTTCGCCAATGTGCGTAGAAAAGTTTCATGTTCTCACTTTAAACTGTAAACAGTAGTTTATAAAATTAATATAGTTTTAAAGTTTATCGGATATAAAGTTGTTCAGACAAAACAGTTGCATCTTAATAAGTTTACCAAAACCAGCTTTCATAAATTATTCGAAATAGCTGTTGTTCACTTCTTACTTTATACACTGCACTGATTTTCTGAGAAGTAAAATTTGATATAACAAATAATATATTGCAAACCATATCGAGTTTCAATATGGTACAGCGACATCTAATGGTGACCCAAGGAACTATTTTATACACAAATATTTTTACTTTAACAGCTGTAATATTAAAAAAAACATGCTGTATCATAAAAAAACTATAGAATTTTTAAACCTTTTCACAAAATGTCACGAGGATCGGTTGAGAAATGCGACCTGTAGGCGAGAACAGCTGGACAGACAGAGAGCCGAACAAAAGCATTTTTAGCCAATCTCGAAACTGAGACGCTTCCATCGCTTCACCTACGTTGTTATTTATTACGGCAAAACTCCTTGTACCTGGGGGAGGCCCTTGGACTTCGGTTTTCTGGGAGAGAGACGGCTTTTACCAACAGAAAGAGATTTCTTTTCTCTCAGACCAGCAAATAAAAAAATATATTTATCCGTCGAACAAGTGCATATCGAACAAGTGTTCTATCGAAATAGTGTTCTTCGAAGGTTTGTGTTGTCGAAGTATGTTCTATCAGACTAATGCTACTTGAATATATACTCTGTCAAAACAATGGGCGTCGAATTTTTGTTTTTCTAAATTGGAATTCTGTCGAAATAATTACCGTCGAAATTCAGAATGACACTCTTAAATTTGACCATGTCTCTCACTTTCGTAATGAACTCAAGTGGCTTCCGATCCGACGTCTTCGTGACTGGCATATCCTGTCCATGTTAAACACATTTTTTTTCAATCCTACTTCTCCTAACTATTTACGAGAATTATTTACATTTGCGGTGAGTCTCAAGTTCATCGAATAGGCAGCTCTGAAAACCTTTCTTTAAGAATTCCTATTTTATTCCACTGACTTTTTGTCGCGTTTCTCTATTTAAACCACACATCTATGGAACTCACTACCACTTACTATCCGACGCGCCCAAATGATAGCCAGCTTCAAATCCCAAGTAAAATCGTACTTTCTATTCTTATGAAAGGTAAATAAATATCCTTCCCTTGTTTCCCCTTAGTTTATTCATCTTGTACTGTTAATATCATTTTTTTTTGGTCTTTGTAAGTTGTTTGTTTTTAAGTAAAATGTATATGTATGTTTATTATGATTATTGTATATAAGTTTGTTTATAATATTGACCACCCCGCACTACCTAATTTCCCACCATTGTTTTCCACATAAAGAGGTTGCCTGGAAGAAATTGCTTAGCGTTTCCTAGTGTTTAAGATAATTTTGTCCTGTATTTATTTATTTAGTGCAATAAAGAGTTTTATATTGCATTGTATTGTATTGTTTTGCACTGCACTGCACTGCACTGTACTGTATTGTATTGTATTGTATTATATAACCTATTTTGTGCGCGAGTTCGAGTCGCACTTGACTGGTATTTTTTGCCACTAACACTTCGCAGCATAATAAATCGCAAGCAAGACGCTACAAAATAAAAAAATATATAGAAAAGACAACAAAAATTCTCAAAAATATTCAGACCACGATTGCGGAATCCCAAAAACGGGAAACAATTTGCAATCAGACAGTCCACCGGCGAATAAATTAAAAGTTGCCAGTAGCGAATTAGAGGTTTGAAATAATTGGGATTGTTACTTACAAGGTACGACGGTAAATCCTGCTGCGAAAATAAATTATAAATTCTTCATTATTCTTCAGCATCCGGTTTTTTTTTTACCGTCTTCAAAGGCTCCTGGAATATATTTTTTTGTTTGAAACTGGCATACTCGCGAGGGTGACCCATAAAAACATTACTAAAATCGGTTGTGTGGTTTGGTGTTGAAGCCGGTTTTTAGTTTTTAAAACTTTTGTAGTCTGTGGCTTACGAAGAAATACAGGGTATATACACATACATATTATTTTCAAGCCTGTTTTCCAGGCAGAGACTATGGATTTAAACTTGCTCCGATCCTTGCAAACCTTTTTTGCTTCGTCTACACTCATTACTCTTTTCATTCATGCTCTCCGGTTATAGGTACAAGGCCAAGATACCTGACCAGGCCCTCTACTTATATCTTGAATTTTCTCTTAAACTTAAAATAATATTACCATGAAAATTTATATTTAGAGAGATTTAATTAAAATGTGTCTGATTAAACATTTTCATGTTAACGTCATTTTTTGTTTAAGAGAAAACTCAAGATATAAGAAGAGGGCCTGGTCAGGTATTTTGGTACTTGACTGTCATGGGCATAGCCACGGTGGGGCACGGTGTGGCGCTTGCCCCACCCTGGCTCAGACCTTTAAGTTACCGAACCAAACCTAAAAATTAAATTATCTAGGTACTTACTACAATACTTAATATTCGTAAGAAAGTTCACACTCGACATTTTATAATATATGTAAAAATTAACTGGGGTAAGCGGCGGACCGTGTAGTTTGCTAGTTACATATTATTTCAGATTGCTGTCCCACCCTGAGCCCATGGCTGGCTATGCTTATGTTGACTGTACTCCTTACTTCACCCTTCTTCAAATCATCTGCAATATGGTCGCAGAACGTTCGTTGAGGTCGACCCGGTCCAGTACATATAATATCTTTTTTTTTTACTAGCCTGTAGCTATTGTGTCCCACTGCTGGGCAAAGGCCTCCCCTTTATTTTTCCACTCGTCTCTTTCTTCTGCGAATCTCTGCCACCCACATAAAAATCTGTCTAAGTCGTCTCCCCACCTTGTTCTGGGCCTACCATTACCCCTATGCCCGAGTGGAGTCCAGAATTTGGTCAATTTGGCCCATCTTTTGGAACGCATTCGGCAGACATGTCCCGCCCAACTCCACTTCAACTTGGCTGTTGTTGCTCCTACATCCGCAATTTGTGTTTTTGCACGTAGATCGGTGTTTCGCACCTTGTCTATAAGCCGTAAACCCAGAATGCTGCGCTCATTGAGAAACCTTGAGTTTGGACTTTTGAGCCTCGGTCAATGACCAGGTCTGTGCCCCATAGGTCAGAATAGGCAGGATGCATACGTCGAGTGGCTTTCGCTTAAGTGTCAATGGAAGGGAACCCTTCATTAGCTGCTTCATGGACCAGTAGCTCTTCCAGGCGTTATTGGAGGATGCTACTTGGCGCAGGTAGATATACTCCTCAACGTACTGCAAAGCCTGCCCATCCACCTCAATCTGGCATTTGGTGCTGTTTGTCATGACGTTGGTCTTTGACTGGTTCATCGTAAGTCCAACCTCAAGGCTTGCGGTGCTCAGGTCTTTAAGCATACTTTCTAGATCAGATGCTGAATGAGCGAACATAACAATGTCATCGGCGTAGTGAAAATTGGTCAACCTTTGACCGCCGATGACAATGCCCGTGTTCTCCCAAGGAATCGCCAGTTTCTTAAATACCTCTTCGAGACATGCTGTAAATAGTTGGGGCGACAACGGGTCACCCTGCTTCGCGCCCCTCTCTACGCTGAACGCAAGACCTGGTTTTTGTGTCTGAACGGATGCTGTGCTATTGTGGTAGATGATTTGAAGAAGCTGAATGTAAATACTATTGATTTTTTGATTTTGGAGAGCTGTAAATAGTTCTGGATGTTTGACACTATCGAACGCTTTAGAGTAATCTATGAATGCTATGTATAGGGGCTTCTTAAATTCAATGTGCGTTTCTAGGACTTGGTTCAGCGTATAGAGGTGATCAATGGTTGAGTAATTAGGATAGAAACCGGCCTGTTTAGGTGGTTGGCATTCATTAAGTTGTGAGGCAATGCGGTTTTGAATAACTTTAATAAACAGTTTATAAATACGAGAAACCAAACTTATCGGCCTGTAGTTATCCCCTTTTTTTAAAAAGTAAAATAATGCTAGAATGACAAAAGTTGGTCGGTAATTTTCCGGTAAACAATATGGTATTAAACAATTCAGTAAGTTTAGGTAATAAGATGTTTTTTCCAAGCTTTAATGTTTCGGAACTTATCCCATCTGACCCTGGGCTTTTATTGTATTGCATAGACTTGAGAGCTGCAAGGATTTCTTTGGTCGTTAAAGGGGGTACGGAATTATCATAGACGTATGTTTTAGGAATTGCTGGGCGTGAAAAATCGGAGTATAACGTTTTATAGAAACTAGTGCAGATGTGTGATATCTTATTCTGATTACTTTGTTTCTTTCCATCTTCATCTTTTAGATTGGCAATCCAGGTCTTCTTCCTAGCATAACTATCTCTGGCGGATTTAAGACCTGTACCTTGAGTTAGAATTTCGCAGGGTCCAGTGCTGCCCCCATTTGAAACAAATCATTTGAAAACAAACGAAGATATCATTTAAAATTTGGTCTTGATCAGACCCTAGATAACCCTTCAAACTATTTTATAAAACTGTTTACAGTTTAAAGTAAGAACGTGAAGCTTTTCTACGCACAAACGGTCACTTTTGGCGGATTTGGACTCCGAAATGATTTATTTCAAATGGGGGCAGCACTGGACCCCGAAAAATTCAGGTAGGGGGCTTAAACAGATAAGCCCAGGGCCGTAAAACATAGATGCCACTTTAGCTTGATGGTGGGCGAGAAGGTTGAAAAAGAAATAACTGAGTTGCTATAATCCCTTACCTGTTACTGGGGGGAATTCCCCCAGGTCAATTGTTTTATTTATAGGGACAGCTAAATGGATATTTGATATATTTTTTTATAAGTTTTTATTTTTTTGAGACATTATACTTAATTATTTTTTCTGGGTAGTTTGCCGCCTCGCGCGTCCTTATTGTCATATAAAAATAGAAGATATCATTATATTTTATTGGAAAACATTTAGAAGAGCATTAGGCAGATTTCGAATGATAGGATTTTTGCGGTTAAGAGAATTATATTTTATGAAACAAAAATGTAATTTTAATTTGTTTCTTTCTATTTTGTTAAAAATATTAAATGTTTTGTATTATTTTTGCCCATAACACAAGTCTCCAACTTACTTTAGGACTAGCTCAATCAGTGTAATTTGTCCCTATATATTTATTTATATAAAAAACTCAAAGAAAAACATTAGGCACGTATTTTTATTGCACTTGCGTCGTGGTGGAAAGATTTACTTTGAGAGAAATATAATTTAATAACATGCTGATACACATTATATACAAAAAAGTACACAAATTTTCAATTTAAAAAAAAAAAGAAAAGTTTTGCATAAATGCCCAAAACATTAAACAGTGTAAATTGCACCAAACATCGCATGCCAACCTCGGCTACTGTTGCTTGGTCCACTCACGAATACAATTTTGACGTAGTTGTCAATACTTGTAAATACTTTTGGGTTTCCTGAACAGAATCCTAAAAGTACTTTGCCTTTTCTATCAATCAACTGCACATAAGATGTATTACATTCACCTTTGAAATCGAATTCGTCGAAAAGTATACGTACTCGTAAGCGCGTTGAAACTGGTGTCTCGATCTCCCATTCGCAAGCATTTGCCTCTTGATATGTTTCCGGGTACAATGGGCTGGTGATAACACCCTGATCTCCGTAATAGTATCCACCACAACCTCGTCCCTTATTGGTAATCATGTAGTTTAAGTCAAAGCTTGTTTGAGAGGTATTGGTCCTTTTATTTTTAATTAAAATGAAGTTGCCTGTTGAAAATATTGGCGCAGGAATATTATTCTCAGTGATATTATCATTCGATTGTGTTGTCACAATTTTATTTGATTCTGTAGTTTTTCCATCGAAAACATCTACATAGACAATATTATTCATGATATCAGGTTGGATAGATATGAAGTATAAAGAAATAGTATAGCCAACCGGTGCACTAACCAGGGTATAACAATCATCAAGACTTCCAGAAGGACCACTTATAATCCGTCCATAGGGCTCCGTATAATTCCTTCCGCAAAAGTTTGTAAACATTACATCTATTTTGAAACCCTTATAATTCTGTGAAGTTACGCCGGGAGCAGTTATTAAATTAAAATAGAAAGTACCTGGGAAGTAGAACTCAGCTGATTTCATTTCACAAATCTCGAATTGTTGGGCCATAAATACATCATCATCATAAACAGATTTGAGTTTAGACATAGAAGACAGATAGTGCAGTCCTTTGTTGTTTACTTTGAAAAAATTTCCAAGGGTTTTGGCATTACTTCTCATTCCAAGAACTAGCTTATCTGAGTTACATTTTCCAGTTTCTGTGCTAGGTTGAATATCTAAGTTCTTGATAGTCAGACGAACGGGGTAAGATGAACTCATAGACCGAAATTCATAGCCACAGTTAATCCCACGATCTACAGATTCAGTACTATATACAGGTGATGAATAATGCACATATTTTAACGATGGACTGCATACTGCATTTTTGACAGTCAGAGTAGCAGTGAACAATGACTTTTCATTCGAAGACAATCTAACACTCAATCTGTTTGAAGAAGAAACAACTACTGGTGGTAGTTCTTCTCCGCAAAACTTGCCCAACACTAAACTGTCTGGAACATTTCCGTCCTTGATTTCTAAGATATGGTTATATTTACACGTAAAATTCGCAAAAGAGGTAAATGATATTTCAATGGCGTGACCTTCAGGAGCTACAAAGTTCCACAGACATTCAAAGGCATCTCCTTCTTCATAATTTATCACATCTGGTGATTTTAATTCATAGGAAGATTTAGATTCTAAATAGATGCTTCCTCCACAGCCATCCAACTCGGGGTATGTAAAAACAATATTAGAAATGAAACCAATATTCTCATTGAAACTTGCAGTCTTAAACTTAATAGTTAGAGAATTACCTGTGCTAGGTATAACCAAATCATGTCCTTTGGAACAAAGAAGAGCCAAACGTTTCTCTTCATTTGTAGTAATCCCATCAAACACTGCAATGTGATCTTTGTCATTTGTACAGGTATAAGCTCTTTTTAAGGCGTATTCGTCAATTTTGAAGATGACCTTTTTGTTTTCTGGGGCTTCAATATGCCAGATACACTCCATATGTTTTCCTGTTAGATTTTTGCTGGGGCCGTTGAAAGGATCTGGTGATAAAAATACACCATCTTCTCGAATTGTGCCACCACATTTTTGGGCTGGAATTCCATATGATAATGTGACGAAAAAAATCAGGACCACAAACGTTGAAGCCCACATTTTCGTGTAAATAGTGTTAACTTTACTAAAACTTTACAAAGACTGCAAATACACTGAATAACTTTTATTTTTTAGGTTCATCGCCTTGACCTACGAATTATATCACTACTTTTGTGTTTGATTGAGTAGCAAAATGAACATTAGTGATAAGTCAGATAACCTTTTTAGCCTTTTTAAAATCTTGTTTTGCTCATTTAACCATTAAAATATGGAAGAATAAATAGATAAAAATACACGTGTGAAGTAAATGCAGCATACTACCAATCAATATTTTTATTTATTTTCATTTTTAAGCTAGGGTTATTAAAAAAATCAAAATGTAAAATACCAAAAATAGTACGAAATATAAATATCTAAATCATAAAAACCCAACTTACATATGGAAGTATAAAAGGGAGATCTGTGCCATTCAGTGGGACATACAACCAATAACAAAAAAAGAAAAAAGCTCGCTGGCAACGTTGAAATATTTGTGACTACCTATTAGTAACGATAGTGAATAATAAATACCTAATGTTATTTAAGTAAAAATATTTATAATTTAAATATTTTACAATTGAAATTATTGCCTGACCTATCTGTGCTATTGTTATATCTTCCATTATTATCTAATTTTTGAATGTTTAATAAATGGATATAAGTCGTATTTGTCGGAATTAAACAATTTAAGGGGAAACCTGAATTCTTCAGGGTCCAGTACTGCCCCCATACTAAATAAATCATTTGATAGAAAACAGTTCTACTATTTTATAAGCTGCAAACTATTTTATAAACTACTGTTAACAGTTTAAAGAGAGAACGTGAAGCTTTTCTACGCACAATTGCGGCTTTTCTGCGTACAAAAAACTCAAATCAAAAAAAATCAAGACGTACCCAAAGAGAGAAACTTCATGAAGTCATGACAATGCGTACCGTGTCCAGGTGTACTGCCTTTTGAATCTGGCCCTTGACCCAGCCATTTTGCGGTTGGTCAAGACTCTTTGCTATAAGATAAGACCTTGTGTCACTATGACTATCGGGACAGTGATCGTCAAAACCACATTCCTCATAGCAGCTACCTCGCGAGTCAAGTCACGGTACTAACTAAGCTTGTTATTCTCGGCCTTCCGAGGTTCTCAGGACGGTAATATCAAATTAACACTACCTAATCATCAATTGATTTGTCAGCATGATATCAGGCTTATTTTAAAATTATTTTACTCCATTTTGTCGGGCTTTTTCAACCTTTTTGAATTAAACTAAAATGTACCCTTTCTTTTGGCATATATTCTAAAAATCTAAAAAAATTATCAAAATTACAGCCAAACATAGAACTTCCTTATTCAGAATCGGTTAGTCACGTAATTTTTACATAGAGCGCCATCTACTGCAGGGTTTCAAAACGAAAATTTGTTGGTATATAAGCTGCTTTCTATGCTGCTCTTACTCTCCGGTTACACAGTAATTTTATTTAATATTTATAGATGTCATTTTAAGGGGATACCTGAATTTTCCGGGGTCCAGTGCTGGCTTCATTTGAAATAAATCATTTGATAGAAAACGGAGACCGCTTCTTAAGAGTCCTAACCCTAGACAGAATCAGACTTTCCCATACAAACGTAGTCTACGTTTTATTTTAAAACGACATGTCAGATTTCGGTAAAAAAATGTAATTCTAATGAAATTGCACATATTTAGGCATATAACTAGTTTTCACAGTAAAAATATGAACTTAAGAGTCAAGATCATATTTAACCATCAGTATGAAAAACTTCTAAACCCTTATATTTTCTTTCCAGTTCATAATTTTACTGTCAGAAACCAATTATAACCCTCAATAATTGCAATTTCTTTAAATTATTTTTTTTTACCGAAAACTGATATGTCGTTTAAAAATAAAACGTAGACTACGTTTGTATGGGACAGTCTAGGGTAAATCACAGGTCAATTACAGGTCTTGTGGCTCTTAAAGGACAGAGCCCATAGGGCTGCAAGACTCATAAGCCACTTTTTATGTAATGATAGGCAAGAAAGTAGAAAAAGGAATCAAAGTTGTGATTGTAATTTCCCGAAATTTTAATTCTATGGAGTTCCATAGACTTAGAATGTTTGGTGTATGACGTCGCCTTTTTACATGATTCGAATTTTCGTTCGTGCATCGGCGCGACAAAAAAGCAAAGGATATATTGGTACATTCTTTTTTTACCTTTTCTTCAATGCCAGTCTAGTAAAAAAGATAAAAAAATAATTTACCAATACACTAGCTGCTTTTTTTCTCAAATTTAAATATATTATGAAAGGAACTGTGAAAAGGGCACTAAACAATGAAGAAAATAAAAATAACATAATTTTATTTCATAAAATTAATAATACAAAGTATGATTAGCCCACAGAGATTTAAGCACACATACATATATACGTGCTACATTGATTCATATAAAATTATATTTATTTACATCGTTCAAAGAGTATTAACACAATTTATTTGTTAATTACCAAAACCTTTAGCAAAAATAGACAGGACAAAAAATATACTATCTGTTTCTTTGATTAACATAATCTTCATTCCTAAAGGGGCAGACAGGTGTAATATATTTAAAAGTAAAAAAATTGATCTTGGTTTGGTTATGCACCCGTCGAGCAAATTTTTTTTTTTTGTAAATAGCATGAGGTAAACGGTGCTCTTGCTTGTTTGACATCAGTAGTGCCATTTTTGAAACGCGAAAACATATAAACGAATGGCTTTTCCAATAAAAAAAAAGGTTCGTTTAGTGCAGTCTTTCCCAAAGTGAGCGATAACGCCCCCTTGTGGGCGCTGGAGGCTTTAAGGGGGGCGGTAACGGGCCCAGAATAAAGTTGGGGGGCGCTGATGTGATTTAAGCAATGAGTGATTTATAACTTCAGCTATTTCATATTTTAAATTTCACTGAAATTAAAATCCTCTTACTACACAACATCCATTTATTAGTTCATATTTATATCCTTTTTTATTGTACAAATATAAACTAAAAACGTAATTAATATTTATTATTTTAATGCGTTCACAACGCTATTTATATCGTTAAAGGAATCAAACACTGAAAAAATTTCGTGTTTTAAAGTTTCGCAGGTGAGGTCCCCACTTCCAATACTCTTTATTATTGTAAAATTGTATTATTATTGCTATTTTTTTATTTAAAATTAACAATGTTGATTATTGTTATTTTTTTATAAAATATACTCTAATGTACTGGTGTATGATTATTATTGCTCTTTTCTTGTAAAAAAGTCTAGTTTAGAATATAGGTTGAATTAAACTACAGGCAAGACAAATATGTGATTCAGGTTTTTATGGTGAAAAAAATGGGAGGCGCTACAAAATAACTGATTTTTTAAAGTGGGCGTTTGACAAAATAAGTTTGGGAACCTCTGGTTTAGTGTCTTCGAGTTTGAAAAATGGCACCACTGAGCTGCTACCAAATCATCTTAAACGCGACCTGCCGCCATTTCTTTCATCGTCTGGTGACGGCATCGCAGGCACTCCCCAGCACGAAACATGGCATGCCAACCTTTTCCATTGTTATTCGGTCCAGTGACATATACTATTTTGACGTAATTATCAATACTCTTGAATGCACTCGGCAGTTTTCCAGAACAAAGTGTTAAAAGCTTCTTGTTCGACCTGTCACGCAATTCCAAGTAATTGTTGTGACAATCACTACTAAAATCAAAGTCATCGAAAGTCATGTGCAAAAGAGTCGAGGCCGGTGTTTCAATCTCCCATTCACAAATCTTCCTCTCCTGGTACGTTTCCGGGTATAAAGGACTGGACACAACTCCCTGATCACCGTAATAGTTTCCGCCACAACCTCTTCCTTTGTTGGTTGTCATGTAGTTTAAATCAAAACCAGTTTGCGAAAAACGTGCGCGTACATTTTTAATTAAGATGTAGTTACTTGTTGAAAAGATTGGTGAAGGAATGTTGTACACTGAAATAGTGTCATTTGATTCAGAAGTCATTATTTTTGATGAATCAGTCGTTTTGCCATCGTAAACATCTACGTAGACAATGTTGTTCATAACTGTAGGTTCGAATGATATGAAGTACAATGAGATTGTATAGCCTTCAGGCGCACTGATCAGCGTGTAACAATTGTCAAGGCTTCCTTCAGGTCCACTCATTATCCGACCGTAAGGCTCCGAGTAGTTTCTTCCACAAAAGTGTGCGAATGATACCTCGATTTCAAAACCTTTATAAGCTTTAGGGACGGAACCTGGAGTCGTGATTAAATTTAAAAAGAAAGTGCCTGGGAACAGAAACTCCGCAGATTTTTGTCCACATAGATCAAACTGACGAGCCAAATACACGTTTCCGTCATACAAAGAGCTAAGCTTTGTCGTAGGTTTAAGATAATTTAATGTTTCATAATTTGAAGTGTAATATTGTCCAAGATCTTGCACAGTGTTTCTGGTTCCAATGATCAGTTTATCTTTATCACATTTTCCTGGTTGTGAACCAGGTTGAATGTCCAAGTTCTTAATAGTTAGCCGGACGGGAAAGTATGTGCTCATAGACCGGAATTCATAGCCACAGTTTATTCCTCGTTCTAAAGACCCGGAGTCATAACCAGGTGACTTGTACTGTTTGATTTCATCATAGACAAAGTTTAAATTTGGAGTGCATGCAGCCTTCTGAACGCTCAACGTGGCCCGGAATTGTGACTTCTGCATAGACGAAAATCTTACACTTAATCTGTTTGATGAAGAAACTACTACTGGTGGTAAATTTTTACCGCAGAAAGTGCCCAACAATAGACTGTCAGGGACAATGCCATCTCTAATTTCCACGACATGGTTAAATTTACAAGGAAACTTGTCAAATGAGGAAAATGATACCTTAATTGCATGATCATTAGGAGCTTCAATATTCCAAATACATTCAAATGTATCTCCTTCTTCATAATTGCTCACTACTGGCGTTTGTATGGCATATAATGTATCAGAATTTAGATTGATTTTACCTCCACACCCTTCAGACTCAGGAAACGTAAAGACTAATTGCGAAACAAAGCCAGTCATTTCATTGAAGCTTTGAGTCTTAAATTTAACAGTCATAGTATTCCCTGAAGCAGGTATAACAAAATCTTGCCCTTTAGTACAAAGAAGAGCTAAACGTTTTTCTTCGTCTGTAGTACTTCCATCGAAGACAGCAATATAATCGTTGCTATTACTTCTACATGAATATGCCTTACCTGTGGCATATTTTGATATTTTTAGAACAACTCTTCTATTTTCTGGAGCTTCAATGTGCCAGACACACTCCATACTTTCTTGTTTCTTGTAGTGGTCATCGAAAGGGTCTGGTGATTGGAAGCTGCCCTCATCTCGAATTGTTCCGCCACATTCTTGAGTTGAAGCGCCTTTTGTCGACGCGGCGATAAAGCACACGACCGCGGCAGTCAGTGTCCACATTGTCATGGACATGATGTCAGCGTGATCAAAACTTAGCAAAGACTGACGATATCCCTCTTATATATCTTTATCTGAAATTCGTAGGTTAATGCCTTGAACTCTTTAATTTTTTTGTTTGCTGCAGAACATATTAAGTGTTATGAATACTAATGACAGATAACCCTTTAGACCTAAGATTTTGGTATTCTAACTTGCGTCTTATGATATAATAAAAAGAAAGGTATAGCTACAACAACGTAGAGAACCACTACGTTACTATCACTGTAAGACAGAAACTAGTATCCCACTTGCAATATAAAATATAATACTCCAAATATTAAAAATGAACATGTTTACTAAGCATAATTTAAGAGTATAAATTATAAGACAATTTACAACCTATACAAATAACAAAGTAGGGGGAATATTTTAAAAGCTTTTCTTTTTACTAAAATAGCAACAATAAATGCAATTTTTTTTTTGCTATTGAAATACTATATATATATATATATATATATAATAACTAAAAGGTTATCGAGTCACGTGTATGAAATTTTAAACAAAACCTGTTTTTATTTCGATAAGCAGTTATCTCAGAAACGTGAATGTAATACTACCACCATTCCTACTTATATAATAATAGTCTGATGTTTTAAATTACCTAAATAAAATCGGTCAAGTGCGAGAAGGACCCGTACATGAAGGGTTCCTTACTTCTGTACAATGACTTAATTTTTTTTTTCAAGTACTTGTTGTTACAGCGGCCACAGTAATACATAAATGGTAAAAATATCAAGTAAGTTAAGTATTTAGTTAATGGCATTATAAAGATCAAGTTAAAAACGCTAAAAAAACGTTTCGTGGCGAACTCTTTTAATTTTAAGCTAATCTTTTTTTTTATATTATAGGATGGCAAACGAACAAACGGGTCATCTGATGGTAAGTGATCACCGCTGCAAATGGACAACTGCAACACCAGCGGCCTTAGTATGATGTTTTATCTGAGAGGTCTTTACGTATCTTTCCTCTGTAACGACAAAATAAAATTCATTAATTGACACGTAGTACAATGAGTCGTCACACGCAGGCAGGTTTTAAACAGTGTTTCTAATGTCTGCTAAAAAAATAGAATAATTTTAAATTAAAACACGCGTTTTGTAAAACAATCACCATAGATAAAAGAATGATATCAGTATGTAATAATTCCTTGAAAAAATATTGCAGCCAAAGAGTATATAAAATTATTAAAATGAAATGTTATAAAAATGAATGTGCAACGGAACGTTTCGACTCATGTCGTACAACCAACATAAAGGAAAATACCACCGCCGAGTACGTATGCATTCACCGCCGCCGCGCCGGAGTGGTTGTAGGATTCATCAAAAGATGGCGCTATAGTTTCGTAATTATATATATTTTTAAGTTTGTAAACTTCAATAATACATTGTTTAAAGATGTCTGCCTACATTTAAATATATATTTAATATTAGTTCAATAAAATGACTGTTGAAAATACGATTAAAATGGTTTTATTGAGTCTTATGTGGGTCTAGCAAATCGGCGACAAATTTACATGATTTCACGTTGCCAACCTGTCAAAACCATGCTCGCACGGGAGTTAGGCATGAGATAAAATACGTTTTATGGATGAAAGTTATTTTGTCGCTCAATTTTGTCTATGTTTGTTGCGGCAAATTTAAAGAATAAAATTTGTCGCCTTAATCATACTTGCCTCGCAGGGATGTAGTGTAACAGAAGCGTTACCGGCCTTTCAGGTAGAACCGGTAAAAATTCCAAGTGTCAAATATTACGGTCAAGAGAATAGAGACCTGTGACAGACGTAAGCTCTATATCGTTGACCGATCATGACACTTTATCCATTCCGTTTTGATAAACAGCCATTTGGTTTTATCTATATTAGAGTTCCCTCTTTTAGTACTAAAAACGATAGCTGGTTAGAATTATTTTTTTAAATTGTATTGCTATAATTATGTAGTACAATTGCTTTCTACTAACAAATTTTAGGAAAAATATTATAAAGGCGAAAGTTTGTGAGTCTGTATGTTTGTTTCTTCTACACGCACGAACGGCTAGACCAATTTTGATAAAATTCAGTATGCAAGAAACTAACAACCTGGAATAACACATAGGCTACTTTTTATATACATATACTGTGGGTAACACCGCGGGGCGCAGCTAGTCACACTAATAATATTATAAAGGCGAAAGTTTATGAGTGTGTGTGTGTGTGAGGGACCAATTTAGATAAAATTTGGTATGCAGGTACACACTGGATTAACACATAGGCTACTTTTTCTGCGGGTAACACAGCTAGTATTGAATAATCATGGGTAATATAGTAATAATCATGGTGGGTATGTATGTATTAAAAAAGGGAACAATATACAACGTTTCAAACTGTCGCCTTTTCTCCGGATTTCTAGATGTACAAAGAAGATAAAATAGTATTAGGTAGTTTTTGTAGATATCTTCATCTGACCGACTTTGTTTTAAGCAATTGGCACACTGCTCCGCATCCACAATACAAAAACGACGCGCGTAGATGCGGTGTCAGTGTGTTGTCCTATGCGCGTTTTTCTATATAAATTGAGATACTTACATACAGTCCGGCCCCGCGCTACGTAGCGGGGTGTGGAGCATTGCCGTAATCATTGCAAAACCTGCATGGCGCCATCTGTTCTAGGGTGTGGGAACTAACCTGCATACAACAAGGCGAACCTTCAAAGCAGCGCCATCTTTTAAGTGGTGTACACATCACAAAAATAAAAACACGTAGGGTAACCTGCGGTATTCAAAGTGGCACCAGAAAGTTTTTAGTTTTTCAAAATGTTATTAGATGGCGTAATTAGGAAATTGAAAATGTGGTTTCAGTAGGAATCTTGAAGGATTTTAGAATCTTGACACACTTCAAGTTTACATATTATTTCTAAAGAAAGCATACATTTACTGAATTTCAAAGATGGCGTCCTAAAGTAACAGAAGTGTCTTTTTATTCGCATGCCTACTTACATATGGTTTTTGTCTGGATTCTGGATAAACGATTGCACGACATGATACTCTGAAAAACATACATACCTGATGGTCCTAGTAAACAGAGAGCTGAATTTGCTAATTATTCAACAAAAAAAACATAAGTAATTACAATTTCTATCACGTCTTTTTCCCTCGTGGGGCAGACATCATTTTGGTTCTTTCAAAGATAAAGGTAGACAGAACCCAGGGCCCTAAGACATAAAGTCCGCTTTTATCGTAATGGCGGGCTAAAAATTTCTAGGTCTGTGGTTAAAAATTAATGTTTTGCAACATCACTTATTAAGGACTACGTAAATTTTCCAGGTTCTAGTGCTGCCCCCCTTTTAAAATAAATCATTAGAAAGGAAACGTTATATATCATTTAAAATTTGATTTTGACCAAGCCTTAGAAAACCCTTTGAACTATTATATAAACTAACGCCAAAAGTGGCCGTTTTTCGCAATTGTGCGTAGCAAAGCTCCACGTTCTCACTTTAACCCGTCAGCTTCCAGACGGTCGGATCCGACCGAGAGAACAATAGATAACAATGGGTTTGCAAAATTGCGGTCGTTGACGGGTTAAACTATAAACAGTAGTTCATAAAATAGTTTAAAGGGTTACCTAGGGTCTGATCAAGGCCAAATTTTAAATGATATCTCCGTTTCCTTTTAAATAATTTATTTCAAATGTGACCAGTACTGGACCCCGGAAAATTCAGGTAGCCCCTTAAAGTGTGAACGTGAAGCTTTTCTACTCACATAAGGTAAAAGTGGCTCGTTTTTCGCAAATGTGCGTAGAAAAGCTTTACATTCTCAATTGAAATTGTAAACAGTAGTTCAAATGTCAAACAGTCTCAATTGAATTGAATATTTGAATTGAAACAGAAAAAAAAATCTCAACAAACAAGTATTTTACTATCAAAACAAAAACTAAATCATTTCACTCCTATCGTTATACGAGTAAGTTATAGCCTAACTTTTACCGCAGTTTTCATTTCCAAGCCCATGCGACGCAAAAACACACTAAATTTTTTTATTCTAAAACTGTCGTGTTCAGTGTTGTATGCTTTCCGAATGGAATGTTTTTACAGAACTGCCCTTTATGCTCTCCAATGAGATGCACCGATGGACATCGACCACGCATGGATTGAAAACTACCTCCAGTGTAGCGGAAATGAGTGACTTTGGGTAGTTGTCTCTCTTTTTGACAATATATTAGACTCAGTTCTACTACGTTGAATGGACATTCAAGTAATAAATTGAACTACTGGCTATACTAGATCACAGAATAAGTACTAGTACTCACGTACAGAATTCTTACTTAGAAAATAAATTCAAAGAAATATCTACTTAATGTGGTTAGCGCTATGGTTTTATTTAGCTCGCGTGAGAAGTCCTCGCCTCTTCGTTTAGATACCTAGACATCCGATCCAAGCCAATTTCATTCTTATTACTCTGGACTAACGATTCATGTAACTGAATTTCCCCTTCGAAGTGGTCGCCGCGCGCATAGTAATAATGTAGGCATATTTTTAATACCTAAACGGAGAGTGACACAGGCCTGACTAGATCACTTTAGTATAATCAGGCCTGTGTCGCTCCCCGTTATAATTTACACGTAACATAAATTATACTTATTGACGTGTAAAAGTGCCTGTAAAGGTCTAATTACTGAATAAACATTTGAATCTTGAATTTGAATCATTGTAGATACTTTTAACCGATTCCAAAAAATGAGGAGGTTCTCAGTTTGCCAGAAAAGTTATTTTTTATATATTCCTAAAGACGCTTAGACTCGTTTGAAAAATAATATTTTTTTTTAAAGGCTTCTCAGGTAGTCTTGTAGAAATTTCATCATAATCGGTTGAGTTATTTGGTTTTTTAACCAAAATAACTATAAAAAGTACGCAGTACAAGTATACAATAGTTAAGTATTTAAAGCTTTTTTGTGTCTTTTGCTAGGAAACATTATGTTCTATTTATGTTAGGAATTATGTTTTTCAAGAGAAACGGAATGAAGTTTTTTAATGGCATTCAAGTATGGTCATACAAATAACCAAAATAATGGCCTCTGATGGCCATCATGCCAGGCTGTCACACTGGAGGTCCGGAGTTCGATCCCAGGTCAGGTCAAAACGAAAAACCTGCCAAGTGCAAGTCGAACTCGCGCACAAAGGGTTCCATACCATTATCTACAAAAATCACGTTTGTTGTATGGGAGCCGCTTTTGACACTGGAAGGAGCACACACCTTATAAATCAAACCACGAGCAGCAGCTATATATTTGCAGCAGGTTGGGGAAAAAGTCTTTTCGCATATAGTATGTATGAACTTGTAAGAAGATAATTCCAAATTCAAATTAGGAAAATGCGTGATTTTCATTTGTTTTTCTTACCGTCAAGATGAGTGAATCTAATGAAGAAATTAGATACATTTTAAAATTTTACTACCAAAAAGGTAAAAAGGCAACGCAAGCCGCGAATGAAATTTGCGATGTGAGAGTAGCACAAATTTGGTTTAAGCGTTTTCAATCCGGAAATTTTGATGTCAAAGACGCACGTCGCTCTGGTCGCCCTGTTACGGATAAAATGGATGTTATTTTTTAAAAAGTGGAGCAAGATCGGCATATCAGTAGTTACGACATAGCTGAAGAACTGGGTTTTGACGACAAAACAGTTTTGGCGCATTTGAAAAAAAATGGGTACAGAAAAGAGCTCGATATTTGGGTACCTCACGAGCTCTCTGAAAGAAACCTAATGAACCGTGTACTCATTTGTGATTCTTTATTACGACGTAATGAGACCGAACCATTTTTGAAGAAATTGATAACTGGTGATGTAAAGTGGATCACGTGCGAAAAAGGTCATGGTCAAAGGCCGGTCAGGCTTCACAGACTGTGGTGAAACCCGGGTTAACTCGCAACAAGGTGATGCTGTGTGTATGGTGGGATTGGAAGGGCATTTATTCATTATGAGCTGTTACCACCAGGCAGGACCATCGATTCAGAACTCTACTGCGAACAACCGATAAGATTAAAGCAAGAAGTTGAGAGAAAGCGGCCGGAATTAATCAACAGAAGGAGTGTTGTTTTTCATCATGATAACGCTAGACCTCACACATCTTTAACCCCTCAGCAAAAATTAAGAGAGTTTGGCTGGGAGGTGTTAATGCATCCGCCGTATAGTCCTGACCTGGCACCTTCAGATTTCCACCTGTTTCGGTCTCTTCAGAATTTTTTAGGCAGTGTCAGGTTAACATCACGAGAGGACTGCCAAAACTACTTGACGCAGTTTTTTGATCAGAAGCCCCAAAATTTCTATAGCAATGGGATCATGTCCCTACCTATAAGATGGCAAAAAGTTATCGAACAAAATGGTACCTACATACTTTAGTTAAATGTAAATAAACTATATTAAAAAATGTTTTGAATTTTCATATAAAATGCGAAAACACTTTTTCCCCAACCTTATTATACTACATCACTATTGTTTAATGAAAATAAAATAACAGTCAAAAAACAAAAAAAAATGGCATTTCCATACAAAAGTGACTAGCCGCCCAGGCAATTTGTGTGGGAATGTCGATTTTTTTATTTATTTCGAGTATTATTTTAATTTTGTTATACTAAAGTAATATAGTATAGCCCGTGATTCGATTTATTATAGGTATGTCCCTTCCAAGCGGTATACTTGCCTGGTCTAACCAAAGAAAAAAAATTTATTGTTATTAACATCTATTGCTTTTACAGTGTGTTTTAAACTAACATACATAAATATAAAACAATTTAAAATTTAAAAAGCTTATTCGATGTGGTCTACATTGGCTGCAATACAGTCCTTTAAACGTTGAGGCCAGTTATCAATAGAAGCACGCTCTCTTTCCATGGGAAAATTCTTCACTGCCATTCGTATGGATTGTTTTAGGGACTCCGAATTATCATGGTGTTTAGAGTAAGCCGTACTCTCTAAAACTGACCATAAATCATAATCCAGCGGATTAAGATCTAAGGGACTAGACTGCCAGTCATCAGCTCTGATGAAGTCGGAAACTTTCGAATCCAACCAAGACTGCGTGAACCGAGCTTTGTCTTGCTGGAAGGACTATTCTTGGTTATTGAACATAGTGTTGTTAAGGGGCTTAGCTACCTTCTCAAGAATGGTATCTTGATACACTTGTGCCGATGTTTTGATACCTTTTTCACAAAAGTATGGCTGACTTAGGTATATATATTTGTTATAAAATATAGCTTTATTGAGTTAGTATTATAACACAAGTCTCAAATAACTTTAGGGCTTCCTATATTTGTGTGATTTCTCTAAATATATTCATTTATTTATGATTATAATATTAGTAAAGACACAAATAACTGTATAAAATTTTAGCGCATAGAATGCCGCAATGGAAAACTGTATCAAAGGATGGCTTCCAAATATTTGAGTCCGATTTAGGCAGTTCGGACCAAGGAATGCTGTTTAGTTGTACAGCGTTTGCAAGCGGTTGGTCCAAATCAAAAGAAATCAAGGAGTTAACGAGATATTTTTTTTTAAATTATTTTACGGCTTTGGATACTAGTCCTTTAGAGCCTATCTACCCTAACCCTAACTATACAATCAAAGGTTGGTATAGGTCCTTTGATTGCTTCAAGGGAGTTCTGGCGACAAATCTATACAAGCCTACTGGTTTTTATAGCTGATTGAGTGGCGGACGGCGCCTAAAGACGCCCACCACAGTTCGCAAATAAATATTACTACAGCCGTACTATGCGTGTCCACTTTAAACATTTTACATATTCTTTATGAGCATGAGCATTTATAACACAAAACTACACCAATTTCATATTATAAAGTCCGCTAGAATCAATTTGCAAAACAATTTAAAGTAAACTTCAACTGAACCCGTTAAGAGTCCAATTACCCTGGACAGAAACAGATTTTCCCATACAAACATAGTCTACGTTTTATTTTGAAACGACATGTCGGAAATGGGAAAAATTATGTAATTTTAAAGAAATTGCAATTATTTAGGGTTATAATTGGTTCTCGACGATAAAAATATGAACTCTAGACAGAATATAGTGTATTATATCATATTTGACCATCAGTATGGAAAACTTCTACACCCTTATATTTTCTTCTCAATTCATAATGAAAACCAATTACAACCGTAGACAATTGCAATTTTTTTTAAATTACAAATTTTAACCGAAGTCTGACATATCGTTTCAAAATAAAACGTAGACTACGTTTGTATGGAAAAGTCTAGGGCAAGGAGATTCTTAAATTCCCGTCAAAACTCCATACATGGGTATCTATTGACTAGAGACTTGTGTTGCAAGCAATAGTATAAAATATCGAAAGCTAGTCTATCGATACTATCGTGGCCTTGAAAAACAGTAACAATATCAATAGGACTATCAATTGTATCTTTTTAATACAAAAAGTAGTTACAGTATTAATATATACTATCGATAGTATTAATAGTATCTAAATTCAATAGTATCGATACTATCGACAGTCTGTCTGTCCGTTCGTATGTCACAGCCACTTTTTTCCGAAGTGGTAAAATGTGTGCACCCCCCCTGTAACTTCTAAAATAAGAGAATAATAAAACTAAAAAAAATATATGATGTACATTACCATGCAAACTTCCACCGAAAGTTGGTTTGAAAGAGATCTAGTAAGTAGTTTTTTTTTAATACGTTTATTAAAACATCGATCAAAGTTACAACGAACTACAAGAACTTTTATATTATGTTACTTGCTGCTACGGAACCCTTCATAGGTGAGTCCGACTCGCACTTGGCCGCTTTTTGTTTTATTACGTTTATTCAACAGGCTTATCCATCTCCATGCTGGTCTGGGATAAAAAAAAAACTAAAAATCTCCTTCTTCGCAGATCGTAAGAGCGGAGCGGAGATTAAAATTTTGTTAAGAGGCGATGCGGCTAGCAACCCACCACTATTTTGATTCCTTTTTCCATCTTTACGCCTAACCATCATGCTATGCATGGCCTTTGGGTCCCTCGGCCCTGGGCGATGTCTACCTCGCCAGGGATGCAGGCGTGATAATCAGAGGTAGGAATTAGGTAGAGTTATTTATGTACTTACACTGATTTCATACAGCGAAAGAATAAAGTGGATATGCCTCAAATCCCGGGATAAATTTTAAAGAACAACAAATCTCGAGATTTCTTAAATTAAAAGTTATTAACTTCTACACAACTTAAACCACTGCATGCGCGACGTTGCCAATATGTTAAAACTAATAAAATACTAATGTTAATACTAATAAAAATTGTATGTTGTATCTTTTTTGTCTTATTTATCTCTGAGGTTTAATGATTATTTATTTATAATATTGTTGGCAACATGGGATTGTCCATTAAAAATCTCGGGAAGATCCATATTAATATCAACATTTCGATGCAAGTACGAGTACATAAATAACTTAACCTAATTCCGACCTCTGGTGATAATGTATCTATTTGTATGAACGCTTATAATTTGCACCGTACATAAACCACTCAAACTTTGTTGTGGAATGCTATGCAGTGGCTTAATGGTTTTACGCATATAATTTAGTTTCTGTTTGATATGTTGTTGTTACGAGTTGTAAAATAATAATCAAAACATTTTAATTATTCTGCAAAGTTACTTATTAACTATGTAACCACAGTTTCCGAGCAGTTTAGCTGTGCTCTAAAGTCTTTAAATTGGTATAACGTTTTATTTATCACATGCTTGAATTAAAAAAATCTTAGAACAACACAATAGTGAAAACCGCCGTTTCTGAGATAAGCGCGTATAAAAGCACAGACAAAATTCTATATCTGTTGTTTTGGGTCGTATTGTCTAAATTGCCAAAAATAAAGGCTCCTGATAATTATACCATATAATGAATATTTTTTCTCATACTTTTCCCCTGCAAAGACAGCTATCAGTTTGTGAAAATCAACGAAATTTTAATTATGTTTCCATCACCTCTCGCTCGTGTTCCCATTACCTATTTTTAAAGTAAACCACCAGTTCTAACGTTCGTTGTACTGAACCGTGAATAAGTAACGTAAGAAAACATCGGCATTCGTCGAAAAGGAATTGTTTTGAGTCGATCGCGTGATCACTTAAGTGGGTTCTAATTCAGCTGACCACTTAGGCTGCGGTTTTGCAGCAAGCGGGACGTCCAAAAACATTTAAAAATTTATTCGTCTACAAAATGTTATTCTGATTGTAACTTGTTTCTTGTAATTTTTTTTCGTTCTAAACCTGGCCTGTGTCACTCCCCGTTTAGGTATTGAAAATATACCTTCTTATTACCATGCGTGCGGCGACCTCTTCCATGGAGGAAATTCAGTTACATGAATCGTTTATCCAGAGTAATAAGAATGAAATTGGCTTGCAGTGGATGTCTAGGTATCTAAACGAAGAGGTAAGGACTTCTGACGCGAGATAAATTAAACCATAGCGCTAACCACATTTAGTAGATATTTCTTTGAATTTATTTTTTGAGTAAGACTTCTGTACGTGAGTACTAGTACTTATCCTGTGCCTAAACTAAAGTGGGATTGGGCAGGTTGCGTTTGCCGAATGCATTCTGATAAGTGCGGCTACCTTTTAACTGTCGAAGGAAGAGAAATAGGCTCCGGAAGCGTTGTGTGACGACTTACAACTCGGAGTAGCAAACAATCGAGATGTTTCGAAGGAGATTGGGAAGGCCTTTACCAAGTAGTGGGACGGTAAAGGTAAATTAAAAAATGGCCGATGGAAAGAAAAATGTTCTACACCAATGTAACCATGTTTACAGGGAAACGCTAAAAGCATTCCGCTACTAAACAGTTATTTTGGAAATAAATTTCTATTCATCCCGAAGTTTGATTGGTAGAGAATGCTATTAGGATTAAGTCCGCCTTTTGTGCCATTAATTATTGGTAAATGAAGTCTTAAATAAATAAATAAAAATAACAGATGCACATATCTTTACCCCTGATCTGAGGTAAAAATAAACATAGCGTGTTCTTTTTTATTTCCATGCCGCTTGCTTCCAAACCCTAGCCTTACACTATCCTCAGAATGACTTTTGACCCTTTCTAGATGGGTTAATTTAACACTTCAGTAGTAGACATGCAAGAATACTATGCTACTTTTTTCTAGTTTTCACACTCGTCTGGATGAAAGCTGGCTAATCTACGTTGTAACTACGGAAGTATAACCCTTAATTATAAGTATTTACTAGACATTGAAAAATATAATTATGACTTAACAATAAAATTATAACAAAAAAAAATGTTCCTACTCCAAATTAGATAAAAATAACAAATAAATATATACGGACAAATCACACAGATTGAGCTAACCTTAAAGTAATATTTAAAAACTGAACAAATATTTAAAAATAAATACTAAACAAAATGGATAACATAAGATCCAGATCCTGCCTTCAATTACTACTTAGACATAAACCAAAAGACATTGAAAAATAAAGTGAATTTCAGGAAATGTATGTGTACTTACTATTCAAAGCGGTTAAGAAAGTACTAACGCATATAGATGTAAAACTAATTTGATTTTGTCCCGCAAAGTGTTAAGAAATATTTTCTCCATTCTAGCACTTTTTGTGAAGGAAAAACATGTCGTAATCGCATGACTTTTGCTGTGACATGTGTTCCTTTAAGCCGTCAGTTTTATTCAACACATTTCTCAAAGATGTTGTATGTATGTTTGTTCCGCTTATACGCCAAAACAGCTAAACGAATTGGAATTAAATTTGGCACGTAAATAGTTTTTTACCAAAATTATATACACATAAAATAATTTTACCCCGTAAAAATGTTAGGTTCCTGTCAGAGGGGTTAATGTTAGTACAACAAAGTAGGAAATTATGATGTATAATGATATCGATTCAAAATGTATTCTATCTTTGTATGATCCTTATATAAACCAAGATCATTTTATTTGGTCATATAATATAAGTTCGTACTAGAAATAACAGATGGCATAACTAGTAAAAGTAACTAAATAGTTCAACAGAATTTGAAAAGATGTCTCTAGTTACTTACTAATTTTTTAACGATAGTAGATTTTAATAATAAAAAAAATATAATAGATATAAATGAGGGTGAAAATAAAACCAATAAATATGATTTTAACTAAAAAAACATTTAACAAACCATAAAATGACAAATGTCCGTAAAATTACATCAACGTCAATTTTGTCTTGGTACAATTTCTATATCTGTAAATGGCAACACCGATAAAGTTTTAAACTTGTAGGTACTAGTTTGTAATGTTGTGATGTGAACTTTGGTGTGAAACAAAAATCAAGAAAACTTACTAAATATATAAAGTATGTGCTGAGACAAATAGAACTGTGTTATATTTTTGATATGTTTTGTCATTTCAACCATGTATATTCTGCGATGATCGTGTGATTTGATAATATAATTGATTTTCATTACATTTTAAATAAGGCTTTCATTTTAAGCCTATTTCGCATTGTTTATGTACTTAATTATTTATAATCCGAAATATTGTGTGACTGCCATCTCCATTAATTGTCTCTTTGGCGTAATTACATAAACATTGTGAAGTATGGCAGGTTTATCTCCCAAAACAAAAACATCATACGTAGGTAAACTATAAAGTAGGTATACCATAGACGGCTTCGTGGTATAGATATATATATATCTAATCCTTACTAAAAATAACAGATGGCGTTAGTTATGCATTGCAAAATTTATTTCCACTTCACACCGCGAAGATAGGTCTCTATTTCAGTATATACAAAAGTACTCTGTGGTTCCTGTGAAAGGGTCCTTGGGCGTTTCGCACCGCGAGCAGTTCCGACCGCGGTGCGAATGGCCCAAGGTATCTTTTGGAATAGGTCGATTTGGACCAAGGGGCTAAACTACCCAATGCCCTTTTCGTTAGTCCGATTTGGATCAATAATTTATTTGTACAGATGAGTAGAAAAGTGGTTCATGAAAAAATAAAAGATGTTCCTAAAATGACACACAATTATCATATTTATATTATCATATATATTTTTTAAAGATGTGTAATAAACAACATAATGTTCTCTGTTCTAATTCAATTCACAAGAGAACTGTTTTGTTTCCCATCGTGGTTCGAATCGACTCATTACAAAATAGCATCCTCCTATTTTGTAATGGGTCCTAACCACTCGCAGTCCGAAACGCCCAACAACCCCCGTGAAATTGCCAAATATTCCTTAACAACGCACGCGTGTTAAAAAAATATTTTAATACCTATTTTCAGTATTTTATATTTGATAATATATTTTTAATTTTAATATATTTGCTCGCAACGTTGCCAGCTACAGCTAGTATTATTTATTTTTTTTATTTTTGGAAATCCAAGATTGCCGCCGAAAGTCAACTGCTTCCGATTTGGCTGAAAATCGACATCTTTATGTATTTTGAGCCGAAAAATCCAAATTTTATATTATTTTTTACAATCTAAGATGGCGTCTGGATTTTAGAAAATTAAAATTATTTCGTTCTTAACGTCTCAATGGGACTTCGTAGGGATCTGATTATTTTTTATGCCGAGGTAAAGCACGCCGCGGAACTCGAAACTGCAATCAGTTTTAGATCCGAGATGGTCGCCCACACATTTTTCATGCTTCTTCAACTGAATACAGCTTTTACCAATTTTCTGAACTGGACATGTTATTAAGTCTACCTAAACAGCTGCACGAAAAACCGCGGGCTGCTTGCAGCCCGCGCAGCACCCGGAACCTAGTATTATGTATAAACGAGAAAAATAGTCTGGACAAATCAAAATTTATTGTTTTGCGTCGTTTTGTTGAAAAAGCGTGACATTACAGAACCTAAAGCGTGTTTGACTTAAAAGTGCCTTATCATTTTATTACTTACTGGCTTATACCCGTAGCACTGCCAGCGTGATAATATTTTTAACACATTTTCTCATGATAAAAACAAACTTACGGGAACCTCACATTTTTCCATGATAAAAAGTAACTTATGAGTTAATCTAAAAAAATGAACTATCTAATCATGCCAATTTTTATTCCAGTTCGTTCATTTTTTGATGTGTAAATTAACCTACAAATCCACAAATCCATACAAACTGTCGCATCTCCTATAATATTAATAGGATTTCAACTAAAGCATGAACAAGTTGTGTTAAATACTGTACTTAATAATAGTACCTAGTAAATATAAAAATAAAACAGTACATTTATACATTGTATCGAACAACTATTTTAGTAGTACGTTACGTACGTTAGCCATAAAACCCAAACATTTAATCTCAAATCAGAGAAGTATTTATACAAAATGTTGACTCTGACCCAGAGCTTACCATTGCATGATAAAATACAATTTAGAATTAGATCAAGGCTTTTAAATTTGATTTCCTTTGCTTGCGTTTCAGGAAATAAAGATTATACAATTATTTTGTATTTTACGACGGGCATTGTGACCATTTGTGGTTTAAAAAAATACTACGTAATAAAAGTGAATTAATAATAAAAATATATTAAAATACAGGATAATACAAATCAAATCGAATACCTAATGTTATTAGGTATTTCTAAACACGTCCTTTAACCTCACAGGTTAGGCAGAACCTACAAACAGATAGTAAGCAATTAACGTTATGAGTAAGTAAAATAAATAATTATAATATAAAACAAGCCTTTATCTAAAACAATGACCTTTAAAGTTTGAAGTGCTTCTCAAGATAAATCAAACGAGCTCATACTCGATAGGGTTTGCCTCGTTTCATTACAGCGTTCCTATGGCTATCTTCCAGCTCTTTATTCTTCTCATTGAATTGTCACATTATATATAGAACATGGAAGGGACATACCCGTAATAAATCGAACCACGGGCTATAACTAGATCACTGTAGTATAATGAACTTAAACGAACAAAAAGCAAAAAAAAATTGGCATTTCCCTACACAAGTGTGCAGCCGCTCGGGCAATTTGTTTAGAAAGGCTGAACTTTTTTTTTTGCTTTTTGACTATTATTTTAATTTTATTATACTAAAGTGATCTACTACAGCCCGTGGTTTGATTTATTACAGGTATGTTCCTTATACGTTGTAGATAATTTCAGTTCAATCGGAAATCGGGAAGAAGGTCATATAAACTTGCAAGATTCGATTACATACAGACAGACCGACAGACAACGGGATAGGTGAAACTAAATAAAAGTTTGTAAAATAAAGTATATAATTTTAGTAAAAAATAGTATACACAATTTTTCAAAATTAATAACTTACGATATATGTAACTACCGGACAAGTATGCTATTTCAATCAAAAAAATAATTTTCCGAATCGGTCCAGGCGTCTTTGAATAAATCGGTAAACTAACATAAAAAAATCGTGACGAATTGATAATCTTCTCCATTTTGGAAGTCGGTTAAAATAGTATTTATTTCATGATATTCAGCTGTTTTCGCTCCTTCCCTTGGTCAGTTTTTGCAGTCTGACTAGGGATAAAAGTAGCTAGTAAATAGCATTTTTTCCAGCATGGAAGATAAATAAAACCTATAAAATGTTATAAATGTTGTTTAATATCGTTCAGACTGTTTTATTTACACGCGTTATCAGATCTACCAAATCCAATTCTCTTATCGCCACTAGAACTAAACCAGTAAAAATTCCCGCCAATTATTTCCCAGTCACTCAGAGAACGTCCATTTACCACAGCTGCCTAAATCGACTTACCTTTTTCACTTTCCTAATCAAGATAATCTCTTTAAGGAACGAGCCGACCACACGATTAATAATTGGGCAGCGAGAGGTGAAAAAACTTGACATTGTTAACTTACTGGTATTATGCTCGCTAATATGTAGATAATTTTTTTTACTGTGTATGTTTCTACTGTTTGTTACCCAAACACATAAGAAAGGTTGAACACATGAATTTAAATTTGGCATATAATCAGCTTTTCACCTTTTGTTATTTCGCCATTGGGGTCCTATATTCAGTTGTTCCCAATCTTTCACCTCTACGTATATTCCAGTACCAAGATACCTGACCAGGCCCTCTACTTATAACTTGAATTTTCTCCTAAACTAAAAATGATATTAACATGAAAATGTATATTTAGACATATTTTAATTAAGTCTTTCTGAATTTAAATTTTCATGTAAATATTATTATTAGTTTACGAGAAAATTGAAGAAATAAGTAGAAGGTATCTTGGTACTTGACTGTACTTACGTCTGAATCATTCAATTCTTTATCAAAAGTTTTTGTTATTTGAGTCCATACTTTGAGCTTCATACGTCAAACGTAACCTGCCCAGTCCCACTTTAATAGAGCATTTTTAGATACAAAATACATTTTTAAGCTGGTAAAACGTAAGATTCCCTAGTGCTTGAGGAAATGCCTCGTATAACTGAACCTATTTCTGAATACTGGACTTAATATTATAAATGCGTAAGTGAGTTTGTATATTTGTTTGTTACCTCTTCACCCTTCAAACTTGGTATGGATAATAATGGATGTAGTTTGATACCTAGGAAAGGACATAGGAAAGGTTTTATCCCGAAATTCTCATGGGAAGTCGAGCCCGCGGGCACACATAGTAGTAAAATAAATGTGAAATGTTTGTTATTTTACTAAACCACGCAAAATGGCTAAACTGAATAAAACTAAATTAACATAATAATTATAATTGTGTTGTAATTTTATTGATTTTTGTTTTTGCCCTGCAAAATTGTTTCTGTTTTTCTTTATTGTTGACTCTTTTAGCGTTAAGTCCAATTTTAAACAAATGTTTATTGTGGATCAATAAAGTTTTAATAAATAAATAAACATGTAGTTAACCTATTTCCTATATAAATAAACATGATATTTTGTGTTCTATAAAAACGTGAGGTTCTAATTTGTCACCTAACAAACTACCCCTCCACACGCGGGAAACGCCACGGTAACAAGTAAGTATGATTTGGATGAATATCTGAAAAGAGACTTTTTCAATTACAAAAGCTACTCTCAACTTAAATTACTTTGTGATTGTATTTTTAATTGCCTTTCAATTATTGCTACTTTCATCGAATACGAATTCATTTGTGTTTTTAAATATTTTTTGTAATTTTATAATAATATTATCTAAAGTTATATCGATGTTCTCTCAAGGGTTACGATTCTAAAGTTAAACTGGCGAAACACCTGGCTCAACGGAACGATGGAAGGACGTCACTGAGTGATATGTCAGAAATGGGAAACGTAGTATAGGATGTCCAGAGGCTAAGTGGGGTTTTTATTTATTTAACTTCATACATAAATACAATTGTACGCGGACTTAATGCCTATAAGGCATTATCTACCAGTCAACCAATTGGGTGGTGTGGAGAATGTCAGGGGTAGTGCAATACTTGAAATAGGTATGTGGGTTGATGATATCAGGCAAGTTGGTGGCAAAAAATGGATTGCGATGGCCATAACACAGAATAAGTACTAGTACTCACGTATAGAAGTCTTACATGGAAAATAAATTCAAAGAAATACCTACTCAATGTGGTTAGCGCTATGGTTTACTTTAGCTCGCGTCAGAAGTCCTCGTCTCTTCGTTTAGATACCTAGACATCGGTTGCAAGCCAATTTCATTCTTATTACTCTGGACAAACGATTCATGTAACTGAATTTCCCCTTCGAAGTGGTCGCCGCGGGCAAAGTAATAATGTAGGTATATTTAAAATACCTAAATGGGGAGTGACAGAGGCCTGGCCATAGTTCGTTTAGGAGGTTTAGGTAAGTTCGTTAAATTATAAATTATGGACAGTTATACAATGTCCTTTTTAATTAAGTACAAATATTTTAAGGGGTTATTCAGTCCATCATTTTGAACAACTTTGCCCAATAAATGTATATCGAAATACGAAAAAAAATATTTAGGTTCTCATACAAATCGAAGTAGTCACGTGATATCGTTACTATGAAAATTGCAAAAAAAATTTTCGTATTTCGATATATATTTATTGGGAAAAGTTGTTCAAAATGATGGACTGAATCACCTCTTAAAATATTTGTACTTAATTAAAAAGGACATTGTATTTCATGTAATTAAAGTAGTTACCTAATTTTATCATAAAAAAACCCTTTAACCCTACAAAGCTACAAGCTATAAACTATGACGAATGCCCATCATAAATTACTTACCACTTAATTACAAACGAAGTGAGAAGGCAACGAAATACAATTTATTTACTGTTCAACGGCGGCCGATCCACAATATGTAAATTATTGTGGCATGAATATAATTTATTATTATATAATCGTTGAGCCTAAAAAGGGGGTGGTTGCGTGTTGCTGCTTTTGATACGGTGAGGTCACATTGGTAAAGAAGAGCGGCTTAAAAATTCCTTGCAAACTATCCTGACTTTAAAAACTAAATTTAAAAAGACAAATCACACAGATTGAGCTTGATTTATATTATAAGATACTCAATAATACCACATTTTATAGTGATTACATAATATTATAGAAACCCTAGATCCTAGGCATATTGAAATAACCAGCCAAGTGAGAGTTGGACTCGCGCAAGAAGGGTTCCGTGATATTATCTATAAAAAATACATCTGTGAAAATGTTAACGGTCCTAGATACCACGGTTCATGAAATACAGCCTGGTGTCAAACAGACAAACAGACAGACGAAGTGCGGAGTCTTAGTAATAGAGTCCCGTTTTTACCCTTCGGGTACGAAACCCTAAAAAGAAGTAGTAAATGTAATTCCTTTACGACCATATCTTAATAACCCCTTTTTTTCGAGGTAAAAAGTCCCTTCAGATACCTTACTCGTCACGGGAAACCGGTGTTATGTGGTGTTACCACAAAAAAAACGCGGTATCACCTCTCAGCCACAATGGGCCGGGGCCGTGTGCTATTTTCGCTACACAGCCCCGGCGCGGCGACCGCTATGGCGGTCCCAGCCCTCTCTGGGGTCCTTCTCATTAAGAGAGAGCATCAAATCAAGCATATGAGGGGGCCTTTCGGCCCTCACCCGATAAGGACAGGCGCGCTGACACGACACGCGCTTTCCACTCCGGAGGGCTGTCTGTCGGATGATGGAATCCCGATTCCTCCGTCCAATCAGCCCTCAAGATTTGGGGCCTGCAAAAGCAGGCCCTGCCCGAGGTCTGCCTGACGGCAACCGGGGCCCACCAAGCCGGCCGTATAGGATAGGATAGGGAGAGCGGCAACGTAACACTAACAGTCCTCTTCCCCCGCGACCCCTACCACGGCTGTGATAAAAGGGAGTTCACCCACTTCCTTTACAGCCAGGGCATTCCCATCTGGAATGGCCTCCACGCGGCCCGGGGAGACCGAGATCTCGATCCGGGCAATGGGTTCCTCTTGGTTTCCCTGCGGGTGAGGCGAATCGCAGGTATTGAGCCCCCCCAACGCTACAAGATGGAAACCCGGCCGGTGGGGATTTTATCAACCCTTAGGCCAATTTCATTCATGTTGTAAATTAAAAATGATCTCATTTGTTAACCAAATTTCATGAACTTCTGATCAAAGATTATAAAGTTATAAATTCCATCATGTACAGTTCGTTCGTTCAAATAGTATGCAGACTGTTGGTACCTAAGCTAAAAAGCCGGCAACGGCTCCATCAAAGATGAGGCTTTTGTGGCGTGCCGTATTTTTCTGGTTGCATCATAAGCACTTAAGCACCCGAGGTCTGCTACATAATCAAGGAGATTTGACGAGGTTACTGGTTTTTATACAAAGAGACTGCCGTCTGACATTCGCAACCTAAAGGGTAGACCAGAACCAATCCTTGGATACGTGCCTTCCGAAACACGAATCAATCCTGCAATATCCTAACCAGACAGCAAACAACTTTTCACATACAAAGTATTCTTCTCAGTGGGATCCGAACACATGAACTCTGGTCGAACGCCTTGACCACTGGACTACGGAGGCAGTCAGACGTGTACATAAGAGTATTTTCATGTTAAACAGCCCGCTCGATTCGCTTAGGTACCTAAAAAAAAAAAAAACTACGTCGACTCTATGGTCTCTCCCGGAGCTCAAGAGCCACTCCCGCCCACTTCCTCGGCCGCTCGTGACTTGCGCCTCTAAACATAGTCTCAAATGATCGATAAGCTAAACTGTAATTAACAGGTAATACCAGACCATTTTTAGTACTATGGGTTTGGAAGACTTCTTTCTATATTCAGGGAGAAAATCTAACATGTACAAAAGCTGGCTCTCTTCCTGTGAAGGTCGTAAAAGTCAATAAAAATCATGTCAGTAGGTAAGCAACGTTACTAAAAGCCTGTCACTAGTTTTAACCCCCAACAAAAAGAGGTGTCTGTGTGTATGTCTGTGGCATCGTAGCTCTCGAACGGATGGACGGATTTCAAAACTTTTTTTTTTTACGTAAAAGCAAGTTCTCTTGCAGTGGTTCTTAGCTATGTTTGGTGTAAATCAGTTTAGCCGATTAAAATTTATTGAGGATTAACGCTTGAAAGTCGGGCCTTTTAATTTATCTACTAAATAATAGATGGCGCTAAAAATAATCCTACTAAACATTAGTCGTGTTTTTAAAGTGAGCAAAAACTTTTTCATTATTAATATATTTTATACCGGAAATTTGTTGAGTATCATGGATATAACAGTGTACTATTAAAATAATTTCTATGCTGGTGTGGGAAAAAAGAAAAAAAGTACCAATTTTTTCTCTTTCCGTGCATATCGTAGACGCTGATTTAGGGAATGGGTGAAAGCGCGACTCATGTTGTGGCGACCTCTACGGCCACTACAAGGAACTACAATCAAGAGACAAGCGACAATATAGGTCACAAGAAGCATATGAGATGGCGCCAGCAGTATCCTTCATCTCGATCTCAGAGTTCGCCCCATTCCCTGCATATATTACGTTGGGGAAAAAGTCTTTTCGCATATAGTATGTATGAACTTGTAATAAAACCACTTTGGCTATACTATTTATTGTACCCGGCTGGTTTTGGTATCATTTGAAAGTTTAAATTTTTAAAAAGATAATACCAAATTCAAATTAGGAAAATGCGTGATTTTCATTTGTTTTTCTTACCGTCAAGATGAGTGAATCTAATGAAGAAATTAGATACATTTTAAAATTTTACTAGAAAAAAGGTAAAAATGCAAAGCAAGCCGCGAAAAAAATTTGCGATGTTTATGGACCTAGTGAAGTGTCTGTGAGAGTAGCACGGATTTGGTTTAAGCGTTTTCAATCCGGAAATTTTTATGTCAAAGATGCACGTCGCTCTGGTCTCCCTGTTACGGATAAAATGGATGCTATTTTTGAAAAAGTGGAGCAAGATCGGCATATTAGTAGTAACGACGTAGCTGAAGAACTGGGAATAGACCACAAAACAGTTTTAGCGCATTTGAAAAAAAATGGGTACACAAAAAAAGCTCGATATTTGGGTACCTCACGAACTCTTTGAAAGGTTTGGTCTCTTCAGAATTCTTTAGGCAGTGTCAGGTTAACATCACGAGAGGACTGCCAAAACTACTTGACGCAGTTTTTTGATCCGAAGCCCCAAAATTTCTATAGCAATGGGATCATGTCCCTACCTATAAGATGGCAAAAAGTTATCGAACAAAATGGTACCTACATACTTTAGTTAAATGTAAATAAACTATATTAAAAAATGTTTTGAATTTTCATATAAAATGCGAACACTTTTTCCATAATATACTCGTACAACTTCCGACGATACACCATCGGAGCCGCGGTTTCCCAGGCGCAACAACATGCCTGGCGGGAAGATCTTCCCATTGTGGCAGTCGAGCATATCACCTCGTTCTCGCTACATGTTAACAGGCGATGAGGTTAGCAACCTATATTTTGATTTCTTTTCCACCTTCTCCCCCACTATTACGCTAAAAGTGGCTTTGAGTCTTACGGCTCTGGGTTCTAGTTGCGCCGCACACACACACACACTCACACACACACACACACGCAGACATACACACACACACAAACAAACTTAATCACTCACAAACTTTCGCCTTTGTAATATTAGTGTGATAACCACGTGTATTGGCGCACCGCGCATTTAAATGTCCACTTACTATTTACAGCCAAAATCTAGCAGTATGAATAGATTGTGCACACCCACATATTTAAAATACGACAATTTCCGCTGGTTATTTAAATACATTCACAATAATAAATTTTGTATAAACACGCTTAAGGACATATATATTATTAATCACACTAAGTCAATAAAAATAAACGAATTATAAGCCGGATATTTATCCTTTAAAGAACCTTGACCGAGCGAGCGAAGCGTCTCATTTTCTATTGGCCGAAAATTCTTTTCTCGCCTACAAGTCGCATCGTAACTGATTCTCATTAAATTTCTTAGCAAGTTTGGTAATTATGTATAATTTTTATTAAAAAGCCAGTTTTTCAAAATTTTCGAAAATTGCGGTTATGGGGTTCAGAGCTCAAAAAATCTTATATCCCAGCTATTTAAAAATAAATTCAAAAACGTCATTAGACTTTTTTGTTATTCTTATTAAGACGCAACTTTTTTCTTTGAACAACTTTTTATATACGATAAACTTTTTTATATACGATAAAATTTTGTATTAGTGCATGCAGTAGGACGACGAAAATATAAATCTATGACAAGTACGAAAATAGTGATTATTAATTGTGACGTCGGCGATACAGAGAAAAAAAAAGATACAAACATACCATGTGCAGTATCAGATGAAAGGGCTTTCTGAGTAGATTACACAGTAATAAACTTCCCTCCCATATTGGTCAAACCCACGGACTATATTAAGTACAAACGTTAAATAAATAGTTGTAAGAGCTCGCGAGGTCTACTGTTATCACAGAACCACTAGTTATGTAGGTATTTAATTCGTTTCCTAGTTAAATAGTTGTACTAGCACAAATTCTCACCCATCGCTACTGGTATATATATATATTAAAATCTATCTTCTATCTAAATATATATAACTCAAAGGTGACTGACTGACTGACATAGTGATCTATCAACGCACAGCCCAAACCACTGGACGGATCGGGCTGAAATTTGGCATGCAGGTAGATGTTATGACGTAGGCATCCGCTAAGAAAGAATTTTGATCAATTCTACCCCCAAGGGGATAAAATAGGGGATGAAAGTTTGTATGAAACCGAACGGTCTGAGACTTTGCATGCATAAAGCTACTATAACGTAGGCATCCCCTAAGAAAGGATTTTGATAAATTACACCCCCACGCGAGCGAAGCCGCGGGCAAAAGCTAATGGAATATATTTTGTTAGACGTTATGTACAGTCAGGCTTTAAAAATGGAGTGATAATTTCGTATACTTGTTGTATGAGAATTTATGACTCCATTTTTGAAGCGCACCATACAAAGTATATTGTACAACCTACTTTCTCAACGTTATTGATATAACCAGGCTTCAGGTAAAAGCCTTAATCTAATCTCAGTTATGAGCTAAGTGCTATAAATTAAAATTAACAAGCTGCCCGCCCTAGGAGTGCCCGCTTTAAATGGTTAACTTTATTTGACCATTAAAGTTATGGATCGTTAAAACGGAAGTTAAATAATGGCTATTTATTTACAAGTTACTTCTAGTTTAATTACTTTTTTACTTGACTACGTCATAGAAAGAGAGGGTAATGGTTTTATCAATCTATGTACAGCTATGACATTAAATTACTGTTTGAATAGTATGAATGTGTGACTCGGAGAACTTTTCTATGACTCTGAGAATGAATGACTGCTATGAATAGAATGAATGAATGAATTTCTGTCTTCTTGTTTTTCTGTTTCATGTATGTCCTTTTGTTTATGGTGCAATAAATAGTATTTGTACCTTACTATGGGTCTTATAAGAAGGCACAAGGTCGCTCAACGGGCTATGGAGAGGACTATGCTCGGTGTTTCTCTACGCGATCGAATCAGAAATGAGGAGATTCGTAGGAGAACGAAGGTCACTGACATAGCCAAGCGGATTAGCTAGCATTGAAGTGGCAGTGGGCGGGGTACATAGCGCGAAGAACCGATGGCCGATGGGGCAGAAAGGTTCTCGAATGACAGCCACGTACCAGCAAGTGCAGCGTAGGACCACCTGCTAGATGGTCGGATGACATGAGCAAGGTTGCAGGGAGGCGCTGGATGCAGGCTGCTTCCGATCGGTCATTTTGGAAATCTTTGGGGGAGGCATAGGCCTCCCCCAAAGAGGAAACTCAGGAATTCCACTGCTGGACATAGGTCCAGCAGTGGAAATCCTGTGGCTGATATGATGATGATGATGAAAGAGTATTTGTATCGAATAGTATTGTAATGTATTGTATTCAATTTTCAGAAAACATCTCTTACTTCAATTACTTGTTCACAGAGACTCGTTAATGATTACTATGATGTTGATATTGTTAATCGATATCTTGACGACTCAGTTGTTTTTAATGACGTATGTTTTACCAGATTTTTAGGGTTCCGTAACCAAGTGGTAAAAATCGGAACCCTTATGGATACTATTGAAACTTGGTAAATAGATGTGTTCTGTGAATTGCATTAAGATTTACTCCCAAAAATAGAAAAAAAAAAAACAATAAATTTTGGGCTTTCCCCATACTTAGAACTGAAACCAATTTTTTTTTCATCGATTGCTAGACCGCCACCCAGAGGTCCCGGGTTCGATCCCTGGTCAGGCCAAATTGGAAAATGGCCTTTTTCAAATTGTCCAGGGTCTTGGATGTTTATCTATTTATGTATTTGTTATAAAATATAGTATCGTTGAGCTAGTATCCCATACCACAAGTCTCGAACTTACTTTGGGGCTAGCTCAATTAGTGTTATTTGTCCATATATATATATACCCCAAACGTATGGGTTTGATATATATATATATATATATATATATATATATATATATATATATATATATGTATATATATATATATATATATATATATCAAACCCATACGTTTGGGGTATCTATGGATAGGTCTTTGAAAATGATATTGAGATTTCTAATATATTTTTTTCTTAACTGAATAATTTGCGCGAGAGACACTTCCAAAGTGGTAAAATATGTGCCCACCCCCCCCCCCCCTGTACTTCTGGGATAAGAGAATGATAAAACTAAAAAAAAAATATGATGTACATTTCTATGCAAACTTTCACCGAAAATTGGTTTGAACGAGATCTAGTAAGCAGTTTTTTTTATATGTTCGTTTATTAAAACATCAATCAAAGTTACAACGAACTACAAGAACTTTTATATTATGTTACTTGCTGCTACGGAACCCTTCATGGGCGAGTCCGACTAGCACTTGGCCGCTTATTATAAGTTGGCTTAGCTATGATTCCTATTCAATTCATTCAATCACAGCTAGTATAGATTTTCAAGCTAAAAACCGTTTTTGACACCAAACTAGGTACACAAACGATTTTTAGTGGGACCAGCTGACAGGTATGCCCTTTCAAACAAGACACAAAGGTCCATATTGGTCCAGGCGGCTTTGAGTAATCAGGGAACATACATTAAAAACATATTTTTACTTTGAATAAATAACCCCTACTTTTATGAAGTCGGTTAAAAAGGGTAGGTTTTAATCAAACTAGTACACACTTTTTTATCATACTTGGTCAGCTTATGATCGTATCAATTCTTACATTTAATGTGTGTTACTAAAATTTAAAAAAAACTATGCTGCACAAAACGAAAAAAGTGAAAATGATTAATGATGAAAAAAATGAAAAATGAGAACGTGAAGCTTTACTACGTACAGTCACAAGCCGTTTTTCGCTAATGTGCGTAGAAAAGCTTCATATTCTCACTTTAAACTGTAAATAGTAGTTCATGAAATTGTTTTAAGGGTTATCTAGGGTCTGATAAAGACAAAATTTTTAATGATATCTCCGTTTCCTTTCAAGTGATTTATTTCAAATGGGGGCAGCACTGAATCCCGAAAAATGCAGGTAGCCCCTTAAATTACTGTTTCTTATGATTTACACCACATCGAAACATACGGGGCTTGTAGATTCCCGTAACACTAGTTCGTGCTAGGTTTGATCGATTTGTTTATTTCCACATTGCTTGCAGCTTTCAACTCGAAAACGGTATTGCATTTTTTTTTTATTTAATTCAATTCGTAACAGTCTTCGTTTATTTTGATCTTAATTCGACTGAGTTGATTATAAAACTACTATTTTATGTTTCAATAAAATGAGTATACAATGTGAAACGGAAAGGGGGTATCAACCCGAAAGGGAGTAAACATACTAATCAATGTGAACCACTTTTACTATGGGACCATCCCTTAAAATCGTAAATAAAAAAAAGCTGCTCCATATATTTTTGCACGGTAAGTATTTAATTTTATATGGGAGTGAAGATTTTTTTTATTACACTGATTGAGCTAGCCTCAAAGTAAGTTCGAGACTTGTGTTATGGGATACTAACTTAGCGATACTATATTTCATAACAAATACAGTTATGCATAAATACCCAAGACCCAGGACAATTTGAAAAAGGCCATTTTCCAACTTGCCCTGACCGGGGATCTATTCTTAGATACTGAAACTATTCTAAGGGTAAATTCATTTCATGATAATGAAAAACTTTTCCCTATTAAAGTATATCGAAATATGAAAAATAGTTTTTCGCCTTCCATACAAGGTCCAATCAGCTGAATCTGATCCGAGTTTGTATGGAAAGTCAAAAATTATTTTTTATAATTCGATATATGTTTCCCGGGAAAAGTTGTTCGGGAGATGGCGTGCTAACTTGGGATCGTATATGGGCAAATAATAAATTAAATCTTTATCGTGTAAAATAAGTTATATAAGTATAATTTAGCGAATGGACTTAATAAATTGGAAGCAAAAGGTGAAGCCTTTGCCCAGCATTGGGACACCTAAATAGGCAAGGAAATAAAATAGAGCATCTACTTACATAATGGTATAAGTTCTGACAAAAACACTGAAACAATTTTTCAAAGAAACTTGACTAAGCTAATCTAAAAGCTAAAAACGGTATACTTAGGTCTGCCTCTTGTATATTTTTTTAAACGGTGCAAAATTTACATAAATACTTATGCTAAATGAAATATTCAAACAAGTCCGCAGACTTAATTGAACTGAAACCTCCGAATTGTCTGATTATTTGGTCAAAACTTATTACAACCTTAATTAGATTCTACACAAACGAAATTAAAAAATGGTACTCAGAAAACCTAAATTTTCTTTTCCACGTAATTACTATTTAGTAGTAAAGAAACTTAATACTTTTATAAACAATCCAGAGCATTTTTTTCGCTATTGATTAAATTACTTTCATAAAGTCATTAAAAGACAAACCTACTTAAGCTTTTTTCAAGTATACATATTTTTAAATAATTATATTCTATTTTTTTTTTATGAAAACGTACTTATTTTAACTTTAATCAGAACAATGGTAGAACGTAAATTTAAAGATAAATTTAGAAATATTTTTGAAAACTTAATACTTACTTTAACACCATACAGAACTACAAAACTTATTTTACCACCTAACAAGTAGGTATACCCTTTCAAAAAAAATAATAATTTCCAAATTGTTCTAGGCGATTTTTAATAACATTTTCCTATTATCTTATTTTCAAAACCTCCCAAATTCAAACAGGAAAAAAATATATAAAAGATTAGTACAAAAACAACCCACAAAATTTATTAACCCAAAACCCATAACAAAAAAGTCATACAGGGTTAAAGCATTCTGGCAGGCGTAGAAAATTAAATGGCGGGAGTAATAATAAAAATGTGTTGGAACACAATGGGTGTTCCTTCAATTTCGACCCTCGGATGGAATGGCCACTGTCCACTCGCATTATTAACGGAGGCGTACACTGCTCATGACCAGAAAAAATCGGTTACGAAAATTTTAAAGAAAATTAAATGTAATTTTTTTCGGGACATATTTTTCAGTGATTGTTCTTCAGCTATAAAAATACGTTTACCTTCGTTTTTAATACGTTAAGCTCAACGGACACCTGTGACCCGCAAACAATCATAAATATATTGTGTCTGAAATTGTGCCGTTTAAGATGTTAAAGGATTTAGTCTGAAGTCTTTAGTATTCTTTTGGTTCATGTTTTTGTCTACCTTATTAACATTTCATTCGACGACAAGTTGATTATTTTTGATAGAAACCAAAATACTTGACTTGTAACATAAACTACATCAGATTGCCCAAGTAAATTATTTTTATTTTATTCATTTATTCATCTCAGCCCCTCTTCCGTCCACTGCCGAGCATAGGCCTCTCTTTGGCGACGCCACCCATCTCGGTCCTGTGCTGGTCTCATCCAGGTGCGACCTGTGGCTTTAACTATGTCATCAACCCATCTCTTTGCCGGACATCCGACTCTTCTTTCACCTGCCACCATTCGGTAAAAGTCTTGCTCCACCTGCCATCACTTCAGAGAGCCAGGTGCCCTGCCTTGTTCCACTTTAAGTGCATAACCGATAATCTAACATCTGGTACTTTAGTACGTTGTCGGATTACGGTGTTGGGAAACACTCTGGCTCCCTGAGTGTGTGCACAGCCTTCTTAGTAAAAGTCCATGTCTCGGAACTATAGGTCATAGTATAGGAAATATTTTCTACAATCTACATGATGGTTGGTGTACAATGCATCAGCAGTGTACACCAACCATCATGAGCCCCCATAATGACAAGTATGATTAAGCAAAATTTTTGCACGGTGACTTTGTAATGAAACCGTGTCGATATTGTTTGGGATTGGGATGGGTTATGGGTTCGGATTCGGGTCGGCGTTTAATTATCTCCTGCGCATATTGATTCGGGGTTAGGTTTGGGGTCGCGACCTCTCATTATGTTTAGAGGTTTTATAATTAAAAACAATACATATTTAAAAATATTGTCATAGACTAAAACACTACTCTTTATATTAAAAATTTAGATCAAGCAAATTAAACCTATCAGGTTTTATTATCCTTGATCTGAAATCTATTAGAGTTTAACATCCTTGATCTGAAATATGTCCGGGTTTAATATCCTTGATCTGAAATTTCAATAGAATAAGTGTAATCCTTGATCTGAAATTTGAGGATATAGTAAGTCTATGTAAACCTAATTACTTTTTACCTCTAATCTTTTTATTTGGGTATTAACAAAACGATACCTAAAGCGGATAGTTATTGACCAGCGATCTACGAAATCGCCGGACATTCGCCAGAGCTCCGTGTTCAAGCACCCGTCAGCTAGAGCCGGTGTAAGTGGGTATCTCGTCCATGGGATCTCAAGTGATTGGCTGTCAGATCAGGTTGCATTTAAAATAAACAACATACAACTGTGGTAAGTATTAAGCTTGTATAATGGGGCCAAAATATGAACACAGAAACATGTAAAACACACCTAGAACCTCAAATAACTGTGGATGTGACTACAAGCATTTGCCTGATATGGACCCAAAACTTGAACGAAAGTGTGGTAACCAAAACGCCACAGAGGTCATTAATTTATTTATTTAACTTTGACGTAAAATTATACATAAAAGTTTAAAGAATAAAACAACATAATGTAATTGTCTATGTAGAGTATAAGTCACACTAATGAAACTATCAGTAATAGATTTAACCAGTCATCTACGAAATCGCCGGACATTCACCAGTGCTCCAAACTCAAGCACTCGTCAACGAGAGCCGGTGTAAGTGGGTGTCTCGTCAACGCGATCTCAAGTGATTGCCTCTCAGGTCGCGACGCACGCACCTAGTATTAAACTAAAAAAATAAGTGACAAATAACGGTAACAGGACAAATTACATAATTTTTTATCAACTAATATATGTTAGTTAGTAAAAATATATATATTTAAAACAGTCCTTATATTTATCACGACGTCAGAGAGAGCTGGTGTAAGTGGGTATCTCATCCACGCGATCTCATATGATTGCTTTTCAGATCGCGATGTGATTAAAATAAACATCATTCAACGGCCCACAGTAAGTATCTTATAAACTTGTATGATGAGGCTAATATATATACACAGAAACACTATTGAAACTATCAGGAATAGATTTAATCAGTCATCTACGAAATCGCCGGACATTCGCCAGTGCTCCGACTTCAAGCACCCGTCAGCGGGAGCCGGTGTAAGTGGGTGCCTCGTCCACGCGATCTCAAATGAATGACTCTTAGATCACGATATAGTTAAAATAAAAAAAAAAACAACGGCCCATAGTAATAAGCTTGTATGATGAGGCTAATTTATAAACACAGAAACATGCAAAATACACCCAAATCTGCAAACAATTGTGAAAGTGACCACAAGCATTTGCCTGAATTGAACCCATAACTCGAACGGAAGTGTGGTAACCAAAACGCCACAGGGGTCGTTAATTTATAGGTAAATTTTACTTTGAAGTATATGTATATGATACATAAAATTTTAAAGAAATAAACTAATTTTTATACAATATAATGTAATTGACTAAGTTGAATAAGTCACACTAATGAAACTATCAAGAATAGATTTAACCAGTCATCTACGAAATTGCCGGACATTCGCCGTTGCTCTGAGCTCAAGCACCCGTCAGCGAGAGCCGTTGTAAGTGGGTGTCTCGTCCACGCGATCTCAAGTGATTGCCTCTCAGATCGCGATGCAGCATGTGTTTCATTACAAAATTGAAGTTGCCAAAAAATTTTTAACAGTTGATAGGTTTTCTATGTGCACCAAATATCCAAAGAAAAAGATAGGCAGATGATTTGACTAAGTTTGAAGAGAAATGGAGGGTGATATCAAGGGACACATGGAAAGAAAGAGAGGAGACTTTTGCCCAACAATGGTACTTAAAAGCTATTTTTGGTCAATAATAGTATCAGGTTTTTAAAGCTTTCTAAAGACATTCAAACGCAGAATATCAAATTCCCGTAATAAATCGAACCAAGGGCTATACGAGATCACTATTGTATAATGAAATTAAAATAACAGCCAAAACACACATAAAAATTCGTGCTTTCCTAACAAAAGTGTGCAGCTGTTTGGGCAATTTGTATGGAAATGTAAATTTTTTTCGTTGTTTAGTTGTTATTTTAATTTCATTAAACTATAGTGATCTCGTATAGGTCCTGGTTCGGTTTGTTACGGGTAAGTCCCTTCCAAATTATATAATGTAGCTAACAACGTCTATGTAATGAGAAAGCCAGGACTAGAGGAATAAAATTCCTTTAAATTACGGAAAAGCTCAAGTTGAAGTTATTACACCACTTGTACACTAAACCAAGAACGGATCGCGCTTGGAATTGCTGAAGCTTTTTTGTACTTGCGCTTAGAAAGCGGCAATAAAATTAGGTGTAAGTAAATGATCTCACGTAAACAACTACCTATTACAAACTCGAAAGTGTCCCAGGATACATAAATTATTTTTTACTTTGACTTTCTTGCTTAGCAAGCACTAGTGATGCCTAGGAACTCCTACTGGACCATCGAGCTCCTCATTATGGCACTAGATGTACATGTCAAGCGAGAGCCAGCGTAAGAGGGTGTCTCATCCATGTGATCTCAAGTGATTGCCTCTCAGATCACGATGCACCTAGTTATTAATTACAATATTGAAGTGGTTTGCAGATTTGCCTATTAACAGGACAATTTATGTGCTTTGTGCTTTGATAAAAATAACAAAATATAACAATGTAAAACAGGACCTATATTTTATACTTCTTGCTCTCTGGATCAAAAAATCTTCTTCTTATCAAGTTGAAATGGTTTCTGTGTACTTTCAATTTCAAATCATCGCGGCCATCTCTTAGCCTTATTAAGGTCAGAGATGGAGACGCTTGTTGGTTTTAGAAGCTTTTGCTTTTTTGTATTTTTTTTTTGCTGTTAGCTCAAGGATAAATCGTTTGATATTTTGAACCATAGTAACTGACGGTCCAGGTCCACGCAGATTGCCCAGGGTATGCCGGTCATACAGGGGAGCTCAGTACGTCACTTTGGGGACAAATTATCTAAATAAATAACATAGAAATAGAGCTTTTGTCTACTACAGGGTAGACCGAACATCGATCGTGTAAGCGTGTAGGTTGAAAGCAATCAAAACAGTTACAGTTTGCAAGTTGCCATCACAACTATACGTTCTGGCTCATCCTCTCAACAGGCTTTTATCCTCTGCGCTTCTGCAACTCTACATTCTACGTATTTTATTTTCGACGAAACCAGCATCGAAAAACAAAAAACAAAAAACTATATCATAAAAAGACTCGTGTATAGTGACTTCTGATTTTTAACGCCGGACAGAAAAGATGGGTGTTATAAGTTACTTATGTCTGTTGGTCTGTCTATCTTTACCGATTTGTAAGCGGTTTTTTTTTTACGTAAAAGCAAGTTCTTTTGCTGTGGTTCCTTGCTACGTTTGACGAAAATCGGTACAGCCTTTTTAAAAGTAATTGGGGATTAAATAGAATAACACTTTGACGCTTGAAAGACGTTTTTTTTTTAATTTGCCTCTCAAATAAAAGATGGCGCTATTTAGAATATGTAGTTCCGCTATTCATCACTAGATAGCGTTCTTAAAAGTCGGGGTTTCTTTATTTGCCTGGCATATAAAAAAGATGTCAAAAATAGTTACACGTTCTGTTTCTAACTCCTTTACTCTGTATGGTAATACAGAAAAAAAATATGAAACCTTACAACAGCTCAGTATTAAATACGAAAATGTATACTTAATTAAGCCATACGAGTACATACCGGAGTGGAGCAACTAATCTAATACGTGTGAACAGAGGTCGAGGGCGTCATTAGTCTGGGATAATCCTGCCGATTCACAGAGGCTTCCCTATCGGTTTCATATCCCTCATTTCAAATGTAATTTTGATTAATTGGTTTTCATTGGTGCACACGGTATTGGGACGTGTGATGTTTGACGGTTATTTGAGTTTGAGGCGAAGATTGATCGTGTATTGTTTTGTATGTAATTAAATTGTATTGAAAGTTATAATGTGGCATTGCTTAGAATAATAATAATTAATAATTAAATTGCCTTAAGAACAAGAATAATTTTGAGACATTTTCCAAAGCTATAAAAATTCTTTCCTATGATTGTTCATTGTGTTGATCGATTCTCGTGAAAATTTGTAATCCGATTCGATAAGGAATTTTAAAAATTGAACTGAAGTTTTTATTTTTAGGATTAATAAAAATATGGCATATCCATGAGGGTTTAAAGGAGTTAGTATCGAATACACTTTTTCTATTTTAAGGTATGCAAAAACAGTATTAAAAGAATTCGAACCGCTCCTAGTCGCGCTAGTTTTAAGACGCGAGTGTTTAAGCACTTCGGGCAGGAAAGTACCCCAGTTGAGCGACAAACCGAAGACCTTTGACCGAAATACGAGTAACATTTGATCGGTACTACTATTGCTCGTCATAAATATTATTCGACCAAAGCTATAAGAGTGGATTAAAAATTTCTGCATATATTTATATATATAAGTATCGTATAATAATGTAATATATATTATTATATATTTATATATATATATATATATAGCAAATATTATATTATTATATTTATCCGTATTGTTTTATTATGTGCTTTGCTTTTGTCTTGCAACCCACATTTAGACTATCTGCACAACCCAAAGTTTGACGGGTAGACAACGCTTAAAGAGTTAAGTTCGCCTATTGTTCTGTACAATTTGTAATAAGATGAACAATAAAGATTAAATAAATAAATAAATGAAAAGAAAACGCACAAATAAATCTTATAAAATAAAGTAAAAGACAAACATGTTTCCAATAAGCGTGATTGGTCTAACCAACATACCCCAAAACCAATAGAAGCCCCTACGGCAAACTTCCTTATCAGTCACCCTACATTAAATACAATAACCAAAATCCTGGTCCAACCAAAAGCGCCCCATATCAATACAATAAATCTAAGTAATAAAATAAAATGTTTATCGGTCTGTTTACCATTCCAGACCATTTCGTTCACATCATCTAATTTATCTTTTCCTTACTTTTTTTTTAGTTTGCCTGATTATCTATCTGTGTTGTCTTCTTGTTGAAAAAATATCTTTTGTTGCAATACCAATTAAAAAACATTTGTTAAAAAATAATTTAATGTATTTTTTTTAACAGGTAGATTATTAAAAAAGATTCTAAACATATTTTTTAATTTCTCTGACAAACAAAAAATCGAAAATATAAAATACTTTTAAATTTATCTTGTCGTCGCGGCTTTGATCGATTTTTTGAACTATCTTCTTCACATTGATTTCACATACAAACTCAGCTTTTGTTTTTTTTTTTTTAATTTATGTTACATTTAAAGAATGCCATGCAAAAAGAATTTTAATTAAAATAATATATATAAACCACACAGGTTTGTACTTATGTTATTGATCTTTTACATCGGTTCTTAAAAAAAAAGAATATGAATAGATACGTAGGAACCAGATAAATGTTGTCCACGAAATATTTCTTTCATTTGACTTTAATATTGTTAAGTTTAATTTTATCTGTTAATTCGGGAGGTAATTCGTTAATAAATCAAGGTATCAGATAGGTAAATGTTCTCTCGCCGTACATGTTATTCGCTCGAGTTGTTGACAACAGGTTCCGTGCCATAGCCCGAGTATACACTGGATGGTAATTTTTTTTCCAAAACCTATCTTCAAAAAAGTGTTGTTTTATTAGAGCGTACTTAAATTGAGTATGAACCGGTAGGATTTTGCAAATTTTGAATAATTCCCTGTCGTTTTCTTGATACTCATTTTTTATTGAAGTGGGCACTACATTTTTAATATTTTTATTTGTAATTTGTATATTTGATCGATATATGTTTTGTTAGTACGTCCGTAGCTGCTTATGCCATATTGTAAATAAGATTCGGCTAGAGAATTATATAGCATTAACCTACGGAGGGGTGCGATTTCTTAAATTAACTAAATTTGCTAAAAATTGTCTCAGTTTACTGCACACATACTCAATATGTTTACTCCAATTGAATTACATCGTAGCTATATCGTATATTAAATACATCGTAGCTATCGCAACGGATGTCCATAGGTCGTAAAATTCAATTCTTCTACCAAAATACCTAAGTGTGTACATTGTACGTAGAATAACTTTTAAATTTCACTACAAACCTCATTTGTTTAAAGAAATTTATTGTAATGTTCTGTTGTAAGTATTTATTTTGTATATTTGATATGTTTATATGACATAATAAAATAATGTTATAACTTATTAAATAAATATAAATACTCGTAGTACTTACGACAAAAGAAAATTATTACAACGCAAAATTATCAATATTCTCATTAATAAACATTTTGATCAATGTTATAGTTATAAGTAATATAACATCGCAAAGGAGCCACGAAAAAAAATATTTTCATAAAATGAGGAATTTTGTGTTTCTTTACAATTTTTTTCAAACATGTTTTTTTAAGAAAATTATGTATCTAAAAAAGAAATGTTTACATTTTCCATTACTTTAACAGAAAGTTAAAAAAAAATTAGGTACGTTAAGCCTAATAAGTGGAGTCTCAATTTTTTATAGAATTATTATGAGAAATTGGGACTCCACTGCTGAGGTCTACCGTACCTAGTTGAATTATTTGCAGAAAAGTTTTGAGCTAAGTAGTAACTCACTTTTTATCAAATGTTTCTAATAAATTCTAATCTTTTTTTTTGGGGTGTGTGTGATTCGATGATTGTGATCAAATGTATTAACAGCTTTATTTTAGACTATACTAGATACTCAACTAAGACATCTTTTTTTTAGATTTTAAAATACTATTTTCCATGTCTCAGATTGTTTTAAAAACTCAAAATCTCGGCCTAGAAACGACAATAAAGCCTAAAGTACTTACTTAGTTTTGATAATCACCTACTTGAATGTCCTTGTGAAGGTTTTTTTTATGCGTTGGATTGTGCTTCCATAGTATTTGAATTCGATAATTTGGGTCAATATTGTGAGCCGCCGTTAAACTTATTAAAAGTTAATTTAGCTTAGTAGGTCAATGAAAAATATACATATGTATCTGTATTTATATTAGAATCAATTGTTACTAACAATAACAATTGATCGCTGTGTCCAATCATTTATACGACGTAACGCACGGGCATCCCAATGATTGCTTAATTGTTCTTCTAGAAGTAAAAGAAAGTAGAAAAAGTAAAAAAAATTTTTAATACTTGTTTCAAACTCAAATAAAAGCTAAGTAGAATTTTGCATGAAATATATATGTTAGTGGCATCACTATCAGTGATAAATGATCGCCGTGTCCAATCATTTTGCGACGTCACGCGCGGGTTAATCTTACTTCTAGAAGAAAGTATGTTAAAAATATTTTTATACATGTTTTAACCTCAAATAATAGCTTAGTAGACTGCATGAAATATCTGTATTAGTGGCCCACTATCAATGATAAATGATCGCTGTGTCCAATCATTTAGTAATGTCACGCGCAGGTTAGTCTTACTTCTAAAAGAATGTATATAAAGGAAATATTGTTACACATGTTTCAACCTTAATCAAAAATTTAGTTGACTGATGCATGAAATATCTGTGTTAGTGGCCCCACTATAAGTGATAATTGGTTGCTGTGTCCAAACATTATGCAACGTCACGCACGGGTAGCCCAATGATTGCTTTGTTGTTGTTCTAGCTAGAAGTATGTAAAAAATAAATTTTATACATGTTTCAACCTGAAATAAAAGCTTAGTAAACTGATGCATAAAGTATCTGTGTTAGTGGCCCCACTATCAGTGATAAATGATCGCTGTGTCCAAACATTATGCAGCGTCACGCGCGGGTCAGCTCCGTAATGAATGCGCACGCAGTCATGTTTTTACTGTCTGTGAACGTTGCTTCTGATGGTACAGAGGCTAGTAAGTAAGTAATACGTTATAGTACACCAATTTTTTTAACAAATATGTAACAATTAATTTAAAATGGACGGTATTTTCGCTAGAAGCGTCAAATGGTGTGAAACAAACGGTGTACGGTGTTTCACAATACCTAAATAGGTATAATAGGTATATGTTTAATTGAATAAAACATATTACCATATATAATTACATTACAATAAAACATATATTTTCGCTGAGCCCACGACCTTTTTGTGCTATTGCAGCACACATACACACATCACATCGCAAAAAACATGTATTTAATATACACAAAAGTCATTCGTGTGTGTGTGAGTGTGCGCGCAGTATTCTCAAATAAACTATTTATCTATCTTACCATTATATGTAGCATGGAAATGTTAATAATTTATTTAATATTTTTTCTTTTCTCTGAGATACAAAAAATGACAAAGACACAGCGCATTGAAATTTCGCATGTCGTCACGGCGTACGATTTTTACATAGAGGTGACGTTGCAAGCTCCCACTCCGGAACTTTGATGCTTCGTATCTTTGTGAATTTTTAATTTCTTAACAAACTGAAAAATATGGGTCCATTATTTTTTGATAATCTAAAAGACGGATAATTACAATTATACTTTTCTAACTTTTTCGTCACCTCTATTACACTGAAATGTCACTACTCAGATAAGGGCAATGATTTGTCGTTTAGTTGACTGGTAGATAATGCTTTATAGGTTTTAAGTCCACCATTACTCTTGTATTTGTGTTTTAAGCAGCCTCGGATCTAGGTGGAGGGGGAGGGGCAAGCCGGGGCCCATGCCCCGGGCGGCGATGTCAGAGGGGCGGCAAAATCGAATATATCCACCCTTCCCATACTATCGATACGGAATGGGGGCGGTTACTTTTAAAAGTTGATTACTACTCAAAAATGTACAATCGCATCTCGGTCTGGATCTTAACTAACCATTACTGTCTGCACCCCCACTCCCTTTCCCCCCCCCATGTAGGTACTAGTAAAGTTTGTTAAGTTTTAAGTATGAAAAAAAAACTTTTTGTCCAACTTAACTTAAACTTAAATTGCAGGACTGAAACAATAACGTAGTAAAAAAATTGTTAATAATTTGAAAGTTGTTATTTTTTATTGACCCAGAGTGAGACAGAAGTACAAGCGTTTATAAAGATATAGGTAATCTTTTTTGTTGTTTCACATTAAAAACACAGAACCGGTCTCCATTAACTGTTCAGCTGTTGGCAGGCTGTCTGGATGGCGTCGGCTTGGCACGTGGCCAAAGAAATAACATTTTAATGCGTGCAAACAAAACTGCTTTTATTCAGAATTTTGTATATCTGATCGAGATTCAATACAAACTTTTGCCAATCGGTACCGTTTTTGGGTGTAAAAATTTATGAGGCGGCAATTTAAAGTCAGATTTTTTAAATTTCTTTACCCCCGACAAAAAGGGGGGGGGTTAAATTTGACGCTAATGTCTGTCTGTATGTGTGTAGCGCTCGAACGGATGGACTGATTTCAATGGTTCGACGACCTCCGTGACGTAGTGGTCACTATGCTAGTCCGCCACCCAGAGGTCCCGTGTTCGAGCCCCGGTCGGGGCAAGTTGGAAAATAGCCTTTTTCAAAAGCCCTGGGTTTTGGCTGTTTATCTATATACGTATTTGTTATAAGATATAGTATCGTTAAGTTAGTATCCCTTAACACAAGTCTCGAACATACTTTGTAGCTAGCTCAATCAGTGTTATTTAAAAAAATGCTTTTTTTTAAAAAGTGAAAGCAAGATCTCAAGCCATAGTTCTTAGCTATGTCTGATGAAAATAGATTCAGTCGTTTAAAGTTATTGGGGGTTAACGCTTAAAAGTCAGGGCTTTCCTTGAAAAATAAGAAATGGCGCTACGGATATCAAGCCGTATCTGTAGTTCCGCTAGTCATCACTAGATGGCGTTTTGCTATTAAATTTGCGGCCTTTGGCTAGCGTTTCCGAAAAATCGATAATGTCAATCGGAAAATGCCAAACTATCGATCGATAGGCCTATCAATATTATTGATACTATCGGTTTTATTTAATATAGAGGTAGTATACCGATATGCTATCAATAGTAGACTATCTAGCGGCAACACTACCTTTGGCTTTATAAGGCATAAATAACTGAAGATACATTTTCTTTCTCAGAATACAAATAAAATTTTCTGCTCTTCTAAAAAAATACAAAAGCCATTTGTAACACCAAAAATCCTTATACGTCCTCCAGAGATCGCGTGACGTTAGCGCTGCCGCTTTGACGAATTAATAGGCAATAGCCGACGAATTATTGTATTGCACGGGAGGGCCATTGAGGTGCAATGCAGGTGATATTCATGGTCCAAATATGTGGACACAATTTCTACAGAAAAGTCTTTTTAAATAGTGGGTATCTAGAGAAAGAAACAAATAATACAAAAGTCATTTGTTACACCAAAAATTCTTAAATGTCCTCCAGAGATCGCGTGACGTTAGCGCTGCCGCTTTGACGAATTAATAGGCAATAGCCGACGAATCAGTATTGCACGGGAGGGCCATTGAGGTGCTATGCAGGTGATATTCATGGTCCAAATATGTGGACACAATTTCTACAGAAAAATCTTTTTAAATAGTGGGTATCTAGAGAAAGAAACAAAAAATACAAAAGTCATTTGTTACACCAAAAATTCTTAAATGTCCTCCAGAGATCGCGTGACGTTAGCGCTGCCGCTTTGACGAATTAATAGGCAATAGCCGACGAATTAGTATTGCACGGGAGGGCCATTGAGGTGCTATGCAGGTGATATTCATGGTCCAAATATGTGGACACAATTTCTACAGAAAAATCTTTTTAAATAGTGAGTATCTAGAGAAAGAAACAAAAAATACAAAAGTCATTTGTTACACCAAAAATTCTTAAATGTCCACCAGAGATCGCGTGACGTTAGCGCTGCCGCTTCGACGAATTAATAGGCAATAGCCGACGAATTATTGTATTGCACGGGAAGGCCATTGAGGTGCAATGCAGGTGATAGTAATGGTTCAAATGTATGGACACAATTTTTACAGAAAAAATTTGTTAAATAAGAGAAAGAAACGTAGCGTTTGCTAAAATTCACATTTATGATTTCTATTGACATCTTTTTCATTTGTGTTTTTCTTTTTAATTTAACCAATATCGTATTAGCTGGTCTAGAGAATGATCGAAAATCTAAATTATGTCAATACGTGTATCGGCAAGCAACTAATCATCATTGTATGTCTTTTTTACCCCAGACAAAAAAGAGGAGTTTTTGAAGATTTACGCTAATGTCTTTCCATCTGTATGTCTGTTTGTGGCATCGTAGCTCTTGAACGTATGACCAATTTCAATGTACCGATTTCGATGGGGGTTTTTTTACGCAAAATCAGGCTCCTGTGAAGTGATTTTTAGCTATGTTTGTTGAAAATTGGTTAAGCCGTTCAAATAATATTGGGGGTTAACGCCTGAAAGTCGGGTTTTTTATTTACTTGGCAAATAATAGATGGCGCTACGGATGTCAATTCCATTTAACGTCGTTTGGAAAATGTAGTTCCACTCATCACTAGATGGTGTCGTCGAGGGCTTTTTTGAATTAGCCTTTTCACGCTACACTTTCACGTTTACCACACTAAACGTGGTTTTTGTTCTTGCGGCCCTAGGCTCTATACTCCACTAGGTATAAATAATATATCTCCACTAGGTATGAAGAAGTGACAGTTTTTTTTAAATAATAAATAAACATATGTACGGACAAATCACACTGATATAGCTAGCCCCAAAGTAAGTTTAAACTTGTGTTATGGGATACTATATAGAACGATATATGTATAATAACTACACATATAAATAAACACCCAAGACCCAGCACAATTTGAAAAAGGCCATTTTCCAACTTGCCTTGGCTGGGGATCGAACCCAGAACCTCTGGATTAGCGGACATGCGTGTTGACCGTTACGCCACGGGGGTCGTCGACAGTATGTAGATACATGTGTTTGATGGTCTTAATTTCTGATGGGTAGAATAACAGATGTTTTGGCCCCAATAAGAGGGCCCTAAAATCAAACAAAGACACATTAGTTTATGAACTATCGCACTAACACATTTATTAATATAAACAGGGCTAATCACACAAATCTTTTTTGTTACGTCTAACGTGACATACATCAACGGAGTTACATCTTTGTGGTCGCTGACAGACTGGCTGGAGTGCAGCGATGTTTTCTTGTTGATGGTGAACGTACCAACCCTATATATACAAAGTGGAAGGGAAATGCCTGTAATAAATCGAATCACGGGCTATACTAGATCACTATAGTATTATGAAATAAGAATAACAGCCGAAACACAAAAAAAATGGCAATTCCATACAAGTATGCAGCCGCCGGGGCCATTTGTATGGGAATGTTGTTTTATATACTAAAGTGATCTAGTATAATAGCCCGTGGTTCGATTTATTACGGGTATATCCCTTCCACGGTGTATACATTATAAAAGACATATTGTTTCCGCTGATGGCAATAGGCCGATTACAAACGTCCAATTAAATGTGCAATAACTTCCGAACGGGCGGAAATCAGTGTAAAACTGGCACAGAGCCAAGATGCAGGATCTAATGCACATTTTAACCTGGATTTTTACTAACATTCATTTCTTTTTACAAGCTTTTATTTAGTTTCACCCAATGACCTAGATTTTTTTTCCTTAATCTATTGTTTTACCTATCCCGTTGTATGTTTGTCTGTCTGTATGTAATTAAATCTTGCTTGTTAAATTTGACCCATTTCCCGGTTTCCGATTGAGCTAAGTATATCGCGTAAGAATGCAATATTATGGTGACATGGAGCTGATCTGATGATGGAGCCAGAACGTGGCCATATAAACTCTGTACAGAAACGACGCCACCCATCGAGTTTGGGCTCGGTTAATCCGTCTTGAAGAGCACTTCAATCATTTGAGTTCATTGTTTTAGACAAAAGCTTGTTGAAAAAAACATTCTTAAATAATAACTTGTTTGTTAAATTAGATAATGAAAGCATCTTCTTCAGCTCTGGTGCACAAAAATTGTGATATAATTTGTCGCTTCTAAAAATAATTTTGCTTATGTTGTCACAATATAATCAAGTTGTGCCCAAACGTAGTGATCAAGTGGTTAAGGCACTGGCTGTGCTTCTGTGAGGCACGAGGTCGATCCTCAACTTGTTACTCTGATTTTAAAGTCATCTACAATAATTTTCATCTAACACCAGTTGCTTCCCTTGAAGGAACACATATTGTGAAGAACTTTGCTCGCTTAGTTCACTAGTATATGTAATAATGACTGTTGTCCCTAGATAATAGACATTGGGCTACGTAAGATGTCTTTAAATAACTCAAAAATATGACACCAGAGCTATTAACATACTCAATAATAGATTGATATGAATAATAGATGATGACAAATTTGAATAGTTTGTTTTTTATAGCTGAGGGTCGTGAAGTTGGAGTCGCGCCACAGTGTAAACTTCGCTTCATTCGTGGTGCGAGTCCAGACGGAAAAGCTGACATACATGCTAACTTTTGCCCGAAGGGTGGATACCGGACACCCCGATGACGCGCAACACGTCGCCGCCTCAACGTATGACGTCGAAGTTTATTATTCCTTATGTATTTTAGGTTAAGGTATATATTGATATGGGCCTAGATGTTTACATTTTGTAAACTCTTTTTCTGCCTGAAATAAAAGAGTGTTCTTAGCTATGCTAACTCTTGGCCCCTTTAGAAAAGCCTAGATTCCCAACTGCTGATAAAAAAAATCCAAAACTAAATACCGACTTTAAGATAAGGTGGGCTGCGTTTTTGAGATTAAAACCATCTGAGGCAAAAATAGTGCTTTAAAATCTGAAAAAAAAAGTGTTTGTTAAGGATCCTAGTCAAAGTTGCATTTAGTTACTTAATCTAACACACTAGACTCGATAAAAATATCCCAAAGCAACCCGTTTTTTCACTATTTTTTCAAGAAATGACTAAACGACTGATATTTTACATTTAATTCTTGTGCATAATTAAAACCATTAAATATTTATTGACAAATTCAACGAATTCCATTTTATCCCTTTTTTAAATTAAAAACCGATGAAATCTTCATTCCGCGTTCATTCCCCGTATTCCTTCTCCAAGCTAGTCGAAATGATGTAAAAGTCTGCGGCGTACCTCGCAGATCGCCCCGCACCTCATCCGACAGGGCCGCTAGAATACAGGGCCTTAAGAATCCCCTTACCCTGTACTTTTCCATACAAACGTAGTTTAGCTTTCATTTCGAAATAATATGTCAGATATCGGCATTATTTTGTCATTTTAAAGAAATTGCATATATCTAAGCATTTATTTAGTTTTCGGAAGTCAAATACTAACTTAAAAGAAAATATGAGAGTGTTGAAGTTTTCCATACTGATGGTCAAGTTCATATTTTGACTGTAAAAACTAGTTGTATTGCCTTAATATTCGAAAATTTCTTTGAAGTTACATAATTTTGATAATATCTGACATGCCGTTTCAAAATAAAAGCTAGACTACGTTTGTATAGGAAAGTCTGATTCTGTCAAGAGTAACGGACTCTTAACACCAAACTACACAACCAATTTTGATAAAATTTCTATGGGACCACCTGACAGGTATGCCCTTTCAAACAGAAAAGAATTTTTCATATTGATCCAGGGTCTTCGAGTATTCGGAGAATATAAAAAAAAACCATGAATTACATTCCTTCATTAAAGTCGGTTAAAAAATGTCTAACCATTGAGGATGTGTGCGATTTGCCAGATTATTACATAATGTACTAGAATACCAATAAGATATTCAATTGTCTCTGAATGCCAGCAATTTATTTTTATTAAGGTGACAAAGACCCAAATCTCAATTGGAAAATTACCTATCAAGATTACATTGAGATGATGAAACAACAAAAAAATGTTTATCAATGTTTGGTGTTGCTAGTTGTAGTTAGACTAGAATACATACATTACAATACTGTTTTTATAAAATATTTATTTTATTCTGTTTTAGTACTTATTTATTGTTAAACGGGCAAATGAAATACCGCGCAGATCGTAAAAACCGATCGAGGGAATGGTCAAGATTTGAATCATATTAAAAAGGGGTTCCTGGTAGATACTTTGAATGATTGACAATGCGATGCTTCACTTTTTCGATAACCGATGCGGCTTGCAATTTATCACTATTTTTGGTCTTTTTTCCATTTAATTCTTTCTTTTCTCAAGATATTCTCCTTCAACGGAAGCAAAGTCAATCGAGAACAGTAAAAATAAAAGTTGAAAAAAAAAAATTTACATAAGTAGCATAATAGCGTGGTCAGTCTGGAGGTCTCTCAATAGACTCCGGGCTGGTGTTGGGAGGTGCCGAAAAAACCGAGTTTGGTGGCGTCCAGCTGATAACGACCTTTGCGACTGCGGCGCCATTCAGTTAGACCATCCACCTTCTGTCGTGTCCGAGCTGCTCTACGTCATGTACCACAGAGAACCTTAACAAGGCTAATGACAGAGGGATCGCCGTGGCCACATACTGGTCAAAGATGACGTGAAATTGAAGCTATACGGAAACCATTTCGAGTTGATAAGAAGTAGCATAATAAAAATAAGTGTTATCAATTTAATACTATTTACAAGAAAATTGTTCGCAAACTTGGCAAAAGAATTGAAACTATGCATTCATTGTCTCGAAGCGCCAGATGTTTTATTTTATCTTAGATGTGCAATTTCAGACATTGTGAAGTAAATGTAGATATTGTTAAATGCTGCTTCTAATTATCATTTTAAATGGTGCTCTCTACTGGCACGATGCCAGCAGAACTTAAGAAATTAAATGCGTGTCGTTTCCGTGTGTGTAAGAGACCGCAACCACAGAATTCTGTTGGCCAGGTGTCGAAGGTCGAAATGTTGTGTCAGACAATCGTATTGCTACAAAGCGTGCTGTCGGCCAGGTGTCGGAGGTCGACATGTTGTGTCGGACAATCGTATTGCTACAAAGTATGCTGTCTGCCAGGTGTCGGAGGTCGACATGTTGTGTCGGGCAATCGTATTGCTACAAAGCGTGCTATCAGCCAGGTGTCGGAGGTCGACATGTTGTGTCGGACAATCGTATTGCTACAAAGCGTGCTGTCAGCCAGGTGTCGGAGGTCAAGACAGTCGTCCTCACATATTACAGAGCCTTCCAAAGTACGGAGGAGCTTAAAAAAAAATTGTGGTCAACCATCCAAATGCGGACTACGCACAGGTTTGCTTAACATGCGAAAGTGCTAGTAATGATTATTCCCATCTAGCTACCAATCTGATTAGCTAGTGTCTTAGTAGGGTAGGTCATACAAGGGTATATAAAGTCTTTATTATGACCTCTGTGACCTAATTAATGATCATCATTCCACGCACTCACACTGGAGGTCCCGGGTTCAATCCCCGGTCAGGTCAAGATGGAAAGTGATCTTTTTCAGATTGACCTGGGTCTTGGATGTTTATCTATATATGCATTTGTTATAATATAAAGTATGATTGAGTTAGTATCCCATGTCCATAACACAAGTCTCGTACTTACTTAGATGCAAGGTCAATCTGTGTTATTAGTCCGCATATATTTATTTATTTATACACGTTTGTGCATCGATAATTCTGGTGAACTTGAAATGAATTTGGGTATCTTGATTATAACTGACAGTACACTCTACATTCATCCATTGCCTGCAAACAAAATTTGGTAATAGTAATACAATTTGATTAATAACAATTATGAGTCAATTATAGTATTTTATGCAAAAGTTGTATAAGAAGGTTCATAAAATGCGAGTAGCGCAAGTTACGATGGGAGCCTTGGCGAGCATCGTAAGAAGACGCCATCGAGCATTTTTTGACATACTTATACAACGTTGCATACAATACTTTTTCTACGACTACATTTACTAAAATAAATACAAAAAAAAACAAAGAAAAGTAGGAAATACTACCATATGTTTGATAGATACTATGGAAGACTTAATTTTTTTTAATTGACGTCTTCCTAGTGACTAAAAGTGCTTTTTGAAACATGGAGTCACTTAAACGAATGTTTTTCATACAAAAAACCGTTTGTTCATTGACTCCACGTTTGAAAAATGGCACCATATGTTAAAATAACGATTTTATTATGTTGGCAGTATGGTAGATCTAAAGAAAAAAAGTTATAGGTCTATGGCTAGGAGTATCGTTTTGGCAAAATAACGACACATGTGCTATTATATTAGGAATAGACTATAGACTTTTCTGAAATCATATAATCTATGTTCTTATATTAGTGTTCGGGAACATTTAAAAAACAGATAACAGTACAGGAGTAGAATAATAATTAATTTACATTCTTACGAGTATTTTTATTTTTAAATTAAGCAATCCGTTTGAAATGCCATTTTTTCAGTAATACTCCGAACATAAATAAGGGCCATTAAAGCATAAGTTCTCATTAAAGGATCAATTAAAATACTGCGTGATTAATCAGCTAACGAGGGTAGTTTTTTTTTTTAGAAGTTTACTAACTAGAGTTTTGTAAGTGGGTACTTATTGAATATTAATAACGTCATAACAGTTGTATAATGTATAATATTATAAATGTGTAGTTATATTGAAATCCGGAAAGTTAATTGATCTAGCTTTCTTACCGGGATACAATTTTAAAATTAGAGTTTGCTTTTATTTATATATATTTTTACACATACGTAGGGTAATTTAAATAAGTTCCTATTTAAATTGACATTCTTACAAATGATTAAGATATTTTTACGTTTTTTTAAGTTTATATAATTACCTGACTAAGACAAAAACAAGAGTTATTTTTTAATATTTACTTCTCCCTCTATCCAAAGGTTGACTGGAAGAGATTGCTATGCGATAAGTCCGCCTTTGTATCATAATTCTGTCTTCTTTTTTTCTGTTTATTGTTTTTCCTTTTGTTTATGGTGCAATAAAGAGTATTTGTATTGTATTGTATTGTATTGTTATATGTTTGTTCCACCGCGTAGCCTCCGAATTGTTTGTCCAATTTTCACAAATGATATATGTCATTATTGTCCGAGTGACATAAACTACAATGAATATACAAAAAAGGTATGCAATATGTAACAAAAACCGTGTCCGAACCTTGACGGAGAAACTCAGACCGTCAATATGAACAACTTTTTCTATGGGACCAATGCTTGAAACTTGAAGAAAAGATCGACATGTTCTTACAAATTTCCGAGCCGGCCGAACACTTTTGTATGAGAATGTCGATTATTTTTTCGAGTTTCAAGTATTGGTCCCATAGGAAATGTTGTTCATATTGATGATCTGAGTTGCTCCTACAAGGATCGGACAGGCTTTTTGTTACATATAAAAGAGAGCGAGATAAAAAAATGTGTCATATTTGAGTTATCAAATGAAAGGTTTTGATAAGCAAATTTCCAAAATATATCCATTGATAGCCGTATATGCCTCCCTTAGTCAAGTATTAGTTTTTTAAACGTTACTTTGTCTTGTTATGTTTTGTCCCATGATATTGGAAAGCACTCCACTAGGCCTGTGTTACTCCCCGTTTAGGTATTGAAAATATAAGTACATTATGACTATGCATATCTAAAGGCAAAAAGTTAAAAATCATTTATTTATCTTTGGATATTTATATCACTCTGATAATTGTCATTTCTTTTTTCTTTCGATTTCTTTATGACTGTAGAGGCGGATTCCCCGAAATTATATTTTACTATTATTTTTATTTCCAAGTTAGTGGTTGACGTGAGATCATTTGCTTACAACTAAGTTTACTGCACTCGGCGACTACTCCGGTCCGGAGTGGGAAATTCAGTTATATGAATCTTTTGTCCAGAGTAATGTAGTGAAATTGCCTTGCAAAGGATTTCTAGATATCTAAACGAATAGGTGCTGAGTTCGGCTGAACTAAACCATTTCGCTAACCACATTGAGTAGGTTTTTTTTTTATTTCTTTGCTAAGTGAGCCTTCTATACGTGAGTACTAGTACTTATTCTGTGACTCCACCGACAAAAGCGCAGCTCTTAAGTATAAGAAGATATTGAACCATTGCGTCGTGTCTTATAAATCTCTCTCTCAGTTGCGTCCTCAGCTGCAATACTGATAAGCCTGGGGCTCGCATTCCGACTTTTCTTCTCCGCTTTGCACGGTCTTGAGCATCCTTGGTTGTAAGACGATTCTTAATCAATTTGTTTTAAACAAAAATGATATATAATCTGGATAATATAGTTAAATAGGTTCAGGTGTTATTTTGCTAAAGGCAAAGTAACAAACTATGTGATTTGAATTACCTACTTTACTACGTTATGGCTGCAGCAACATCGGCCATCGCATATGGGGCACGTGTTTCCCAGCGATAGAACATGCATAAGCAGTTGGTGGCGGGTAAATACGGGCTGTTGGTGGCAGGTATGCTGGGACTGACAGTAGTGGGTGGGCGCCGGCCGGCAATACTTTGCATGAATTGGTGGCGGAATCACACAAAGAATTCAAACCACATAGTATGTAAAAAGGTAAGAGACATTCCACTGCAAAAACTACATACATACATAATATCACGCCTGTTTCCCACAGGGGTAGGCAGAGGCTATGGACCTCCACTTGCTACGAGCCTGACAGACCTCTTTTGCTTCATCTAAACTCATCACTCTCTTCATGCATGCCTGTCGGTTTCGGGTACTTCTTAGAAATTAAAAATTAAATGAATAAATTACTAAACTGACAGAAACCTATCACACCACAGTGTAGTCAAGTAATTATTAATTAATTCCGCTATATTTGAGTAATCGAACGTGCAATCAAACTTTGTTGCATAGAGTATTAAATGAATGCAACGTTTTGAAAACTGCTTGGATAAAAATGTAGCAGGTTTGAAGTATGAATGAAAAAAAAAAACGTTGTCATGTTACAAGTTTACCGATCAGCTGCAGCTGAACAGAATTTGTATAGAAAGCCAAAATTTTTCATATTTCGATTTATTTACCAATTTATGTACACGGAAAATATATACAAAGAATACATGAAATAAAAGTTGTACAAAGGTACCATTTATCTCAAAAACCTGTAAGAGGACATGTTTATGTAAAAGAGGCATACAGGCGTGGTCATACATCATCATCGTCAGCTTTCAGGGACCCACTACTGGGCAAATGTCTCCTTCTGTCTACGCCATAGGATGGTCACACATAGGATCAACAAACTAGAAATATACAGATAAATACATATATTTCATATAAAATATGTAACAAAAACCCTGTGCGGTCCTTGTAGACTTAGACCGTCAATATGAACAACTTTTCCTATGGGATCAGTGCTTGAAACTCGAAAAAAAAATCGACATTTTCATATAAAAGTGTTCGACTGGCCCGGCAATTGTTATGAAAATGTCGACTTTTTGAGTTTCAAGCATTAGTCCCATAGCAAAAGTTGTTCATATTGACGGTCTGAGTTACCCCTACAAGGATCGGACAGGGTTTATGTTACATATTGCATACTAAAAATAAATAAATATGTCAATCTAGAAATAAATATAATTTATGCTTTATATAATAAATATTAATTATATTTAATAAAAATGCCTTGATGTAATTTGATTAGAATCATGGACTGAATCGACCCTTAAAATAGTTATAGTATATTTGTAAGAGTCTGTTTTTTTTTTTCAGAAAGCGAAAATTGTCGCCTCTGTACAAATTTCATCACAGATCTATACCAGTGCAAAATACATATATCGCTTGGCTCATTAAAACTTTAATTAAGTTTGCCCCACCCGAGATTCGAATGAAAGGGGGACGCCAAGAAATTACGGGGTGCCAAATATGACTACCATTACCAGGAATGACTTGAGATGGTTTTGCAATTGTGGAACAATGGCGTCGCTCTTTAATTTAACTGTTTCTTTGTCAATACAGCTGTAAGAATTTTTTCTCTGTCAGATGTTATAGTGAAAATAAAAGAAATACTGTGATATCTATCTGGCAGTTAAAAATTGTGTAGCAAATATGTCACAATTCAGATAATCATTTTTTATAGAAAAAAAAACCTTTATTTACCGTAACCATAACTATGTACTTTAATAAAACTTGTTCCAGGTGATACGTGTTTATCAGTTAGCAAGTTGTCAAATAAATGGATTTTATATAAAACTAGCTACGCCCCGCGGTGTTACCCGCGGAAAAAGTAGCCTATGTGTTAATCCAGGGTTTTAGCTACCTGCATACCAATTTTTTTCAAAATTGGTCGAGCCGTTTGCGCGTGAAGAATTAACAAACAATCTCACTCACAAACTTTCGCTTTTATAATATTAGTGTGATTTTCATTACATTTCCGAGGGTTGTATCGAAATATTGGAACGAAGTTCCTTACGGCAGGCTTGGAGGAGATAGGGATTTTGCTGCGCGACCGAACTGAAAAAAATGTGATAGTAAAACCGTAAGGATGACCTCGTTAAATAAAACCGTTAAATGAGACGTGCGCAGGCGCGACAGTCGTATACACAAGCGAGTAGTGTATAATACCTTTGAGCACGATTTTTCTTTTGCAAAATTGTGTCGATTGTATATTAGCCGAAGGAACTTCGTTCCTACCTGGTGTCCCACGACACCACATTTCTTTTTTTTTTCGTTAGCTTTACAATTTATGAGTAATTTGTAATTGTTGTAAATTTATGCAAATTAGCAGATTTTTGGAGGCTTATAGGCTTATTATTTGGAGGCTTTTTGGAGGCCGAATTGTTTTTCTAAATGTTATATTTTATTTCAATAAAGACTTAGAAAAACTGCACACGATACCAGTGAGTTCAAAAGTTTTCAAAAAAGATCAGTTACAACGCCATTATCACGTACGAGCGTTTGTATGAAAAGTAAGATGGGAAATTCGCTCTTAAGACAGGTGATGTATAGAGAACCCAAAACCGGAGAGCATGTATGAAATGAATAATGAAGCTTAAGATGTTTGCTAGTATCGTAGCAAGTGGGAATCCATAGTCTCTTGCCTACCCCCATAAGAAACGTAAGGTAAATAATATAGCTTTTATTTAACCTTTACAGTGTCTTTTTTTAAATTAATTAGTTAATTACCAACGGCAAATAGAGATTCGACAATAATGCTTTTATTAAGTTTGTAACACATACTTTACAAAAATTATTAAGTTAAATTTATTATAGTTGGTAAGGTATTATACAATGTCCTTTTTAATTAAGTACAAATATTTTAAGGGGTTATTCAGTCCATCATTTTGAACAACTTTGCCCAATAAATGTATATCGAAATACGAAAAAAAATATTTAGGTTCTCATACAGATCGAAGTAGTCACGTGATATCGTCACTATGAAAAATGCAAAAAAAAATTCGTATTTCGATATATATTTATTGGGAAAAGTTGTTCAGAATGATGGACTGAACCACCTCTTAAAATATTTGTACTTAATTAAAAAGGACATTGTATAGGTTAATTTTGATCATATCGACTTCAAATTGCTCATTTAGGTAAGATAAGATAAAATTTCTTTATTGTACCTACTAAGTATGACAATAAATTAAAAGTACATTTAAATATAGTAGGTACAAAGGCATAAGTCATAAGTAGGCATAAAGGTATAGCTTCACATACAAGTAAGTCTTTTAGACATCACTGCACGAATGAGTTTTTTGGAAAAAAAAAATTTTTGCGTATTAGCTTTTTTTTCGTTCAAGATAAATGTAATAATCCCAAACTCCAGTTAGTTTGGGATTATTACATTTATCTTGAATCAATTCAATAGTTGCATCGTTTCATTACAAATTTTCTATGGCCATCTTCCAGCTCCTTCATCAGATCAGCTCCATGTCATCATAATAATGCATTGTCACGCAATATACGTATGCGTGCAAAATTTTAGCTCAATCGGAATCCGGGAAATGGGTGTAATTTAACTTGCAATATTTAATTACAGATAGACAACGGGACAGGTTAAAATAAATATAACCTTGTAATTAAAATATTCTTTGTTGTAAATCGAAGCAACAATGCTATTTCAATAAAGACGTCTAGTTCAGCACCGTGCTTTAATAGCGTCAGTTATTTAACTTTACAGCTTCAAGTTTGCTTATGCAGTTACAATATGTGATATAAGGGTAGTGCCACACTATCGTTGCCAATATGCATCGGATGTTAATAAACGGGGTTTCGGGCTTTGATTTCATATTGATATTATCCGTACGAGTAGAAACTAACCCCCTTTTTCATAAAAATATTATAAACGTGTGCTAAACCTATTTTAGTTAAAATATGTTTTGTCTCGTTCTTTCAGCGTCAAATATTCAAAAGAGGGAAAGGGACAAAACATGTTTTGACTAAAAAAAGTTTAGCAAACGCTTGTTATTTTTTATGATTTTGAGGGATATTATTTCAAAGTGATGTAGGCGTTCTTGACACAACACCCGTGTGGCAACATATGTAGGTGCTGCGTCAAAGACAATAATAAATACCATCATCTATAAAAAATCCGGCCAAGTGCAAGTTGAACTCACGTGGAGAGGATTCCGTACAATGCCAAAATTTTAAATTAATACAAAATATCGCATTTGAAATCTTCATAGTAAGACGCGAGTTAACTCAACGACCATCGTGGCGTAGTGATCACCATGCTAGTCTGCCACCTAGAAGTCCCGGGTTCGATCCCCGGTCAGGGCAAATTAGAAAATGACCTTTTTCAAATTGTCCTGGGTCTTGGATGTTAATCTATGTATGTATTTGTTATAAAATATAGTATCGTTGAGTTAGTCAATCAATATAATAAAGCCATCGGTCAATCATCGCCTCGTAGCATCGTGTGGCGACGCTCTAAGATTGCCTTAATGGTATATGGGACACCGCTTTCCTATATGAGTAATATGTTTTTCGGCTAGCGGCTAAGTGGCTAGAGAATCTTGGTGCCCAGCCAAGTCAAAACGCAATTCTCGAGTCGCCAACAGCCATGAATTGCTGAGGTGTTGGAAAAAGCTGGCGGGGACATAAGTATGCTGAGGAAACAGAAGTTTGTCGCAATTACTTTAGGAAATACGCACTATGCTTCTTATAAAGTAAAAAAAGTCGACCATTGCCAACTTTTTAAACTGCTTTATCTTATAACTTGTGATACTTAGGAAAAAAATGTATTTTTTTTTATTACATGATCGACAATTTTTGTCTAGTTTATTTTATAAGAGAATGTATCGTTTGGCAGAAAAAGGCCCAAATCCATATTTGTAACGGGCACGGAAGTGCTCCCGCCAAGACGAGACACTGAAGGCGCAGTGCACTACCTGCCTTTTCTCGAAGAGTTTCGTCGTATTTTTAAACCATAAGAACAGAAATGTTTAGTTAGATTTTTTATTACAGACGTGGGATGATGTGAATTTTGTCATTTCAGATATTATTGTGTTCCTTTAAGACGAAGTGGTAGCTAAAGTGGCGCCCTCATTTGAAATAAATTGTTTAAAACTAAATAAGATGATAATTAAAAATTTGATTTGTATAAATGTCTAGAAAGACCTTTAAACTATTTTATGAGTAACCTTTGAAATTATTACTAATAGTCCGTCTAGTTTTAAAACTGTTTTTCGCCGAAAGTGGCCACTTTTGGCGAAAAACAGTTTTAAAACTAGACGGACTACCAATATTACTTTCAAAGGTTATTCATAAAATAGTTTAAAGGTCTTTCTAGACATTTATACAAATCGAATTTTTAATTATCACCTTATTTAGTTTTAAACAATATATTTCAAATGAGGGCGCCACTTTAGCTACCACTTCGTCTTAAGCGAGTAAATGTACGTTAAGTATGTAGTTGCTTACTCGTTTAATAAATATACATAAAAAAATAAGGACGTATTAATTATATAGAATAGCTACATATTTTTTCGATTTCAATGTGTGATCGTGATCCCTAATATTTCATTGTTCGGCGCAATTCAATAATCAATTCAACTTATGTACTTAATTACAGTTTAGTAAAAGCTAATATTTTATAAAAATCTAATAATCTAATCGAAATTTCATCAGTTGAACAAAAATCCTTTATCCACTATATAATAAGCATAACAAATAGTCAATAATTAAGGAAAAAAACTGTAAAAATTTATCAGTTGTGCAAAAATCCTCAAAGCCACAGTATAATAAACAAAACAAAGAACACCTGAGATGTGCCCACTGGAGGCGCTCAGTAAATTTGAAACACAAACACAAACAGCGCCCACTGTTGTGTAAACTGTGTAACTTTGAATTAGGGACGGACAGACAAACACGGGGCAAATTACAGCCGCTCTTATTTATTGCGGACCCACGATAATATAAACTGTATTTTCTCTCTCTCACACACACACTGTACTGTACATATATGGATTAACAATGTATTGTTTAAAAACTAAATAATTTAATTTTGATAATGACTGATTCTTAATAACTACCTAATTACTTTTTAATTAAACTAATTTACTTTAAACAACATACTCAAACTAAACCTGAACTATATTATATGGAATAAGACCGAATATTTGTGTATCTTATTCATTATTATCCTTTACAATTGAATATTGTTAAACGGAAAAGGTGGGTGGTAAGTTTATTATTTTTGAACAGTATGGTATTTTCCTGGGGCAAAAATAAATTATCTTATATTGATAAGAAAATAAAACATCGCAAAATAATGTCACTTGTCTTTGAAAATATCCATTTTAGCGTAATTTTAGTATAATTATTGCAGAATAACTGTTTCATTCAAATTCCATAGAATGTGTTTGTTTGTCGTTTAGAAAAAAAAAAGGATCTGATTTGACTTTTTGGAAAATAGTGGATTGGTGAATAAAGATATTATACGTATAAATGCGATAGTGAGTTTATATATTTATTGTTATCTCTTCACGCTTTAACATATTTAAATGTAGCTTAGTATGGTTACAGTGTGAGACACAGGGAAGGACACAGGAAAGTTTTTATACCTAGCGGAGCCCGCAGAAACAGCTAGTTTAAATAAAATAATGTTGGCATTCAAAAAGATATACTGCTTTATTTATGAAAACAAAATATCACGTTAGTCTCAGTTAAAACCTGTGACTTGAACAATTTCTAAATTCATCTTTCATCTTATCTTTCTAGTACAGTTGGCTCATTTGTTTTCATAAACAGTATCTTTGCCATAAGGCTTGGCTTGAGTCCAAACTTGCCTACCAAACGACGCTTAAGTGGCCTAATGCAGATTACAATAGAACATTTCTTTTTCTTTCCATTTTCTATAGATACAGAAGCATTTTTTGATTTAGGTGAGAATAAACTTTTGATTAACTTGTCCCTACAGTAGTTATTAGAGTTTAAAAAAAAAACAGTTTAATATTTATAAATTAAACGCTATTTAAGGCGAAAACAGGGCAATCGTGATGCTCTCATTTGAAAAAAAAAATAGTTTAATCGTAAATGTGATAAAAATTAATACTTTAAAATATAGTTGTCCATAAGACTTTTAAATTATTCTATGAATAATCGTTGACTGTAATTAAGTTACTCCCGTTTTGCCAAAAGTGATTACTTTAAGAGAAACCCATTTTAAAGCTAGACGGACTACCGGTTTTAAGGTTAGAATAATATCTGATCCAACACATACATTGGTTCAGTTGTTTGCAAGAACTTTAGGCAAGAAATAAGGCTGGCTTCTTCAACAAGTTTTCCATTATTTTTCCCACATCAAGCCCACCTTATACTCCATTTTCCATTTTCAGCCCACATCAATCCACTGTTGGGCATAGGCCTCCCTTTTTTTGCGCCATTTCCCACGGGCCTGTGCCATTCTCATCCACTGCTTACCCGTCAACCTTACAATATCGTCTGACCAACGTAAATAGCTGCATTTTCTGTTACCATAATAAGCTTACTGTAAAAACATGTAAATGCTCTGCGATCAATAAGTGACCAACATACTCGTATAATGAATATTTTCTCTTGACAAGGTCTGCGAGTTCGGGTTTTTCATGCTCACTAAAATATCCAATCCGGTGGTGGCGTCGCTGGTCGGTTCGTTGGATTCCCTCTAATATGGTTGAGTTTAACGATAGCTGATCCGTGCGTCAACTCGTGAACGGGTGCTGCCGGGAGGGACTGGTCAGCTCGGCTTCGCTTTTTTTTTGACTACTAAATATTTTTTATTACGCAATTTATGTTTGTTTACTTGTTCGCAAGCATTACATGTTATAATGTGTCAACATTGTATTATATTATAAGTATTTATTAATTAAAAGACAATTATAATAATATGACAAAGCCCTTCTGGCGAGTAGGCGACCAATACTGTGAAAATGAGTTTCTTTCGGCGTTTCTACTCAGCAGTGGTCGTTACGAAGCGCTGGTATCGGTAGCTTTTCTTTAAAAATAAATTAAAATTTAATATACTTTACACGTAACATAAATTATACTTATTGACGTGTAAAAGTGCCTGTAAAGCTCTAATTACTGAATAAACATTTGAACCGGTGGTTTCCCTACTGGTCTGTTCCCCTGTCTCGGCCACCACTCGGTTACTGCTTTGGTCCATCGGCTATCTTTTCTCCTAGCCAATTGTTCTGCCCATTTCCACTTCAACCGCGTGATCCGTCTACCTACGTCTTCGACATTAGTTTTGCGGCGAATCTCTACGTTTGGTACACGGTCCATCAGCGTGATTCCGAGCATGGCGCGCTCCATCGCTCTTTGTGTAACCTTTATTATATGCATGTTGTGCTTTGTAAGCGTCCATGTTTCAGCACCGTAAGTGAGTATGGGCAGAACACATTGGTTGAATACCTTGGTTTTCAGGCATTGTGGGAGTGAGGACTTATACTAAAAGTAATATTTGAATCTGGACCTGGTTTCTGTCTGCCTATTAAGAAAAAAATCGTAATAACGTGTCCCTTTCTCATATTATATTTAAAGTATGTTTGCTGTTTTCCGTGTGCGTAAGTGGCCAACACTGGTGTCAGATTTTACAATGATGACAGCCGAGCCGGGACCAACAGCTTATGTTTGCCGTTCAAAGCATGAATGAGCTTGAATTTTTTTTATGCCACTTGTGGTTTGGTCAACCATTCAAATGTGTACCACGCCCGGTGTCGCTTTACTTTCGAAACTCCTGCAGGGCCATGGAGCTCTTCCTTCTAACGTAGCAATTAAATGTAGGATGCATTACAAGAAGCTAAAAACAGATATGGTAAGATGATCAGAATGACTATCCGAATGTTATATAAATGTATGTTATCACATTCAATCATATAACAGATAATAACATCAGGTATCTTTATCTGTAGATAGACTACTAAATAATTCATTACATTCATATATGTAGCTTAATGGGAGAAATGATATAACAGGCTCAGTTGTAGCACTACAGGGAATCACGCGGCATTCATAAAGTTAATCACTCATTAGGGAGTCAGGAAATATAGTACTGAATATCAGACAGTTCGGGTTATTGTGGAAAATATATTCAGCTTTTTTTACTTTTACCTTCCAAATGTGATAGTTGTACACTTTTGCGCTGGTTTTGAGGATCGTATCCTAAGGGGAAAAACGGGATCCTATTACGAAGACTTCGCTGTCCGTCCACCAGGCTGTCTCATGAACTATGACAACTAGACAGTTGAAATTTTTACAGATGATGTATTTCTGTTGACGATATAACAACAAATACTAAAAACAAAATCAAATAAATATTTAACTGGGGCTCCCATACAACAAACGTATTTTTTTATAGATAATGGTACGCAACGTGACGAATTACGGTTTGATATTCCATACAAATCTCAAAGATTATTTGTTTTGACGTTAACAAAAAGTTTTTGATTTGACTTATTGGAAATTAGAGAATTATTAGACCCTAAAACTAACTTCGCTTGTTTAGCTCGCTCGTTCAATTATGTATATATCAATAGTAGCAACTTCATTAATGTCACTTATAAACATAGTCAAGCACGTATGCTTGAGTTATCTTTGAGTCAAAGTCACGAAACCCGATCCCCATATTTTAATAACCATTATGATTCCCAGTGCAGCCATTATAAGCCAGTAACGAGGCGCGGACATAGAATGTAAGGCTGTTCTCAGATTGGAAAACTAAAAGTTGTTGGAATAACAAACTATTTTACAACAAAAGAGCAACTTCAAACGATGTCATCGTACAAAATGATCCCACGTTTTTTTGTAATATATCTGTAGCATAAAGCAATATCAAATTAAGGCCAATGTAAGCTGTAAAGCTGTAACGCAGCTCATCCAACAAACGCCGATTTATCTAGTAATTGACGTAAAGTAACATCAGAAACACTGGCTTTTAGAAGTTAATTATGACCCATGGTAACGTCCACCATGTATAGGATAAGGAAGTGATAAGCACGCACAAAATCTGCAGAATCATTGCAAAGTCAGCAAAAATCCTTATCCGTGGATGGCATCTAAAACACGCGGCTGGACCACGACATAATCCGACCTAAGCCGCCAGACGCTTCATGTAATTGTACATTTTCTAACCAAGTGTCCTAAAGAAGCTTTACATAGACTACCCAGATAAAACTATAATGTCTAAGAAAACAAGCTATTATTTTGTACTACATTCGCATAGAAAATCTGCAGAATCATTGCAAAGTCAGCGACAATCCTTATCCGCGGCTGGCGGCTAAAACACGCGGCTAGGCCGCGCCATAATCCGAGCTAAGCCGCCAGTAGCTCCATTTTATTGTACATTTCCCTGCAAAGTGCCTAGAAAGGCTGAAAGCCGGCAACGCTCATTTGCATAAAATGTTACAATATAATGCTGCTTTTAACTTGGCACCGTAAGGAATGCGCCATTTTGTTTGGACCAACAATGGTTTGATGTTGCTGATTGATGGAGATGAAAGAGCGGCCAAACCGTGGTTTAGAAAATATTTTTAGCCGTGGTTGAGTGAGAGGTTATTTTCTATATGACTTCTTGTATCGACATTTTTAATAAGTAAGTTGTTTCACTTTATAAATACTCGAAGCCAATAAGTTCTTACTAGATCTAAGAGAGACAAATACTTATGTTTTACTAGCAAAAATCATCTTCAATAAATGATTATCACATTTATTTGCTTTGAAACTCGAAATCCGTTGTGATTTTTCTTTATGATAATTTTTGCATATTAGTTGTCAATCACATTGACTTATGATAGGTATACTATGCATACAATTGCATATAGGTTGTCTCTCATAATGGTTTTACATCCAAAAATGTCGAATTTTTCAAAGACCGCCCGTAGTGACAAAGAACAGAGTTTTTTTTTTTTTGTTCATACGAAGGCTCTAATTAATCCCAGCCACTGATAAATAACATGCATAACAACTTTCATGATACTATATTTCTACTTTTAAACCTTCGACTATTGATATTGATGAACGCAGTCGACTTACAGGCGTGTTTTAAAAAGCGCGTTCCATTTTATTTCAGAGTACTCGTTTACTTTCATATACATAGTATCATAATTATATTATGTGCCTTTTCCTAGCTTTTTCACTATCTTTTCACATATCTAGTTACGTACAAATTGAGTCCCTATAAATGACTAAACAAACTCACTTTAAACAACTCACATACAGATTGAAAGTCCTAACTTTATTGCGTCCATCACCGCTAATTTCTAAAGTGAAAATCGCAGGACGTCGCAGACTTCGACGTCAGTTTGTCACTTAGAGTCAAAAGTTGGGTTTGTAAGTTTTCAGATGCAGGTATAGAATAAGGGCGTGTTTAGACGACCCACGCTGACTCGCACCCGCACACGCGTTATATTTGCTTTACACCCGCGCTCGCCACTCGCAAGCATCGTACACGCCTAGTGCACGCCCCGCGCCCGTTTACGACACTAGCCGACGCGGGCGTAACGCGTCTGCGGGATGAGTGCGGGTCGGGCACGAGGCGAGCGCGAGGCGCAAAAGCAATTTGAGTTGTATTAATGTGTGATAGGACTCAAATTATTTGCTACACAAAGCGAGCTATACAGGAGTGTTGACGCGCGTAGCGTGCACGTGTCGTCTGAACGCGTCCTAAAAAGAAAAGTATCGATGTAAGAATATTTTACTAAATTAAATTTGCAAGGATTTTCAGGATTTTTCAAGATCCGTTGCCTACCTACTGAAATGCAACTTTTTGATGGGTTGGGTACATGAACTCAGTAAATAAAAATCGCGATCCGATCGAGTTTGGGCTTAAGTGATTTCTCATAAATTATATTTTCTTTTATATGATATCCAGAGTAAAAAAATGTACACAGTCACGTAATTACCACTACTTCACATTATGGAGGAGATAAAATATCGTTGTTGTGCATAGATTTTTATCGTTTTCATGAAATGTAATCAGTAAACAAACCAAATATTCATCCAACACACATCTAAAATATTCATCCAACCAACTCTGCAACACAGAGGTGATAAATTGTTAAAGCTTAGTTATTTTATCGTATTACAATTTTTTTAAATCTCTTCTAACCGAAAAACAATGTCTTTATTCCTTAATAAATAGTAGGACTAAAGTCATTTGTTAATCCAGCGGGATTAAAAAACATAAAAGAAAAGCCCAAGGGAAACAAAACAAAAATTGAAAACTGAACACGAATATAATCTACTTATAAAAAAATACAATATGACCAGCAATTAAAAAAAAGAGTTTTGGAATTAATAAAATAATACTGCAGGTATCGCCATTTCTGAAATATATCGTCATCAATACGTTTTACAAGGACAAGGATGAATTCAGGTCAGTATTTTTAGGTTTTTTTTTACTGAATGTAGAGGAGTTTAATCTCTTGTGTAATATCTTCTCTAGATACAGTTTGAATCCAAACCCGTGACCGCACATACACCTCGTAACTTAGTCTCGGCTTTCCAAAACTGTCGAATATTCTGTGCAAAGTTGTCTTGATTGTATTTCGTTTTCGACTTTTACTGTCTGTGGTGAGGTAGATTTTAAAAAACAGGGTACATTTATGGTAAGTAAAGTATTTATTTTATGTTAGAAATAAAGTAAAAATAAAATCTTTACTTAAGGGGATACCTGAATTTTTTGGGGTCCAGTGTTGCCCCCATTTGAAATAAATCATTTGATAGGAAACGGAGACATTAATTAAAATTTTGTCTTGACCAGGTCCTAGATAACCCTTTAAACTATTCAATGAACTACTGTTTACAGTTTAAAATGAGAACGTGAAGCTTTTCTACGCACAATTGCGAAAAACGGCTACTTTTGGCGTATGTGCGTATCAAATGATTTATTTCAAATGGGGGCAGCACTGGACCCCGGAAAATTCAAGTAGCCCCTTAATAGGTTATTTTGATTAAATGTGTGCATCCTGCCTGCATGAGAACAGACTTGATCATTGACGTTGTCTCAAAAGTCCAAAATAGGTGTCTGGCATTTCAGACCTATTTTCGTATAAAATAAGGTTACCAGCATACGTTCCAACACCAAGTATAGTTCATTTGTTGTTTGTTGAATTAGTGTGCAAGCCGTCATCGTTCCTCAAAGTCAGCGCCTTTGAAAAAGCCGATGCCGCCTTGTTGTATCGGTGTTTGATGCCGACGGCGTACAAGCCAATTGAGCGGGTTAACAGAAGCAAATGGAATAAGAAACAAACTTAAATAGGATATTTTAGATAAATAAATATTTAATAAAAAAACTTTTACTGGGTCATTTGCCAGTAACGACGTGAAACACGCTGTGTAAACTTAAAAAGTGCAGTTTTAACCCCATTATACTTAAAATTCTGCTAACTTCTCTAAGCTAGTAGCCAAGCTTAGAATTCTCTCGAAGCGCGGTTTTCTTAGAAATTTTTCAGTTCATATATCTTCCAAACTACTTTCATCCCAACCCGCTGTGTTATATATCTATCACATTTTACAGCATCATCTGGAATCTTTTACCTAAGAGAATGATTCTTGAAACTTTGTTTAATAAAATACATGTTTTGTGATGTTTCCTAATTTTCCACATAAACAATGTAGAAATTCAATTTTTTTTATAAATATTTTATTTTGAAATGTCGAACGTTTTTTTCCTAACTTAAGTTTGAACAAAATATATAGCTACACTGAACTGAAACCACCTTAAGGCAAACTTAGTCCTTGATGTCGAAATACGAGTACTTTGTTTTTGGCTTTTCCTACTATTAATATAGTATAATAAAAAGCCATTTCTGTCTCAATGTGAGGCCTCTTTCTATCTTTTTAACCGACTTCCAAAAAGGATGAGATTATTAATTCGTCGCGATCTTTTTTAGAGTTCCGTACTCAAAGGGTAAAAACGGGACCTTATTACTAAGACTCCGCTGTCTGTCTGTCTGTCCGTCTGTCTGTCACCAGGCTATATCTCATGAACCGTGATAGCTAGACAGTTGAAATTTTCACAGATGATGTAATTCTATTGCCGCTATAACAACAAATACTAAAAACAAAATAAAAAATATATTTACTCCAACCTAGCCTCCAACTCGCACTTGGCCTATTTTTTATGTTAGTATGTTCATCGATTATTCGAAGAAGCCTGGACTGATTTTGAAAATTCTTTTGTTCGAAAGGCATACTTGTCTCAGAAATTTTCATCAAAATTGGTTGTGAAGTTTAGGTGTGAAGTCGGATTCTAGTCTTGAAAAATTATCACCTGTTGCTCTAAAGCTTTTATCTTCCAGTCGCTATAGAGATAGATAGATAGATAGATAAATCGTTTATTTGTAAAAACTGCACTTACACTTACACACAAGGAAATACAAGAATGACTTATTTGTATATTAAACATAGGTCTTTAGCGATGTGATGTGTGTATGTATGCTGCAGCATCACAAAAAGGTCGTAGACTCAGCGAAAATATTGCTCAATGCTCTTTGAGCACTTTGAGCTCAATGCCCTGATTTTCAGCTCAAACCTTAGGTACGAGTAGGTGCAAGTGCGATCAGTTGTGAAGATTATTAAGTTACGTGTTAAAGACTAAATAAAAATAAATAGTATTTATTAATTTCGCTGCACCATCTACAGTCCTAGAACGGCCTGGTCCCCCTGTGTTGTTAGGCGTCCAATCGGTAGCTATTTTCGCCCAGCGATCAGCCCAGCTTTCGGGTAACATGACCAGCCAAATCCTATTTCAAGTTAGCTTCCCTAGTGGCTACATCGACGGTGCGAGTCTGTGACCGCACTATTAATATTACAAGTGACTCTGTGAACCGTACCGGGATGCCTTGCGAGTACCAGGGTACTCGCGAGGTCCCGCGAGGACTTTTTCATCCGATAAACTTTAACGGGTTGGGACCTGTCGAATTTCATCGGGTAATAAAGTTGTTTAGACAAAAAAGTTGCGTCTTAATAAGCGTAAAAAAACGTTTTAGGAAATTTTTTAAAAATTTTCGATATTTCTGAAATTTGATACTCTTAAATTTATCAAACCCCATATTTCCGCCATTTAGAAAATATCAAAAATCTTGATTCGACAAAAAAAAATCTATATCGTTTTCAAATCTTCTCACAAAAAATATTTATTTACCAGTTCGGCCACCACCGACTCTCGAGCTCTAAGAGCGCCGGCAGAATGGCACGTCATGCTAATTTCAATAATATTATATCGGGTTGCCAGCCATTTTCGAACCAAATGGTTTGGCTCGTGTGCCGCTTGTGCCGTGGAAGTTGGGAAAGCCGTTGGTGTGGGACGCTACGTGTATCGATTCTCTGGCGGCCTCCCATCTTCACGGTACAAGCTCTAAGGCTGGCGCAGCTGCAGCCACTGTGAAAACCCTAAAACGGCATAAGTATGAATGCCTAGGGAATGGCTTCATATTTTAACCGTTTTGGGTTGAGACCTTAGGTCCGTGGGGCCCCCGCGAACATCAACCCATAACCTTTTTAAATTTTTTAATCAGAATTTGGTCGAGGTGTCACGTGACCAAAGGGCTGGCAATTACTTCGCCCAACGAATAAGCATTGCTATCCAGCGAAGCAATGCTGCCAGCCTTTTTGGCACTTTACCGCATGGCAATGATCTGCAGGTTTTTTTTTATTTGTAAGTTTTTTTTTTATTTAGTTTTTAGTTAAGTTTCTAATTTAGATTTAATTTAGTTTTTTAGTTCGAATGTTACCTAAAATTTGTAAATTATCACACGAATAAACTAAAAGTTTATTTATTTATTTAAAAATAGATCGTTTAAGAAATGCGACCTGAAGGTAAGAACAGTCGGACATTCAGACAGCTAGCCGGACACAATTATTTTTGCCAATCTTGAAACGGAGACGCTTCGCTCGCTTCGCTTGCTTCGCTTGCTCGGTCAATAAATGTAAAAGTTTGGATTTTTGTTCCGCTTTCACCCAAAAAACGGTTGAATGGGTTGGAATGAAATTTTGCATCAAGGTACCTTAATATCTGGACACATAGAATATTTTTTATCTCCGAAAACTAGGATCCCGTGGGATTCCCAGCTAATTATGGCGGTCTCCATATGAGATAAATAGAGATGTAGGCAGTAGAATGCCTATATTTTAATGCACTGGTTATTTTCATCATTGATATAAAATTACCTGAATAAGGTAGCTGGAAAGCGCTGGATGCAGGCCGCTCTAGATCGGTCATTTTGGAAATCCTTGGGAGAGGCCTATGTCCTGCAGTGGAAGTTGTGCGGCTGAAATGATGATGATGATATAAAATTACAATTTAAAGTGCTTATAAAAGTAACTTTTATTATAGATGATGGTTTCACGGATAGTATCTCCAGGAGGAATGATAGTGGGAGTTTGATTTTGGAAATCCTTGGGAGAGGCCTATGTCCTGCAGTGGAAGTTGTGCGGCTGAAATGATGATGATGATATAAAATTACAATTTAAAGTGCCTATAAAAGTAACTTTTATTATAGATGGTGGTTTCACTGATAGTATCTCCAGGAGGAATGAAAGTGGGAGTTTGATTACGCAAGCCCCACCATGAGTAAAAGTTAAATTAGTATAATAACCGAAAGAGCGAAGCGTTGTAGTTTCGAGATTAGCAAAAAATGCTTTTGTTCGGCTGTCTGTCTGTCCGGTTGTTCTCGCCTACAGGTTGAATTTCTCTACCGAGTCTCTTGACATTTTGTGCGAAGGTTAAAAATTATACAGGGTTACTGGTAACTAACGCAAAACCTTTTAACATCGGAATCAAAATCCTAACATAATATAGATCTGCAAGAAAAAAATAAAAAAATCTAAGAAAAGAAATTGGAATCCCCATAGAAACTCGACCAGGTGATCAGTGAATTTGTATGGGAGGCCCATTTTATTTTCTGTAATTTTTGCCTTTTTTCTTGCAGATCTATAATGTGTTAGAGAGTTTGATTCTGATGTTAAAAGGTTTTGCGTTAGTTACCAGTAACCCTGTATAGATTTATTTTGTCGATTCAGTTTTCTGAAATTTTTCAAAATGGTGAAAATTCGGGTGGTTGAATACTGTAAAAATTTTAAATATTATCAAAAATTTCATAAAAAATTTTTGTTCACCTTGTAAACACAACTAATTTTTATCTGAAAAAATTTTCATCTCATAAACTTTAACGAGTCAGCGTGACTCGTGAGGTCTACAACTCTCAGAGCCACTAGCAATAATATATCGAATTATGTCTCATTTTATGTTATCCTTAACCAATTGGATTAGCTTAAGATAACAATTTTATTTTGCTTTATCCATGTTGAAAGTCATTACATTATATGAACAGTATTTTATCCTTACAATAATTTAGTATTTTGTTGGACCAAAAGCTTTTATAAAAATCATATGATGTTTTTCGTAACTTTATGAATCTAATTTTATTTGAGTCTGTTTTATTGCAAGCAAATTATAAAAATTTAGGACGACTTATTTAATTACAACGTTGTAAGAAGTGTTCAATAAATTTATATTTAGTAACGTATATTTCAAATTTGTTACTAATAAAACATTGAGATTAAGATTTATTACAGAGAACGACAACCACCTATCACTTTTAAGAGTTCCGTACCCAAAGGCTAATAACGGGATTCTATTACTTAGACTCCGCTGTCCGTCCGTCTGTTTGTCCGTCCCTCTCTCTGTTCGTCGGTCTGTCTGTCATCAGGCTGTATCTCATGAGCCGTGATTGCTAAACAGTTGAAACGTTCACAAATGATGTATTTCTGTTGCCGCTTTAACAACAAATACTATAAACAGAATAAATTAAATATTTCAATGGGGCTCCCATACAACAAACGTATTTTTTTATAAATATTATATACATATTACAAATTATGAAGAGAGTTGACAAACAAAACCGACCCCTAGTAGGGAAAAGGCGAGAAAAGAAGAAAAAGAAAGAGAAGAATAGGCATGACGAATGGAAAAATTTTTTTTAGCCCACAATATTATTTTTGGATAATCTAAAAGAAGGACTAATTTCAATTATACTTTTTTAACCCTGTCGTCACCCCTATTAATACAACTCGCACTTGGCCAGTTATTTAATTCCTTTATCCATCATTATGTCAAAAGTAGCCTTTGATTCTTGCGGTTTTAAGCTTCTTCTCCTAAAAGCTGTAAGAACCAAATGAAATTTTACCGTGATGGAAGGCGAGAAAGTAGAATAGGAATAAAAATTTTGATCAGTTGCGAGCCGATTTTCCGCCCATTCCCTCCACCGGCTTAACGATTTCTACGAGAAGAAAATCATCTGGTACATTGTAAGCTGTTTCTCGTCTTCCAGACCAGCATGGAAAGACTAGTAGGAGATAGGATCTTATTCTACTTATCGCATGTTCTAAGCGTTCTTTTTCAGAGCCTGGGGTGAGCTTCCACTTTTTGTTATCCAAATATAATATACAGGTCATTGGTCACCCAAGAATGCCAAAGTCCTTACGAAATGGAGAAGAAAGAGCCGAAAAAGTTTAAATGAATTGGCTAAAGTTTTACACACTTTTTAAAGCTTACTGCCAGTCCTTCTACACATGGAGTGTGGGCTGAGTATTCGTGGCGCACAGGCAGTGCTTTGCGCCACGAATAGTCAGCAAACAACGACGAATAGTCAATATAATGACGCGTTCAGAATATTGTTAGGGCTGCCGCGTTTTTTTAGCGCGTCAAAAATGTTTGCCGACGCCCATACAGACTGCTTTTATGCAATTATGAGAAAGAGGTGCGCGGCGCTATTGGATCGGCTACGTGCTAGCTCAAATAGTATTCTGTGTTCACTGACCGATGGGACTCCCCACTACTGGACCACTGGATGCGCCTTCATACTGAGGTTGATGTACAGATACCGGTGGGTGGGAACCAAGCTGTTAGTTGTGTGGTTTTGTCTGTGTTATGTTCTTATACTTTCTGTTACTGACACTAGATTGAGTTTACTCCGTTCATTACTAACATAATATGGATTATGTCCAAAATAAAGATTTATTATTTTTATTTACCGACCGGCCGCTTGACTGGCTTCATATGTTCTGAGCATAGATTTAGATTTTTTTAGATCTATGGTCTTCTTGTAGTTTTCGTGTCGATTGGCTCAAATTACACTATACAATATGTAACAAAAACCCTGTCCGATCCTTGTAGGAGCAACTCAGACCTTTATTATGAACAACTTGTCCTATGAGATCAATGCCTGAAACCCGAAGAAAAAATCGACATTATCATACGAATTTCCGGGCCAGCCGAACACTTTTGTTTGAAGATGTTGAATTTTTTAGAATCGGACAGGGTTTTCATTACATATTGTATTTTACATCTCCAGTAAGTTGCTACTCTTATACCTCTCTCTGACGCCGAGTACAGGTCGGTTCTAAGCGTATATAGTATGATAAATTGGCCGTAAGATAAAACTCGATAAGCCTCAAGTCGTATGCGTCTACATTGGCTATGTCCAAGATAGTTTATGGCAAAGTTTAAGCCTCCGTTATGCATGTGCTAATCCAGGAACGTGAACGACCATTGAATAGGATATTTCAGTAGGGCCTTGTGAATTTTGGCTGTGTGAAGACGATAGAGTGGAATAGCATTTACAATATTTAAATTTGTACCAATATTCAAGCTAGATAACCCTTCAAACTATTTTATGAACTATGGTTTAGTTTTTAAAGTAAGAACGTGAAGCTTTTCGACGCATATTGGTCAAAAGTGGCCGTTTTTCGCTAATGTGCGTAGAAAAGCTTTACGTTTTAACTTTTAAATATAAACCGTAGATCATAAAATAGTTTGAAGGGTTGTCTAGGGTCTAATCAAGACGAAATTTCAAATGATATCTCCGTTTCTTTTCAAATGATTTATTTCAAATGGGGGCAGCACTGGATCTCGAAAAATTCAGATAGTGCATTAAAGCCTGCGCAGACGAGGGATTTTTGTCCGCGGCCTTTTTTGTCCGAAAAAATAGATCGCTTACAACTGTATCGAGTAACGCAAATGAGGGATTTAAAGTACCACGTACTAAAAGTCTCCCGAATAACCGAGGACATGCAGGGAGCGGACCGGACAAAAGTACGAGGGAGTCCCCGAAAAAAATAAAATTCGTATGACTAGGCGAAGCAACGCCGGACTTTAGTCCGCGTTTGTTCTCTACATTTCCGGACAACAAATGATCGCACACCATGTGCGTTGATTTTTTATTTGCGGAGCGTACATTTTTCTCCGCCGCGGAGAAAACTCCGTCGTCTGCGTAGGCCTTTATTAAGACGCAACTTTTATGTTTGAACAACTTATTATCAGATAAAAAAGTCAGGTCAGACACAGAGCCACCAGTAATATACCAACCAGTAATAAACCTATAAAATACCAACATCTTAAGCCTGTCAGCCATACAAATGTCAGCCGAGCCTTTTATCCTGTAATTACGTATAAATTAATAATAAGCTTAGCCTCGGCACGTACAGATCATTACGAGTGTGGGCGAAGATTTCAAGTAGTCTACTTAATATTAATGAGTAACATTTTTAATGAACTTCATTGATTGTGACAATAGTTGAAATTTATCTTGATTAACCGACATCCAAAAAGGAAGAGGTTATCAATTCGTAGATTTAGAAAAAAAAATTGTTTTAATGTGTATACTTTCCAGATGGTGCCGTAAAAAAAAATTATCAAAATCGATTGAGTAGTTTGAGGGCGAAGTCAGTGTTTAGAAAAATTATGTTTTTTTTTTTATAATAAGTAAGTATATAGGGACAATTAACACTGATTGAGCTAGCCCCAAAGTAAGTTTGAGACTTGTGTAATGGGATACTAACTCAACGATACATATTTTATATCATATACATATATAGATAAACATCCAAGACCCAGGACAATTTGAAAAAGACCATTTTCCAACTTGCCCTGACCGGGGATCGAACTCGGGACGTCTGGGTGGCGGACTAGCATGGTGACCACTACGCCACGGAGGTCGTCATACATTAGGATTAAAATACTAGTTTAAAAATACATTAAGATACTTTAATATACATATATTAATACTTCGAACTATTTAGTACATAGGGCGCACTATAAGTTTCCGGAACTGGCCACTTACATAAACAATATTTAAAAATTTATTGCAACATTTGAAAATAGAACTCTTTGGCTGTAGAATGCAGTTTGTTTCATCTGACTGTCTTTTGTTTTTAACTTGTGGCGCCATTTAAAAAATTGTGTGTCTGCATCAACATGGATTTAACTCGGGAAAATTTTCGTAGTATGATTTTCTACGATTTTAAGTGTAATTTGACAGCTCAACAGAGCATCGCTCGGCTTGAAACAGCTTTTGGCAATGAAGCACCATGCAAGACAACTGTTTATAGCTGGTTTGCAGAATTCAAGCGTGGTCGTATCAATCTCAGTGACGAATCTCGCGATGGTCGGCCGTCCACCGCTGTGACCAACAAAAACATCGATGCTGTGCGCCGTATGATTGAAACAGACAGGCATGTGACCTACCATGAAATTCGCGTATCCTTAGAAATAGGCATGAGTCAAATACAATTAATCCTACACAAACATTTGGGTGTGAGAAAGCTGTGCTCGCGGTGGATCCCACACAACTTGACCGAGGCTCAAAAAACGGACCGCGTCACTTGGTGCAGTGCCATGCTTACCAGATTCAACGAAGGTGCGTCAAATTTGGTGTGGGACATAGTAACAGGTGACGAAACATGGATTTATTGCTACGATCCCAAAACAAAGCAGCAATCGAGCGTATGGGTCTTTCAAGATGAGCCGAAACCAACCAAAGTGGCGCGCGTGAAAAGTGCATCTAAGCGGATGATTGCTTCTTTTTTTAATAAAACTGGACACGTGGCTACTGTTGCTTTAGAGAATCGTCGTACAGTGAATAGTGACTGGTACACGACCATTTGTTTGCCGGAAGTTATTGACGAACTCCGTAAAAATAACCGTAAACGCCGTATCATCCTGCACCACGACAATGCTAGTTCTCACACGGCGAAAAATATAGAACTCATGAGTCATCCTGCATACAGTCCCGACCTGGCACCTTGTGACTTTTTTCTGTTCCCAAAAATTAAGAACCAATTACGCGGTCAACGATTTTCATCACCAGAAGAGGCTGTCGAGGAGTATGAAAAACACGTTTCAGAGGTCACCACAGAGGAGCGGCACAAAAGTTTTCAAAACTGGTTTCATCGAATGAAAAAGTGCATAGACGCCAAGGGAGATTATTTTGAAAAACAATAAATTAATTTTGTACCTTTAATAGTATTTTTTCATATTCATTCCGGAAACTTATAGTGCGCCCCACGTATCATCTTCGTCCGTGGTTTTATTTACTAAGTATTTATTAATTAAAAGACATAATAATATGGCAAAGCCCTTCTGGTGAGTAGGCGACCAATACTGTGAATATGAGTTTCTTTCGGCGTTTCTTCTCAGCAGTGGTTGTTGCGAAGCGTTGGTATTAGTAGCTTTGTTTAAAAATAAATGTAACTTTAATATACTGTAAGTAATCTTAATGTATGTTATTACTTATTGCAGAAATAGTTGTTTAATATATATTTGATACTCAGTTTCAGTAGTTGATTTAATATCAAAGTTGATTACATTCTTTTAAATACCTAACCAAATGGAGAAAGCTGTGCACGTGCGTTTTTTTTTTTCGATTTTTACGTAACCTAAAGTGAAAGTCGGAGATTAGCGGGAATTAAACACACTGACAGACAGACAAAAAAATTATAAATTATATTTTGTTATAATCAGTTAGTAACTACACACAGAATTTCGTTTGCATTTAGGGAAAAAAATCAAAGAGACCTTAATTTATTTATACTTACTTATCAATTGATTTTTAGGTAGAATGTAAATGAAAAACAAAGTATTTAATAAGTTTTTTTTTAATCAATTTGAAATGGATTGATTTTAGATAAAATGTAAAAGAAAATCAAAATATAAATAGTTATTTTTTTTACTTAATCGATTTGTTATGGAATAAGTACAATAACGAATAGGGTAACACTATTTCCAGTAAAGTCACTTCCGTCAGAAAAGAGTAGGTGTACTTATATTGGCTATAAATGTAACATGAGCAATAGTCTGAGGCTCTCCTCATTTGGTCGTTGAAAAAAACAGATATCTGAAGTGAATTGTTGTTTCTAATTTTATTACTCCCACAATACACTACACTTAATGTAAATTATACTTATAGACATGTAAAAGTGCCTGTAAAGGTCTAATTACTGAATGATATTTGATTTTTGAATTTTGGCAGACAGCATTTTGGGTTCATGTGGCTCCAAGCAGACAGAGACAAAGGCCGCAAGACCCGAAGGTCACTTTAAGGGCCGGTGCACATATGGGGAAGCCCAGCGCAGAGCATTTTTCATTGTCAAACTATTGACGACATTGTCCACTTTGAAATAATATTTCATATTCAAATTTATTTATTCACATAAAATTTTTCAAATTCAAATTTAAAATTCAAATTCAAATTTATCATTATTATTATAGGATTTTTATAATATCTCTAATCGTCACTTTGTTTTATTGCACAATAATTGTTGACGTCAAAAAGTTACTTAGAGCTAAGTTTACTGCCGCCTCCAAAGCGCTAGTGCAGAAGAAACGGTAACAAACTGCACTGCAGCATTTTCTCCAAAAACGTCAACTCACAATGAAATTAATATTTATAGTTGATATGTGGACAGAGTATACATTGTTTGTTGTCATAATTTATATTGTAACAAGTATAGTTATATTGTAACAAGTACACATGCACATTTCATTGCATAGTCAAAAAAGGTCTTATTATTTTACAAATTTTAACTTTATAAGGCATTGTGAAGTCTATATATTACACAATTTAACATATCAATTTAACTTAAACAGAAGTGTCCAATCAATTGACACAATACTTACGCACGTATGGCGGACTTTGACTAGGCTATAAGTATTGTGTTAATTGATTTGGATATTATTGCAAAGAGAGACAATGTCGACAATAGTTTGCCAGTGAAAAATGCTCTGCTGCCGTGATGGTGGGCAAGAAAAGGGAAAAAGAAATCAAAATGATTTCATCCAAGCTCTTGAAAGTTTAATGTTGTATGGTAATATAAGCAGAACTAATGGAGTGGTTTGTAGGTTATGTGCAGGTGTTCTTTGACTATATCATTCTTTTTAAATATTTATATAATCATTTAAATTAAAAAAAAAACTTCAAAACTGAAAACCATCTTCAACGCCAAACTAGATAAACGGTTTTATTAAAAATGATATGGGACCATTTAGAAAGCATACCCTTTCAAACAAACAAAAATCCGAATCGGTCCAATAAAAATCGATTGCGACGAATTGATAACCACCTTTATTTTGAAGTAAGTTAAAAAATCGCTTACGCAAACGAACATGTCTATGCAATGATTTGAGATATGTACCAAAAAAGGAAATACCCACCGTAGATATCCATATGTATATCTTAAAGGGCTACCTGAATTTTCTGGGGTCCAGTGCACCTGGGGGCACCCATTTGAAAGGAAACGGAGATATCATTTAAAATTGTGTCTAGATCAAACCCTAAATAACCCTTCTCACTATTTCATGAACTACTTACTGTTTATAGTCTAACTAGCTTTTGCCCGCGGCTTCGCTCGCGTAGGGATGTAATTTATCAAAATCCTTTCTTAGGGGATGCCTACGTCATAGTAGCTTTATGCATGCAAAGTCTCAGCCCGATCGGTTTAAAATTGACAAAGTTTCATACAAACTTTTAGCCCCTATTTTATCCCCTTGGGGGTAGAATAGATCAAAATCCTTTCTTAGTGGATGCCTACGTCATAACATCTACCTGCATGCCAAATTTCAGCCCGATCTGTTGGGTGGTTTGGGCTGAGCGTTGATAGATCACTATGTCAGTCAGTCACCTTTGAGTTATATATATTTAGAAGTGAGAACGTGAAGCTTTTTTACGCACATTAGCGAAAAACGGCCACTTTTTGCTTATGTGAGTAAAAAACAACTTTACGTTCTCACTTTAAACTGTACACAGTAATTCATAAAATAGTGTGCAGGATTATCGTCTGGTCAAGACAAAATTGTAAATGATATCTCCGTTTCCTTTTAAATTAGTTATTTCAAATAGGGGCAGCATTGGAACCAGAAAAATTGAGGTAGCCCCTTCACAATAGACATGTTATTCTAAAGAATGGAAAACTAGTCAAACAAATTAACAAAACTCATAAAACTCGAAAACATGAAAAAAAAAACTTATCCTTTAAAACTAAAATAAGATAGGTATTATTGATTTGCTGTTGTTAAAACTGCAAGACATTTAAAATTCAAAACTCAGTCCGTTTTATTTTTAATCTGATACACTTAAAGTATTCGAAAAAGCTTTCAGCGTCCATTGGTCTGTTGAATTTATGTAGAAATATTCAAAATTGATTATTTTCTAGCACTCTTAGGCTTAAAAAATTACTGTTCAGTTGAATATCTTATTTCGTCGTATGCCAAGTCACGATCGTCTGTTGTCAGCAAATTTTCGGGCGAATATTATTTTTCTGCTACATTATTTATCTAAATACATTTTGTTGTTGTGAATACCTGCTTATCAGAAGATACCTATGGTAGGTAGTAATTTGACCAGTTTGATTGATTTATGTATAAGAACAAATATGGGCAAATCAATTAGGGTAGTAGTGATTTTTCTTATTTTTTATTTCTGAATTATTCTATCTTTTAATTTATTAAGATAAACCTTATCAGTCTATAGGTTAGTACATATTAATAATTAAGGATATTTTTTTTATTTACATGATCTTAGCCTATAACAAATCTTACATAAATAAGTTACTTTGCTAGCCCCTTTCAAAAGTTGCCTTGCCAGACAGAAAAGTTTATTCAAAGCAGTATACGAAAGTGTATTGAGTAACAAAATCCCAAAAACACATTTTCTTATTGGCTTTACTATATCTGTTGTGGATAATTTGTAAGACTGGGCAATTCGCATAATTCCTAACAAAAAAAAATCATTGTGAATAATTTATTCCTATAATGACAAGACTCAGTTTTAAATCTGAGCAAAGATGTGTTGTGTTTTGACAGTAAATTAGATTGCCATGTCTCTAGATAGATATGTTTTATTTATATCTTTCGATGTGTCACAACGAAATGGCATTAGTAAGTAGTTGTTAAAACAACGTATCCGCGATTGGTTTCTGAAATAGAACTGATGAACGATGTTCCTTTTGCTTTTTTTACATGTATTAAGAGAAGAAGACATGTATTTTTGTAGCTGATTAATGATTATGATAACTAAGACAGACGTCTGAAAAAATAAGGTAAAAAAAATTCTCAAGTAAACAAAAAATATAATATGCGTAAGCGTTCATACGGTGTAACAAATACTAATACACTTAAATCAAAATAAATCTCATTAAAGTAACGCTGAATTCAAGCGAATAACACATAAAAGATAGTGTGAAAAATTATACATTAAAAATATAAAATAATTAACTATACATATTATTTCTAATGCATATGTTTTGTAACTTTTTTTTTAAATTTGCAATAGAGAGTACAAACAAACAAATAAATTATTTTTCTAATTGGCATAAGATTATTCGAAATATCTGGGTATTATGCACGATGCCCGAAATATAGTACTGACCATAGCATAATCCTACAGACGTCAAGCAAGTCTGACCATAACTAAATCCCTTACGTTTCACTTGTTTAAATTTGAAATTGTATTTCATTGAATAAAGTGTTCGCCCCGTCTTTATGTTCAATATAAAGAATTTTATTTCTTCATTGAAATTGACGTCTTGCAAATTGTACTGTACATGTCAGAATTTTCTGTTCGTATTCAGATGTCTGTTGCCTCGAGTATTCTATTTGTTTCTCGTATAGTTACACAATATCCGTAAATATAAAGTTATTAAAAAATGTTCTTTTTCTTCCCGAGATTGGTAAAAGCTAACACTAGTGTCAGATTAACGTAAGGCACGCATAAGCCGTTAGTCAAGGCTGTCATCATTGTATGGCAGTCGACAAGCTATGTCAGATGCGTTTAGGCAGCTTGAAAAATGTGACAATAGTGGTGTCCAGTTACACAATATTCGTAAATATAGAGTTATTAAAAAATGTTCTTTTTCTTCCCGAGATTGGTAAAAGCTAACACTAGTGTCAGATTAACGTAAGGCACGCATAAGCCGTTAGTCAAGGCTGTCATCATTGTATGGCAGTCGACAAGCTATGTCAGATGCGTTTAGGCAGCTTGAAAAATGTGACAATAGTGGTGGCCAGTTACACAATATTCGTAAATATAGAGTCATTAAAAAATGTTCTTTTTCTTCCCGAGATTGGTAAAAGCTAACACTAGTGTCAGATTGTTCAGGCTGCAAGACCTTTTTCTTAGCTCAATGACAGTTATCTAGTGCATTCTCTTTGATTTGGATTACTTGGTGAACTTCGGCCACCTGTTAGTTCATGAAAACTATTGCCGGCCGGCGCCCACCCACTACCGTTAAACCTATCATACCTGTCATTAACAGCTCGAGTGTACCCGCCACCAACAGCTGATGCATACCCCTATTGTACACTGTGGGGGCATGCATCAGCTGTTCGGGGTGGGTGCACTTGAGCTGTTAGTCAAAAAAGTCAAAAATCATTTATCTTTGGATATTTATATCATTTGATAATTGTCATTTTTTTTTGTTGTTTTGATTTCTTAATAGTTAGTTGTTGACGTCAGATCATTTACTTACAACTAAGTTTACTGCCGCCTCCTAAGCGCAAGTACAGAAGAAGCGGTAACAAACTGTACTGCAGCATTTTCTCCAAAAACGTCAACCTTACAATTATACTGATATTAAAGTCAGATATGTAGACTGAGAATACATTGCTATGTCATAATTGTTAATTAAAAATGATGTCAAATTTGTTATTGTCATAGCGGCTGGTATGCTGGAACTAACCGTAGTGGAAGGGCGCTGGCCGGAATTAGTTTTCATGAACTAACAAGTGACCGAAGCATACAAAGTAATCCAAATCAAGGAGCATACACTAGATGACTGTCATGTGTATGAGCTGCGAAAGAAATCTTGTAAAAGAGCATGTCACTTTGAAATTTGCAAAGTAACACCTGAATCGTGTGCAGATGAGTTAATTTATTTAAAGAAATATACATAGTTAGAAAATAATACTACTTAATACCTAAAAAATCAATAAAAAAAAAACAATAATAGTAAAACCTTACCTAACACCTGAATCTATTAGTCGTCTAGTGATAAGAGTCACTTTTACGCACTGGTGAAATAGTGTGCAGATTTCCTCACTATTCACCGATCACGATGTTTTCCTTCACCAGAAGTAAAGTAGGTATTGGTTGTTGAAAATGACTGTACATAAAACCAAATTAAGAGATACAAGTCACTTATTAAATCATGTCATTTATAAAACTTTAAAAATATAAGTAAATTAAGTTTTTAAAAAAATATGATGGTATTTTACAAAAAAAAAAATTAAAAGCTTGATGCCGCGGTGGGAGTGCGCATTGTTGGCGCTCTCGCAAGAAGAGCGACACCGGGCGCGGTCCGCACTTGGATGGGTGACCACAAGTGGTATACAAATTTCTCAAGCTCCTCCGTGCTTCTTAAGGCACGCATAAGCCGTTAGTCACGGCTGTCATCATTGTATGGCAGTCGACAAGCTATGTCAGATGCGTTTAGGCAGCTTGAAAAATGTGACAATAGTGGTGGCCACTTACACACACAAAAAGCAAGCAAAAATGATATAAATACGAGTATATACGTATTTACCAAAAAATATTTTTCGACTTTAATAAAATTTAAAAAAATTAAATATGGTTTGGGATTATTACACTGACTTTGGCATTTCACGGTCACATTTCAACAATTTTCTCTACTACATTACACTCTGGATATTAAGGTCAAGACATTATCTTGTAAATCGCGGGGACTCTTCTACCATTAGGGTTTATTACACTATCAATCGTAAAAAGAAACCCCTAGCTAATTTTACGCCTTCACTGTGGTTTATGGTAAAAAAATATTTCACTATTTACATATAATAACCGGCCAAGTGCAAGTCGGACTCGAGCGGGAAGGGTTCCGTACCATTATCTATAAAAAATCACTTTTGTTGTATGGGAGCAAAATTTAAAGTTTATTTCGTTCTGTTTTTAGTATTTGTTGTTGTAGCGGGAACAGAAATACATAATCTGTGAAAATTTTAACTGTCTAGCTATCAAGGTTCATGAGATACAGCCTGGTGTCAGACAGATGGACGGATGGACGGACAGTGGAGTCTTAGCAATAAAGTCCCGTTTTACCCTTTGGGTACGGAACTTTAAAAACAAAAGAATTCGCATAAAACATAAGTCAAAATAAATAGAATAACTTTTAATAATTTTGAAACTAAAAGTAGAGCTAATTGGATAAATAGAGCAAAATAGAAATAACTGTACAGATTTTTAATAAATTATATAATTGAAGAAACGCATATGCATTTCTTCTGTAAATAGGTGATATATATGAAGATATCTTTTACACCATTGTTCACACCCTTTAAATCGTTTGTTGTCAATGACGTCAAAAATATATTAAAATTTACAAATTTAGTTTAACACATACATTTTTTGGGGTCCAGTGCTGCCACCATTTAAAATAAGTGATTTGAAAGGAAACGGAGATATCATTCAAAATTTTGTCTTGACTAGGTAACCCTTCAAACTATTTTATGAACTACTGTTTACAGTTTGAAGTGAGAACGTGAAGCTTTTCTGCGCACGTTACATTGCGAAAAACGGCCACTTTAGCCAAATGTGCGTAGAAAAGTTCTCACTTTAAACTATAATCAGTAGTTCATAAAATAGTTTGAAGGGTTATCTGGCGACCTCCGTGGCGTAGTGGTCACCATGCTAGTCCGCCACCCAGAGGTCCCAGGTTTGATCCCCGGTCAGGACAAGTTGGAAAATGGTCTTTTTCAAATTGTCCTGGGTCTTGGATGTTTATCTATATATGAATATGTTATAAAATATAGTATCGTTGAGTTAGTAACCTATAACACAGGTCTCGAACTTACTTTGGGGCTAGCTAAATCAGTGTTATTTGTCCCTATATATTTTATTTATTTATTTCAAATCGGGGTAGTACTGCACCTGAAACATTCAGGTAACCGCTTAACTACTTATTAAAAAAATCAGAAGCTAAGTTTACGTTTCACTTTTCAAAATTACAATGGCATTTTAATGGTAAAAAATATTCCATTCTTTTGTGTGGAAAACTCTATTAAACTGTAAAAGTTATTGCGAGTACATTGCGTGGAAATTTTTTATTACCCTATTACCTAATAGGGTCTCCCATATTTTAGTCAAAAATATATCTATCTTACTTGTTAAAGGTGAACCCTTAGATTTATTATTTTAAATATTTTGAGGTTTCAATATTTAATAATGAAATAAGATTAACTATTTAGTTTGAGAACTTGAATGCCTAAAAACCTTGTAAATTACCGGCCAAGTGCTAGTCGGACGGAAAATTTCAACTGTCTTGTTATCACGGTTCATAAGGAGCCTGGTGACAGACAGATAGACTGACAGCGGAGTCTTAATAATAGGGTCCCGTTTTTACACTTTGGTTACGGAACCCTTAAAATAAAGCTCTCAGAGTGCTTATCATTTGACAGAGACGAATAAAAGCACTATGGAGTTTAAGTGGGTTGGAGCCCCACACACGTGCTAATTGGTTAGTAATCTGTGCCCACACTACCACTCCCCATCCCCGTAGGTGAGTGTTGTGGGTTGGCTTCTTTTTTTTCTCAGACACGAAAAAGGGGCTAATGTAAAAACTTATTTTAAAAATGATAGTTATACTCAGATCTTCAGAAGTTACTGGTTACGTGTATCGTATTACTGGATAATAAAAATGTAACTACTCGAGAAATATTTCTCATCCAATTATCAAGGTCTGACGTACATCTTTTTGAATTCAATCTGTTTTCTCAAGTTTCCAAGAGACAATTAAGATCAAATTATATTTGTAAATTAAATCAACTACGTGGACGCAAATATATTTATACAAAAAATGCGTACCACATGTGCATACAAGTATACAATAAACTGCCAAATAGTATTAAATTGCTAAATAAGAATAAATTAAAAAAAAACATTGACGGAATGGTTGAATGAAAAAAGATTTTATAACATTAAAGATTATATGGACAGTTAACATTGAATTTATTTAATACTAATATATATTTTTTTTAATGTAAAATTTGATAATAAATTTAAAATTATATTTAGTATTAAAATTGTATAATGTGAATTTAATTAAGTAGACTATACATATATATTATTAATATTTGCACGCCTGCAAGCAGGTTGGTTGTATAAATCATGCAAATAAATGATTCTATTCTATTCTAGTTATCACGGTTCATAAGGAGCCTGATGACAGACAGATAGACTGACAGCGGAGTCTTAATAATAGGGTCCCGTTTTTACACTTTGGATACGAACCCTTCAAATAAAGCTCTCAGAGTGCTTATCATTTGACAGAGACGAATAAAAGCACTATGGAGTTTAAGTGGGTTGGACGTGCCCCACACACGTGCTAATTGGTTAGTAATCTGTGCTTACACTACCACTCCCCATTCCCGTAGGTGAGTGTTGTGGGTTGGCTTCTTTTTTTTCTCAGACACGAAAAAGGGGCTAATATAAAAACTTGTTTTAAAAATGATAGTTATACTCAGATCTTCAGAATTTACTGGTTACGTGTATCGTATTACTGGATAATAAAAATGTAACTGCTCGAGAAATATTTCTCATCCAATTATCAAGGTCTGACGTACCTACATCTTTTTGAATTCAATCCAATCCATTAAACCAAGCTTAAGAGATACAAATCACTTATTAAATTATGTTCCATATTATTAGCAATTTGGACATGGTCTGAAAAAAATGTATTATTATTGAAAAATCTTTAAAATATTATAAACGCACCCAGGTTTAAATAAATTAATACGATGGCAATTTTCACAAATGCGAATAAAATTTATATGAGTATATGTACCAAGATTATTTTTGATATAACTCCAATTTAGAAGTAAATTTAATGGTTTTGGATTATTACTGGACCTGCCTTGGTATTTATTACACAGTCACAGTTTAACAATTTTCTCCACTAAATTACACTCTGGATATTAAGAATCCCCTTACCCTAAACTTGTCTATACAAACGTAGTCTACGTTTTATTTTGAAACGACATGTCTGATTTCGGTAAAAAAAAATAATTTTAAAGAAATTGCAATTATCTAGGGTTATAATATAATTGATTTCCGACACTAAAATTATGAACTGGAAAGAAAATATAAGGGTGTAGAAGTTTTCCATACTGATGGTCAAATAGGATATAATACACTAACTTATTTTAACGTCGGAAACCAATTATAACCCTAGATAATTGCAATTTCTTTAAAATTACATAATTTTGCCCATATCCGACATGTCGTTTCAAAATAAAACGTAGACTACGTTTGTATGGGAAAGTCTGATTCCGTTCAGAGTATGGGGATTCTTAAGGTCAAGACATTATCTTTTAATTCGCCGGGACTCTTCTACCATTAGAGTTTATTATACTATCAATGGTAAAGCTGTAGCTTTACGTAAAAAATGTGTTACACTCAGATCTTCAGAAGTTACTTCACACGTGTATCACATTATTACCGGATAATAAAAATGTAACTGCTCGAGTGTATTTCTCATCCAATAATCAAGGTCTGACGTACATCACATACATCTTCATGAATTTAATCCAAATAAATTACTGCGTGTGGGCCGAGGATTTGAGGGGGCTGGTGTGAGCTGGCGGGGCTTAATGTAACGTCTTAGAATTGGTTGGTTAGAGCAACGATAATATAATTAGTAATTATTAACGTAACAGATACTTTACGCCATAGAAACTATTATAGGTAGGTAAGTAGGCTAAACTGGAGTTGCGGGTAGACATACAGAGATGGCAGCACCCACGACTAGCAAAAAAGTGACAATAAAAGTGTTGAATATGCTTATAATGTATTTAGATATATATGCCATATTTAATAAATTTTATTTAAATAATTATAAAAATAAAAGGTTTTAATGTTTAAATAAATACCTATGCCATCGAGTGACAAGGTAGAGAAATAATTATGTTTATAGGTAGATGGGTAAGCATGGTTAGAGTTTAATAACCTAGACTGAAAAGTTATGTGACGATTGTAAATGACATAGTATATGTTTACGTCTAGCGTAAGACGTAGAGATATTTGATCTTAACTAGTAGTTCGCCCCACTGTGACCTCACGAACCTTATATATCGATATACCCTTGACCAATATGGCTCATGTTTGAACTTAAAAATACTATTTTTAATAATAATAAAAATACTGTTTTTTTTTCCGCCTGCTACATTTTATGGAGCTCCGATCAAATTACTCGAGTAATCGTCGAACAAACATACAAACGAGTAGATACAAACAGCGGATTGTTCAAATAGACTCGGAGAACTTTCCATGCTTCGCTCGTTCATAAACGGATTTATTCACCACATAGAACATATAAGATGTTTAAGAGTATTTCAGCAGGTCATACAATTCAAATAATATAAAAAAACTTTTACAAAGACAGATTTATCCTAAGAAGGGATCTCTTCCAGTCAACCTAAAATCTTAAACTTTAACTATAAAAAAAATGTCATATAAAAATAACTTAATTAACAAACAACAACAAAACAAAGCGTAAGATAGAACATAACAAAACAAAAAACTCGGGCAGATCGCTTCACTCTTTCTCATGTTCATGAAAGTTCACAAATCGCGTAGTAAACCCGCAAGTTTCACCCGGGTACATCAACTGGCTTTTTCAAAACAGGGTTGACAGATAACATTTTTAGAAATTAAACAAACAATAACTTAATTAACAGATAGCAACTAAACAAAGCGTAAGGTAAGATAGAACATAATAACAAAACAAAGAACTTGGGCAGATCACTTCACTACTCCTCAAGAAAGTTCACAAATCGCGTAGTAAACCCGCAAGTTTCACCCGGGTACACCGACTGGCTTTTACAAAATAAGGATGGTAGATATCATTTTTAGAAATTAAACAAAAAAATAACTTCCTTCACAAACAACAAAAAAACAAAGCGTAAGAAAAACCAAAACATAGAACTCGGGCAAATCGCTTCACTCTTTCTCATATTCATGAGAGTTCACAATTTGCGTAGAAAACTCGCAAGTTTCATCCGGGTACACGGACCGGCTTTTACAACATAGGGTTTCAGGGTAGAAAACATGTTGTGATTAAAAAAAAAAAACAAGTATTGAGGAGTCAATTTTTAATAAGGCTTTTGGATCTTCTGAGCCATGTGTCTTATATGTCAAAAAAATCATAAGTCATAAGTCATTTATTCGCATCATGCAAAAAAAAGGTAACAATATATTGTGCACACCAACATGTACCAAGTTTGGATGTAGCAAAAACAAATAGGAAAACAATATTATTATTAAGATATGTATACGTTATTCAATTAATTTATTGTAGGCATACATGGCACTTTTACAGATATAGCTTCAGTCTTAGGTAACGCAAAAAAATAATACGATAAAAAGAGTCTTGACACTAAATTACTTTGTACAACTACGATTTTGAATGTAAGTCTTTGTGTTTTCGTTAACCTACATAAATTTATAAAGATTTTATATTTTGTATAATGTGTAAGTACAAATTCGGACTTATACTACAATGGGATCTCTTCCAGTCAACCAAGTATTAGCGAAAGGATACAATAAAATATGTGCATAACGGGTAGAGGTCAAAGTGTACAGATAAAAAGAAGTCTCATATTTACTACATAAATTGGCATATATACATATGTACAATACATAAACTAATATATATCGAAAACATACTAAATCTTTAATAACTATAACTACCTATAAAATAAATAAAATACATAAACAACGATAGCATAAGCTCTACATTGGAATACTAAACTGTAATGATCCGACCACTATTTGTATAGGAAGTAAAAAAGTTTTAAAGGGAGAGTTAGCATTTATCAAAGATTGAAAACTCTATTAGAACGAAGTTTGAAAAAAAAATCGTGAAGGAAAAATCTTTCACTTTTCTTCGCCTGGCCCCCATCTGCCAAGTTCGAACCGTCCGAAAAGGAAATTCGTTCCAAAAAAAAATGCGGTTCATAAAAACATATCTACTTATACTGTATCTAACAACCCTGTCCCAAAACTCCCGTATCAAGACGGCCTAGTATCACACCGACGAAACTTCGCCCATCGTCGACAACTTTAATACGAGTTTCGCGGTATTCGAGACGTTATCGTTATAAAATCGACGCGATGTTTTTCTTTCTTCCTCCTTCAAGCCCGGAAAGTCAACTGCCAGTGTTATCTAAAAAGAGATAACTTTGTAGTGGTGAATCGAGAGTTTACGCAAAAAATGCTGGTTTGTTTATTGAAGAACTTGTTTTGAGTTTGGTTTCTTTTAGATTTACTCGTTTTTTTACCGACTTCCAAAAAAGAGCAGGTTATCAATTCGTTGCGATCTTTTTGTTCTTATTTTTTTAACATATATTCACCGATTATTATTTGTAGACGCCAGCACCGACTCGAAAAATTCCGTTTTTGTTTGAAAGGGTAAACAATATATACTTGTACGTTGGTCCTATAGAAAATTTATCAAAATCAGTTATGTAGTTTAGGGATGAAGTCGGTTTTTTTAGTTTTGAAAAATTATTTGATTTTGAAGCGGCACTTTGTAAATGTTTTGATGATAATGTTATATTTAACCTATTTTTCTTATATCCTCTATATAGAGGCCCATCCTCCAGGAACCCGAAAACCTAAGTTGTATGTTTCTCAATGGCGCAGGAATCCCAGGCAAAGCATATGCTTTGCCTGGATTCCCTACGCCAAAAACAGAAACAATATATAAGGAATCCTACCCCGATAAAGATTAGTATTTATGCAAAGGGATTTGAGTTAAGTAAAAATATTTAAACACCTTTTCCGAATCTTTACCGAAATATGAAAAAATGTCTCGATATATATACATTTGTTGGGAAAGGTTGTTCAAAATGATGACCTAAATCACCCCTTAAAATATTTGTACTTTACTAAAAAAGCTGATGATGATGATAATTGGTGAGGTGAGGTGAATATAATATTACGAGGAGATTGAAAAAAAAATGAACGTTGAATCGTTTACTCTATCGCAATTTTGAGGGATCATATGCAATAATATAAATAAGCAAATGCCTAAAAAACTAAACATTTTAACTGTTCTCTAAGTTCATTGAACACTTAATTGTTACTTCTCAATTGTGAACTTACAACTAGTATCGGTAAAACCCCCAAACGAAAACCCAATTCAAATTATTTTACAGCTGTTCAATTAAACCTGAATTAACAGAAGCAGGCAATCATCTACAAATGCGATCGTTTCTAACGATGTTCCGTTTAACGACGACAATAAAATTACAAACAGCCGAGCGGCCATTCAGTCGAAAATTGACTAAACACGGCACGTGGTCCCACTCCGAGTCTCCGAGGAAATAGCTGCGTGAGGACACAAAACAGTTGGTACCTACCCCTCCCTGCCTACCCCGAAGCCTTTTACCCTCATGCTATACAGTTCAGTCGTTCTGGAGGCACGGCCGCGTGCAGACGTGTCCTTTTCTCCTCGGATGAAGCAACTTTCTGTTACGTCACTCGCGCCTGAGGGTGAAATTTTGATCGGCGATAAGTGAACGGGTGTTTGTATTGGTTTAGTGGGATGTTGTATCGATGATACTGGTGCAATGGTGCGAGAAGTCAGGCGTGTGACATTCACGCACATATGCACCACAGTTCTGTGGTTGCTCACCTGTTTTAACGGTAAGTTTAAGTGTTTTAAGGGTTAGAGGACTCAGGCTATTCGATACGGTTCGATTGTCGTAACCGTTGCGTTTTGACCTTTCTCGTTCCGCATCTACAGTTCCGTAGGCAGTTTTGTTTAGTTAGGTAATAGCAATGGATTCCTTGTTATATGTAAATTAGGAACTGTTTGGATTTTAAACATTTCCTTCTATTTTACTTTAGAAGTTTCGCTTGGTTTCGACAATGCTACTAAAATACATATTCACGTTTGCAACTAAATTGTTAAACATGTTCAAACAAAGCTTACGTTCTTCGTTTAAGATTAATAATCATCCTTATATACTTAGGAGAGTTGGGCGTTTATGTGATTACATTAAGTATGTTTAAAGTCGAATATATAAACTTTATGACGACAAACTTATTATGAAACTTCATAATGAGCAAATCACATTGGAATTAAATTCATTCGGTTCTCTACGTAATCAATACTCGTACGTAATTTATAAATTATGTCAAAATTTTAATGTTTTGGTCCATAGTTTATTTACTTACTTGTGATTGTATTATATCTTAATTAATACTGAATATAAAATCAGAACATGAAAAAGTTTCTATTTTATATTATATTATAGCTGTTGTTACTTAAAATACTTACTACCTACTAATTGTATTAGGGTGTTAGGTAAACTTCAAAAAGAACGAAGTATAATAAATGCTTTTAAAATAGACTTCTCTCCAAACACATAATCAAGTCGACTACTCAATAAAAAATATAGTATTTTTTAGAGCATGTACTGAACACATATTTCGTAATGTTTTCTGGTGAATAAAGAATTCTAATTTCGTATAAATAAAATTGCAAAAATTTAGTTCTTGATCCCAACTAATATTAATACGAAAGTGAGTGTTCATATTTGTTATTTGTTTAGTACCTTTCACGCTTTAACCGCTGAACCTATTTAGATGAAATTTGCTATGAATATATTAAGATTCAAGAAAGGACATAAAATAGTATTTGTCTAGAAATTCCGCTATTTAGCGGGCACAGCTTTTTTTATTCAGAAATACTTTTACCAATAATCTGACGGAGAAAGAACTAACAATATCAAAGGAACTAAACGTGGAAAAAGGGATTATAGACCTTTTTTATCGTCAAGCAAATTTCAAAAATATAGAAATATCTACACAGTACCCTACAGTATCACGTCTGTATCCCTCAAGGGATAGGGCTAAGTTTAACGTGATGTTGGGCCAGAAGTTGGAAAAAGGAAATCAAAATTTTGATGACCTCTGTGGCGTAGTGCTCACAATGCTAGTCCGCCACCCAGAGGTCCCGGGTTCGATCCCCGGTCAGGGCAAGTTGGAAAATGGCCTTTTTCAAATGTTCTGGGTCTTGGATGTTTATCTATATATGTTTTTGTTAAAAATATAGTATCGTTGAGTTAGTATCCCATAAAACAAGTCTTGAACTTACTTTGGGGCTAGCTCAATCAGTGTTATTTAAACGTCCAAAAAAAGTGATGGGTTGCTAGTTGCATTACCTATTGACATGATTAAGAATATCGCACATTTCCTACATGGGGTTTTACAATGCGGGAAACGAAGCATCTGGTACACTATAGGGCTTTATTTTCTCTCGTAAGAGTATGAAAGAAAATTATTATGGATCTTTTGACTCTCAAGATAATCTCAACATTGAGATAGACCTATAAGTGGAGTAGCAATTTACCTTGATACTCTTGAAAGTATTAAATTCTGCCTTAATAACCGTATTTATCATTGAAAAATCAATGGCGGTAATACAGCTTTGAGTTTGAAACAAATTCTCTGTAAATAGGGTTTCCATAATAAGGTCAAAAAAATTAACCTTGTTTTGGGAACAAAAAAAGTTTTGTGAAATAAATTGATAATGGAATAAATGGATAATAGTTTTGTCTAATAAATTGATAATGGATTGTCTTAAAATAATGACACTCGTTCGTATCCATTTTCAACGTGATTTTAGATTATTGCAGAAAGAGTGATACGTAACAGAAGCGTTTGACTCAAAGAAACTATGACGTCACGACGTGATATTTTATATAAATAGACAATGTTTGTTTTGACATTAAGACGAAGTGGTAGCTAAAGTGGCGCCCTCATTTGAAATAAATTGTTTAAAACAAAATATGGTGATAATTAAAAATTTGATTTGTATCAATGTCTAGAAAGACCTTTAAACTATTTTATGAATAACCTTTGAAAGTAATATTGGTAGTCCGTCTAGTTTTAAAATTGTTTTTCGCCAAAAGTGGCCACTTTTGGCGAAAAACAGTTTTAAAACTAGACGAACTATTAGTAATAATTTCAAAGGTTATTCATTAAATAGTTTAAAGGTCTTTCTAGACATTGATACAAATCAAATTTTTAATTATCACCATATTTAGTTTTAAACAATTTATTTCAAATGATGGCGCCATTTTGCTACCACTTCGTCTTAAGAAATAAGTATATGATTTGACTTATTGGTAATTAGCGGATTATGAATGTTAGATAGATAACTCTTTATTGTAAACCAAAAGAAATATTTAACAAAAAGAGATAATTTTACAATAAATGAGTACAATGGGCGGTCTTATCGCTTAAAGCGATCTCTTCCAGACCACCAGTAGATGGAGAGGAATTTGAGATAGACAACGAGAGAAAGAGTTGTTTATTAAATGCTTTTATTTTACAAAAACTTATTGTACGTCATCAATAATTTTTTTGGGTGCATTTTTAATAGGCTTTTTCATAAACAATTTTGTTTTTAGGAAATATGCAATAAATTATTAAATATCATATTTTTAAACATATATTATTTTTTTTGAAATTTGAACGTGATAAGGATGATGATACTCGTCGTTCATGATTTTATGATGATGATGACAAAAAAATATACGATTAAAGATATTATTGAAGAAATAAAAATCTACCCCCTTATTCATAAAAATTACAAACGTTTGATAAACCTAGAGTTAAAAACATGTTTTGTCTCGTTCTTTATATGTCAAATAATGAAAAGAGAGAAAGGGACAAAACGTGTTTTGACTTAAATAGGTTTACCAAACGGTTGTTATTTTTTATGAATAAGAGGGCTAGAATCTAAAAATAAACGAAGGTTTTAATCTCGAGAGATATAATCCTGTCCTGTACAAATGAAATGAGAATGTCTGGTTTTTGTTAATGTCAGAGTTAGAATGTCCAGCCTTTCTCGACTGCTAATGGACTTTCTCTATCCGACTTCAAAGTGTGGACAGGAGTATAAAAACACTACGCATTAACTCTGTACGGTACGCATCAAAAATGGAGTCATAATTTTTCAAACAACTAAAATGAGAAATTATAACTCCATTTTTGAAGTCTGACTATACCTATTGATAATGAAAAAGATTTTAACCTCGAAAATAGAATGGAATAAAGAATAAAATATATTTTTTTGCGTCTGAAAAAATTATACACATACAAAGGTCTTAAACCATTAAATATCATGTATATCTGTACAAATATTTATTTGGTATATGTACAATATTTGTTTCTCGTCTTCGAAGTGGTCGTTGCGAAGCGCTAGTATGGAAGTATAGGCGTATGGAAGCGCTGCTAGCTTTTCTTTGAAAATTAATTAATTGTGATATACACTACCTACACTAATGTAACATATACTTATAGACGTGTAGAAGTGTCTGTAAAGAACTTATTAATGAATAAAATTTTGAATTTTGTTTTTATTTACCTCAGTGGCGTAGTGGTCACCATGCTTGTTCGCCACCCAGAGGTCCCGGGTTCGATCGCCGGTCAGGGCAAGTTAGAAAATGGCCTTTTTTGTCCTGGGTCTATGGTGTTTATCTATATATGTATTTGTTATAAAATATAGTATCGTTGAGTTAGTATCCCATAACACAAGTCTCTAACTTACTTTGGGGCTAGCTCAATCAGTCTTATTTGTCCTTGAATATCTATATTATTTATTTTCAACTAGCGGTCCAGTACGGCTTCGCCAAGTACGATTTTCTCTATATTATCGAATAAACTATTAAATAGCTTATACATAATACAGAAAAACGGTGACGGTGGCATACTATTTTGTTTTATATCATGCAGAGATTGAAAAAAAAATCTGCTAAATTAAACGAATATCATTATGTTCATAGATACTGTAAAAAATAGGCTCTAAAACGATTATAGTAGCGTTAAGTTAGTATCTCATACATAAGGGCCATAACAGACGGGGTGCAAGTTGCGCCGCGTAACAGCTAGTGATGGGAGTAGCATAAATACTCAATCAACCCATTTGAATATTTACTCAGTAGATTGAGTAAATACCCGATAAATATCCTAATTTATCCATTTGGTGAGTAGATTGATTTATATGAGTTGCGACTTATATTTATATTCATATTCATTATTTCATGTTTTCATGACAATTTTGAAACTTAAATCTAGTATACACTTGCAATTCTTGTCGGAAAGTGTGTGCATATGCCATAATATGCTTAAAATGTCGGTAAACGTTAAATGCGACGCTAAAATATATGAAAATACCATGATAATCATACACTGAAAGTAGGCTTCTTTGACTAATTATAATTTTTTGCTGGGAGGTGTGCAAGGACGTTATTTTATGTTAAAATAAGTAAACAGACATCAAATGCGATGTCAATATATGAGCACGCTCTATTACTCTATTTATTAAATCTAGTGAGTAAATACTCAAATGGGTAGATTTCCCATCTCTAGCTGTTACGCGACGCAACTTGCGTCCCGTCTGTTGCGGCACTAATACAAGTCTCGAGTTTACTTTAGGGCTAGCTCAATTTATGTATTTATCCGTATGCATTTATTTATATTATTAGTTCTTAGTTTTATCAAAATATCACCACTGACCATCCTACCTTACACTTTGTGTAATTCATTATTACAGACGTGAATAGTGTCTGTATTTTAAATAATAAATTAATAAATATATAGGGACAAATTACACTGTTTGAGCTGGCCCCAAAGTAAGTTCGAGACTTGTGTTATGGGATACTAACTCAACTATACTTACTATACTTTATAACAAATACATATATAGATCAACACCTAAGACCCAAGACAATTTGAAAAAGGCTATTTTCCAACTGGCCCTGTTTGGGAATCGAACCGGGAACCTCTGGGTGGCGGACTAGCATGGTGACCACTACGCCACGTAGGTCGTCAAAACTTTTTTTTAGTAAGAACTTGATAAAAAAAACTACTCAGTAAGAACTTGATAACAGACGACCAAAAGGACAAAATATACATAGAACACAAAATATACATACAACGTCTTCCATTTCAACGTCCGTATAACAACTCTATGTATAGACATTTTGTTGAATAAGTGCCGGCAATGGAATTAATGTAGTTCATTTCATGATAACAGCGGGACTTTGTCTTCATTATCAGACAGCCGTTATTTATTACGTCTACTCTAGTGATTTTGCTTCACAGTTTTATTATTAGAACTTTATTATTATCCTTTTCTTCATATAAGCATATTTCCTAACTAGCTCGTGCCCGCTTCGTTCGCGTGAAATTTAAAATGACAACTTTTTTTCCTGATATCAGATTTCAATTAAACAAAGCCTATATATTGCTCTAAGCTAAGCCTAATCTATTATTAAAAACCGCGTCCAGTAGTTTCGAAAATTATCGTGAATATATGTATAGACAGACATTTTTTTCTCTTTTTTGAGTTCAATTACTTTTTTTGTGTCATACTCATTTTTTCATGAATTTATTTAATGTATAGACACGTGTTTTTTTTTTACTGTTTTATTATGTGTATTGATGTGTATAACCGTTCCCGAGAAACAATAAAAAGTAATTTCAAATAAATTAAAAGAAGTGTTATAAACAGATTTTCGTATTCTAAATTCCATTTTTATCCCCCGACAAGAAAAGGGTGTTACAAGTTTGACTAGTCTGTGGCATCCTAGCTCCTAAACAAATGGACCGATTTTAATGCAATTTTTTTATATCAAAAGCCTTGTCTATTGACATGATCTGTAGCTATTTGGAAATCGGTTAAGCCATTCAAAAGTTATTGAGGGTGGACGCTTAAAAGTCAGGGGTCATTTTAATCTGCATGGCAAACAGACTTGTTCTATTGTCAGATTATACCACATAATAATTAATAGTATCAAGTCTGTACTGTCCTACAGTAAGTCCCTCTTCAACCCTCCAAGTCTCCAGACTACAGAAACGATTTTGATAATATCTAAGAGATCACCTGACATGTATGCCCTTTTAAACAAAAAGAAAGAATTTCCCAAATCGGCCCCGACGAATTCGAGTGAACGATGAACATACATTTAAAAAAAAAGATTCCAACGAATTGATAACATCCTCCTTTCTTGAAGTCGGTTAAAATAAGTTTTGGACTATCTAAGTTTTCAACCATTCGGTATTTTCTTTTTTGGGTTCCGTACCCAAAAGGATTAAAACTGGACCCTATTATTAAACTTCGCTGTCCGTCTGCATGTCCGTCAGCAGGCTGTATCTCATAAACCGTGATAGCTACACAGTTAAAATATATATAGCCGCTATAACAACAAATACTAACATACCACATGATTTGAATTACTTTGTGCAATTCCGCCACCAAACAAAGTAATTTTGCACACAGTAATTCAAATCATGTGGTATGTTAGTATTTGTTGTTATAGCGGCTATATATATTTAAACATATCACATGATTTGAATTACTGTGTGCAAAATTACTTTGTTTGGTGGCGGAATTGCACAAAGTAATTCAAATCATGTGGTATGTTAGTATTTGTTGTTATAGCGGCTATATATATTTAAACATATCACATGATTTGAATTACTTTGTGCAATTCCGCCACCAAACAAAGTAATTTTGCACAAAGTAATTCAAATCATGTGGTATGTAACTTTGACTTCCGCAAAGTAACACCTGAATCTATTAACTAACAAATACTAAGAACAAAATAAAATAAATATTTAAATGGGGCTACAATCTACATACAACAAAGGGAATTTTATAGATAATGGTGCGGAACCCTTCGTGCGCGAGTCCAAATTGCACTTGGCTGGTTATTTTCCTAAACGTCTAGTCGGGCAAAGTTGCATGTGGTACTATCTCTTTTATAAATAAACTAGCTTTTGCCCGCGGCTTCGCTCGCGTAGGGGTGTAATTTATCAAAATCCTTTCTTAGGGGATGCCTACGTCATAGTAGCTTTATGCATGCAAAGTCTCAGCCTGATCGGTTTAAAATTGACAAAGTTTCATACAAACTTTCATCCCCTATTTTATCCCCTTGGGGGTAGAATTGATAAAAATCCTTTCTTAGCGGATGCCTACGTCATAACACCTACCTGCATGCCAAATTTCAGCCCAATCCGTCCAGTGGTTTGAGCTGTGCGTGTGAGCACCATGTCAGTCACCTTTGAGTTATATATATTTAGATTAGAAGATTAGATATGTAGGGACAAATTATATGAGCTAGTCCCAAAGTAAGTTCAAGACTTGTGCTATGGGATACTAACTCAACGATACTATATTTTATAACAAATACAAATATAACCCGGATTGACCCGGGATTGAACCCGGAACTTCTTGGTGGTGGACTAACATGGTGAGTTGGTGACCACTACGCCACGGAAGTCGTATTTTGACACATTAATTTTTTACTTGTAGGTGTTTAGTTCACTATCCTTTACTCTTATGGACAGTTATATTATTCGACCTCGCAAAACGTTCGGTCGATTACGAACCTGATATGTTTGTTTTGGATCCGGATGTCTGACGAAGGTCCCGGGTCATGTTTACAATATATTTATATGTGCAGAGCCATATGATGAAATTTATATATGTTACGTCTACTATGACTTTTTAGGGTTCTGTAGGCAAATGGCAAAAAACGGAACCCTTATGGATTAAGATCTTCACACAAAAATATAAAAAAAAATTGGGGGTTCCCCATACTTTAGAACTAAAACTCAATTTTTTTTTCATCAAATCCATACGTTTGGGTTATTTATGGATAGGTCTTTAAAAATGATATTGAGGTTTCTCAACCCTTTACCTGTCACTGGGAGGAATTCCTCCCAGGTCAATTGTTTATTTTTTTTTTTATTTGCAACAGATGAAGAGTTATATCATTTTTTTCTTAACAAAATAGTTTGCGCGAGAGACACTTCCAAAGTGGTAAAATGTATGCCCCACCCTCCCCCTGTTACTTCTAAAATAAGATAATGATAAAACTATAAAAAATATATGATGTACATTACCATGCAAACTTCCACCGAATTGGTTTGAACGAGATCTTGTAAGTAGTTTTTTTTTAATACGTGTATTAAAACATCGATCAAAGTTACAACGAACTTTTATATTATGTTACTTGCTGCTGCGGAACCCTTCATGGGTGAGTCCGACTCACACTTGGCCGCCTTTTTATTGTGTACAGCGTTTAGTTAAGTGTCATATTCTTTATTTTGCCCTAAGATTTAAAACCAGTTTTGATTTGGAGAAAACTTCCAAGAACCATTTTTTTGATCACTTCTTACTCTTTTTTGAAACCTAAATTTTCCGAGGTCCGCAGTGCTGCCCCTATTTGAAATAAATCATTTGATAGGAAACGGAGACATCATTTAAAATTTTAACAATTGCGAAAAACGGCCACTTTTGGCGTATGTGCCTAGAAAAACTTCACGTTCTTAGTTTAAACTGTAAACAGTAGTTCATAAAATAGTTTAAAGGGTTATCTAGGGCCTGATCAAGGCCAAATTTTATATGATATCTCCGTTTCCTTTCAAATGATTTATTTCAAATGGGGGCAGCACTGGACCCCGTAAAATTCAGGTAGCCCCCTAATAAGTCACCTACATCTTCTACCTACCATCGAGCCTAGTGTCGGCACTTTGTAGTTAATAATATATCCAAAGCGGTTTAAAGCTAGGTATAACTAATCTTTATTTATAGCTCTTCCGACAGGCTCATGTTCTCTCACTCGACGGTGATGACTGAAAATCAGTGTTTGCTCCCTGAGCAATTTTAACGCTGAGTTATTGCCTTTTTGTATCACTGCGGTTCACCTTATTTCTAAAACTTATTGTCTATGATTTTATGTTGATTTGTGTAAAAATGTATATGTGTGTGCCTCAGTGAGACAAATAAAGTTTTTATCTATCTATCTATCTATCTATCTAAAGACCGCTCAATTTTGGTCGTTTAGCTTCAAGTTTATGAAAAAGTTAGTTTATAAAAAAAAAAAACTTTAGTACCAAAATAGGCAAAAAGTCACCAAATATTTGCATATATAATTTTCACACAATATTTTTCTACAAGAAGATTACAAACCGATAAAGTTCACATTGATAGTTCAGTCGATTACGAACCCGATATGTTTGATTTGGACCCGGATGTCTGATGAACGTTTCGGGATCGGGTCACGTTTACAATAAACTAATGTGCAGCTATACGTTGAAATGTATGTTACATTACATCCGCTATGTTTTTGGAACGAAGTTCCTTATCGCCCGTTGTGAAAGGGGGCTAGACGGAAAAAATTAAGACCAAAAGTTGTAACGACACTTTTTGTTCATTTAAATTTATGAAGATAATAAAAACTTGATTTTAGAACGCAGAAACGAGTTTGAATGTAATTTAGACCTATTTATACTTATATTTTACTACATTCCATCCGGGTGTCCCTTGACACCCGGATGTTGTTTTTTCTTTTATTTTGATATACCCAGTGTCATTTTCACAGTAAATACGAATCTAACGACACCTCTCTAGCTAAAATCCATCAAGCCGTCTGCAGAGCGTGCCAAACAATTATACATACATACATACTCTCGAAAAACATAACCCTCCTTCTGGCGCAGTCGGGTAAAAAGTGTCAGTCCACAGACTAACTTGTTTGTTTCGTGTTTCTATACACGCCATTATCCTTACAAACTTATGTTTTAACGTAGTTTGAATTCCGTGCGTGTATGTCAGCCCTAATTTCCATTGTAGGTGGTGAAATCTATACTAATTTGTAGAAGAGTTGAAAAATAGATAAGATAATAATGCTTTTTATAAAACTAATACTAGGTTGATAGACAGATCAATAAATCTTTTTTGTACATCAAAAAAAAATAACCGGGCAAGTGCGAGTTGAACTCGCGTGGAAAGGGTTCCGTACAATATCAAAGATTTTCCGTAAGTGAACGTATTATATTGGGTTTACCACTTTATTTTCAATTGAAAGAATTCTTATATTATTTTTTCTGTAATCTACAAGCAATGAACTATATTTTGCATTATTTTCAAAATTTTCGGCTCAGTAGTTTCGGAGTTAAGGGTGGTGGAATGGTCAATTTTCGTCTCTTTCATGAATAAAATCAAAACTTTTTATTTTACAATAATAACAAAAATATATATTGAGATCCTTATAACGAGCCCTTTCATTTGATATACGACACAATAAGGTTTGCAAATAATTTTTTTTTAATTTCCTTATTTGTCCCTCGAAAATTACCCTTATTTAAAAAAATATATATTCATGTACTTATTTTTCTTGTAATCTACAAGGAATGAACTATATTTTGTATTTTTTTTTTTTTCAAAATTAAGGGCTCAGTAGTTTCGGAGATCAGAGGTGGGAATGGTCAATTTTTGTCTTCTTTCATGAATAAAATCAAAACTATTTATTTTATATTAATGAAAAAAATATATTTGAGATTCGCATAATGAGCCCTTTCATTTGATGCATAAAACAGTATCATTTGCAATTTTTTTTTAATTTCCTAATTTATCCCTTAATAATGACCCTTATTTTAAAAATATATTTATTTACTTTGCACTTCTGTATTTGGGTCATAGGATTCCACCATCCTACCAAATTTCACCTGAATTGGTCCAGTAGTTTCGGAGCAAATTGGCTGTGACAGACGGACGGACAGACAGACGGGTATCCTATAAGGGTTCTGTTTTTTTCATTTTTTGTACGGAACCCTAAAAAAAGTAACACAAAGATATAATTTTTCATAAATTATTACCATGGGCGGTCTTGTTGCTTGAAGCGATCGCTTCCATACAACAAACATTCTAAATTGCATTTAGACGACTTGCTGCTACACTATTTACATTTCAACTATTTGTTACTAATTTCACTTAACACATTTTCTTTAAACCCACGTAAAAGCGTATTAATTTGAAACGATTCGCCACTCAGGTACATTAGTATTATACTTCCTAAGTATAGATTTTACTCTATATATGATACTATTTATAATAAATAATAGGTTTAGGTTTATCATAGACTTTGTTTGCAACGATTTCTTCAAGAGTAAGTCAATATACCGTACATGGTAACCGTTATCAAACACTACACCAACATCTTTAAATTAATTCTATAACCATCTTTTTTCTAATTGACATTGTTGAAATGTAGTGAAGATATGTACATAAATTTCTACGTGACGTGACCCAATACGTTGATCAAACATCCGGATTAAACATATGGGGTTCGCTTAATCGACTGAACTATCGATGTGAACTTTGGTTTGTAATCTAAGGTGTAGAAAGTTCTGGGATCATTATGTATGTTCGTCGATAACTACTGGAACTAAATTGTTAACTTAATGTTGCAATGTGCTATAATAATTCTTGAATGATATGGTCCAAATGACGACCTCTGTGGCCTAGATGGATACTGATTATTTGAGATTGATCTTACACGTGGAAAGGACATAACCGTAATAAATTGAACCACAGGCTATACTAGATCACTATATCTTTATAATAGATCACGATCGATTTTTTGTTGTTATTTTTATTCCTATATACAGGGTTACTGGAAACTAACTCATAACCTCTTAACATCGAAATCAGACTCCCCAGCACATTATAGATCTGCAATAAAAAAGGCGAATATTGTAGAAAAAAAAATTGGCCTCCCATACAAATTCACTGATCACCTGGTCGAGTTTCTATGAAGAGTCCATTTTTTTTCTTAGATTTTTTTTATTTTTTTCTTGCAGATCTATATTATGTTAGGATTCTGATTACGATGTTAAGAGGTTAGTTACCAGTAACCCTGTATATATATATATATATATCCTGGCCAGGAATCTTCATAAAAGTTTTTGACCCTAGCTAAAGGAATACAAGGTAGTTGACTCTTTAATACTACATGGTAATTCATTCCATAAATGAGCAGCCATGAAGCCATGACAGCAAATGACTTTGCATTAGCTCGCGAACGGAGAAAGTAGGGATGTCAAGAATGTTATTACAAGTTCGCAGGCGGGGATCAATGACTCGAAATTGGAATTTGTCTTTAAGGTTATTGGGAAGGATATGATTGAGAAGCACATTAAAAAGAAAAGTAAGAGCATGTAGAATGCGACGGGTTTTTATGATTAACCAACTCAGGCGAGAACGGTATTAAGATATATGATCAAAGTTACGTAGCGCAAATAAATATCGAACACACATGTTCTGAAGTCGCTCCAGCTTGTCTTCCGTGAGATCCAGGCCACATCCGCATAATCTAAGATAGAGACAATAACGAGCTAGCTAGAAGCGCTTTAGTTTCAGTAAATTCTGCAAGCGTCTTAACGAATGTAGAGAAGCAAAAATTTTCCGGCTAAGCTCATTGATTTGCGGGGCCCAAGATAGAGTTTCGTCCATGATAATACCCAGGTTAATCGTTATGAAAATTATTTTAATTTAGAGAGTTATTTTATAGATTAGTTTTAGTTCTTTTAATTTTATTTAAGTTTTGTTTATCTGTTTCTGTATTTATTTCTGTTTACTTACTAATACAACTATGTGATGTGATATGCAGTAAATATAATTCAACAATTCCTGAATTTTTAACGTTATTAGGTTTAGGTCTGTTAATAACGACTGATACCAATTTTCAGAAAGGAAAACTAACTTAAAACCAATCGAATTTGGTCCCAGTATGCTGAATCAATCAGGATTATGGAGCCACTCCGAGGATTGTTCTTAGAAGTGTTATTCGGGTCTAGGAATGTAAATATTGTCTGTCTGGGATACTCAATTCGGTTTTTCTATACATTTTTGGATCAACATAATCTGTGAGTGAATAATATATTTATTAGGTCGATTTCTTTTGTAATTCACTAGGTATTTACTTAGGCTTTCCGGGGACAGATTGTGAATAGTAATGAATTGAAAATGTAACAAACAAATTGTAAAAAAAAAACCTATCTACATGTAATAATACGTAGGTTCTGTATGCCTATGCCTTAATTTTATTTTAATTGACTTAAAAAAGGAGGCGGTTAGCTAATACTAAAACTTTTGCAACGTCATGAACAAGAAATTATAATAAATACTTTCCTAAAAAACATACAGCAGAAAGTATTGTTTTCTTTCACGTTATTAAAAATAAAAAGAACGAAGTACAACTAAACATAATAACATAATAACTTAATAACTAGGCTAAGTATTTTTTATTTAAATATGCATTGGACTTTGAACTCTCTTGAAGTTTTCTTGGAAATATGCCTACCATACCACACCATGTTATTATTTCATCAATATCGAAAGAAAACGTTGACATTTTTTAAGTGTAAGTGGTAGTTAAAGCATTCATAATTTAACTTAAGGGGGTAAAGAACAAGTTTTTCCATTTCTGTTTTTTTATGTGTTGTTTATATGTTACCTGTTAAAAATAACTTTTATATCGATTAAATGAGAAAGCTTTTGAGGAGCTCGGCTTTTAATTGCAGTTACCGAAGTCCAGTCGAAGCGGGCGCCGCTGGGCGGACGCCTGGCAGGGTAAGGCGGAGGCAAGGCGAGTGCGTGGCATAGGCAAGGCATACACGTGTTGTCTTTGGCTAATGCAGTTTGAATTGTATTGATAAGTGATAGGACTTAAGTTTTAAGCAACAAATTTCAAAGTGCGCTAGGCGTGGGCTAGGAGTCCGCGTGTCGTCCGAACGCGCCCTAAGACTTACCTTAGACAGATATTATTCATACAAGAAAATGCTACGGATGATAAAAAATCTAAATTTAATATAAAAACTTCGTTTGTTTGTCCAAAAACATATTTTCTCGTGAAAGCTATTTCTAAACGCGAAAACCGCGGGAGCTTCCCTTACATCCGGTTCGGTGAAACAAACATATTGAGTTCGGCTAATCGAGCAAACGTTTCAGTAAACAGCTCAATTGCTGCTAGTTTTAGTTTATTTTATAGGTCTTTATTTGACATTTAGACAATGTATGTTATAAGAAATGGGTTAAATAAACACTAGAGTACTCACGCCTCAGAACGGGTGACTAAAAATTTAATTAAATATTCTAAATTTTAATAAAATAACTGTAAAATATAAATCAGTATCTTTATTTTTACCATAAAATGTGGTTAACTAAATGAAACAAGTACCTACTTTTTCCTTAAAATTAAAAATAAAAACAAATCTTCGTGGAAAATAACAAGAAAACATTACTTTGACATCAAAACACTCTAAAATATAAATGCTTAAGTAATTAATTTTAACATTTTACAAGTTGTTCAGAGGGATAATCTTTAATACCTAAAAGTTGCCTATCCTTTAATTTTGTAGTTTATGGCGAATTATACTGAGATACTTGTTTCTTACCAACGGTCGTATAAGTTGAAAACCAACTTCTTGAAATGAAAAAAAAAAACAAACATTATACACAATTTTCAAATAAAAGTATAAGGAAAGGCGAAAACTACAGTAACATATTTAATAACTTCTATGTATATATCAATTGTTTAATAAAATCAAAGCTTACTTACATCTTTTTGATAAATCTCCGGTAAAAAAAATGTTGCAAGAATACTCGCACGGTTGACTATTGTCACCCATTAACTTTGTCGAGTCTTACCTCGGATGTCCTTGCGCAGCAAGAGTCGGCACTAAGTCGATTTAAAAGCCAAGGTTTTTAATTTACCTGGCAAATAATAGATTTGTTGTGGGATGCACCTTGCGTGAGTACCTACGCGGCGTCCTATCTTAAGGCGGCCCTTCCCGGCCGCTCTGTTTTCAACGCAAGCATAGTTTGAAAAGCTTGGTGTTTCATCCAGGGCAATGCTAGAAAAAGAGGCAAACCAAAAAGAGAGAGATAGCGCCTAAGGGCATGGTTTGCATTCTATTATATGAAATTAATCATTTGAATTGAATTTGAATTGAAATGAATGTGCGGAAATTTCATAAAACTTGTTCCAGGAGATACGTGTTTATCAGAAAGCCTTACAAGTATGTGAAATAAATGTTTTGTATTCAAAATTTTCATTACATTTGCGAGGTTTGTATCGAAATATTTTCTTTACTTTTACAATTTATGAGTACTTTATAAACGGTTGAAGTTCAGCTAAAATTTGTGCAAAAAAGCAGATTTTTGGGGGCTTATGCTGACTTTGATTTTCTAAATTTCATTTTTTTATTTTGATAGAAACCTAGAAATAGCGCCCAAGATACCTGTGAGTTCAAAAGTTTTCGAGAAAGATCAGATACAACGCCATAATTACGTACGAGCGTTTGTATGAAAAGTAAGACGGGAAGGCCGCTCTTAATAGAGTATACACACAGCCGGCACAGCTGGAGCGGCAGCGCGTGCGGCGGCCGGACAGAAATGTACAAAATATTCTAATTTAACATCTCAATATAAATTTGTTTCGGTCGCTGTGGAAACACGTGTTCATTAGTGAGATAGGGCGCCGTTTACAGGACCGCGGATATGACCAACGGCCGGGATGGTACCTGGTCCAAAGGATATCCATTGCTATTCAGAGAGGCAACGCAGCTAGCGTAATGGGTACCTTTGAACCGGGTATAATCCGCGGCGGGATATTTGATTAATATTTTTGTTTTATTTTTAACCGACTTCCAAAAAAGGAGGAGGTTATCAATTCGTATTTTGTGTCTATTAGTGTGTGTATAAATAAGTTTTAAGAATATGACGTATATGAAATGCAATAAATTTAGTAAAAAAAATAATAGATGGTCCTATGGATATTAATTCCACTTAACAATCGGTTGAATTGTTATGTAGTTCTACCACTTATCATTAGATGGTGTATTCGGTGTTTTTTTTTTTATTTGCTTGGCAAATAAACTTGTTGCAGGTCGATAAAAATATTTTAATAATGTCAACAGTTGTCGTTCATTTTTAACAGCAAAAAAGAAACCTAATTAAGACATCAAATGACATCGCTCAAGCTCCATCCATCCAAATCCATCGAGCTGTTCAGGCCGCAGAGCGTGCCAATCAATTATACATACATACTCTTCAAAAACCTTAAATAACCCTCCTTCTGGCGCAGTCGGATAAAATACATATACAATAACTATTCATCAATACATAATATAAAATAAAACAATTTAAGATAATGATTAGTCCCGCTTCAAAGAATTAGTAAAAAGGTGCGTGTGGACTTTTTCAGGTAGTAGGAACTTATTCGAGATACTTTTGATGTCTTCGTGTAAGGCATTCCAAAGTCGCGTAACTTAAACAGTAAAAGAGTTAGTCATGAAATGTATGTCATTTACTAAATCAATGATACATATCATTTAACTAACCAAATATCATTATCTACCAAACCTTGTCAGATGTTTACTTAAAGAAATGTTTCCAATTCAAAGAAATCTTGTTATACATATAAACCATATTGTAATGATGTTTACCAATTAAATAAATGATACGCATACAGTGTGTCCTCGAATGTCTGGAAAAACAGTATTTTAGGGATCCGTACCCAAAGCTACATACATAACTAAGCCGCGAAACCTAACACAAGCGTTTACTGCATAGATACAAAAAAAACTGTTCGTTCATTCGTCCGACTATCAATCTGTTTGTCATTGGTAGACGATAGAAATGTTAACAGGAGTAAAAAAAAATATATTGCCGCTTTATTAAAAATCAATAAATTAATTAAAATTAAAAAAAGTTATTATTCGGTTTTAAAAGTAGTTTAATTGTATGAGAAACATGATTTTTGGCTTGATTCAACTTAAATGCCTTTTGAATTTTTTGATATAGCGTAATATTTTGCGCATAAAATTTACAAACAGTAGGTAAAACTTTATAACAAGAAATACAAAAATATGTACAAAGCTAAAATTTATAAAAGTGATCCTCATAACATGTTGTATCTTATACTCTCTTTCCCTCTCTCTCTCTTTCTTTCATTTTCCTATGTCCCCTGGGTGGGAAAGAGAGCCGCTGAAAAACATCTCCATTTTTTCTGTCTTGAGCAATGCGCTTCACTTCGGAACAAGACAACATGATTCCCCTTTTTCTCCTCAGCTACCTTATATTTTGTACCTAGTTACTTGCACAGGTATGAAACCTTTTCTGTATAAATTCAACTCGCGCTTGACTAGTTTATTATTTGTGTCAACAGCTCCACCGTAATAGGGCGTTATTGACATTGGTTTGTTATTTCGATAAGTACCTACTAATTATATATACGAAATTGTCACTTCGATGGAAAATATTCGAAAATGTATTTCCATTAAAGAAAATTGATGTTATTATTAGAAGTTCCACAACGTTGTTTTCTTTTTTAAAACAGTATGGAATTGGTAGTATTTGTTAATAACAATGAAGACAAAATATATATCTGTAGTCAAAACTACTGCTATTTTTTGGCTCCAATTTATTTCTCCATTTCTCCAATGTTTGACGACCTCCGCAGCTCCGTGGCGTAGTGGTTACCATGCTAGTCCGCCACCCAGAGGTCCCGGGTTCGATCCCCTTTTTCAAATTGTCCTGGGTCTTGGATGTTTATCTATATATGTATATGTTATAAAATATAGTATCGTTGAGTTAGTATCCCATAACACAAGTTTCGAACTTACTTTGGGGCTAGCTCAATCAGTGTTATTTGTCCCTATATATTTATATATTTATTTGACATCCAAGTTAAACATTATAAGCTTGTTTTCTGTATACTGTAAACAAATGATCACTGAGACTGTAAATTTAGTTTAAGTTCTAGCGCTGTACTTTATATATAATTTACATATATGTATTTGTATATCGCAAATATGGGGGAATCCCTATGCGATGAGTTTGCTATTGGTACCTAGCTGCTTCAGTGGGAGAGCACTGGAGTCCTGTAACACAGGTTTGTACGACCTCCGTGGCGTAGTGGTCACCATGCTAGTCCGCCACCCAGAGGTCCCGGGTTCGATCCCCGGTCGGGGCAAGTTGGGAAATGGCCTTTTCAAATTGTCCTGGGTCTTGGATGTTTATCTATTTACGTATTTGTTATAAAATATAGTTTTTTTTTTTTAATGTTCCTTAGAATTACGCGGTTAAAACGCCGTAAACATCAAAATAAATACTTCAAAGTTCACGGCGACATAAAAACTACGATCCATAGCTTTTTTTAATGTCAAAAAATAGTGATCCATTCTAGCAAGCCTGGGGATTTTAAAGCCCTCGTTGCGATTCATGTAAAATCTTCAAGAGAATATAATTTAAACTATTTCACAGTTAACTGAACACGCTGTCAGAAATAATGTAAACGATATATTGAGGTAGGGGGAATCCGATCGATTATTGCACGTTATTGAATCCTGTCAATCACTCCGTCCCTATGACTAGGATTTTCGCGTAAACGAACTATTTTGATAGATTCATTTATTTTTATCCACGCTTTTGCATATTATATCCAAAATAACTATAACTAATAATATACTTAAACTTAATTATTGAAAAGTCTAGAAGACTATGTCCAGCAGTGGACTTTCTGTGGCTGATCAATGTTGCAAAAAAAAACAGTTTTTTCTAACATGAAAAAAAAACATGACAAAAAACGTTTTTTTTTCTGGAGCATGTTTTTTTTCAAGAATACAGAATTCAAAGTTGATAAAGCAGTTTCCGTAAAAGATTTATACCTAACAGTAGTAGTAAAAATCTCTAATTATTTCGAGATTTTTATTTATTTATGAACCTACCATACTTTTTTGGTGGAATAGTACCAAGTTTACATGAATATATTGGCAATATTCATATTGCGCACCAGGATTCTGGTACAACTTGGTATAAAGATAAACCGAACGGGATTTCCCGGTCCGGGAGACAGGGAAATTCATTAGTAACAAATTGTACAAACAAAAATGTAAATTTAGTGAAATGTGAGAAATAAGAAAGCAATAAAAGAATTCATCAATAAATTATTCAATTTTCTATAGATTTTTTTTCTGAAAAAAAAAAAACAAATTTATAGAAAAAAACAAGGGTACTAAGATTTTTTTTCATGTATTTTTTTCAACATTGTGAAAAAAGATTTTTTTTCCATTTTGCATCCCTATGGCTGATACGAATATGATGATGATAACTAATGTATATATAAGTTGACTACTTTATTATGAGTCCGACCCTTATTAAACAAGTTCCAAATCAAACGTTTTTGATTAGTGAAGCTTTTTTTTAAAGGGTCAAGTTGGAAATGATTAGTGGAAGACCTATGTCCAGCACAAGATTTTCTGCAGTTGTAATGATATGTTCAGACTAGCGTTGAAAATTCCGAAAAAAACAAATTGTTTTTTTCGGGGAAGAAAAACAAAGTTGATATTCGTTATTTATTTGTTTGTTATTTGAAATAAACAAGAAAAAACCTAATGAAAATTTATTCTACGAAATAAACATCGGTAATTTCTTCGCCTCATTCAGTTTCTTTCATTTTTTCACGATTTTCAAATAAAAACATGAAATATTCCAAATTTATTCTTATTAAAACTTTCGAATAAAACAAATGAATTTGAAAAAAAAAAACGGTAATATTTCCCGCTATTTTCAATGCTAGTTCAGACTTGATTTTTGTAGTGTAACTTACAAGGTTACAAAATAAGTATATCTAAAATAAACTTTATAATAAATCAGCAATCAAAAAGTAACTTATTGATCTAACCGAACAAGCTAAGTTTTCGTAGATAATGATATGGGTATGAATATTTAAAATCTCGGCAGGGCTATGATACAAAATATTTAAAGTATAGAAATGGCACTTTATGACACAAGGTTTGGTGGTGTTTGCTGAATATTACGCGAATCGCTGTCATGTCTTCATAAGTCAAATCGTGACAACTCTTTTAAAGGAGCGAGACGTCATCAAATAGACATCTAAAAAATTTATAGTTGACTGATCATATATAAGTTTAATTATATATGATCAGTCAACTATAAATTTTTTAATAAGTTTAATTATTTTTTTTCATACTAAGATAATTAAAATGCAAATAGTTTAAATTGTACTTTAATCTATAATAATTCTTAAGGTGTCACGTATTTTGGATCAATTAGTCAAGATCAACAACAATCAATGAATTAATTAAAAAATAAATTGTAGGTACTTTATGTCTAACTTAACATATAACCGCGACATGCCTTTATGCACTGCAACATTTTGTATGTTTTGCTATTAACTAAGTTTTGTTTATTCTTTTCATATATTTAATCCTTATATTTAGAATCAGAGACCATCATCGACCATTCAATATGGGAAGTAGCCAATCAACCGAAGAAGTTGTCGTTGCTGTCAGCTAACGCAAATGCACAAGCTACAGCACGTTAACTAAATCTTGCCTTGACTGTGTTCGTTTTTGGGTTATTTTGCCTTTTTCGTCTACAAGAAGTGCCGCGAAAATGCCATCAAAACTATAATAAAAGAAATGGCCCGCAACAGTTTAGCGTTGCATTCAAATGCGACAAGAAGAAACAAGCGAACGTATGTAATAATAACAAAACATCTTTTAAGCAGTCCTTTACTTTATATATTTTGTGTCATGGCTACGATGTTTAGACAGCTTGTAACTGATTTGTGAGTCGATATGAGAATCGAATGAATGAGCAAACGAGCATTGAAAAGCAATTGTAATGGAGAGAAAACATACCGAGGAATGTCATTTCGTGAAATAATACGAGAATTTTAAAGATACACGCTATTGCGTTACACGAGTTGGTAAGTGAGTGTTCATTGTACAGCGTCGGTTAGAATGTTATACAGGCTGACTCGTTAATCCCGCGTCTTACTAAAGACAATAAATAATAATAACACGTAACGTCAAAAAATATAAAACCAACAATTACTTATTAGTTACAAAGAAAATCAAATTAGTGCGCTATTCTCGGATTGTTAAAAACCGTGGGCTCGCAACGCGCTAGGTTGGTACATAGGTACCGATAGGAAGCAAGTGCGCGATTTCTTACCTAACCACAGAATAAGTACTAGTACTCACGTACAGAAGTCTTACTTAGAAAATAAATTTAAAGAAATATCTACTCAATGTGGTTAGCGCTATGGTTTAATTTAGCTCGCGTCAGAATTCCTCACCTCTTCGTTTAAATAAACATCCATTGCAAGCCAATTTCATTCTTATTACTCTGGACAAACGATTCATGTAACAGAAATTTCCCCTACGAATTGGACGCCGCGCGCATAGTAATAATGTAGGTATATTTTTGATACCCAAACGACCTAACTCGGCTTTCATCGCGCACAGCGCGAATGTCCACACTTCTTGTTTCTTTGGATAGTTTGGTTAACTTTAAAACTTTTTTTATATATTACGAACGAGAATCGAATACTTAGTGTCCCTTTTCAATATGTAACGTGATTCACCAGTCAGCCTGTATACAAGTTGTATATCTACATGATACATAAGTAGGAGAATACATATATTTTTACATGATCTTTAATCTAAATTACTAACACCGTAATTCAACAACGTTCAATCTCCATGAAATTCAAGTGGAACTGGGCAGGCCACCTAGCTCGACCGAGTGATGGTAGGTGGAGCAAGACACTGATTAAATTGTGGTCTAAACCGAGTGAGAGAAGCGTCCACAGTCCGCCTATGCAATTGGTTGAAGACATAATCAAAGTCGCGGGTCGAACCTGATTAAAAGCAGCACAGGACCTAGATGGGTTGCGTCGAAAAAGAGAGACCTATGCTCAGCAGTTATGATGATGATAAAGATACATCGCAAGTACAATGACAGACAATGACAGATACCGAAGATGCTGCAACCACATCGGATTCAGCAGTAGGCATGCAGCAGCATTTGGTGGCAGATACGCATCGGTTGTTGGTGGCAGGTATGCTAAGACTGAGAGTAGTGGGTGGGCACGGCCTGCAGTTGTTTGAATGAGCTAATTGGTGGTGCAAACACACAAATTAGTCAAGATCTAAACGCATTTAACTTTGAATTTCTCATAGAGGATTTTAAAAACGATGAATTTCCCGTAGTAACACTTGAAACTATTAACTTTTGTGTGGGCGTAAAGATAAATCGAAAGATGACAAATCACACAGAATGAGCTAGCCCCAAAGTAAGTTCGAGACTTGAGTTATGGGATACTTACTCAACAGAACTATATTTTATAACAAATACCTACATATATAGATAAAAATCTAAGTCCTAGGTCAATCTGAAAAAGATCATGAACCTGGGACCTCTAGGTGACAGTTTGGCATGATGACCACTAGGCCACAGAGGTCATCAGATGGAAAAAGAGAATCAGTGATGGGTTGCTACCTAGATCTCCTATTTCCATGGTTCAGATTTTCACTCATTTCATTGGAAGAGAAGCAGTCGGTATCATCAATTACACTGCAAGAGCTTATGAATGAGGTTCACCTTGAAAGTGCATCATAATGCTTGCAAACCATAGCCAACGCTGCATGCGTTGGCTATGGTTTGCAAGCATTATGATGTTCCCTCTTCAGTTGTTCAAGCACGGCGGTGTCAAACCCCGCTATACGGTTCTCGTAACTCAAGAAACCAGTTGAACTCGTAGATAGAGATGGAGGAAAATGTACATACATACTATCACGTCTATATCCCTAAACAGGAAGACAGAGCATCTTGGGTCTTGCGGCTAAAAGCAGACAGAGCCCAGGGTCTCAAGACTCAAATGCCACTTTTAGTGTCATGGTATGTGGAGACTGCTTTTATCTATACTATAATAAAAGAGTAAAAAAAATGAGTCTGTACATTGAAAATTTTTCAAAAAAAAATATATGAGGCAATGAAGATATAGAAATAGAGTAAGAAAATAAAAAAAAATGTCTGTCTGTTTGTCTGTTTGTCTGTTTGTCTGTTTGTACACGCTAATCTCCGGAAATACTGGACGGATTCGAATGAAACTTTTTTTGTTTTATAGCTGTGAAGCCTGGGCAACATATAGGCTATAATTGATTTTGGAAAATGGAACACATGATGCAGAACTATAATGGTCAAATTAAACTGTAAGAAATATTAAAATGCCGCCTTAGCAAAAGTTGTTAAGTCTGATGAGAACTTTTTGTTGAGTTATAATACAACTGGCCAAGCGCGAGTCGGACGCGCGCGAAGGGTTCCGTACCATAATCTATGAAAAATCACGTTTGTAGTATGGGAGCCCCCCATCAATACTTATTTTATTCGATTTTTAGGGTTCCATAGGGTAGGGTAGAAACGGGACCCTATTACTTAGACCTTCCGACTGTTTGTCTGTCTGTCTGTCACCAGGCTGTATCTCATGAACCATTACAGCTAGACAGTTGAAATTTTTATAGATGATGTTTTTTTGTTGCCGCTGAACAAAAACATACTAAATCTATCTATCTACACTATAATAAAAGAGTAAAAAAAATGTGTCTGTACATCTATACTATAATAAAAGAGTAAAAAAAATGAGTCTGTACATTGAAAATTTTTCAAAAAAAAATATATGGGGCGATGGAGATATAGTAATAGAGTAAGAAAATAAAAAAAAATGTCTGTCTGTTTGTCTGTTTGTCTGTTTGTCTGTTTGTACACGCTAATCTCCGGAAATACTGGACGGATTCGAATGAAACTTTTTTTGTTATATAGCTGTGAAGCCTGGGCAACATATAGGCTATAATTGATTTTGGAAAATGGAACACATGATGCAGAACTATAATGGTCCAGCTAAACTATAAGAAATATTAAAATGCCGCCTTAGCAAAAGTTGTTAAGTCTGATGAGAACTTTTTGTTGAGTTATAATACAACTGGCCAAGCGCGAGTCGGACGCGCGCGAACGGTTCCGTACTATAATCTATGAAAAATCACGTTTGTAGTATGGGAGCCCCCCATAAATACTTATTCGATTTTTAGGGTTCCATAGGGTAGGGTAGAAACGGGACCCTATTACTTAGACCTTCCGACTGTTTGTCTGTCTGTCTGTCACCAGGCTGTATCTCATGAACCATTATAGCTAGACAGTTGAAATTTTTATAGATGATGTTTTTTTGTTGCCGCTGAACAAAAACATACTAAATCTATCTATCTACACTATAATAAAAGAGTAAAAAAAATGTGTCTGTACATTGAAAATTTTTCCAAAAAAAAGTTGTATCGTCCGAAGAAAAACTTATAAGTTCAGTATTTGCGGACCTTCAGAGCAAATAACACCAGAAAAATTCTTGGTTACGTGAACGAGCCATATGGACAACAAAAAATTAAAAATCAATTCATAAAGAACTTATGACGCAAATTATTGTTAATTGCTTGGATAGTATTGTTGACGACGCCACCAATTATCCAGTTGAGTTTCGTAATTCACTTGCAGCAAATGGACTCTCGGCTCACAAAATAAGTCTTAATGTCGGAGGGCCAATAATGCTGATGCGAAATTTGACTCCGCCGAAACTGTGTAACGGAACCCAACTTAGTGTCACAGCACTGTATGACGAAGTACAGCGGCTGAATGCCGCTGCCGCTGCCGCCGCCGCTGCCGCCGTCGCTGCCGCCGCCACTTCCGCCGACGCCGAAGCCTTTGCCGCCGCCGCCGCCGCCGCCGCCGCCGCTTCCGCTCCCGCTCCCTCTTCCGCTCCCGCTCCCGCTCCCGCTCCCGCTCCCGCTCCCGCTCCCGCTCCCGCCACCGCTCCCGCCACCGCTCCCGCCACCGCTCCCGCCGCCGCCACCGCCGCCGCCACCGCCGCCGCTGCCACCGCCGCTTCCGCCGCCGCTTCCACCGCAGCTTCCGCCGCCGCCGCCGCTTCCGCCGACGCCGCCGCCGCCGCTTCCGCCGCCGTCGCCGCCGCTGCCACCGCCGCTGCCGCTTCCGCTCCCGCTCCCGCTTCCGCTTCCGCTCCCGTTCCCTCTTCCGCTCCCACTCCTGCTCCCGCTCCCGGCTCCACTACCGCCACCGCCACTGCCGCCGCCGCTTCCGCCAACGCCGCCGCCGCCGCCGCTGCCACCGCCACTGCCACTCCCGCTCCCGCTTCCGCTTTCGCTCCCGTTTCCTCTCCCGCTGCCGCCGTCGCTGCCGCCGTCGCTGCCGCCGCCGCTTCCGCCGACGCCAAAGCCTTTGCCGCCGCCGCCGCCGCCACTCCCGCTCCCGCTCCCGCTCCCGCTCCCGCTCCCGCTACCGCTTCCACTCCCGTTCCCTCTCCCGCTCCCACTCCTGCTCCCGCTCCCGCCACCGCTCCCGCCGCCGCCGCCGCTGCCGTTGCCACCGCCGCATCCGCCGCCGCTTCCACCGCCGCTTCCGCCACCGCCGCCGCTTCCGCCGACGCCGCCGCCGCCGCTTCCGCCGCCGCCGCCGCTTCCGCTCCCGCTCCCGCTTCCGCTCCCGTTCCCTCTCCCGCTCCCACTCCTGCTCCCGCTCCCTCTCCCGCTCCCGCCGCTTCTACCGCCACCGCTCCCGCCGCCGTCGCAGCCGCCGCTTTCGCCGACGCCGCCGAAGCCTTTGCCGCCGCCGCCACTGCCGACGCCTCCGCCGCCGCCGCCGCCGCCGCCGCCACCGCCGCCGCTGCCACTCCCGCTGCCGCTTCCGCTCCCGCTGCCGCTTACGCTCCCGCTTCCGCTTTCGCTCCCGTTCCCTCTTCCACTTCCATTCCCTCTTCCGCTCCCGTTTCCGTTCGCCGCAGACGCGGCAAAGACGGAAGATTAAATTCTCATATCGGCACATCACTACTGTCCGGCGTTTCCACCGAACTTCAGCGGCTGAACTTCAGCTTATTTAGTGTGTCATCCCCACCGAACTTTAAACACTGAACTTTAGCCGCTAAACTTCGGCATAGTCTGCTGAGACACTTAAAGTTTACTGTGAGTGGTGCCAGTGAAACTGTATTTATTCCGCGTATGCCATTCATCCCCAACAATTTTCCTTTTGAAAATACACAGTTCCATGTGTTTACTTGCTTTGCTATGAAAATAAGTCACAGTTTTAGAGGCTTAAAGCTGCTGATGTCGATCTAAGGACTGGTTTTTCGCATGGCCAACTTAATGTGGCTTTCTCCAGGGTTAGTAATACTTCAGCTCTTTTCATATTGGCTCCCGAAGGAAAGAATTAAAATAATATTGACTTTTAACTCCTCTCTCTCTCTCTCTCTCTCTCTCTCTCTCTCTCTCTCTCTCTCTCTCTATCTCTCTCTCTCTCTCTCTCTCTCTCATTAGTTTTTATTTATATTAATACGCCGGAGTCATAAAGTCCACGCGAACGAAGTCGCGGGCATCAGCTAGTATCTGTAATAAAATTTAAGAAGACCAAAACACAAATATGGAAGGGTGTCCATCTTGTGAATAAAATATAAATCGCTCGGTAAAACGGGGCACATCCAAATCAGGCACATCGATCAAGCAAATCACACCTCATTTATAATGTACGGCGCAGTAATCCAGTGCTTCGTTTAGATATTACAGCGTTTTGTCCAATCTGAAATGTATCGTAAACACAAAATTTATGATTCATATTGTAATGGTTTATATTTTGAAAGGTTTATCATAATGTACTTAGGACTAATGACACATGGGCGGAAAGATTTTTGAATGGTAACCACGCGTGCAGCGATGGACATAAAATGTAATCAGATGAATAGGACTACTTAATCAATGTATATTACCAGTGATGACTTATGGCTCTGAAACGTATTCCCTTCCTATGGGTCTTATAAGAAGGCTCAAGGCCGCTCAGCGCGCTATGGAGAGGGCAATGCTCGGTGTTTCTCTACGTGATCGAATCAGAAATGAGGAAATTTGTAGAAGAACAAAAATCACTGACATAGCTCAGCGGATAGGCTCGTTGAAGTGGCATAGGCGAAACACCATAGCACAAAGAACCGATGGCCGATGGGGCAAAAAGGTTCTCGAATGGCGACCGCGTACTGGCAAGCGACGCGTAGGACACCCACCCACAAGGTGGTCAGACGATCTAAACAAGATCGCTGGAAAGCGCTGGATACAGGCCGCTCTTGATCGGTCATTTTGGAAATCCTTGGGAGAGGCCTATGTCCAGCAGTGGACGTTATGTGGCTGAAATGATGATGATGATGAATAGGAGTAAAGAAAACCCGTAAACGTGCCAGCTGTTTCTCTTCTCACACAGATTGTAATGGCTAATCGAGGGAATAGCCGAAAACTTTAAACTATTTTGATACCTTTTTCAGTCTTGTACGCTACCAACACGCTAAAAATGGTCTTTCTCCTCGCAATCTTTCTCTTTCCAGCAACTTTGGTCATCATTAAGCATAAAAGCATGTAAGACTAAAAGTGCAACGTGCTACACGCTCGTGACGCAAGCTAAAGATTTTCTTCCTTTTTTAAAAATTTATACTGCGGCAAAGGTCTTTATAGCTATGACCACGACCAATCTTAATAATATCGCCCTACTATTTCATTTTTCTGCTTCATATAGCTTCAAGGGTTACTACCGCCAAATTGTTATTATGCGATTACTTTTTTATTACTCATACAAGCACGGACACGATTTGAGTATTGAATTAAACGGTCTATTTAGAGTTATAATGGCATTGATAGTAAGGTAAAGTGGTATTGTTTCATAAATAATGAAAATGGAAGCCTAAGATTTGTCTGAACCACAGGTTTTTGGTAACCAATCGAACCATAACTCACAAGCCTTAAAAATTACAATTCATTCTTTAAGATCATAAAAAAGAAATCCTGAAAACAAAATAACAAGTTGACTTTTGGATGATTTAAAAATACTTTATAACGACTACTGGAGAGTCAGCCAGACGGTCGCAGGAATGGGGGCAGAATTTTTCAGTAGGATTTGAACACGACCTCCGAATCACAAGGCGAACGCTTTGACAACTGGACCAAGGAGGCAGTCATATAAACAATTGTTGAAAGAAATTTCTTTAGTTATTAAATTTAACTATACTTTTTTTTAGGCCACCTATTAGAGTCTCAAATTTTACTGCAAATAAAAAAAAAATCTTAAACTAAGGGTTTATTCGGAGAAGAGAGAGTGTACCGGCAACAGCTGCCGATTGTCGCCATTTATAGCCAAACAAAGAAGCTAAAACTTTATAAATTCGCTGACGAGTCCAGTATTGTCACTGGCAAAAATTACCCACAAAATTATTCACGGAAAACTTAAACATAAGCTGGCGAGAAAAAATCTAAAAACAAATGACTAACCCTCAATTTCGCAGGGCCCTCGGACCGACCCTATCGTTTCTGACTTACGCAAACGGAATATTAAAATAGGCCTGAAAGTTGCTGTATAATAAACGCTCTTGATGGTAATAACTATTTTTCCTAAAGTTTTTTTGGGTTGAAGTGTATTGGGAAAGTGGGTGACCTTTTTTCTTGTCATTACGTGTACACTATGGAAAGTGTTACTCATTGAATTATTTTTTACTCGTAAAAAGTTCTTTCACATTTCATGAAGCATGGACTTGCTGACATTTTTGAAGTTATATTGGAGGGGGAAATTTCGGAAGTGAGGCCAAGGAAGACTTAGAAACTATTTTATTATATTGGAGGGGGAAAAAAAATCAGAAGTAAAGTAAGGCCAAGCACTACCTTGAAATTATTTATTTCGTACATACTGCAATTGACTTTGAATAGAAAAAATGTACGATACAAATTGCTCTACAGGTAAGAACCTAGTTGTTTATTTAAGAGAATAAGAAAAGATCTTTCTTTTACTTTAACCTCTAATAATATTCAAAAAGAAAAACCGACTTCACCTCAAATAAAAACTACACAACCGATTTTGAATAAAATTCTAAAGAATCAGTTGACAAGTTAAGCGACACCGGGCGTGGTCCGCACTTTGATGGGTGACCGCAAGTGGCACAAAAATATCTAAAGCTCCTCCGTGCTTCGGAAGGCACGTATAAGCCGTTGGTCGGGACCAACAGCTTATACGTGCCTTGGATGCCTGTCATCATTGTATGGCGGTCGTCAAGCTATGTCAGATGCCTTTAGGCAACCTGAAAAATCTGACACCAGTATTAGCCACTTACACACTCGAAAAACAAACAACAACAATTATACTTTTTCAAACAAAAGAATAATTTTCCAAATAAATCCCGGCGTCTTTGAATTATCGGTGAACTTCGAATTGATAACCTACTCCTTTCTGGAAATCGGTTAAAATCACTCAACACCCGTGTACATTTTGTAGATATAGTGATAGTTAAATAGGAAAACCGCTTAAGATCGATCAAGAAACTACGAAGTACAAAATATTATAGGGTTACAACTGAGCCTTTAAAATTGTGCCACATGAAACCATACTGACCAGATTAGAAAACGTTTCTATTTTATCTTTTAGATTTAGACAACATAAATAACTGTTTAAGTTAATAGCTATGTGATCTTTAAGCAAAACAATACAACTATATTTAGGCTTTGATTTGTCATTTAACTATGAGAAATGGACAATCGCAACTCGCAAGAGGGTTGTAATAATGATTTAATTCGAAAATGGATCATCCATTTTCGAATGACGAAAATACCTTTATTAAAGCTCTTTCCGAGTTTCTATTCCAATCCGCTGACTCACGCACGATAGTTGAAATCGATCACCCTTTGCTTCCAGCGAAGGTTGTTACAATATCTCATATTCTGATATCGAGTAGGTCACGTGATGTTTTCAGGATTACAGTATTGTACTCGTCAGAAATACATTTTTTGGAAAATACGAGACGGTAAAGCAATGGATGTATTGGTTGTGCTACGGATGAAAAAAATAATTGAAACAAGTAATTATTTAAAAAAATATTTTTCTTCTTTTAATTTTCTGTACTCCTCAAGACGAGTCAAACGAGCCTAAAGTCGATGGGGTTGCGTAGTTTCATTACAGAGTTCCTATGGCCACCTTCCAACTCCATCATCAGATCAGCTGCATAAATAAATAAATATATAGGGACAAATGACACTGATTGAGCTAGCCCCGAAGTAAGTTCGAGACTTGGGTTATGGGATACGAACTCAACGATACTATATTTTATAATAAATACATATTATATAGGTAAACATCCCAGGCCCAAGACAATTTAAAAAAGGCCATTTTCCAACTTGCCCTGACCGGGGATCAAACCTGGGACCTCTGGGTGGTAGACAGGTCGTCATAATATTGCATTGTCACGCGATATACGCATGGGTGCAAAATTTCAGTTCAATCGGAAACCGGGAAATGGGTCAAATTTAACTTGCAAGATTTGATTACAGACAGACAGACAGACCGACAGACAACGGGACACGTGAAACTAAATAAAAGCTTGTAAAAAACAAATGTTTTTTTGGCAGTGAAATGCTAGTCAACAATCCGAAAACGGAGATATGGTTTCATTACTGTTTTATGTTCTTTGTCAATCATCAAATGTTTAGTATAATCTATCAATTCGATGAAAATCGAAAAATTGATTATTTTTCGATTAATATATTTTATTAGATAAGTGTCGGCAATACTTTTTTCTATTATACTAAATATAGTTTGAATTTAATCATCTGAATTATTTTTAGGGTTCCGTACCCAAGGGGCAAAAACGGAACCCTATTACTAAGACTCCGCTGTTTGTCTGTCCGTCCCTCTGCCCGTCTGTCCGTCTTTCTGACCGTTACCAGGCTATATCTCATAAACCGTGATAGCTAGACAGTTGAAATTCTCACAGATTATGTGTTTGCCTCTATAACAAAAAATACTAAAACACAATAAAATAAATATTTTTGATTTGGGCTCCCATAAAACAAATGTGATTTTTATAGATGATGGTACGGAACCCTTCGCGAAGCACTTAGCTGGTTATTCTAAAGTTATTACAGCTCGTACAAAACCAGAAAAAATTACTGGTTACAAAAAATTGCCTAGTTTAACACCCAAATCAGGAATCGATGTCCCATAAGGACCCACATAAATATGTAAAGTGACCGAGCGCCGGGCATAGCATTATAACAACATAAATTTCATGAATCGGCCATCTTGCCATGACGTTAATGACTGCTGTAGTAAAATATGGGGCCAAAAGAATCTATGCCGGTAATTTATTTTGCTAAATCTTTTTCAGCGTTTGTTGAACGCTTACCTTGCAGTTAAGTGAGTGACGTATTAGCCCGTTAACTAGATACAATTTTATGTTTCTGTTAATTGAACTCAATGATGCAAGTAATCTTAATTTTGTAATTACTGATTGTAGAAATAGTTGTTTAAATTTACGAATATATATTTGGTACTCAGTTGTAGTAGTTAATAGGGCAACACTATTTCCTGTAAACTAGCTTCCGTAAAAAAAGAGTAGTTGTACTGATATTGGCTATAAATGTTAAATTAGCAATAGTCTGAGGCCTCTCCTCATTTGGTTGTTGAAGAAAACAGATATCTGAAGTGAATTGTTGTTTTTAATTTTATTACCCCCACAATGATATGAGATACTGCAATTAAAATTCAGTTTATTAACTTAATAAGTAAGATACTCCACTTTGTGAAGTATAAATACTCGTAACGTATATATTAAAAAAAAAATATTATTAACCTGTTTTCGGGATCTTAGGTCAATTTAAACTTTTCCAGTAAAGTACCTGTTTCTTGGTTTACCGGGTCTTCTAGTATTAGCAGGAATCCAGCAAGAGGTGACATTTGCTAACCTTTACTTTAAACAATTTTATTTTTTGCTAAGTAAACCTAATAAGATAATGCAATAAAAATTCAGTGCATTAACTTTATAAGTAAGGGTACTCCAATAAAACTTTGTAAGGAATTTTATTTTTAAAATGTTTTGTCCACTTGTTTTATAGGAGATCAAACTGTATTTTGTATCAGTTAAACTTTTCCAGCGCTTCATCCTCGCTACAGTTATGTAGCGAGGATGGACCAGGAGGATGGACCAGGCCAGAGTACCAAAACGCTTACTGGAAACTCGACTTGAGGGTCTTAAAAGCCGAGCCAGACCCAAGCTCAGATGGCTGGATGGCGTCGAACAGGATCTGAAAAATATCGGCGTCAAAAGCTGGAGACAGAAAGACCAAATAGAACTATCTGGAAGAAAATACTTGACCAGGCCCAGGCCCACCCGCGGCTGCAGAGCCTTAGTTCTTGAAACTTTTACTTTTTATTATATTTGATGTGCTCTCTTTCTCCTTTTTTTTAAGGGGTTTTTTTCCTATTTATACGGGCCGTAGCCAAAGCATAAATATGGTTTAAGTTAAGGTATTAAAAGATGAGGAGACCGATGAAGTAGTAAGAAATTTACGAGTTAGGCGGCATGTATTCAGAATAACAGCTTTTTGTAAGGTATGTAATATGTTATTGGGGATTTCTAGAATGTTAAGGCATTGATGTATACTTTTGGGTATCACACCAGTAGAAGAAATTACTATTGGGATAATGTGGACAGTTTCTACATGCCATTGACGCTTTAACTCTATTGCTAGTTCCTGGTATTTTGTTAGTTTCTGTGATATGGTGGATTGAATATTATAATATAAATTCAAATAATTCCTATAAGTTCGCAACACCCTGCCAGGGTTCATGTACTTACCTACTAACCATCTTCTGTATGAGTGCATGAAAGCGAGTAATAAAGAAATAAAGAAATTTTATTTTGACTTACATTCTAACTGGTTAAAACAATGCCTACGGGCAAAATAATACAAATGCATTTTAAAACTAAAACTAAAGCGAAGTTATTGCCCTGTTCGTGAAAATGCTACTTTTATATTTTGCACTTTATACTCGTTCGTCAAAAATGTTGGTTTTAAATTTTTCACATTGTTATTCTTTGGAATTCGAATTGCACATTCTAATGGAATGGCATTCCAATAACCCTTTGACTCCATTTTCCATCTTCTCTCCAAATTAGACGCAAAACATTCTCGATTTTAAAAAACAAAACCATTTTCTTATTTATTATATTAATTGACAGCAATCTATAAATGTGCAATGAGACTCCAAAGAATAACCGTGTGAATATTTTAAAACCAAAACGAAACTTCTACTCACTGTAGGTTGACTGAAGCATGCCTATCCATCCTCTTATATGTATATATATATGTGTGTATATATGTGTATATTTATAGTTATATGTGTATCGTATGTGTAATGTATATTAGTATATATGTATGTGTCTATTATATATCAAATATTATATTATTGTATTTATCTGTATATACTTTTATTTACATTGTTTTTTTTTTAAATGCTTTAAATTGCCTTGCAAGTCTTGCAACCTACATTTAGACTATCTGTATAACCCAAAGGTTGACTGGTAGACAACGCTTTTAGCGTTAAGTTCGCCTATTGTTCTGTACAATTTGTATTTGATGAACAATAAAGATTAAATAAATAAATAAACATAATTATTTCTCTTCCTTGTCACTAGATGGCGCTATAGCTATTTATTAAAACATTAAAATATTTTATTACTGTTATTGAAACAAAGTAGTACTATAATTAATTGAATATGACTTATATGAAATGCAATAAATATTTTTAAAGTGTATTCAATACTTTCTTAGACACTTTTTTGCTAGTCGTGTGTGCTGCCATCTCTGTGTGCCTCCAATCGTTTCTATGGCGTTGGGTATCTGTTTTATTATCTTTGACTGAAGAAACTGAGAAAGTTTGAAGAGAAAATCATTGAATTGTTGATTTTTTGAGAGGACACTACAGCTCGTTTTCTATTGCCAATGCCTCCTGTCGAGTGGGTTTCCACCTAAATTGTATTCGTATACGAACGTCAGATTGTCCAAATAGTTAAATAATTTCGTTGCCTTGTTTGACATGGTACCCGCAGAGCTCGACAAACAAAAATTACAATTTCCCTATCGTTCGGTAAACATGGGTCAATTACTTTAATAAACTCCTACACAAATAGCCGGAAGAAACTCGAAGACATGACTGATTTCAGTAATTCTGATGGCATTTGCAAGTTTATTTCTTTATTTGGCTTCTTTGTTGTTGTTATCGCGATGGAGCCTTCAACCTATTGTTAGCATAATATCGTTTCTATATTTATTTTTGATGGAGCCATACTTGTGAGTTAAAGTTGTTTTTATTGCAGAAATAGAAGAAATGTATTCTGACACATAACAATTTGTTTTGAATACACTTTTGACTTGTGTTATGTTTATTAGTATGTTATGTTACCCATTTCTTTATTTGATTAATGGGATTAATACAAGCACTTTTATGAATGCTAAAAGTCTTTATCTTTTAATAAAATACAGACATAGTCTGAGAACAAAGACCACGTTAAACGTGATGGTGGGGTTGAAAAAGGCGATGTAAAAAAAATACAGGATCATTAATCTTTCGACATGATTCCCTTATGATGATTTCCTTATGGTTGACTGGGAGATTGTGTTTTTTTTTTCAAATAAATAATTAAAGGATTCGTCGAGATTTTTGGCTATTTCCTCGCTTGGCTTTTAGAAATTACACGAAAATAGAAACACGGAAAATTAACCCCTGCGGCCACGTGGTTCGACAACGTTGTCCGACATATCGGACGACGAGGAATTTTGATTCCTTGCTGTCCGACATGTCAGACTATCAACATTCAGAGTTTTTGATAACTTACAAAACAGTATGGAAGGTTTTATTACTTTAGTTTTAATAAAATTTTTGCCATATGCAATGTGTTTTTTTTTAGGATAAAATACATACCCCCTTATTCATAAAAAAAATTACATCCATTTGCTAAACCTATTTGAGTAAAAATATGTTTTGTCTCGCTCTTTCAATGTCATATGTTGAAAAGAGGTAAGGGATCAAACATATTTTTGATTTATGAAATTGTTGTTGACATTGTTTCAAAAATGGTATTTAATTTTTATGAATACGAGGGATAGAATATATTTTATCTTCAGTTGTTTAATTCCATATTTCTCAAACGCGGACAACTCATCACTCCATTATCCTAGGTTTCCCTCTGGATATCTTTCCGTTGGAGGTAATTGAAAAAAAAGGGTAGCCTTTTGCCCTCCTAGGTCCTAAATGCCTATTGCTTTTCAAATTACAAGGATGATTTCAACGATACTAAAACAATTTTGAATTTTAAACATTTGCATTTCTCTGTTTCAATGCAAAATCGCGAATTCAACAAAACCGCAACAAAACTATACACCATTTTATTTGCCAAGCAAATTAAAAAATCCCTTTCCATAGTTTCATGTTATTATAAGTATTATGATATCAAACACCCCATCTGGTGATGGGCGGAGGAACTAAATTATTATTTAGTTACTCCTCTTATTTGGGTTTTTATACAGATGGTGGTGCCATCTATTGCTTATCGATTCAATTTACTTGAACGATATTAGAAAGTAAACATAGATAGCGCCATCTAGATATAAACCATGGTTTAGAATGTAATAAAGATCTGATACTCTTCAAACTGCTGGATCGATTTTTACCAAACATCAAACTTAAACTTGCTTTCACGTATAAAAACCGCATCGAAATCCATTCCTCCTTTGTAGACTTACGATGCCACAGACACAGACAGATAGACGTTAGCGTCAAATTTATGACACACCTCTTTTATTGTCGGGGGTTAAAAATATCGAATAAAAGAGATCAAAGATTAGTCAAATCCATAAAAGGCAGCAGGCGGTGCGTTAAACCGTTAATGCCCACACAAAGTAAGAGTATCCGATGCAAATAAGTAAAAAACAAAACTGGCCAAAACAGCATCGCAGATGCATGGTTCCGTTTATTTTTGCTTGAAATCTTTATACGGAAAATTGAGGGCTCCTTTGTATTATTACGATTCAAAAAGTTCACAATATAGAAAGAATAGACTTTCTTTTCGATTCAGAACAGAACCTAAAACAAATAAATGTCCGCATGTTACATTTTTGTAATAAAGTTTAATAAATAAAAGTTTTTGTAGATTTTTATTACGATCGCACAAAACACGTTTCATCATGAGAAAAATTTACCTACGTTTTAAACTATGATTTTATTACATTTGTATGTTGCTTTTTGTTATGTACAGACAACACAGTTTAACCAACAGGGCCTTTTTGTGCTTTTTGATACGGAACCCTAAAAAAGTAACGGTTACCCGGCAAAAAGTAGAGAACCGAGGTAACCGGGGCATCGGTGCGTAATTCCCCGGCCATGTCCATTTGGAACGACCATTAAAATGGGCAGCGTTATCTTTACCGCTTTTTGCTTCCGCAGATATGAAGTAACCCTTTTTGACGTTTTGCCGGGAGATTTGCATTTTTTTATTTAGATTAACAGCCGTTGAAACGTTGGGAGTTTTATTTATGGATTCTTTATAGCTGTTATATTTTCATTGCTTTCTTTTTATACTTCAATGATTTTGGCTACGGTTCACTTATAAAATTCCTTTGTTCATACTTAATGGATATAAAAAAGTCAGAGAAAGTAAACATGAGATTAAAGGTGTTAAGACGTTTTTGGTGTGTAGATTGTAGATATCATTATCGACTGGTAACAAATCTACTTTTTAAACAATATAATAAAAAATTATTTGTCTTCTTACTGCACTCACTAATGTTTAGTTTTATATGGTACTAGCTTTTGGCCGCGGCTTCGCTCGCGTAGGAGTGTAATTTATCAAAATCCTTTCTTAGGGGATGCCTACGTCATAGTAGCTTTATGCATGCACAGTCTCAGCCCGATCGGTTTAAAATTAACAAAGTTTCATACAAACTTTCATAACCTATTTTATCCCCTTGTAGGTAGAATTGATTAAAATCCTTTCTTAGCGGATGCCTACGTCATAACATCTACCTGCATGCCAAATTTCAGCCCGATCCGTCCAGTGGTTTGGGCTGTGCGTTGATAGGTCACTATGTCAATCAGTCAGTTACCTTTGAGTTATATATATTTAGATTTATTACTATTTTTTCTTTACAGCGCATTTCAATTTTCATATGTTTGATGAAAAACGGCTCAGTGATTCAAATGTTATCGTGAACGTTTGAAAGTTGGGGGTTAATTTGCCTGGCAATGGAGTAATATCCAGGGTCAAGAATAAATTATTTTGTACTGATAAGAGAATAAAACGTCACAAAATAATCTTACTTATATTGATCATATCAATTTTCAACGTTATTTTAGATTTATTACTGCAGAAAAACTGATTAAAGGACTCCAAGAAGCTATGACGTCACACCGTGCTATTTCAAACAAGTGCCATAGAAGATGTTTGTTTTGACGTTTAGAAAAAAGTCGCTGATTTGACATGTTGGAAACTAGCGGATTAAACTTGTGAAGATAACGGTAACTATTTCGAGTTAGGCTTACAAAACACTCTACACTCTGGAAAATGTTTAAAATTTACCTTTTGTGTGCTAAGCTGGACAGAAGAATTTCATCTGGTCGCCACCTGGCTCCAGATATAAGCTAACTTCGCCACGTCACGCCGCCAACTGACACCTGGCGCAATAATGCACTTACCGTGAATTTTTATTTCTGCAGACCGTGCATTTTCAGAATATACTTTAAGGAAATGGGAAAGAAAATAAAGCAGCGTTGACAGATGTCTCAAGGTATGACAGTTACTTAACTCTGTGAAGTTTCCTTAAATGATCAGACGCAAGGCTTTTTGCTATTTGAAGACATATTTTTAACTCCGGCAAAAAAGAGGGATATTATAAGTTTGACGCGAATGTCTGTCTTTATGTCTTGGTTTTTAAACTATGGCGCTTCGAATACATTATTAATGTATATGTGTAGTCTGTAGTAACATTCTAGTGATGAGTATCAATTTGAAGTGATATCCGTAGTGTCATCTATAATTTTTCATGGAAAAACCCTGACTTTCAAGCGTTAAAACCAAATAACTTATAAACGGCTAAACCGATTCTTATCAAACAGCTAAGAACGACCGCAAGGGAATTTACTTTCACGAAAATAAACCGCATTGAAATCCATCTATCAGTTCGAGCGCTACGATGCCGCAGACAGACAGATGACAAACTGACAGACATTAGCATCCCTCTTAAACTTATGACACCCTTCTTTTTGTCGGGGGTTGAAAAAATCTTGTCCCTTTCACCGCGAACGTCGGATTTATCCGACAACATTGTCGGGCCCATTCCGCGAGTGTCGGATATTTCCGACAAAAAAAAATGCTCGTATTGCACATAACTAACGTATCCGCATCCCTATTTGGTTGTAGGTATTTATTTTAGACTTACTACCCCTCGCGCTGGGGGCACGACAAAGTTGTCGTGCCCCCAGCGCGAGGCACGACAACTTTGTCGTGCCCCCAGCGAGACTTTGTATAAGTATACAAAGTCTCGCAGTGAAAGGGACATCCCTAAAACCTTGAAAATATACAAAATTATTACAGTAGCAAAACACACATGTTACATGGCTAATCGTCACATGGTAATATTGGTAATGCCGTCAGTTGATGATAAATTACTTGTCGATATTGATTGTCGATTAAATGTCCATTGTTTGTCTAGTTGCCTAAAATAATCGGGTTGTCGTATGAAAATAATATGGCCATTTGAATGATATAATGGCGAAATGTGTGTAGCAATAAATATTTTGTCATTCGACAGTAACAGAAATAACCACAGAAACGGAAACTATTCTGAAACATTATTTTGGAATAAATATATAACACCGATTGAGCTAGCCCCGAATTGAGTTCGAGTCTTGTGTTATGGGATATTAACTCAACGATAACATATTTTATAACAAATACATATATAGATAAACAAGACCCAGGATAGAAAGATAGATAGATAAATTGTTTATTTGTCACAACCGATACACACACACAAATCAAACTATACATACATTAGTTACACTTAGCTTAAAATAAAATACTAACACAACGATACAGTAATTACATGTGTGTGCTGCAGCAAGACAAATAGGTCGAAGCTCAGTGACAATATTGCCTCGAAAGCAATTCACTGATTTTCAGCAATGGTCTGGAAAGGTAGGTACGAGTGCGAATCAAATAAGAAAATTCATGGTGGCTGAAGGGTTAATATATTAACCCTTCAGCCACCATGAATTATATGTCAAATTTCATGAACTGTCACCTAAGGAATTGCGAAAATTAAATGTTGACACTTGTGATACAGAAAAATAAAAACACCGCTGACGTAATACAATTGCATTTCATTATGTAGCAAATTTAGTAAAGTTTCTCTATGGTCAAACTTGTTCATACAAAAGTTGCCTCTGAATTGCAAAATTATGAAAATAGTGAGACGGGGGAACGAGGTCGGATCCGGCCGATTGGTGCTTGAAAGGTTAAATTAGTGTTAAAGAAAAACAAAAGATAAAAGGGACAATTTGAAAAAGGCCGGGAATCGAACCGGGATTTCTGAGTGGCGGACTAGCATGGTGACTATGCCACGGAGGTCGTCAATCATCTTTTCTTCCATCCTTCGTCGTCAAGGAAGCTCAGACAAGGATATTTTACCGGAAATATGTGGAATTCAGGCAAATACACAATAAATAAAAAAACAATAATACAATAAAATAAAAGATTTGTTATTTTTGTTATTTTACTTTTTTCGGCCAATTTACATTTATTTAAACTTTACTTCCCTTTCTAAGACATTAGTCACCAAATTCACTCATCAAGTTACTCATTGGTGTAGTACCTTCTACTTACTACATCAAATTTTCTTCTTTTTGTGACAATCGCCTGATCGTCTAGGTATTATTTACTTCATTAAGGTTCTTCTAAATATAACTTGGGAGCTCTTTAAATCTTGTTTATCCTGCATTTGTATTAATAATTACGTACAACAGATTTTCCAAATCATTTCGCTTCATGTTAAAAATACGGCATTTCTATTAATTACTTTGCCCGCGTGGCCGGTGTTACCATTTTTCTACCTTTTTAGGTTGCCAGCATTAATGAAAATGGCGGATTTTGGAAATGCTTATATCTTCATCGCCCGTTCAAATATCTTCTGACCCTCGTACCTATTCATAAAAATTTGCAGCGGTTTGCTTAACCTTTTTTAGTTAAAACATCTTTTTCTATTTTCCCTCTTTTTAATAATTGACACAGTGAGAGCGAGACGAAATACATTTTAACTAAAAGAGCTTTAGAAAACGTGAAACATGAGGTAAATATCTAAATACTCAAACATTATACTCACTGAAAAAGAAAATTATCTACTCTTAAAGTGAAAACAATTTGTATACAACATAAAGTCACGAAATTTTCGGAAGTAATTCCGGTATGTTACATTTACGAGCAAAGCCGGGATGAGTTGCTACTTTCTCTACAAAAGTAACAAGAAACTAACAAAATTAATTGACACTCAAGCCCTCGCCTCGGCTTGCCCTTAGCATAAATCATTGAGACAGCAGAAGAATAACTTACGTATTTGTTACTTTTTACATTTTACATACCTATATTTAGTCCGCCACCCAGATCCCAGGGCAAGTAGAAAGGTCAGGGCAAGTTGGAAAATGGCCTTTTTCAAATTGTTCTGGGTCTTGGATGTTTTTCTATATATGTATTTGTTATAAAATATAGTGTCATTGAGTTAGCATTCCATAACACAAGTCTCGAACTTACTTTGGAGCTAGCTCAATCAGTGTAATTTGTCCCTATATATTTATTTATATATAAATCAGTGAACTCAGAATGTGTATGCAACAATAGTCTTCGAGCGTGTACTGTAAACATGAAGTTTAAGTAAGTACTTAATTAATGCATTAAAATAGCATGCGAAAATAAATTAACACGATTTTATTTTATCTTTTTCTTAAAAGAATCAGAATTTCGTATCAGCCCGGACCGAATTTTTCTTCTCTAAAGGCTCCATTCACTCAATGATGCCCAAGACCGTGCAAAGCAGAAAAGAAAAATCCAAAGCTAATAAAACCATTTGGTTGTTTTTCGACTGGCCACCTGGCTGACGTCAACGGAGATGAATAGAAAGACCAACAATGAGTGGTCTTTCTATTCATCTCCTCGGCAAAGAGTATATTCTGTGCAGTTTTTATATCCTTCCCTCAGCCCTCAGCGTACAGTTAGCGACAATGACGAGCATGACTCTGCTGCTCGCTAAGTAATTACATACACGTCATATTCTGAGCGCAAGGGTGACCATCATGAATGGGGATTATTTTTTAAATTTAAACAACGTGATATTGAATTTTGGCTTCAATCTCAGGCTTCATTAAAGATAATTATGCCTGAGTCTATTAGACGTGCACAATTTTAAAAACAGACTTAAAGAATTTTATCAAGCTGAGTAATCGTATAGTTTTAAAAACAATTGTTTTACATATATTTATATGTATGTTACGTTTATTAAACTATATATCTATATTGTATTTTATTTTACAGAATATAGGTATGTAGTTACATAAAAAAGGAACTCCTTTTTTATGTAAGTGTATTATAGAATATGCGTGTAGTGTACTATGTAAATTAAAAGTAATCTTAACTACCTATTGATTTAACTTATAGTTTTCTTTGCACCACCGTTATTTCTGATGTGCCTACATTACTCTCCATCCACCGGTTGTCTGGAAGAGATCGCTCTAAGCGGTAAGACCGCCCATTTTACCTAGTATTTTAAATTGTAAAATTTCTTTTTTTTTTTCTTTTTTGGAATGAATCATGCAATAATGAGTTTTCAATTATTCAATTATAAAATGCTTATCGCAATTTATCAAAGTAATGGAAAAGTTGTAAATAATAAAACTATATTATAATTATACTAGCTGACCCGGCAAACGTTGTTTTGCCAAAATTGAGGATTGTATGTATTTTTGTATGTTGTATCATAAAAAAATAGAAATTAAAAATTTTGTATAAATAATAAAAAAAAAATTTGGGGTGGACTACCCCTAACATTTAGGGGGATGAAAAATAGATGTTGGCCGATTCTCATAGATACCGGATAAGCACAAAAAATTTCATCAAAAGCGGTCAAGCCGTTTCGGAGGAGTATGGCAACGAAAACTGTGACACGAGAATTTTATATATTAGATTTGTAAAGCGAGACATGAAGGAGAGGGGATTAGTACAAATATGGTAAATGATAGAAAACGATGGAGGGTGTTGACGTACACAATCGACCCCAAATAGGGAGAAGGCGAGGCAGTGATGATGATGAAAATGATTATGATACAAATACCTTGTAGTTAAGCTACAAACTAAAGACAAATATGGAAAAAATCGGGGAGGCCTTTGTAAACAATGAAAAGATGCAAAAAAAGCGTACTTATACTATTAACATCTTATGTTTTATTTAGGTGTTTGAAATCTGAATAATTTCAATGGAAATCTGAATTCAAGATGAATTTCATAAAAAAACAAATTCACTTAACCCATCTCACGTCCGACGTCATAACAAAACAACTAACAATTTAAGTGTCCAATAAAATTTTACGCGGCACTAAAACGTATTTTGTAAGTCACCTTTATCTAAAGTGTCAACAATGGAAGCCGTAACTTTATTGGATTACACTTACTTTTCATTTAAACTCGAACGATTATGGTAATAGAGATAAGATTGTTTTATAAGAGGTCAGTCGTTTCCGAACTTTTCATGTTGATTAGACATTTTCTGAAATCGGAACTACTATTTGTGACTTAAGAATGTTTACAGCTTCTGACCAATTTGTGGTTCCGTCGAACTGTGACTAGGAACTAACTTAGTTACTATTGAGTTTGAACTGAGAGACTAAGATTTTATTTTCAAATCTCTTTGTACTTGATTTTAAACGTACTTGTTTTTTCAAGTAACGGTTTTAAGTAAAAGTACAGTTTTTTTATTGTAAATAAAAAAAACGATAATAAATTACAACAAAACTAAAGTCTAAGTTGAAAATCTAGATTAAAATCTCTATTTAAATATAAATAAAATATTTTCGTCTATCACATTTCTATTCATTATTCATTTTTAGGATTTCTAAATTTTAGAAATCCTAAAAATGATTGGTATTACTTAGATTTGCAGACTACCTGAAAAAAAAGCCCAGGCAAATCGTTGCCTCTTAGTAACGTTCCTAGAATGCTAGCAACATTCGTTAAATGACATACCAAGCAAAGGCCAGCCCTCTGGTCACGCATGACTTCAGTAAATTTTCAGGCGTTCTAAATAATTCATTCAATCTTCGGTTTTACCTTTAATCATCATAGAGTTACAGTAAACCCCTTCTTTTCCTATAAAAAAACGACGGGTTGCACTCCGGGAGTGCCGGCACGCTGTAACATAAACACACACGAACATTCGCGCAAGCGCCCTGCGCCGCCTAAACGACACAGCAGGCGCAGGCATACATTTTCGCCGCGCCGTAGAATGAGAGGGGGATACTTCCTCTCCTACGCCGCGCCGGCTGTCTACTCTTCATCCGTCTTACGAATTTTCGATCAGGTCACGTGTCCTGACGCCCTGACGTGAGTTTAACATTTTTTACCCATTACATAAAAGTGTACAACGCCGCTAAAGAAGTTTTCACTTCAAAAAAATTGTTTGTAAATCATCAACTTCATTGTCTTTTTCTCATTTTGTTCATTTGTAAGTACTATAAAACACGTATTTTAATGTCTGTACTATCATGGATTTTACCTTTACTATATCCAACGGTGTATACAACTAACAAAATACACATATATTTTGTCCCACTGATCTACTTTGTCCCAGATTCCTCCGTCCATCTGGCGACCCCATTTTATTTCACACGCTCGGAGCCTTGGAAGCAAGCTGACTTACAAATATATAACGTAAAGAAAATCATTTACTTACTTCGTTATCCGATTTCCGAGTAATTCAACTGTTTACAAAGACTTCTAGTTATTTGATAGACCCTTAATAAGCAAAATTTGCTTCTAATTTTGCACAGAAATCCAAGCTTATCTTGTGATTATTGTGAAAACAAATTTAGTACGATCAAGTTTTTAGGACATAAATAAATAAATAAATATATAGGGAAAAATTACACTGATTGAGCTAGCCCCAAAGTAAGTTCGAGACTTGAGTTATGGGATAGGAACTCAACACTCACATCCAAGACCCAGGACAATTTGAAAAAGGCCATTTTTCAACTTGGCCGGACCGGGGATCGAACCCGGGACCTCTGGGTGGCGGACTAGCATGGTGACCACTACGCCACGGAGGTCGTCCATGGTAGTCGTACGTACATGGTAGTTTATTTTTCATTCACACATCTCATCAAAACCTTTTTAATATTTCTCTATTACTATTTACTTAGTGGTAGGTATTAGTAAAAAGTAGTCATCAGAAGTTTGTGAACCCTAACCACGTAACTTACAAATTCATCAAAATGAATTTAACTAAATAGCTATGGCTATATACTTACTCTGTTCAGACATCTTGTTAAGGGGCTACCTGAGGTCCAGTGCTGCCCCCATATGAAATAAAATTATTTTAATAGAAACGGAGATATTATTTAAAAATTGGCTTTGATATAATCCTAGATAACTCTTCAAACTATTTTATGAATTGGTGTATATATTTTAAAGTGAGAACGTGTAGCTTTTTATAGCATTTTTGCGAAAAACGGCCACTTATAGCAAAAATGCTATAAAAAGCTACACGTTCTCACTTTAAAATATAAACACCAATTCATAAAATAGTTTGAAGGGTTATCTACGATTATATCAAAGCCAAATTTTAAATAATATCTCCGTTTGTTTTCAAATGATTTATTTCAAATGGGGGCAGCACTGGACCTCAGGTAGCCCCTTAAACGATGCGTTCAATTACTTGGCTAGTCGTCTTTTAGGCATTTAATTGGATGCCGTTGTGTAAATCTAGAAGGGGCTAGGGCTAGGCCACAGAATAAGGCTGGTTTCACAGCTATGCAGGAGATCTGTACAGGTTTCCGGCACGGGCGCAGAATAAGTACTACTAGTCACGTACAGAAGTCTTACTCAGTAAAGAAATACAAAAAAATATGAACTCAATGTGGTTAGCAATATGGTTTAATTTAGCTCGCGTCTGAACTCAGTATCTATTCGCTTAGATACCTAGAAAACCATTGCAAGTTAATTTCATTCTTATTACTCTGGACAAATATTGTTGAAGGTAAGGTACCTATTCAGTGAGCGGCGGATTTAGTGCTGAATTTGCCACTCCGGAGAGGTTGCCGCGAGTAGGTATATTTTTCATATCTAAACGGGTAGTGACACAGGCTTGGCTAGGCGTCCAGTTAGCTGGCTGATTCTTACAAACGCCAGTTTATTTAAATACTAGCTTTTGCCCGCGGCTTCGCTCGCGTAGGGGTATAATTTATCAAAATCCTTTCTTAAGGGATGCCTACGTCATAGTAGCTTTATGCATGCAAACTCTCAGCCCGATCGGTTTAAAATTGGCAAAGTTTCATACAAATTTTCATCCCCTATTTTATCCCCTTGGGGGTAGAATTGATCAAAATCCTTTCTTAGCGGATGCCTACGTCATAACATCTACCTGCATGCCAAATTTCAGCCCGATCCGTCCAGTGGTTTGGGCTGTGCGTTGATAGATCACTATGTCAGTCAGTCAGTCACCTTAGAGTTATATATATTTAGAACGAGAACTTTGCTCGTTCAATTAGTAGAAATCTGAACTTTGTACCATACTTACAAAGTCATATGTTATTTTCCGACCATACCTTTATAATCTTCAAGTTAAGAAGCTTATACGTTTTTCCTTTAACAGCTAAAAGCCAACTCGTAAATAATTTAAGGAAAATCCCGACCTAGATTAATACAAAGTAATTCAATTTCTCAGAAATTCGACTGATTCTGTTAAAGGTTTTAAGTTAATTCAGTACGGTGCTTACACTCGTTTAGAAGTACAACCTATTTCGGAATTCTGTTACAGAACTTGTAGAAGTTGATTTCGTTATTTCATTTAAGTTATCTAATTATGTTTGTTGGTATTAAGACACGATAAGCCATAACATCTTAAGACGAAGTGGTAGCTAAAGTGGCGCCCTCATTTAAAATAAATTGTTTAAAACTAAATATGGTGATAATCTGATAATTAAAAATTTGATTTGTATAAATGTCTAGAAAGACCTTTAAACTATTTTATGAATAACCTTTGAAATTATTACAAATAGTCCGTCTAGTTTTAAAACTGTTTTTAGCCAAAAGTGTCTTTTGTCTTTTGGCGAAAAACAGTTTTAAAGCTAGACGGACTACCAATATTACTTTCAAAGGTTATTCATAAAATAGTTTAAAGGTCTTTCTAGACATTTATACAAATCAAATTTTTAATTATTACCATATTTAGTTTTAAACAATTTATTTCAAATGAGGGCGCCACTTTAGCTACTACTTTGTCTTAATTAAGGTAACAATAGGTGAGTTGAATAAAAAATCAAGGATTTTTCGCTAACAAGGTACACAGGAAGTCAAATTTGAAGATCAAAAGCTTACTTCAAGCTCCATAATAATAAGATAACCTGGTGTAAAAAAATTGGAAAATGGTAAATTAGTATATTATTTCTACATTTGCTATCGATTCATTAAAGTATTTGTCTTTTGGTCCAAGAGTCTGTCTACCCCGTTAGTTTTGTTTGTTTGTTTTTCGTGTATGCAAGTGACCAACACTGGTGTCAGATTTTTCAGGCTTGACGACTGCCGTACAATGATGACAGCCGGGACCAACGGCTTATATGTGCCTTCCGAAGCACGGTGGAGCGCGAGAAATTTTTGTGCCACTTGTCACCCATCCAAGTGCGGACCACGCCCGGTGTCGCTTAACTTGCGAAAGCGCTAGTAAGTAGTAATGCACACTCCCGCCGGGCCAACGAGCTCAACCCCTTTAGTAATACAACGACATGATAGTTCACATTCTACCGTGTCCGTATCTTCTCTAAGGATGTGTTCGGACAACACACGTACGCTAAGACTACGCCAAGCCTTCAATTTTTGAAATGTATTGCAATAATTTGAGTCTTATTACAATAAAATAAATAAATAAATAGGGACAAATCACACTGATTGAGCTAGCCCCAAAGTAAGTTCGAGACGTGTTTTCTACAAAAGTGCTTGCATGACTCAACCAAACGGCTGTGCATCCCCGAAAACCTAATTAACCTATTCAGATAACGGTTACTGTTACCCTTATTTTGTGGGTTAACCGAATCAAAGGATTAACCGAAAAAGGGTTAACCGATATAACCGGTTTACCGTTATGAATGGGTTTTCCAAACACTGTCGTGTGGAAGGCGTGGGCTATGCGCGTGTCGTCTGAACGCGTCCTAATAGACACTACTCCAACATTTTAAAAGCTGACCTTTTTTGGTTGAGACAAGGTATAAAAGAACGTTATAAGGTACTTTTCATAATACCTTTACCTTTATATTATTATTTTCCATAAATTTACATCGATGACATTGTTTTTTTTTTTAAATACTGCTTCCACCAAATCGTAATATTAAAAAACTGCCTCTTTTTGGCACTAGTTTACCGGGACTTACTCCGTGGTTATTATCAAATTAAAAATTAAGTGATTTTCTACTCCAATATCTTTTGACACTGGAAACAAGTCACCAAAAGTCACCCCAAAACAAATCACGGCCTTTTTAACTTCACACGCACGAACTTAATTTGGTGTTACCCCGCAAGAAATCCGATTAGATCACAAGTTCCCTTTTCGATGACGCGTGAAAAAATGTGTCAAACAAATCTAGCATATTATAATGATTATACTCATTGGTTTTTTTTTCTATAAACTTTATTATCGATGGCGATAATCTTCTAGTTTTTATTTTTACTGAATGCTACTAGCAATCGACTATAGCGTTTTAGTAAAGCCTCTTTTTATCGCTAGCCTATCGGGACACATTTCATGCTTATTTGAATTATAATAAATAAAAATTAAAGCTATTTTCACTCCAATACCCTTTAACACTCGAAAAAGCCAGCGAAAGTCACCCCAAAACAAACCAAGGCCTTTTTAACTTCACACGCACGAACTTAATTCGGTGTTACCCCCTTAAGAAATCCGATTAAACCACAAGTTCCGTATTTGATGATGCGAGAAAAAATGTTTCGAACAAAACTTGCAATAGTGGCTCTTATTTTAGTTCTCTTTCATAAATTTCCATCGATTACACTAATTTTGTAGTTTTTAGGGGTCCGTACCCAAAGGAAAAAAAACAGGAACCTATTACTAAGACTCCATTGTCCGTTTGTCTGTCTGTCTGTCACCAGTCTGTATCTAATTAACTGTGATAGCTAGATATTTAAATATTCACAGATTATGTATTTCGGTTGCCTTTCGTACACGAATCCGACTCGCACTTGGCCAGTTAATTTTCAGTGTGATGTTTCTTGTATCTGACTATAAAGTTTTAGGGCGGCCTCTTTCTGTAGCTTGCCGAAATTCATTCCATGCTTATTTGGAATATCATAAATAAAAAGTCAAGCTATTTTCCATTTCAATGCCTTCTGACACTCAAAATAAGTCACCGAAAGTCACACCAAAACAAATCACGGCCTTTTTAACTTCACACGCACGAACTTAATTCGGTGTTACCCCGTAAGAAATCCGATTATACCACAAGTTCCGTATTCGATGACGTGAGAAAAAAACGTGTCGAACAAAACTAGCCCTTAACGACTTATTCCACATCCCGCTAAACTGTGGCGATATTTGAGCTGTTGGTGCGTGACTTTTATGTATTCCGCTTATTTCGAGGCGCAAAACAAAAGCGAAAGCGATGAAAAGCATTTGATAAAATTATAATCATTTATTTCACACACAACATAAGGTGAAGATTACCTTATATATTTTCCATTTTTTATTAGTTAATAAACAAAACTAGAAAGAGTTAATTACGATAAGCGTATAAAAATTAACTTTTGATACCCTAAGCAATTTTATGAGATAAATACAAAATTACTACTCATTTATTTTACTTGGTTTAATTCTGTTCTACAGCATATAAGCTTATCCGTTATTTTCTACACAATGTCCTTTTTAGGGTTCCGTAGTAAACATGGAACCCTTATAGTTTCGCCATGTCTGTCTGTCTGTCTGTCCGCGGTTTTACTCAGCGACCATAAGTAGTAGACAGCTGTAATTTGGTATAGGTATGTTTATTAATCATGCGGAAAAGTGGTAAAGTAAAACATTGAATTTTTTTTTTAGGGTATCTCCCATCCAAGTAAAGTCAAAAGTCAATTTTATTTTGTCGACTAACCAATCATGTATGGTATCGTTAAATAGGTTTTTCAAAAATATTATGAGCTTGTAAACATCGTTTTTTTCGATTTAGGGATCCGTTTCTGAAATATTTATTTTAAAGTGAAAATTTTTGTTAGAGTCATGTCCCCCCCCTCTATCTGCTAAACGGTTATATATGGACACGTGAAAAAATTCACAGCTATAGAAAATATTACGAAATTTAAAGGAAAACTATCAGAGCTAAGTAGAGTTTACAAATTAAAAAGTTATAGGCGATCAACTTACAAAATGTATTCGGAAAAGGAAAATTTTATACAAATTCAATAGAAAATTAGTTTTTAGACGTTTTTAGTGGCATGAACTCAAAGTTGGCATTCGTAACTACGGAACCCTACACTGCGCGTGGCCTGACACGCACTTGGCCAATTATTTACTTTTTAATGTGACTGTTTTCTTCTTTAGTCACATATGCTAGCCTGATTATTTCCTCATGACATGAGGTTATTTATCAATTTTTTTAACCATCATCATCACCATGATTATTATGATTGTACGGCACAATCTTCGGTTTTCATCCAGGCGCGCGCAATACATGAAGAGATGTTGCTCTTGAGGTTGTTTGATGATGATATGGAGTCACAGAACTCACAGACCACGTCACGTTGAAACTGTTTTATTGCCGATAAGCACATACTACATTGTGTAAAGTCGGGTGTGACCGATCCTTTCTTGATCGCCAATAGTATCTCAATAAGGGTGACGACAGGATCAGAAAAGTATGATTATAATTAGTTAGTCTTTTAGATTATCTAAAAATAAGAGAACCATATTTTTCATTCTACCAAATAAGTAAAAACTCACAAAGATACGGAGCATCAAATTGACTGCCTCCGTGGTCCAGTGGTCAAGGCGTTCGCCTTGTGACCCGAAGGTCATGGGTTCGATTCCCACTGGGAAGCATACTTTGTGAAAAGTTGTTTCCAGTCTGGATAGGATATTGCAGGCTTGAATCACCTGATTATCCGACAAGAAGGATGATTCCGTGTTTCGGAAGGCACGTAAAACTATGGGTCCCGAACGCCACCCAGCGTTTGATCATCAAACTATCCAAGGATTGGTTCTTGGTTTGCCCTTTGGGTTGTGGAGGTCAGACGGCAGTCGCTCTGTGTAAAAACCAGTAACCTCGTCAAATCTCCTTGGTAAGATAGCGGACCCCGGGCTCTGAAGCGTTACTGCTGAGGATGCAACCGGAAATACGCTCGGATGATGATGATGATACGGAGCATCAAAGTTCCGGAGTAGAGACTTGCAATGTCTCCGCTAAGTAAAAACGTACCTAGTAGTGACGCCATGCGAAATTTCAATACCCTGTCTTTGTAGGTTTTTGTATCTCAGAGAAAATAATAAATTAATACATGTACAATCTTTTTTATCTGATGGGCTTAAAAATAGTTTTCCATTCGATATGCCTATTGTTATTGTTGCTATTAAATGCAACCCGACTTTGGGCTCGTTTAACTCGTCTTGAGGAGTACAGAAGATAAAAGCTTGTTTTAAAAATATTTTTTTAAATAATTACTTGTTTCAATTATTTTTTTCATCCGTAGCACAACCAATACATCCATTGCTTTACCGTCTCGTATTTGCCAAAAAATGTACTTCTGACGAGTACAATACTGTAATCCTGAAAACATCACGTGACCTACTTGATATCAGAATATGAGATATTGTAACAACCTTCGCTGGAAGCAAAGGGTTATTTCTTTACATTTTACATCTGTTAATTTAACAGATGTAAAATGTAAAGAAATAACAGCTGACACGTGAACCAGATAGTAAGTATGTGGCCGCGTGTAGCCAAAATGTACGAGCATTGTTCGAACAGTGATAAGTAGTACAAAGTTAACAAATTTAATTAAAAAAGATAGTAAAAATCCGCTTTAAATTATAACTTGCACCAAATTGTAACAAAACACTATTTTGCTCGCTATCAAGACGGCAATCTGTTACGAAAAGAGAATTTTTAGTGTCAGGCCAATGTGGTTGACCCCAACCTTTTTACTTATAAGAAAAAAGTTGGCAGTTCCTACAAAAAAGAAGCTCAGAAGCTAACCGCATGTCCTTGTCTACAAAAATCACGTAGGCACATAAAAAAACCAGCCAAGTGTGATTCGGACTTACGCACGAAGGGTTTCGTACCATTATCTATAAAAAAACATGTTTTTAGTATGAGACATTTACATTTATTCTGTTTTAGTATTTACAGTTATAGCGACATCAGAAATATATTATATGTGAAAAATTCAATTGTCTAGTTCATGAGATACAGCCTGGTGACAGACAGACGGACAGACGGACAGGGGAGTCTTAGTAATAGGGTCCTTTATTTACCCTTTGGGTACGGAATTCTAAAAAAATAAGTTTACTTTTTGCTTTTTAATTATTTTTTTTAGATTTTAGGGGCCGACTGCCAATCGTAAGCCTCAATTAGCTTAACTAACGCGATATCTTTGGAATGTAAACAAGATCCCACCAAAACATTTTCATGAAAAGTAATGTCAAGACTGTAGGTACATATTACTTGCACTTTTAAAAAAATGAGATCTCCTAGAATTCCAAGCTCCTTACTCTACACGTCCTAACCTAACATCCACTAATTGTCATCACATCGTATAGAGATTTACGTGAACCCTAGTAATAAGTTCTCTACAAACCCTACACTTTAGTAAAAATGTGTGTAGCTTACCTAGAATCCAAAAAAGAAAACTGGCAAAAACTAGCTAGATCAAATGTTGAGATTCTTATAAATAAATTTCAGGATTGTCTACAGAACTCGGCAGTTGTTAAGATCTCAATTTTTTTGTCGGATTGCACTTGGCTTCTATTTTCAAATTTATGTTTTTGGTGGGATACTTTTTTACTATATAAAAAAAATCATAAGTTATATTTTAGTGGGCCTTGTTTGCTGTTATGTTTTGAGACCGGGTTCTTGCGCCTACCAGCTTCATTGAGTGAGCTGAGCACGGCACTTTAAGACACTTCAATTTTACCTAACAGTAAGACAATATTGGACGAAAAACATACATACGCTTAGCACAGACAGCAGACCGCATTGAAAACGCAAATAAAGTAAAATAAACTGAATCAAACCAAACTTTTTGACAAAATTAAGAAGTACGAACCGAACATTTGCCTTAAAGGTTGGAATAACACTAAGAAACCTACACACACCAATACTCTTTTCATTAAACATACAAACTCGACCTTTTTTCGAGCGTCGTTCTCGGGAGGTCCTTAGGGACGCTTTACATAACCCGAGACTTGCTAACGTTTTTGCCGTATACCCAAAGAATATGTGCGCTTTCTATAGAACTCTTCCCATAGATATATTTAACAACATTGAAAGGGTTGTTTTGGGTTGCGTGATTAAACTGACAGCCTCGGATGTCCGGTTTTTGGTTGAATTATTTCAATGGGCGAGACAAGCGAGCGAAATTTTCCCAAGTCTACTTAGTAATAAATTAGTAGCTCTGTGAGCTTTACACATCGCGAGTCACCCCGACTCATAAATTTATCGGATAAAAAATTTGTTCCGACAAAAAATCAGGGTGACAAAAAAGGGCTATGATATTTACGAATTTTTTTCGGAATGGTTGACATATATATTATTTTTAAAGTTTTCAAACCACTAATTTCCACCATTTAAAAAAAAATCGAAAAACAATATCAAAAAAATAATTGTATATAATTTTTAATTTAATAACATACATATTATCACGCCTGTTTCCCACAGGGGTAGGCTCAGACTATGAACCTCCACTTGCTACGATCCTGACAGACCTCTTTTGCTTGATCTGCACTTATAATCACTCTCTTCATTAATTAATTATTTTTTAAACCTTCTCTCAAAGTTTCACGAGAGTCGTTTGAGAAATGCGACCTGTAATCGAGAGAATAGCAGGACAGACATTCAGACAGACAAACTGACAGCCGGACAAAAACATTTTTGGCCAATCTCGAAACTGAGACGCTTCGGTCGCTCGGTCAATTAATAATACTTATATTGAACAAACTTTTCTTTCAAGAACTAGGAAAAATATAATACAAAAGGTTTTAAATATGAATTACAAGCGAGAAAATTAAGCACAGTTGGCAGTTGTTTTCCCGAGTCATGTGCGTTAAGGCTCTATGGAGATAATCGTGGCGCATCATTGGAAATCATATATTTTCTCAAAAACTATATGAATCAAACGATTAATATATATTTTTTTAATGCCTAAATTCAAACCATGTATATAGGTAAGTAAGTCCATGTAAAATTTTCTAGTTCACACAATAATTCGATGGGTACAATTAAATGAAATACATAAAGTACTTAAGTTAGTAGGGACATGCTAATTACGTTTCTGAATTAAGAGGGAAATTATTACCGACAAGAGCCCAGCTCTTAAACATAAGCCGTCTTATTATAAAACCCAGACTAACTTTTTTATGGGTTTAAACCATTATCCGCCCAAATCAAGTTGACATCTAGTAATATCACACTATCCCCCCTGTCAATGTCAACTTGATTTTGGATGGATAATGGTTTAAACCTCGTAACAAAGTTAGTCCTGTTTTTATAATTAAACTGAAGAAGACGAAAAGAAAGATCAGTAGATTTTTGGCATCATTGGAATCTTATTTGTGAAAGGTTACCTTACCATTGCCCCATCGCCTATTGACATGTTTCTTGGCTATTCTTTCAATCGGCCTTTACAATCTGCATGGGCAGACAAGCAGCTGTTAAATGTTACTTTTTCTCCCAGACCCACTTGAAGGAAAAGAGAAAACTGTTGTTTTCAATGAAGGCGCCACTTTCGTTCGCGCAGCCCCTTAAGATGGCGGTCTGGATATTGCGGAATGAGTACTCTCATTTTTCACGTCTCTATTGGAAACTTTTAATGGGTTCCGTGACGAAGCGGCGCATCTTGATTCTGCGCGATATCATGTAATTACTTTTTCGTGTTCCGACGCCATTTTTCTGACGTTATGGATGAAAGTGTTTTTAAGTTAGGGGGGATTTTTAATGTCATTAAATGTTTGTTTCCTTACGTACTAATATTACTTCGTTGCAATAAGCTCTTGGAGGAAAGTTATTTAACACTATATTTTTTTGCGCACTCATGCATAATTGCTTTTTCGTGTTCCGACGCCATTTTTCTGACGTTATAGATGAAAGTGGATTTTTAATGTCGTTAAATGTTTGTTTCCTTACGTACTAATATTACTTCGTTTCAATAAGCTCTTGGAGGAAAGTTATTTAACACTATATTTTTTTGCGCACTCATGCATAATTGCTTTTTCGTGTTCCGACGCCATTTTTCTGACGTTATAGATGAAAGTGGATTTTTAATGTCGTTAAATGTTTGTTTCCTTACGTACTAATATTACTTCGTTGCAATAAGCTCTTGGAGGAAAGTTATTTAACACTATATTTTTTTGCGCACTCATGCATAATTGCTTTTTCGTGTTCCGACGCCATTTTTCTGACGTTATAGATGAAAGTGGATTTTTAATGTCGTTAAATGTTTGTTTCCTTACGTACTAATATTACTTCGTTTCAATAAGCTCTTGGAGGAAAGTTATTTAACACTATATTTTTTTGCGCACTCATGCATAATTGCTTTTTCGTGTTCCGACGCCATTTTTCTGACGTTATAGATGAAAGTGAGATTTTTAATGTCGTTAAATGTTTGTTTCCTTACGTACTAATATTACTTCGTTGCAATAAGCTCTTGTAGGAAAGTTATTTCACACTATATTTTTTGCCCGCTCATGTATCATTACTTTTTCGTGTTACGACGCCATTTTTTGACGTTATGGATGGAAAGGGTTTTTAAACTAGGGAGATTTTGAATTTCATTAAATGATTGTTTCTTTACGTTCTTACATTACTTCGTTGCAATAAGTTTTTGGAATAAAATTAATTGTATTTTACACAATTTTTTTTACGCATTGGTGTTATTCCTTTTTGTGTACCAACGCCATTTTTCTGACGTTATGGATGGAAAGTGTGGGATTTTAAATGTCATTAAATGTTTGTTTTAGGCTTCGTTGCAATAAGTTTCACACAAATTTTTTTTCGTGCTCTTGTAATTACTTTTTCGTGTTTCGATGCCATTTTTCTGACGATATGGATGGAAAGTGATTTTAAGGGGGCTACCTTAATTTTTCGGGGTCCAGTGCTGCCCTTATTTGAATTAAATCATTTAAAAGGAAACGGAGATATAATTTAAAATTTTGTCTTGACCAGGCTCTAGATAAATAACCCTTCAAACTATTTTATGAACTACTGTTTACAGTTTAAAGTGAGACGCCAAAAGTGGCACATACGCCAAAAGTGACCGTTTTTCACAATTGTGCGTAGAAAAGCTTCACGTTCTCATTTTAAATTGTAAACAGTAGTTTATAAAATAGTTTGAAGGGTTATCTAGAGCCTGGTCAAGACAAAATTTTCAATGATGTCTCCGTTTCCTATCAAATGATTTATTTAAAATGGGCACAGCACTGGACCCCGTAAAATTCAGGTATCCCCTTAAGTTAGAGTGGATTTTTAATGTCATTAAATGTTTGTTTCTTTACGTACCTATATTATTTCATAGCAATAAGTTTTTTTTAAGAGATTTATTGTAATTTACACTAATTTTTTTTTTGCACGCTCTTGTCATTACATTTTCGTGTTCCTATTTTTATAATAAATGGTTGTTTCTTTGAGTTCTTATAATTAATTAGTTGCAATAAGTTTTTGAAATAAAATTTAATGTCGGTATTTTACACTAGGTTTAAAAAACCGCAAAAAAGTAATTACTTTTTCATGTCGTATGTCGTAACATAAAAAAAAACCAATCGTTTTGGTTTTTTTTTATGTTAATATGGCGGCAAACGAACAAGCGGGTCACCTGATGGTGAGTGATTACCGCTGCCCTTGAACAACTGCAACACCAAGGGCGAAACAGAAGCGTTACCAGCCTTTCAGAAGGATATAAAGACTCGTTTTTGAAGGTTTCAATGTCGTATCGGACATGTCGGATGGAACATGTTTCTAAGTTGGGAGAATTTGTATGTCATTAAATGCTTGTTTTTTTAACGACATATACGACATATTTCTGATTTAATGGATGGAAAGGTTTTTTTTAAGTTAAAGGGATTTTTATGTCTAATGTAATTTCATAAATATCATATTTTACACAATAACCCCCATATTCATAAAAACATACAAACTTTTGCTAAACCTTTTTTAGTTTAAATATGTTTTGTCTCGTTCTTTAAATGTCAAATATTCAAAAGAGGGAAAAAGGACAACACATGCTTTAACTAAAATAGGTTTAGCAAACGGTTTTTATTTTTATGAATTTGAGGGTAAGTCTATAGCATTGCCAATTGATATACTGTATACAATGCGACTCAAATAAGTTGAACAAAAATGGCGGACTTCAAAGCATTTTTGTACAAATTTCTGACACGTAAATTGTACCAAAATGGCGGTCGTCGGCGCATTATTTGTACCTGCGCCGTTAACCGACATTTTGGTTCAACCTACCTACCTATAGGTAGGCACTTAACACATCATTCATCTACCGTTTATATTAAACCCGTAAGTACTTACGTGTTTAATAACTTGATAAAAATAACTTTTATCATCATGTAAATACAAAGATAAATGGTTTCTAACAATAACAAATACAACTAACAATAACAAATTGATTCCTGTTCATGACAAGGGGTCAGCCTGATAACATGCAGTAAGTTTATCGTGTGTCATTGTAGTGACAAACGACATTATCGGTCATATTCGTTTCTTTGTGACGATAAAGAAATATTTTTGTTATGACGACCTCTGTAGCGTAGTGGTCACCATGCTAGTCCGCCACCCAGAGCTCCCGGGTTCGATCCCCGGTCAGGGCAAGTCGGAAAATGGCCTTTTTCAAATTTTCCTGGGTCTTGAATGTTTATCTATATATGTATCTGTTATAAAATATAGTATCGTTGAGTTAGTATCCCATAACACAAGTTTCGAACTTATTTTGGGGCTAGATCAATCAGTGTTATTTGTCCCTATATATTTATTTATTTAGTTGAGAATTAGTTTCGACATTTTCAAAGATTACTTCTCTATGAAAATGAAAATGTAATACAAAAAAAAAATGCAAACCAATATAAAGTTTCGCAGTGAAAAGCAAGAAAAACAAATGACTTAATTTTTTTTTAAATAAAGAAGAACTAAAATTTGCTCTGATTGGGCTAACTTATTAAAATTAATAGCTAGCTATTTATTCATTTCAAGTAAAGTCGTGTAATTTGCTCCCAAAAAATTGCCAGGTGTGGCGAAAAAGTTTGATGGAATTTTATGAACTTGATTTTACACATTTAATTTTTTTACGAAATATTTTGCCATAGATTATCACAAACTATATCCTATTACTTACTTTCAAAACACCAGAAATATTTTTGGAGCAAGTACAATACCCGGCACGTAAGTTGAAAACAAAAATGGCGGTCGTTGTTGTACGTTGTTTATCCATTTAGAATCATATTTCTCATAACTTCAGATAGAAATGATTCCGGCTTTGAAAAAGACCAAAAAATCTCTTTTAACACTTTTGTAGCTTTTGTAACTTAGCCATTTTTGTTTAACTTACGTGCCGGGTGTTGTATTTTCCATAAACACAATTATCGAAAAACTAAAGAAATAATTTAGCATTTCATACAAATAAACGCTCGGCAAAACGGATTTCGTATTTGAGATCGAATTTTTGTTATCGAGTTTTAATAACTTGTTTATAGAAAGTAGTTCAGTATTATGGGATGAATTTGCTCCAGAAATGTTGATATTGTTTTAAAAGTAACTCTGTTTAAGGTTACAGACCTTCCAATAGTCGTATTTTTACAGTTTTGATATCAAAAAGTATCACTCCCGTGTCTTTCCTCGTAATAAAGGTTTTTCCCGTCTTATAAAATATAGACTCCGCAAAATAACCCCGGGGTTACATGGAGTCATGGAAATTTTACTGTGTCGTCGTATTTTTATACCCGACTTTATACCTTCGTGGCTATGAAAAATATATACACGTCTGTAAAATATATCTTCAGGTTCAAGTACCTCGCAAAGATAGAGGAGTCTCTATATGATTCAAGTTTTATGTTGTGTATGTAAAATAAATTTCTAAATAATATGTCGTACGTAATATTGTTTAGAAATATATTTGATTGAATTTTTAATTATAGTACTTGTTTAACGTAATTAACAATTGTCAAGCAAATTTTCAACTGAATTTTCTTTTTCGTGGTACATTTTATATAAGTGCATTTTAAGGGGATACTTGAGTTTTTTTGGCCCAATGCGGCCCCCATTTGAAAGGAAACGGAGATATAATTTAAAATTTTGGTCTCATAGGGCTCTAGATAACTTTCAAACAATTTTATGAACTTTTAAAGTGAGAAAGTAAAGCTTTTCTTCGCACTTTTATGTAAAACGGCCACTTTTCGTAAAAGTGCGAAAAAAAGCTTCACGTTCTCACAGCTGATAAAGCTACAATATTTTTGAAAGATCGATTCAACGACATCCCTCTATAAGGGTTAATCGAGAATAAAGTATTCTAACTTTACATCTATGCGAGCCACTTAAAGAAATATATTAATTTACCACATTAATATAAACCAAATTACAGCTTTCTAGTACTCGTCTTTGAGTAAAATCGCGTACAGACAGACACGGCGAAACGATAAGAGTTTCTTGCTTACTACGAAACCCTAAAAAATATTGATAATACTTAGCTTAGAGTTTGGTAGGAAATTTTACTTTACCATAAGCTACCAGTCGCGGTCCCTCCTTAGAAGCCGGTTCCCATCTAGTTCCCTTAGGGGTTTCCAATATATACGCATTTTTTAGATACTAACAACAATTATAACCTAAGTACATATTTCGGCGCACCGCGCATTAAAATGTCCATTTACTATTTTCATAAGCCGTAAATTGTACGGCGCAGGCTTCGGATGTCACCTAGGCCCGCACCATGTATGAAGAGATGATGATATTGAGGTTGATGTTGTTGTGGAGACACAAGGCTACGTCACGTAGAAACTGTTTATTGTTGATATATATTACATGTTTTATTGTTATGTGGCCGAGTGCAACTGAAATGTGCGAGCTTTGCTCGTACAGCATGATTGGATTGCTCAATGCTTACATCCACATTTGACAACCTCCGTGGCGTAGTGGTCACCATAATATCTAGTCCGCCACCCAGAGGTCCCGGGTTCGATCCCCGGTCAAGTTGAAAAATATCTTTTTTCAAATTGTCCTGGGTCTTGAATGTTTATCTATATATGTATTTTTTATAAAATATGGTATCGTTGAGTTAATATTCCATAACACAAGTCTCAAAACTTACTTTGGGGCTAGCTCAATTAGTGTTAGTTGTCCCTATATATTTATTAATGTTATTTATATATTCTAAATAATTTTCGCTGGTTATTTAAGTAACACTCATAGTATGCGAATTGAAAGGTGAACATTAAGGGGCTACCTGAATTTTTCGGGGACCCCGAAAAATTCAGGTAGCAACAAGCTAAGCAAGCGCACATACGCCAAAAGAGGCTGTTTTTCGCAATTGTGCGTAGAAAAGCTTCACGTTCTCCCTTTAAACTGTAAACAGTAGCTTATAAAATAGTTTGAAGGGTTATCCAGGGTCTGATCAAGACCAAATTTTAAATGATATCTCCGTTTCTTTTCAAATGATTTATTTCAAATGGGGGCAGCACTGGATCCCGAAAAATTCAGGTAGCCCCTTAAACAGATTATTAACTTTTAAAGAATCTATTTAGGTAGGTATTTGATTCGTCTCAGTTATATAGCTGCAATAACCCAAATTCTTACCCCAACGCCACTGTAAGCTACCTAATAATGTAACATCCCTTGACTAATTCAAACACTTCATAATCCAATATTGCACGATTCGCAGCCCGCAGCTTCTAGTCCCGCTTTGTCAATGACGGATGAATAAATGAATAGCTATTAACGATATGATAACTATCTCTGCATCTGCTATGAATATTGGAGATGCAAAGTGCTGACTTAATAATTCATACAAATCAATACGCTGTGGCAGTATTCGGGGAACGTTATTGCTATTAATTTGCTAAAGAAATGGATAGATAGGGTGCTGGGAAATTTATAAGGCCTAATTTTGCTTTTACTGTGAAATCTCGACGTCTTTATAACCCCTTACCTCGGTAACTCGTTAACGAAATTCGGCACCTAATCGAATTTCAAAATATTTGGCACTAGCTCATGATGATAATTTCTGCGGACCGGCTGGTCCAATCATTGTTAATCCTACGGGATCCTCACATTTCTCCGGGATAAAATATATCATTTCTGTTAATCCCAGTAATAAGCTACCTACATGCTTAATGTCATTTCAACCTGTCCAGCCGTTTTGGATTGAAATCGGAACGTCACCCATACATTTTTTCTTATTTATAATATATATTATTATAGGATGAAACACATCATCTTCTACTAGGTGTACAAGCAATAACGTAAATACAACTACACACCTCAGGCGATGATTCTGTTGCAGATTTATGGGCATACTCTTACTTACTTTTGATTTTAAGACAACACTAAACTACTTTCACTGCTCTCTGTGTAAAACTATTACAGTCTTATTATAAAACCCAGATTAACTTTGTTACTAGGTTTAAACCATTATCCGACCAAATCAAGTTGATATCTAGTAATATTACACTATCATCTGTCAATGTCAACTTCATTTTGGGCGGATAATGGTTTAAACCTAGTAACAAAGTTAGTCTCGGTTTTATAATAAGACGGTTAATATCATTGTTAGCTTACTGGGAATACACAAATATTGGGCAATAAATAAGATAAAGATTCTACGTTTTTTGACATTTCACTGACAAAAGCAATAAACAAATATCTCTTGTCTCTAGTTTGTTCTCAGCTTTAAATACACGATTAATAACGTTATCAAAATTTGAGAGATCGATCATAAACTACTTAAGCTCTCTATCAGCGCCATATTACTCAACATAGACACATTTATTTATTAGCTGTACTCTAAATCATTATTATATTATTTTCATTTAGTTAATAGGTTCAGGTGTTACTTTGCGGAAGTCAAAATCACTTACTACATGATTTGAATTACTTTGTGCAATTACGCCACTAGTTATTTCATGCAAACTATTGCCGGCCGGCGCCCACCCACTACTGTTAGTCCCAGCATACCTGCCACCAACAGCCCGTGTGCACCCGCCACCAACAGCTGATGCATGCTCCCTCCGATACTGCTGCATCCGCTGCGGCTGCAACAACTTCGGACACCGCATACGCGACACGTGTTTCGCCTCTCCACGAGGCATCCTCAGGTACCAAAAAAGTTGTTGATCGTTCGGCGGTCAAGCGTGTGCTTTGCGCGTTGTGGCGGAATTGCACAAAGTAATTCAAATCATGTAGTAACTTTTCATTTAGCCGAAAATAGGAAGACATGAAAAATACTTCACCAACAAGAAACTAGTTCTTAAATTGATTGATGACCACACAAAAAAGAAGGCTATTCCTTCATTATAAGGTGCTACTAACTTGGCCCAAAGTGTAAAAGTTGTTCAGTAGGTAAACTTGAAGAATATAAGTTTTTTTGGCAGTTAGCGTAGATATAATATTAATAATATATATAAATAAGGTTGTACTATCTTTATGAAGATATTTATACAGTAACCTGATCCCGAACTTTCTGTATTTTCCCTGCAATTTCTTTATTTATTCAAGAAACCAACAGCGTTTTACAGTAGTAAAACTTTAACCGTCTTATTATAAAACCCAGACTAATTTTGTTACTCGGTTTAAACCATTATCCGCCCAAAATGAAGTTGACATTGACAGGTGAGATAGTGTGTGATACTAGATGTCAACTTGATTTGGTCGGATAATGGTTTAAACCTAGAAACAAAGTTAGCCTGGGTTTTATAATAAGACGGAACAAGTTTCACTTAGAGTAAAGCTAATAACAGGTTTCTCTCTCTTAATATAAGTATAACAGAAGCGTACAAAACTCAGATTAAAGATGTAAGTAGTTCAAAGAGTCACAACCTTCGTGCTTTACTACCATTCACTGATTCTTACTAGAATAAATTGTTATTTATGTATATTGAACTAAATACTCCTAATGTTTATTACAGTACAGTATGGATGCATTATAGCATGTCTCGCTTGCACTAATGTCAATTCCCTTTATAAGAGATAAAAAAATTGCTGACCTATGTGTACGATTTTTGCTCTAATCCATGTTACGTTTAGATCATTCCTTTGGTGTTAGTACTTCCAAGGCCTACTCCTACTACATTTTCTATTGGTACTTTTAATTACATTTCATAACCAGCCCCACTTCACGCAAACCTGTACCACTTAATTTTATCAAACAGTGAGGCCATTAAGTTTAATTTATGACCGCAATTCCTTTTTACATCGATGTTTAGACGTTGAGCAAAAATAAACATACATTTTTATGTCAAGCCATAGTTTTATAACGACACTAAAGAAACCTGAAATTATTTCGTTTATAGCATTAACCTAAATTCATGATTTAGGTTTAATGAAACAATGTATTTGTCGCTGACCTTCTTGAATCACAGCAGGTCAGTTTTAACACAAAATTAGTTGCTTTATGTATGTTCCGTACCCAAAGGGGAAAAGCGGGACCCTATTAATAAGACTCCTCTGTCTGCCTGTCACCAGGCTGTCTTTCATGAACCGTACACAACATAGATAACGTATCTGTGTTGCCACTATAACAACATGTACTAAAAACAGAATAAAATGTACTAAAAACAGAATAAATCAATTTTTTATAGATGACTAGCTGCGCCCGCTAGCTTCGCTCCCCGTAAAAATTTCGGGATAAAAACTATCCTATGTCTTTTCCTAGGTCTCAAACTATATATATACCAAATTTCATATAAATAAGTTTAGCGGTTGAAGCGTGAAGAGTAACAAACAAACAAATATACAAACTCACTTTCGAGTTTATAATATTAGTTGGGATGGTACGGAACCCGCGTGCGCCAATCCGACTCGCACTTAGACGGTTTTATTGAAAACTTTCTGACTTCCGATGAATATTCTCTTATTATATACAAGACTATCTTGAAGACTAATTACGTAGTTTCTAAATTTCGACCTCATTTTAACAATATACAAATTAAAGTTTTGCACTTTTTGTTTAGTAAATACCAAATATTGTTATTTTTTTATTTATTTGTTAAACAATTAAACATATTTAATATAGCAACATAGCATATTCACTTTTCGTTTTTAAATGACGAGCATACTAACTTATTCAGAGTCAACTCGTCTAAATAATAAATTACATAATTAGAAAATTTAAACCACTAAATGGTTTATCCAAAGCTGATTTATTAATTCATTGCATTCTATTAACCCCAGTACAAATTCAAAGATAAAACTAAATAGTAACTTCAAAAATAGTTGAATATTTAATAAATTCAATTTAGCCAGTCAGAGCAACTTAAACCGACTGCGAAATATTAAAATAATTTTCTTCTACTTTACCGCCAGATGAAATTACCATACTAAGGTAGCAGAATAATTAAATCCTTCTGTACTTTTGTGTGGAACAATTTAATTTATCAAAAACTGAAAATAGGTTTTAACAAAGTTGGGCAGACGCAGCGGTCGCGGGCATTCGACATCACAAGAAATTACACGCCCCGTAGATTTCGGGTTTGGTCTAAGTCATAAAAAAGTAAAGTTTAGAAATAGCACAGATGTGTAGGCTTCGTTAAATTATATAGGGTGTCTATTTAACCATCATCCAAATACTTGGAGAATGTCCTGTCCATGATATTTTTTATTTATGGTATATAGGGTTAACAAACAGTGTAAATATACTAATTTCGTAAGTGAATACAAAATCTTACATATTACTAAAAAATACACCAACCAACACACTCGGGTATATTAAAGTTTTACAAAGTTGAATGAGGTGATCGACAACTAATTACTAGAGATCGGAATCAGGGGTGCTATGGCTATCAAAAGTATGGATATGACTAAAAGTTTCGGGATTCTCGAGCATCTAATTGGGTATTAAGTAAATTAAACAATCATAATTATGTGATTTCAGGATAAGTTACATTTTTTCGATAAGGATATATACTGAAATCACATAATTATGATTCATATCCATACTTTTGATAGCAATAGCACCCGTGATTCCGATCTCTGCTAATTACGGAAACAAAATGCTAAACAGACATAATGGAGAAAGTTAGAACATGCTTCAATAAACAAAGTGTATCTATTTTAGCCTCTTTATTTTAATTTAGGTGACCCCATGAGCTAATTGTTACCAACAAGGAACAAATGTTATTGATCTACTTTCCATATAACCAATTTACGAAAAACGACAAAAAGTATTCGGTTTCCGATACGAATCAGTGCTCGGCCAAACGGATTTTGTATGAGACGACAGTTTTTTTATTGATTTTTAATAACTTTTTTATTGAAATATCATAGGCTAAACATCGATTTTTAAATATCTGGCAGTAAGAAACTTCGTTCTCACCGGGTGTCCCACGCCCACGACACCCAATCCCTTGTTTCCTTTTTTCTGTACTTAAAAAAAATAAATCGTTATTAATACAACACGGGTTACTCACGTAAAGAGTCAGCTGCTGGCCGACATGCTTCGACCTCATCCGGAGGTCTTTATCAGGGCGAATGTGACGCGCTCGTGCACAAAGCCGCTCCACGACACACTGATGTTTCACGTTACACTGAAGTCTCACGTTAGTTTTAATCAAAAAAAAAAACGATCCACCAAAGTAGGTTTTATTTTTAGAGAGCATCGTTTTTTCAGTGTTTTTCATTGAACAAAGCTCGGTCGCTCGGATCTTTTAGTTTAACCATGTTATGTTTCTATAACTAAACTTTTAAAATTGGTTATTGAAAACCGAAGATTTTTCAGATCCATTCATAGAAAATTTGACGACCTCCGTGGCGTAGTGGTCACCATGCTAGTCCGCCACCCAGAGGTCCCGGGATCGATCCCCGGTCAAGGCAAGTTGGAAAATGGCCTTTTTCAAATAGTCCTGGGTCTTGGATGTTTATCTATATATCATAAAATATAGTATCGTTGAGTTAGTATCCTCCCATAACACAAGTCTCGAACTTACTTTGGGGCTAGCTCAATCAGTGTTATTTGTTCCTATATATTAATAGAAACATAACTCTCAACAAAACTAACCATGTTATGTATATTTCGGTAACTAAACTTTTGAAATTTTTTACTGAAAACCATAGACTTAAATTTTTTTTTCTATGCTGAAAACCGAATATTTGTCAGATCTATTCACAGAAACATAATTTTTCTTTTCTGTCAAAATCGCTTATCCCTCTTTCAGTTCACTTTATCTTTGTAACTTTGGGTCTTGACCTACATTCCCTTCATTTTCATCTCGCAGAAGGAACCATATTTTTGTGCTTCACTACTTTGTTTCGTCTAGGATTCTCGCTTTTAATTAATTAACTAAAACTTCTATTCTTTGAGAACATTGGCGGATAACTGCAGCTTGCAACATAGTTTCTCTTTGTATGTAGGTTAATTTTTAATGTGTAACGTACCTACTGTTTCTTCTTAGTATCATATCATAGATATTTTTATGAAAATCTTTTACTAAAAATGTGCTTATTTTATATAATTTATTGTAAAATATTGTTATGTAAATAAAATTATTTTCTTATTAAATCTTATTGTACATCAAATACCAATTGTACAAAACAATAGGTGAACATAACGCTAAAAGCGTTGTCTACCAGTCAACCTTTTATGATAAACAATATACCCAGTCCAAGATAGTCTTATTTTTATTTAGTATTTATATTTCAAGCACACGTCTTTAAGAAAATTATATGTTTTCTAATTGTCAATAAGTATATAAATGTACATACATAAATATATGTGTAATGTATATGTACAATTAATTATGTTAAATATGTATTTAGTGCTGCCCCCATTTGAATTAAATCATTCCTAAGCTTTCCATTTTATGAACTACTGTATATATTTTAAAGCTTTTTATAGCATTTTTAGTTTTTACTTTAAAATATATACAGTAGTTCATAAAATAGTTACAAAAGTTATCAAGGGTTATATCAAAACATAATTAGAAATAACATCTCCGTTTCTTTTCAAATAATTTAATTCAAATTACCCCAAAAAATTCAGGTAGAAGAAGCTACCAATAAGTACATATGTTTTGAAACGACCACAGATTTTATAATAATAGCTAAAATTAATCAAATTATTATATATAACATACTTAATCATTCTTTCTTATGTATTCCAAAAAACATTTAATAAATTTTACATTTACTTTTTTCAGGTAAGCAAACTAAAGACACCCAGTCCCACAACTTTATTTTGGTAAGAGTTACTTTTCACAGCTAAAAATAAACCCTTACAAAGTCTGGAAAGTAAGTGGTAACAGCCTGCTCCAATAGGTTTATATGTATTTGTTATCTCCCTTAACAGACCTGCCAGTGGTACCCCCAGTGTACCTGCCTCACAAAATATCGAAAACTATAGAAGTGAGACGGATCGGAGTGGAAAAAAATATTATCGGTGGTCAAAACTCACTTTGGGTTGCTGCACCATCCTAGTAAGTAAGTAAGTATAGAAGTGAGACACGTTCTTCGTACGCTTACAACCTATCATTATTTAAAAAAAAAGTGGTTTATTTTTAACCCCCGACGAAAAAGACAAAAAAAGGTGTAGGTAAGGTGAAAGAGAATGTAGTAACGAAAATTGAGAAAGGAATGTTAAGGTGGTTTTGACACGTTGAGAGGATGGAATAAAGAAGTCTATAAAAAATGACCATTTGTTCAGGTATTTAAAAGAATGTAAACAATCTTGACATGTCTTTTTATTGAAATATACACTTTATAATCAATAACTTCGCAAATTAAAAATAAATTATGTAATTTATAATTTATAAAATAAATTGCTTGTAATTTGCGAAGGTATTGATTTATAAAGTGTATATTTCATTAAAAAGACACTTTAAGATTGTTTATATTCTTTTAAATACCTAAACAAATGGACTATAACTAAAAATATTTATCGTGCGGATATGGATGCGAGAATCGGACCGGGTCCTCGACGAACTTTCTGCAACCAAACTGCATATGTTCTGAAGAAAGGTGCAGTAAGGAGTACCTATATCCAAAGAGCATGTATGAAAAGAGTAGTGAGTGTTGACGAAGCAAAAGAGGTTTGCAAGGATCGTAGCAAGTGGAAATCTATAGTCTCTGCCAACCACCACGGGAAACAGGCGTGAAAATATGTATGTATGAAGAAGCCAGGTGTTATAAGTTTGACGTATCTGTGTGTCTGCCGGTGGCATCGTAAGATCTTAATGAATGGTCCAATTTTGATGGTTTTTTTTTTGTTGTTTGAAAGCCGCCTGTAGTCAAGAGGTTCATAACTATGTTTGATGAAAATCGATTTAGCATTAAAGCGTTTTAAAAATGATAGGAAGTGAACACTTGAAAATTGGGGGTTTTTTTATTTTCCTGGCGAATAAACTTCTGATGAGTCACTTCTATGGGTCTGTAGTTTGTGCCTAGATACTCGGAAATAATGACGGTCTAGCTCGGTGAAGTGTCTCCGCTTGGGCATTGTGATAGTAGGAAATATTTGAGACACAAGGTTTTGTGAGAAAATGACGTAGGTCGTTCGTACAGTATACAAACTCCAATTTAGGGTACAAGAAAAGACACTTCAAATATAAGAAAGGCCATATACAGGGTGTTTTTTAAATCACTGGCATCCTTTCAACTGGTGAAAGTACTCATGAATATGAGCAACATTTTGTATGAGACCAACTCAATCCAACCGAAAAAAAAAATCAGCTGTTCCATACTATTTTACAATACTTAGAATCCCAAAATGTATGGAACAGCAGATTATTTTTTTCGGTTGGATTGAGTCGGTCCCATACAAAAAGTTGCTCATATTTATGAGTACTTTCACCAGTAGAAAGGATGCCAATGATTTTAAAAACACCCTGTATATCTAAACACATATATTTTTGCTTTTTTTAACGTACCTATGGGCAAGACGTCCTTTTATTGAGAGAGGTACTTAGTCAAGCATCTCACACACTGGATGTCCCGGGTTCGATCCCAGATCAGACCAAGATGGAAATTGTTTTTTTTTTTAAATTGACCTAGATCTTGGATGTGTATCTCTGTATATGTATTTAATATAAAATATAGTATCGTTGAGTAAGTATACCAAAAGTAAAACAAGCCTAAAATTTACTTTGGGGATAGCTCAGTCTGTGTGATTTGTCCGTATATATTTTTATTTATTTATTAAAGCAGTGGATTGATAAAGCCTGCAGAGGAGGGTAAAAATTCACGAGAATTCTCTTAGTTCACCTCCTTTTATAAAGCCATTTTAAAACTAACTTATTATTAGTATTACGTAACCCCTAAAAAACGAAAAGGCTTCCAAACGTCTAATTTAAAACCTTAACCCTACAATCCTATGTACATACTCATCTCCCTCGGTACAGAAATTCAGAATTTCTACGACTTTTTTCGCTCAATTTAATCCCGAGCCCCACAACGAGGAGCAACGATAGCCCGCGGTGGTCGCGAAATTAAATATAAATAATATCGAGGGTAGGGTTACCCAATCGAATTAAAAAATAATAAGGTCGGCTTGCCAATATTTTCTCGGCCTGATAGGAATTATGTAATGAACGTGGAGTGTTTTGCTTATGGAAGATTCATGAAATTTCTGAATCAGAAAAAGTTGTTTGAAGCCTTTTAATTCACTATTAATGCGGTAGACAGAACGTTTGGCTCCTACGGATCTAAGTAGACAAAACATAGATCCGTAGGAGCCAAAACGTTTTGTCTACCCCATTAATAATGAATTATCCGTGGTGCCATCTATTATTTGCAAGGCAAATAAAAATCCTGACTTATATGCATTAAAACCCAATAACTTTTAAACGACTGAACCGATTTTCATCAAACATAGCAAAGAAACACCGCAAGGGAACTTGTTTTCATGTAAAAAAACCCCGCATTAAAATCGCTCCATCTGTTTAAGAGCTACACTACTGCAGACAAACATACAGACAGACATTAGCGCCAAACTTATAACACCGCTCTTTTTTGTCGGGGGTAAAAAATACTAATGGCTAGCTGCATCAAGGTGCCATATTGCCTATTGCAAGATGATTCATCTGTCGTAGCTCAATGTCTATCATCTATTGACAACTGCAGTCATAAAGGAAATAAATATAAATAAATATATATGGACAAATAACACTGAATGAGTGGAAATAATATGTAAGGACAGATATGAAGGAACGAAGGGCATGGAAGGGAAGATATGAAGGGAAGTGCAAGTATGGTGAATGACAGAAAGAAATGGAAACAGTTGACATACAGAGCCGACCCCAATACTCCAAATAGCGAAGTGGCGAGGAAAATCATGATGATGATGAGCTAGCTTAGCTTAGTAAGTTAGTAATAGACTTGTGTTATGGGATACTAACCTAACGATACTATGTTTTATGATAAATACACATATAGATAAACATCCAAGACCCAGGAAAATTTGAAAAAGACCATTTTCCAACTTGCCCTGACCGAACATCGAACCCGGGACCTCTAAGTGGCGGACTAGCAAGGTGACCATTACGCCACGGAGGTCGTCCTTACACGTGTACTAGTGTGTAAGTTTCCTAACGATGTTTTTTATTTTACCGAAAACTTGTATATCGTCTTCTCCATTTCTAAACTAAGCTGTGATATACGTACTTACCACTTTAAAGACTTTTTGGCAGCATTCTCTCAACCGTTTTTTAACTTTAAGCTTGCTAAATACACGTTTTGAGTTGTTGCGTCACTATAATATTTAAATACGTATAAAATGTATAGCTATCGTAACACTTTTTAGGAGTACCTCAAATAAAAATAAAAAATATTAAAAAATAAAAAAGTTAGAATTTGAAAATCACCGTCCATGAGTACAAACTCGGAAGTACAAAAAAGCGTGGAACCTTTGAGGATAGAACTAGTAAATCATAAACGCACAGAGAGTCCCTTATGGATTTACCAACACCGTTTTTACTCGGCACTACTTTTAAAAAGACTACCATATTAGCGATACGAACTGAGTAAAAAATATATTATTTCATTAAGTCTGTCAACTTGATGTTCCAAAAAAATGACCTATATTTTTTCGTTCATCAAACTACAGCGCTTCAAAGTTTCGGAGTTGGGGTAACTTACGACGCCTTTGCTTAAAAAACGTAGCTGATCGTGTCGTTAAGCTAAATTAAAATGCACTGCTTCTACGTCATTATAATCTAAGAAAAAATAAAATACGTATAATAATAAATCTAACGAGCAAAAAAAAATTGTCCACGTCCGTATTGGATTCACAAGAAAATTGGATTATTAAAAGTGTAAACTGTGTTAATTTGTAAGTTTTCTCATCTTAAAAAGGTGGTATCGTGCTGCATTAACAATTTTTCGTGTAGTAGGTCACTTAAAAATATTTCATTTATACTTACTTTCTTTTTTCCATTACATTATGTAGTGCATTGTACCTTCAGATCTATGGCGCAGGCATGTATATTTTTTTTGTACAAAAAGATTTATAACGCAGATTCTCTGATCATCTCGATTTTTCTAATTCTTCTGATCTGTTCCATCTATAATTCAAAGGCCAAAGTTTAATAATCTAAGTGTTTATATAATTTTTGGCCAGCTCTCTGGTCCAACTACCCCAATATGTAAGGGGCCTTAAAATCTGGATATTATCATGAATATTGTATTCACGGCGGCTGACCCCTGTGGCCGTGCATGTTTAAGGTAACCAAAATATGGGATCGGATTTTCGGAGTTATGTTGTTTGGTGAGATAGTTTTGAGACCTCGGGAAATTTACCTGTCACGTTGAACTAAACAATGCATGCTTTTAACAAACTTCAAATTGCTGGTTTATTGTATATAATACTAAACAATTTGTTTTTTCTAAATAAAAATCCGGGCACTGTGTTTTTGCTCGTTTATCGTGAGCGTAAGTAGCCAACACTGGCGTCAAATTTTTAAGGCTGCCTAAAGGCATCTGACATTGTTTGACGGCTGCCATACAATAATGACAGCCGGGCCAAGCTTAAACGTGCCTTCCGAAGCACGGAAGAGCTCGAGAATTTTTTATGCCACTTATGGTCACCCATATTGGTGTCGCTTTACTTGCAAAAGCGCTTGTAATGCGTACTCACGCCAGGCCATTAAGCCACCGCATTATAATGCTGTATAAATCAATGATTAATCAATTTGTTTAAAAAAAAATAATATTTTTTTCTATTGCCATGTAGTAACAGCAGAATAGAATATATCTTGTCACCACCAGTTTCTTTTCCCACAGATCTTGTAAAAGGGAGTATACGGGCAGCATATTTTGTGCAATGATTTTATACTATCTATTGTGATCATTAACCTGCCTCCCCAGCGAGGTAATTATGGGCCAATCTCCTTTTTTATTTTAAGAGGCCTTTAGTCCGACAGTAGAATATTATAGACTGTTAATGAAAGTAATAACAAATTTTAAAGAGTTTCTGTGCCTTAAGAATCCTTTTACTCTAGAATTTTCCATACAAACGGTGTCTAACTTTTATTTTGAATTGACATGTGAGATTACGGCAGTATTATGTAATTTTAAAGAAATTGCATATATCTAGGCATATAACTAGTTTTCAACATTCAAATATGAACTTGAAAGAAAATACGAGAATGTAGAAGTATATTGATGGTCAAATATGATGTGATCTACTATATTCTCTTTTAAGTTCATATCTTGACTGTGAATACTAGTTATATGCCTTAATATATGCAATTTCTTTAAAATTACATAATTTCGCCAATCACTGAGATGCCGTTCCAAATATGGATAGGCGCGCCTCCTATCGGCACTTTATCTTAAGATACATGAACTTTTGAGAGTCCAGTGCTGCCCCCATTTGAAATAAATCATTTGAAAGGAAACGGCGATACAATCTAAAATTTTGTCTTGAGTGAGCCCTGGCGCCTTTAGATAACCCTTTAAATATTTACACATACAGCAAAAGTGACCATGTTTCGCGAATGTGCAAAGTAAAGCTTCACGTTCTAAATTTAAACTGTAAACAGTAGTTTATAAAATAGTTTAAAGGGTTATCTAGCGCATACTCAAAACAACATTTTATTAATTTTATTATATAACTCGCAGTCCTCCGCATTATTTTTTCATCAACCTTATTTTTCAATTAAAATAACCTAACATATGTATGTACAGTCAAGCTTCAAAAATGAAGTCATAATTTCTCATAGGTACTAGTTGTATGATTGTATGAGAAATAATGTTTATTTTTGAATTGACACGAACATTCGTTAACACGAATGTTCGTTTTAATATAAAAGTGTGTTCAAAATATACAATAATACCATAGTTACAAATCATAATACACTATTGTACTTTAACCCTGCGTCTGCTTTACTTGATAACAAATACAAATAACCCCATACGAGTATTACCGCCTGTCTACTGGACGGGATTTCATTCTACCGGCTGTATTACGGGATTCAAACTGTCACTCATGTTCTGAAGGGTTAATGTATCTTGTGATCTGTTTTATTTTGAATATTTTTTAACTTCAATTTCTGCGCGAGTCATTAGTTTAAATTCGAGGATTATACTTTAATATATAGTATAATACTATGTTCTATATTAACTTTTATAAGGTTTTCAATTTTTCAAGTGTACACGAGCCAATAAAATTAAAATTAATTACGCTTATATTCAAAAAGGTTTTATCTGAAAATATGGGCCCTTCCATACTAAACTGGAAGAAAATAAAAACTTAAAATGCACTGCTGCGTCATTTCTTAAAAAGTCAATCGAGCGATTATGCGAATTGATAAAATAGGTGATGCGGCTGGCAACCAATGCATATTTTGATCTCCTTTTTCCACTTTCACATCCACCAATGCATTAAACGTGATCTTTGGTCACAGGCATAATCTACCCTGTTAGGAATAAATACGTAATTGTGTCGTATTTTTTTACTAGGTGAGCGAGCAAAGCGTCTTAGTTTTAAGATTGGCCAAAAATGCTCTTTTCTGGCTGTCTGTCTGTCCGGCTGTTCGAAGGTTCGAAAATTATACGAAATTGTTTTATTGATTCAGTGTTTCAAAATTTTTCAAAATCGTGAAAATATGGGCGTTCAAAACTTTATAAATATCATATTCTAGCCATACAGAAAAAAATCAAAAATTCCATAAAACTTTTTCGTTACCCTTATTAAGACGCAACTTTTTTGTTCAAAAACTTTTATAACACTATGTTAGTATTTTTTTCTCAAAGAACAATATACTTTGCCCAATGTGCACCGAAGTTTTAGAGCCAAAGGCCATACATTATGCGGCGCTGGGCTGGCTCGTAGCTATTAATAAAGGTTTCTTCACCACGCCGTGCTTCTGACAGTAACGATCATGATATTCGCTCGTTTATCTGCCAGCTTTTTATTATTAAAACAGTTTGCAGGAAAAATAGGGGCATTACCTCCTATAGAGCTTAGTGAACAGGACTTTGCTTCCATTAAAACTGAAAGATAATGAAAGAAAACATGTTCAATTCTTAACGGTCCACCCTGAACATTCGATTTGTATATAAGTCTGATAGACACTCCCAATATAACATTTCTAATTACCTATAGTCCATTTGTTTAGGTACTTAAATAAAGGTAAACAGTATTGACAAGTCTTTTAATTAAAATATACACATTACAAATCAGTACCTTTGCAAATTACAAATCAATATGTAAAGATGTAATGTGTAAAGTTATCAATTTGTAAAGTGTATATTTTAATAAAAAGACACGTCAAGATTGTTTACATTTATTTGAATATACAAAAAAATCATCATTCAGTATATCAGTCATAGGAAGTCTACTGCTAGACATAGGCCTCTCGAGAATTTCTAAAACGTCTTATCGGAAACGACCTTCAAAAAATATTTTGATAATGAATTGAACTAAATAAAATTTCAACAATATCGACAATTTAGTAGAGTTTCCATAACTTCCAACGTTAAATTCCAAATCGAAATCACCCAAGCAGACTGTAGTGCTGTTAAACTGAAACTTACCCGAGGGCATATTTTATGATATTCCAACATTCGGATATTCGATTGAGCAGACCATTTCTGCTACTTGAGCATATCGACTTGCTTTATCAATGGCTTTACAATAATCGTTGATATTTAGATTAAACTATTTTACTTTAAAAAATTAAGTGGAAATTGGATGTTAAGATTCAGTTCGACGTGTGTATTTGTGATCTGTTTGAATCATTCAATCATCAAAACAGATTAACCGGTTTAGATAAAGTTTCTATATGTATATCTACAAACTTATACTCAGCAAAGAATTGCAAGATTCATAGATGACACATAGTAAGATTGTTGATATATTTTTTTTATCAAAAATTATTAGGTTTTAATGCCCATTCTCTCTGTCGACTTTTACGGCTTCACTGCACAGGCCTGACCAAAAACATTTAGAAAATTTATTGAACTGAACCAAATTTCCACAATCCACAATTTAGTAGCGTTTCCATAACTTCAAACGTTAAACTCTGGGTCGGAATCACTCAATCAGACTGAAGTGCTGTTAAACCGAAACTTACCCGAGGGCATATTTTATGATATTCAAACTATTCGGATATTCGATTGAGCGAACCGTTTTGACTACTTGAGCGAGCATCGATAGTTTTATAATACAATTATATAATGATTTTAGATTTCAACAGGTCTTTGGAAAATACAACATGTATTATTTTATTTATTCAAACTTTTCAAACATAAAAATATACATACATACAAGTTACATACATACAACGCCGAATTGATCAAGTAGACTCTGAGATCTTCGCTCGCTCGCTTCCCTCGGTTGTTCAATCAAAACTGTAAACTTGCAACCCCCATATTTCGGCAACCCCTTGACTGATTTGGATTATGTTTAAACATAAAAAATTCTATTGACAATTCTACACGCGCCTACCAGATATCATGAAGCTCTAAACAAAGATGCTCAAGTTATCGTCGATATAACATACATAAAAACGCTGGATCTAGAGAGTAGAATATCTAGGATGTATATATTTTTAATATGTCTTATATAAAACACTCAATCAATAATTTTTTTCCAATATTTAGCCAATTTTACCCAAAATTTCCACTTTGGGCAATCTTGCCGGCAGCGTTGCCGGCAATGTTGCCAATGTAGCCGGCAACGGCACATCTGTAGGCCCATAAGGCATTCTCTCCCGGTCAAGCATTAGTCCAAGCAGAAAATATGTGTAGCTGGCGTGATGAAATGATATTTTACGTACGTTGCTCTAAGTATTAAAATTTTCAAGTTTCTTTATTCATCTATCAATAAAGAATATATATTCACTTTAAGTACAAAAAAAATATTATAAAAGTGCTGACATTAACAATTTCTTTTTCAGAGAAAAATTTCTTAAATTAATGCGAGTTTTAATGTCACTAGTTATTGCTCACATTAATTTAGTAAATTGTTTAGAAACAATTTATTTTTGTCATTAATGATGTCACTATCGTTGTTGAAACAAATGAAAAAGTCTAACAAAAAATACTGCAATACTTTTTGAGAAAGAATGAAATCATTTTCGCGATGTGTTTTATACTTTTTATTTTAGAGAACTCTTATTAATAAAGCTTAAATTTAAAACTGAATTGCAGAACGAACGTCAGAACGTTTGAATATAAAAGAACGCAATTTAAAGTTTGAAAGAAGTTATTTTAGATGACAAGTTTCTCTCAGCTGTGCTCATTAATCTACTAAGACCTTTTGTGATTCACAGTTCATACTAGAATTTTTACATTTTTCTCTCGATAGACATAAATACTAGTCATGCTGATTTCTTACTATTTCAACAAAGGTCACTTTGAGAGCAAGGTCATATCACAATGACAAATGAGTGTGGTTTCAGTTAAGTCCAAGTCATCAATTTATGATTTTCTCCAAGTCATTTGCAGCTTCACTATTTTGGGCCGACATTCTTTCTGGCCGTAAACATGTTATAATACAATAAGTTTTAGTGTACCGAAATAGGACATTTACAATTATAATCAGGATACAAAATAAGGTACAAGAGGCGGCCTTATCGCCGAGCAATCTCTTGCAGGCAACCATAATATAAAGAGAAGTGTGAATTAAAAAAGTAAGATAAAAGGTGGCGGAAACAATAGTTGAATTTAGAGGCATTGCTTTTCACATCTTATACACTCAGCTTCTATGAGAAAATGGAAATGGCTTTACGATTTATGCTAACCTTAGCGGAGCATGATGACCACTAGTTCGCCATGCTAGTCCACCACCCAGAGGTCCCGGGTTCGATCCGCGGTCAGGGCAAGTTGGAAAATGGCCTTTTTCAAATTATCCTGGGTCTTGGATGTTATTTTATCTATATATGTATTTGTTCTAAAGTATAGTATCGTTGAGTTAGTATCCCATAACACAAGTTTCGAGCTTAATTTGGGGCTAGCTCAATCAGTGCTATTTGCCCCTATATATTTATTATTATAAACACAGAAAACTTACGGACAACGAACGCTAATGCTGATTGGACGTCTGCAAATAGCTTAGATCTGTAGAAAATCTGTGGAAGTAGAAAGGGGAGACCTTTGTCCAACAATGGAACATATAGAAGACAAAAAATAGGACCCCTGTTGTACATATTTTATGGTATGTTAAAATAACAATACGACACAAGGATTTCATAAAAAAAAAAACATTGAATTGAAGATAGAGGGAAAAAGAGAAACAGAAAGACCCAGGCATAGGGACCCAGCTACATGAAGCAAATAAAGGAGAAGGTGAACGTCGTGTCGTACAGAGAAGTAAAATGGCTGGCGGACGAGATAGACATATGGAAGAAAATTCATACTGCACCGACAAGAGCATTGTTTGAAATAATCAAAAGAGTTAAAATAACTTCTCATGTAATTGTTGTTGTATATCTTTATTGTAATAGTGTCGTGTGGTTTCCGGCAGAATAGAATAGGACCACTCCAAGTCTCCCGTGGATGTCGTAGAAGGCGACTCAAGAAACACAAGCTAAATAAACAAAGCTTACAAACATCAATGGAGACCTCTCCAACCCGTCTTGCCAGCGTGGAGAGTGTAGGCCAAACCTTCCGGCTGCTCTGGCCAAGTATGGCTCTGCTAGTACAGAGAGGGTCGTGCTCCTGCAGTGGAGACTAAAGAGACCTTATGATGATTGTAATAATATTGAAACAGATCATTTGACTAGTCTGGATTAGAATTAAATTTCACTGACATTATATATACCGCTAATACATCTATTTTTGTCATTAAGACTTATCGTCATACTATAACAATATGTTCGGCTGTCCGGCTGTCCGTTTTATTCACCGCTGACCCAGTGCTTAAAACTTGATTACTTGAATATTCCAGTTCACCTCGTTAGTAAAATTCAACTTTAATAACGAAATAAATTCACTTGTTGAAGGACTTGCATTTAGAATATCGTAAATCTGTTTTGACTGCATTGTGTCACTGAAATCCACGAACAAGCTCCTACCCAATACGGCAATTGTGACAGTTGCCTCTTTTGTCAAGTTCTAGTTTAACATAATTATTAACCGACTTCCAAAAACGAGGAGGTTATCAATTTGTCGCGATCTTTTATGTTTTTTTTTTAATGTATTTTCACATACATAAAATTCTATTTTATAGGACGCTGGACCGATTTATAATTCTTATTTTGTTTGACATGGTATACTTGTCAGGTAGTCCCATAGTAGTAGTAAATTTTATCAAAATCGATTGTGTAGTTTGGGGACGAAATCGGTTTTTAGTTTTGAAAAATTATTTTTGAGTCCCATTTCCAGTAATTCCAGTAAAAATAAATGCACTTAACTTACTCAACCTTAATAAGTATAAAACCTTTATTGTCATTGATATATGTCGCAGTCATAGTTCTTATGAGTGCGTTCCAGACCACAGACGTATAAAGGGAAGCAGACTAAACATTATTGCATAATACAAAGAATGTCGCGTCTTTATCATAATTGGTAAAATAAGAAAAAAAAATAGTAAAATAATATTCTTTTTGATATCTAGAGAATATAGTGTATAAAATCATATTTGACCATCAGAACGGAAAACTTCTACACCCTTATATGGCTTATTCGCAAAACGTCTCTTTACGTCTCAATTTATCCACATCCCTTTTCGGTTGTAGGTATTAATTTTAGATTTTATACATGGCAACTGATATACAGTCTCGATCTCGACTAGTCTTATTAATCAAATAACAATCACATTTTACTCAGCAACTTAACAATACCCAGTGGCCTAGATTCTAAATGTAAGCTTTCTTTTGAAACGTTTCAACTGTGGTTTCTAACGTAAATAAATTAAGGGAGGTAATTTACTTGCTCTATTTACGATTGCCAGTATAATGGCCTTTAGTGGAATAGCTACTTACGGTTTCTACAAATCAAAGTATTAAGTCATTAGGGACTTCAGATCGGCTTTTACTATTTGTCCGGGAAGAGAAGTAGCAGAATTATAAGATGTAACTAATGAGTATTATTATAATGTTAATTTTAAGTAATTCCAACACAATATAAAAATTGTTAAATGGAAATAAATGAAATGAAATAAGATGCACTTGTGGTAGAGCCACGCTGCCGGCAAAACTCTGTTTTGCTAGTAGCATGAATATGGCCGGCTCGTCCGGGGAAGTACCACACTCTCACAGAAAATCGACGTCTGAGTAGTAGCGTCACCGCTTTTATGCTTCGTTCGGTGAGTGAGAGAGGTGAAGCCCCCCCCTCCCCCCACCCCCCTTCCCCCTCCCTCTACATCTTCCCTTCCTGAAAAGCCGGCAACGCTTCTGTTACACCCCTGGTGTTGCAGTTGTCCATGGGCAGCGGTGATCACTTACCATCAGGTGGCCCGCTCGTTCGTTTGCCGCCCTATGACATAAAAAATGTGGTAGATCCTGAAGATAGTTCCATCATCATCATCAGTAGTCACTACTGCGAAAACGATATCTGTACCAACAGAGCCGTACTTGGCCACAGCAGCCAGAAGACTTGGCCTGCACTCTTCACTCTGGCCAGACCAGTTGGAAAGGGCTCATTAATATTTATAAGCTTTGTTTAGCTTGTACATCTTGCCTTCTATGACATCCACTGGAAGACTTGGAGTGGTCCCGTTCTACTCTGCCGAGAACCACACGGCAATTGTCATCATCCCAGTTTGTACATCTTGCCTTCTACGACATCCGCGGGAAGACTTGGAGTGGTTCTTTTCTACTCTGCCGGAAACCATACGGCAATCTTCATCCGAGCGTACTCCCGGTTGCATCCTCAGCAGTAACGCTTCAGAGCCCGGGATCCGCTACCTTACCAAGGTGATTGGACGAGGTTACTGGTTTTTACACAGAGCGATTGCCGTCAGACCCCCACAAAAAGTCAAAGGGGAAACTAGATGAAACCACACCGCAATAACATAGTAACGAGATCTCGAATGACATTAACCCACATTTAACAAACCAAAAGCTTAAAGTGCTGACCCGTACTGAATTTCACTAACGAAGTGAACTGAATAACTCAAGCTGTCACATAAAAGCGCTGAATCGGACTGAATAGAACGGACATTTTGTTCTTTATGGCAGCAAACTATTATAATATGGAAGATTAACTCCAAATATTATCATATCTTTCCATGCTGGTCTAGGAGAAAAGAAAAACTTACAATGTACCAGCTGCTTCTCTTCCGGCTCAGATTGTAGAAGCCGAGCGAGGGAACGGAGGAAAATGTGAATCATGTTACATACATACAATATCACGCATGTTTCCCCACAATGGTTGGCAGAGATTGTGAGTCTCCACTTTTTAATCATGTCAATGCTGTTAATGACGGTGCGGTTAGCAAACCATCACTATTTTGTTTCATTTTTTCACCTTCTTGCCCCACTTAAAGTGGCTTTTGAGTATTACAGCGTTAGTTAAACACGAGTTTAAACTTTACTAGGCACGAGTACCTTTGAATACGTGCTCATGTCGTACGGTTATTTTCAACTAGGTATACCACCACTTGCTTCCGACGAAGAAAAACATTGTTAGAAAACCTGCATACTTAGGGTCAGTTCAGACAGAGAGGAGCGCAGCGGAGAGGATTTTTATGACACTCGAAAATAAACTTTGGCGATGGATCTCATTTTTTTGCACGGAGCAGCACTTTTCTATGTTGCTATCTTTTCGTTCGCTCAGAACCGCTATTAGCTAGAACGAGAGAGAGCGACGGAACGCTATAGCACCGGCCGTGCTGAAGCGTTCTGTTGCTCTCTCTCGCTCGGGCCAATGACGGTTCTGACCGACAGAAAAGGATAGCAACATAGAAAAGTGCTGCTCCGTGCTGACAAGTGAGCAGCCCTTAAGCTATTAGCATAAACTGCGAAACGCGAGTTTGTTCGCGCGTTCCCGAGACCGCGCGTGCATTTGTCATGTTTAATCGTTCATACACTTTATGCTTTGGTAATACGGTCTTATTTTTAATTGAGTCCACAAATTGCTCAAGCGTTTTTCCTCTGTGTCTAAACTGACCCATGTTCTCTAGTGTGTAATAATGACTGTAGTCACTAGATGGCAGTCATTGAGCTACGTCAGATGCCTTTAGGCAGCTGCTCTCAAATGCAATACCAGTGTGTCTGGAACACAGGAAAGAAGACAAAATATTACATACCTAGAACGCAGGGCAATTTTTCATTCGTAGCTTTTTTTTTTTTTAAATTGCTTAAGAATCCTTTTACCCTGGACTTTTCCATACAAACATAGTCTACGTTTTATTTTGAAAAGACATGTCAGATTTCGGTAAAAATTGTTATTTTAAAGAAATTGCAATTATCTAGGGTTATAATTGGTTTTAGACGGTAAAATTATGAACTAGAAAGAAAATATAAGGGGCTTATTCGCAAAACGTCTCTTTCGCAAAATGTCCCCTAGTCGTAAAACGTCTCTTTCTTATAATGTCTCTTTCGCAGAACGTCTCTTTCGCAGAATGTCTCTTTCGCAGAATGTCTCTTTCGCAGATTGTCTCTTTCGCAAAATGTCGCGACAGCATTTTCAAAGCAACATCATTTATTCGCCAAACACAGCTCGGCAATAATGAATGACACATACATTTATAAGTTTTTTTTCGAAATATCCTCACATATTACAATAAGTGTTGCCATTACCGAGCTTTAAATTGTACCATAATATTTATTTATAAATGAACAAAAAAGAATTTCTTATTTGGAATACATACTTGGGTAAATATAAGGTACCAAAGTGATGTCATAATTTGTTTACTTTATAAGTAACTTTAATCTAAATGATTTTGCTTTGAAAATCGTAATTTTATTCTAAGTCCCTGTCGCGACATTTTGCGAAAGAGACATTTTGCGAATAAACCTACTTAATTTATGTGCAATACGAGCGTTTTTTTTTCGGAAATATCCGACGCTCGCGGAATGGGCACGAAAATGTTTGTCGGATAAATCCGACATTCGCGGTGACCCTTTCACCGCGAACGTCGGATTTATTTAACAAAAGTTTTTTTTGACTCCCGACAAAAAATTGACGCTGATGTCTGGCGAACTGCTTGTCTGTCTGTTTGTGGCATCGTAGCGCTCGAACAGATAGACCGATTTCGATCCAGTTTTTTTTTTGCGTGAAAGCAAGTTTTTTTGCCGTAGTTTTTAGCTATGTTTGATGAAAACAAATTCAGTCGTTTAAAAGTGATTGGGACGTTTGAAACTCTCGCTCTCGCTCCTTGGAAATCGGATTTGGAGCCTTTTTAGCCCGTGGGAGAACGCATTACTAGCGCTCTAGCAAGTAAAGGGACACCTGGCGTGGTCGGCACTGATGGGTGGGCCACCTGTGGCATAAAAATTTCTCGAGCTCCGTGCTTCAAAAGGCACGCATAAGCCATTGGTTCCGGCTGTCATCGTTGTATGGCAGTCGTCAAGCTACGTAAGATGCCTTTAGGCAGCTTGAAAAATTTGACTCAAGTGTTGGGCACTTATACACACGAAAAGCAAGCAAGCTTGGAAATTGGAACCCCTTGATAAAAGAATATACCTATATATTTAGGGAAAGATCACACAGATTGAGCTAACTCTAAGCCAAATTTAAACTTCTGTTATGGTCTCTTCTATGCTGGTCAGAAAAAAAATATCAGAAAGTACCAGCTGCTTTTCTTCCCGCACAACTCATTGAAGCCGATTGAGGGAATTAGCGACTCATGTCAATAGGCGATTTAGCTAGATAGATAGATTGACGACCTCTGTGGCGTAGTGGTCACCATGCTAGTTCGCCACCCAGAGGTTCTAGGTTCGATCCCCGGTCAGGGCAAGTTCGAAAATGACCTTTTTCAATTGTCCTGGTTTTTGTGTGTTTATCTATATATGTATTTGTTATAAAATATAGTATCGTTGAGTAAGTATCCCATAACACAAGTCTCGAACTTACTTTGGGGCTAGCTCAATCAGTGTAATTTTCCCTATATATTTATTTTTGATGTGAAACATCTATAGGCGCACGTGAGACCGATTTCTGGCGTGGCGACGCGTCGCCACGCGCAATCGACTGTGCGTTTCTCTCTCACTCGATCCGGCGTTAAGCCATCTCTTTCGCTCCACTGAGCTCGGATACCTATAATGTATACTCTGTTTATTACAGTACTCATTGACATTTTTAGTTCCTACCACAATCTGTTCTTTTCTGCATACTACTTTTACGAAATAACGTCGATGTTTCACATCTACCAGGCGTCCCGTGACGGCTCCATTTTATTTATCTTTATTGTACACCAAAAGTTAAATTAAATGAGTACAATGGGCGGTCTTTTCGCTGATAGCGATCTCTTCCAGACAACCAGATGGAGAGGAATGTGAGAAAGCTAGCAAACCAATAGACGCATATCATATATTTGTAGATAGATGCACGTAGAGATTTGCCGTTTTTTGAGGTATTTCTCTTTTCCTTACTATAATACTTGTATTAAGTTATACGTGTGGGATTGGGGCTAAGGAAGATCCACAGAAAGATACTTGCGTTTGAGAATAATATAAACTGATATATTTCGACTTGAAAATTAAGATAAACTTTACAAAACCCGTCTTTCGTCTTTAGTCTTTTTAAACTTATCTTTAACTTTAAAAACCACGTTTTACAACTTATTTCCGTCTTTTCTTAATCTCTATCTCCAAGAACTAAACTCTTTTTTCACGCATCCTTCCAATTTCAAACTTTTCGCGCGTCTATCCCTTTCTCTTTTACACCATCTTACTTGTATCGTCTGTCCTTCTCTTACAAATCGTTCTTTTCCCTGCATAACTATTTCATCCTACATAAGTATGTAACTACCTTCGCGGTGTATATTCTAGTTACGTATTTAGATTTTATTTTCCTACTAGCTTTTGCCCGCGGCTTCGCTCGCGTAGAGGTGTAATTTATCAAAATCCTTTCTTATGGGATGCCTACGTCATAGTAGCTTTATGCATGCAAAGTCTTAGCCCGATCGGCTTAAAATTGACAAAGTTTCATACAAACTTTCATCCCCTATTTTATCCTCTTGGGGGTAGAATTGATCAAAACCCTTTCTTAGCGGATGCCTACGTGTTAACATCTACCTGCATGCCAAATTTCAGCCCGATCCGTCTAGTGGTTTGGGCTGTGCGTTGATAGATCACTATGTCAGTCAGTCAGTCACCTTTGAGTTATATATATTTAGATTTTGAACTTAGGCTATATGTAATAATGTAATTATTGTATATCAGTGGCTACTGTGTTCTTGCTTGTTATTATTTTCTTGAACTTCTTTATTCTTTATTGATAAAAACTACCCCGCGCACTTACAGTTACCCAAAACGTGCACGTGAATCAAAAACTTACATACTTATTACTAAATGGACAAATAAAAATTACAAATATTATCATTTTTATTTTAAATTGTCGTAAAAATTTATATAATTGACATTCGAGCAATCAAGGCGTTGAGCAAAGTAAAAGCTTGGCTAGTGGGCGCGTATTTCTATTTGACTTCTTTTTCATTGGGGAGACTTTTAAATGGCTTTCTATTTCTTATAGTTTCTATATAACCTGTATTTATAGCTGTATGTCTACCTAAAATGTAATAGTACCTATTTTGATTTAATGTTTTCATGTTTTTATCCACCATCACGCTGAATGTAGGCTTCAGGTCGTAGAATACAAAATGCTCTGTCTACCCCAATAGGTGTAAAGACGTAATACAAAAAAAAATGTGAATGAAATAATACGTACTTTCATCGTACGCAAAGCCTTAAATTGACCTTTTACTTTTATGTCAAATATTTTGCCAACAACGTTACTAATAATGCAAACCTTACAAAAAGGGAAAGAGAATTATAGCCACAATAAAAGCTAAGGATTCCGATAAAACCATTGAGCATGAAGAAGGAAATTGTATAGAATATTGGAAGAGGAAGTAACCGCTCAGTTTCGGATTAAACTCGTAAATATTGTGGGCGTAAACAGAATAAACATTTAATGGTCGAGCAATTTGGGTTGAATTACACTTATTTGGATAATTGTTTGCTTTGGACAGGAGCTTGTATTATTTCTTTATGTAAATATAACTGAATTATGTAAAATTTGAAATTATGTTGAAAATGTTGATATTTGATCGTATGCTTGACAGGTATGGCTTATCCACATCCATTGGCGTTTTTCGACACACGAGCTATTCATGAAAAAGAATTTTTAGTTCTTCCTCGATTTTCTTTTCGTAATTTTGTCAAAACCATTTTTATCAAACATTATTATGGTTCCTGTTATTGTTTTTAACAGCATTGCAATGCTCGGATTGTTATCCAAATTAAAAACTTGTGATGAAAAATTTTTACGACTGGGATTCGAACCCATGTTCCTCACGTTAACGCGTGATCGTGGGTTCGAATCCCACTCGTGGCGAAATTTTTCATTACATGTTTTTAATTTGGATAATTATCATTGTTATATAAGAGCTTCTAAAGTCAAAGTCTTATTTCCCTAGCCAATTTGTTATCTAACACTTTGTTTGCACTTAAACATCCAATGATGAAATTTTAAGTGCGACCGAATCAAATTTTTAGGTCGCGAGCTTTTAGATGGAAGCATGGATGAATTTAAATAAGCTTTCAGCGGCGTTGACTCGGGAATTGCATAAATATTAATGGTGCTTCGGACTACAAGACTGATGGATATGGATTAACAGAAGGGAATTTTCTTAAAGCGAGGACTTAGCTATGTGTCTTCAGAATTTGTCATCCTATGAATATTAATTGTTTGCTTAACGTTCCTGATTTGCTACGGTTTTGATTGTCTATTCTAAATGCAATGGATGACAATTTTTCTTTTCAAGAGTGTGCGCGTCAATATTTTATTTCGCTCTTTTATTTTATTATGCAAAAACAACATTAATATTGTATTAAAAGTCTTTAATTTTATCACTACCCTTAAATATTTGAATATCAAATTGTATATGACATTTAAGTTATTGATTTCAAAAGATTCTACGATTTTAAATATTTAAAATTTTGTTTATCATTTCAGTAAGTTCGAACAATAAGCTCCTCGTGTATCAAATCTTGTAAATTAGCGTCAATTTTTGTACTACTACTGACTTTCACTAAATTTACGCAGTTAAACTGAAACTGCTAACTCGAAACAAATACTATTCCATATGGATGGAATCGTCATTAGAACAAGGAAGACTAAACCTGTGGTGATCTTTTGACAATTAATAAGACAGCTATTATTATTTGACACAGTTCGGTTTAGTGTTGCAAGCAATAGTATTAAATATCGATAGCCCATCGACACTATCGTGCCTTGAACAACAGTCAAAATATCGATAGGACTTTTACCTTACATCAATAGTATTGCAAACTTTTGACAATCGATACTATCGATAGTATCGGTTATTCAATACTATTGATAGTCCTATTGATATTGTGACTGTTTTCCAAGGTCAAATACCGATAGTTATACAACGCTAGTTCGGATCATCTTTGGTGGAAGCTGTATACTTATCCCATAATGTCGCGAATCAAAACCTTTGCGAATGGAGAATAAGTCCAAAAAGAACTAAGGCGCTGTTCACATCAATATTATTCTTATTTATTGTTATTGACGGTCCGCTAATGCGCTGTCGCTCCAGGTCGTGACTTTGAAATAATAAACTTTGTTAAATTTTAGATTACATCGAGGTGTTTATTCAGGCTTAGCTGACGTTACTTTGACTTGTAGATTTATTTAAAAGATTTCAGTAGGAAATGTTTTTTTTTTATGAATATGCAGTTATTTTACGGAATCAGTGTCTCTCATTAGCTACTTTAAATATTGATGTGGTTCTTAGAGTTTTAATTTTAGATCGTTAGTTTACCAAGGGAATTTTCTCATAATAGCCTGAGGTCTTTTTATTATCTAATCTAATTAAAATCAATGTAATAAATGCACGAATTCATAACATTGATTTTGATTAAGGAATTCCTTGATAAAATATTTTAGGTACTATTATGTTAAGAATTCCTAGACATTTTTTATTTCATTCTATTACTTAGATACAACGCAACGATGTCTAAATTAAAGTAACTTGTCTAGACATTCTTCATTTTATCAATCTATTAGTTTTTTTTTCAGCTACTAAAACATCTGTCTTCTCAATAATCAATACTAACAAACTTACTATTTGGAACTCGATCACATAAGATTAAAATGAAAACATAAATATCCCGGTAGAGCATTTGCCTCAGATGGTCGATAGTGTTTTTTGATTTATCATTTTTTAAATTTGTTTTTTAAATTTATGTTTTCTTGGAATCACGGGTCTTTTCACCCCGGTTCTTTAGTTGGCTTGTGTGAGGATACAGATCCATCACGTAGAGGCTCTTTGGAGAAGTTGATGTTATGTGGTGCTCCCGCTAAAACCCATTCCTTGATACACCTATGAAAGATGTACCCTTGAATAGGTTTCGGCAGGAGATACATCTATTGCAATTTACTTACTTTCAGTTACTTTTTCCGTCTTTGCTACAAAAGCTACTTCGTTCCAACCGTGTGTTCTACGACACTCATGTTCATTTTTATTAAATTTTTCTTTTATATTTATTTTATTACGTCATCATCATCATCATTTCAGCCGCATAACTCTGCCACTGCAGGACATAGGCCTCTCCCAACGATTTCCAAAACGACCGATCTAGAGCGGCCTGCATCCAGCGCCTTCCTGCGACCTTATTTAGGTCGTCAGACCACCTTGTGGTTGGCTGTCCTGCGCTTCGCTTGCCAGTACGTGGTCGCCATTTGAGAACCTTTTTGCCCCATCGGTCATCGGTTCGACGCGCTATGTGTCCCGCCCACTGCCACTTCAACGAACTAATCCGCTGAGCTATGTCAGTGGCTTTTGTTCTCCTACGAATTTCCTCATTTCTGATTCGATCACGTAGGGAAACACCGAGTATAGCCGTCTCCATAGCGCGTTGAGTGACCTTGAGCCTTCTTATGAGACCCATAGTAAGGGACCACGTTTCACACAACGTAACACACATTGATTAAACACTTTCGTCTTGAGGCACTGAGGTATTTTGGACGAGAAGAAACTGCGTAGCTTCCCGAACGCTATTTTACTATGTATACATTAACTATTTTATACTTTCATTGTTCCAGGTTTACATGCCGTGAAGATATCAAGACTGATAGTGCCAGAGATAATCCAATATGGTGTTCAAGACTCAGTAATATTAGACTGTGATTATACATTAGGTAACAACACAGAGGGACTAGTAGTAAAGTGGTTTTTCAAGAACAAAGCGCGGCCTGTGTACCAATGGATACAATCCCAAAAGCCTCAAGACTTAGGGATCTTAAGAGGTCGAGTAGACCTCACGTATAGGGCGTCAAATGACCCCCTAAAAATGCATAGGGCGTTAAGAATAATAAAGCCAGATACGGAAATATCTGGTGACTACACGTGTGTAGTATCTACTTTTATGGAAGAAGACTCTAGGACTAAGCAGATGATTGTTTTTGGTAAGTTTACTTAAATTCATTTCCTACTTAAATTCGGTTTCGCATGCAAAGCGTAAAAACGGGAACCTATTACTAAGACTCCGTTGTCCGTCTGGTCTTTTCGTCACCAGGCTGTATCTCATAAACCGTGATAGCTAGACTGTAAAACAATTCACAGATGATGTATTTTTGTTGCCGCTTTAACAAAAAAAAATACTAAAAACACAATAAAATAAATATTACAGTGGGGTTCCCATCCAAAGAACTTGATTTATTATAGATAATGGTACGAAACACTACATGCGACTCGCACTTAGCCGGTTGTTTTTTCCCGTGGGCTGAGTGACTTACGCCCTAGGGACAACTCAGTCTTTTTTTGTTAATATCTTAAGAGGTGACTGAAGGACTAAGCACAAACACTTCGGGCCACAACTGCATTCTCAAGAAAGATTGACGTCAGGTCTTAGTAATAGGCCCGGTTGTAAAACTATGGCCATATTGTTTTAAAAGTTATGTTTAGTTGTCCACGACTAAATGTAGCAAAACGAATATGAAATAAAATAATTTAATATAATCTACTATTGTTTCAACAAATTGAACATTCTGATACGTTTCGTCGTGGAAAACTAATCACTCATAAAATTTCTAAAAAAAAAAATACTGGCGTTTTGTTTTTGTTATTTCATGGTAGATTTTTGAATAGTGTTGTTTAATGTGCAATTCCATTCTGACGTGAATACAGAGAGCGTCAGCAAAAAGTAGCAGTCAGTTTAATAATAACGGAAGCGTTGAATATTTATTAATATCATGTAAATAACATATCGGTATAAAGCCGGTGACATTGCAGAGTTAACCAAAATTAAATCACCAGAAGTACAACCTATTCTTGTTTTTTTTTTAAGGTTTTATTTATATAAGTAAATATAAAAAAATTGAAATCAATAAAATGAAGTTCTTTTCGTTCTTCTTATATTGTATATATTTTTGTACGTTTAATAAAAAAAAAATACTAACAGATATGAAACATAAACATCGCGGCTTAGGGATTGTGTTGTGAGACTCACAATTATGTCAAAAAACATAATTTTGAGTCTCACAACACAAAATGTCATAATCTTCATTCATTCAATTTTTATTAACCTCAACGTTAATGAAGATTATGACTACAGAAACATTATGTCAAACTATGATTATAACAAATAAAAATATTATATGTTGTACATCTTATACTTCAAATAGTGGAAATAATGTAGAACTTTTAAATATCAAATATACTATCAAAATAAGACTTTACACATTGCTTTGACAGATTGACAGACGGAGTAATGACGATATTTAAAAAAAAACACACACACAAATAGATCTCCTTTGCATAAGTGGCGAGCGTTATGCTCCAATACAATGGTGTCATTTTTCAAACGCGGAGTCTTTAAACGAATGGTTTTTATATAGAAAAATCATTCGTATAGGTGATTCCGCGTTTCACAAAAGGCACTTTAGACTTTTAGAGGTACCTGACCAGGCTCCCTACTCATAACTTGAATTTTCTCTTAAACTTAAAATGATACTAACATGAAAATTTATATTCAGACAGATTTTAATTAACTCTTTCTGAATAAAAATGCTTATGTTAAATATTATTTTTAGTTCAAGAGAAAATTGAAGATATATAAAGAAGGCCTGGTCAGGTATCTTGTTACTTGACTGTACATAAATAAAGTATCGCTTCTTTCCACACGCTTTTTAATTTGTGACCCGGTCACAAAGCTGTTCAGTGTAGTACCGAAAATACGGAGATTTCGGACTCGCATTGTCTTTTCGCTCGTTTTTAAATGGCTGCAGATTTTAAAGCTAAAAACTGTTCGATCAACGCTTTGGCTTCGGAAGGCCTTTGTAGCGATCATTCCTTTGTAAACATGAACTGTACTATGCTCGTTCATTGTTTTTGAAAACTAAATGGATGAATGAAAGAGTATTCAACATTTTGACAAGCACAAAATGTTGTATCCTTGATATTTAGATATAGATACCTACGAGTACAAGCCGGCTTTAAAAACCTGTAGAAGTTTCTCAAACTGGTTTCAGTTTTTATTTTTTCAATGTTTGTCATTTATTTTGTTTATTTTTCAAAGATTATTATGTCAAATAACAATTTAATGAAAATTAGGCAAGTAAACATAATTGCATTGGCTCTTTAGCGGAGTCTACAGTCGATTTTTTTAATAATTTTTTTTTACGGTCTTCAAAGACAAGGAAGTTATCAATTCGAATGTATACTTTTTACTTTTTTACGTATATGTCTTTTTAACCGACTTTAAAAAAGGAGGAGGTTATCAATTCGACTCTTTGTGTATGTTACGCGATATCGCCGTTATCCGTGGACCGATTTTAATGATTATTTTTTATTTGAAAGCCTTTACTACCAAATTGGTCCCATAATAATTTGGTGAAGGCATGATGAAGAACTTTATAGATATGGAAGAAACTCCTGAAGGAAAATGAAGTCGGTTGTGGTATTTATTTTTCTTAAAAATTGAATTATTTACATATACTATTGCCTGAAATAAATGAATTAATAATTTTATTATAAATTATTATTTATTACGTGTATGTCTTTTTACGTTTGTTCCCTGATATACTCAAAACCTCCTGGATCTATTCGGGAAATTCTTTTTAGCTTGAGAGAGCATACTTGTTAAGTAGTCCCATAGCAATTTTATCAAATTTGGTTGTGTAGTTTAGTGTAAAAAATATTGCACACTTTAACACAGTACTATAGTTCCACTGTAAATACTAAATGTCCCTGTCGATCGACTAGACACCACTTGACCTCTATAAACAGTGGTGATAAAACTGGGCCGGCCATTTGACGAATCTAGCGGGTCAGGTATTGTGTTTGTAAATAGAATGAACGATTGAATGGTGAATGATTTAAGAGTGCGCTGGGGTTTAGTAAAATATAGACTGGAATCAATTGCGTTTTTTTTTTGTCATTAAATATGTTTCAACATTTTGTAAGTGATTCTTTTCTAACGTAAAAGTCCCATTGAATTATAAATTGTCAATTTATGATGTTTTACATTTAGTTAGGTTTTTTTTTAAGTGTCAGTAAAAAATCGACGGAGGAAATGGGTGGATATGCGAATGTAAAGGAAAAACCAATCAAATAGACACTTTTAATTCTCATAATTGTTAGTACAGGTAATATTTATTTATCAAAATTATAAACATCACAATTACAACATTAAAAATAACATAAAAAACAGTTGCTTTGGGAATAGCTAATTTTATATTTCTTGTTTCAATCGTAGATAAAATTAAATTAAAAAAGAAAACAATAATTATACTATATAATTCAATTCAGTATCGATCAAGCACTCGAAGCAATCACGCGCGTCGCTCGGATAGTCGGTGTGTGCAAGTTACGAACCATAATGTTTTGCGTTACGTGTAATAATGAAGTCAACGACGGTACGCAGTGCAGTGTTTGCCAAAAGCTGAACTGTTTGCCATGCTCGGGAGTTACCGAACTGGGTTTCCGAAAACTAGGCGCAGATCGTAAAGCTGCATGGAGATGTCCATTGTGCCGTGGACGGGCATCACCACTGCCTCAGCAGTCAGGGACGCCGCCAGCAGACCAACCGGTTTTGGGATAAATCCTAAAGCGTCTGGATAACACGGCAATCAAGCTTGACCAATTATCTAGGATAGTCACGGATCTGAATTGTCTAAAGTCTGATGTGGCTGAGCTTAAACAAAGCTGTGAATTCACATGCAACAAAGTCAATGATTTCTCCACAAGATTGGACGATCTTGCTGGCCGTGTCACCTCACTGGAAGATGTCAAACAACACGTCAGCGCTACTCAGGCCAGTTCGTCCACCCTCCGGCAGGAATATATAAATAAGGATCAATGGGCACGCATCAACAACGTGGAAATCAAAGGAGTCCCCGTAAAAAAAGACGAGAATCTATTTGGTGTCTTCGACTCCCTATGCTCCTTTTTAAACTATTCCGTCCAAAAATCCCAAATAAATTATATCTCGGTGGATAACTCTAAGGACAAGCACACTTTAGTTAGCTTTATCAACCGGTATGTAAAAGAGGAGTTCATTGTAGCTGCACGTAGGAAGAAAATTATCAAGTCTTCTGACATCGGACTGAAGAGTAGTGATGGTTCTAGTAACAATGTTTATGTCAACGATCACCTATCGCCCGAGAACAAGAAGCTGCTAACCCGAGCGAAGGAGCTAGCAAAGGACAAGCATTCGCAATATGTCTGGGTTAAATTTGCAAAAATACACATTCGCAAGAATGAAACTTCTCCTTTTATTTTAATTAACTCACTTGTTGATTTAAACAAGCTAACTTGATTTGTTTTTTATTATTATTAGTGAAATTTTTCACCTTCACACCCACCATCACGCTAAATGTGACTTTTGGGTCTTACGGCCCTGGGCTCTAAAAAGCTTTAAAGGAAAGACCTTTATATTAAAAAAAACTAAATTATTTGTCCCAAAAAGAAATAATTAATAAATATATACTGACAAATCACTTCTGCTGGCTCAATGCCAGCCCCAAAGTTAGTTCGAGACTTGTGTGATAGGATACTAACTCAACTATATTTTATAACAAATACATATCTAGATAAACATCCAACACCTGACCGGAGATCCAACCCGGGACTTCGGGTGCGACAGCGTGGCGTGATGACTACTACGCCGACAGAGATCGTCAAAATAAAATAATAATTACTGAAAAAAAAATCAATTGCATTATAATAATAAATTACCCGCAACTAATAATAATAACTTTATGAAGATAACGATGTAAACAGATACTTTTATTTAATAATAGTGTGAGTACTTACCATATCCTACTTTGAATTACACTTTATACTAAAGTTGTTTTATACCTCCAATTACTGTTTTTTTTTAATCTATTTCCAAATAACTAATAGTTCATCTTCAAATTAAAGATTAGATAAATAGATAAATTTTTTATTGTACATAAAAAGCCACAATTAAAAAAAATTATAATACAAAGGCGGACTTATCCCTGTCAGGGATCTCTTCCAGTCAACCCTACAACCAAAGGAGAAAACTACACAAAAATGGGGTGGAATATTGTACAATACTTACATGCTAAAACACTTAATGCTAACCATAATTCCATAATACATTTAGATATGCACGTACATAATATATATACATATATACTTACAATATCAGTTATACATACATACATAATATATAAAAATCTAAATATATATAACTCAAAGGTGACTGACTGACATAGTGATCTATCAACGCACAGAACAAACCACTGGACGGATCGGGCTGAAATTTGGCATGCAGGTAGATGTTATGACGTGGGCATTCGCTAAGAAAGGATTTTGATCAATTCTACCCCCAAGGGGATAAAATAGGGGATGAAAATTTGTATGAAACTTTGTCAATTTCAAACCGATCGGGCTGAGACTTTGCAAGCATAAAGCTACTATGACGTAGGCATCCCCTAAGAAAGGATTTTGATAAATTACACCCCTGCGTGAGCGAAGCCGCGGGCAAAAGCCAGTATACATATATAATTCAATCCAAGTCGGTAACTTTCACACACTACTTAGAAGCGCTTGAAAATAAAAATTTATCGGTTCATGAATAAATATCGGCAAATTATATTGGCATGGTAGCTATAAAGGGAATTCAACGAATTCCATATTTTCGCAAGGCAAGCCCGTAAAACGTTTACTTCGTGTGACACGTACTGACTCTGACCGTCGGCTGGTGTGCTGTTCCGTGGCTGAAAACATAACAGAATAGCGATTTTAACATACATAATATCACGCCTGGTTGCTCACAAGACACTTTTTTTTATACTTGTTTACGGCTCTAGATACTAGTCCTTTAGAGCCTATCTTTATTTATTCACTTCTTCGTTCCTAACCCTAACCCTAACTATACAATAAAAGGTTGGTGTAGGTCCTTTGATTGCTTCAAGGGAGTTTCTGGCGACAAATCTATACGAGCCCACTGGTTTTCATAGCTGATTGAGTGGCAGACGGCGCCTAAAGACGCCCACCACAGTCAGCAAATAAATATCACTACAGCCGCATTATGAGTGTTCACTTTAATCTTTTTTCATATTGTCCATGAGTATGCGCATTTGTACCACTAAACTACACTCATACTATAACTCATATTATAAGGTCCACTAGAATCAATTTGCAAAACAATTTAAAGCAAACTCCAAGTGAACCCCTCGACTTCCCGCCAAAAACTCGACATATATTTTAAATCTAACGTAACTGTCAATGTCAAATATGACGTTCTCACTTCAGCTGTCAAATAACGAGCGTGCGAATTATATGTATCGGTGTACAATAAAATTATACTAAAATAATATGCCCATCAGTGTTTCACTGAAACCTAAATTCAAAAATGCAGATGTTTATTCAGTTACTAGATTCTTGCAGGCAAATTACGTTACGTGTAAAGTATATTAAAATTTATTTTTAAAGAAACGCTACCGATACCAGGTCTGCGTAACGACCACTAAAAAGAAACGCTCACCCAATGCGCCTAAAGAAGTTTTCACTTCAAAAAAACAGAATCGCTACAGCTTGTATTCTAGACAAAAGCCTTATGTTTTTTGTTAGGCTAAGCAAGTTTTATACATTCCGACATCTGCCATCCGCATCACATCATTTTTTATGTCGATATCCAAGGCTTCCTTGAAAATAAAACAAGGAAGGAATTATTCCCAATATGCTGTAACGCCGTCTATTCAATCAGGGCCAGGAAATTGGTATGTTCCGGTGACAAACTTGGCGGGTGGAATGTTATTAAGACGACGATAACTCATTGTGAAACGTTTCGGAGATCCTTTGTTAAATGTAAACATGTTGAGATGTAACCGAGGGAGGAGGTTAAGATAAGAGAACGTATGGATTTATATAAATTGCTTATGATAATGTAAAGGAGCTGTGGAGTGAATGCGTAAAGGAGTATATGGGTAGAAAGGGAGAAATGGACTATTAAACAAAGGATATAGGACTAACATAATTGATATCTCTTGTAAAATGCAGATAAATGATTCTTGATTGAATAAGACGGAAAAAACTGATATGCTGTGCAGATCCCACACACCCACACATAATAGTGGGATAAAGATAAAAAAACGCAGAAGAAAAATCTATGATAATGTCAACGAACGTGCAAATACGGAAAGCTAAATTAGTGAAATACTGACTCGTATTCATTCAATCTAGATTGAATGAATATATGAACTTTTAGCTTAAAGACGAAGTGGTAGCTAAAGTGGCGCCCTCATTTGAAATAAATTGTTTAAAACTAAAAATGGTGATAATTAAAAATTTGATTTGTATAAATGTCTAGGAAGACCTTTAAACTATTTTATGAATAACCTTTGAAAGTAATATTGGTAGTCCGTCTTGTTTCAAAACTGTTTTTCGCCAAAAGTGGCCGGACTCTTAGTAATAATTTCAAAGGTTATTCATAAAATAGTTTAAAGGTCTTTCTAGACATTTATACAAATCAAATTTTTAATTATCACCATATTTAGTTTTAAACAATTTATTATAAATGAGGGCGCCACTTTAGCTACCACTTCGTCTTAATAGTTGCTCTAAAATGCAATGAATTCAAAATCGAAAATGAAGAAACGAAATCTTTAGACAACTGTGTAGCATGTGTGCAATGCAAATATTATACGAGGCTCGTGCCTTTGCTTGAAGGTTGTAAAATTATTTTTTCTAGCTAAACTTTGCGCTTGCCATTTGTCAATTTTTTTACGAGACAAATTTTTTACATTTTTCTATATGAACCGGTTGTAATAACTTACAAAATGAGTGGTCAAAAAAGTGAAATGAGTACCTTTACAACAATATGATTTTAATTCATGGAGGCTATTAATATTAAGACTATTAAAAGATGCGGAAACTATTTAAAATTATGTTTTACTTCTTCAAACATTTCAGTAACGATCGACTTTGAATACAATTTAATTTAGATTTTAATATAACCAAGTTTCTTTAATGCAGCCGATGTCAACAAAATTTTTACAGCTGTAAAGCTTTAAGTTGGAAGCATACTGAACTTCTAAAAGACGTCTGAATGGCCCAAAGGGAATGTTCGGAGAATCGTACAAATTTAAATTCCACGCGCAACGCTAAGTTCCTCTACCGTACGCCTTTTTATTACCAAATGTGAAATATATTTCGCAAAATCTGGCGACGTTTTTCGACGTTTTATTAAGATTTATCTAGTTTCTGTTCTTATTTTCTGAGAAAGACTCGAATATACCTTACACAGACCTAATCAATCTGAAAAGAACATTGAATTATTGTTCTTTGGAGTTCGTTTTATGAAATGTTATTTTTTTTATTTTATTTATAAATACCATATCGGTTTGTATAACTAAATTATTTTTTTTAAGTTATAAAATATGGATGATAGCTGTATAAAAAAAAAAACTTTTATGTCTTTTAGGTCTGTTAGTTACGTTTTTTAAAATAGCCACATATTTTTAAGGCTCATTTTTTATTATAAATTTTTAGAGTCCTAGGATAAGGTCAAGGTCCTACTGGCAAAAAAATAACGCCTCAAGAATTATCGCCTATCAGAGTGTCTACGTCACTGTTGTGAACCGCCCAGGTCATATACTTTGTCTTAGGTAGGCATTTTGTAGGGTTTATAGAGATCTTAAGACTAAAATTCACGCTGAAAGCTATACGTAGCATAGGTACGTTATGATGAGAGTAAAAGAGTGTTAGATTAGGGCATGCAGAGTTAGGAGCTTGACTTCTGATAACTGATAACTTACACCTCTTGGGATAGCTTGACATGAAAATGTTTTAGTGGGATTATTCTTTCAACAAAACATGGGTTCCACAAGATCTTCACATTGACGAACTGGATAACTTTGTCGTCCGTACCTTTACAGGCTCATTGGGCGTTTCGCACCGCGAGGGGTTCGGGCCGCGGTGCGAATCTCCCAAGTACTGTTTTTGAAGGGGTCAGTCGAACCACAGGGGTCGGCGAGTGGCCTAAGGTATCTTTGGGAATGGATCGATTCGGACTACGGGGAGAAACTACCCAATACTCTTTTCGTAGGTCCGATTAGGGCCAATTATTTATTTGTACAGATGAGTAAAAAAGTGGTTGATTAAAAGATTAAAAATTTAATATAATACACAATAATTATATGTATTTCAAAATAAATATTCCACTTAAACTTGGCATAAATAATAACAGTTTGAGTACAAACAACCACAGGAGAACTGTTTTGTTTCCCACCGTGGTCCTAATCGACTCATTACATTTAGTTCTTGGGCGGTTTGAACCGCGGTGTGAAAGGACCCATTCGACAAGAGCACTTGGGCGATTCGCATCCCGGACCAAACTGCTCGCGGTCCGAAATGGCAAACAACTTCCTTTACACCTATTTTTAGACATACCTCAATGCCTTACACGAGAAGCCTAACAAATGTACCATTGCAGTGCCGGAGACGAACTTCCGACTGATGCAAAACAAGTCGGACGATGACACCGTGAACGTCATCTGCGCGGCGGATGGCGCGTTTCCCGCCCCCAACCTCACCATAGCCACACTTGAGAGGTAAGTTGATACTGTGTTCCTTGAAAGTTAGTTTTTTTAACATCTTCTTTTTGCAATTGAGCTATAATCATTTATTGAAAAAAAAACTCACAACAGTTTCGTCTTTAATATACAGGGTTACTTTTGAAACACAAGCAACCTTTTTAGAACAAGTTCAGTCCATGATAATGAACTACTTTCCATAAAAACAATTATCGAAAACCAAAACAAACATTTTGACTTTTCATACAAATAAGCGCTCAGCCAAATGGATTTTGTACGAAGAGTTGAATGTTTTGTTTCATTTTTCGATAATTGTTTTAATGAAAAGTAAATCATTATCATGAACTAAACTTGTTCCAACAAGGTTGCTGGTGTTTAAAATATATGAAAGATATCGGTCGAAAATATCACCCCTAATTTCTGATTCAAAGGAACCCATTAGGTTTACCGCATTACCTCTTCGAATTGCTATGGACAGCCTTTGGACCAGCTTGCTTGAATTGAGCGTGTTCTTTTCGGTGGAATTAAGTGGAGTTGCCTCCATTTCTCTCTTCTCTTTGCCATCCTTTTAATGTTCTGATAGGACCTTACTAACTAACTTTTCTTTATTACTTAGAAATACTTCATCCTCGGCCTTTTCATTCCTCGTCTCCTTCTACTATTTCTATTATATTATACTAAGTTGCTTTGTATCTTTTAGTTATCCTATTATTCTGATAAGATTATCATGTCTGAATTGATGTCCAATCATCTTTCTTCTCATATCTTCAACATTTTTTTTAAATATTTCGTCTCTCTCCGAAACTAAGCCATAATTTTTTTTTTCAGATATTAGTACTTAATTAGGGTCTAAACCCAAACATCAGGATAAAACATTACTATAATATGGTATATTTCAATAAAAAAATTAGAATTCCATCAATATCACGCATATATCAACTTGAAGACTGATACAGAGCTAGTAGGGCTAGGAAAAAAAACTGCCAACATAAAGATATCATACTAGATTTATTGTTGACAGTCACGAACACACCCACCGAGAGTTACTCTGCTGAATAGTTGATAGGTACGCTTTAAACATAAAACTGTTTTTTTTTTCTTTTTTGGAATTTTGTTTTTTGATCTACAAGGCAAAATTTTATCAACTTTAATAATATTAAAAAAAATCCAATAACGATATAGATCAGTCAGCATATTCGTAAAAATAATTAGACAGATTTATGTCTACCCCATTTAAGGTTGCAAAAGGGGATAAGTATGTATGTATGAGCCTCATTATGAAGATGTAATCAAGTTCGATTCGGATAGATTTCAATCTGATGATGTTTTCTGCTTAGAGAACAAGGAATAAATATTATAACTTAAAATGGAATCCTTAATTCTTGTTTTGTAATTTGTTAGTATTAAGAATGTATGAAGTAAGGATTCCATTACATTATAATTGCTTAAATACCAAGCAAAATTGGTATTAAAAGTAGCTTACGAACAAATTTATCCGAACAAAACCCATTCCTTCCGGCTTTGCAAAATTCCAAACAATTTTAACAAAACAACCTAATTTAATTATTAACAAAGTTGAAACACAAAAACGATAAAGAAAATGCTAATGATGAAATAGCAAACTGCCCACAACGACACAAAGTTATCTCGTAACTTGAATCAATCAATTAATAAATCTAAACTTTAGCAAACAATCTGATTTTATGGCGAGTTTGAACACATTCCTAATAAATTCCTGCGATATTCGAGAGACCGCTTCGGGCCCCAAACATCGAAGTTTCTCTTTCCTGTGATTTCCGTCTAATTTCAAGCGAATCGGTTAACAAGAACGCAGAAAACCAATTTCGGTGGACCTATGACGCTGCCCTGTGCGCGCCGTATTTCGGATCGTCACGGGGGTTTGTTATAAAACGTTGAATGTCAGGTTAGGATGGTTGAACTGTGATGTATGAAGTTGCTAGCGCATATAGCGACCGCATTGCGGGGAGCGCCCCTGATAACCACTAACGCTGTGTGCAATTGGATATGAAATGCTGCTTAGGAACTCTTGCCCAGAATTTGAATTATTGTCGCTTTATATCACGTCTGACGGGTATGAACTTTGTGAAACATAGTTAAAGGCTTTGGATGATAAGTGTCAAAAGAGCTTTGTGATGGGAACAATTAGGAATTTACCTACTTGCTTTGCAATGTTATTCAATTAACAAACCAATCTTACCTAAACGTTTCTTAGGAGAAAATAATACGAAATTTTAGATTATTATAATTGTTCTGTGTATCACATTAATTTTTATGAACGTATTTACTCGTAAGTGATAAGCATTACGTCTAAACTGATTTTATACGGTATACCGACACATACAGTATATCTGCTCTCTACACATATAAAATGGTGAAAATTATGAAAAATGTATTTTCATGGTTAAGAACAAGCCCTAGATAAATACTAAGTTTCAACTTCTTCTTTTTTTTGTTAAATTTGACCAAAAAACTTAAACATTCGAAGCATCTCTGCTGTTAGTATACCCACAACTAAAAGAACTCTCACTTAAACACTGTACAGTAATGTTTTGACCTGACCCACTCAATAATGTAACCTAATTTAAACAATAGAAGATGAATTTCAACTCGAACAAAGAAACTTGGCAACGTTCTGCAGCCAAGATTAAACTTGCCTGAATTTTCTACCACCTGCCTCACCTTGCCAAGTTTATGTTCTGAAAGAAATGTGCTTTACCAGGTTCTTTTGTCCTTGCCCCGATATTTGGTTTAGTTAGTGCATGATTAATTACTTTATACTTAATTCTGTTTAATGGAAAAGTCGTGCATATTTTATTGAGTTTTAAATTTTGTGTCTGAATACATATATTATGCAGTCATTATTTCGTTGTGAAATTTTGTCTTAGTGTAACTAATTTTCCTCGTAGCTTGTGCTAAAATTTGCAAAGCTATAATAATAGACAATGAAACTAATTGGTAATGACACAAAAGAAAGGGAATATCTCACTTTACCAGTGAGATGATTTTGTTGTTGGTGTCGCTATCAGGTTTTTCTTTTAACATTTTGTTAAGAACGTAGCTTTTTTTTATTAGCTGTTGAGTCTTCTTGATTTATTTGTTTCTTGCATTAATTACTCATTATCATCATTAAAAATATAAAACATATGCCTAAAACATCTGTAGAAATTGCATAGTACATTTAATAAATTTAGCAAAACATGAGAAAATATTTTTTTACAACAAACACACAAAATCAAAAGAATACATTTTAAATTACTTTTTTAACTGTACGTTTGTGTGTCCAAGATAATTTATATTCATAATTTAATTAACATTTAACTTACTTAACGCGGTTTTCACTAAAACATAAAACTCAATTTGAAAAAACTGGAGGTATAAATAAGGAAAATACAGAAACGCAACATTGTGCAACATTGTAACTATACAATTACTCAACATCTCACAATAAACTTGTGTTGTGACGGCCCGAGGGAAATCTAAGTTCCGAACCCACAAACGTAATCTTGAAATACAAGTTCTTAAAAAACCACAACGCAAACCAACTGGGATTAAACAGAAATTGAAAAAACTACATTTGACCTAAAGAAGTATTGTTTTTCAGTTTTACTTTCGTATTAAGCCCTTCACAGCGTAGCAATAATACATAATAATATACTGTGTTATTTATTAATACAACACACACAGTAGCTATTGTCCATTTGAAATTTTTGCCCTAATAAACTTATATATAAAGTGGAAGGGACATACCCGTAATAAATCGAACCGCGGCCTATATAAGACTACTAATAATACTTATATAATGAAATTAAAGTAACAGACAAAACATTGAAAACAAATTCGGCTTTTCCATTCAAAAGTGTGCAGCCGGGCAATTTAAATGGGAATGTCGATATTCTTTTTTTACGTTGTAATTTGACTTTCATTAAAGGTACTATAGTGATCTAGTATAACTCTTGGTTCGATTTATTACGGGTATGTCCCTTCCTCTTTGTATATAATATATGCCTACTTTAAAATATTTATCGTATCGTTTGTTTTTTTTTCGTTTTCCTTGTGTGTAATTGCCCAACACTGGTATTGTAATGACGTCCGTATATAAATTATAGTCACGTCTATTGTTCGAGTGTATGTTAAATACAGGATTACTGTTTAACCACCAGCAAAATTTTTGGATCATGTACCGTCCACGATACTCAACTAAGAAACAATATAACTATAAAAACAATTACAACATTTCGGCTTCCCATACAAATCAGCGGTCGGCCAAACGGATTTTGTATAGAAGGATGAAATTTGTTCATCGATTTTTAATATCCTTTTTTTATAGAAAGTAGTTGAGTATCATAGACTGAACTTGCTCCAAAAATTTGGCTGGTGAGTAAATACCTGTATGACACTGTATAATTAAAATGGAATATCATTAAACTAATGTAAAGGACTATACAACCACAATGCAGTTGCGCTTGAGCAGCCGCCCGGGGAATTTGTAAGGGATAATCGATTTTGATTTTGTTTTTGTTTTTGACTGTTATTTTTGACCCCCGACTAAAAAGAGGGGTATTATAAGTTTGATTCCTGATGATACGGGAAGTTACAACTTCCCTTGCAGTGGTTCTTAGCCATGTTTGATGAAAATCGGTTCAATCATTTAAAAGTTATTAGGTGTTAACGCTTGAAAGCTGGGGTTTGCAATTTACCTGGAAAATAATAGATGGCGCGATGGATTAGAATATTATGTAGTTCCGCGACCTATCACTAGATGGTGTCGTCGGGGGTTTTGAATTTGCCTGCAAAACAACTTGAAATATCATTAAAACATAGTGATCTAGTGTAGCCCGTGGTTTGGTTTATTATGAATATGTCACTTACATCGTATTATCACGCCTGTTTCCCACAGGGGTGGAAAGAGACTATGTACCTCCACTTGCTATGATCCTGACAGACCTCTTTCGCTTCATCTATTCTCATCACTCTCTTCACGCATGTACGCCGGTTTGGGGTACATCTGACCTCTCCTTTTTTAAGAACGTTCTGCAATCCGATCGCGGTACACTTTTTCACTTAAACGTTGTATATTAATTTTATTATCCATACATACTTAATTACTAACTTTGTCTTTATCCCTTAAAAGCCCACTTATAATCAAAATTATTAAATAAATAATCCAACGTTCATTACTAAACCAAAATACCTGTGCATTACATTACATCGCTATTATGCTTACAAAATTAAATATCAGGTGGCTCATCATCAAAGTAATTATAATGTTTAACTACGTAATGCGATATTCCCAAAGGATGTTCGTTTAATTACTAAATTCTGATAATTTATCATAACATTATCGTTTAGTTTGATAACTTTGTTTTGATGTTTACGAACAGAAAAATATATTAAAGTAACATATACATAGATCCATACTTATAACGTTTTTATTCCTTACGATAAAGCCAGAGTTACAACATTTTTACCTTGGGCGCAAAAAGGAGGAAGGAAGTGGAGAAGTGAACTAAAATGGTTTGGTTACAGCGTCACTGATATTCGTCAATATATTTTCTTTTTCTCTAAATCTGGTTATGTGGCTTTTTATACTAGACCAACATAAAAAGGGTTTCTTTTTGGTATTCAAGACGTAGTTAACTACTCTAACTGAAAGATTAAATGAGAAAAGTCGTTTGTTCAAGTCCCGCTCGCTTGGTTTTTTTTTCACCATTTCTGATATCTTTATAAAAAAATAAAAAAGCCTTTTTTTGTTTCAGGCGACTGGAATCTGTCACTCACGTCCACAAGCTGGAAAATGGAAGATACTCCGCTTATGCATCTGTCACGCTAAGAGACAACGACCTACCTAATCCAGCTGAGTTTATATGCACGCTGAGGATACCGCAAGCGAAGTACGCTGTTAGGAAAGAAACTTTGTATTATCCAGGTGAGTAACTTTAAACCTAAACCAAAGTAAAGTTTGTTATGTCAGCAACTGACTTCTACACGCTAAGACATGGAAAATACTCGGCTTATGCTTCCATCACGCTGAAAGACAACGACCTGCCTAATCCAGCGGAGTACTTATATTTATACACGCTAAAGATAAAGCAACTGAATTACGCTGTTAGGAAATAAACTTTGTATTATCCAAGTGAGTAACTTTAAACCTAAATCAAAGTAAAGGTTGTTATGTCAGAAACTGACGTCTACAAGCTAAGGGATGGAAGATACTTATGCATCTGTCACGCTGAGAGACAACGACCTCCTAATCCAACGGAGTTTATATGCACGCTGAGGATACCGCAAGCAAAGTACTCTTTTAGGAAAGAAACATTGTATTATCCAGGTAAGTTTCCACAAATGTATACATTCGTTTCTCTGTATGTAGATTTTAACAAGTATAAACACTCAAGTATATTATTTTCAAAGGCTCATAAGTACAAAAAATTAAAATTAAAAAAGAAGTAAATTAAAGCTAACATTGCATCCAAGTAAGGTCTCACTTTTAAAGTAAGCAAGGCTGAGACATTTGGTGAGAATATAATAGATTATATTTTAGTTGACGTCGTTATGAATAATAAACGGCCAAATGCGTGTCGGACTCGCGCACGAAGGGTTTTGAACCATTATCTATAAAAAATCACGTTTGTTGTATGGGAGTAACTTTACCACTTAATATTTATTTTATTCTATTTTTAGATTTCGATCCCCGGTCAGGGCAAGTTGAAAAATGGCCTTTCTCAAATTGTCCTGGGTCTTGGATGTTTATCTACATATGTATTTGTTATAAAATATAGTATCGTTGAGTTAGTATCCCATAACACAAGTCTCGAACTTACTTTGGGGCTAGCTCAATTAGTGTAATTTGTCCCTATATATTTTTTTATTTATTTGTTGTTATAGCGGCAACAGAAGTACATCATCTGTGATTTTTTTACTATCTAGCTATCGCGGTTCATGAGATAGAAGGACAACCTGGTGACAGACAGACGGACAGCGTAGTTTTAGTAATAGGGTCCTGTTTTTACCCTTTAGGTACGTTTAAAAGGAAACGTCACGCTTTTTAATTCTGTTAAATAGCTTAAGGTCCATAACTTTAAAACTCAATCCAAATTAAAAGACTACCGACTTTTTTGCTAAAAACATTTTAAAACAATAGAAATAATCTGAACTCTGGCTCGGAGCCAATAGCAATCGCAGAAACTCAATCCATCACGTAATCCATCTATCAAAATTCAATCGCAACTAAAATCGAGCAGTCTTTAGAGCTAGAAATGTTGACTTTCCATTAAATGGAAGTCGGGATAAGCGTTCATTCAAAACTTTACAAACAACATCAGAGACATACTTTAATGTTATAACTTTATTTACCAGGCCTATTAAAAAAAACTAACTTTCAAGCCTTCACCCACAAAAACTTTTAAACACCTGAACTAATTTTCATTAAACATAGCTAAGGTTACCGCAAAGGAATTTGCTTTTACGAAAAAAATCCGCATCGATAGAGCTACGATGCCACAGACAGACACACACAAGACATTGGTGTCAAACTTATAACATCTATATTAAGGGGCTACCTAAATTTTCCGGGGTCCAGTGCTGCCCCCATTTAAAATAAATCATTTGATAACAAACGGAGACATCATTTAAAATTTTGCCTTGACCAGGCACTAGATAATCCTTCAAACTATTTTATGAACTACTGTCTTCAGTTTATAGTGAGAACGTGAAACTTTTCTACGCACATACGCCAAAAGTGGCCGTTTTTCGCAATTGTGCGTACAAAAGCTTCACGTTCTCACTTTAAACTGTAAACAATTGTTCATAATAGTTCATAAAATAGTTTGAAGGATTATCTAGTGCCTGGTCAAGACAAAATTTTAAATGATGTCTCCGTTTCTTATCTAATGATATTATTTCAAATGGGGGCAGCACTGGACCCCGGAAAATTCAGGTATCCCCTTGACCTCTTTTTTGTCGGGGCTTAAAACACATTTTCGTACACAGATATTAGTGCCTTCTTTTTCTTACGGCGTAGGCAAAGTCTAGAGCTTTTATGTCACGAATTCTTCACTAGTCATCTTAATGTGGAGTTATAGGTGAAAAGGGATTTATAAATAGCTACAGCTTATTGGCCCGATTAATCGAATATTACCTACGCCCTTTCCCTCGATAACCTTTCACCTATTTTTAAAGCTTCTAAATCACTTACTGTTATATTAAAATAAACCACACTCTTATTATGTGTGTGTATATAAACGGGTAAAAATCCCTTAAATTTATAATTGTAGACTTCTGCGGTGTCAAAAACTATATAATTAACACAATTATGAAGCAGTCGCCATGATCGAAACCGGTCGGACATCATCATCATCATAATTAACAACAAGGAGATTCATTACGATTGATTTTACTTTGAAAACCCTACTGCCGTCATGGTCCGGTATAGTCTGTCTCGTGTATAGACCCGTCTGGTAAAATCTAGCAGAGACCATAAGCAGGGTTATAAGCAGGGTCTTCAAAATATCTGGCTCAAAATATAGTTGATCGCCGTAAGTCCCGGAATGTTAAATAAAACAGTAGATTTAATTATGCTTCTCACACGAAAACTTGAGTAAAAATTTTTATGGTCATGATAAAATATGAAAATTATACTTTAATCATACAGTAGACCTCTTTGAAAGTTTTGCGACCAAATTGCAGATGTTCTTAAGAAATGTGAAGTAAGAAGTACCCAAAACCAGAGAGCGTGCATGAAAAGAGTAATAAATGTTGAAGAAGCTAGAGAGGTTTGAAAGGATCGTAGCTAGTGGAGATCAGTAATCTCTACCTACCCGCATGGGAAACAGGCGTGACAATATGTATGTATAAAAAATAAAAAATAAATCAGTAATGTTAGTGTCAAACATTTGCTTTTAAGGCGGCCCCTCCCGACCGCTCTGCCGTCAACGCGAGCATAGCTTGAAAAGTTTGTTGTTTCATCCAGGGCAATGCTAGAAAAAGAGGCAAACCAAAAAGAGAGAGATAGAGCCTAAGGGCACGGTTTGCATTCAATTGAATGAAATTATTATTATTATTTACTAACCATTTAACGAAATTAACTATTCATAGGGTGCGGAAATTTCATAAAACTTGTTCCAGGTGATACAAGTTTATCAATAAGCCTCACAAGTGTGTGAAATAATTATTTTGTATTCAAAATTTTCATTACGTTTGCAAGGTTTCTATCGAAATATGTTTTTTATTTTTACAATCAATGAGTAGTTTATGAGCGTTTGAAGTTCAGGTAAAATTTGTGCAAAGAAGCAGATTTTTGGAGGCGTACACTGAACTTGTTTTTCCAAATTATTTTTTTTTATTTCGATAGAAACCTAGATGTAGTGCACAAAATATCTGTTAGTCCAAAAGTTTTCAAGTAAGATCAGTAACAACGCCATAATCACGTACGAGCGTTTGTATGAAAAGTAAGAGGGGAAGGCTGCTCTTAATCAGCACTTATATCTAAGTGAACGCACCCTAAAACTGTTTGCTCAGAATCCCCACACACCGATATTCTATTAAGATCTTTTTCCACCCACAATGGAGTTAACGAACCATAAAATTATTCACAAGGACTGCCTGTAGGAAATGTTTCATCTCTTTCCTCGCAATTTAGATAGCTGTGTACACAAACTTTTCCCTGATAAAAAGCTTAAATGGCCTCCTCGCAAATTATTCCTTGAAATTGTTATTTTCATGCCTCCGTTAAAAAATATTCGCCACCCTTATTCTTTCCTAGCGCGCATTAATGACCTTCGCAGACTTATAAAGCGCTTAAATTGCTTGTTTTAAATAAATAAACATCTTTCTGTTTACGTCGACGCTTTTTATCCCGCTTGCCGTCTCTTTGTCTACGTTTTTGGGTTCCGTATAAAACAAGCATGTAATTTACTTGTTTAAGGGGCTACCTAAATTTTCCAGGGTCCAGTGCAACCCCCATTTGAAATAAATCATTTAATAGGAAACGGAGAAATCATTTAAAATTTGGTCTTGACCAGGCACTAGATAACCCTTTAAACTATTTATAAACTATTGTTTATAGTTTAAAGTAAGAACGTGAAGCTTTTCTACGCATATACGCTAAAAGTGGCCGTTTTTCGCAATTGTGCGTAGAAAAGCTTCACATTCTCACATTAAACTGTAAACAATAGTTATTAAAATAGTTTTAAGGGTTATCTAGTGCCTGGTCAAGGCAAAATTTTAAATGATGTCTCCGTTTCCTATCAACTGGTTTATTTAAAATGGGGGCAGCACTGGACCCCGGAAAATTCAGGCAGCCCCTTAAGATCAGCATTTTATTTGACTTCTCACCAACATTGTCTAAATCCAAGTTTTCTAATTTCGAAAATTTTAATTAGTTGTTCAGTTTTTAGTGAGCAACCTTTCGTAGACATTAGTTTTATGTGAAGTAATGTTAATGAATATGATCGACATCTAATAAGTATATATTTATAGAAAAATAATAATTACCATCATTGGCTCTAAAATCCAGCACCATCATATTTGTTTCATTCATTTAATGATAACTTTAATAAAATACCATATTATATTTATTTTTTATTATATTTTTTCGTGCAAATAGTCGTTTTACTTATACTTAGTGATAATAATTGTTACTTACAATGATTAAATATCATTTTAAAATATTTTCAGGATTTTTCATTTTATTTTATAGTACGTTACGCAGCACAGGGCTTGTTCATAAAAAATGTAACATTATCTAAACACATACAATAAAAGCAGAATTTTAATTTGGATTTTTGATACTAATAACTGATTTACTTTACGATATCATAATAATGTGGATATGGAGCCACTAGACTTGGATTTTGGACTGCATCATACTGATAAATGTAACTGGAAAAACGCAAGAAAGAAATGTACGAAACCTCGCGAGCAAACCGATTTCAGACTTGTTTTTTGAAAGGAATATATTCTATTCATAACTTGGTATCACGTTACTCTATGGAATTGTTAATATTCATTTAAGGAACGTAATATTCGTTTTGTCCGTCCATTGTGGACCATCAAAGAGGGTTGAGATACTGAGATTCCCTAATATGAATAAAGAATGTTATTAAAATAAATATTTTCTTAAGTCGAGTTTGTACTAACGAAAAACAATATCTTATTTCTTACTCATATTATAAATGCAAAAGTTTGTATGTATGGATGTTTGTTACTCTTTCACACAATAACAGCCGTATGGGTTTGAATGAAATTTGGCATGTAAATAGCTTATTGGATACGTTTTATCCCGGGAAAATGTGAGTTTGGCGTGGGATTGTAAAAAGGCTCCGCGCGGATAACGCCCGCTAAACAAATATTTATAAACGCGAAAGTTTGTATATATGAACGTCTGTTACTCTTACACGCAAAAACGGCTGTACGGATTAGAATTGAATTTAACATGTAGATAGCTTATTACCTGGATTAAGCCATAGGATACTTTTTATCTCGAGAAAATGTGAGGTTCCCGAAAGTGTTCCACGCGGGCAACGCCGCGGGCACCAATTAGTACTATTAAATATGATATGGTAGGATGTTTATTTTTGCGGCAACGAGGCTTCGATTGTTTTATTTTACTATATTTTTTCTCGTATTTTTTCTCCTTTATTGTCTAAGTTTTTTTTTCTTCCATGCCACCATGGAAGAATCCTATTATTTTGACTAAAATAACTTTTCTTCAACAGGTCCAATCAGCACAACTCCTGAGATGCCAACGGCAGCGGATATGCAGCTAGCGGCTGCAGTGGGAGTGTCTAAAGGTAAGTTTCTTTTCCAACCTTTACATAGCTTACCCGAGAGTGATTCTCTTCAAAAAGAGTTTTCTGCTTCAAATGGTCATTTGATTATAATATTTACTATACTTATCTTTTTTTTAATACTTGTATAATTTTTATAGACACAATTTTTATTAATTATTTTGTAATTCTTTTATTTATTATTTCACTGTATACTTCATCATCATCATAATTTAAAAGCGCTGCTCTTGTCGGTGGAGTTTCTTCCATTCTATTCTGTTTTCCGCCTACCTCTTGACGTCTTGATAAGACACTGCTGTCACCTTTTCCTTAACTTGCTTCATATAGCTGTGCCTGGGCTTTCCTCTTCCTCTTCTTCCTTCTATTTTGCCTTCTACTATAATGCGCATAAAATTGTCATGCCGTATCAAGTGTCCCAACGTATTGCCTCACCTATTTTCAATGACCTCTAAGATGTGCCTCTTTACACTATATACTTATATATGAATAATTATTAACTGAAGTAAATAGTTTATAGTATAGTTTCTGCTGTACAGAATTGTGCTAAAAATAATCAAAATCGAATTTAATTAAATTTTACAACCTACTTTTAGTAATTAACAAAATAACGCTAACAGATGGCTTTTAAGTTATCAAATTTCCTTTAAATAATCTTAAAGATTACTTCCTTTATCGGGCTTCTAGGCCATTAAACCAAAATCTTTAAACAAAACCGAATAATCAACTTGGACTTTGTACTAGAGTATTTCAAAAGAAAATTGATACTCTCAGAATCCAATACCCTTTTCTCTTGAGTGTCGATTTTACTCGTCCAATTAGTGCAGTAATTAAAAGATAGACAATGCCTTTAGATTAAATTTCTACTTCTAAAAGGGGCTGTTTTCCTAGATATCCTTAGAGACTGTCGTTTGTTGTCTGAGCCATGTTTTTGTAAGTAATGTAGAATTGTAGACACAACATAGTATTTGATATGTTTGTGATTTGTCTACGTTTGTTTTGACAACATACATATAATATGTCTGTGATATATATTAAATATAGTAAATAATGGTATCAGTATATTTAGTTATCTTAAAAATAAACTGGAATTGTTAATGGGTGTATTTTCAGCACATGAAATAAAGAACTTTTTCAACGGAAGATATATAGTAAAATCTGAAAAAAATATTTGGGTTCAGCTGAGTAGACATAAAAAACATCCCCGTGGGTGAGTGGTGTGGGTTGACCATTCCCCAATGTTTATTCCCATTTCAAAATAAGGGTTCCTTACGAAACCCTAAAAAGTTCTACCTCTAACCTCTGAGCCCGGCCGGGATCCAAAATGTAGACAATTTGGCCCATCTTATGGAATGCATTTGGTAGACATGCTCCGCCCAGCTCCACTTTAACTTCGCAAACTAACAGGACTTTTTGTTTCAGGTGCAACTTTATATACGGCGATCACTGCTTTTCTACTACCTGCTTTGGCGCCAGTGCTTGTGCTATAAATAAATTATATCAGTGGTAAGTAATCTCAAGTAATCAAAAAATGTGTTTTTATTTTAAAACTTAATTTTTTTAACCGACGGCGACTGGTTATATTTGCCAAACTTATGAATTACCTTTCACTTTAATTCATGATGGAAAAATCATCCATATTTTTTTCGCCTAAGTCCGTACTAACCATAAAGAACCTTGTTCAAAAAAAAAAAGAAGTAAAATTTCGGATTTTATTTTTTCATTTCATTTATTAAGTTGACTTAGCGAACAAATGGTTGTTTATCCAAATAATGATAAAATGGTATGTGTTAATAATATTTTTTTTTTCTTTTTTACAGGTAATCGAATAAAAATGTCAGGCAAAGACGTTCCAAGTAAAATAGTTCCCTAGTCGTTTTACCAAAAATATACTTTGTATATTAAATTAGGTACACAATTTAACAATCCCGCAAAACCTATAGCTTACATGTAAAAGAATTCAGTGTTAATGCTAAAATTGAATTTAAGTAGCTAACAAATTGTACAGAACTAAAATATGAATTTTCATATTTAAAAATATTTTTCTTAATATAAAACCAATGATAGTTTAATTATGTAAATATTTTCTTATAAAGAAACTGTAAAGTTTGTTTTTAATGATCAATGTTAGTTGGAAATATTGATATCAATCATGCTGCGTAAGTTTTTCAATGAGATCGATTTAGAAATTGTTGATAAAGATCATCCTACTTTAGATACCAGTTATTTTTTTATGCACCTAAAGTTTTTCTTTTTAATATGGTTTGTGTCACAAAAATTTCAATTATTATATCATCGTGACAAAAAAAAAAACTGTATACATTTTTCAAAATATCTGGAAACCTCATTTTTGACCGCCGACAAAAAGAGAGGTGTTATAAGATTGAAGTGTCTGGGTGTTGACGGAGTTTTTTTGTTTGAAAGTGATTTGATCGAGATGTTTATTAGCTATGTTTGATGGAAATTGGTTCAGCAGGTCAAAAGTTATTGGCGGTAAACACTTGAAAATCGGGAGTTTTATTAATTTGCCTAGTAAATAAACTTGTGACTTATATGTATCTGTTTCTATGACCGGTATCATTGTGAAATTTGGTATAGTCAAAATAATAAATTTGATATATCTTTAAGTCTTATGACCATTTCTGACTAATATTGTTCTAGTATAGCATGGATTCGGGCCTAATGTGGTGGACATTTTTTAATTGGAGATATTTTTGCTAAGTCTTATCACGTTGAAGGTATAGTCTAGCTTTTGAATGCATTGTTGTAGTTTCAGTGTGTCGAATAAATGTATTTTCTCAAATTAAAATCTGTCCTTAAGTCTTTCGTTGATTTATGTGTTTTATTGTTATAAATCAAAGGCTGCGTTCAATATAATTAGTTTTTGTTAAAAAAAAAATACGGGCAATCTCAGTTTTAAGTTTAACATTCCACTAATTTTAAAATTGACATTTTTAAATGCATAATCCGGTTTTCCTAAGAAATGAAACATTGTGTGTAATAAAAAAAAAACTGAAAATGTAAAAAATTCAAATCAGTTAGAAGACCGTAAAATAAAATTATAATATCTGTGCCATTCGTTTATGTCGATAACCATTGAGAATAATTAATGTCATTATTATTTCAGTTTAAGTTTTTTTTTTTATTTATGAATAACTTAATTTTAACATAATTTATACAAAGTAAAACCGGCCTCTTTGTCTTATACCAAACATTGTTAATGTAAAGTTATGTTAATGTTCACGTTTTCATTTAAAACCCAAAGTTTATACAAATACGAGATACGTATAACCTGTACAAATTCTATGAAAATAATTTAATCATTTATAAGGGATGATCCCTTAATAAACAGGGTATCGTATTTAGTTACTTATATTTTGAGTTTTAGTCACGGTTCGATATGAATTTTGGACAATATTGTAAAATTAAAATGTTTTGCCCTTATTCGTCAACTCATTTTGACTTCGCTGTAAAGTTGGGTTAAGACATGGGTATATAAAGTTATTGGTAACTTAAAAAAGTTGGTTGAGTCGAATGTCGTAATAAACTCCGACGTAAACAAACGGGGCGCAAGTTGCGTCGCGTAACAGCTAGAGATGGGCAGTGGATAGTACTCAATCTACCCATTTGAGTATTTACTCACTAGATTTAATAAATAGAGTAAATAGAGCGTGCTCATATATAGAAATCGCATTTGATGTCTGTTTACTTATTTTGACATATAATTACGTCTTTGCACACCTCCCAGCAAAAAATGATAATAAGTCAAAGAAGCCTACTTTCAGTGTATGATTAGTATGGTATTTTCATATATTTTAGCGTCGCATTTGACGTTTACGTACATTTTAAGTATATTATAGCGTATGCACACACTTTCCGACAAGAATTGCAAGTGTAAACTAGATTTAACTTTCAAAATTGTTATGAAAATATGAAATAATGAATATAAATATAAATATGAGTCGCAACTCATATAAATCAGTCTAGTCACCAAATGAATAAATACGGATATTTACTCAATCTACTGAGTAAATATTCAAATGGGTTGATATAGTAACTATGCACCGCCCATCACTAGCTGTTACGCGGCGCAACTTGCGCCCCGTCTGTTCCGGCCCTAAAAGTATCGTACGGAACTTCGAACATTTCTTTATAGCAAATTTCGAAGTTCCGTACATCGATATTTTAAAAGTCCCCCACAGAGGTCATCAATAGTTAATACATATATTAAATTAGTATAATAATTACTCGGCATTAAAAAAATTACCAAAAATACAATGTGTTAATTCTATATTGTTGTCGGAAATTGTATTCCAATTTGCATATTTTACACACAGCAAGTATTCATTTCAAATGTGTTAAATTAAATTGATGGTACTTACTTTGTTTTTGCTGTCAAAAGCTTTATTTCGACAGATATCATGGAAACAAAATTGTTTTTAGCTACACATGTCTGAACTCACCTTAATTTTAATAAAAATCATTCGTCTTATCAATGTTAAATATGTATAATCATAACGTCGTCATTAAATCTATAAATTAGTTGAAAATCTGTTCATGAATAAGGGCTTTGTAAATATTTGTATGGAATTTGTATGAGCTAGCGTAAGTTAGGTAAGTTTTAATTTGTGTAAGAAGATTATAACATTCGCTGTGCATAATGCCGTTTATGGATAAGATCCACTCAAGACTTTATTGTGAGATTTCTTAAAATAATTAAAAAGGATCGTTGTGTACCCAATGCGTTTTATTTCTTGGATCCCCGTTTTTTTTATGTCATAAGGTGGCAAACGAACAAGCGGGTCACCTGATGGTAAGTGATCACCGCTTTATATATAAAAAAAAACAGGATCTACGTAACAATAATTTTGTGAAAAAAAAAACATATTTTTTTTTAATTAATGCTCATGAACTGTCAGTGAGAATCAGAAATATATTTATAAACACTAGCCAAAGTGAGGCAAGTTCAGATCAAAATATTGGACTTCTCTTGATTAAATAAATTATTGAACCACTATCAAAAGTTCAGTGCAAGTTACTGACCTACTATTCATTAACATAATTATTTCAAATGGAAAAATAGACCTTTCGAGCCAGTTGCCTGCCTAGTTCCACTTTACACACGCGACACTGAAGAGCACTGGAGACCTTCTCTACGGACAGACTCCGGCACCTGCACGTCTCAAGAGTCGTAACAGCTTTCTCTGGCAGTCAAACATACCAGCCTCAGAAGCTTCTGATGCAAAAGTTGAGCAATGGATAAACAAATATCCACCGTCCGGGCCAAATCTACCACCTGCAGAGCATCTCCCACCTGGTAGAGACCTCCCCTGGTCAGTCTGGAAGTCTCTCAATAGACTCCGGGCTGGTGTTGGGAGATGTCGAGAAAACCGAGTTGAGTGGCGTCATGCTGATAACGTCCTATGCGACTGCGGTGCTATTCAGTCGATGGACCACCTTCTATCGTGTCCGAATTGCCCTACGACGACGTACCATCGAGGACTTAAATGAGGCTAATGACAGAGGAATCGCCGTGGCCACATACTGGTCAAATGTCATTTGAATTAGAAACTATACTGGAACTATTTTGACTCGACAAGAAGACTGAAGAGCACGTTAATTTCTTTTATTTCAGTTACGAGAAAATCAAACCGTACCTATAAAGAATAGTATACTATGCAATTAGTGAATAAAGGACGGATTTACTTCGAGGGCCATAGATGAATCACGAGCAGGTGAAGGATTGTAACGACTGAATCACGACCGCAGGGAGTGATTCATGATGATTGTGTTCTGACGGAATCTTATGTTTTATATACGAAAATATATAAAACATAAGATTTCGACGAATTGATAACCTCCTCTTCTGGAAGTCGGTTAAAAAGAAAAATTTAAGCGAAAATAGACATTTAATGAAGAAAAAAGAAGGTTAAATTAATTAAAATGGACATTAAAATTGGAACAATTACTAAAATTAAGAGTAAATGGTTCTAAATTCCAACATCAAAATAGTGAGTAAAAGTGCATTTTATTCACTGTTTTTAGTGAATAAAATAAATTACCAAAATACTGAGTAAAAGTGCATTTTATTCACTGTTTTCAGTGAATAAAGTAAACTTTTTAGAGGGGGAATGGTATAAACCTCATTACAATGATTATTGGCATGAACGTAGAGTGTGAAAATAGCCCACTAAGATTGTGTTTCGAGGAGCAACGTGTACGCACGTCCTCTAGTTAAATTTACCCTGATGGAGACCTCCGGATGAGGGCAAAATATGTTGGCTTTCTACGTGAGTAGCCTGTTTAATTTATGCTAAATATGCCTATGTCACACTTTAATCCTCATCGCAATACCTATAATACAATAAAATAAAGTGGATTCAGGTAGCAAACCCATTTTCGATATTCCCGCCAACTTTTATCAATACGGATACAGAACTCAATGATAATAAGTATCATCGCAAATGAGGCACGTAAACCTTTTAAGTCGTCTAGAGATTGAAAAAATGCTTCCCAAGCAGAAATTCTTCCATACCAACCCTCTGGGTTCAAATATCACAAAAGATAGCGAGGTATTAACTATAACGAGGTTGGACAATGACTTGGTCTAAGTTAGAAGTTGTACGAAGTTAGAAAGTAAGGAAAATATACTTTTACTGACTTCAACCTCATTTATTATTTATGTGTTGAGAATCACTAAGATAATCAATAGAGGTAGATAATGTATTGTAGGTAATAAATGGAGGCTAGCGTAGTAAGTATATATTTGAATCCTGATTCGCTCCTTAGCAACCTTAACGTCAAAACAAACATTTTGTATGGGATTTGTATGAAATATAGACTAATGTCATCATAGTTCCTTGGAGTCAAATAGCGCTTTTAATATCAGTTTTTCTGCAATTATACATCTGAAAATGTAAATGATCATGAGAAGTGACATTATTTTCTGACGTTTGATTTTCTTAACAGTACCTACCAAATAAGTTATTTTTGACCCAGGGAAGTATCCAATTGTAAACAATTATTGTAGTAAAAGCGTAGGTGGGAGGCTTGTGTTCAGCAGTGAGACATAGTTAAAAAAAACTTTTTTTTTGATATTGCCAATATTACCTAATTTGTGTACAAAATCAAAGACCGTTCGGAGCGGAGAAGATAACGATTGGAAACAGAGCTCGGATTAAGCAATATACTTAGCCGAAGATGTCCACTAATTTATTTATTTAGTATTTATTTATTTCATAAACAGCTGTCTTTGATGATGATCAATACAAGTACAAATGTGCCAATTTATCAAATCGGTGTATCCAATTTGCCATTTTTCACTACACAATGACGACAGGGGTGACGTATAAAAAAGTATAATTGAAATAAGTCCGTCTTTTAGATTACCTATCCAAAAATAATGGACCCATATTTTTCAGTTTGCCAGGAAAGTAGAAATTCACAAAGATACGTAGCATCAAAGTGCCGGAGTGGGAGCTTACGACATAAACTCTATGTAAAATCGTACGTAGCCGTGACGTCATGCGAAACTTTAATGCGCTGTATCTTTTTTAATTTTTTGTTTTTCAGAGAAAAGAAAAAATACATGTACAATATTTTTTAATAATCTAACCGATGGGTTTAAAATATATTTCCATTCGTCATGCCTATTTAACCCTTTCACCGCGAACGTCGGATTTATCCTACAAACATTTTTGTGCCCATTTTGCGAGCGTTGGATATTTCCGAAAAAAAAAAATCACTGCTCATATGCACATCCTTTTTTGATTGCAGGTATTTATACAATATGTAACAAAAACCCTGTCCAATACTTATAGGAGCAACTCAGACCGTCAATATGAACAACTTTTCCTATGGAACCAATGCTTGAAACTCGAAAAGAAAATCGAAATTTTCATACAAAAGTGTTCGGGCGGCCCGGCAATTTGTATGAAAAAACGATTTTCATTCGAGTTTTAAGCATTGGTCCCTTAGAAAAAGTTGTTCTTACTGACGGTCTGAGTTGCTCCTACAAAGATCGGACAGGGTTTTTCTTACATATTGTATTCGATAAACTATGTACGCCTCGCGCTGGGAGAACGACAACTGCTAGTCTCGCAATGAAAGGGTTTAACAAAATATAAGGCTTACCAAAGGTATTAATAAAAAAGCTCATTGAAAATTTGTTTAATTAGTCTGTAATAAACAAAATATTCTTTTTGTGTTGTTCCATAACTCTTCCATGCTGGTCTAGGAAAAAAGAAAACGACTTAGAATGCATCTTTTCCCGTGTAGATCGTAGAAAGCGAGAGAGTAAGCGATAATCTGTATCTATCTATTGACGATGTGGTTAACAACCCATAATTATTTTAATTCCCTTTTTAACGTTCCGTACCCAAAGGGTAAAAACTGGACCCTATTCCTCCGCTGTCTGTCTGTCCGTCTGTCTGTCACCAGGCTGTATCTAATGAACCGTGAAAGCTAGAAAGTTGAAATTATCACAGGTGATGTATTTCTGTTGCCGCTATAACAATAAATACTAAACACTGAATAAAATTAATATTTAAGTAAGGTTTACATACAACAACATAATTTAAAAAAAATAATGGTAAGGAACCATTCATGCGCGAGCTGAAATCACACTTGGCCGGTTTATCCCCCATCATGTTCACAATAGTGCGTTGCCGAAAAATCGATAGTTTAACTATCGATGATTTCAATCTGAAATTGCCAAATGATCCATAGCTTTTTTAGAGCAATACTATTGATAGCCAACAATACTATTGATAGTATCGATCCTGGCGACGAACAAACCATCGATACTATAGATCCTTGCGATAGTTAATATATAATCTGTTTTGCTAGTAGCATGAATGGGCCGGCTCGCCCGACCGCCCGCTCGACGTCTTAAGCCGGGTCCACATTTGTAGCATTTCGGTGTATCGTATCTCCGTTGCGTGGCTTCGGCGCGTATCATGATCGCTAGTTTGGACGCAAGATGATACCCGTTAATGATACACGCCGTATCTGATACAGCCCGATCCACACTCACCGCGTATCTTGATACACTTCGTATCCGATACGCGTATCACGATCGGTGGTATGGACGTATTTTGATACTGTATCACGATACAGTATCACGATACGATACGTGCTACACCGCGAACCATCCTGTATGGTTCGCGGTGTATTATACGATAATACCGATACGCTGACACGATACAACATTTGGTAAGTATGGACGCGATTTTTGACACGATACGGAAGTCATACGGTGTGGTCAAAATTGGCGTCCATACTTAGGATACAAATACTCGATACGATACACCTGATCTGGATACGCCAAAATGCTACAAATGTGGACCCGGCTTTAGTAGTATTCTATGCTTCGTTCGGTGAGTGAGAGAGCCGGAGGCCGTCCCCTCCCTCCCCTCACCCCTCCCCCTACCATCTGCCCCTATCTCCCCCTATCATCTTCCCATCCTGAAAGGCCGGCAACGCTTCTGTTACACCCCTGGTGTTGCAGTTGTCCATGGGCAGCGGTGACCACTTACCATCAGGTGACCCGCTTGATCGTTTGCCGCCTTATGACATAAAAAAAATAATGAAAAGCAATAGTATCGGCTACCAACTGACACTATTGATTGTATTGGTACTATCTATAGACCATCGATAATATCGGTTTTACTCACGTAGTGTAGTCGGAAAAGTTCGACTAATTTCAATCGGTTTAGATGATCAGTATCAAATAGTTATGTCATCTCACGTAAATTTTAATAATAATATCGGTTTTATTTAAAATACTGATAGTCCAACAGGTTATCAATAGTGGACTATTGAGCGGTAACACTAGACCATAACGCTAAAACATGGCCTTTTTGGTGTAATGGATATTTTATTAAGAATATCGTCTAAGTAAATGTTACAAACAATTTTGTTCCTGTTACTTATACCAAAACAAAGCCGGGAGGGATTTTACGGGATCTGGAATGGCCGGGGTCATTTTAATAAACATAACCAGGTGAATCATTGTACCTTCGTATAATGTTGTAGGATTACCTTATCTCTTTGTTCTAATTATATATCTATTTGTCTACATTACATGTTTTATAAGTTGTATTAACATGTATGCAGAAAGTTTGAAATGCACTATTTCATTCTTATATCAACCATAATTTAATTTATTTTATTTTATTGTTCCATGTACACTAGAAAATTTACAAATTAAACATTTATAATAGAATACATATAGAACATGGGTTTTACTTATTTCTAAAGAAATTTCTTCCAGCAAACCCGCGAGTGGAAATGGTAAGAAAGAGTAATTAACGTGTAAAATAAATAGACAAAATACATAATTTAATATATACTCATTATTATAATTTATAAATGCATAAGATATTTTAGAATATGATGATCAGGATGATAAAGACAGCTAGTAATCTTTTATTTGTTTCTTAAACGTCATCATGGTTTTAGATTCACGTATTTTCAATGGTAGCTGATTCTATAGCTAAAATAATCTGCACTCTTTAAATCAGTTATATACCTACACAAATATAACAATAAACTTAATTAAATCTAAACCAACTTAAATATAACCTAATTCCGTATTATGGTGTTATTTAAAAAATGCATTGGATCCGACAAAATTTGGTTTAAAATTGTTTAAAAAATAAACCTATATATGAATTTGTCCCCCAGGTATTAAAACTTCTGCAAAACTATACAAAATATCATTTCACTAATACACGCCACTCAGACCCAGAGTGCAACGGTCGCGTTAACACATTAATCAGCAAAATTGTAAAATCATTTGCTTTAAACAAAAACTATCGTCAAATTCAATTACTCTTTGTGTTAGTGTTGCAAGCAATATAAAATCTCGTTAGTCTATCGATAATATCGTGGCCTTTTGAAAAAACAGTAACAACTACTTCGATAGTTTTTAATTAATGCTATCGACAGTATTGATAGTAAAGGTACTATTTGTGTAAAGAACTATGGATAGTATTGTAATATTACAATTCTTTCTATAGTAATCTAGCTATCGATTCTGTCGATAGTTTTACCTTTCATTAATAGTAGTGAAAACGATTGATAATCGAAAGTATCAATACTATTGATAGTCATATCGATATTGTGACCGTTTTTCGAGGTCAACTATCGATAGTCAAACTATCGATACTTAAACAACTCTACTTTGGTTGATTGCGCAACTCTCCTCTAGCGATAGACACTTGTGACTCGGTGCTCGGTCAGCGGGCGACTGAAGGGGACGCGGACGCGCGTACTTACGAGTAAATACTTGGTGCCGGCCGACCGAGCGTGGAAGATTTCCTTGTCAAAAATTAGAAACATAACACACAAAATCTAAACGATCTGAAATATAACGTAATTCTGTATTATTAACTTATTTTAAAAAATGCAAAAATGCATTCGACCTGACGTATTTTAGTTTAAAAATGTTTATCACTTATCGAACAATTTGTCCTTTATTAAAACTCGTTTAATAACTATACAAAGTACCACTACCGCAAAAACACGCCACTCAAACCCAAAGTGCAACAGTAGCGACAACAAATTAATCAGTTAAGTAAAATTCTGCAAATAAAGCTTTTGCTTTTGGCTCGATTGTGGACACTTCGGACAGGCATTGTGTTGAATATATTTAGTTTCTTTGTTGTCTGTTCGTAGGTTATATTATAAATAGTGATCGCATATTCGGGCGCTTATTTGCCTAAACTTCACGCGGAACATTACACAGCGTTGATACAACCATGAACCTGACAAAAATAAATATCAATCCCTTAATTCAACTTTGCTATTATGGCTTATCTAGACGCTAGATACTTTCTAGGTGTACATGGAATTACTATAGTGCTGACTTTTTAAAAAATGTTTCCTAGACATATATTTTTTTACAATTCATTGCGACTAACTAATAATATTTTAATCGAATGCTCCTTCCGTTCTTTCATCGGGGCTACTTTTCAAGTTTATAACCATAATAGCAAAGTTGCATTAAGAGAGACTGATATTTATTTTTATCAGGTTGGTGGTTGTATCAACGCTATGTTATTTACCGCGTGAACTTTAGGCAAATAAGCACCCGATTATCCGATCACTAATTATAAAGGAATCATTTTATTCGAGTTTAATAAAGAACCTGGGTAGTTATAACTACCAACCAGACAGAGCCTAGGGCCACAAGGCCCAAACACTTTTTTTAACGTGACGATGGTCGAGAAGGTACAACAAGTAATTATTAAAAAAGAAATTAAAACTAGCTTTTATCTAAAACAATGAAATGAAAAGTTAAAGTGCTCCTCAAAACAAATCAAACAAGCCCAAATTCGATGGGGTTGCTTAGTGACATTACTTCGTTTCTATAGTCACCTTCCAGTTCCATCATCAGGTCAGCTTCATGTCTTTATAATATTGCATTGTCACACGATATATGTATGTGTGCAAAATTTAAGCTCAATAAGAAACTGGGAAGTGGGTCAAATTTACATGTAGGATTTGCTTACAGACAGACGGACAGACAACGGGACGGGTAAAACTAAATAAAGCTTCTAAAATAACCTGCTAAGTGCTAGTCGGACTCGCACACGAAGAGTTCCGTACCATTAGCTATAGAAAATCATGTTTGTTATATGAGTCCCGCAATATTTATTTTATTCTGTTTTTTTATTTGTTTTAGCGGCATCATAAATACATCATGTGTGAAAATTTCAACTATCTAGTTATCACGGTTCATGAGATACAGCCTGGTGACAGACAGACAGATAGAGAAACTGACAGCGGAGTCTTAGTAATTGGGTCCTGTTTTTAACCTTTGGCTACGGAACCCTAAAAAGAATAAAACTAATTTATTTATACATTTTATTGATCCACAATATAGAATTTTTTACAATTGTCGGACTTAACGCTAAAAGCGTTCTCTTCCAGTCAACCATAAGGATAAACAGAGATCTAGTTGCAGCGTAAAATATTTACCTTATAAATCCTAATAAATATACCTACATTTACCTATATTTATTAAACGTATTTACATACATAAAATATATAAATAATGAATGATGATGGTGAAAATGAAATATAATTATTTTAGAAGATGAGAGTACTAATGACGCATTGCAAGCCGCATCGCCTTTTCTTTAAAATACACCAGATAATTTAGCTTAAAATAAAGTTTTATAATTTATTTCACATTTAAAAAACTCCCTCTAAACCTGAAACAGCCAACTGACTAATCAATCAAAGTGAAGCGGCCGAATTAGAAAACATTTTTGGATGCATTAGTTCATTCCACGAGTTTCGGCCCATACTGAATAATAAATACGTTCGCTTCACTCCGCCCGAATTACCAGCTAAATTATTGAGAGCGCCACCTCTGACCGTTGGCGGAGAGAATAAATCGACTTCGTTGCTTATTTGGTCAGGAAAGTGCGTCAAATGAATTTCTCGATTCGGCTAGTGATGTAACGCTGTCATATCGATGTGGAAGAAATGTAACCAAAAAATATTCAAGATTTGTAATACAATAACTAAATTTTGAAGTTAATATCAAATTTGGCTTTTATATCGTAATGATATCGTTTTTTTTCCTGGTATTTCAAACCTATTCTACCAGATAGTTTTGTTTCATAACAACACTCATAACGTTATGAGGATTTTAAACGACCGTTATAACTTTATTCTGATCTTAGCTAGGGGTTTTCAGTTGATACACTTAAAAGCCCGGTGGTCACTATCACCCGTTGCAAAAAAATCTACCAAGTTTTATTTACAGAGGTAAATGATAAACGTAAATAAACCATATTATAGTTCAAAACAAATGATTGTACAATTATACATAATACGAGAATGCCTAAATAATATATATATAATATGCCTAAATCCAAATAGAGCGGGTTCGATCCCCGGTCAGGGCAAGTTGGAAAGTAGCCTTTTAAATTGTCTTGGGTCTTGGATGTTTATCGTTATATATGTATTTGTTATAAAATTTTGTATCGTTGAGTTAGTACCCCATAACACAAGTCTTGAACTTACTTTGGAGCTAGCTCAATCTGTGTGATTTATCCATATTTATTTATTTTAAGTAACTGCCCATACTACGTCTCATAAAATTGCCTATTTGAACCCGATCGACAGCAATTAGGGAATACTACCGGCGTAATTTAAAATGTAAACAAAACCATAGTAATTTATATTGTTACCCATAACAAGCATAAATACTCAATAATTAAACCCCGTTACTCAATACATACGACATAACACGCAAGCAATCAGCACACAAAATAATTTTCCGTGTATTGAACTTTGATATTTACGAAACGTTTAGCATCGATTTTTCTAGAAAAAACAGTTTAGGTCATAAATTACGGGGGTAATTGTATACAAAACGGTAGCCACAATCAAATGGAGTCACTGCTCAAGAAATGAAATTCATGCGTTATATTGAACTTTTCGTGTAGTTTTTATTTTTTATTTTTATTATTAAAGTAGACTGTACCAATAGATTATTGTTGCAGCATTTTCAAACTTTTGATCATTCGTCGTTTGATCACTGCAATATAAACAGCTTGTTTTCACACAATACCTTTTTCCAAACAGAGAAAAACAAATGTATCATTACTTCTTGTAAATATATTTTATACAGTTATAATTTTATTTTGTTGTGTTAATTCCTGCGGGGTGAAGAATATTGATTATGCAATGAAATAGTTTGAAAATTATCTTTTTGTTGCCTCCTGTCCTAGTACGTAACATTTGAATTTTATTTATCTAAACTTATTATTCCACTATGGAAAATAAAGGCGCAACATCGTGAGGAATGGCGAGCAATGGAGAAGGACTATATTCTGCAGTAGATAGAATAGGCTGTAAAAGAAGAAAAAGAAGGAACTTATTATTTTAAACTCAACACTTGTGAAAATAACATACCCGTTATAAATCGAACCACAGGCTATACAAGATCACAATGGTATAATAAAATGAAAATAACAATTAAAAATACAAAATAATGAGCGACATTCCCTTACGAATTGCCTTCCCTTACGGGCGACATTCCCTTACGGGTTGCTGGATACTTTTGTATGAAAATGCCATTTTTTTATTTCCTTAAAAGTATAGTAATCTAAGTAGTGTCTAGTGAGTATAGTACGTGGTTCGATTTTTTTTTTTGATTTTTTTTAGGCACATATTACACTGATTGAGCTAGCCCAAAAGTAAGTTCGAGACTTGTGTTATGGGATACTAACTCAACGATACTATATTTTATAACAAATACATATATAGATAAACATCCAAGACCTAGGACAATTTGAAAAAGGCCATTTTCCAACTTGCCCTGACCGGGGATCGAACCCGGGACCTCCGGGTGGCGGACTAGCATGGTGATCACTACGCCACGGAGGTCGTCGAGATTTATTACGAGTATGTTCCTTCCATGATGTATATGTCTTCTTTTTCTTATTTAAAAGCTTAGTGGCTTTAGTCGGTGGAGTATGACCTAAATTTCTCAGCCTTCCTTACTATGTTATATAATAGTACTCTATGCTTGCAATGCGACACAAATAATTTGAACAAAAATGGCGGACTTAAAAGCATTTTTTTACAAATGGTTGGTTGAACTAAATTGGCGGCTATCGGCGCAGGTACAAATAATGCACCGACGACCGCAATTTTGGTTTAAATTACGTGTCGGGAATGTACAAAAATGCTTTGAAGTCCGCCATTTTGGTTCAACTTATTTGTGTCGCATTGTACTATACAGTATAACGAACCTTATCCCGAGGCAGACAGAGCATTTTGGTTCTTGCGTCTCAAAGCAGATGAGGCTCAGGGCCGCAAGACACAAAGGCCACTTTTAGCGAGTTGGTGAAAGAGAAAATGAAAAAAATTATAACCGGCCGATTACGATTTCGAACGTCCGTTCCGAAGATTCCGTACGTTCAATGAAATGTACGGAATCTATCTATAAGTTATATCTATAAAAAAACAGGTTTCCTGTTTGGGTGCCTCCTTTAAATATGTATTTTATTTTAACTTAATTAATTATTTTTAAAGTAAATATTATATTATTATTAATATCAAACAAAAAACGGCAAAAAATCACGTTTTTTTGTACGGGAGTTCCCCGTAAATATATATTTTATTTTGTTTTAGTACTTTTTGTTATAGCGGCAAAATAAATACACCATCTGAGAAAGTTTCAACTGTCTAGCTATCACGATTCATGAGATACAGCCTGATGACAGACCGACAAACGGAAGGATGGACGGACGAACAGCGGAGTCTTAGTAAGTTTTAACCCTTTGGGTACGGAACCCTAAAAATGAATAAAAATAGTGATGGGCTAGCCGTATCGCCTATTAGCATTATTCGCATTCCTCGATCGAAAAAAAATAGCTTGCACATTTTAGACTATGTTTTTTTTCTGCCCAGACCAGATGTAAGAAACTCATAATAGAGAAAATGCGTAAATATTCAAAAGTAAAGTGCTAACAGTAAAAACAGAATAAAAACTGGTTGAAAAACGAACGAGATATAACGATTTTACGAAAATATGTCTATCTCACTTGCAAAAACGCTATTATCTATGGCAAATGTATAGATGATATGGACTTTGACGTTACCAGTCCATATCGGACTTCTCTTTCTAACTTAAACTTTTAAGTATCACATGTTCGTCGCTGATTAAGATATTTTATAAATTATTTCATATTTGTTTACTGTGGATAGTAAGGATTTTATTAAGCAAAATTCAATTCATTCAATAACGACAATATGTTGAACAAAATACACCTATTCGTATTATCTAATCTGAATAATGAATAGATTTAAAGCTAAAACCACTATCATCAGTGACAGGTGTTGTGTTGATTAATGAGCGGATTTAATGGTTTCCGAATAATTTGACGTATTTGATAAAAGGCTTTTCTGTCTGGTAATAGGATATTTCGATATAGATTATTTGAATATTGACACATAAATTTTGGCCGTTTTCGACACGGCCTTTTATTAATATAAAAGGCCGTGTGGTTTCCGGCAGAGTAGAATAGGGCCACTTCAAGTCCTCCCGTGGATGTCGTAGAGGGCGACTTAGGGAATACAAGCTAAACAAAGCTTATAAACATCAGTGAGACCTCTGCAACCCGTCTGGCCAGCGAGGAGAGTGCAGGTGATGCCAGCGAGGAAACCTGATGATGATGATGATGGTGACATAAATTTTGTTGACTATGTACAATATACAATATCTAGTCGGGGGCAGATAAAAGTGACCCTCTATCGTACGGCCTTTAGAAGTCAAGGGGGTCAGGTTTATCCGCCCCCGACTGTACATCAACCAGTACATAGTCAAAAACATCCGTTTCCTAACATGTTTTAAGTCACTTTTCTTGTTTGCTTGTACTTTCAGAAAATGTAAAAGTACAGAAAAACTTATACTGACTGCACGGGCAGATGTTGTCCTCTAATTTCTAAAATAAACTAATTTTGACCCAGTAAAAATAGCATTTTTGCCCCAAATGCCTTAATATGAAAAACATACTGTAGACTTATCGATATATTTTTCAACTGCAGAACATCACTAGGCGCCGTAGACTGACACAGAGTAATTCGAGTAAGAATGATTGATTATTGAGTAAACGTGTGTAAGCATCTAGTCAATTCGTTTCTTCTATCTTCAAGTTTTAGACTTGGCGAATTGTATTTTTACTTTGGAGACAGCAGATCACTTTTCATTCAAAAATATATTGAAAAAAGACACTAGTTCGATCAGTAAAATTGCGTTTAACGTATATTTATTTTGTACAATTGACTGAGTTGTTTGTTTCAAACATTTAAGTGAGAGAGTAGTGTGATTTCTAGATTCCTAAACACATGTGATATGAATTACTAGCATCTAGTGACAACAGTCTGCATCACACTGAAATTACATAGTAATCTATTGGTCTGTTAAATGTCAGGCTGGGCGGTAAAACTACTGTTCCAATTTGGATAAGGATTTTTATAACATGTCGAGCATTTCTTTGTCAAGTGCAAATCGGACCCACGCACGAAGTTTTCTGTACCATAATCTATAAAAATTACGATTGTTGTTTGGGAGCAACACTTTATTATATGTTATTATAGCGGCAACGGTAATACATCATGTGTAAAAACTTCAACTGTGTAGTGTAGCTATTACGGTTCACGACATACATACAGCCTGGTGACAGACAGACAGACGGACGGACGGTCAGCGGAATCTAAGTAACATTGTCCCGTTTTTAACTTCTGGTTATGGAAGCCTAAAAACCATGCAGGCTAGGGGCGGAACGCTAAAACTTAAGGAAGGAGATGTATCAATTTGATAAAGTAAATACAAACCTTTCCAACCAATCGGCATATATTCATAACATTCCTTCATAAATGGAAGAACAACAGAATCCAATCAGTCGGTAAGATCATATAAACAGTCAGTTACACCCAATTTATATCGTTTCAAACAATAATCGCTTAATTATTAAGTAATTATGTTATCTTAACGAGCTATCCGAACGTTTGATTTTACGGCACGTGTAATTTGGTTGATTTTGGAACCATTCTGGATATAGAGTGAAGTTGATCACTAATGGATATGCGAATAGATAGCTACGTTACTTAAAGGGTGCTTAATTAAAAGTTACTGGATTATGGAACAGATAAAGCCAAAAAAGGTGGATGGAAGTGTGTTAAGGATGATATAGATAAAAAAAACTCTATTTAAAAAGATTTATCAAAAAAATTATACAGTATGTAACAAAAACCCTGTCCGATCCTTGTAGGGGCAACTCAGACCGTCAATATGAACAACTTTTCTTGTGGGACTAATGTTTGAAACTCGAGAAAAAATCGACATTTTTATACAAAAGTGTTCGGCCGGCACGGTAATTTGTATGAAAATGTTGACTTTTTTCGAGTAGAAATAAGTTAGTAATAGAAAAAGTTGTTCATATTGATGGTCTGAGTTACTCCGGCAAGGATCAGACAGGGTTTTTGTTACATATTGTATAGAGTACTATTTTCTACAGGTGTGAAACGTGGACGATGACCAAAAAAGATAGAGATAGATTAGAAACGTTTCAAAAGGGCTGCTAGAGGAAAACAAAAGAAATAAGGTGGACATTAAGAAGTTATAAACGAAAAGGTATTTAAGAATATGAGAGAGCAAATGCAAATATTACAAATTATAGAAAATAGAAGAGAGAAAATGTTCGGTCATCTACTACGTCACCATGCGTTCTTTATAATAATAACAGAAGGAAAAATAGAAAGAGAAAAGAGGAGTAACAAAACTCACAAGATAAAATTTCAATCAAATGAAAAATTAAACGTGAAAACATATAATGAGGTTAATAAACTGGCGGAGGAAGGAGAGACATAGAATGCACTCAACTGAAGAACCCAGCTCTTAAGTATAAGAAAATGAGATAAAATAATGTAAAGTATGCAGGGTAAACAGAGCATTTTGGCTCTTACGGCTTAAGCTGACAGAGCTCAGGGCCGCAAGATCGAAAGGCCACTTTAAGCTTAATGGTGGACAAGAAGGTGAAAAAAGGAATCAAAATAGTGATGGGTTGGTTCCTAGGTGCATCGCGATGATGATGCAAAATTTTTCAATTCCCTCGATCGGCTTTGATGATCTGCATGGGAAAAAAAAACAGCTGATAGGTAGCAATCTGTATTTTCAACTAGCTGTGCCCATGGGCTTCGCTCCCCGTGGGAATTTCGAGATAAAAACTATCCTATATCTTTTCTTGGGTCTCAAACTATATCCATACCAAATTTCATCGAAAAAGGTCTAGTGGTTGCGGTGTGAAGTGGAAACTAACAAACAAATATACAAACTCACTTTCGCGTAGGATTGGGATGTTTCTCTTTTTTCCCAGACCAACATGAAAGAACAATGACATTTATCAACCACAAAGAAAAGGAAAAAGCATTTCACATTTGCACCTTATAAATATTTCTATTACAAACATACATAGCACAACAACAAGGAAAAAGAATCGTGTCGTATCTACTATCAATATCAAGAGTAGTTTGTGAATGAAAATATTTCATATCAAGTGCTATATTCGTTTGTGATTCTGCGGAGGCTGTGCTACGTGAGAGAAGCTTACGCACTTACCTGCGGTTCCAGATGTAGAGAACTGGAAATGCTCTGTCATTCATACATACTATGACGTTTTTGTCCCTAATAATATATATATTTTTTTATTATTTCAGACAGATACATCCATATTATGTTAGTATGAAATTTAAATGAAATTTAAATTATTTCAAATTGTAACACTTCTGTGCTACAGATATTGGTAGCTAGCAACAGGAGCGTGAAGCTGTATCCAGCGACTCAACAGAGGGAGGCCCACTGTTCAGCCAACGCGTTCAGTGGTGCGATTTTTCAAACGCGGAGTTACTAAACGAACGGCTTTTGGTATGGAAAAACCATTCGTATAAGTGATTTCGCGTTTGAAAAATGACACTTCAGGATCGCGTTCGATGATTCACGCACGCGCTCCCACAGCGAGGCGCATCGCTTTCTAATGATGGTGTATAAGCAGTCTATATGCATCTCAGCGAACATGAGTGATCCGCTGCAGAAACGCCGTAGTCCGAACAACCTCCTAAACGCGTAATTGTACCTTATGGGGCAGAAAGAGCACTTTGGGTCTTGGAGCTCTAAGAAGACAGAGCCCAGGGCCGCAAGACTCAAAGGTCTCTATGTCAAAGTTCAAGGGTAAAATTCTCTGCCATTCGATAGAAATTGTGTCACGGATATAATAGGGCAGTATCCAGTATCGAAACTTAATTATTGCGTACTGATAGAAGAATAAAACTACACATAATAATATCACTTATCATTAATCATATTTCATTTTATAACGTAATTTTTGAATGCAAAAAAGCTGATAAAAAGAGAGATAATTGAAATTTGAAATTTTCCTAGGTGATGTATTTCTACTGCCGCTATTACAACAATTACTAAAAGAATGAAATGAATACCTATCTATTTAAGTGGGGCTCTCATACAACACACGTGATTGTTAATAGATAATGGTAGTTTAACACTTCAATAAGTATAATAATTTACATTACGTGTTGTGTATGTCAAAATTTTATTTAATTTTAAAGGAAAGCTACCGATACCTGCGCTTTATAAGAACGATTGCTGAGTAGAAACAAGTATAAGAGCGTACGTACCGCCACGATTAGTCGTGACTAGCCTTACACTTATATTTATATCAACAGAATACTCGGGTCGTCTCATTTGTTTTGCACGGCGCACGTAATAACGCGATCAAAACGTATGAGTATTTTGACAGAGGCGCGTGACGGGAACTTAAATGAGAGAAACGCTCACGGCTGCGAGTAAATTGAGCAATGTATGAACGGCCGCGCCGGCCTTGCTTACTAGGTCGCCGCGGCGAATAGGGACTTTCTGGAATATTATATTTTACTATTATGTAAAGCCTTTGCTTTGCGGGTTACTCAGAAGCTCAATATCAATTTAATACTGTTTTCTCTAACGCCTCAACGGCTTTACAAGATAGCTAGGAATTGAACCGCAAACATGATTTAATGAGAACTTAGGTATAAGAGCGTACCACCACGATTAGTCGTGGCTTGTCTTACACATATGTGACTTGACTTCAAAAATAGGAGATTATGAAATGCGAATGTACTTTTTTATATAAGTGTGTTCCCTGATTTCTCGAAGATACCTAGACCAATTTAGATATTATTATTTTTGTTTGAAAGGTTATATTATAATTTTGAGGTGGTCCTATATACATTTTATCAAAATAGAAAGAGTAGTATGGCGTCGAAGTTGGTTTTTAGTTTTGAAAAATTATATTGACTTGTAAAGCGAATTATTATTATTAATAATAAGTATCACTTAATGCTACTTATATCCACAGTATACTACCTCGAGGTAAGGTCGTCTCATTTGTTTTGCACGGTGCACGTAATAACGCGATCAAAACGTATGAGTATTTTGACAGAGGCGCGTGACGGGAACTTAAATGAGAGAAACGCTCATGGCTGCGAGTAAATTGAGCAATGTATGAACAGCCGCGCCGGCCTTGCTTACTAGGTCGCCGCGGCAAATTGGGACTGTCTGGAATAATTTTACAATAGTATTTGAAGTTTCTTCCATGCTGGTCTGGGAGAAAGAAAAAACAAGTCAAATCAGATACTTTTTTACAAACGTCAAAACAATATTTTTCTATGGGATTTGTATGAAATACAGGCAGGTGACGTCACAATTTCTTGGAGTCAAATAGCGCTCTTATTATCAGTTTTTCTGCAATATTAAATCTTAAATCACGTCAAAATGGATATGTTTAATGACAAGTGACATTATTTTGCGTACAAAATAGTGTCACTTGTCATTGAACATATCCATTTTCACGTACGAAATAATTTATTTTTGACCCAGGAAAATTCTTTCTCTTCCCGCGCAGATCGTAGAAACCAATTAAGGTAATAGCCGAAAATGTAAATCATGTTAATAGGCGATGCAAACCATATTTATTTTGATTTCTTTTTCCACCTTGTCGCCCACCACCACGCTAATAGTTGGCTTGGAGTCTTGCAGCCGTGGTATCTCTAGTAATCTCTAGTAATCTGTTTGCTTAGAGATACTGTCTGCTTTTCATTTTTGTTTATTATACTTAAACATCAAGGTATGTATGTATGTATGTATGTATACGTGTAGGTATTCCATTTCATGAAAGTTGAGTTTCTCAGAGCGAAAAAAGTTTGCAAGGATCGTATAGAAAGTGGAGAAAACATAAACCTAGATTTTTTTCCTACTATGGGAGATCTAGCCTACACGAGAAACAGGCTTGATAATATTATGTCCTATAGTGAATATTTTTGTTGCAAATTGTTTCTAAGCTTAAAACATAATGGTTTTTTTTTGTTGTAATTTTTGTGTAGTCTAGACGCTAGTGTGTATCAAAATTAACTACAATAAAATTCGCGTTTAGAGGAGCCCACGCTTTAAGTCTCAAATTGAAAATTACACTTTGATGTAAGCTCTTCATCTAAAGTGAGTTAATTACTATGTAATGTGCAATTAGTCCCTTATTAATTTCGGCAGTAAATTTATTGAAGTCAAGTGTTCGTGTGAAAGGGTGTTAGATTTTGAAATTTTGAACAACTTTCTTTGTTTCTAATTTCGTTCAGATAAGGCACTATGTACAAGTAATTTAAATATTATATTAATAATTGACCGAGCGAGGGAAACGAGCGAAGCGTCTCGGTTTCGAGATTGGCCAAAAATGCTTTTGTCCGGCTGTCAGTTTGTCCAGCTGTTCTTGCTTAGATGGATTTCTCAACCAATCCTCGTGAATTCTTTGAAATGGTTCGAAAATTTTATAGATTTTTTTTATTTATTTACAGCTAATTCAAAGATTCAAATGTTTATTCAGTAATTAGACCTTTACAGGCACTTTTACACATCAATAAATATAATTTATGTTACGTGTAAATTATATTAAAATTTAATTTATTTTTAAAGAAAAGCTATCGATACCATAGCTCATAGAGTCACTAGTTATACACATTGTATTTAAATGATCACTAATACAAATAACGGCTAAGAGAGAGCAAGAAAGGGATGAATGGATGACCTCACTTACTTAAAAAGAGACTGGAGAAGAATATGTACCTATGTCAGAACCTAGATGCTTGAAAAAGAGGATTTTTTTCGTGTTTGTATATGGCCAATACTAGTGTCAAATTTTTCAGGCTGCCTAAAGGCATCTGACATAGCTTAACAACTGCCATAGAATGAGAACTGACTTGCCTTCTGACGCACTTGTCTGAAACTAGTTCAGTCGATTGAACTAGTGGGAACTAAGGAAAAACAAATATGCCACTTGGGGTCACCCGGAGCGGACCACGCCCAGTATCACTTTACTTTCAAAGAAAGAAAATTAAAGTGCTCGTAATACGCACTCTCTCCGGGCCACCGAGCTACTTCATTTTTAACCGACTTCAAAAAAGGAGGTTTCTCAAATCAACCGTATATATATATATTAGGTTGGAGAAAAAGTCTTTTCGCATATAGTATGTATGAACTTGTAATAAAACCACTTTGGCTATACTATTTGTACCTGGCTGGTTTTAGTATCATTTAAAAGTTTAAATTTTAAAAAAGATAATTCCAAATTCAAATTAGGAAAATGCGTGATTTTCATTTGTTTTTCTTACCGTCAGGATGAGTGAGTCTAATGAAGAAATTAGATACATTTTAAAATTTTACTACCAAAAAGGTAAAAAAGCAACGCAAGCCGCGAAAAAAATTTGCAATGTTTATAGACCTAGTGCAGTGTCTGTGAGAGTAGCACAAATTAGGTTTAAGCGTTTTCAATCCGGAAATTTTGATGACAAAGATGCACGTCGCTCTGGTCGCCCTGTTACGGATAAAATGGATGCTATTTTTGAAAAAGTGGAGCAAGATCGGCATATCAGTAGTCACGACGTAGCTGAAGAACTGGGAATTGACCACAAAACAGTTTGGGGGTGAATTTTATCAAAAAGGTGAGCCATGCAGAACTGAGAGAGAGGCCTTTGCGCAATACCAGGACATCGATGGCTATTAATAAACGTACCAACATAATAATAATAATATCTGAGTATATATGATTGCCAAAGAAATCAAAAAAGATGCGCCAAAATCAGTCTCATATATATATGAATATGAGACTAATTTTGGCGCGAAGTGTACGTTCAGTTTATGTTAACATCATGTCGATGCTATGTTGTTTATTTATTAAACCTGACATTTAACGTTGTGACACCCTAACCCTTTTAGAAAGGTCGTCCAAATAGCAGGAGGTATTCAAAATTAATAATCTTGAATAATAGCTTACGACAATCTTCTGTTGATTAAAATAATGGTTATTAATAGATATTATCTACCTTTAATAAATAGCCAGACAAAACAATTTGTTTGTTTAGTTTTTCGTGTGTGTAAGTGGCCAATACTGGTGTCTTTTTCAAGCTGCCTGGAGGCATCTGACATAGCTTAATGAATGCCATAATACAATGATGACAACCGAGGGCAATGGATTAAACGTGCCTTCCGAAGCATGGAGGAGCTCGAGAAATTTTTGTGGTCACCCATCAAAGTGCGGACCACGCTGGGTGTCGTTTTACTTGCAAAAGCGCTAGTAATGCGGACTCTCGCCGGGTCAACAAGACAAAATAAATGATGATACAGATATAAGGTATTAAATAATTATAGGAAAAAAGAACTTACATACCTCGACGGAGTAAGTCTCATAAAATTTCGAATTTCTGTTTCAAATACGTGTTTTATTTTTCTTACTCAAAAATTATTCATTCATAGCGGTGTAGAAGAAAGAAGCTTACTTACTTACTACTTAAAAAGCATAAAGCGAAAGAGCTTATCAAACGAATGATAGAAAATCTCAAAGATACCTTTTAATAGACGATATAAAAACAAGTAATTATTTAAAAAAATATTTTTAAAACAAGATTTTATCTTCAGTACTCCTCAAGACGAATCAGACGAACTCGATGGGGTTGCGTCGTTTCATTACAGAGTTCCTTTGGCCACCTTCCAATTCCATCATCAGATCAGCTGCATGTCATCATAATATTGCATTGTCGCGCGATATACGTATGGGTGCAAATTCAGCTCAATCGGAAACCGGGAAGTGGGTCAAATTTAACTTGCAAGATTTGATACAGACAGACAAACAGAATGACAGACAACAGGACAGGTGAAACTAAATGAAAGCTTGTAATACAATACAATACAATACTCTTTATTGCACAAAATAAATAAATACAGAACATAATTTATCCTAAAATCTAGGAAATGCGCAAATTGCGGCCTTATCGCAAGCAATTTCTTCCAGGCAACCTCGCTATATAGAAAATAATAATGGGAAATTAGGTAGTGCGGGCGGTCAATATAAACATCATCATCATCATATCAGCCACAGGAAGTCCACTGCTGGACATAGGCCTCCAAGGATTTCCAAAACGGCCGATTGGAAGCGGCCTGCATCCAGCGCCTCCCTGCAACCTTGCTCAAGTCATCTGACCATCTAGCAGGTGGTTGTCCTACGCTGCGCTTGCCGGTACGTGGCCGCCATTCGAGAACCTTTCTGCCCCATCGGCCATCGGTTCTTCGTGCTATGTGCCCCGCCCACTGCCACTTCAATGAGCTAATCCGCTTGGCTATGTCGGTGACCTTCGTTCTCCTACGAATCTCCTCATTTCTGATTCGATCGCGTAGAGAAACACCGAGCATCAAGGTCGGTCAACGAGCCATAGACCTTGAGCCTTCTTATGAGACCCATAGTAAGGGAACTCGTTTCAGAGCCATAAGTCATCACTGGTAACACACATTGACTAAACACTTTCGTCTTGCGGCACTGAGGTATTTTAGACGATAAAACACTGCGTAATTTCCGGAACGCTGCCCAGCCGAGGACTGACTTCGGATTCGCCGAAAGACTTCTTCCTCGAAGCTGTAACTTCCTGCCTGGATCAATTGCCCCAGGTAGACATAATGGTCTACAACTTCGAGGGTGGAGCTCCCAAAAGAAACAGGTAAAGGCGCAACGTGCATATTTGACATGACCTTCGTCTTGTCAATATTCATTTTTAGGCCGACCTGTTGAGAGACTCGATTTAGGTCTTCAAGCATCGTACTTCATCGATTCTGCCATGACAACGATATCGTCGGCAAATCGAAGGTGAATGATATACTCGCCATTAATGTTGATGCCCAGTCCTTCCCATTCCAGGAGCTTGAAGGCATCTTCCAGAGCGGCGGTGAACAGTTTTGGAGATATTACATCTCCCTGTCTCACGCCTCTATTCAATGGAATGTCCTTCGTACTGTGCTCTTGTACTCGGACCGACATAGTGGATTTGTTATATAGACACTTCAACACCTCGATATACCGACAGTCAATTCGGCACCGCTGGAGAGACTGAAGCACGGCCCACGTTTCGATCGAATCGAAGGCTTTTTCGTAATCCACGAACCCCAAGCATAGCGGCCGGTTATACTCCCTTGTCTTCTCTATAACCTGCCGCAAAGTATGGACGTGGTCCATGGTACTTTAGCCTATTTGAAATCCGGCTTGTTCGAGAGGTTGAAAGGCATCAAATCTGTTAGCGAGACGATTCGTGATGACCCTCGAAAACAACTTATAGACGTGGCTTAGAAGCGTAATGGGCCTTAAATCCTTTAATAGAGTATTGACACCCTTTTTAAAGAAAAGGACCACCACGCCTCTATTCCACGCCTCCGGCGTTACGCCCTTGAGCAAAACGGAATTAAAGAGCCTTTGAAGGACCTTCAGTACTGGCGTTCCGCCCGCTTTCAGAAGCTCTGCTGTGATTCCATCCTCACCCTCCTCCTCATCCTCCTCATCCTCCTCATCCTCAATATAAACATACTTATCTATACTATAATAAAAGAGTAAAAAAAATGAGTCTGTACATTGAAAATTTTTCAAAAAAAAAATATATCGGGCGATGGAGATATAGTAATAGAGTAAGAAAATAAAAAAAAATGTCTGTCTGTTTGTCTGTTTGTCTGTTTGTACACGCTAATCTCCGGAAATACTGGACGGATTCGAATGAAACTTTTTTTGTTATATAGCTGTGAAGCCTGGGCAACATATAGGCTATAATTGATTTTGGAAAATGGAACACATGATGCAGAACTATAATGGTCCAGCTAAACTATAAGAAATATTAAAATGCCGCCTTAGCAAAAGTTGTTAAGTCTGATGAGAACTTTTTGTTGAGTTATAATACAACTGGCCAAGCGCGAGTCGGACGCGCGCGAACGGTTCCGTACTATAATCTATGAAAAATCACGTTTGTAGTATGGGAGCCCCCCATAAATACTTATTTTATTCGATTTTTAGGGTTCCATAGGGTAGGGTAGAAACGGGACCCTATTACTTAGACCTTCCGTCTGTTTGTCTGTCTGTCTGTCACCAGGCTGTATCTCATGAACCATTATAGCTAGACAGTTGAATTTTTATAGATGATGACTTTTTGTTGCCGCTGAACAAAAACATACTAAATCTATCTATCTACACTACAATAAAAGAGTAAAAAAAATGTGTCCGTACATTGAAAATTTTTCCAAAAAAAAGTTGTTTCGTCCGAAGAAAAACTTATAAGTTCAGTATTTGCGGACCTTCAGAGCAAAACACACCAGAAAAATTCTTGGTTACGTGAACGCGCCATATGGACAAAAAAAAATTAAAAATCAATTAATAAAGAACTTATGATGCAAATTATTGTTAATTTCTTGGATAGTTTTGTTGACGACGCCACCAATTATCCAGTTGAGTTTCGTAATTCACTTGCAGCAAATGGACTCTCGGCTCATAAAATAAGTCTTAATGTCGGAGGGCCAATAATGCTGATGCGAAATTTGACTCCGCGGAAACTGTGTAACGGAACCCAACTTAGTGTCTCAGCACTGTATGACGAAGTTCAGCGGCTGAATTTCAGCCAATGCATGCCTGCAATGTTATTTGCATTACTAGCAACACATAATGCCGAACTTCCGATGCTCTTGCCTGAATCGGACCCGTACCCGTACCCGTACCCGTACCCGTACCCGTACCCGTACCCGTACCCGTACCCGTACCCGTACCCGTACCCGTACCCGTACCCGTACCCGTACCCGTACCCGTACCCGTACCCGTACCCGTACCTGTACCCGTACCCGTACCCGTACCCGTACCCGTACCCGTACCCGTAGCCGTTCCGCTCCCACTCCCGCTCCCGCTCCCGCTCCCGCTCCCGTCGCCGCCGCCGCTCCTGGCGTCGCCGCTGCCGCCGCCGCTGCCGCCATGGCTGCCACCGCCGCTTCGCCGACGCCGAAGCCTTTGCCGCCGCTTCCGCTCCCGTTCCCTCTCCCGCTCCCACTCCTGCTCCCGCTTCCGCTCGCGCTCCCTCTCCCGCTCCCGGCTCCACTACCGCCACCACCACTGCCGCCACCGCTTCTGCCAACGCCGCCGCCGCCGCCGCTGCCACCGCCACTGCCACTCCCGCTGCCGCTTCCGCTCCCGCTCCCGCTTCCGCTTTCGCTCCCGTTTCCTCTCCCGCTCCTGCGCCCGCTTCCGCTCCCGCTCCTGCGCCCGCTTCCGCTCCCACTCCCTCTCCCGCTCCCGCTCCCGTTCCCTCTCCCGCTCCCACTCCTGCTCCCGCTTCCGCTCGCGCTCCCTCTCCCGCTCCCGGCTCCACTACCGCCACCGCCACTGCCGCCGCCGCTTCCGCCAACGCCGCCGCAGCCGCCGCTGCCACCGCCACTGCCACTCCCGCTGCCGCTTCCGCTCCCGCTTCCGCTCCCGCTCCCGCTTCCGCTTTCGCTCCCGTTTCCTCTCCCGCTCCTGCTCCCGCTTCCGCTCCCACTCCCTCTCCCGCTCCCGCCGCCGCTACTGCCACCACTGCTACCGCCGCTGCCGCCGCCGCTGCCGCCGCCGCCACTGCCGCCGCCGCTTCCGCCGACGCCGCCGCCGCCACCGCTGCCACCGCCGCTGCCACTCCCGCTCCCTCTCCCGCTCTCGCCGCTTCTACCGCCACCGCTCCCGCCGCCGTCGCTCCCGTATCCTCTCCCGCTCATGCTCCCGCTTCCGCTCCCACTCCCTCTCCCGCTCCCGCCGCCGCTACTGCCGCCGCTGCCGCCGCCGCTGCCGCCGCCGCCACTGCCGCCGCCGCTTCCGCCGCCGCCGCCGCCACCGCTGCCACCGCCGCTGCCACTCCCGCTCCCTCTCCCGCTCTCGCCGCTTCTACCGCCACCGCTCCCGCCGCCGTCGCTCCCGTATCCTCTCCCGCTCATGCTCCCGCTTCCGCTCCCACTCCCTCTCCCGCTCCCGCCGCCGCTACTGCCGCCGCTGCTACCGCCGCTGCCGCCGCCGCTGCCGCCGCCGCTGCCGCCGCCGCTGCCGCCGCCGCCGCTACCGCCGCCGCTGCCGCCGCCGCCACCACTGTCGCCGCCGCTGCCACCGCCGCTGCCGCCGCCGCCGCCACTGCCGCCGCTGCCGCCGCCGCCGCCACTGCCGCCGCCGCTTCCGCCGACGCCGCCGCCGCCGCTGCCACCGCCGCCGAAGCCTTTGCCGCCGCCGCCGCCGCCGCCGCTGCCACTCCCACTGCCGCTACCGCTCCCGCTGCCGCTTACGCTCCCGCTCCCGCTTTCGCTCCCGTTTCCTCTTCCACTTCCATTCCCTCTTCCGCTTCCGTTTCCATTCGCCGCAGACGCGGCAAAGACGGAAGATTAAATTCTCATATCGGCACATCACTACTGTCCGGCGTTTCCACCGAACTTCAGCGGCTGAACTTCAGCTTATTTAGTGTGTCATCCCCACCGAACTTTAAACACTGAACTTTAGCCGCTAAACTTCGGCATAGTCTGCTGAGACACTTAAAGTTTACTGTGAGTGGTGCCAGTGAAACTGTATTTATTCCGCGTATGCCACTCATCCCCAACAATTTTCCTTTTGAAAATACACAGTTCCATGTGTTTACTTGCTTTGCTATGAAAATAAGTCACAGTTTTAGAGGCTTAAAGCTGCTGATGTCGATCTAAGGACTGGTTTTTCGCATGGCCAACTTAATGTGGCTTTCTCCAGGGTTAGTAATACTTCAGCTCTTTTCATATTGGCTCCCGAAGGAAAGAATTAAAATAATATTGACTTTTAACTCCTAACACTGTAACAAGTACTTTCTTATCTCTCTCTCTCTCTCTTTCTCTCTCTCTCTCTCTCTCATTAGTTTTTATTTATATTAATACGCCGGAGTCATAAAGTCCACGCGAACGAAGTCGCGGGCATCAGCTAGTATACAATAAACATACATTTACATCTTACATAAATCCATACAGCTTACACTGAAAAAATAAATGATATTAACAGTACGAGATGAAGAGAAATGGAAACAAGTGAAGGATATTTATTTACCTTTCATAAGGATAGAAAATAAGATTTTTAACTTGGGATTTGAAGTTGGCTAGCGTTTTTGCGCGTTGGATAGTAAGTGGTAGTGAGTTCCATAGGCGTACGGCTCAAACAGAGAAAGAACGCGAGAAAAAGTCAGTGGAGTGAAAAGGAATTCCTAAAGAATAATTAGATATATGGATAATTTTGACACCACGATGTATTCTCAACATCGTGGTGTCAAAATTATTAATTAAGAATTAATTCATACAATTTCATTAATTTGTAATTAATTTACGAATCTAATTACGAATGAATCCCTAAATCTCCACGAGTAACGTCAAATGTACGGAAACTCACACAATAGGGTACTTGCATGATTCAAAATTAATTTTAACCGGTATTACATTACCTATCCAAGTGCGAATCGGACTTGCGCACTAAGAGTTCCGCACCGTTTATTACAATAAATAAATAAATAAAACTATCTATAAAAAAATGACGGGTTGCACTCCGGGAGTGCCGGCAGAAGTGAAAACTTGAATATTAACGTTGTGCGTGGCACGCTGTAACATAAACACACACGAAAATTCGCGCAAGCGCCCTGCGCCGCCTAAACGAAACAGGAGGCGCAGGCATACATTTTCGCCGCGCCGTAGAAAGAGAGGGGGATACTTCCTCTCATACGCCGCGCCGCGCCGGCTGTGTACTCTCCATCTGTCTTACGAATTTTCGATCCGGTCACGTGTCCTGTCGCCCTGACTCCCTGAAGCGAGTTTAATTTTTTACCCATTACAAAAAAGTGTACAACGCCGCTAAAGAAGTTCTCACTTCAAAAATCACATTTGTTGTATCAGAGCCCCACTTAAATATTAATATTATTCTGTTTTTAGTATTTTTTATTAAAGCGGCAACTGAAATACATCATCTGTAAAAATGTCAACTGTCTAGCTATGATACAGTCTGTTGACCAGCAGATGGACAGCGGTCTTAGTAATAGGGTCCCGTTTTTACATTCGTATTGAAATTATTTTGCATATATCTGAGGATTTTTTTCTCCACATCATCATCAGGTCGTTTTAGTCTCCACTGCAGGAGCATGACCCTCTCTGTATACAACGTGGAAGGGAAATACCCGTAATAAATCAAACCACGGGCTATACTAGATGACTAGCAAAAAAAATTCAACATTCCCATACAAATTCCCCGAGCGGCTGCACACTTTTGTATGAAAATGTCAATTTTTTTTTGCTTTTTGTGTTATCTTTGAGTTAGAACTTACTTCAGGGTTGGCAAAAAGCAAAAAAAAAATTTACTTTCCCATACATATTGCCCGAGCGGCTACACACTTTTGTATGGAAATGCCATTTTTTTTTGCTTTTTATGCTTTCTTTTAGTTAGAACTTACTTTGGGGCTGGCTCATTTTATGTGATTGAACCATAAATATAAAAAAAAAAACTTGAGAGGTGTCAAGGGACACCCGGATGGAACGAAGTAAAATATAAATATGTTTATATTCAAACTCTTTTCTGCGTTCTCAAATCAAGTTTTTATTATCTTCATAAATTTGAATAAACAAAAAGTGTCGTTACAACTTTTGGTCGAAAATTTTTCCGTCTTCCCTTTCACAACGCGCGATAAGGAACTTTGTTCCAAAAAAACAAAGGTCTCTAACTCGCTCACTTGCTATCCTTTCCCTCGTCTGTAAGAGCCGTATGTGTCCCGTAAAGGGTTGCAATTTGTCGTTATAATTCCAGCGCAAGTTCCCTATTGTGTCAACCAATTTCACATACGAAATAAATGACAAATGACACAAAAGCTTCGCAACAAAGCTTTTGAATCAAAAGCGTATTTCCAATTATAACTTAAAATTACTTTAACGAAAGAAGTGCTATTGGGTCGGTCTTTGAAGATTCCGTGTGTGGAAGTTGAGACACATTTATGTAGGATGAAGGAGTTATGCATGGAAAGGAACTAGTCCAAGATGCCAGGGCCCCCAGACCTTTCTTATTTTCTCAGAAACCAAATGTATGGGATTAAGTAGAGTAAGTATTTACTATGAGTGTATGCGTACTGGCTAGCTCGGACCGACGGCCAATTAACAGGTACCCGGTGCCAAAGGTAAGTAAAAATGGTATCCACATTTCTTACAGTTTCAATGCAGATTTTTACGTATGTTTTAGAGAAATTAGTTAAAAATTAATAATCAATATTGCCAGATACCTTCCGTCGGCGGTAACTTTTGCCAGACGCTTTAAAAGTTACAAAAATGTGATTTAACTTTACTTATATGCTCAGTATTGACTTTTGTATATTATACTCAGGGAACTATTTTATACTATTTGTGAGCAGCCAGACTAATCTGATGGGCCAAACTTTCCGCCAGACACACATAAAATGTCTAAACGTACGATGTGAAAAGAAGAACAGACAATACCAGTAAGATGGTGTGAGAAAGAAAGGAATAGACGCGCGGAAAGTTTGAATTTGGAAGGAGTGTGAAAAAATAGTTCTTGGGGGAATGGGGGGTCAAGTAAGACAAAATAAGTTGTAGACAGGTTTTTGAAGATAAGTTTAAGGCATAAGATCGAATAAAGACGCTAAGCTAAAATAAGAAAAGACGGGTTGTGAAATTAAAAATAAGATTGTTTAAAATAATCACGAAAAAAGCCGTGATTTACCTCGAATCCCACATTTATATACTGTTATCAGGCTGCAAAATTAGTATGTATTTCAGTATGTACAATTTTTAAGACGTTCGTGCATTTAATAGAGAAATTTAGAGGTCATCAGTTTTTGCTTACTTAAACTATTTGAATTGATGTTTTAATGGTTCCGTATCCAAAGGGTAAAAACGGGCCCCTACTACTAAGACTCCGCTGTCCGTCCGTCTGTCTGTCTGTCACCAGGCTTTATCTTATGAACCGTGACATCAAGACAGTTGAAATTATCACACATCTCCAAATTAAAAGGTGTGATGAAAAATTTCGCCACGAGTAGGATTCGAACCCGCGTCCCTCTCGTTAACGCCGTGTGCACTACCAATTGTGCTATCGTGGCTTCGAATCTTCCTAACGAAATTTCTCAACATATAAAAGAAACCTATAATTAAAACAAAAGCTTTCTTGACTTATATCAACTTTCAATTCATCTAAATTGATTTAAGTTGAGTATCACACTTCTAAATACTGGGTAATAGTGAAGAATAACGCATGCTTCAAATGCGTGTATACTATGTGTTGAGAAATTTTGTCAGGAAGATTCGAAGCCACGATAGCACAATTGGTAGTGCACTCACGGCGTTAACGTGTGGGACGCGGGTTCCAATCCTACTCGTGGCGAAATTTTTCAATACATGTTTTAATTTAGATAATAATCCGAGCATATTAATGCTGATTAAAAAAAAACAATAATTTATCACACATGATATATTAAGTGGGGTTCCCATACTACAAACGTGATTTTTTATAGATCGAAGTACGGAACCGTTCATACGCTAGTCCGATACAAACTTGGCCGATTTAAAAAAAGATCTAATTAAAAAAACTATCAAATGATTTGAAAAAGATAATAAAAAAATGTATGGCAAACGTCAACAAAAACCAATCAAATATTGAAATATATCCGGAATGATTTTTAAACCATCAGAATTTAAAATCGAGCAAACCTATATAGTTTTCATCGTAAAATATTTCGAACAAATTTCAAACTTTCAATAGTCCCCCTTTGTTCGAAATCCACGAATAACTTATATTAAATAAAAATTCCGATTTGATGAGAACTCGGCCATTATTGCTTAGGCTGACTCATCAATGTCAAGCTATGCTATACTTAGCTACATCTTCAATATCTGAGCGGGTTCCCAGTTGCGGCCTCAGCTGTCAGCAATTTACCGAAATTTTTCATATATTTCGTAAACATTTATTTACCAATTTATGTACACGGAAAATTTATACAGAGAATACATCAAATAAAAGTTGTACAAAGGCACTACTTATCTCACAATAGATCTCTTCCAGTAGGCCTGTGATAGGAGATGTTTACGTAAGAGAGGCATACAGGCGTGTTTATACATGAAATAAAGGAGGAAGAAAATTGAAATGACATAAAACTACACAAACTACAAATAAACATACATATACATACATATATTATTACACATATACTTAAATAAATACATATGTCTATTAAGAAGAAAATAAAATATATACTTAATATGAACATTATAAGTTACAATTAAGATGATTCCAATAAATAATGATCTTTTACTCGTCTTTTAAATACCGAAATCGTTTTAGAGTCGCGTATAACAGGTGGTAATGAGTTCCATAGTCTGACTGCATGTACCGAGAAGGAATAGGAAAAGGTAGCAGTGTTGTGAAAAGGGAATTTAAGGACAGTTCTTAGGTGGGATCTGCAAGGAGAATTCGGAGGATATAAAAAGGAGAAACGCTCTCGCAGATAGGAGGGGAAAGTAGGATAGTGTAGCACGTTGAAAAGTAGATAAAGAATGCGACTGTCTCTGCGGAGCCGTATAGGCAACCATTTCAGCTGAGCACGGTGCTCTGAAATGTAGTCGAACTTCCTCAATCCAAATACGAAACGGATGCACAGATTTTGCAACCGTTCCAGTTTGTCTAATAGATCTTCTGTTGCATCCAAGAAACACGTATCAGCGTAATCCAACATTGGTTGAATAAGGGATTGGGCAAGAGAAATCCTAGTCTTAAAGGGCAAAAAGTATTGGAGAGATCTAAGAGTGTGGAAGGAAAAGTGGATCTTACGACTTCGTTAATGTGGGCTGACCATTTAAGGTTAGAGTCCATTATAATTCCTAAGTTTTTGGCTGTGTCCACAATTTTGTTACCCTTATTAAGACGCAAGTTTATTTTTAACCGACTTCAAAAAAGGAGGCGGTTATCTTTTTTTTTTGTATGTATAACTCGATTTCTTCGTCAAACGAGGGCCAGTTTTGATGATTGTTTTTTTTTATTTAAAAGCCTTTCCTACCAAGTTTGTCCTATACTAATTTGATGAAGATATGATGAATAACTTTGGAGATATGTAAGAAAAACCAGAAAGTGTAGTGTTTTGGCGGGAGCACTAAATAAAACAGCACATGTCCGGCATATAGAATCATATATTCGACACTGGTGTTACTGACGTTGGTATGCGACATTATTTCTTAAACTACCTACATCACAGAAAGAAAATGAAGTGGGTTGTTTTTTTTTTGCCTGGGATGACTCGCGGGGTCTGTAGCTCAAAGAGCCAGTAGTCAATGGATATAATAATTTAAGAGGTATCTTCATCTTAACGCGTTCCCGGTTGCATCTTCTGCTGTGCTGCTTCGGAGTCCGATATAACATGCGTGACAATGATCACTCAAGAATTCCAAAATCCTTGCGAAATAAAGGAAAAATAGCTGAAACAGTTTAAATGATTCTGCCTGACCTCAACTCTCTTTGGATACTTTGCCTTATTTAGCTACCAGTTATAGTTCAAGTACTGTGGACGTCCAGTTTTATTTCTGATGTAATTCTGATATATATAAATGTAATACCGTAAATGATTGTTTTTGTCTCTCGCAACGAAAATTAAGCATATTTAATACGAACATAACTTATACCAACATTTTAATAAAATTGTGGTCATATTCATATAGAGTGCATTTTTATAATGTGGTAGAAATTAACTGTATGTTAAGTGATGGAATTATATGGAATGATGTCTTTGCCAAATTTAAAAACAGAGCTGTCATCTGAAACGTCAATGTCACAGACTTGTCATTTTGAATGCAGCTCACTGTTGTCTTTTGTTTTGAGCTGCGGCCAGGAATGAATTTTCGTACTACTTTCCTGGCCTAAACCGGTAAAGTTTTGCATGAGATAAGAATTACAAAGTTCGTGTCTTCTTTTTACTACTATAATTCCTACATTTCCAAGCATGTTTAAGAATATGTTATTTACGGTTGATAATATCCATTTTTAACCTGATTTTAGAATTATTAATGCAGAAAAACTGATATTAAGAGCGCTATTTGGCTTTAAGAAACTATGACGTCATTAGACCGTATTTAAACTGTTTAACATTACAGAAGTTCGCAAAAAAATCTCTCGAACAAATAAATACGAATACATGTAAATCGGACTTAGATATCGGACGCGTATAGCATGACATAGTTTTACATTGTGAAACCGCCCTAAAAATCTAGACTGTAAGCATTTAGGATCAAAGAGTTTATTCGGTTCACTTGGCGGTGAACATTCATGCTTTGATCCTCAAATCATGGATGGAGAAGCAAAACTAAAGCAGATTAGGTAACTAGAATTCAAGTTTATATGCGTGAAAAGAATATAATAGTACATTATCATCTAAAAGGGTTATGGCGGTTATACCAGACGAGGCGGGATTTTAGCCCGAGCCGAAGACGAGGGCATAATAGAGCCCAGTGTATTTAACCAATAGGTATACGCACGTATATCATACGACTTTGTTCAACACATTTGCGAAGAAAAATGCCTTCTGAACTTTTATTTTTTATTTTAAGTAAACTCAACCATAAATCAGTGATGTAACATAATAACTGTTGCTTTACCGCCGTTTTACTTTTTAAATCAGCGCGCTGCTTAATAGCTGGCGCAGCGCGGCGGGACAGTTCGAAATTTTAAAAAAAAAGCAATTTGGTACATATATAGCAAATAGTGCGATTATAAAATATATATTCACTATTTGCGTTTATGACGCACGCGTGTTTTATGAACTGCTTTATTTAAACCGGTGAAATTAGATCCACTTTACGAGCAAGTGTGTTGAAAAATGAATTGTTGATGTTATGTTTTCAATGCCAGACAAATATTTCTGTTTTGCGGATATTTGCAGACAGAGCCTAGGGTTGCAAGATTCAAATGCCACATTTAGCATGCTAGTGAGCGAGAAAGTGGAAAAGGAATCAAAATAGTGATGGGTTGCTTGCCGCGTCGCATTTTATAGTAATTCCTCAATTGCTTGTAAGATCTGAACGGGAAGAGAATCAGCTGGATTATGAAAAATTTCTACCATCTATTGTAAATCACACTAGATCATGACATCATGTGGAAATCTAAATGCGCTTTATCATCGTCATAATTTGCTAATCAAAGAATAAATATATACGTACAGAATATCTTTATAAATCAACCTGAAGATCCGAATTCTTTTTAGTCCACATTTTTATTTTATAATATTTATTTATTCACACTCAGTCCATTTGTTGACTTATGTTAGTAATAACATTCATTTAAATTAAATTAATGATTGAAATTAAATATACATTATTGAAAACAAAAATATAAAAAAATCTTATAAAAATTATTTATTTCAATTCAATTTAAAAAGGCATCCAGTCTCCAACTGTTATGTTTTTTTTATTTTACCACTAAGCATGAAAATTGTTGCAAAACCTAAACATATCAAAGAAACGACGTTGCGGAGTCTGAAAAATTCACACAAAAATACCCACGAGGCAGTTACGAGTAACTCGTATACGGAATTCCACGCACACTTTATTCCTAACTCAAATTGTAAGCTTAAATTATTACGTCGCAGCGTCTCCGCGAATTATAATTGTGTCTCAGTTGTGTGCGGGAAATAGCTTCCTCATATGATGTAACAAGGCAAGTGGGTTTGTTATGTTGTATTTGGTTTTAATTTTGCCAAGTAGGTTTATGGTAACCATAAATTTTTGGTCTCCATTCTAAGAAGTTTCAAAATCGTTTGTTGTTTAAAAATAGTATATTATGCAATTAGTGAATAAAGGACGGATTTACTTCGAGGGCCATAGATGAATCACGAGCAGGTGGAGGATTCTAACTAAAACTAAATGATTGAATCACGACCGTAGCAAGTGATTCAAGTGTTAGAATCCTGAGCAATGCGAGTGATTCATGGCCCTCGATGTAAATCCGCTTTATTCAAGAATTGCATACTATACTTTATACCATGACTACGAGAACAATTTATCAAAATTCACCAGCAAACTACACAACCGGTTTTAATAAAAAAAATATGGGACCACCTGACAGGTATTCCCTTTAAAAAAAAGAATATTCTAAATCGGTACAAACGTCTTCGAATAAATTGATCATCATATATAAAACATAAGATTCCGACGAATTGTTTTAACCTCCTCTTTTGGAAGTCGGTTAAAAAGAAAAATTTAAGCAAAAATAGACATTTAATGAAGAAAAAAGAAGGTTAAATAATTTAAATGGACATTAAATTGGAACAATTACTAAAATTAAGAGTAAATTGTTGTAAATTCAAACATCAAAATAGTAAGTAAAAGTGCATTTTATTCACTGTTTTTATTGAATAAAATAAATGACCAAAATAGTGAGTAAAAGTGCATTTTATTCACTGTTTTCGGTGAATAAAATAAACAACCAAAATAGTGAGTAAAAGTGCTTTTTATTCACTGTTTGCAGTGAATAAAATAAACTTTTTAGAGGGGGAATGGTATAAAATAATTTGTTTCACATCCGTATTTTATGCAACACACAAGTTCATAATTTTACCGTCGGAAACCAATTATAACCCTAGGTAATTGGAATTTCTTTAAAGTTACATAATTTTGCCCATATCCAATATGTATGGGAACGTCAGATTCTGTCCAGGGTAAGGGGACTCTTAAACGGCCATAAATAACTCCTAGTACGCGTTGCGACCGTATTACAACTGTAGACCGTGCTACGCACAGGTGCTACGACAGTATAATCAGTGAACATAAAGTTCATGAGCGTGGTATTATTGCACGCGGAGCGTTGATGTGATGCTCTTAAAATGTCAGGGTCAAGCATTTTTGTGGACTTAAACTGTCTCTTTTATATACATATTGCACTAAAACTATAATAAACGTAAAGAGATGTAAAGAACAACCCTTTTATAAACATTTTTAATACTTGTAGAAAATATTTGTCAAGCTTAACATTTAAAATACGGATATTTTTTAAATTGTTCGTGGATGTCCGGGTGTCTGTATTTGACGATTACGCTTGAAATACTTTATGTATTTTTACCATGTTTGTTAATAGCTTCATCACGTCACGGGATTGTTTCCTATTGAAAATTACAATCTTCAATCACGTACGACCTCCGTGGCGTAGTGGTCACCATGCTAGTCCGCCACCCAGAGGTCCCGAGTTCGATCCCCGGTCAGGGCAAGTTAGAAAATGGCCTTTTTCAAATTGTCCTGGGTCTTGGATGTTTATCTATTTAAGTATTTATTATAAAATATAGTATCGTTGAGTTAGTATCCCATAACACAAGTGTCGAACTTACTTTGGGGCTAGCTCAATCAGTGTGATTTGTCCGTATATATTTATTAATATTATTTAAATATTAATTAAACGTTATGAAGCGTGCACTTTTGGCTTTTCCAAACACTTTGTACTTAATTTAGTCAAGCTTTAAATACTGATACTGTAAGGGCAGTACATAATGTAGCGTAACAAATTCATGTTGTGGGTCGGATAGTTGACAGTATCCTGGATAGATAGGGTAGGTGTGAAAGATAGGTTACATTACATCTAATATTAATTTACAATTTATTTACAATCTAATATTAATTTTAGTATAATCGTAAGTTGACGTTTTTGGAGAAAATGCAGAACAGTTTGGTATCGCTTCTTGTGTACTTGTGCTTAGGAAGCGGTAGTAAACTTAGTTGTTAGTAAATAGTCCAACGTCAAAAATTATTTATTATGAAATGTAAAGAACAAAAAATGACAGTCATAAAGTTAAACAAAATTCAAAATTCAAATGCAGATTTATTTTAATAGTTAGTAGAAAATTATTCTTTTATATTAATTTTTACTAAGTCTTAAAAATTACAGGAAAAATTCAAACTAAAAACGTAAACGTAAACGTATTAAATCTAAAGTACAAACTAAACTAAAAACTAAATTAATAAAAATAAAAAAACTTACAAATAAAAAATTTCGTGCATATCATTGCCCTGCGGTAAAGTACCCAAAAGGCTGGCAGCATTGCCACGCTGGATAGCAATGCTTATTCGTTGGGCGAAGTAATTGCCAGCCCTTTGGTCACCTGATACCTTGACCAACTTTTAATTAAAAATTTAAACAGTTTATGGGTTGATGGCCCCCACGGACCTAAGGTCTCAACCCCAAATGCAGATTCAAATGTTTATTCAGTAATTAGACCTTTACAGGCATTTTACACGTCATTAAGTATAATTTACGTTACGTGTAAGGTATATTAAAATTAAATTTATTTTTAAGCAATAGCTACTGATACTAGTGTACGCTTCGTGACGAGCACTGCTGCGAAGAAACGCCGAAATAAACTCATTTTCATAGATATGGTAGCCTACTCGCCAGAAGGGCTTTGAATTATTATTATTATTGTCTTCTAATTAATTGATACTTATAATATAATACAATGTTGACACATTATAACACGTAATGCTTGCGAACAGGTAAAGAAATAAAAAGCGAAGCCGAGCTGACCAGTCGCTCCCGGCGGCACCCGTCCACGAGTTGACGCACGGATCAGCCATCGTTAAACTCAAACATATAAGAGGGAATCTATCGACCCGACCAGCGACGCCACCACCAGATTGGACATTTTGGTGAGCATGAGAAACCCGATTTCGCAGACCTCGTCAAGAGGAAATATTAGTTACTAGCCGATGCCCGCGGCGTTGCCGGCGTGGAATATTTTTTGACAATCCCACGGAAGCCACACATTTTTCCGGGATAAAAAGTATCCTATGTATTAATCCAGGTAATAAGCTATCTACATGCCAAGTTTCATTCCAATCCGTACAGCCGTTTTTGCGTGAAAGAGTAACAAACATCCATCCATACATACAAACTTTCGCGTTTATAATATTAGTAAGATGTAATACAAATATAAAAAGACAAATAAATGATTTTAGACTTTGACTTTATCATAGCATTTGAAAGAACAGTGAACAGGAAAAGAAACAGTGTAAGTGCAACCAGCTGCTTCTCTTGCCGCGTAGATCTTAAAAACCTATGGAGGGTGAAAGTTAAGCGGCTAGCAACCCACCACTATTTTCATTCCTTTATTTCAACCACATGCTCACAATCACGCCCAAAGTGGGCTTTAGGTTTTCCGCCCTAGGCGCATTCAGCCCATTGGGATTTATAAACGAAGGCGATCTACAAGTACATACAGTCATACATACATACTACATAAATCATGTCTCAACCCAATATCGTCTTTATTTCTAAAAGTAATAATATAAATTTAAAACTTAAACAAAAATTCAAGAAATATTTCATAGTACCTCCACTTTTCAATGCGCTACATTATTTTAAACTAAATGCTTACTTCAAAGTGCACTATAAATTTCACTTAAGTATTTAAAAACTGGATGGTGTGTACTCATTATTATGTACCACTCATCTACTTATAATTCTACGTGACTAAGTACTTTAAATAACTTGAAAAGGTGAGTACTGTGACTAGGGTATGCACAATTTCAGTGTTAAGATCGGACAATGTGGGTTATCAAAGTTTAGCATGTATAGAAATGGAAGTCTGATGAACTGCGTAATGTTTTGGTACTCAAATAATTATATTGAATACATGATGAATATGTTAATATATAATAACACCAAAAGAAATGTATATTTCGTGTAATTCATACCAAGTCCAACATTGCCATTAAAAATGGTTGCTTATATTAAGAAATGTTTAATTTAAAATTACCTCTTTCAGTTTCAGTTTTTATTTTAAGTTCCGTACCCAAAGGGTAAAAACGGGCCATATTCCTAAGACTTCGCTGTCCGTCCGTCTGTCTCTCTGTCTGTCATTAGGCTGAACCTCATGAACCGTGACAACTAGGCAGTTGAAATTTTCTCAGATGATGTATTTCTGTTGCTGCTATAACAAAAAATAATGAAAACAGAATAAAAAAAATATTTAAGTGGGGCTCCCATACAATAAACGTGATCTTTTATAGATACCTTATTGCGCAAGTCCGACTTGCACTTGGCCTGTTATTCACCTACATGTTCAGTCACCATAATTTTTTTTTCATTCCATCTGTTGATGTTTATAAGTATATAAACATAAAAGTCTAAGACACAAAACAACAATGACCCATACCCGAACAAAATATAGCATAATCCCAGCTTACCAAAAATCCCAGTTTCACTTCGCCACCTGGCCACCGCGCGCTGTGAAACATTGGTGAATTTTCCGGCACGTGAGCGGTAGATTTAATGTAATTTATCTGCACTCATGACGCTCTCATTTGAAACGATTTACAGCAACGTAGCTCTACACATGCTTTCAGACTAACCGAGCCACTGAGGCTCTCTTGCTTTGGGCTGTTTGACTGAATATCTTCATATTACATGTTGTGCGCTACTTTTGGAATTTTAGTATAAAACGTGGTAAGCTAAATTTTAATTTTTCGTAAAACCTTATGATAAGACCAGTTTATTTCTTATTTTAAATACTTGGAAGAGGCGTCCAGCAGCGGACGTTATGCAGCTGAAATAATGATAGATGATGATGATCTTTATAAAGTGATGGTCTAATTTTCAGTGTGTTACAAGAAACGACTAAAGTTATAAATAGACTACGGGCTTACTTACGTTTTTATGTTGTTTTATAACTAAAGTCCATCTAATATCTTCCGGTTCCATCATCAGGACAGCTCATTGACTCCTTCATATTATTTTGTGATCCAACTTTACACAAGTATGCAAAATTTTATCTCAATCGGTAGAGGATGTCTGGTAAAAAAATTGAGTTTCAAGGTTTGACCTAAACAAACCTACATACATACATACAAGATACAAGTTAAATACAAGCTTGTAAAAAACAAAGCTTAGGAATTAAGATTCTCATTTTTATTGATATTTATCTTGAAAGCCACTATTTTGAATCCTTTTCTCCAGCTTTACACCCAACATTGCGCTAAACGTGGCCTTAGGTCTTTGCCTGTCCTGTCAGGTAGAAAGACGTATAGTATTGTATTATTTTAAACTTACTCACCTGCTACTAACGACGCACTGCACTCGACCTAAATAGGTAAACGGCTTTCGTCACTCTTCTAAGATTGTAGTTTGTTAAGTAAAGTGCGATGCAAATAGAAGTGAGGCAAGCTTACCTTTACATGAACCAAGTGATTTTATTTTATATAAAGATCTATTCGTTTCCTATGTCCCCCTGGTAGAGCGACATAGGAAACGAAGGCTGTGGCCTTAGTATGATGTCTTATCTGAGAGGTCTTTACGTATCTTCCCTCTGTAAAAATGTGACTACAAGATAAAATTCATGAATGGACACGTAGTGAAATGAATCGTCACACGCAGGCGGGTTTTAAATAGTGTTTCGAATGTCTGCTAAGAAAATATAATAATTTTAAATTGAAACACGCATTTTCTAAAACAATCACTATAGATAAAAGAATTATATAAGTACATAATAATTCCTAGAAAAAATATTGCATCCAAACGTAGGTATTTAAAATTATTAAAATGAAATTTTATAAAAATGAATTTGCAACGGAACGTTTGAACTCATGTCGTATAACCAACATAAACGAAAATACAAACACGAGTACGTATGCATTCACTGCAGCCGGAGTAGTTGTTGTGTTCATCAAAAGATGGCGCTATAGTTTCGTAATTAAATATATTCTTTTTTGGTTTGTAAACTTCAATAATACATTGTTTAAAGATGTCTGCCTACATTTAAATATGTAAATATACATTTAATATTAGTTCAATAGAGCAATTGTTTAAATTACGATTGAAAATGGTTGAATTAAAAGTCTTATGTGCGTTTAGCAAATTGGTGACAAATTTACACGATTTCACGTTGCCAACCGTCGAAATGTCTACTTTGACCTGTCAAAACCATGCTCGCACGGGAGTTAGGCATAGGATAAAATACGTTTTATGAATGAAAGTTATTTTGTCGCTCAATTTATCTATGTTTGTTATGGTAAACTACGCGAAATGCGACAAATTAGAAGGATACAATTTGTCGCCGTAAGCATGCTTGCCTCACTGGTAGGGCGAAGAGCAATAAATACGTCACCAAGTCGATCTGTAAACCACTGAGTTCTTAATTTCACTGTAGGTAAAAGTTTGACAAGAGAAAATCTGGAAAAAATATACAAATTGACATTAGTGTATGAATTTTCAAGCTCTGCACTTGCTTTAGGGTAAACCCTGAATGGTCGCTCCAAGAGGATAGTCGCCTTGATTGCAATTACTCTAGTTTCGCGAATAAAACACATGCTATTTCATTTATCTATCAAGAGACTCTGCAACTACAACTAAGTTGACCGTATTGCATGTCTCTAGAGACGGCTAGGCGCGATCAAAGTTTTTGAGGGATAAATGTCCCCTTTCTCGACGGAGCATCTATCCTTAAAGTTATTTACATGGATTAGGCAACTATCCCTCATATGGGATAGATGTCCCAAAATTTTAAGACCCGCAAAAATCGCCAATACTCTGAAAATATCCAAGATAATGTTTATTCCTTTTATAAATTTGAAGATAATAAACCAAAGTTACGACCCGTTTCGAAAATAAAGAATTTTGCTTTTTGTACAAAGATATATAAAGTCACTGCATCAGACGTGCTTGCTGCCTATAAATAAAAGCATAAAGCGTCATTGCCAATAACTGAATCTGTTTTACGTGCCAGATGTTTTTATTAACTTAACAAGATATATAGTACTAACATAATGTGACAACCATGACTGACTGTTTTTTTATATCTTTTAGATTTTTTTTTTTATTTTTTTTTTCACCCAGTAACATAATGTACATTTTTATGCTATCCAAAAACCACGTAGGTTTGTCCGGAGAGCATACATCTACGTTCAATCTTATATAACATTAGTACTTACATATATTAATTATATAGATGTCGATATCACATTATTGGAAATCGTTGAATGCAGGCCGCTTTAGATCGGTCATTTTGGAAATCCTTTGGAGAGCCCAATGTACAAAAAATTATTAAAAAAAAACTTATTGACTATGACCCAAAAATTTACAACAAGCATTTATATTGAATTTCGTACTCATGTTGTAATCTATATTAATTACCCAGAATTTAATCTCATATAACGTTAAAAGCCGTGTGTTTATCCCATGCCCTCAGATATAATTAATAATGAGCGAAATCCTTTTCCGGGTGTACTCGGTTACCGTCTGAAAGCTCCAAGGAAAAAGCCAATGATATGTTATGGTTTATAGTAAAGACAAACAACAGTAATACTTTTTAGCGATTTAAAAAAGTAGGAGATTATCCATTCAAATATATATATATCTATATGTTTATGTATTCCTTGATTACTCGATGACGCTTGAATAATTTTAAGTCGGTTTTTACAATAGATTTTTTTTTAATTTTGATTCATAGGTACTACTACAATTTATAGTGTTGAAGCTGTTGCTTTTTTCAATGTGCATATTCTTACAGCAAGTTCAATCCCTGATAAATATATCATAAAAAAAAAACACAAAAAATATTTCGTCAAAAACGATAAAAGTTTTGTGACCGCTCTGAGACCTTGGGACATTCTATTTAACCATAACCTACATATATACATTATTTAAAAATTTCTTAAATTTCAAGTATAGTTTTATATTTTAGGTATTAAAGTTTAGATTAAGTTTGTTTTTTGCTGTTGTTATTTATATTTATAATAATGTTAAATGATTTTTTTTCGCACTTACTTCATCTTATATATATACAGGGTTACTAGTAACTAACGCAAAACCTTTTAACATCGGAATCAAAATCCTAACATAATATAGATCTGCAAGAAAAAAATAAAAAAATCTAAGAAAAAAAATTGGAATCACCTATGATCAATGAATTTGTATGGGAGGCCCATTTTATATTCTGCAATTTTTGCCTTTTTTTTCTTGCAGATCTATAATGTGTTGGGGAGTTTGATTCTGATGTTAAGAGGTTTTGCATTAGTTGCCAGTAACTCTATATATGTATGTCAAGGTATCTTCTATGACACTGATACTATCTATGCGAAAGCCCAAAGCGATGCTAACCTTTTCATGGTTCATTTCGCAAGCTCAGGGAAGTGGGTTAATTATTTGGTATATTTAGAGGTAGGGTGAGGTGCCACGTTGCTAATGTACTACCATTGAATACTTCATCTTATATATTTCGTAAATTTTAAGACTTAGCTACTAAAATAATTGGCCAAGTGCGTGTCCGGCCACGCGCAGTAGGGTTCCGTAGTTACGAACGCCAACTTTAAGTTCATGCCACTTAAAACGTCTAAAAACTAATTTTCTATTGAATTTGTATGAAATTTTTCTTTTCCAAGTATATTTTATAAGTCAATCGCCTATAACTTTTTAATTTGTAAACCCTACTTAGCTCTGATAGTTTTCTTTTAAATTTAGCTATATATCCTATAGCTGTGAATTTTTTACGTGTCCATATATAACCGTTTAGCAGATAGAGGGCAGATTTTTTCAGTTTAAAAGCAAATATTTCAGAAACGGATCCCAAAATAAAAAAATAAACAAAAAAACGGTGTTCACATACTCACAATATGTTTAAAAGACCTATTCAACGATACCCAACATGATTGGTTAATCGAGAAAAAAAATTGACTTATCACTTTACTTGTACGGGAGCCAACCAAAAAAAGTTTTTTTTTTTTCATCATTTTATTTTACCGTTTTTCCGCCTAATTGATGTTCATATTCATGCCAAATTACAGCTTTCTAGTACTTGTAGTCGCTGAGTAAAACCGCGGACGGACAGACAGAAAGACAGACATGGCCAAACTATAAGCCACTATAAGGGTTCCTTGTTTACTACGGAACCCTAAAAAGAGAATATGGTGATTGGCAGTGTAAAAAAAGTAAAAAATATTTGAAATGAATAAGGACGTAGAAGATCTCTGACATAGCCAAGCGGATTAGCTCATTGAAGTGGCAATAGGCGGGAAACATAACACGAAGAACTGATTGATGGTGAAGAAAGATTCTAGAATGGCGATCACGTAGGTACCATCGAGCGCAGAGTAGGACACACAACTACAAGCTCGTCTGACGACCTGAGCAAGGTTGTAGGAAAACGCTGGATGCAAGTTCCAATCGGTTATTTTGGAAATTCTTGGCGGAGGCCTATGTCGACGATAAAATGAATTGAAAGTATTTTGAAATTTTGGATCAATGAAAAGCCATATTGAACCTTCTCTTTAGAAACAGTAACCGGCCAAGTGCGAGTTGGACTTGCGCACGAAGGGTTCCTTACCTTTTTCTATAAAAAATCACGTTTGTTGTAAATATTTGCTTTATTCTCTTTTTAATATTTGTTGTTAAGCGGCAACAGAAATACATCATCTATGAAAATTTCAACTGTCTAGCTATTACGGTTCATGAGGTACAGACTGGTGATAGACAGATGGACAGACGGACAGTAGAGTCTTTTAGTAATAGGATCCCTTTGAGTATGGAACCCTAAAAACAACTAACTTAAACCAGCAAGTCAGACATTTTGACGACCTCTGTGGCGTAGTGGTCACCATGCTAATCCGCCACCCAGAGGTCCCGGGTTCGATCCCCGGTCAAGGCAAGTTGGAAAATGGCCTTTTTCAATTGACCTGGGTCTTAGATGTTTATCTATATATGTATTTGTTATAAGATATAGTATTGTTGAGTTAGTATCCCATAACACAAGTTTCAAACTTACTTTGGGGCTAGCTCAATCAGTGTAATTTGTCCCTATATATTTATTTATTTATTTTAACAGACACATTAAATATCTACAACTCATTGTCAATGACTTCAAAACAACAGTCGACTTACCGAAATACACGACATACTTCCAGTTGAAATAACTCCCAAGATCATAAACAATTCAAAAGGGACGCCACGGTTCCGTAATTATCACTGTTGCTGAATCACTTCCTCGTGGAATTATTTACGGTACTTTAAAATTAACAGCATAGTTTGTAAGCGTCATTCTGGATTTGTTTGTTGAATAAAATGTACAGTGTAACATAGGTGTTTTTTTCAAAAATAAAATAACAAAAAACTAATATATAGAAAACAATAATTTAGTAAATTGCAAGTAAACAAAAAACTTAATTTAAAACCCAAATTTAAATCTAAATTTAAATTAAAATCTAAAAGAACCATAATGAAACTAAATTAAAAATCGAAGTGTATTTTAGTTTCTTGTCTAAAAAAATTGTGATTGAATATGTGTTTGGTGTCAATCAAATTTTTGCCAACAAAGATTTTTTTTAAGTCCAGCTTAATAATTGGAAAAATATCAGTTTATGAAACGTAACATATACATATACTTCCAGTTGAAATAACTCCCAAGATCATAAACAATTCAATAGGGATGCCACTGTTTCGTAATTATCACTGATGGTGAATCATTGCCTCGTGGAATTATTTACAGTACTTTAAAATTAACCGCATAGTTTGTAAGCGTCGTTTTGGATTTGTTTGAAATGTTCGGTGTTTGACTTACGCATGTTATTTTATATCATTCAATCAAAATATGGCTGCATATATCTAATAGTTTTCCTATGGCTGTACTAATCTACAATGAATTGCCTAAATATATCAAATCAATACATAGTAAATTATTCAAACAAAAAATTTATAACTGCAAGACAGTTATAATTTTTTTGTGTAAGGAAGTGTTTTCATAGTATCAAAGAGTTTTTACCATCTTATTTCCTTCTATAATGATAGTTTGACATTTTGTAATGAAAATAAATAAAATATTTATCTGCATATAAAATTTGTTTCATATGACATATTAATATCAGTTGCATGTCAGTGATTACAAAATGTGTGAGACTACATATTACTAATAGTGTACCATCCAATACCTCGCATTTTAAGCAATAAATTTTAATTTCCTTTATTTTTTTAAAATATCTTTTTAACGTACAATCAAAGAACAAATTACAAAAAAAATTGAACTAATGTATGGAAAACAATAATTTAATAAATTGCAATAAAACTAAATAACTTAATTTAAAAACCAAATTTAAATTACGATCTAAATTTAAATTAAAATCTTAATTAAAATTAAAATAAATTAAGAATTAAAGTGTAGTTCAGTTTTTTGTTTAAAAAATTGTGATTGTATATGTGTTTGGTGTCAATCTAATTTTTGCCAACGAAGATTGTTTTTTTTTTCAAGTTTAGCTTAATGATTGTAGAACTAGCAGTTTACAAAATAAAACACATTTTTTTAAAGATATTTATCGAAATATGGATGTACAATATTTTTTTTACTCGATGATTTACACTCACAAATAGAGAACGGAACGTATATTTACAAAAGAGACAATAATTCGGTTTGCAGGGTACACGCATCACTATATTTCAATGCGCGCGTTCTGAATAGCCGCGGCCCAAAATAATACGCAGGTATCCTTTTATCCGAACACACTAGCACATCACGTCTTGTCAACCAAGTCATTTATGATAAACAAGATAAAGTTCCAAAACAACTTTCTGTAGTGCAATTTAATTCGTAATTTCAGAATTATACGTCACAGCTAGGACCACCAGTCCAGTGGCTAAGCTGATCGAATATTCATTCACAATTCACAATAGTCCCCGAGTTAAATCTCACGAACGTTTAATTTTTGTTTGATTATTCTTTGTTGTTGTCTCATAAAAATCGTCAGAAATAAACATTATTGGAACTTGACAAATATTTGCATTGCTACCACGGTACAGATATATACAGTATTGTATCTTCATACAAACGGTCGGAACGCAAGTCATACTTACGCGCCTCCAAGGTCAGCATACACTTGTTCCGTGACTCGGCGTACAAACAGTCGGGGTTGGGCCGCAGTGGCGAACGGCGTGTTGGAAGCAGTAAGCGTGCAATTTGGGAACACATATATTATATATTATCTTATTCGTGGAATAAAATGGCAAAACATAGACAATATTGTGCTGTTTTTGCATGCTTAAATACATCATTAAAGCACCCAGAGATATTTTTTTTAAGGTTACCTCAAAACACCGAAAGGTAAGACAAAAATAGTTTTTATATAGGTACCTAGGACGTAATTTGTTTTATTTGTATTATGTAAGTATTTCCTTTTTTTCCACAAATTAAAATACCTGGACTTAAAAATGAATTAGTGGGTAAAGTGGAAGACTGACACAAGTCGCCTATCTTACCTACCTACACCCTACGCCCGCGATAAAAAAATAGAAGGTAGTTAGTAGTTTCCTAGGCTACATAACTTACTAATGTGGTACTTAGCTACTTACATATATTAGTATTAAAGTAGAAAATCATTTAAAGTTATTATAATGTTACCTACCTTTCTAGTAAGATTAACGTTAATTAGGTACCTACCTATATTTATTTTAAGTAAGATTTTGTATTAGGATTTGATTGCTGTAGGTAGCACACGCGTTGATATCGTTGATGTTAAGTAACAGCCGCAGCGTTTCGATATCTGATGGGTGACCAAAAATTGCTTCGTGCTGTATAAAGTAGGGATTGCAATTCGGCCTCATTCTCAATCTGACCGGATTGAACAAAGTAGAATAACTTAATTTTCATTTTTAACCGACTTCTGAAAAGGATTTTTTTATGTATGTTCACTGATTATCAGAATGCGGATTTTTTATAGATTAAAATTTAATAATAAAGCCTTTCGTACTTCTCAATTTCAGATTTATAAGATATATAAACTCAAAAAAAAACATAACATGTATTTTTATTAAACGCTTCCTTTTTCATTCACATTACAATCATAAAAGTGTAGACGGGCAGCCCTAGCGCACGCGTGGCGTAGGTATATTTTGCAAGGACAGCGCCGAGTGCGAATACTGTATGTCTCTATTTTGTGTTGCTACCCACAGATTAATAATTCAACTCTCGAGTATGTTTTATACATACAACTTGGTCAATAGCATCGAATAGGGTCGCAGCTTTGCTTTGTGTAATTACGTATAATTTTGAGTACCTTATTTGAAAAAGTCATGAAGAATACTCACATTAGCTTGATTGAAATGGCGGTGATAGTCATTTTATACGAGCAAAATGTTTCAATAAGTTAAATCGCTCGGCACTGAATGATATCGATGAGTATTTTTCATTATCTACATATTGATACATGAAAGTTATGACTGCGAAATTAATATATACACTTTTTGTTAATTTCCAATTTGGTGATGAGTAATGGTTAAAACTTCCTAGTTTTTATACTTAAATTTAAATAAAAAATAATGATTAATTTGTTTTATATCTTTCGCAGAGACAAATAGTGCAATTGTGGGTACATAGATATGCGGATTTAGGGCACATTGATCACGTTTGGCCTGGCCCAAAAGGTGGCAGCTATACTGATGCATCACGCCGCCATTGTGACAAAGTAGCTACACATTTGGAAGATACGTTCAAGACTACGCGTGCGATGGCAACCGCAGAGAGAGTGTCTCTTCAGACAGTGCGGAATCATTTGTGTGCTGGTGTTTAAGGTGTAGAAGACGGGCTAAAAAAATTTTGCTTAGTGAAGTGCATAAGTACAAAAGAGTAAAATTCTAAGATCAATATAAAAATTTCGATTAGTGCAACAATGTGATATTTACAGATGAAAAATCTTTTAAATCGGATAAGGATGGACGTAAAATTTTGTAGCGAAAAACAGGTGAACGGAATAAAGATGTGAACGTTCTTTCATGTCGATCTAGCGGCCTTAGGCTAATGGAGCTATACAGGATACTACATATATACTGTATCCATATCATGATGGTGATGACGATGATATGTATACTTATGATGATGTTTATTTAGGAAATCATGTCTACTTTACGAGACAGACAAAGCTTAGAGCATAAACTAAAGCATTAACTAAAGGTCCACAGTTAGTATAATAATAAAATATAATCTAAAAAGTGGCAGGTTGTTAGACACATCCCTAAAAAGGTTTTTGTTTTATTCAATTTCCTCGATCAGTTTAACAACGATTGGTGTGGGAACAGTAGTAGCTAAACTACTGTGCTTAAAATAGAAAACTATATAAACGTAAAATAATATCACACATACCACCTGTTAGCAGTAGTGCGTCTCACTGAGTCTTTCACGCAAATTGCTCCGTGAATAGATATCACTGATTGAGTTAGCCGCTTCATCGGATACGATTTCGGTATTCGGTAACGTACTGCGTTATAGATAGCGGAAAAAGTGTATTATTATTTGAGCATAGAGTCGGTTATTTAAATACATACTGTATATTTATGCAATAATGTCTTCTTTACGAGATATACAGAGCCTAGAACATAAACTAAAAGTATACTGTCCGATGATAAAATAGAATCTAAATAGTGGCGGGTTGCAAGTAGCATCGCTAACGTGATTCTTTTAGTCCATTCCCACGATCAGCTTTAATAACGTTTGGTACGGGAAGAGAATCAACTTAAATACTGTGTTTGTAATAGTCTATATACACGTTAAATAATATCACATAGTATACCACACCACCTGTTAGCAGTAGTGCGTCTCACTGAGTCTCTCACGTAAATTGGTTTGTGAATAGATATCACTGATTGAGTTAGCCGCTTCATGAGATACGATTTCGGTATTCGGTAACGTACTGCGTTAGAGATAGCGGAATTGGGCCTAAGTTCGATTATTAAATCTCATACTATACTTGTGAAGCACAATATATACTTGTGAAATCAAGATCGTATTGAAAATGAGATAAAAAGAGCCTAGGGCCATAAAACCTAAAGTCCACTTTCAGTGGTTTGTGAATAAATATCACAGATTGAGTTAGCCGCTTCATCGGATACAATGTTGGTATACGGTTACGTACTGCGTTAGAGATAGCGGAAAAATCGTATTATTGTTTGGGCATAGAGTCGATTATTTAATCCTACATACTTATAAATACTACATACTTATAAAATCAAGTACACATCCGTTACGAGATAGACAGAGTCTAGGGCCAAAGGACCTTAAGAGCGGCCTTCCCGTCTTACTTTTCATACAAACGCTCGTACGTGATTATGGCGTTGTATCTAATCTTTCTTGAAAATTTTTGAACTCACGGATATTTTGGGCTCTACTTCCAGGTTTCTATTGAAATAAAAAATGAAATTTAGACAAACAAAGTCAATATAAGCCTCCAAAAATCTACTTTTTTGCACAAATTTTAGCTGAACTTCGACCGTTCATAAAGTACTCATAAATTGTAAAAGTAAAGAAAATATTTCTAAACAAACCTCGCAAATGTAATAAAAATTTTGAATACAAAACATTTATTTCAAATACTTGTAAGGCTTACTGATAAACACGTATCACCTGGAACAAGTTTTATGAAATTTCCGCACCCTATGAATAGTTAATATTCGTTCAATGGATAGTTAATAATAATAATACTAATTTCATTTAATAGAATGCAAACCATGCCCTTAGGCGCTATCTCTCTCTTTTTGGTTTGCCTCTTTTTCTAGCATTGCCCTGGATGAAACATCAAGCTTTTAAAACTATTCTCGCGTTGAAAACAGAGCGGCCGGGAAGGGCCGCCTTAAGTCCAGTGTAAGTGTGACGGTTAGTGTGCACTTTTTTAAACTTGAAACTGACTTTAACACCAAATAAAAACAACAATTTTGATAAAATTTCAATCAGACCACCTGAAAAGTATGCCCTTTCATACAAATAATTTTCCAAATTGGTCTCGGCGTCTTCGAGTAATCGGGGAACATACAATAAAGAATATATAATATCCATTAGAATTGGCTGATACCTTTTCACATAGAATGAAAAGATTTCACTGCATCCATACTGAATTCAGATTCAATTCAAAACCCTACGTAGAACGCGTTTCACTGTGACATGGTGCTAACAATGCGACCCTTTCTAATATCTTGGAACTAGTGCAATTTAATTGTAGAACCCGTCTTTGTATGTAAATTTAAAGGGACAATAGCAGGGAACATGTACGAGTAAGTTACTAATTGTATTACGAAGTGATGTAGCTGGTGATTTTATTAATTAAGTGTAAAGGTAGTTGCATGCGCGATATATGACTTGGGACAATACAGTTAGTCTGCACGCAAGGCTATGCACTCCGCATATACGGCCAAGAAGGATGTTCATGCATGAAGTAGGGAGGTCAAATGCGAAAAGACTTTTTCCCCAACCTATTATTTACTTGCGTTTTTTGTTTTGCCAAATAAATCGATTAAAAGGGATTTTGGAATGAAATTCCTTTTTGGACGATAAAGACTAGGGGAAAAAAGTGTAAGATGTTTCAGACACTTTTTTCCAAATTAAATTGAAAGGTAATTTCACAAGTTTGACTATCTCGTCTATAGCTCAGTTGGTAGAGCGCGTACCTGAGACGGCCGGTTTTCTCGGTTCAAACCGAGCACATGCCGATATATCTATTTTTATTTTAGTGTTTTTAATTTATCTCGGCTGCATCAGACTCAGAATGCTCTAGACATACCCAATTTTTTTGTACAAGCTTTTATTCGTTTCGTTTCGTCTACCATAAAATGCTCGTCAAGGCAAATCAAACGAGTTCTACTCAATGAGGTTATGTTGCAAGATTTGACCTAAACAACCAAACATCTTGTATATGTAACAAGATGATACATAACAAGATTAAGTAAAATCTTAAAAAAAAAAGTTCTAATATTTTTACCCATCTGCGCCAGAAGGAGGGTTATGTTTTTCGAGAGTATGTATAATTGTTTGGCACGCCTGAACGGTTCGATGGATTTTAGCTTGAAAGGTTTTTATTTACTGTATTTACTGTGAGAGTGACACTGAGTATATTAAAATAATAAAAAAAACAAAATGGCAGATTTTTGGAGCCAAATTCAAATGTTTGGCACACTTTGCAGCCTGAACGGCTCGATGGACTATAGGCTGAACGATAACGTTAGATTCGTATTTACTGTGAGAGTGACACAGGGTATTTAAAAAGGCGGTCGGGTTGTTTTTTTAATAATGATTATTTATATGTATCTATCCAGGTGCCTATCCAATTAATTTTTATAATAAGCTTGTATTTATACGATAATGATGTACGAAACTCAATATTGTCGCAGAAATACTTGTCATCATTATTATGTCCGTTCTGATGTTTAATGAGAGAACATTTACTTCATTCAGACGAACATGATTACATCAAACCTCCAGTTACTAATGACTATAATTCTTAGCACAAAAAAGAGACACGTCCCACGCTTCTCTGAACATCGTTTGTGTGCTTTGATCTGGTATTAATTTATTTCTATTTTTGATAAGAATACTTGGGAATAATTAGAGATATCGTTTTTAGGGTTCCGTACCTAAAGGATCAAAAAAGGACCCTTCTTACTGAGACTCCGCTGTCCGTCTGTCTGTCACTACGCTGTATCTCATAAACTGTGATAGCTAGACAGTTGAAATTTTCACACATGATGTATTTCTGTTGCTGCTAAAACAAAAAAATACTAAAAAACAGAATAAAATAAATATTTAAGTGGGGCTCCCATACGATGAACGTGATTTTTTATAGATAATGGTACGGAACCCTTCGTGCGCGAGTCCAACTCGCACTTTTTTATATCGCCGGTTTTTAGTAGTGGTCCGCCTCAGATTTGCATGGGTATGATTTATACATAGATGACATGCTATATCGTTCCGTACGTCTCTCCCGTTCTAGCTAATGATCGGTTCTGAGCGAATGAAAAGGATAGCAGCATATAAAAGTGCTGCTCCGTGTTTACAAGTGAGATCCAACCTTAAGATGGAAAAAGGAATCAAAATAGTGATGTTATAGCCGCACTGCTTTTATTAACATGAGTCAAATCTCGCCCATGTTTGAGGTTTTTATGATCTGCGCGTGAAGAGAAGCAGCTGGTACATTCTAAGTTTTTTCCTTTCTCCCAGACCAGCATAAAATGTTAATACATATAAACATTTTTAATAATTTTGCCAAAGAGTGTTGACTTGACGTCAGACAGACGGCTTTATCTTTTTAGCCAAATTCTTAAAACAGTTTTGGCTATTTTAAGCTATTGCATAGCTTTTATCGCGGGCTTTGAGCGCGGCGACCGCATCAAGAAATTTCGTAACATAAATAAAACCAAACACACCCCACTCCGCCTACCATGTAGGCTTACAAGCAAATTCATTACAAATCACAGCGGCGCGGCGTTGAAAGCCGTGCATCGTCTAACGTCGTTTCTGTTCAGCAGAGTTCGGCATGGTGTTTGTGTGTGTGCGACTAGACGTATGCGTGTAGACTAGCTGCTAACTGCTCATAACTGATTCTATCTCTTTTAGACACGATGCTAGGTGAGACAGCATGCTTTTTGGCCGCGTCCACGAGTGACTTCGAGTCCGCGACTGGTTTTCTTATCGGTCACCACGCTCAAAACGTATAACTTGATTAATATCAAACAAAAAAAAACTGCAAAAATAAAAAATCAATAAATAATTATAATTGCATTAGTTAAAGTAACTAGTTAAGTAAGGAGAAAAAAAGACCGGCAAGCGCATTCTGAACTAGCGTTGCATAACTATCGATAGTTTGACTATCGATAGTATCGAATAACCGATACCATCGTTAATCTCGTTTTTCAAGAGTTTGCAATACTATTGATAAAAGGTAAAACTATCGATAGTATCGATACTATTGAATTTTGATACTATCGGTGCTATTGATAGTATCAAATACTGTCGATAGTATCTAAATTCAATTCTATCGATAGTTTTACCTTTCATCAATAGTATTGCAAACTATTCAGTTTTCCGAGGACACGATAGTATCGATAGGCCATTGATATTTTATAATGTTGCTTGCAATGCAACACTATTCTCAAGCAGGACAGCTGAGGATGCAACCGGGAAGGCGTCAGAATTAAGAAAACTCTTAATCATTCTATCTATTGAGAAAAACCACATTAATGATGACTTCGATGGTGTATCAACACGCTACATCGCCAATCTGTAGGTTCTGTGTTCGATTTCCAGCCAGGGCAAGATGGTAAATGGCTAAGTCTTGAATTATGTAGTATAATTCTATGTATTTATTATAATATATTATGTAATAGGTATTGTTGAGTTAGTGTCCTATACAATATGTAACAAAAACCCTGTCCGATCCTTGTAGGAGCAACTTAGACCGTCAATATGAACCATTTTTCCTATGGGACCAATGCTTGAAACGCGAAGAAAAAAAATCGTCATTTTCATACAAATTGGCCCGGGCCGGCCGAATATTTTTGATTGAAAATTTCGTTTTTTTTTTTTCGTGTTTTAAGCATTGGTCCCGTAGGAAAAGATATTCATATTGACGGTCTGAGTAGCTCCGACAAGGATCGGACAGGGTTTTTGTTACATGCTGTATAAATTTTGGGGCTAGCTCAATAGTGTCATAATGTCATCTATAATTATTATTAAATTTTATCAAGAACCGACTTCTTTTCTTTGAAGAGGTTTTTCACCAATTTAATATGGTACAAAAAATTTCTAAATTTAAAAAAAAATGTTTAGTTATGTAAATTCTATATGGTACAAAAATCATCAAAATCTTTTCACAAGTAGCGAACAAAGAATCGCGTAATATCCATGTAAAAAAAAAACATACGGGTCGAATTAATAACGTCATTCGTTTTTATATTCGATTATAAAAAAGGTATTTTCGTACCACTTGCTCAAAAAAGGCACATTCTATGGCACAAAAAGCGAACATAACAATAGTTATTATTAATCTGTTAAAAACAGGAAAAGAAAAGTGTACTGAATTCCATTCAGGCTCTAGACCAAGAATGGAAACAGGGAAAGAAAATTGTACTGAATTTCATTCATCCTCTAGAGGGAGAATGTGGTTTAAGTTTGGAATACTTACTGAAATTTATACTGAACTGAATTCATTTCTATATTGTTAAGCGTAAAAAAATAACGATTTTGAATCGACAACATGTATCCGCAAAGTCCACAATACCACTTAAATTTCATTTAATAAAAAACTAAATCAAGTCATGTCATTGTTTGTTTACACCAACTGTTTAGTTTTCCAAAAAGAAAAAGCAAAGGGTCATTTGCGTCTCACACATACAGCCAAGTTTTCTGCGTACCTATATTTATTTACAACGTAAAACATTTTGCATCTTTTATGTAACTGGATAAAAATTAATTAAAATATATCTTTTAATAAATGCTTGTCTCTTGATATTATTGTCTTAATTTTTTCGCAAATGGTACGAAAATTAGAGTATTTTCCTCGGTGATAAAGCTGTCTTTGTCTTGGGTGAACTTAAATCCGTCGCTACACTCAGGACTCGTCCTAAATCCCTCGCTTCGCTCGTGATTTAAGTATTTAACACCCTCGCTCCGCTCGGGAGTAAACCTCGAGTCCTTCGTTGCGCTCACAATTTAAGTCGTCACCCGCGACAGAAGACACTGCTTTATCCCCTTGGTTAATAATCTACTATTTCTTTTTGAATTGGCTTTAGAATTTAAATCACGAAGCCAGTTTTTAAAGAATCAGAAGTTTCAACTCGTGTCTTTTGCTTTCGGATTACAGCGGTTGCCAAAACAGCATCCATAGGATAAAAGCGCGGAATTCAAAGAATCAGAAGTTTCAACTTGTGTCTTTTGCTTTCGGATTACAGCGGTTGCCAAAACAGCATCCATAGGATAAAAGCGCGGAATTCATCAATAATCCAGACTAACAGAATGGTATTTGTGCCAAAAAACTTTGTTTTATTTCGTACGCTCGTTACGGAATGGAACTACTTAGTAAATTGAGTCGGATGGCGGGATTTGAATCCTTTTACTATCGTAGTTTATTCAGGATTAAACTCTTTGCTGATTTGAATTTAGCTGAGCGTATTGAGTTCTCAGCTTTTTTATTAGGAAATAAGCGAACTATGCATGCGCCAATGAGGGTTTTCAAAAAATATATTGGACAAAAGATGCCAACACAAGGAAGTACCTTAGGTCCTGTTAAATTTGACGGAGCCAACAAGCTATCGTGTACTTACGTACTAGAGTAGACGCCACGTACAGTTTTGTTCGCTACATCATATGCTATCACTGTTCCCCTCACATAAGTCGCTTACTAGCATTTACGCGCCAAGTACACTACATAGTTGATAAAACAAAACACTCTCAACATAATCAAAAATGCCTTGGTGTGTAATAATTCTATGAACAAGATAAAATATAAAGGAATAATTTTCCATCAGTAAGTAACTAGATTTCATTGACTGAAAATTAAATACGGATTGCAAAATTCCCGCCGCAATAATGAATGAAATGAATGCTTCAGACTATCACGTCTGTCAATCGATTAAATGAATGAGAATGAAACTCAGCGAATCTAGCGCTGTGTGCCTTTTGACCACTAATTGTATATTCTAAGTCGTTGCTTTTGACTGACGACTTTAAAGCGGACTAAGCGCTATAGAGCGATAAGGTGTCATTTGCCAAAAAAAGACAGCTGGTCTAAGATTCAAGATTCAAAGATTCAAATGTTTATTCAGTAATTAGACCTTTACAGGCACTTTCACACGTCAATGAGTATAATTTATGTTACGTGTAAAGTATATTAAAATTTAATTTATTTTTAAAGAAAAGCTACCGATACCAGCGCTTCGTAACGACCACTGCTGAGAAGAAACGCCGAAAGAAACTCATTTTCACAGTATTGGTCGCCCACTCGCCAGAAGGGCTTTGTCATATTATTATAATTGTCTTTTAATTAATAAATACTTATAATATAATACAATGTTGACACATTATAACATGTAATGCTTGCAAACAAGTATATAAGTAAGGTCTAGATATTATGTCGATGGACGGAGCAAAAGAAATTGTTAACTGATGGTCCAATGACAACGGTCGCCGACGTGGTGATCTGGTACCCCATATTTCGGAAAACTGGTATATCTCATTATGCGGCTGAAATGATGATGATACGCCAATAGAATCTTTATATCCGTCAAAATGGCGCACATTTTATTCCTAATATCAGATTTGAAATAAGTTCATAGGATTAGAAATCACCCGCCAACCTGACAAGGATGGCGGCTCACTGTAAAATAATGATTGCTATGCATCCAAAAACGTATATTGATACACCTTTTAGTACAAAAACGTACAATTTTCTTACATTTACATGGGTTTTTTATGATTTATTTGGAAGTCATACATCCGCATTCTGACGGATACGAATCTTTTCAGTTCAATGTCCAGGATATCAGCTTCCTACATACCAAATTTTATTAAAATTGATCCAGCCATTTGCGCGTGAAGAAGTAACAAACATACACACACACTCACAAACTTTCGCCTTTATAATACTAGTGTAATGTCTGTGGTTTAGATACTGATTGTGCATCTGTGACCAAAGTCAGCGACGCTATCCGAGCTGCAGAGCACAGGATTAAATGGCGGGACATAAGACCAACAAAATTGGTCCAGCCGTTTGCGCGAGAAGAAGTAACAAAAAATTCAAAAAAAATCAAATGTTTATTCAGTAGTTAAACCTTTACAGACACTTTTACATGTCAATAAGTATAATTTACATTACGTGTGGTTTGTACTGAAATTAAAATTATTTTAAAGAAAAGCTACCGATACCAGCGCTTCGTAACGACCACTGCTGAGAAGAAACGCCGAAAGAAACTCATTTTCACAGCACAAACATACACACGTACTGACAAACTTTCGCCTTTATAATATTATATTATTGTGACATCTGTGGTTTAGATACTGATTGTGCATCTGTGACCAAAGTCAGCGACGCTATCCGAGCTGCGGAGCACAGGATTTAATTGCGGGACATGGTACACAAGACATTGTTCCACAGAAATCACGACCCTCAGCAATGAGGTTTACACCGCAAGGAGGAAGAGAAAGTGTGTCTATGAAACATGAGTCTCTTTTTTTTATTTATTTAACTTGATTACAATACATGTAAATGGCGAACTAAAGGCCAGGGGCCTTTTCTACCAGTCAACTAACAGATGATGCTGAGAAAGTAATTCTTTGGGGTAAGCACATACAACAGAACTAACCAAAAACAACAAAAAAGGAGTGAACTTGTCATTATCAAGTAAGTACATACATATGCTCATATATATCGAAGATAAACCTACACAAAAATATACATAAATAGTTGTTCAAAATTATCTATCCTCAGGAAGCTTGACTTATATCTATGAGTTTGCTCGCATGTATGATCACTTTCAACTACAATCACTCGATTCCATTGAAACAAAATATTATGATGGTTATATGCAGGTTTCCGCAAAATAATAGTTTACTTGAGTGAAAAGCTAGTTTTACTATATAATATCGTTCAGCTTAGTCGGAAGCGTTGAAGCAACTTGAAAAAATCTGACACCAGTGTAACTTATCATACACTAGATATGGAAGAAAGAAAGTAAAACATGAGAGGGCATGATCTAAAGAAAATTGCGAGTCTCACAACCTATTGGTGTCAATCAACTCTTGTCTGCCAAATTCCTATATATATTCAAGTTATTTGGAAAGGTCGCAACCCGATATCTCAGATCAAGTAAACACGAAGTATGTCTCTCACTTCGTTAGCTCGTTCTTATGCAAAAACTACTTTAACAAATTTAATTACTAAGCATATAAAAAAAACCTGACTGTTAAGAACGCCATCTGATGTGATGAGTAGCGGAACGACCGATACGACTTGTACGATACGATCTGAGCACCCTCTATTATTTGCTAGTGGTAGCTCTGAATTTTAATCGTTAACTCTCAATAACTTTTGAACAGCTGAAAGAACTACGCAAAGGAACTTGCTTTCACGTAAAACAAACCGCATTGAAATCGGTTAATTTGTTCTAGACGACTGCCTACAGACAGACAAACGGACAGACCGACGGACATTAGCGTCAAATTTATAACACTACTCTTTTTTGTCAGAGGTTAATAAATAGAAAATTTTTGGTAACTCTGGTTAAACAGTAGTTTTTTGAACTGTTTGTTTGTAATAACTTTATTGTACTATAAAAACACACAATTTTATAAAATAAAAACATAAAAAGTAAATTGAACTGAAGTACTTAATTTATTTTTTACCAGCTATGATTTTATTTTTTATTTTTCAGGTGGTTGAATTTTTTACCTTCACCCCCAAACTTGAGGAGCTCGGTGGCCCGGTGGGAGTGCGCATTACTAGCGCTTTCGCAAGTTAAGCGACACCGGGCATGGTCCACACTTAGATGGGTGACCACAAGTGGCACAAAAATTTCTTGAGCTCCTTCGTGCTTCGGAAGGCAAGTATAAGCCGTTGGTCTCGGCTATCATTATTGTATGGCAGTCGTCAAGCTATGTCAGATGCTTTTAGGCAGCCTGAAAATTCTGACACCAATGTTGGCCACTTACATACATGAAAAACAAACAAACGAACACCCCCAAACTACAAAACCAATTTTGATAAAAGTTTACCACCCGAAAAGTCGGCCCTTTCAAATAAATAAAAAAAAGATTTTCCAAATCGGTCCAGGCGTCTTCGGATAATCGGTGAACATATTATATGAAAAAATATTCCGACGAATTGATTACTCCTCCTTTTTGGAAGCCGGTTAAAAAGGCATTTTAATACCAGATAATTTACTAACAATACTTAAAATAAAAGGCTTTTTGAAGTAAAACGTTACTGATTTGTCTTTCTTCTGGTCCATTAGTCACGTTTATTCAACAAGAATAATGTCCTCATTTTGGCATTGTCCGCTGTAAACAGCGCACTATCTCCAATTAAAAGCACCGTAAATCCAAAATATAAATGTCCAATTGATAGAGTATGTCCACTCTAAGCTTATGATCCACAGCGAATAAAAACACAACAACTATTTATTTTTCTCATAAATTAAGAAATAGGTTCATTCTTTTTTACTAAATATCTTTTAATACGGTACAGACAAGAAACATAATAATGCTAAAGAATGTTATTGATTTTTAAATATTGCTTATTTTAAATATTACGTGACAGGTACCTACAATGCTGAATATAAAAATAAGAAAAATCGAAGAAATAACAAACTTAATATTGGTAATAATTCTATTCTTCACGGTTAGACATTTCTTGAAGAGTATTATCGAATCGTGAGTACAGTATATGAAGTTATGGAGTATAATAACAGACCAACATTCTTCACTCGTATTAGATCATTCAAAACGAGTGAGAACACCTGCTTTTACCGGTTTCCATTTGAACAAACAGCTAATTCAAGAATTTAGTAAAACTGCTATTCGATACTTAAGTAATAGTTTTGTTCTTTAACAAAGAGACAAACTTTTTTTACCCCATCAATGTATCGTACTACTGGCAAAACGCCTCTCCTTTCTTTTTCCAATCCTTATCATGAGAAGCCTGCTGCCATCACAGTCATATAAAGGGAAGCAGACCAAACATTATTGCATAATACAAAGAATGCCGCGTGGCATGAAAGTTTTGATGTTTTTCTTTATCATAATTGGTAATATATAAAACAAAAATAGTAAATTAATATTCTTTTTGAATGCAAAAGAATACTAACAATACGAATACCCACAATACACTTACATACCTGTAAGCTACGAGTGCAAAATTATCACGCGTTATGTTATAAGTATGTAATATTTGGTCTGCTACCCTTTGTATGTCTGTGGCTGCCATGCTGTTGCGAATTTGACGATTTTTTGTTACGATCTATTTCGTGACTCTGTGTGTAAGTCATACATTTACTGAAGTAAAACCGAGTCGTGAGCGTAGTAAACTTGTGGAGTTAAGTCAAGTCTTCTACAAACATCCTACACTTGTAAGGGATCATATAAAACGAGTGAAAACACCCTCTTTCACCAGTTTCCATTCGAACAAACAGCTAACATCCAAGAATTTAGTGAAACGCCAATTCGATAATTGTTTTTCTTCTGCAACATTTCAAAAGTTGGCAAACTCTGTTAACTCTTTTCTTCCACTTTCAGAAGTTTGTTAGGCACCAAATGCCATTTGCAGAAAATTAATGGCGAATTTTTCCAGCTTTTAACTTCCATTTCTCAACCGTTGGGTTTTCATTATTTCATTTGGGGATCGCTGCTGAAGATTCATTTAGTTGCGGCCCGTCAGAAGTTCTCTAAGCAATTTTAAACTTTATATTAGTTTATAATCGGTTTGAGCATAGTAATTTGGTTTTCTATGAAATGGTATCAAAAATTATATTTTAATTGGTTGATAGATGGGCTTTTTTCAATATAACATTGATAGAGATAAAAATTAAAGTCATTTCTAAAACGTACAATTTAGCAAGCGTGTGAACCTAAATGGGAATGAGTATAACGAAAAATACCAACTTTACCCCCCAGTGACATACACTCGAATCACGTAAAGCGAAATAATTACTAGGTTTCAAGTTTTATTTTTTTGGTTTGCAAGAGCAGCAAAGAAGAAATATTTTACGATGAAACGAACTTACCTTAAGTGGAGTTATTTCACAATTTTATGTGTTTATTCATTAGAACAATTTAACTCCCACCCAACCCATGGAGATAGTAAAAGAAATAACATATCTCCTTTGCCATGACTTTCATGCTCTTTGTGTATGTTTTTTTTTTCTTTACGCAGTTATAAAAATTTCTGAGTCTATAGTTTTTCACAGAATGACAAACTAGACAAAGTGACAGCGTCCGGATGAGACCATAGAGAAGAAACTATTTTTTTCTGAATTGTGCAGAAAAAATGCAAAGCATAGACGAATATACTTAAATGTTAAAATCGAGAATGAATAAACGAACGTAAAATTAGTTACTCGTAGGTTGTAAAAAAAAACACCCATCCACATATAGTTAATAAAACTATGCGCACACACAATCGATCCACAAAACCTATCTTCAATAACAAAACGGGAGTAATAAAAAAGCAATAATATTTACAACCAAGAAGAAAATAACAATAAAAGCCATATCAAGAACGTTTTTATCTATTATCTTCGTTCGTGGCGCGATTTATCTGGATTTAATGATGTGGAAATAAAATATATCGATTGTCCGTAAGAGCTTCTCTCACAATTTATTTTGTACTGATTTGAACAAATTGCGTCTGATTGTTAACACGAGATTTTTAAAATACTTGTCTTGAGTTAAAAACCTTCGAAAGAGAAGTTTAGGGAGTTAGGTAATTTCCTCTGCACATTATTAGTATTACTTACTCCCTGTAAGTAATACTAATAATGTGCAGAGGAAATTATTCCCCTATTTTCTTTAATGAAAAGGCTTAAATTTGATGAAATTTTATGTAATTTAAGCACTTTCATAAAATTTAATTAAAGTTTAAAGTGAGAAAGTTAAGCATTTTTACGCACATTAGCAAAAAAAAAAACGTACAGGCTTAGAAAAGCTTCACGTTCTTACTTTAAACTTTTAACAGTAGTTCATAAAATTGTTTGAATGGTTATCAATGTGGTCAAGTCCACATTTTAAATGACATCTCTGTTTCTTTTTAAATGATTTATTTCAAACGGCGGCGGCAGCACTGGACCATGAAAAATTCATGTATCCCCTTAAGTCATGTCGAAGAAACGCTATATCGCTGTACCCTACTAGACTTGAGATATTTCGAACTAAGGTATTGTCGAAATAAAGACGTATCCGAGTAACATATTGTCGATATATAATGTTGTCGTAATACAGTTAGTCGAAGTTCAGATAAGGACTCTCTTCTTACTAACATTAAACTTATTTCGAATTTATTGGGACGATAGATTGGTTCCCATCCTCTGGGTTAATGCATATCGATTTACCATCATTCGCTAACTGACCTCACTGGCCGCTGGGACCCGCGTAAGGGTTTTACTTATTTATAGTGCTGGGAAATTTACAACGCACTGCGAAGGAATGACTAAGGGATCGCTTTACTGACCTTACGACTTGTAAATTGGGGAGATCGTGTTTTTATTTTAAGATAAAACGATTAAAATAATATTTTTTTTCCTTTTCTTAACGTAAATAAATACGCTAATAATATTACAATCTAGCCTTAACTCAGACTAATAAGTAATTTAACATTGACCAAGTGTTATACGTTATTAACTAAGAATGTGTCCATCGGCACTTTTCTTACTGTCTCTATTAAGGGGAAGGCACTTTATTCTTGTGTCTCTATTGGCACATCAATGCACTATAATATATGCAGTTTATTATTTTTACCCGCAGCATTGTTAAAAGGCCAGAATCCCCAGTATTTTTGAAATAAAAGTATCCTATGTGTTTATCCAGGTTATAAGCTATCAACGTACTGAAATTAATTCTAATCCGATCAGCCTTTTTGGTTTTAAACAGGAACACACATTTACAACAGGTATGGTACTATATAGAAGTAGAGTATTATTTATGGCTACTACTACTACAAAGGAAACTATACATCGGTACACACGTCAATGTGTGTGTGTTCGCCCCACAGCACACTCGTCAAGTCGAGAGCGGCGAAGAGATACGGGGACGGGGAATGGGGACGCATATTGCGTAGGATCCTAGGAGTTTCTATTCTATATGGAATATATAAATTAGTTCTGTGCATATACGCATACAAAACAAATCACATTTAATATACATGTAGGATTTCATAAATTATTTTAGTAGTCGTCCTTTATTATTTATGAAGAAGTTAGGTGGGTAGTTTTTTTTTATTTAGAATGAGTGTGCCATCTTTTTTGTGTACGAGGGTAACCCTTACATGGATCTCAGTAGCTTGTAGGTCAGTCGAGTGATGGTAAATCGATTTACATTAACCCGTAAGATGTAAACCAATCTATCGGCTTGAGTAATGCATTTATGCAATGGGTAATGTATTCAATATGGTATATTATGCCTATATGAACATAAAATTTGTATTAGAACGTTATCAGTTAGAGATTTGTTAGAGATTAAGTTGCTACCAGAATACATCTTTTTATATATATATTTTTTATCATGGAAAAAATAGATCTTTGGTTGTTTTTTGTTCTTGTTTTAGTTCCTTGATTGTTTTACCCCATGCAACAATGCAAGATATTATTTAGATTGTGTAGCAATTCGCTAATATAATAATAGTATTCAAGGTTATACTAGTACTGTTATTGGAATATCCAAGAATGGGTTTTGGTGGGAACGCCACATTACATCAACTTCTTTAAAGGGCCTCTATGTGTTGGATCTGTATCCACACGCAAAGAATAAAAAGACCCATGATTACGAAAAATGCTAACTGTTTCCTTTTCGCAAGAAAAAATTGAGAATTTAAACCCTTTTTAATTTTTAAAAATAAGTAGTTCAATGATGGTAAATTAATTTACATTAACCTTGAGCATGAGAATCAATCTATTTGCTGGTGTACTCGTAATGCATATGCGATGGTTAATATATTCATATGTAGATTATATATGCACATGATTTATATTAAAACGGTACCAATTACAAATTAGTAAGATATTACATTGCTACCAGAAAACATCTTATTATAGTAAAATTGATATTTGTAAGTTAGCAATTGGGTGGTTCCGCCTTACAAGATGTTACGACATGGTTTAAATGTTTCGTCTATTAACTTTTTTTAAAATTTAATGTTCACCTTATCAAAATTATAAATAATCAATCATACATTTGCAAAGAGCCTTTTTCAAATTTCCCTGGTTCTTGTTTATATGTATTTATTATAAATATAATAACGTTGAGTTTTATCCGATAATACAAGTTTAAACCTAGTTGAGTCTAGCTCAATAGATATTTAATGTTGATTACCAATGCAAACTAGACAAATCAAGCAACTGAAGTTACATAAACTCAACACAGTTCCGCAATTTCACAGTTCACATGCATACGCTCCAAACTAAACTAATTTCTTTGGAAGGTATTAAACTATTGGTAGCTCCGTGTAACCAGGTTATTGAACAATATTGACTCCTCTTTAGAATTAGATTTTACTTGTGGCTCCGAAATATTGAGAAACCCTTTTGGAACCAAATTTTTCTTGTTTAACTGTCTGTTGTCTTAAGTATCTGTAAATGAAAAAAAAATGAAGTAGATTCATAGCATAACTTGTCAAGAAAAACGGACAAACTTTCACTTTTTATGTTACTTGCCGTTTCTTTATCCATCATCATCATCATCATCCGAGCATATTCCCGGTTGCATCCTCAGCAGTTACGCTTCAGAGCCCGGGGTCCGCTTCCTAACCAAGGAGATTTGACGAGTTTACTGGTTTTTACACAGAGCGACTGCCGTCTGACCTCCACAACCCAAAGGGCAAACCAGGACCCAATCCTTGAATAGTTTAATGATCAAACGCTAGGTGGCGTTCGGGACCCCCAGTTTTACGTGCCTTCCGAAACACGGAATCATCTTTCTTTTCGGATAATCAGCTGATTCAAGCCTGCAATATCCTATCCAGACTGGAAACAACTTTTCACAAAGTATGCTTCCCAGTGGGAATCGAACCCATGACCTCCGGGTCACAAGGCGAACGAACGCCTTGACCACGGGACCACGGAGGCAGTCGACGTTACTTGCCGTTTCTTTATCCATATCGAGGAAAAGAAATTTAATGATTGTCAGACCCAAAGTTCATGTTTCGCAAGATGGCCATATACCAAGAATAAAAACCAATCTTCACAATTACGATATCTCAAGTTGTTAACCAATGCAAACTGTGCAAATCATGCAACTGAAGTTACATAAACTCAACACAGTTCCGCAATTTCACAGTTCACATGCATACGCTCCAAACTAAACTAATTTCTTTGGAAGGTATTAAACTATTGGTAGCTCCGTGTAACCAGGTTATTGAACAATATTGACTCCTCTTTAGAATTAGATTTTACTTGTGGCTCCGAAATATTGAGAAACCCTTTTGGAACCAAATTTTTCTTGTTTAACTGTCTGTTGTCTTAAGTATCTGTAAATGAAAAAAAAATGAAGTAGATTCATAGCATAACTTGTCAAGAAAAACGGACAAACTTTCACTTTTTATGTTACTTGCCGTTTCTTTATCCATCATCATCATCATCATCCGAGCATATTCCCGGTTGCATCCTCAGCAGTTACGCTTCAGAGCCCGGGGTCCGCTTCCTAACCAAGGAGATTTGACGAGTTTACTGGTTTTTACACAGAGCGACTGCCGTCTGACCTCCACAACCCAAAGGGCAAACCAGGACCCAATCCTTGAATAGTTTAATGATCAAACGCTAGGTGGCGTTCGGGACCCCCAGTTTTACGTGCCTTCCGAAACACGGAATCATCTTTCTTTTCGGATAATCAGCTGATTCAAGCCTGCAATATCCTATCCAGACTGGAAACAACTTTTCACAAAGTATGCTTCCCAGTGGGAATCGAACCCATGACCTCCGGGTCACAAGGCGAACGAACGCCTTGACCACGGGACCACGGAGGCAGTCGACGTTACTTGCCGTTTCTTTATCCATATCGAGGAAAAGAAATTTAATGATTGTCAGACCCAAAGTTCATGTTTCGCAAGATGGCCATATACCAAGAATAAAAACCAATCTTCACAATTACGATATCTCAAGTTGTTAACCAATGCAAACTGTGCAAATCATGCAACTCAAGTTACACAAACTCAGCACAGTCCCGCAATTTCACAGTTCACGTGCATACGCTCCAAACTAAACTAATTTGTTCGGGATTTACTAAACTATCGGTATCTCCGTGTAACCAGGTTATTGAACAATATTAATTTTTAACCAACTTTAAATTATCTGGATCTATAATATTTTTTTAATATTTATGTTCACCAATTAAACAAAGAAGCTTGGACCAATTTGAATTTTTTTTTTTGTTTGGAAGGACATACTTGTCAGGTGGTCCCATATAAATTTGTAGTAAAGTTTTGTGTTGAAGACTTTTTTGAAAGAATTGGCACTAACCCGCGAATTCGCAAGCATTATTTAAGAACCTTATTTCGGTACAAAATGTCTGTATGCTAAAGAAGACTGATCCCTTGCATATAGTCTTGACATAAAAGATGACCAAAAACATTCTTACACATACTGCTTATATTTAGCTTGCCCTTTTTTGTTTTTTTTTTTTGGGTTAAATCTTGCAAGTAAAATTTGACCCACTTTCCAGTTTCCGATTGAGCTGAAATTTTGCACACATACGTATATGGCGTGATATAGAGCTGAACTGATGATGAAGCTAGAAAATGACCAGGAACCCTGTTTTAAAACGACGCAACCCTACTAAGTTTGGGCTCACTACATAATTGTCTTGATAAGTACTTAGACCCTATTTTGTTAAGTATTTAAATAAATGTAAACAATCTTGATCAGTCACGATTTTTAATCAAATTGACGTAAATCGCTCCCAATCAGAAACTTCGAAGCGGTGTTTCTTTGCATACTTTTACTATTTCGAAAGAGTTGTAGGAACACATATGCCATGTAAGCAGTTTTTACTGCACTGTAGATACTATTGCTCGTCTATCACTCACTAATCTGACTCCTGATTTGTTAATTGAATCTATCTAATGTTTTCTAGCTAAGTGTCTGTCTAGGTGAGTGTGGAGGTATCTAGCTATCGGGATTCAGAAGGTAAAGTCAACAACTTGGTAATTGTCTATATTCTCAATACACAGTTTACACATCTAAGCGCACGCTAGTGCGCAGGCCAAGTTCCAGCAACAGGCCGCACGCATGCCGTGCACTATTTACACGAACCGTTTCGACCCACTTTTGACCCCCCTGTAGCTCAGTGCCTATTGCAAGTACAGAAATAAAATTGTACCTACGTAATCATATACTAGTATTTAAGCAGTATGCCAAATTTCATAGATATAACTTCAGTAGATCATGAAATATGACCCTGTGAAAATAGCTTATATTGGCACTGACTGACTGACTGACTGTCTGACTCACTGACCGGTAATCAAAACCTCTAGGCCACTTCCAATTGTCCTAGCGTTATGAAATTTGGCACGCAAGTCGTGTTTGATATTAGATTAACAAAAAAATTAAGAAATTTAAGAAATCGGTCAAGCGTGAGTTGGCTCAATCGAATATCGAATTTTTAATAAAAATATTTATTAACCAGTGATACAATGAGAATACGATGAAGCGGGGGGAGGGAGAGGGGAGAGGGGGGAAGGGGTATAAAATACTGTCATGTATACATAATGCACACTGTATAGCTTATTATATTGTATTTCACTGGCTACTGTGTTCTTGCTTCTCCATATTTATTGATCTTCTTTTTTCTATGTTACTTCTACTCGTGGAGACTTTTAAATGGCTTTCAATTTCTCATTTTTTCGATATAAATGTTTACCAGTGGATCAGGCTGTTGATAAAGATGATTATGATCGATTTTAAAGTGCATCTAAACTTGGCATTGTATTGGATTTCAACCCTTTTTTTGGCGAATAATTAGCCGATAGGAACTTGGCCCCCTTTTTAACAGGTATGTTTTTGGTGGGATACAGTTTACACGAACAGTCACAGGTTTTGGTTATACGGATAAACACACAGACTAACTTCGGGGAGCTATCTAGGGACAAGCGCGTGTTTACGAACTAAAGAGCAGCGAGCGACTAGCTAGTCATGTTGTCGCATTGTAGCGCGCAGTAAAAACTGCTTACGTGGCATATGGGTCCCTACAGAGTGAATTTGTACTAAATGAAACAATAGTCCTTCATATTTGATAATCTTCTTGACGGACTAGGTATTATAATATAATTTTACCAAGTCCACATGCCTATTAAATATAAAATTTGCAGTTGGTACATTCGATGATTCTATATTAACTTTCAGACCGTCAATAAATCTAAACAAGATAAATGAAAAGAAAACACTGGGCCACTCGCAATATAGAGTTCGGTAGTTGAATTAAAATACCGACTTGATTTCATGCCTCACGGTTTAGCAACTAAAACTCTTCTTAAAACCTAATTTCATTGACTTTGTATGAAATTTTCATATTCCGAGTACATACTATAGAGTCGACTATAACTCTTTCATTTGTAAACCTTTCTTAGGTAGCCCTCATAGTTTTCCTATAAACTTTATATACATGGGTTAAGTACTAAGTACTGTCGTGATTTTTTCACGTGTCCATAAACAACCGTTTAGCTGATAAAGGGAGGAGGGACACTTGACTCTAACAAAAAAAAACACCTTAAAATAAATTTCATAAACGAATACCTAAATCGAAAAATGATATTCACGAACTTAAAACATTTTAAAGACATGTTCAATGACACCCCACACCAAAGTTAGTCGAGAAAGAAAATTTGTTCCTACTTTAAAAGGAATTTCTGTATCGGCATAATTAATATACATACCCATGCGAAATTAAAGCTTTATTACACTAATAGTCTCTGAGTAAAACCGCGGGCAGACAAAAATGATGAAACTATTAAAGTTCCTTATTTACTACGGAACCCTCAAAAGTGATTTTGTTGATTCAACCAAAGATTCCCTTCTTATACTTTCAATCGATAAATTCCAATAGACACTTAGCCAGCAGCCACAATGGCATGAATTCGAGATCCCTCATACCGCATTGCGACGACTCAGTTATCCACCCACACCTGGACACGGTATGCTAATCTTGTGGTCCAAGTCATAAGAGTCACAGTGAAAAAAAATGAAGAGGTGACACTTAAGGCGATTTGCACCTCGCTGCGTAGCGCAGGGCCGGACTGTATGCAAGTATTTATTTGAATAGAAAACACGCATAGAACAACACACTGTACATCATAAGGAGACGCCATCAAACATATTTTTGTTTTAAGTACTTCATTACATCACTGTTACTCAACGGGAATACAAAATTCCCGTCAAGTACATATTGCGGCACGTAAGTTTAGCGCTGAGCGACATGTAGAGGGGATATTGCGCACGGGTACGGTACTAATTTTTGACTTTTGCGCAAGCAAGGTCAGCGCTTTAGTTTCGTACCGCTACCTGTAACACTGTCTTAGGTGGTACTTGACGGGATTACGCCGCGCTTTTGCAGAGCCGATAAGACACAGTGGTACTCATTGGGACGAATGTTAGTTGCAATGAGTAACACTGAAACTAATCAGGAAATTTTTCCCCTTGAGTAACTATGGTACTGAAGAGGGTGTTACTTATCGGGAACAAACGGAAAATTCAGTGTGAGATCGTGATGCTTTTGTAGACGCTTATCTAGTTGCAATTTATTTTCTCTGGCTATGTGAGATAAATAGGACTCTCTTGTATGAAGCAAATTCAGCGAAAATTACGCTAGTAATTATTTGCAACTTACAATAAATTCAAGAAATGGGCTTGTTTGCAATGGTAACCTATGTAAACAGTTAGCTTACAGAAAATTATAATGCCAAAAAAGCCATTTTATTGTTATTTATATTTAATAATAATGGAAAAGGAAATCTAATTATAATGCCCTTCATAAAATTTTGGCCTCTAACCAACAAAATTAAAGACGAATTTTTAATTCTGGGATACCAGCAAACCAGAAAACATTTTGAATCGTGGTGGATTTTTGAACAACATATAAATGTATTTAAAATGACTTTATTTTTTTTATGTAGACTTGACGTATCTAAAATAACGCGCACGAAGGGTTCCGTACCATGATCTAATAAAATATCGCGTTTTTTGTATGGGAGCCCCCTTATGCTTTACCATATTTATTTATTTTATTCTGTTTTTAGAATTTTTTGTTATAGCGGCACCAGAAATGCATCATCAAAAGTTCAACTGTCTAGCTATCACGGTTCATGAGATATTCTTGTTCTTCTTTAAGTGTTGATTGGCTCAAATTACACTACACTTTCTCCCTCCAGTAGGTTGCCACTCTTATACCTCTCTCTGACGCCGAGTACAGGTGGAACTTTGTACAGCTGTTCGGGCACGCTGGACACGAGAGAAGGTGCTGTATGGTCTGATCGGTGTGACCACATTGGCAGCGGGCATTCGATTTTTCAATATATTGCCACTTTGCAAGCTCGTGACCACATCTGCCCTTCTCAGTACGTAGTCGATTTTGGCACCTCCAAGTTACCCAAGGTTATGGACCGAAGGCAGCTTTTTCGACGGAGGAACGAAGTTAGGGGGAGGAGGGTTCGTGAGATACAGCCTGGTGACAGACAGGCGGACGAACGGACGTACGGACGGTAGGACGGACGGAAGGACAGCGTAATCTAAGTTACACGGTCCCGTTTTTACCCTCTGTATACGGAACCCTTAAAAAAGTGCTAACTTCTCCTAAAATAATGAAAATTACACATAGAACGGGATAAAGTCTTTACCTTGTCCTATTCCCTATAAGTGCATCTGAGAGACGCTGAAAGAAATATTCTTATTCAAAAGTCAACACCAACTGTGACTTGTTTATGTTTATTCCAAAACATATTTTCGTCATTTCAGAATTCCTGAAGTTTGAAGAGTTACACAGATCTTTATGACTTGAAAGTGGCGCTATTATCACTAATATTATAAAGGCGAAAGTTTGTAAGTGTGTGTGTATGTTTGTTACTTCTTCACGCTCAAACGGCCGGACCAATTTTGATAAAATTTGGTATGCAGTTCGCTGACACTCTGGATTATTACATAGGTTACTTCTTCCGCGGGTAACATCGCGGGGCGCAGCTAGTTTGAAATAAATTCTTTAATCATAAAAATAGTGATTCAGTTAACATTTTGAAAATTTGTTGGCGTTAAATAGACTTTTAAATTATTTTATTAGTTACTTTTTTTGGTATCACTGGCAGCCTGGCTTTACAATGCGTTTCTGATAAAAGTGGTCAATTTTAACAAAAACAGGTTTTGAAACTAAAACCACAAATTTTATTAAAATTAACGATTCTTCCGACAATAAATAAAACTTCGTTTTTAGGGTTCCGAACTCAAACAATATAAACGGGATCCTATTACTAAGACTCCGCTGTCTGTCTGTCCATCTGTCTGTCTATCACAAAGCTGTATCTCACGAACCGTGACCAAAGAGTGGAAATTTTTAGAGATGGTGTATTTCTATTGCTGCTAGAACAACAAATACTAAAAACGATATAAAATAAATATTTAAGTTGGGCTCCCATACAACAAATGTGACTTTTTGTAGGTAATGGTACGAAACCCTTCGAGCGAGACCGACTCGCACTTGGCCGTTTATTTTATTTTTTCTTCCAGACTAGCATGAAAGAAAGTAACAAGCAACAAAACAACCAAAAGCCAACTAATAAGTTTAATCTCGCCGCTATTAAGTTTTCCTTCATTAAAATGTTAACGGGCGGTTTAATTTTCTATACGGAAGATTTTAATGAAGCACACACAAGAGCTTAATCTCGAGCTTTTTGCCGTCCGCGGTGAAATATGAAGCTGGAACTTTGTGCAAGGTGTCATGCTTAAACGCTTTTATTATTTTTGAACAAACGCTTCAAAAGTACTTTTAGGAACTACGCAGATATTTTTAAACAGTATAAACAAGATGTAGTTTAAAATAAATTTGAAACATTCAAAAGTGCAAACGTAATAACGCTCATTTAATCAAATAAATTGTCATGGGGCTCACAGGCAATCTGATAATATACAGAACAAACGCGTGACATAGGTGCACTGACCAAAAGAACTTGTGTCCAGAGTCGTAAAAATAAAAAAAAAACGTCTATGGTCTCCCATGTTTGTTGTTTGTAAAAGGTGATTTGAGTATTTTATTAATTATTATGAAACGACACTAAATAAGAAAATCATTTTCAATAGGAAATAATCCCGTGACGTAAAAGTTATTAATAAAAATGGTATAAATACATTAAGTATTTCGAGCGTCCACGATCAATTTTCTTCAAATCATTTTTTTTACATGTTATGCTCCACAACTACTTTCTACAAAGATAAAGTTAATTAATTTGCCAAACATGTACAAGTATTTAATATATTTAGAAATTTTTAACGTATGAGGCGTGTAAAACTAAAATCCGACCACAACATGTTACTCAAAAAAAACACAGTGTACAGTATAGGTAATAAAGTATACACTTTTGAATTTTCTAATAGAGATTTGGACTTGATCCGAAAAATGAAACTTACTAGCCGTGCCCGTAAGCTTCGAATTAAAATTTTTAAATCGTCCTATGTCCTTCCCTGGGCTTCAACCTATATCCATACTAAACATATAAATAGGTTCAGTGGTTGAAGCGTAAAGTGGTATAAAAAAAAAACAAACAAACAAATATAGAAACTCACTTTCGCATTTATAATATTGATTAAGATTAGTTAAGATAAGGATTTCATTTTGTCCATGTCTGTCAATTAGATTATCAAAACTACCCATAATTTTTTCGTTTAGCAAAGTAGTAAAAATTACAAAAGACGATTACATAATCTTTTATTAAATTTCGTATTGCGCTCATTCATTTGATAACAAACAGTGTATAGTTTGATTATTAAATGTTGAGTTTATTACGTTGTGGCCTATCTGACAGCCAAGACGGTTCTAAAAATACCTCATTTGTTAATATACCATAGATATCATGGAAGATACGAGGCTCTTTCAAACTAATAAAAAGTCATAAATTAATCTTACTTTAGCAAAGTCAAATGAACGTTTTCACATACTCACATATATATACTGAACTCCAACATACGGCGCGAAAGTAACTTAGTAACTCCAACTCACATAAATGAGGGACCGCTTTCAGCTTTTTGCTGACAGTATGTGCAAAGTTCTTGATTTTGCTTTCTGCGAGTATATTTTATGTAATATATATCAGCAACGGCAGATCAGACAGTAAGAGACCGGACGGCCTAACGTTGGTGCCCTGGAAGCATGGTAGGTGCGTGGTCTGGGATGCCACGTGCGTCAGTGTGGCCACCAGCCACCTTAGTCGTACTGCGTGCGCAGCAGCGGCCGCTGCCGAAGATGCAGCAGATAGGAAGCGACTGAAATACGCAGCTATGGAGCCCCACTACTGTTTCGTGCCCATAGCTGTAGAGACCATGGGCTGTTTGGGCACGGACGCAAAGCGTCATTTTAGCGAATTAGGGCACAGAATCGCTGAAAGAAATGGTCATTCTCGCTCTGGCTTGTTTTTGGTGCAAAGGATGGCCATTGCAATACAGCGTGGTAATGCTGCTAGCGTTTTAGGCACTTTTGCACCAGAAACGATACAGGGCGGGTTTTAATTGTTCTTGACATCATTAATAAAATAGGTAACATTTTAACATTATATTATCACCTAAAATTTGCATCAAAGTCAAAGAAATTACATATTTTTATTATTCAATAAATATATATCATGCAACATAGAAATTCTTTAATTTATACATACGTACCTACTATGGTGCTTAGAGCTGCAAAACCCAAAACACTGCCTGCCCTATTAGAGATAAAGACGTGAAAGTATGTATTTGTATATACTTATATTAAATTTTAAAAATATTTTTTATGTACCTATCTTCGTCAAATTTTATTTCTCAGTAAAAACAAAAAATGTTATTCAATATTGTTTGATAATAATTGTAAGATTATTAATTATTGTAAGTGAAGTAGGAACTTGTAAGAATTTTTTGATAATCCAAAAATAATTTTCCAGTCATCATACGTTTTCCTGAATAAATAAGAAATAACTGTGAGCAGGAATGAATGGGAAGCCTTTGCTCAGCAGCAGGACACATGATGTCTCAAAATAATAAATAATAATATACATATGTCCTCTTCAAAAGATATGCGTACAAAAAGTATTCTGGTTTTTTTTGTATACTGTTTATTTTCGTATGTGTAAGTGGCCAACACTAGTGTCAGATTTTTCAGGCTGTCTAAAAGCACATTTACGTAGCTTGACGACTGCCATACAATGATTACAGCCGGGAACAAGGTCTTACACGGCTTTAAATATTTTCTAAAATGTCATAAAAAAATTTGTTACCCTTAAAAAGACGCAACTTATATGTCTAAACAACTTTTTACCCGATAAATTTCAACAGGTCTCAGCTCCGAAACAAAATAACACATATGAAGATACAACTAGTGTTGCCGCTCGAAACCGTGCGTGCATTAAGCATCGATAGTACAAAGACTATAGTTACTATCAATCTTTAGGGGCTATGAATAGACTATCAATAGTATCGTTTTATTTAAAATACTGATAGTCTATCGAAAGGCTATCGAAAGTTGACTATCCAGCGGCAAAACTAACTGTATTGTTTCTTTAGCTGTGTTATTTCGAAGCTCAGGGTGCACTTTCTTACTCAATCCAGAAACTTTTTTTTTATGTTATTGGGCGGCAAATGAACTAGCAGGTCACCTGATGATAAGTGATCACTGCTGCCCATGGACAACTGCAACACCAGGGATGTAACAGAAGCGTTGCCGGCCTTTTAGGAAGATGAACTATCAATACTATCGATAGTATTGATAGTTTGTTAGACGTTAAGATTGATAGTATCGTTGGTTATCAATAGTATTGATCTAAGACAGCTTTCAATAGGCATATCCGCTGGGACTCACCGATGCTCGCTCGATGGATACAACTGCATGCAGTTAAGTAGGCCGTCCAGCTAGCATCGCTGAGTACTATGTATATGCGTGCATGTCTGTCTGCTACTTTTATTTTATTGTTACTAACACCCTAGTTTTTTAAGTTTAATTGTTACTAACCCTTTGTATGGATCTTGTTGTCCGAAATAAACGATTTATTATTATAATACTAGCTGATGCCCGCGACTTCGTTCGCGTGGACTTTATGACTCCGGCGTATAAATATAAATAAAAACTAATGAGAGAGAGAGAGAGAGAGAGAGAGAGAGAGAGAGAGACAGAGGGAGAAAGTACTTGTAACAGTGTTAGGAGTTAAAAGTCAATAAAACCAGTCCTTAGATCGAGATCAGCAGCTTTAAGCCTCTAAAACTGTGACTTATTTTCATAGCAAAGTAAGTTAACATATGGAACTGTGTATTTTCAAAAGGAAAATTGTTGGGGATGAGTGGCATACGCGGAATAAATACAGTTTCACTGGCATCACTCACTTACTGTGAGCTTTAAGTGTCTCAGCAGACTATGCCGAAGTTTAGTGGCTAAAGTTCAGTGTCTAAAGTTCGGTGGGGATGACACACTAAATAAGCTGAAGTTCAGCTGCTGAAGTTCGGTGGAAACGCCGGACAGTAGTGATGTGCCGATATGAGAATTTAATCTTCCGTCTTTGGCGCGTCTGCGGTGAACGGAAACGGGAGCGGAAGAGGGAACGGAAGTGGAAGAGGGAACGGGAACGGGAACGGGAGCGGAAGCGGAAGCGGGAGCGGGAGCGGGAACGGGAGCGGAAGCGGAAGCGGGAGCGGGAGCGGGAGCGGGAGCGGGAGCGGGAGCGGGAGCGGGAGCGGGAGCGGGAGCGGGAGCGGAAGCGGCAGCGGTGGCGGCAGCAGCGGCGACGGAGGCGGCGGCGGCGGCGGCGGCGTCGGCGGTGGCGGAGGCTTCGGCAGCGGCGGCGGAGGAGTCGGCGGTGGCGGCGGCGGCAGCGGCAGCAGCGGCGGCGGCGGCGGCGGCGGAAGCGGCGGCGGTGACGTCGGCGGAAGCGGTGGCGGCGGCAGTGGCGGCGGCAGTGGCGGCGGCGGCGGCGGCGGAGGCGGCAGCGGCGGCGGCGGCAGCGGCGGCGGCGGCGGAAGGTGCGGCGGCGGCGTCGGCGGAAGCGGTGGCGGCGGCGTCGGCGGCGGCGGCGGCGGCGGGAGCGGGAGAGGGAGCGGGAGCGGGAGCAGGAGTGGGAGCGGAAGTAGGAGCGGGAGCGGAACGGGTACGGGTACGGGTACGGGTACGGGTACGGGTACGGGTACGGGTACGGGTACGGGTACGGGTACGGGTACGGGTACGGGTCCGATTCAGGCAAAAGCATCGGAAGTTCGGCGTTATGTGTTGCTAGTAATGCAAATAACATTGCAGGCATGCATTGGCTGAAATTCAGCCGCTGAACTTCGGCATACAGTGCTGAGACATTAAGTTGGGTTCCGTTACACAGTTTCGGCGGAGTCAAATTTCGCATCAGCATTATTGGCCCTCCGACATTAAGACTTATTTTGTGAGCCGTGAGTCCATTTGCTGCAAGTGAATTAAGAAACTCAACTGGATAATTGGTGGCGTCGTCAACAACACTATCCAAGAAATCTAAATATATATCTAAATATATATAACTCAAAGGTGACTGACTGACATAGTGATCTATCAACGCACAGCCCAAACCACTGGACGGATCGGGCTGAAATTTGGCATGCAGGTAGATATTATGACGTAGGCATCCGCTAAGAAAGGATTTTGATCAATTCTACCCCCAAGGGGATAAAATAGGGGATGAACGTTTGTATGAAACTTTGTCAATTTTAAACCGATCGCGCTGAGACTTTGCATGCATAAAGCTACTATGACGTAGGCATCCTCTAAGAAAGGATTTTGATAAATTACACCCCTACGCGAGCGAAGCCGCGGGCACAAGCTAGTTAACAATAATTTGCGTCATAAGTTCTTTATTAATTGATTTTTAATTTTTTGGTTTCAATATTAGTGCGTTCACATAACCAAGAATTTTCTGGTGTGTTATGCTCTGAAGGTCCGCAAATACTGAACTTATAAGTTCTACTTCGGACGAAACAACTTTTTTTTTGAAAAAATTTCAATGTACAGACACATTTTTTTTACTCTTTTATTATAGTATAGATTTAGTATGTTTTTGTTCAGCGGCAACAAAAAACATCATCTATAAAAATTTCAACTGTCTAGCTATAATGGTTCATGAGATACAGCCTGGTGACAGACAGACAGACAAACAGTCGGACGGTCTAAGTAATAGGGTCCCGTTTCTACCCATTTGGGTAAGGAACCCTAAAAATCGAATAAAATAAGTATTTATGGGGGGCTCCCATACTACAAACGTGATTTTTCATAGATTATGGTACGGAACCCTTCGCGCGCGTCTGACTCGCGCTTGGCCAGTTGTATTATAACTCAACAAAAAGTTTTCATCAGACTTAACAACTTTTGCTAAGGCGGCATTTTAATATTTCTTATAGTTTAGCTGGACCATTATAGTTCTGCATCATGTGTTCCATTTTCCAAAATCAATTATAGCCTATATGTTGTCCAGGCTTCACAGCTATATAACAAAAAAAGTTTCATTCAAATCCGTCCAGTATTTCCGGAGATTAGCGTGTACAAACAGACAAACAGGCAAACAGACAGACATTTTTTTTTATTTTCTTACTCTATTACTATATCTCCATCGCCCCAAATATTTTTTTTTGAAAAATTTTCAATGTACAGACACATTTTTTTTACTCTTTTATTATAGTATAGATTAATACATTAATAGTTTGGCATATTGTGATTAAAACTATCGATTGTAAAACTATCGATTTTTCAGCAATATTAGATACAACACTGGATAGGTACAAAATAAGGAGGAGCTTGTCGTCTACTTTCATTAAAACGTGCATTGATTTACGGCAAATCTCTTAGATGCAAATAGCACTCCGCCTTTGCAGAATTGCCATTAATTCAATTTGCCCCAGGTCTCTTCACCTGAAAATAGAAACGGCTGGTAACGCATTTCTTTCAATGCTTCATTTATCGAAATTACGCGGATAAATGAAGTATTGGATTGAATTCTATCTGAAACTTTCAAAGAATAATTTAATTTACAAACTCCGTGGCGTAGTGTTCATCATTCTTGTTCACCACCCAGAGGTTCCGGGTTCAATCCCGGTCACGGCAAGTTAGAAAATGGCCTTTTTCAAATTGGTAATAACATTCTTTCCAAATTTAGAAGCTCAATATAGTCTGTCTTTCTTTTCAAATTTAGTCCTTGCATACTCAAACAAAGTGATTAAAAGCTATGATACTTGTTTTACTTGTTAATCTATCAGTATAATATTCCTCTTTATATTCATGGAACCGAAATTAGATGTATTCCGGCAGCTCATATAAATAGACTGACTATGATACTTAGAATTAATTGTACTTGCAAATGAGGGACGAACGCTGTCGATCTTAATGTTGGATGTGTGTTTCATAGAAAAGAAGTAAGTTCCCAAGTACTAGGTGTTTGTAGCAAACTGAGCTCCTGACTGTCATGCTTTGAAATAATTGTACTTGCAAATAAGGAACGTACACTTCGGTAAAATCTCAATTTTGGATGTGTGGTTCCTAATTACAGGCGTTTGTGGCATGTAAGATACTGACTGTGATGTTTGGAATTAATTGTTCTTCCAAATAAGGGATGAACACTTAGGTGAAATCTCAATGTTGGATGTGTGGTTCCCAATTACAGGCGTTTGTGGCATGTAAGATACTGACTGTGATGTTTGGAATTAATTGTTCTTTCAAATAAGGGACGAATACTTCGGTGAAATCTCAATGTTGGATATGTGGTTCCCAATTACAGGCGTTTGTGGCATGTTAGATACTGACTATGATGTTTGGAATTCATTGTTCTTTCAAATAAGGGACGAACACTATGGTGAAATCTCAATGTCAGATGTTTGGTTTCTATAATATAAGAAAGTTCTTATGTAGTATGTAGTGTATCAAAGGAATTAATAAACAATAACAATACTAAGAAATAAATAACCTGATCCATATAAAATTAATAATATGATATTATTGCGGTAGGTATAGATCAAAGAGATCATTCCTAAAATTAAATAATATAAACAATAGAGTCTAGTTACAAATGTTAACATAGTCATACGACACCTTCAATGTTATGACCCCCCACTAAGATTGTTTATTATGTTTTAGTATTTAAGGAAATGTTTTATCCAAATAAAGTCAGTATTTATTCGTCCGTCATTGTTTCATTACTCCTCCAAGTTAGTTCCAACATTACACCTAGTTCCAGGTGTGTGTAACGAAGTTACGATTAGCTTGTAACTGCGATGCTTGGAGTGAATTGTGCTTGCAAATAAGGGAGAAACACTTTGGTGAAATCTCAATGTTCGATGTGGGGTTCCTAGAAAAGAAGTTGGTTCCTAATGGTAACGAAGTTAGCTCCTGACTGTGATTTTTTGAATTAATTGTACTTGGAAATAAGGAACGAACGCTTCGGTAAAATATCAATGATAGATGTGTGATTCCTATAATAGAAGGAGGATCCTAGTTCCATTTGTATGTAACAAAGTTACGAGTAGTTCCTGACTGTGATTCTTGGAATTAATTGTACTTGCAAATAAGAGAGAAACACTTTGGTGAATTCTTAATGTCAGATGTTTGATTCCTATAATAGAAAAAGGTTTGTAATTCCAGGTGTGAATAACGTTGTTAGCTCCTGACAATAATGCTTGAAATTAATTGTACTTGCAAACAAGGGAGGAACACTTTGGTGAATTCTTAATGTTCGATGCAAGGTTCCTAATTTCAGGCAGTAAGGTTTAACAGGTAGAAAACGTAACATAATTTGTAATGTTTTTGAATGTTGAGAAAAACCCGCTGGTATGGAGCATAGTGGTATGAGGATTTTCAACAGCAAAATCTCCTCTAGAATTTGTTCCACGAGTTTCTAAACATGATCGTAAAATATATTGTATCGTCCATTAATAATTTATATATAATATTTGTAGGGTGAGTATTAGTAGGAAGGCAGTGATTGACAAATTGAATAGATATATGTAGAATAAGATGGATAAAAGTGACATACTGTGTTGACCCCACACAAAGAGTGGGAAAAGGATAAGACAGAAAGAGAAGAAATAAATAAAATTTATAGCACGCTTTAGTATTTACACATAAATTACCCCATCTACCATAAATCTATTGTCTATTCCCATCGCAAGAAATAAAACGGTAAAAATATCGCCATCTTTTTTCTTAAGTAAAAAATTTTGTGGCGTTATTTGGCGGTCGGTCCCAACGGAAATATTGGTCCTACGTGACAAATGCGGATGTGGACCCATGGAAATGTAGTCGATGGATGTATCGTATTCGTAGGTCGTTGTTTATGTACTGAAACCTGAGATGGGTACACAATTGCGTCTCTTATCGGTTCATGTGACAGTATTTGAATGTTTGGTAAACGATACATGTTTTACCCAAAATGTCACACGTAAAATGTAGGTACTGACTGGAAGAGCAGGTTTTATTTGAGATTTAGGTCGTTACTTTAAAAAATAACACGATAGTCTATGTTAAAACAAATTACACTTTATCATTATTTTGTAAGGCTCACTGTTTATTTTATTTTATTTAATACTTTATTTACCAATAATAAATGGTACAAAAGGCGGACTTAATGCTAATAGCATTCTCTACCAGTCAACCTTCGGGGTAAATAGAAATTTTGCGTAGTAGGCGTAAAAGTAAGGTACTCAAACAGTATGCTCCAAACATACAACATATAATATAATAAATATATAATGTTGCTTGAAGCTGAAACGCCAACAAGTTTCCGTTTTAAAAAAACTTCAAAAAAGAAAAAGATTCACAGGGCTACAAAAATGAATATATTTAATGGTGCCTGAAATTAAATTAGTATTTTCAGTAGACTTTTGTATGATGATTATCAACTTAGTTTTGTTTTTTACTAATTAGCTCAAATTTGTGGAAAATTTCTTTTCAATAAAACTTAAAATTCAGTTATTTTGTATATTTTAAAGGGGTGATATTTATAATAAACCAAAATTGTAAAAAGTCAGTTTTAGATTGCAAAATTAAGTTGTACGTTTGCCTTCGAAACAGAATTTGATTCATGTTCCTACCTTTTATTTTGCAAAGAGATGTGAAGTTGAATTAGCCATGCTATTTTCAATACAAAAATTAAAATGCAAATAGTATGGGGAAATTTGGTCTTCAGCAAAATCTTGGATATCTCCGTACTGACATTGAATTGACTAATGATTGAAACTCTATAGCAAAGAGCAAGATTTTTACTATATCACACGCGTATTATAAAACAGAAATAATAAACATTTTTAAACGTTAAGGTAATCATTGTTTGAAAATTATAAAAATTCCAGTTTTCTTCATCAGATATCATAAAATTGAGAGCTGTTAGGCATATTTTAGTACTGGGTTCGTATTTTACAAACTGAGTTAAGTAATAAACAGATTTTAGTGTTAATGCACCAAAAACCTTGTTGCCGTCAATTAGAATTTTTGTTCCTTTTTTATGACTGTTCCCCGATGACTCTAAGACGCTTGGACCAATTTGGAAAATTCTTTGTCTGAAAAAGCGTACTTATAAGGTTGTCCCGTAGGAATTTTATCGAAATCGGTTATGTAGTTTGGTGCAGAAGTCGGATTTTAGTTTTGAAAAATTATCTTTTAGTATGTTATTAAGCATTTTTAGGGTTTCGTAGTAAATTATAGTTTCGCCATGTCTGTCTGTCCTCGGTTTTACTCAGCGACTATTAATACTAGAAAGCTATGACTTGGCTTGGATATGTACATTAGTTAGGCGGTAAAATAAAATATTGAAAAATATTTTTTTAGGGTAGCTCTCATACAAGTAAAATGAAAAGGCAATTTTTTTTTCGTCTAACCGGTCATGTTGGATATCGTTGAATAGGTCTATCAAAAACGTTATGAGGTTAAGAACACCGTTTTTCACACAAATCAACAGAAAATAAGTTTTTAGACGTTTTTAGTGGCATGAACTCAAAGTGGGCATTAGTAACTACGGAACCCTACACTGCGCGTGGCCCGACACGCACTTGGCCAATTATTTATTAAAGGGATGCCTGAATTTTCCGGGGTCCAGTGCTGCCCCCATAGGAAACGGAGACATCATTTAAAATTTTATAATACGCACAATTGCGAACAACGGTCACTTTTGGCGTATTTGCGTAGAAAAGCTTCACGTTCATACTTTAAATTGTAAATAGTAGTTCACAAAATAGTTTGAAGGGTTATCTAGTGCCTGGTCAAGACAAAATTTTAAGTGATGTTTTCTTTTTCTATCAAATTATTTATTTCAAATGGTGGCAGCATTGGACCCCGGAAAATTCAGGTATCCCCTTAAATGCCCAATAATTTTCTTTTTCTTTTTTTTATTCCACCCAGTAAAATAGACAACTACTTAGTTTACTTCACTGTACATATATTTATGTTCTACATATTCGACCTTTCTCAGAATAATTTTAACTTCGTATAATTCCAACTCTCCCGAATCCGGGTCGGGTCGGCAGAGGCAGAGCTCTAAGGATTTGTAGTGGTTCATTTTCAGTAAAAAGATTCCTTTGAAACCTTCCGTATCACTCCGGATTCAATGCCCGTCATATGCAAGTCGGTGAGATTGTGAACGAGTATTGTGGAATATTGAGAGTTGAGGATTTTAGGTTAAGTACGAGTATATATATATATATATATATATATATATATATATATATATATATATATATATATATATATATATATATCTCTCCATTACTTTAGTTATAAAACGGATATATAATATGTCGTTTATCACAAATCTCAATCCACATATCTAATTTGAACATCAGTATAATAATAATTGAAAGTTAACGTCTTCGGAGAAAATGCTGCAGTACACTTTGTTACCGCTTTTTCTGTACTTGCGCTTAGAAGATGGCAGTAAACTTAGCTGTTAGTAAATGATCTGACGTCAATAACTAAGTTTTATGAAATCTAAAGAAAAATGACACTTATCAAGTGATACAAATATAAATAAATATATATACGGATATAACACTGATTGAGCTAGCCCCAAAGTAAGTTCGAGACTTGTGTTATAGGATACTAACACAACGATACTATATTTTATAAAAAATACATACAAACATAGATAAACATCCAAGACCCAGGACAATTTCAAAAAGGCCATTTTCCAACTTGCCCTAATTGGGGATCGAACCCGGGACCAGATGGCCACAGGAAACGAGGAAGACCAAGGTTGAGATGGACTGACGAACTGACAGTGTTTAAGAAAGATTGGACATAAAAGATCAAAGATAGAGAGTACTGGGCGGAATGAGTTTGCCATACGCGGCAAGAGTGGGACATACATGGCTGGTAAAAAATACAATTCTTCTTCTCAGCAGACAGAGCCTTAGGCGGCACTTTATGCATGATGGTGGGCGAGAAGGTGGAAAAAGAAATCGATATTGTTTTTCGTCTATTCCCACGATTGACTTTTACTATTCATGTAAGTACAAGTTCATTTGCTAGGCAAATTAAAAGAACCCCAGACTGTCAAGAACGCCATCTCATGATAAGTAGCAGAACTACAAATTATACTTGATAACCGTTGCGCCGTCTATTATTAGCTAAAGAAAACCCTGAAATTCAAGCTTTAACCTCTAATAACTTTTAAGCGGCTGAATGGACTGTTTTTAAACAAAGCTAAGAACTGCATCAAGGGACTTTGCTTACATGTAAAAAAAAAACGCATCGAAAGCGGTCCATCCGTTCGAGCGCTACGATGCCACAGACAGACAGACAGATGCACCAACAGATATTATCGTCAAACTTATAACACCCCTCTTCTTTTTAGGGACTTTAAATAGTATATTATTCAATTAGTGAATAAAGGACGGATTTACATCGAGGGCCATAGATGAATCACGAGCAAGTGAATTCTAACGATTGAATCACTCGGATTCAAGTGTTAGAATCACGAACGACGCGAGTGATTCATGGCTCTCGACGTAATTCCGTTTTTTTTTCAAGAGTTGCATACTATACTTTACACCATGACTATGAGAAAAACAGACAATAAAGAAAAAGGAAGGTTAAATCAATTTAAAAGCACATTGATATTGGAACAATTACTAAAATTAAGAGTAGTTATTGTAAACTCAAACATCAAAATAGTGACTAAAAGTTTTTTATTCACTGTTTTTAGTGAATAAAATAAATTGCCAAAATAGTGAGTAAAAGTGCTTTTAATTCACTGTTTTCAGTGAATAAAATAAACTTTTTAGAGGAGGAATGGTATGAAAATATTTATGACACATTTTCTAACATTACCGTTTAACCTTTAATACGTAGTGCATTTATTAAAGAATCCCCGCAGCTTATTCCCGTATATTCGCTAAAATTGTGTGTAAATACAGCGGTGCGATAATTTATATGAAAGGCTTGAAGATTAGGCCCATAATGGGGCCATATATAACGCGGTGGGAAGCTTGTCCGGGTGTACGTGTCGTCGTGAAATGTTCGAGGATATTTTTGCTTAATACTAGGATTACTTACATTAACAATGAATTTTGATAAGCCCGCGAATTTATGCAGATTGACACGTTAATATTATGTTTCTTTGCGAATTTTGAGCAAACATTTTGGTAAGTTTTATCTATTTTAATTTTAGCCGTGGAAAGTAGGTACATGTATAAACTAAAAAAAAATCGTTGTAATTATAATTGCGGTTAAATTTAACCGAATCGACATAAAGGTTTCTGCATGATACTACACGTTTTTCTTTCCTCGTCACTCGGTCACGGTACCTATCCCTGCGTTGCTTTTGCTGTGCATCACCGAAAATTCAGATAACGGTTACTTTTAACCTTTTGGTATGGGTCAACCGAAAAAGGGTTAACCAATATTTACCGTTACCGTTATGAATGGGTTTTCGGAATACTGGTTTTACCTAGTAATTATATAATTTTAGCCTTAGAAAGTAGGTACATGAATAAACTTAAAAAAATCTCTTTTCTAAAATCATACCGTCTTATTATAAAACTCAGACTAACTTTGTTACTAGGTTTTAACCCTTATCCGCCCAAAATGAAGTTGACATTGACTGGTGAGATAGTGTGGTATTACTAGATTTCTACTTGATTTGGTCGGATAATGGTTTAAACCTAGTAACAAAGTAAGTCTGGGTTTTATAACACGACGGATAATGTTTTTAGGAATGCTTAAATTAACAATGAATTTTGATAAGCCCGCAAGTTCATTCAGATTGACACGTTAATATTATGTTTCTTTGCGAATTTTGAGCAAACATTTTGGTAAGTTTTACCTATTTTAATTTTAGCCGTGGAAAGTAGGTATACGTATAATAAACTTCTCCTAATGTTTTTAGGATTGCTTATATAATAAAAAATAAAATAACGTTTATTTGTTCAAAGAGTGCACTGCATACATACTCCAAGAATATTTTTATGAGTGAAGCCAAAAATTAAAGTAACAAAGTAACCAGTTTGTAAAACATAATCATGCATTTTTAGAGTAAATGAGTATTACTAACACTTTAACTAGATGCCTACATCAGAGCTTTGTCCTATTAGACGAATAACATTAAATAAAGTTTAGTTGTTCAAAGATTTAACAATGACTTTTGATAAGCCCGTGAATTTATGCAGACTGACACGTTAATATTATGTTTCTTTGCGAATTTGAGCAAATATTTTGGTAAGTTTCACCTAGGTTCGGACGGGTTAGGTTAACCTAACGGAAATAATGTGTTATTAACCCAATTTTATTTAATTTATTTGGGTACTTAACCCGTCAGCTTCCAGAAGGTCGGATCCGACCGAGAGAACAATAGATAATTGGATGGATGGACAATGGATTTGCAAAATTGCGGTTGTAGACGGGTTAAAACAGGTTACTATCATTAACACTAATATAAATACATACAATATTAAAAGACTAGACTGGAAATGGATTAACATAAATTTTGGTTAATCGAAATAGCCTGTTTATTTATAATAGCGGTTAACTTTAACCGAATTGACATAAGGATTTCTCTAGATTTCAAACTGCTGTGCATCACTGAAAATCTAATTAACCTATTCAGATAACGGTTACTGTTAACCTTATTTTTATTGTTATGAATGGGTTATCTGAACACTGGTTTTACCTACTTTAAGTTAAGTCAGGGAATGTACACATACGAATAAACTTAAAAAAAATCTCTGCTCTAAAATCCTAATATTTATAGGATTGCTTAAACAATGAATTTTGATAAGCCCTAAGTTTATGCAGACTTCACTGCAAGTTTTGAGCCAACGTTTTGTTAAATCTGATTTGGTAATTTTTACTAAATACTTTATTTAGCCATGGAAAGTAGGGATAAGAATAAACAAAAAAAGACTCTGCTCTATAATCCTTATGTTCTTCGGATAAATTGAATTAACAATGAATTTTGATAAGCCCCAAGTTTATGTCGAATTGCCGACTGACACTTTAATATTGTTTATTTATTTAGCGAATATTTAGCAATTTTTTTAGTAAAACTGATTTAGAAAGCCGTGAAAAGAAGGTTCCTATACAAAAAACTTACTCCAAGAGGAAACAGCGCCACAATTCACTAATTTCAATTTTTTATTATACGAAAAATCTACAATATTTTTTCTTTTAATTTTTATATATAAGTCTGAGGGCGCGTTCAGACGCCAAGCGCACGCCTCGCCCACGCTTTGAAATTTGTTACATAATAGGTTGGGGAAAAAGTTTTTAATATAGTTTATTTACATTTAACTAAAGTATGTAGGTACCATTTTGTTCGATAACTTTTTGCCATCTTATAGGTAGGGAGATGATCCCATTGCTATAGAAATTTTGGGGCTTCTGATCAAAAAACTGCGTCAAGTAGTTTTGGCAGTCTCTCGTGATGTTAACCTGACACTGCCTAAAGAATTCTGAAGAGACCAAAACAGGTGGAAATGTGAAGGTGCCAGGTCAGGACTATACGGCGGATGCATTAACACCTCCCAGCCAAACTCTCTTAATTTTTGTTGAGTGGTTAAAGATATACGAGGTCTAGCGTTATCATGATGAAAAACCACACCCCTTCTGTTGATTAATTCCGGCCGCTTTCTCTCGACTTCTTGCTTTAATCTTATCAGTTGTTCGCAGTAGAGTTCTGAATCGATGCTCCTGCTGGTGGTAACAGCTCATAATGAATAATGCCCTTCCAATCCCACCACACACACAGCATCACCTTGTTGCGAGTTAACCCGGGTTTCGCCACAGTCTGTGAAGCCTGACCGGCCTTTGACCATGACCTTTTTCGCACGTTTTTGTCGTACGTGATCCATTTTTCATCACCAGTTATCAATTTCTTCAAAAATGGTTCGGTCTCATTACGTCGTCGTAATAAAGAATCACAAATGAGTACACTGTTCATTAGGTTTCTTTCAGAGAGCTCGTGAGGTACCTAAATATCGAGCTGTTTTGTGTACCCATTTTTATTTCAAATGCGCCAAAACTGTTTTGTGGTCAATTCCCAGTTCTTCAGCTACGTCGTAACTACTGATATGCCGATCTTGCTCCACTTTTCCAAAAATAGCATCCATTTTATCCGTAACAGGGCGACCATAGCGACGTGCATCTTTGACATCAAAATTTCCGGATTGAAAACGTTTAAACCAAATTTGTGCTACTCTTACAGACACTGCACTAGGTCCATAAACATAGCAAATTTTTTTCGCGGCTTGTGCTGCATTTTTAAATTTTTGGTAGTAAAATTTTAAAATGTATCTAATTTCTTTATTAGATTCACTCATCTTGACGGTAAGAAAAACAAATGAAAATCACGCATTTTCCTAATTTGAATTTGGAATTATCTTCTTTAAAATTTAAACTTTTAAATGATACCAAAACCAGCCAGGTACAAATAGTATAGCCAAAGTGGTTTTATTACAAGTTCATACATACTAAATGCAAAAAGACTTTTTCCCCAACCTAATATAATTTGAGTCCTATCATAGGACTCAAATTTGAGTTATGTTGATGTGTGATAGGACTCCTATCACACATCAATATAACTCAAATTATGTTTACCAGAGTCCAGTCGGGGAAAGCGCTGGGCGGGCGTGAGGCGAAGGCAGGGCCACTCGCCTTGCCGTGCCAATCTATACTATAATAAAAGAGTAAAAAAAATGAGTCTGTACTTTGAAAATTTTTCAAAAAAAAATATATGGGGCGATGGAGATAAAGTAATAGAGTAAGAAAATAAAAAAAATGTCTGTCTGTTTGTCTGTTTGTCTGTTTGTCTGTTTGTCTGTTTGTCTGTTTGTACACGCTAATCTCCGGAAATACGGGACGGATTCGAATGAAACTTTTTTTGTTATATAGCTGTGAAGCCTGGGCAACATATAGGCTATAATGATTTTGGAAAATGGAACACATGATGCAGAACTATAATGGTCCAGCTAAACTATAAGAAATATTAAAATGCCGCCTTAGCAAAAGTTGTTAAGTCTGATGAGAACTTTTTGTTGAGTTATAATACAACTGGCCAAGCGCGAGTCGGACGCGCGCGAACGGTTCCGTACTATAATCTATGAAAAATCACGTTTGTAGTATGGGAGCCCCCCATAAATACTTATTTTATTCGATTTTTAGGGTTCCATAGGGTAGGGTAGAAACGGGATCCTATTACTTAGACCTTCCGACTGTTTGTCTGTCTGTCTGTCACCAGGCTGTATCTCATGAACCATTATAGCTAGACAGTTGAAATTTTTATAGATGATGTTTTTTTGTTGCCGCTGAACAAAAACATACTAAATCTATCTATCTACACTATAATAAAAGAGTAAAAAAAATGTGTCTGTACATTGAAAATTTTTCCAAAAAAAAGTTGTTTCGTCCGAAGAAAAACTTATAAGTTCAGTATTTGCGGACCTTCAGAGCAAATAACACCAGAAAAATTCTTGGTTACGTGAACGCGCCATATGGACAACAAAAAATTAAAAATCAATTAATAAAGAACTTATGACGCAAATTATTGTTAATTTCTTGGATAGTTTTGTTGACGACGCCACCAATTATCCAGTTGAGTTTCGTAATTAACTTGCAGCAAATGGACTCTCGGCTCACAAAATAAGTCTTAATGTCGGAGGGCCAATAATGCTGATGCGAAATTTGACTCCGCCGAAACTGTGTAACGGAACCCAACTTAGTGTCTCAGCACTGTATGACGAAGTTCAGCGGCTGAATTTTAGCCAATACATGCCTGCAATGTTATTTGCATTACTAGCAAAACATAATGCCGAACTTCCGATGCTTTTGCCTGAATCGGACCCGTACCCGTACCCGTACCCGTACCCGTACCCGTACCCGTACCCGTACCCGTACCCGTACCCGTACCCTTACTACTTCTTTTATTACTTATTTACACCGAAATTGCGTAAAAATAAGCAAAAATAACAAATCTTTGATGGCTCATAAATTTTTAATGGCTTTTTATTTTACTATTCTGTATTTAAACTTTATAATCAGACAAAACGATATCATGTTAAACTTTGAATGTACAATGTCAAACATTGGAAGAAATCCCCTCCGATTTTTTTATAGAAAAAGTATCGACTAGTTCGCTCTTAAGATGGAAAAAGGTATCGTAGGAATAGTGACGGTAGCTGCCACATCGACCATTAATATGATTTAAGTCGACAAATTGGTGACAGAAATATACCAGCAAATTTTATTTATTTACTTTGACCTCATGTTTTCTTATTTCTATTAATTATTTTAAATTTTTGCATGATTATAAAGTGTATTGGTATACGACTTGTACAATTTAAGGCTTAAAGAGCGGCCTTCCAGTCCTACTTTTCATACAAATGCTCGCACATGATTATGGCGTTGTAAGTGATCTTTTTTGAAAACTTTTGAACTAACAGTAAAAATAAAAATTGTAAAGATAAAGAGAATATTTCGATATAAACCTCGCAAATGTAATAAAAAAAATTAAATAAAGAACATCTATTTCACACACTTGTAAGGTTTACAAATAAACGCGTATCTTGAAACAAGTTTTATGAAATTTCCGTGCCTATGAATAGTTAATATTCGTTCAATTGATAGTTAATAATAATACTAATTTCTCTAAATAGAATACAAACTGAGCACTCAGGCACTATCTCTCTTTCTTTTATTGCTTTGCCTCTTTTCCTAGCATTGCCCTGGATGAAATAACAAGCTTTCAAACTGTGCTCGCGTTGGCGATAGAGCGGCCGGGAAGACCCAATTTGGCTTATAAATCTGTTGCTGCAGCCGTTTACGTGGTGTAGGCTACAACAAGTCTACCCACATTACAATCTGCAGTGTAACACCAGATTGTTACTGCAGATTGTATGTTATGGCGAAACGGTAGCAGAAGTGGCGCCCTCATTTGAAATAAATTGTTTAAAACTAAATATGGTGATATTTTAACAAAAATATTTGTACCAAGGTCTAAAAACACCTTCAAACAATTTATGAATAACCTTTGAAAGTAATATTCGTAGTCCGTGTAGTTATAAAACAAGACGGACTATTAGTAATAATTTCAAAGGTTTATTCCTTAAATAGTTTAAAGGTTTTAAACAATTTATTTAAAATGTGGGCGCCACTTCTGCTACCATTTCACCTTATGGCCCCGTATTCCAACGGCCCACTTGGATGAGGTCGGGGCGATATTCAAACTTAAACATTTCGAAAATATTCAGCTTTCCTATTTATATAAACGCCGTCCAAGCAAAGCTACAGTAAGCAGAAACCTCAAAACTATACTCAAAAAATACACAAGACACGAAAAACTATACAGATTAAATGACAACAACCATCACATTTTTTTTATACCGCAAAATTTCTCCTACCAGAAACTTTTGGACCGCAGTGTTACAACTTTTATTCAGATTTTAAAACACTGTGGTTAAAACACTATGCCTGAAATGGTCTAAAAACTCAAAAACTCGGCCTGCCAAGCCTTAAATCATAGAATTATACCTCAAATTGTGTTGTGTTGCCATTTAAATGTCAATCGCTACCATGCGACTGTCAGGGCGGGGCTGGTGAGCGGGGAGGGTAATTCAGTATACATACATACCATACATACATACATATTTTCATTTTGTTGAACATTTCAATATAGCTATTGCAAATAAATAATAATAATAATAAATAATAATAGGGTCAAATAACACTGATTGAGCTACCCCCAAAGTAAGTTCGAAACTTGTGTTATGGGATACTAATTCAACGATACTATATTTTATAATAAATACATAAATAGATAAACATCCAAGACCCAGGACAATTTGAAAAAGGCTATTTTTCAACTAGCCCTGACTGGGGATCGAACCCGGGACCTCTGGGTGGCGGACTAGCATGGTGACCACTACGCCACAGGGTCGTCTAAAATTCATCATGTAAGTATCTTTAAGTAAATAAAAGAAAGCGTATGTTTATTTTGTTATTATATTATGAATATATTTTATAAGAATGTCAAATTTCTAGACATTTTATCTTCTCATACATTACTCTGAATATTCACTCAAACACAAGTAAGCACCTTATTCAATTTGCTAATCGCATCTCTTCACCAAGAAATGAACGAGAAAAGACATCAATGACAGTTGAGTACATTACCAGCTGCGCCATAATTACTTAAATGTAATTACTGCATGAGGAGCGTAATATAATTAACAATACCTTTGGGACGTAACACGTTCACGATACACAGAAAAGGCCTGTTCTATAACATGTTTTTTTAAACCCTCACAATAAAGAGGGATTTTATAAGTTTTATTTTTCATTTTTTTTTTATTTTGGCAACATACAGTCATTTACTTATGTTAATACTTAAAAACTATCTTAGATGATAGACCTTGAGTGCCTAATACGGGTACATTATATTACTAATGTAAATAAATCAGAGAGAGTGCGAATCAAAAGCGATACTATGGAATCGGTGAATTAGTTAACTATAGTTTCCAATTATAATAAACGAATGTAGACACTATACATACATTGAAAACATATTATTAATATTGAGGCTAAGTATTGCGTGTAGGTAACAATGGTATATGGTATAATAAGTTGTTATTAGTAAGTTTGATGCTAATGTGTGTCTGCGGCATCGTAGCTCTCGTAAGGATGCAACTATTTCGATGCGGTTTTTTTTACGCGAAATTAAATACCCTTACGGTAAATGTTGGCTATGTTTACGTGTGCTACGAATATCGATTCCACTTAACATCGGTTGGAATGTGAAGTTCCGTCACTCATGACTAGGTGTCGTAGGGGGTTAATTAAATTGGCCCGTACGTGTATCTTGCGCGTTTTTTTTTGCTAGTGGAAGTAATTTTTAAGGTATATATAATAAAAGTTTTTTTTTTAATGACCTGACCTTTTATTCTAATTGTATTAAAAAGTAGCTATCATGTAGTAGGTAAACTTGAATCTGCTATAAGCGCCCCGGGATAGGATATCTAACCTGTTCCAAAACGATCTCCGTGGCGTAGTGGTCACCATGCCAGTCCGCCACCCAGAGGTCCCGGGTTCGATCCCCGGTCAGGGCAAGTTGGAAAACGGCCTTTTTCAATTTGTCCTGGGTCTTGGATGTTTATGTATTGTGTGTGTATTTGTTATAAAATAAACCTTTAATTTTTAGCTTTTTATATTTAATAGGTATTTGTTTGTTATAGCGGCCACATTAATACATAACCGGAGAAAATTTCAAATGTCTAGCTATTGTGGTTCATGAGATAGAGATAGCCCTCTGCCATGATTGAAGCCACTGAAAAAGACACGTTTCTTTTATGACGACCCCATTAAATTTTTATTTTTATTTCATTTTTAGTACTTGTTGTTATAGCGGCAAGAAAAATACATTATCTGTGAAAATTTCAACTGTTTAGATATCACGGTTAAATAAATAAGTAAATATATAGTGACAAGGTTCATGAGATACAGCCTGGTGACAGACAGACAGACGGACAGTGGAGTCTTAGTAATAGAGCCTCTTTTTCACCCGTTGGGTACGGAACCCTAAAAACTAATTAAAGTATGTTTCAATCAAAGAAGTGTTTTTCGCTGCTCTTATATAAAACGACGCGAATAAATTGGCTTCACTTCACCTAAATTTTTCGTATTTTTTTTTTAGCTACTTCTTTCCTTATTTGTGGCTTAAGTTCGAAACACCTGGTAACAATAACGGGAGGCCTTTGCCCAACTATGAGACCTGAATGACTCGTAAAAAAATGCCGGGTTGCACTCCGGGAGTGCCGGCAGAAGTGATAACTTGAATATGTTGTGCATTTTCATGGATGCGCGTGGCACGCTGTAACAAAAACACACACGAAATTTCGCGCAAGCGCCCTGCGCTGCTTAAACGAAACAGCAGGCGCAGGCATACATTTTCGCCGCGCCGTAGAAAGAAAGGGGGATACTTCCTCTCCTACGCCGCGGCGTGCACGCGGTCACGTCTCCTGACGCCCTGACGCGAGTTTAACATTTTTTAAACATTACAAAAAAAAAGTGTTCAACGCCGCTAAAGAAGTTTTCACTTCAAAAATAGTACAACTACAACATAAATACATTATTTCGTAGTTTATAGATTCAGGTGTTACTTTGCGGAAGTCAAAGTTACATACTACATGATTTGAATTACTTTGTGCAATTCCGCCACCAGTCAGTTCATGCAAACTCACCACCCACTACTGTTGGTCCCAGCATACCTGCCACCAACAGCCCGTGTGCACCCGCCACCAACAGCTGATGCATGCTCCCTCCGATGCTGGTGGCGGAATTGCACAAAGTAATTCAAATCACGTAGTACATAATTTCGTGTCAAATTGTTTGGCATTATATCAATGAAAACTAAGATTGGAAATGATAATACTGATTGAAACAGTTAAAATCTGACTTGCAAATGATGCTATCTGATATCGAGTACAAACAGTAGCGTAATAAATCGGAGTAAATCGAGCGGTCTAGTAAATCATTCGACCCTGTACCGGCGTTAGGGTAGGGCGTGGTTGGATGAATGCCCAGGGACGCTTGACACGAGGGGCATTGGCCACCAGCCAATTATACCTTCTTACCAAATATTGAATTAAATAGTGTAACAATGCTTGGAAATTATTCTTCCTATTGAAGGGCATAAAAGGATTTCCCTATAATCACCACGCTGGGCAGACGAGTTGGTAGCTGCAGTTAATGGTATAAAGTCTTTTAATAAACCCCTCTTTATTAGTTCCTAAACATTCCACGGTTCTCGCTGTACGTTTTCAGTCACGATTTTTAACGTCTTCCAATCCGTGTTTTAGTCATATAATAGAAAGCGAGCTTAGGGATCAAATCGAAAGCCAGTGATTGTGAGATGTCATTTTACAAACCGAATGAAAAAGGAAATCTTGACCACTAGCAAAAGTAATAAATAATTGTAGACATTTTCTTTTCAGTCGGGACGACAAAAAAATACTTTTCATTTTTACCCATAGGAAACAGGCGTGAGAATATGTATGTATGTATTTTTGAAGGTTTTTTTTCTGTGATGCATAGATTTACACAGCATACAATAGGGCGGGGGAGTTAATCTCACCCACGGGTACCGTTAGAGCTACGACCAACACTGATTCGACCCTAAAGTTATCAGTCATTGCGACCCACCATTTACGGACTCCTATCGATTTCCCATTATTCGATACGACTCTACTTTAGTTTGAGAAATGCAGGTCATGGTTTTATAGTATTGTTTACTTGCCTCAAAAATAAGTTTAATGACAATTTTTATGTTTGTTTTACGATCACTCAAGTAATTGGGGTTGTGATTGAGTAGTTTTAACTTACGAACGCCCATACCTTAGACTTTTGAAATGGTCTGTGTGATTTCGACAATATTTTGTAAATTAATATGAACTGGTTTTCCACTGTGAGAATGATATAGTGTGTAAAAGTTCTCAATGCCGATGATCAAAAAAAGAAGATAAATACTTGGAATTCAAAATAATTTAAATTAGGAATAAGTGCTCAAAATATCAGTTAATTAATAAAAAGTGCGATTTTATAACACGTTTAAAGAAGAGGCAGTGTGCTGGACTATTAAAAAATATGGGTTACCATCACCCATTTTTAAACATTATTTATTTTAACAATTACCTGAGGAGTTCAGTGGCCCAGCAAGAGTACGCATTTTTTCAAGCTAAGCAACCCCGAGCGTGATCTGCGCTTGGGTAGGTGACCACAAGAGTAACAACAATTTCTAGAGCTCCTCCGTTCTTCAGTAGACATGTTAAGTCCCGGCTATCATAATTGTATGCTAGTCAGATGCTTTTAGGCAGCTCAAAAGATTTGACACCAGTGATAACCACTTACATACACAAAAAAAAGACCAATAACTTTCTTTACGTATATTTACGTCCAAATCGTGTAAAGACAAATTTTATATGCAATTTTTAGATTGGGGGCTGGCAGAAGAGAAAAGTTGCTCTTTAATATGCATGGAGCACAAATGGTACAGCTCAGGCGGGATTAGTTATCGGGATTCCTAATTTTCCTCCGTAATTAGATTCCAACCAGTTAACGATCCAATTTATTAATTTATAAGTTAGTCCATAGACTTTACTCATTATTTTTATTTTAAAATTCATTACATTACTTTTCCGACGCATATTTACGACTAGATTGCGTAAAAATTATAAATTTTATATGCAATATCAAAGATGGGTGCTGGCAGAAGCGTTGCTCTTTAATATGCATGGAGCACAAATTGTACAGCTCAGGCGGGATTAGTTATCGGGATTCCTAATTTCCCTCCGTGATTAGATTCCACCAAGTTAACGATCTCATTTATTAACTACGAGTTGTGTTTAGGCTTTGTTTCTATTTATTTTTGAATTTAAAATTAAGAAGTATATATAGCAGTAGAATATTTTGACAACCTCCGTGGCATAGTGGTCACCATGCTAGTCCCCCACCCAAAGGGTTCCAGGTTCGATCCCCGGTCAGGGCAAGTTGGAAAATGGCGTTTTTAAAATTATCTATCTATCTATATATGTATTTGTTATAAAGTATAGTATCGTTGAGTTAGTATCCCATAACACGAGTCTCGAACTTACTTTGAGGCTAGCTCAATCCATGTAATTTGTCCCTTTATATTTAAATATTCATTTATTTTAGGCTTTGTTAATAACATGTATTTATTTTCCTTAAATAAATTATTTTGTAAGTATGTATTAACCATAACTTTTCCAATGTATATTTTCGTCCAAATCACGTAAAGATTACAAATTTTATATGCAATATCAAAGTTTGGGGCTTTAATATGCATGGAGCACAAATTGTATAGCTCAGGCGGGATTAGTTATCGGGATTCCTAATTTCCCGCCGTGATTAGATTCCACCAAGTTAACGTTCTCATTTATTAACTAAAAGTTGGTGTAAAAGCTTTGCTTTATTTATTTTTGAATTTAAAATTAATGAGTGTAATAGTAATTTTCATTAGGTTTTTTTTTTTAAGAAAATGTATTTATTTGCCTCTAATATATTATTTTGGATGTATGTATCAACCATATTATTTATTTGATTTGGACTAAAATATACATTGCAAGTATATTTTCGTCCAAATCGAATATTATAAATTTTATATGCAATATTAAAGTAGGGCGCAGAAGAAAAAAGTTACTCTTTAATATGCATGGAGCACAAATTGTACAGCTCAGGCGGGATTAGTTATCGGGATTCCTAATTTTCTCCGTGATTAAATTCCACCAACTTAACGATTTCATTTACTAACTACAAGTTGGTGTTTAGACTATGTTTTTATTTATTCTTGCATTTAAAATTAAAGAATATAACCGTAGATTAATTCGTAACTTTTTTACTAGGTTTCTTTAATAAAATGTAGTTATTTCCCTTAAATATATTATTTTGTGTAAATGTATAAACCATATTATTTTCGTCCAAATCGAGTAAACATTATAAATGTTATATGTAATATCAAAGTTAGGCGTAGAAAAGAAGCGTTGCTCTTTAATATGCATGGAGCACAAATGGTACAAATCAGGCGGGATTAGTTATCGGGATTCCTAATTTTCCTCCGTGATTAGATTCCAACCAGTTAACGATCCAATTTATTAATTTACAAGTAAGTCCATAGACTTTATTTATAATTTTTATTTTAAATTCATTACATTACTTTTCCGACGCATATTTACGTCTAGATCGCGTAAAAATTATAAATTTTATTTGCAATATCAAAGATGGGTGCTGCCAGAAGCGTTGCTCTTTAATATGCATGGAGCACAAATTGTACAGCTCAGGCGGGATTAGTTATCGGGATTCCTAATTTACTCCTTGATTAGATTCTACCAAGTTAACGATCTCATTTAGTAACTTACAAGTTGGTGTTTAGACTTTGTTCATTTATTTTTGAATTTTTCATTAAGCAGTTAAACAGTAAATTAATTTATATATATTTTATTCTATTTTATTGAAACTAACGTGAGATAAATTCGTTGTAAATACTAGTAAATACGAGTAACTCACATATTGGTCACCTTTCGGTGAGTGATACACATTTAAAAGCAAAAAGATTTTTTTTTTACGTATTGTAGAACACAGGTAAAAACGGTGTTACAGGTATGTAAAGTCCACCATGCTCGGCCCATTCTGGACATACAATAATAGTTAATATACAAACTAAATACACACAATTAATATTAGCCAATTAAAAATCATAAGTTACTTTAGTCATCAAATATTATCATTTAAAAAATCGTCAATAGAGTAATAACAGTTTTTCGTAAAGGATAATTTTCATTGATATTTAAATGATTTCGTATTCAACTCCTTAAATGTATCTGGTAATTTATTGTAAATCACAGGTGCCATGCCTAAACAGCTTTTTTCATATGTGCTGTGTTATGGCTACCAGTTACTAATTTTAACTTGAATTGTGATCGAATACGTTCTGTTATGTCCTTTGTTTAGACTCTTGTATTGTAACGAAAAGATGTGGATTAGATTTGACAAATACATAAATGTCTAAAATATAAATACATGGTAACGTTACTAATTTTAGGGACTTAAACAACACAGCTCTCTTCTGTTTTTAATCCACACATTGAACGCAAGCATCGTTTCTGGTGTTTAAATATATTCGTTTTTTCGGTTGAATTGCCCCAAAATATTACACCGCATTGTAATGTAGGTGTAACTAGACCATAATACGATACAAGAACTACCTCTAGCTTTTTTTGTTAATTTAAATAATGCATATGCCGATTTACTAAGCTTTTTGCATACCTCTTCAGCGTGAGCTTTCACTAATATAATCGTACGCATCTTGACGCAATTTTTCCATTATAATCATATGATTAATCCACCGTCATCATTATATAGGCACAAGTTTATTGCTGAACTAATGCCTCCTTGAAGAGTTTACAAAACGACCGAATGAAAGCGGCCTGCATCCAGCGTTATCCAACACTGCTCTGTTCAACCTAAAATAAAACACCTAAAATTAAAATTAAAACGAAAGCAGCTAGATTTCATTGGCTCGGAAACGTAGAAAGAATGGGAGAGGATTGGGCGTTGAAGAAGGCCTACTTCAGTCGGCCGAATGGCCGTCGACCTGTTGGTCGCCCTAGGTACAGATGGGACGACGAGGTGCAGAAAGGTGCAGAACTCCGAGATACAGCAGGTGCCTGCAGTGACTCGGAGTTGACGACTGGCAGCAACGCTTATATAACTGCAAGAAATTCCATCATCTCGGTGTCGAAGGCCAAGATCTACTTTGGGTTGCTATATAGTACTCGTAAGTCACCTAAGTAAAATGATATTTTACGAGGTTTATGATGGAAAAAATACAATTTAAACAGAGATAAAATTTCATGCAAAATTTTGCGCGCGAAATTTCATCCCATTTAAAAAAGTTATATTAAAAAATAATGACTCTTGAACGTCGCAAGGAATATTCATAAAACCTTCACTTCCGAAGTCTAACGTTGAATATTAAAGTTAGTACCAAAACAAAAGCAAAATTTTTCGTATACATTAAGGACAATGCATTTAACGAGGCAAGAAATTTTTTACTGCCCTCCTGGGTCGCTTAATTATTGTGTTGTTTTCCCTTTAAAAGGATAGACGTAATATTTAAGGCAAAGACAACAGGCCTTAATCAGGCCCAAACAAACAGACAACGTGGATGAATGTTATTATGTCAATTTTCCGGTAAGATGACTCGGATTTTCCGGAAAGAAAATCTTGGCTATTCCGATGTTGTAAGATGCCAAAAGTATAAATAAATATTCGATTGTTATTTAGTAAGGCTGCCCGTCCACTGGAGCGGAGGGTTGTCTGACGTCTTTGGGAATGCTTTTGAACGAAAAGTTTTACAACTGGCCCCGCCCGACAATCGACCTATTAATATAGATTAAGCACGAAATGTTTGTGCTAAAGCTAAGACCTTTAGTCGCTTTTTATATCCATCCACAAGAAAAGATGGAGTGGTCCTATTCTGGGCCGGAAGCCACATCTGTCATCAAAAACTAGTAGCTCTGTGAGCTGTAGACCTCGCGAGTCACCCCCGACCCGTTGAAGTTTATCGGATAAAAAAATTATGTCTTGATAAGGGTAACAAAAAAGATGTATGAAATTAAAAAAAAAATCGAAATGGCTAAAATATGATTTATATAAAGATTTCAAGCCCCATATATCCGCCAATTCGATAAATTTCAAAAATGTGAATAGAAAAAATTAAATCTATACGTATAATTTCACGAGAATCGTTTTAGAATGTAAGCGAGAATAGCCGGGCAAACTAACTGTCAAATACCGGATTGGCGAAAAAGCATTTTTAGCCAATCTCGAAACTGAGACGCTTCGCTCGCTCGTTCAATGATAATAGTGTAACTATTATCATATAGGTAACTTGTCTAACGCCTTAAAAATTAAGCCATAAATTGGTCATTTATAGTAAACCTTTGTCTTAAACCATAAGTACATAATTATGTATAAATATTTTACTTCAAAAATGACAAAATTTCATACAAACTTTAACCCCTTATTGACGTTGACCCCCTTAGAGAATGAATGAAGTAAACTCTTTTTAATTGAGTAAATATCCTCTCAATTTATCGCATGTTGACTGGAAGAGATCCCTATTTGGGATAAGTCCGCCATTGTATATTTGCTCTTTCGAAATTTTTGTGCTTTATTTTATTATTTGGTACAATAAAGTTGTTACAAACAAACAAACTCTTTTTAAAATGTATGATCCAATATAAAAAAAAAAAATGTCATTTTTTACATTTCTTAATCTTGTTAAACGTTGCACAATCTGTCTCTATCTTTAAAAACAGACTTAAAGAATCTTATCTAGCTCAGTAACCTTAATTTTTTTTTTAATAATTGTATTATATATATTTGTATGTAATTTATATTTACAAACTTATTTATGTAGTTGTATTGTATTGTATATATGTAGGTTTTTATGTAAGTGTATTAAAGAACATACGTGTAGTGTGTTATGTAATTTAAAAGTAACCTTAGCTACCTATTGATTTAACTTTTAGCTTTCTTTGCACCACCGTTATTTCTGAGGTGCCTACATTCCTCTCCATCCACTGGTTGTCTGGAAGACTGGAAGATATCGCTCTAAGCGATAAGACCGCCCATTGTACCTATGCATTTTTTTGTATTGGTGCAATAAAGAGTTTTTCATTCATTTCATTCATTCATTCAAAAATAATAAAAAATATAAAATATAATATAAAAAAAAAATATGTCATTTTTTACATTTCTTAATCTTGTTAAACGTTGCGTTCAATGACTTGGCTTGTCGTCCTTTAGCCATTTAATTGGAAGCCGGCTATTACTAGGCTAATTGTTCTCAGTTAACTGGCTGATCCTCATCCAGTGATCCATCTGATCCATATCCAGATGGCTGCAACATATACAACGTGTAACGGAAAGGGGATAACAACCCGAAAGGGAGTAAACATACTAATCAATGTGAACAACTTTTACTAAGGGATGATCCCTTAAATCCCAAAAAAATGACGAGCTCAGTACTAAATAACTACTATGACAAAATGTAATTTTTTAACGATTTCAGGGATTGTCCCATAGTAAAAGATGTTCACATTGATTAGTACGCTTACTCCCTTTCGGTTGATATCCCCTTTCGTAACTACACGTTGTATATAATTAGATTCCAGATCAGTTGTCAAGAGCTCCATCTATTGCATTATTCGGCACAATAGGATTTCCAATACCAATACAAATCCGAAGTCCAAAACTGCCCTTTTTCCTGTCCTATTTACCGGTCTAATGATTGTCGCAATTACCGACCGACAATATTGCGTTGTTAGGGGTGGAAATAGATTTATTATTTAAGTCATCAGATTTTCGTATAATAATACGGTATTTGCTCTATTTTTTATTAATCATATTAAAAAGGAACATAAACCGATACCAAAATTAAAAATAAACAAATAGTTATCTGCTTGAAAATTTGTAAGTTATTATAATATAAGAAATGAATGTATTCATTTTACATGAAATTTCTATCTATAAGTTTTTACTTTAAGAATAGTTATAAGTTTTAGATATGTCCGTCTTATTATAAAACCCAGACTAGCTTTGTTACTAGGTTTAAACCATTGTCCGCAGAAAATTAAATTGACATTGACAGATCAGTGTGTGATTTTACTAGATGTCAACTTGATTTGGTGGGATTATGGTTTAAACCTAGTAACAAAGTTAGTCTGGGTTTTATAATAAGACTGTACGTATAGTTAAATTTTATTTTGTTTTTTATTTGTGTTATTTATATTTACAATAATGAAATAAAGAATATTTTGTAGTTACAAGTCTTTCAAATCTGATGGAAAGGGAAAATGTCACGTAGGTTTCAGAAAAATTTATGACACTGTTCATGTACGATATATGACTGTCATTAGGTTTTGCGGGAACGAAATTTCTCCACCACGCCTTCAATCTCTTTAAAGTATTTTTTTTTACTTGTTTCGTTAAATACATTTCCCAAAAACCAACACAGTCAAATACCTTATTGTTGAAGTAGGTACTTGTTGCAAAATTTCTTTGGTTAATTTTCTTAAAATACAGAAACACTCACAACGCGTACCCCCATCGAACTTACCGGCTAGTACGTTAAAGTTTTGTTTCTTAAAATAACATAAAACGAGCTGCAAATACGTTAAAAGTATGGATCCATGCCATCTGAATGGCGCTTGTTAGTATCCAATATTTGTGTTCTTCACAATTTGCATTTCAACGGCGACTGAATAACAAATTGCTCGATACGGCTGCTTTTAAAAGGCTTTGCTTCAACGCAGTTTGTCTGACATTCATTATCACAACAAAATCATATTATGTTTTCGTAGAAGTTGCAAGCATTGTTGAGCAGACATAAACTATAAAAGAGAACTCTTTAGATATTTCTAAGTCTATGCTACACTACCTAGAATCAGTAGTTTTTCTTTTGAATAAAAATAATTACTACACATAACGTATACTGAACTTTTGACGTGTAAAAGTATCAGCAAAGACCTAGTTACTGAATGAAACCATTTGATTTTTGCAATCTTTTATTTAACTTGCAATGTATCTTATATCTATGTTTGTTTAGGTCAAATCTTGCAACTCAATTTTCAACCAGTTAGCCTCAACCGATTAAGCTGAAATTTTGCATTCTTTTGAATGAATGAATGAAATGAATGAAAAACTCTTTATTGCACCAATACAAAAAAAAATGCAGAGGTACAATGGGCGGTCTTATCGCTTAGAGCGATCTCTTCCAGTCTTCCAGACAACCAGTGGATGGAGAGGAATGAAGGCACGTCAGAAATAACGGTGGTGCCAAGAAAACTATAAGTTAAATCAATACACGTATATTCTTTAATACACTTACATAAAAAAACTACATATATACAATACAATACAACTACATAAATAAGTTTGCAAATATAACATACATACAAATATATATAACACAATTATTTAAAAAAAATTGAATGTTACTGAGCTAGATAAGATTCTTTAAGTCTGTTTTTAAAGATAGAGACAGATTGTGCACGTCTAATAGACTTAGGCAGTTCGTTCCATAAACGCACAGCTTGAACTGTGAACGAATTATCGTAGAAGGATGACCGATGCATCGGCATATTAAACTTAAGACTGACGACCTCAAGTCACGTGTATGTCTTTTTTAATTCGAGTGACAATAAGTCCGCCAATTATAAACAAATTTTAATTGTGATATCAACAAAGTCTTGCAAATAATTGGAATCAGATCAGAAATAAGGAAATTCTCAAAAGTAATGGATATAATCCAGCGGATTAGCTTGTTGAAGTGGCGTAGGCGGTACACAGCGTAACGAACTGATGACCGATGGGGAAAAAAGGTTCTCGAATGGTGACCACGCTATAAACGAAGCTCAGGCTACCCACCCACAAGGTCAGAAGACCTGACCAAGGTCAATGGAAATCGCTGGCTGATCTCTAGGTCGGTTATTTTGATGGGGATCGTCCCCAAACCTCTGGATTGGCGGACTAGCGTGTTGACCATTACGCCACGGGGGTCGTCGATACAAACAAGAGTGATAAATACAAACAAGAGCTGATTACATTTTATACCTGTACTAGCTTTTGCCCACGGCTTCGCACACGTAGGGGTGTAATTTATCAACATCCTTTCTTAGGGGATGCCTACGTCATAGTAGCTTTATGCATGCAAAGTCTCAGCCCGATCGGTTTAAAATTGACAAAGTTTCATACAAATTTTCATTCCCTATTTTATCCCCTTGGGGGTAGAATTGATCAAAATCCTTTCTTAGCGGATGCCTACGTCATAACATCTATCTGCATGCCAAATTTCAACCCGATCCGTCCAGTGGTTTGGGCTGTGCGTTGATAGATCACCATGTCAATCAGTCAGTCACCTTTGAATTATATATATTTAGAGATTCCACAGATTTTATTGCCAAAACACTATACAATTTCATCATTGCCGCCACTTAAATTATCATACAACGAAAATATACAATGAATCTTTCATGAAATCGTCCATGGCTCTTAAATATGCCATTTGGAATATACAGACAAACAAACTATTGTTCCTAGCACTAATGCATTACAGAGACAAAAAGAGGGTGGTAACAGTGTTTCTCAGTATATTATCATAAAAGAATGGGTAAGCGCGAAAATTGTGCCGTAAAATGGTTCCGTATAATATTAACTAACAATAGGACTGGGTAAAAATATATTATATTTGAATTAGTCAACTAGATTATCCAAATAATAAAAATGAAAAAATATTTTACTGGGTAACAACATTTTACCAATTAATTTAGATCCTGGAGCCTCCTTTTAAGCAAAGAAGATGCTTTTAATAGGAGCCAAAATAAATGATCCATATTTTTTCGTTCGGAAAAGTAGTAACAATTCACAAGGATACGCTTTATAGATTTAGGGGCAATTTACGTCACTTTTGGTTAAAAATCGTAGCTGATCGTGACGTAACGCCTTTAAATGCGCTGTATCTTCGTCATTATCAAAGAAAAAAAATGAATTACTAAAGAAAAAATATGTATACCATACTCTTTTTTAATAATATATTTAATGAGCCAAAACTTTTTTTTAGTTTACTTCCTGTTGAATACTCAAACTATCTTCAGGGTGAATTTAGTGGTATTGAATAGTGAACTGTGTCAAGTCGTACTGAACATCTTTTCCCGCAAGGCCCATTGCACTGTCTGTCCCATTAGAAATAACTTTGTGATAGAATATAGTTTTATTATTTTATTTATTTTTATTTTATCCAAAAATAACATAAAAATTACATTTTCATATTACAGCAACATAGGGTTGGATCTCATTGGTCAGCACGGAGCAGTTCTTTTCTATGCTGCAATCCTTTTCAATTGCTCAGAACCGTCATTTGCCAGAGCGAGAGAGAGCGACGGAACGCTATCGCACCGGCCGTGCGATAGCATGCTATAGCATTCTGCGCTCTCTCTCGCTCTGGCAAATGATGGTTCTGAGCGACAGAAAAGGATAGCAGCATAGAAAAGTGCTGTTCCGTGATCCAACTCTTATCAGTCACCTGTACCATCCGACAATAGTCCATCTCCGAACTAGATGCCATCGGTCTGTCTCTCGGAGACAGCTTGCCGCCAGAATGGCAATAGTGACGATAAATTTGTGTATATACTGTGTATGTAAATACACAGATTTACATAATATACATATTGTATTTTAGGAAATCACGGTTTAGTAGAACTATGAAAAATACCTTATGACTAGGTACAAGATTAAGGAAAGTGCACTGCAGTGTATATAACTGTTATATAGTGGAATGTGTGTAAGTGTAATAATATAGAGGGATGTGTGTGTGACATGTAAAAGGATGTGTTTGTGTGTGTAAGTGTGATAGTATAGTAATGAACTATTTAGTGTGGCATAGGACTGCGTAGCGAAAGGAAAGACAGTTTTCTTCTCTTCGTATCGATTAGCTCAAATTTCACTAAATTTTGTCCCTCCAGTAGGTTGCCACTCTTATGCCTCTCTCCAACGCCGCGTAAAGGTGGAACTTTGTACAGCTAGTCGGGCACAGTGGACAAGAGAGAAGGTGCTGCATGGTCTGATCGGCGTGACCACATTGGCAGCGGGCCTCCGATTTTTCAATATATCGCCACTTCGCGAGCTCGTGACCGCAGGAAAGAGAGTTAAAGTAGGAGATCTTCACTTTGAGTGTATCTAAGGCTACGAAGATATTCTATGAAGACCCATTTAGACTATGAAAATTTCTTGCCTGTTGCAGACCATTTTATTGAAGAAATTGATAACTTGCATGGTCATAACGAAACGACAGCCATAAAAATCAATTATTGTTTCAATAAAACGTCACATAACTTAACTTCACTTTTTTTCTGAAAATTCAGAATCGGTCTGAGATAGAAGGACTAGTTCTGGCAGTGAGAAATTCAAATATGGGTTCCAACTTATTTTTAAATTGAAATGCGAAACCCTAAAAAGCAAATATGCACCATAAAAATATCTCCTTGTCTGTCGTAGGAAATGCATCGTTCGCCGAAATAATATAGTTGGGGTAGACTTTTTATTACTTTTTTTCCCGTCATAATACATTTCTTACGTTGAAATATATGCAAATGAATATTCATTTGTCATGTCCCTGTATAATATAAGTTTTGTCAAACATGAAATGTAGGCATTAGGCCAGGAAAGTAAGTACCTATGAAAATTCATTCCTGGTCACTGCTCAACAACAAGTCAAATCAGATACTTTTTATAACGTCAACACAATCAATAGACTAATGACGTCATATATTCCTGGAGTCAAATAGCGCTGTTAATATCAGTTTTCCTGCAATTATACTCGTAAATCTAAAATCACGTTTAAAAAGGATGTGATAAATGACAAGTGACATTATTTTTATCTCTGTATAAATATACTTAAGTTTTATCTAGTGTCGGTTTTGGTCGTTAGATCAAATAACAGTGTACGAGAAATTTACGTCTGTAAACGATGACTGAGTCTTGCAGTGGAAGGTTCAAGGCTATAGATGATGGTGATGATGAACTAACTTAGAATAATACGATAAAGTGGACTTTACACCGAGAGCGATGAAAGACTAAAAGTCTCAGTTATCAAGCCGAAGCCAATAGGGATTAGTATATCTTCTAATATATAAAATTCTCGTGTCACAGTTTTAGTTGCCATACTCCTCCGAAACGGCTTGACCGATTTTGATGAAATTTTTTGTGCTTATCCGGTATCTATGAGAATCGGCCAACATCTATTTTTCATCCCCCTAAATGTTAGGGGTAGTCCACCCCTAAATTTTTATTTTTATTTTTTGGACAAAATTTTTAATTTGTATTTTTTTATGATACAACATACAAAAATACATACAATCCTCAATTTTGGCAAAACAACGTTTGCCGGGTCAGCTAGTATATATATAATATTATCAAAAGCTATCTTTATCGTTGGCTGATATTTATAGGTATAATGTTTACGGCTTCACATTGCTCAGCCCCCCTAGCAAGGTACCGTTGATAAATTTAGATAAACTTTATACCGCGCGATGGACCAGTGCCGTCCTCATTATTATTACGCGAGATACCTAGTGATAGATGAACTGCTCGACAAACGTAGTCGCCAGTACCTGCTACGGTAGGAAGTGACGTTGTGGTTAAATATTTCACATCCACTATTAATTGCGGAAAAATAATCAATTTTGCCCTTATTGAGGAGAATTTTATTTTTTAAATTTAATTTTTATTTCTACTTCTTACATAAAGTTAAGCGATGGCTCATCCATGCGATGATTCGTAAACGGATGCTGCTGGATGGGACTGGTCAGCTCAGCTTCGCTTTTTTTTTTGACTACTTAGAATTTCTTATTACGTAATTTATGTTTGCTAACTTTTCTTTTGGCGTTTTTTCTCAGTTGTCGTTGCGAAGCGCTGGTATCGGTAGTTTTTCTTTAAAAATAAATTAAATTTTATAATATTATACACGTAATGTAAATTATTAACGTATAAAAGTGCCTGTAAAGGTGTTATTGCTGAATAAACATTTGATTTTTTTAGCAGTAGGTAGTAAAAATCTATTTTTCATCTCATCTACTCAAAAAACTATGTTTTCATCCCAAAACATTTGGAGCTAAAGTTACTGGTTATTCTCTCGGGACTAAAACGTGAAAAAGAAGATCTCTAGGGATTAAAACTAATTTGAAAACAGGATACAAGTGTAATCTATGTAGAATCAAAAATAATGTTGGCAGTCCAAAAAGAAGAAGAATTTTGTTTTAAAATAATTAATAATTGGCACAGAATTCGTGATTTTTTAATTCTTAATACATATCGTCTTTAACATGGATGTATTTAGGTTAAAAATTTTATGTTCTGTGCTTCGGAAAAAGAAATAAGTTTAATTAAAAAGCGCAATTTTTCCCTTTGATTCAAGTAATTAGAAACATAATAAATAAAAAACATAGTAATTAGAAACTGTGGAATCCTTTGTTTTGCTCTGGATTCAAAGTAGCGCCCTCACCTTCAAAATATTACCTTATCCCCTTGTAGCACAATCTACTATTTAAACTTCTTTATTTTAATACATCTTCGTTTGAAATCTTTAAAACGGAAGCCACAAATTTAGTTCCCTTACAGTTACGTCCCGTTCCATACGAATTTGTGTAAATTTATTTCTGTTTACTTGCATTCCGTTTCAATGTTTAATGTTTTGTAAGGTTAGAGTACTTCATAAATCACTCAGAACAAAAGAAGGCGAGAGAGGGCAGCCCGGATGAAATAGGAATAAAATGCAAAGGGAAAATTTATCTTTTTTTTATTTTTTCTGCGGTATGGGATTGCCGCTACGGCTTCTTTATCAGGAAATCAACGGTTATTTTATGTTATTTCTTTTTTTATTAGATAGGCATAAATTTGTTGATATGATAAAGTAATTATACCTAAGTGTTGTAAAATAATGATTTAAAAGAATGTAAGTATTTTATTTTGTGTTTATTGGTACGTTTTATTGGCAATGAAATGTTTGTTTAATATGTATGATATTTTGTATGACGTGGACAATTAAGTCATTTTTGGAAAACATAAAGTCAAAACTAAATAATTGGCCAAGTGCGTGTAAGGCCACGCGCAGTGTAGGGTTCCGTAGTAACAAATGCCAACTTTGAGTTCATGCCACTAAAATCGGCTAAAAACTAATTTTCTATTTAATTTGTTCGAAATTTTCCTATAGCCGTGAATTTTTTCACTTGTCCATATATAACCGTTTAGCAGATAGATGGGGGGGGGGACACTTGACTCTAACAAAAATGTTCACTTTAAAACCTAATATTTCAAAAACGAATCGCTAAATTGAAAAACGTTGTTAACAAGGTCATAATATTTTAAAAAGACCTTTTTAAGGACACCCCACATTCTTGGTTACTGGAGAAAAAAAATGGCTTTTCACTTTACTTGTATGGGAGCTACCCTTAAAAAAGATATTTTCAGTATTTAATTTTCCACTTTTTCCGCATAATTGATGTACATATCCATGCCAAATAACAGCTTTCTAGTACTTATAGTCGCTGAGTAAGACCGAGGACGGACAGACAGACAGACATGGCGAAACTATAAGGGTACCTTGTTTACTACGGAACCCTTAATAGCGTACTAAAATAAATTATCTCACTTAACATTGCATTTATTCTAATTACCTAAATGTCAAAGTGAGTTTGTACATTTGTTTGTTTGTTAGTTACCTCTTCAAGCTTCAACCAACTGTACATTTTTAGATAAAATTTGGTATGGATATAAATTCAGATCGAGGAATAGATACAGGATAGTTTTTATCCTGAAACTCCTACGGGGAGCGATGCCCACGGTTACAGCTAGTATACAGAATATGTATGTTTTTATAAAGACACAATGTTCCAAACAAAACTTAGTAATTAAGTTATATATTAAGTATTATCTTAATTTTAATAACAATTAAGTTTTTCAAAAACTTTAAAAGTAAATAATTTGCTATGGACTGACCCAGTTAAAAAAAAAATAATATGTAACCCATATCAGCGAGGCACATTATTTGAACAGACCCCGTCAATCCAATCGCATTAGAGAAAAAAACCCTCACCTCAACGACATAAATATAACCTACATTTCAAATGTCAATAACTCATTTCTTTCCGAGGGTTTCGAATCGTCGTAAAACTAAGGATCAAATCTCTGTATTGACGTATAAAAAGAAACTAAATGATGAATGTTTGGTATCGAAAGGCCTTAGGGATTGTCGAAATTCGCTTGCGTTCAATCATGCCTTGAAATGTTTGAAGATATCCTTTTATTTGTCATATCTGTAATGTTTGGTTTGTAAATGTTTTCGTAATCTGAGACAGGTTTACTCAATAATAAAATTAGAATTGACAAAAGAGCGGCTATCAACTTATAATACCCTACATTTGTATTAATGTTTACTTTCTCTAGGTTGAACTAATCGCGGGCCCGAATTCACAAGTGAGCGCAGCCTAAAAGCATGATGTCTCACCTAACATTGTGTTCGGGCGAAGCAGTGAGGTGAAATACATGATAAATCCATAATAAACGCCCCCCTTTAGTATTTTTTTTATTAGTATTTGTTGTTAAAGCGGCAATATAAATACATCATTTAAGAAAATTTCAACTGTCTAGCTATCGCGGTTCTTGAGATACAGCCTGGTGACAGACAGACAGCGAAGTCTTACTAATTGGGTCCCGTTTTTATCCTTTGGGTACGGAACCCTAAAAATAAGTATTAATTAGAGTTTATTACAATTTACTACTTTCCAATAACACAGATCCCTTTTGCCAAACGTCAAAACAACATTTATAATGGGATTTGTGGAATACATGTTAAAGACGTCATATAGTTTATTGCAGTCAAATTACGCTCTTAGTATCAATTTTTCTGCAATAATTAATTTAAAATCACATTGAAAATTAATATAATCAATGACATGCGAATTATTTTGTGAAGTTTTATTTTCGTAACAGTAACATAACAAATAATTTATATTTGGCCCAGAATAGTACCCTCTGTAACTGCAGAAGTGAACACCAAAATTTTACAAATAATTAATACTGCACCTTGCACTTCACCACTGCAATTTTCACTAACTTCTCATTTGAAAGCGTAACACAAACAAAATAAAGAACATAAATCCTCTTCCGCACTTTCTAAGAATCCCATCTACGTTCCGGTTCCGTTTGACTGAAACCTCTCAGGAATCTTGACAAGTGGAACCTAATATTTGGTAATCCTGTTTAATTAAAATACTCTAAAGTTCCGGCAGCGAGCAAAGAGATTATCTACTTACGTAATCTCTCTTGGATTCAGTAACTATTTCAAGAGTATCAAGTGAACGTACTGCGCATGGGATTATTCTGCTTGGTAGGAGATAAAAGGAGATGAGATCGGTGAAAAGGAAGATTCGGTTACTTTGGTCAGTGAATTTAATGTTTGTTTTGACTGTCTAATTGGTTTACACTTGCTTATGAATTTTCAAGTTGATTATACATATGTTTCCATAAAAACGTTATCTAGCTTTTATTTTGAAACGAGCGATTTCAGTTTTTTTTATTAAGTAATTTCATACATAGTACCTTCGCCTCAGTTCAGGTCGGACACGTTACGACCATTTAATTTAAAGCTTATGCTGCTTTCAAAATCAATGTAGTCAAAGTCAAAGTCAATTATTTTTATTAAACGTAGGATAAATTTATTTCTTATTGAAGGTCATTTTTCAAATATAATTTTAGTTTAAAAAGCTAAAAACTACTAGCGTTTCGGAACGACCATTGCTGGGTAGATTGCGCCGAAAGAGTCTTTGACTGACCAGGTTGGTCAGTACCGACAGAGGAGGAGCACGTATTCTATGACATTTAATTTATTTAAAATTATTAAAAAGGTTCGAAATCGGTTTTCTGGTTTTCCAAAGTAAATAATGAAGGTCAAAGAAAATAAAGGGTGTTATTATTTTTTTCCATAAAAATTGAACTTCTTAGCAGGACTGCGCCGAATGACCGGGTCGAGTGTTAGGAGGCGACTGTGTTTAAACACAATTGAATTAGAACTGCTTAAATTTATAAGTCACTCTTACTATACACTTGCATCCAGACATACAACGTGGAAGAGTCATACCACCGTAATAAATCGAACCACGGGCTCTAGATCACTTGAGTATAATAAAATTAAAGTAAAAGTCAAGAAATAAAATAAAATTGGCATTTCCGTACTAAAGTGTGCTGCCGCCCGGGCAATTTGTATGGGAATACCATTTTTTTTTGCTTTTAGACTGTTAATTAGTTTCATTATATTATTAAAGTGATCTAGTATAGCATGTAGTTCGATTTATTACGGGTATGTCCCTTTCACATTGTATATGCTACTTCACTACAGGGAGTACGTAAGCCACCAATAATACCGAAGTAAAAAACCTCTGATCTTAAAAAAATTACTACAGAAAAAAGCAATTTTAAATAAACCTTTAATTCTTTCAGTGATCTAAGATTATTTCAGATGTAACCAAGAGATTTTACCTCCAGTGGTTGTTAAGCAGATGAACGCACTGGAGCGGAATGGTATATAGGCGATTCGGCGGTAAATCTCTACTGTGCTTAGGTATTCAGATGTATAAAATATTTTGGGAGAATACATTTCTATCCCTGGTATTAGTCTTTTGCGGTCACAATAAATAGCCATTGTGAACGCAGAATTCATATTACGGGACTTATTGCGATTGATTTTTACCGCAGATGAGTTGATCGAGGAAAATCTTGAGTAATCATGTCGTTTGGACCCTATAGTACCATCTAAGTAAATTATTCACTTAACCAGATAACCCAATTTATTAGTGTTTTTGATGTTATTTTATGTGCTTCGCCATCTTTTACATACCTACATTATTCAGTTTTTCTTTTAATATTTTATGTCCTAATTTTATCAACAACAAAAAAGTGTCAATCTCTAGCGCATTACCTTGCGATTTGTGTAAGGAAAACAATTTGGTTCAACGCTCAAAACTTATTGTACCTACTTAACAACATTTGATTGTTATCTGTTTTGTGTGCTAATAAAGAAATGAAATCTAATACAACTGTCTACTCCGTAAAGTGAGTTCGTATTTGTACTAGTTTCAATGATCTACAAAAAATGCCAAATTGCATGAAAAGACTCCCATTTTGAGCAACTCTCTGCAACAAATTGGGGCATATTTAGGAGAGCGTTCTTTCAAGATAACTGCACGAACGGAACTGGAACGAGTGTTATCGAATGCATCTACTAAATGGGAGCTGGATGTAATCTGTGCTGATTTATCTCCGGGAAAATGCAATGCATGTTAATAGGAGATCTGGTTAGCAACCCAACACTATTTTAATACCTTTTTTCACCTGCTTGCCACCATCGTGTCGTGCTAAAAGTGGTCTTTATTCAGTTCAGTCTAAACAACTATGACATTGTTAGCTGCTTTAACAGAAAGTCTACTTGGTTGATAATAGCGGTGACGACAGGGTTAGAAAAGTTTGTAATTAGTCCGTCTTTTAGATTATCGAAAAATAATGGACCCGTATTTTTCAGTTTGCCAAAACAGTAAAAATGCACAAAGATACGAAGCATCAAAGTTCCGGACTGGGGGCTTGCGACGTCACCTCTATGTAAAAATCGTACGTAGCCGTGACGGTATGCGAAATTTTAATGCGCTGTATTTTTGTCATTTTTTATTTCTCAAAGAAAAGAAAAAATACGGGTACAATATTTTTTTTTATAATTCAACCGATGGGCTAAAAATATTTTTCCATTCGTCATGCCTATTAATTTGATTCTTGCAGCTCTATCTGTCGCTCGTCATTCTTGCGGCCCTGGGCTCCGTCTGCTCAGACTTGCAAAATGCAAAATTCTCTGTCTGCTCCGTAAAAATAAAGACGTTATAGTGTATTTTATTTCCAGGAACTATGTATGCACATAATTTGAAATGTCAAACTATGCAGTTTTAAATTTTTAAATAATGTTTAGATTTTCGTTTAATTAGGTACTTTACTATTCTTTTTACTTGGCTTTCGTACTTTAAATAAATAATGAATTTTTCAAACAATTAAATTTTGCCCAGCACTGCATTAAAAAATCCCTTCCTCCGTGCTTCAGATTGGCTCCGGCTGCCATCATTCTAAGGCAGTCGTCAAGTTATGTCAGATGCCTGGAACAGACGGGGCGCAAGTTGCGCCGCGTAACAGTAACAGCTAGAGATGGGCAGTGGATAAATACTCAATCTACCCATTTGAGTATTTACTCAGTAGATTTAGTAAACATCCGATAAATATCCGTATCTATCCATTTGGTGAGTAGATTGATTTATATGAGTAGTGAGTAATATTCATATTCATTTATTCTATGTTTTCACGACAATTTTGAAACTTAAATCTAGTTTATACTTGTGAATCTTGTCGGAAAGTGTGTGCATACCCTATTATATGCTTAAAATGTAAGTAGACGTCAAATGCGACGCTAAAGTATATAAAAATACAATACTAATCATACATTGTCAATTTATCTCTATATACATATATCTCTCATATATTTAAAATTTAATTTAAATTGGAAGTAGGCTTCTTTGACCTAAGTTTTTTTTTTTTTTTGCTGGGAGGTGTGCAAAGACTTAAGAAAATTATATGTTAAAATAAGTAAACATACATCAAATACGTCGTTAATATATGAGCACGCTCTGTTTATGCTAGTGAGTAAATACTCATATAGGAAGAGTGAGTAATACGCGACGCAACTTCCGCCCTGTCTGATGCGGCTTAAAAAATCTGACATCAGTGCTGGCCACACAAACAAACGAAATACAATTTATGACGTCATTATTTTCAGTTTCGTTATGATTACAAAACAGGATACAATCTGGGCTTTGATTGCCGGAAGTAAAAATAATACGGCGAATCGATGGAAGGGCCGAGCTAAAGAACATTAGTCGACGCGTGTTTTGACTCTAAATGAAAAGGTTGAATGGATGATACGAGTAAGGTTGTTATATTTTGTACACATTTTTTTATAGGTTACTTATACATCAGTGATTCTGTGAGAACAGTAGACCTCGCGAGCACTTAAACCACGAAACCACGAAACACACGACATGTGACAACCACGAATTAAGTGATATTCTCCCGTTTAGCTACCTGGCTTAGCAAAGCCATTTAAGAGTTTTGAAAACACTGAATAAACTTGGAGTACTGATTTAAAAAAAAAATTAAAAAAAAGTCTCAGTATCATGCTTTAATAAAAAAGCCAAAAAATATTTTTCATATTTTCATATATGTTCCTTGGGGAAAATAAAATATGTTCTCTCGTTTGTATCTACGTGTACTCAATTTTTCACTTCTAGTGCCAAGATTTGGTAATTTCGCTGAAACATTAACTTTTATTTAAAAACATTAAAAAGCCCAGATTCAACATTAAGCTATTATTACAGCTCAAATTGATGCAACTAAACATTCAATAGTGAATGATACTGCATTAAATTTGATATCAAAATATTTTAATACTCCTCATAACACAGTATCTCTTCATAATTCTGGATTAGCATAATCATATCACAGCGTTTCATCTAAACTTCTAATTTTGTAAAGTTGTGTTGTGTTATGTCATGTACTTTATTGACTGGCAGCCAATATATTTGGACTAGCGTTGCATAACAATCGATAGTTTCACTATCGATAGTATCGATTGTCAATAGTTTGCAATACTATTGATGAAAGGCAAAAATTCGATAGTATCATTACTATTGAATTTAGATAGAATCGATACTATCGAAAGTATCGATTGTCAGTAGTTTGCAATACTATTGATGAAAAGGAAAAATTTCGATAGTATCGATACTATTGAATTTAGATACTATCGATACTACCGATAGTATCGATACTGTAACTACTTTTTTGTACGAAAAGCTATCGATAGCTAAACTACTATCGACAGTATTACAATATCGATATTCCTCACAATACTATCGATAGTTTTTAATACCAATAGTACCTTTACTATCGATACTATCGATAGTATAAATTAAAAATCTATCGATACTATCAATAGTATTGATACTATCGATATTGTTACTGTTTTTCAAGGTCACTATAGTATCGATAGACTATCGATATGTTATACTATTGCTTGCAACGCTAATTTGGACTACAAATTAGGAAACTGAATCTACAGCTGAGTATAAATTTAGAATAACAGAGCGCTAGATACAATTATGAGCGGAAATCGGATTGTTGGCATCAGTATTGGTTTTATAATGTACGAGTATGTTGTATATTGCTTGGTTTTAAATGTTTATGATTGCATAACCCTATAATAATAGGCATGACGAATGGAAAACATACTTTTTGCCCATCGGTTAGATTATTAAAAAATATTATAATAACACTTATTTTTTTCTTTTCTCTGAGAATCAAAAATAGACAAAGATACAGCGCATTGAAATTTCGCATGACGGCACGGCTACGTACGATTTTTACATAGAAGTGACATCGCAAGCCACCACTGCAAAATTTTGATGCTTGGTTTCTTTGTGAGTTTTTACTTTTATGGCAAACTGAAAAATATGGGTCCATTATTTTAGATAATCTTAAAGACTAATTTCCATTATATTTTTTTTTACCCACCGTCGTCACCACTTTTTTTAACCTAAAATCCGACTTCACTCTCAAACTACGCAACCGATTTTGATACAATTACTATGGGACCACCTGACAAGTATGCCCTTTCAAAAGAATTTTCAAAATCAGTCTAGAGAGTTTCTAATAATCGGTGAACAGAAATTAAAAAAGATGACGAATTAATAATCTTCTCCTTTTCAATTTCTTCTTGCTTTCTACGGTGTAGATATTATGGCTTACTACATTAATACGAGTAAATAAATAATAAATAAAAATTGCACTGCACCAAAAACTCCATACATTGCACCGTGTGGAGCAGTGCAATCTTTTTTGTACCATAGGAAAACATGAAAAAATATATGATAAATCTTTTTTTTTTTTCAAGGTTTTTCCTGCAAGAAAAAAGCAATTGCTAAGGTTGATTTATTGATTTAAACTTTATTTCAGAGTTTAAATGCACAAGAGGCGGATTTAATGCCATATGGTATTGTCTCCCGGTCAACCATTAGACCAAACGGAAAATATGTGTTATATATAATATATAAGGTTGGACAATATGAAATCTTGAAACCAAATATTTTAGGCATCCCAAGCTTTTGGAAGGAAATATGATGTTGGAATCTCTTTGTACAATGAAAACATTGATTACAACATCATTACCTTTCTTTGTTTAATCACGTATTCATGCTACATTTGAATACTAAAACGAAATTCAAAGCGTCAAAGAGCAAACTCCACTGCATTAACGAATATATTATTTTAGATAAATAATTCAACCGATTCACAATGGATTCCCAGATTCGTTCTAGTCATTTGTAGGTACATCCCTTTTGAAGCTGTGTTTTAAAATTCCGTCTGATATAAATGAGCTGGCTTATTTAAATTCCGATTGAAACAACAGACTAAGAGCTAAAGCAAACATGCCACTTTGACCGAACCCTGCGACTTTGACGCGTTTCGATGTTTTTCTAGTTTCTCAGATCGTCTACGAGCAAAGGAATAATGTTCAAGCTAATTCTTACAATTATATCGTTGAACGTGATCAAAGTAATCCTGCCACTGTAGAATGAGCCAGTGAGAGCGTTCTTCGAGCTCTACACGGAAGAGAAACAAACGGCCAAGTGCGAGTCAGAATCGCCCATGAAGGGTTCCGTAGCAGCAAGTAACATAATATAAAAGTTCTTGTAGTTCGTTGTAACTTTGATAGATGTTATAATAAACGTATTAAAAAAAGAAACTACTTACTAGATCTCGTTTAAACCAATTTTCGGTGGTGGTAGTTCGTATGGTAATGTATTATACATCATATATATATATTTTTTTAGTTTAATTATTCTCTTATTTTAGAAGTTACAGTGGGGGAGGGGGGGGGACATATTTTACCACCTTATTAGAATCCTCAATATCATTTCTGAAGACCTATATACAAAAAAATTGAGTTTCAGTTCTAAGTATGGGGAAACCCCAAAATTTATTGTTATTTTTTTCTATATTTGTATGAAAATCTTTATACGATTCACAGAATAGATCTACTTACCAAGTTTCAACAGTATAGTTCTTATAGTTTCGGGAAAAAAGTGACTGTGACATACGGACGGATAGACAGACAAACAGACACGACGAATCCATAAGGGTTCCGTTTTTTGCCATTTGCCTACGGAACCCTAAAAACTAGTGTAAGTGCTTATACATAACTAAATTAGTGTCGGACCCGATGTCCCTAAACTCACACAAATAAGCCACTTATCACATTTGCATTACATACAAACAATTCGTTTAATAGGTGCGATTTATAACATCTTGGGTTTGTAAAATGGTAACATTAAGAAACATTAGTGACTAGTTTGTAAAAAAAACTAAATACTAGTAAGCTTATTAGTATTGGAAATGAAAGAAAAATAAACCAATCCATTGTCTTTGCCAAAAAATCGACATGGCTAATATTTTGTTTTTCATACAAAGAAGCTGTGTGTAGTGTGTCATATTTCCCTTGCATCTATTTTTTAGCAGCCTGTATTAGTGTCCCACTGCTAAGCAAAAGACCGCTTTTAAGGGTTCCATACCCAAATTGTAGAGACGGGACTCTATTATTAGGACTCCGCTGTCCATCCATCTGTCCACTTGTCTGTCACCAGCTTATATCTCATGAACCGTGTAAACTAAACAGTTGAAATTTTCACAAATGATGTAATTCTGTTGCCGCTATAACAACTAAAACAGAGTAAAGTAAATATTTAAGTGGGGCTACCATACAAAAACATGTTTTTTTTTTATAGATAATGTTACTTCGTGCCTTCGTGCACGTTCGTGCGGGAGTCTGAATCACTTAGCCGGTTTTTTTCCACCTATCCCTGTCCCTTGCAGCCTGCTACCATTCCCTCATGAAAGAAACTGTTAAAGTTGGCTCGCCAATTCTTTCTTGGTCATCGATTTGATATTATAACACCCTTTTTATAATGACGATCTCTGTGACCTAGTGATCATCATGCCACGCTGTCACACCGGATATCCCGGGTTCGATCCCCAGTCAGGTCAAGATGGAAAATTATCTTTTTCCGATTGACTTGGGTCTTGGATGTTTATCTATATATGTATTGGTTATAAAATATAGTATCGTTGTGTTGGTATTCCACAACACAAGTCTCGAACTTACTTTGGGGCTAGCTCAATCTGTGCGATTTTTGCGTATATATTTATTTATATTTATTATTTATTTGTTTTTAACGTAGCTTTAAAATCACACGATTTTAAAAGTATCGAGTGTGTTTTGCCCCTAGATGCTAATAATTCGAACAAACAAATAAAGTGGGTGAATTTCAAGTGCATTCTCTTGTTAAAACGCCAATGAATAAACGAAAGAATTTGCCGATGGAAAAATGCTTCGGCATTGATGTAAATGTAAGTGTTGTTTTACTGGGACGCCAATTATTTGAAGTTCTTAACAAGTATGACATCAATGTATTTTCTTTTTACCCGACTGAGGCAAAGCCAAGAGGGAGGGTGATGATTTTAGCAGTCTATTTATGTAAGTATGTATGTATGTGGATATTTATGTGTGTTCCACCGTAGCATCCGAATCGCTTATCCAATTGTCTCAAATGAGATGTCAATCGATTCGTAATTATTGTCCACGTGACAAAGGCTACAGTTTGTTTACAATCAAAGACAGGAATACCGATATTTTATCTATATCATCATCCGAGCGTATTCCCGGTTGCATCCTCAGCAGTAACGCTTCAGAGCCCGGGGTCCGCTACCTAACCAAGGAGATTTGACGAGGTTACTGGTTTTTATACAGAGCGACTGCCGTCTGACCTCCGCAACCCAAAGGGCAAACCAGGAACCAATCCTTGGATAGTTTGATGATCAAACGCTAGGTGGCGTTCGGGACCCACAGTTTTACGTGCCTTCCGAAACACGGAATCATCTTTATTTTCGGATAATCAGGTGATTCAAGCCTGTAATATCCTATCCAGACTGGAAACAACTTTTCACAAAGTATGCTTCCCAGTGGGAATCGAACCCATGACCTCCGGGTCACAAGGCGAACGCCTTGACCACTGGACTACGGAGGCAGTCATCAATTTATCTATATATCGATACAAATTTCGATAAAATAACTGTATTTTCTACAAAACGTAGATATAATACCAGTATTTTATACAAAGTATTGATATAATACCAGTACATAGTATCGATATATCGAAATTTGTATCGATATATTGATATATCGATAAAAATATCGATTAAATACCAATATCGGGTATCAATATATCGAAAAAAAATAACGGTATTCTTGTCCCAGTATATAAAAAATACAATAAATGTATTATAACGAATGTTACATACAAAAAAGTGTGTAAAAAAAATTGTTTCGATATTAAGTTGGGTATCAAATGAAAAGTCTTAATAAGAACATTTCAAAAATTTATAAATTGTTACGCAGAAATGGTTCCCGTAGTCGGGTATTAGTATTTGGGTACCTAAATAATCAACTGATTAGTAATATAAGGCCAAAGGTTAAAATTGCAATGACAAACTAATTGAAGGATGAAAATTTTTGTTAATTTTTTTAAATAATTTGTTCACATACCATGTTCAAGAGACATATACGTAATAAATCGAAGAACGGGCTATACTAGATCACTATAGTATAATGAAATTAAAATTACAGTCAAAAAGCAAATAAATTTTTTGGCATTTCCATACATAAGCGTGCAGCCGCCCGGGCAATTTGTGTGAGAACGTCGAAATTTTTTTTTGCTTTTTACCTGTTATTTTAAATTCATTATACTATAGTAATGTAGTACAGCCCGTGTTTTGATTTATTACGGGTGTGTCCCTTTCACTTTGTAAAAATAGAAAAGTTATTGCCTCTAAAATGTATTACATATTAAAACAGCTTTAAAAATAATTGGCGATATATGAATAATAAGAATGCTTAAAGGAACTACAAAAATATTTGATATATTAAAAAAAATCCATCAATTTTGCGCACTGCAGGCGAAATAAAGCAGAAGTTGCGAAAAAAAAATTGTTGGAGGTAAAAAAAATACTTACTATGTAAAAAAGTTAAGAAAAGTTTGCTTTGACAAGCATGTGTATTTCAATTTATCGAAAAAAAAAAGTTATCACAAACAATTTACGGTTTAACAAAAATAGTTCGAAGCCCAATAAATAATTCACATTTACGTTCTCCGTCGAAAGAATGGCTCTTCGAATTTTAATTAAATGGCCGAGTGTGTGCGTTGCTTTCATCTCTCGCAATGGGGTTCCGTACATTTTTGTTATTGGGGCCTACGTGAGTACGCCTATTAGAAGATTACCTTTCGGTTCCTATGGAAAAACACGTCTATAGATTGCTTTTACACGTACAGGGGAAATCTGTTTACCGAGAAAGCTGTGCGTAAAATCTCAGTTATATCAGAGCTGAGATTATTAAAACTCGGCTCTTATAATAGATGGAAAAGTATATATATTTAAAAAAAATGGTTTCCTTCAAGATTCCAATTATTGAAATAAAAAGTTAAATAATGATAATTCTTGGTATTATAAAGATTACGTTTGTTTTTAATGTTATAAGAAGATATTTTTATTTGACGACCTCCGTGGCGTAGTGGTAACTATGCTAGTTCGCCACCCTGAGGTCCCGGGTTCGATCTCCTGTCAGGGCAAGTTGGAAAATGGCCTTTTTCAAATTGTCCTGGGTCTTGGGTGTTTATCTATAAGTGTATTTGTTATAAGATATAGTATCATTTAGTTAGTATCCCATAACACAAGTCTCGAACTTACTTTGGGGCTAGTTCAATCAGTGTTATTTGTCCCTATATATTTGTTTATTTATTTATTTTGCAGGTTATCAATATAAAATGTGAGAAACATACTTATGGACGTATACTTATCAACACAATTAATTAAACATCGGGTTTTAGTTATAAAATAATCCAACCAAAAACATCAAACTTATAACCGGCCAAGAGCGAGTCGGACTCACGCAGGAAGGGTTATGTACTATAAAATCACGTTTATTGTATGGGACCCTCACTTAAATATCTATTTTATTCTGTTTTTAGTATTTGTTGGCATAGTGACAATAGTGTGTAAACATCAACTGCCAACTATCATGGTTCAATAGGGTCCCGTTTATGCCCTTTGGACACGGAACGCTAAAAATGGGAGCCAACTAATAAATAACTGACAAAAGAATAAGATCTAAATCCTGAAATTTATTTATAAGAATCTCAATATTTAACATGTCTTTCATGTCTTCTTCTTCTTCTTCTTCTCAGCATGTTTACGTCCACTGCTGGACATATGCCTCTTCTATGGATTTCCATTTAGATCTCTCTGCGGCGATTCTGGTCCAGGTCAGCCCTGCCGTCTTTTTAATGTCGTCCGACCATCTGGCTGCTGGTCTGCCTACGCTTCGTTTTCCTGTGCGGGGTCGCCAATACAGAACCCTCTGGCTTCATCGATCATCATCCCTGCGGCAGATGTGACCAGCCCATTGCCATTTCAAATGTGCAATTCGTTCACCAATATCTGTGACTTTTGTGCGTCCACGAATAATGTTGTTTCGTATTCGATCGCGCAGGGTGATACCGAGCATTGAGCTCAATGGCTTTCATGTATTTAGGTTAAATGATGATGATGAGGTTCCGAGTTCTGAAAGGGTCCAAAGAAGCTTGAAAATGATTTTGTAAAAAAAACACACGACTGCTGCGTCGCTAGGTTGTCTTTTAAACTTAGCTCTCCCACTGCAGCGTGTCTAGATCTCTTTACAAGTAGAGCATTTCATATTTTATAAGATAAAGAACGTCAAAGTACGAATGAATGTAAAATAATAATTCACAAGAGCCACACAACTCTTTAACAAAGTTTGTCGTAACTAGCATAATACCCAAGCCAATAAATTCCCAATCCTGCAACTAAGTGTATCCAGCAAAACATTATTGATCTCGCCGGATGATATTAAATGCAAAATTGAAACTGGTGTTTTGTCGTCCGGATAGCCAGCGCTCGCAAACACCGCGCTACGAATGCAAATCAGTCTATCGAACCCAGCTTGCTGGGGATTAGATGCCGTTGACATAAAATCAAAGATTTGCAATTTTATGTGGCAATGAAGTGTAGTTCAGGCTTCCTCTCGTTAATCGGGTGACCTCCTTGATGTTGCTGTTCATGTTTGTGACACAGGTAGCAGACAACAGAAGAAGAGTCCAGTGTTATGTCCTTTGGAGATCCAACGCTCGCAAACACCGCGCTCCGAATGCAAATCAGTCTATTGAACCCAGCTTTCTGGGGATTAGATGCCGTTGATATAAAAGCAAAGATTTGTAATATTATGTGGCAATGAAGTGAAGTTCAGGCTTCCTCTCGTTAATCGGGTGACTTGCTTGATGTTGCTGTTCATGTTTGTGACCCAGGTAGCAGACAACAGCAGAAGAGTCCAGTGTTATGTCCTTTGGAGAGCCAGCGCTCGCAAACACCGCGCTCCAAATGCAAATCAGTCTATCGAACCCAGCTTGCTGGGGATTAGACGCCGTTGATATAAAAGGAAAGATTTGTAATTTTATGTGGCGATCAGGTGTTCAGGCTTCTTCTCATTAATCGGGCGACTTGCTTGATGTTGCTGTTCATGTTTGTGACACAGGTAGCAGACAACAGCAGAAAAGTCTAGTGTTATGTCCTTTGGAGAGCCAGCGTTCGCAAACACCGCGCTCCGAATGCAAATCAGTCTATTGAACCCAGCTTACTGGGGATTAGATGCCGTTGATATAAAAGCAAAGATTTGTAATATTATGTGGCAATGAAGTGTAGTTCAAGCTTCCTCTCGTTAATCGGGTGACTTGCTTGATGTTGCTATTCATGTCCGTGATACAGGTAGCAGACAACAGCAGAAGTTCCAGTGTTATGTTCTCTGGAAAGCAATCCGCAAAAACCGCGCTTCGAATGCAAATCAATGCTTGCCGAATCAGTGGATAATCGATATCGAACCTGAGCTTGCCAGGGATACGATGGTGTTTATATAAAGGCAACAATTTGTAATTTTCTGTAGCAAATGAGTGTAGTTCAGGCTTCCTCTCATTAATCAGGAGACCTCCTCGAGGTAGTCGTTTATTTCCGTAACGCGGGTAGCAACAGTAACACATAACAGTCCAGTGTTTTGTAATCCGGATAGCCAGCGCTCGCAAACACCGCGCTTCGAATGCAAATCAGTCTATCAAACCCGAGCAAAGGATTACATGTCGTTGATATGAAGACAGAGATTTGTAATTTTTTATAGCGATTAAATGTATTCTATTATTTCTCTTATTAATCGGGTGACCTCCTTGAGATCTTTTTTTATTTCCGTGACAAGGGTAGCAGATAACAGCAGAAGAGTCCAGTGTTTTGCCTTCCGGATAACCAGCGCTCGCAAACACCGCGCTTTGAATGTAAATCAGTTTATTGAACCCGAGCTTGCTGGGGATTAAAAGCCGTTGATATAAAAGCGAAAAATTTTGATTCTCTATGGCAGTAGAGCAAGGGCGCTAGTTGTAAAAGTTTTTTCACAATGCTTTTCGGCCTGTTTTACATATTGATAAGTAACAAGTGCGACACGTGGCAAGTAAACACTGTAAAGTGACAAGAACACCTTCTTGTCACTTTACAGTGTTTACTTGCTACACGTCACTGACAAGTGGATATGCAGTAAGCTCAATAAACGCCTATATGACGTGCCGGCTACAGCAGAGGAGGTGGGCGAGTGCGGGGAAAGCGAGCTAGCGCGGGGGGAGCTGTCAAAGAATAGAACAGGCTTTAATTCAATTGTCACTTGTCAGTGCATGTTTATACGCACTATCACTTGTCACTCGCACCTGTCACTTATCGATATGTAAACTAGGCTTAAGAAGGTTTTAACGTCAGGCAGCCTAGGCCACCAATCTATCTAATTTTTTCTATGAATTGTAGCTGTAAAAGCATATTATACCGATACGAGTTTTTTCACAGCAACAAAATCTCTTAACAGATTTACCCACGTAGGCTACAAAAACAATCTGGCTGAGAGCAATGTGGTTATAGCTATCCGATATCAGCTTTTTGTTACTTTTTCACTAAATGATTCAAACCAATCAGCTTCCCGAAACATATCCACGTAGTGTTGTTTCTGGCCTAAAACGTTTTTACGGTTCATGTCGTATATGTACCTATGTGAGTTTCTGAATTCCATCATTATTTTGAAGAGTCTGTAATAATCTTATAAAAAAATTAAAATATTTCAGTTTGAAATACTTTTTCTTAACAAAATCATATTTACTCATAATGTATGCTCATACATTTTCAACCATTTTTTTTTCATTAATTGTCATAAATAGTCATAATCATAATACAATTTATTAATAATAGTAATTGCTCATAATTAATTAATTATAAAATGTATGTTAACAAAACTATTTCAGAAATCATAAAATGGGCCACTAAATCATAAAATTATTGGGCCAACCCCGCCCAACCATAGCCCATATTATACGTGGGTGGTTTTCATGACTTTGCAAAAACGAGCTGTTGACGGCTATTTTGCCACATAGGTTATAAACATTATAACAATGCCCGGACGAATAAAACATTGTGAGAGACAATTTAAATATATTAGGGAGACGAAGATATATATGTTCACAAGAATATTATAAACAAAATACATTACGTTGAACTATGATTATGAATAGAAGAGTTATGAACATAATATATATATATATATATATATATATATAGTATATGTATATGTATATATATATATATATATATATAAAACGGCGAAAACCACTCACTCACTCATCACGCAATCTCGTAAACTACTTAGCTAATGAAATGAAATTTGGCAGGAAGGTAGATTGTGACTAGGAGACGTCCGCTAAGAAAGATTTTTTTGGAAATTCCACCCCTAAGGGGGTAAAATAGGGGCATTTATATGATTTTGAAAATTATATCCCTATAGGGGTGAAATAGGGGTTGCAAGTTTATATGAATCTTCGTCATTTTTGAAGCGAGACACATGACATTTTTGAATAAGTTATCAATAAAAAAGAATAATACAGAAATTAGATTTTAAAAAATTGCATCCCCTGGAGTACATTAGGGGTTGCGAATTTATATTATTGTGAAACTTCGTAATTTTTTGAGTGAGAAATTTGAGACAAATAGATCATTTGTTCTCTTTTGTTCTAGCAAATGACGGTAACCGGAACGGGAACGGGATATTACAACACAATTTATAACGTAAAAAACCACGACTTCTACGCGGACGAAGTCGCGGGTTACAGCTAGTGATTAATATACTTATGAGAAATGAGAGGATGCCAATTTTGAAATACCTGCATAGATTAGGATTTGGAAAGGTATCGTTACAACCCTTATATCCCTCTGACTAACAAGGGCTGTTATTGTTTTTCAGGCAGTCGTGTTGCTTGTATTAATAAACGTAATTCGATTTCCCCTTTTGAATATGTTTAATATACTTACTTATCTTTTATTTGAAACTATTTATTTTTATGTTGGTGTGACGATTTGCGACAGTTTGAAAGGGAATGGTTGGAAGTGGCATACGATCGAGATATTTGGAAGGAGATGGGGGAGACCTTTGCCCAGCAGTTGGACAGTAGAGGTTAATAAGAAAAAAAAAAAGATGTGATAAAAAATAATCGAATACCTAATCTAGAACAGTTTAACTAATCATATAAAATAATCAATAATTTATGACCGAAAATATAAAATAACTTATGTGCCAAAGACATTATGCTGGTGTTACGTAAACCAAGCACTACTGCGGGTCTTCCGTTGGACCCAAGATACTAACCTTCTATTTACTAATTAGCCATAGCAGAATATTATACTTAAGGGGCTACATGAATTTTCCGGGGTCTAGTGCTGCCCCCATTTGAAATAAATCTATAGATAGGAAACGGAGATTTCATTTAAAATTTGCTCTTGATCAGACCCTAAATAACCTTTCAAACTATTTTATAAACTACTGTTTACTGTTTAAAGTGAGAACATGAAGCTTGTCTACGCACATGCGCCAAAAGTGGCCGTTTTTCGCAATTGTGCGTAGAAAAGCTTCACGCTCTCACTTTAAAGTGTAAACAATAGTTCATAAAATAGTTTAAAGGGTTATCTAGGGTCTAATCAAGACCAAATTATAAATGAAATCTTTGTTTCCTTTCAATAGATTTATTTCAAGGGGGCAGCGCTGGACCCCGGAAAATTCATGTAGCCCCTTAAAACACGCTTTCAACATGCAGGAGAAAAGATCGAAGTGCATCGCAACAGTTCGATTAGATTCAGCCTTTCACGCTGATTAAGAATGAATCCATGCCCCAGATCCAAGCAGTGATATAACAATACATATAAGTTTAATTACCTAGTACTTAAATAAAATCTTTACGTGATCACCTGTTTTCAGCCCTAGAAACTGATATTATACTAGCTTTTGCCCGCGGCTTCGCTCGCGTAGGTTTGTAATTTATCAAAATCCTTTCTTAAGGGATGCCTACGTCATAGTAGCTTTATGCATGCAAAGTCTCAGCCCGAACGGTTTAAAATTGACAGAGTTTCATCCCCTATTTTATCCCCTTGGGGGTAGAAATGATCAAAATCCTTTCTTAGCGGATGCCTACGTCACAACATCTACCTGTATGCCGAATTTCAGCCCGATCCGTCCAGTAGTTTGGGCTGTGCGTTGATAGATCACTATGTCAGTCAGTCAGTTAGTTACCTTTGAGTTATATATATCTAAAAATTTAGATTGATAATTGAAAAGAAATTGTTTTATCTCATAAGAATAGGTGACTATTATGGTGAATGAATATCATCATTATGAGCTCAAGCAATTTCAATTATTATCAGTGAACATGAAGTCCACTGTTAGACACAGGCCTACTCAGACTCTGTCCGTATGTCTGTCTGTCTGTCACCAAGCTATATCTCATGAACCGTGATAGCTAGTCAGTTGAAATTTTTACAGATTATGTTGTTCTGTTGCCGCTGTAACAACAAATATTAAAAACAGAATAAAAAAAAAATTAAGTGCCGTACATCAAACGTTATTTTTTATAGATAATGGTACGGGACCCATCGTGCGCGAGTCCGACGCGGTTTTATTAAGTACCACCAACGTAAATTTTAATTATTAGGTCAGTTTTGGCGCTTGAGTATGCTATCAGTACACGAGTAATATACACGTACAATGTGGAAGCGATCTGTAATAAATCGAACCACGGACTTAACTAGATAACTTATTTCTTGATTTAAACTTTATTGCACAAAAAAGTGTACAAATAGCGGAATTAACGCCATATGGCGTTCTCTGCCAGTCAACCATTGGACCAAATGGAGAAAAATTAGGGTGATGCGACATAATGTGTAAACAAGATAGGAAGATTAAGGGGACACCTGAATTTTCCGGGGTCCAGTGCTGCCCCCATTTGAAGTAAATCATTTGATAGGAAACGGAGACATCATTTAAAATTTTGTCTTGACCAGTCCCTAGAAAACCCTTTGAATTATTTCATGAATTATTGTTAAGACGAAGTGGTAGCTAAAGTGGCGCCCTCATTTGAAATAAATTGTTTAAAACTAAATATGGTGATAATTAAAAATTTGATTTGTATAAATGTCTAGAAAGTCCTTTAAACTATTTTATGAATAACCTTTGAAATTATTACTAATAGACCGTCTAGTTTTAAAACTGTTTTTCGCCAAAAGTGGCCACTTTTGGCGATAAACAGTTTTAAAACAAGACAGACTACCAATATTACTTTTAAAGGTTATTCGTAAAATAGTTTAAAGGTTTTTCTAGACATAGACATATACAAATCAAATTTTTAATTATCACCATATTTAGTTTTAAACAATTTATTTCAAATGAGGGCGCCACTTTAGCTACCACTTCGTCTTAACAGTTTAAAGTGAGAATGTGAAGCTTTTCTACGCACATTAGCCAAAAGTGGCCGTTTTTCGAAAATGTGCGTAGAAAAGCTTCGCGTTCTTACTTTAAACTGTAAGCAGTAGTTTATAAAATTTAAATGATGTCTCCGTTTTCTGTCAAATGATGTATTTTAATGGGGGCAGCACTGGACCCCGGAAAATTTAGATAGCCTCCTATTAGAAAAGTATAAAATAAATATCTACAAGAATACCATAAGATTATAACGTATATATATATATATATATAAACAAACTTTATACATACCTTCTGAAATACGGTAACATGTTTTTTTTTTCGGATAATCAAGTGATTCAAGCTTGCAATATCCTAACCAGACAGTGAGATTCGAACCCATGACTGACACCCGGGTCATAAGGCGAATGCCTTGACCACTGGCCCACGAAGGCAGCCACCTTCACACACATCTTACGACACACTATCACGTCTTTCCTACTAACTACTCATTAAATACTATTACTCACGTACAGAAGTCTTACTCAGCAAAGAAATTCAAGGAAATATCTACTCAATGTAGTTAGCTCGATGTCGTGTTAATGAGGAGCTCTATGGCCCGGCGGGAGTGCGCATTACTAGCGCTTTCGCAAGTCAGCGTGGACCACAGCTAGATGGGTGGCATAAAAAATTAAATAGATATATATATTTATATATATATATATATATATATATATATATATATATATATATATATATATATATATATATATATATATATATATATATATAAATGCCTATAATAAATATGCATAAATAATAATCATATGGATGACCACTAATTACTCATCACCTAAGTATAATAAAAGAACAATAACAGTCAAAATACAAAAAAAGAACTACATTCCCATACAAATTTCCCGGGCGGCTGGACACTGTTGTATGGATATGCCGATGTTTTTTTTTTTAATAATATTTCTTCGTCATAATTTAGTGATTAGTGGTTTGATTCAGTACGGGTATGTCCCTTCTATGTTGTATAGTTTGGAAACCTTTTCAAAGGGTTCTTTTGGACTAACACGCTTCACCGTTTATAAATAAATCAAAAAACACACCTTCCGATCTAATTAGTTCAGCTTTTGAACAGGTTAAGAGTTGTGGATCGATGACCCACATTCACCCAATACTACTTTTCAATTACTGTTGCATTGTTTGTGACAGAAATAAATTTGTTTTGTTGATAAATAGGGTTGAGTGTGTTTGGTTAATGGGAAATTTGAGTTTTTGATTTTCGTTTGTCATTTGGCTTTTTACTAGCTGCTACCCGCAGCGATGCCCATGTGGTCGAAGTTCAAAAATAAATCTATGAGAACCGCACATTTTTTCTGTAATTCAGTAATGAACAATGAAAATAATTTTTCAAAACTAAAAACCGACTTCACCCCCAAACTACAAAACCGATTTTGATAAAATTTCCATGGTACCACCTGGAAAGTGTACCCTTTCAAACAAAAAAATATTTTTTTTTTAAATAATTTTTTATTAATAATATAATATTAATTATTAAAATAATTTTTTAAATCAGTCCAGGCGTCTTTGAATAATCGGTGAACATACATAAAAAAAATAAAGAATGGCGACGAATTGATAACCTCCTCTTTTTTTGAAAGTCGGTTAAGAAATAAATAAACGTACAATTAAGGCTAAAATTAAATCTCAAAAAAAAAAACTAGAAGATTTTGCCCGTGCGACATGGTGCCAAGAACGCTGGCTGCGTTTCATCTCAGAATAGCAATACTGATTCTTAAAGAAAAGGAGCAGCCCTCTTGTGTCACCAGTGGCGGCAATCAGGCGCGGAGTGAACTGTTTGAGGAAAGAACTCACGCTGGGGCCCGATTGTCTAAACGTTTCTACTCCATACGGCACAAATATACAATTTAGTAATCTACAATAGGCATGACGAATGGAAAAATATTATTAAGCCAACGGTTAGATTATTAAAAATATGGTACACGATTTTTTTTTCTCTGAGAAACAAAAAATGACAAAGATACAGTGAATTGAAATTTCACATGACGTCACGGCTACGTACGATTTTTACTTAGACGCAAACTCTCCACTCGGGAACTTTGATGCTTCGTATATTTGTGAATTTTTACTTTTTTGGCAAATTGAAAAACATAATTCCATTATTTTTGGATAATCTAAAAGACGGACTAATCACAATTATACTTTTCTAACCCTGTCGTCACCCCTATTATACATTGAAATCATCGACACTTATAACTAAAGAAGAAGAAGAGTGAGGTGGGGTGTTTTTGTTTTTGCTTTTTTGTGTGTTAGTCGCCAACACTGGTGCCAGATTTTTAATTCTTCCTAAAGGCACCTGACATAGCTTAACGACTGCCATACCATGATGACAGCCAGGACCAACGGCTTACACGTGCCTTCCGAAGCACGAAGGAGCTCAATATTTTTTGCCATTTGAGATCACCCATCCAGATGCGGACCGCGCACAGTATCGCTTTACTAGCGAAAGCGCTAGCAATGTGGCACTCCCGCCGGACCAACGAGCTCCTCCACTCCAGTGGAGTACTGAAAGGTTTATTTACTCGTTATCCGTGAAAAATATTTTAATAATTACAAATTGGCCCATAATATGAAATCCAGAAAAGCTTTGTCCTAAAGTAATACAGGTTTATTTTGAATTTGTAAAGTTGATTTATTTTTCTATTTTCCATTTCAGAACCCATCTTTATTCTTCTATCCAAAAGATAATAAGTTTGTTTGCTAGGCAAATTAAAAAAACTCCGACTGTTTAGAATGCCATCTAGTGATGAGTATTGGAACTACCGTGACGATTTGATAAATGACTAAAGAAAGCCCTGACTTTCAAGCGTTAACCCCCATATCTTTTAAACTTCTAAGCCGATTTACATCAAGGGAATTTGCTTTCATGCAAAGTAAACATCGGAATCAGTCCATCCTCATGAGCGCTACAATGCCACAGACAGGCAGACCAAGAGACATTAGCGTCAAACTTAATAACATTCCTCTTTTTTGTCGTTTATTTTTAATAAAAACGAAGCACTCAAACTACCTACTATAAAAAATCAATAACACTGACGTCACTAAACCATAACAAACCCGCCATTTATAATGGCTGTCCAGCAAAACTAGTCGACTAATTTGAAAAATAGTTTACCGTTCTTGAAACACGGTGCAGCGTGTACAAACATCCATTATGGTAAAAGCGGCGTTAGAAATAGTGACTCTGTTGTTGCAGCCTTGCCTCATTTTTCTTGGCTCTGGATATAGGGCGAGAAAATCTAAATGTGGCATTAATATTTAAAACTTCTTTTCTCTTGCTACCATGCTGGTCAGAGAGAAAAAGACAAAAGAGCGAGAAAGGTCGACAGGGACAGCCTGTGTCACTCATCGTTTTTTTTTTCTCTGTCGTCACTCTCTTGGCAGAGTGGTCGTGGTCGTCATGACAGGGTGTTGGCAAGTTTCACAATTTGTCGCCATTCCTCTCGTACTGTACCTTGCCTCGTGCATTCGTGGAGTGGACCATTTAGTGCAGTTTTGACTTGGTCAGTCCAGCGTATTGGTGATCTACCGCGCGCCCTCGTGCCCTCAATTTTGCCCTGGACCACAAGTCGATCCACAGACGTGTCCTCTCAACGTGTAAAATGTCCAAAGAAAGTGAGAATACGACCTTCAACGATGGAAGAAAGACGCTATTTTATACCCAGTTCTTCGAGGATTGAGATGTTTGTTCGGAACAGTGTCCAGGCTATGCAAAGTTCGTCTCAAACACTAAATTTCTAAAGCGTCTATCTTGTGTTTCTCACTTTCTCTTAAAGTCCACGTTTCGGCACCATAATGAAATATGGAAAACACTAGTGCCTTGATAAATCGCATTTTAGTGACCTTTGTTATGTTTCTGTTTCTCCATATCTTCCCAAGCCGATCCATGGCGGACCTTGTGATAGTCATGCGCTGTTTAATCTCTTCCGCGCATCTGCCATTGTTCGATATCAATGCTCAAAGGTAGGTGTATGCTTATGCACCCCTCGTTTAGGTACCGAAAATAGACCAATATTATTAGTATGCGCGCGGCGACCACACACACAATAAAATTATTATTATATTTTAATTTGATTGGACGTTCCAGTATCTATATCTCCTTGCCTTTGGAGCATTCCCCGACACGACACAACACTGATGGCCCGATATTCGCTAGTGCAGCCACTTTAAAAATAACTTTACCATATTGCTAAGTGCATTTCCCACTGGAGAGACGCAAGTGTTAAAAGATTATGTACTTGTGTTCCTTTTGTGCTGTGTTTGTAGGGTAAGCTTGCTACATAGATAAGCGGGCTGGCACTGTCGGTTTGGCAGTATTTGTCGGACATCATACTGAAAGCGAAAACAGTTCTCAGGTTGGATTGTTAATCCCTTGACTATTGCTAAGTGCATTTCCCACTGGAGAGACGCAAGTGTTAAAAGATTATGTACTTGTGTTCCTTTAGTGCTGTGTTTGTAGGGTAAGCTTGCTACATAGATAAGCGGGCTGGCACTGTCGGTTCGGCAGTATTTGTCGGACATCATACTGAAAGCGAAAACAGTTCTCAGGTTGGATCGCTAATCCCTTGACATTATCTATGGTGGGTATTCTCCAGGTGAATCGAATGAAATACAGACATTCTACATTCATGTTTAATCACTTTGAACCTTATGATACGAATACAATTACTATCAACTCGAGTGACGATTCCTTATGTGTACTTTTATAATACAATGTTTAGAACTTTGTCACGCTACATAACCTCTTTCTTTTTTCTGCCAGTGACAGACGACAAGAAGCTACGTCTAGACTCTGAATCACAAGAATTAAAGACTTTCATAGATTAAAAATATGGTAGTAATATATATATATATATATATATATATATATATATATATATATATAATAGTCACTTGCTTTCAATACAAACATACAAGAAATCTTCATAGCCATGGTTACTTGGCATAATTCGGCAGGTTGCCAAGGCGAATAACTTATGTGAGGCAGCCGAGCGGTTTGTAATTCCCTACATATATTCGATTTTACCGCCCGGCTGTGCCGATTAATGCCGGCCTGAATAAGTGTGTAGCAACCTTAATATCATAATGGCTCCGTGTGGACCCCAGCATGTAAGGGTTGCAGACCAGTCCCCACTCGTGCAGTGCTCTCGCTGCTTGGGCAATGGTCACAGCAGACGGTACTGCACGGAGGGGGAAGACGTCTGCAGCCACTGCGGAGGTCCGCACATGAAGTCGGAGTGCACTGAGTACAAAGCGGGGACTGCGGCGAGTTGCCGCAATTGCAAAAAAGCAGGCGGCAACCTGGCGGACCACAACGCCTTCAGCGAGGACTGCCCAGTGAGGAGGACGTGGGACGCGATTGCAAGGTCGGCATCTGCGTATTGCTGACCATGCAATCAGCACAGCGTCCACCGATTGGCGGCCAAGCTACCTGTTGCAAAAGTTACCCCATGTGGTAAAAAATTTGTTGTAACACAAAATGAAATTCTTATGGAAGGGTGTCGAGTCAACGGAGGCAACACTGGCCTGGCCAGGCATCGGAGCAAAGTGTACCGCTGAAGGCGTTGCGGGTGTAGGGCAATGGAGTGTTTTCCCTTTTTATTTTAACGGATAATTTTTACATTTTAAAAAAAGCATCCAATTAATTTTGGAAATAAAAAATTTGTAGCAAACAAAGAGAAAACACCCCATCGCGGGAAAACTCAGCCTACTTCTGTATTTTACCTTAGTTTTTGTTGAAATGTCACGGCTCCGTTTTTGCCTCGAGGCGGGCGTTTTCCAGGCGTTTTCCGGTGCCGGGAGTGGCGTTTTCTACTCTCGGACCGAGCGCCGGGCACAGTCTGCCCCGTGGTGGGACGGTGACGTGACTTTTCAAAAATCCGTGCGGCATGTTTTCTGCTATTAGGAGGTCATCCGCGTAGGCGCTCAGGCGGGGGGTGCAAAAAAAAAAAGCTTTTCGAGATGTTCGGCGTGGCAACTGACGCATTGCCGGTTGTCATGCTGAGCAGTTCGAAAAGCATGTAGCATGTTGCATGTAGTAATGTTTTAAAAAAAAATGGTTTATTTATTATATGTAATCTACTATTATATTATATATTTATTTATTTTAAAATATTTTATTTGTAATAACATAAACGAAGGACATGGGCCCTATTAATGTCAGGGGAAAGGATAAAAAAATAATAATATGATAATGACTTTTTATTTTTAGAGTGTGTAAGTGCCTAAATGATCCATTAATTCTACTTTTTATTTAATTCTTTTATGGCCGGTAAAGGACGCTAAATTTAATTTTGTGTGACGTAGCTTTTAACCGGCAAACAACCAAGACGCTTCCATCGATACCTCATTTGACTTGACAAGGTACCACCATACATACATACATAGCGGCGAAATATATAACCCTCCTCTTGGCTTCGCCATAAAGTCAGGTAGAAGTGAAAGTAATTTTCAAAGCACTTTAGGTGTTTTAAAAAGAAAATAAAGACAAAAAACTACATTAACGCCCTTAACGAAACGTTTTAAATGACAAAAGAAATTAAGAGACACCCACTCACAGAAAAACATCGAACACCCTCGTTATCAACAAATTAATTTCCCAAGATAAGAGTATCATAACGGATTTGCCCGAACAGACCCTATTAAAATTAAAATAACAGAGATCAGAACTAAATTAAAATCAAACAGTGGAGCGTGACTCACAAAAGAAAGCGAGGAGATCCCATCATCCCCTTTTAAAAAACAACTTATTTTTAGTTTGCGAAAATATCTTTTTGTTTACAACGTGGACCAATAAAAATAATCTTCCTAACTTGTCCCGTAATTTGGACTCTGATGTCGTGTACAAAAGGCAGACTGACATTTAGTTCTTAGTTTTTACTATTATCCTCTTAAATCAAATGGACGTTAGAAAAGTTACATATTGGTACTTATAATAAGTAGATACTGGTTCTTAAAATAGGGACCGACATGTAACTTTTTCATCCGTGGCTAAACAGTGTCCATTTGCTTCGAGTGAATAAACCATAACCAGTTGCTATCCATAATATATGACTACAGTTGTTTATGGTTAGATATGGTTTGGACTAAATACTAAAATTTGTCCGCATTGTAATTGGAGAGATATATCAATACATATAATAAAACAGTAGGAACCGCGTGTCTGTACATTTGATAAAATTAACAAAAGATGGGTGTGGGCAATAAAAAAAGAGTAACAGAACACAAATAAGATTTTTTTGATTTTTTTGTCTGTCTGTCTGTATGTACTCGCTAATCTTTAAAACTACTGAACAGATTTTTACGCGGTTTTCAATAAAAGATTAAGCTCATCCCTGAGCAACATATAGGCTTTGTTTCATCGAAATCTGATGTCAGATAAAAAGTTATCGTCATTTAAAGTTTAAAGTTAATTTTTCTATGGGCGATTTTATATATTTACATAAAATAGCAACAGATGGCGCCTCAAGACATTTTAAAACGCGCTTTGGTTGTGAGCAAAGAGAAATATTTTACAAAGTCGTAAGAAGTGTAAATAATAGTGAGGGAAAACAGTTTTTCCTAGATGCACCAGGTGGCACTGACATCAGGAGACAGAACAAAATTGCTCTGGCAGTAGCTTCGTCAGGAATTGCAGCCACATTACTTCCTGGCGGTAAAACGGCTCACACAATGTTATTTTTTATTTTTATTTTACTTATTAGGTACACCAACAGGTTACATGACAAAAACTTACAATTAACATTTAGTTCTGCGTTCTAGCATATAACCCAATTACAGGTGAACACAACATTCTTAAAATTTAAAAAGTTTCAGCAGCAAGTTATATAAATAAAATATAAATATGCAAACGTAAATATTGAAATACAAATTTTATAATCAAACTATATTGAAATATTGAAATTATGTTAATTATCCCAATCGATTTAGATAGCATTGAAACACCGACATATTCTGTTACAAGAAACTAGGGCTAGCTCAATCAGTGTTATTTGTCCCTATATAAAAAAAAAAAGAAACTGAGATAAAGTAAGAAAGTGTTTGAGGATTGCTGTCTAATCGTTTGGGATGAATGCACAATGGCAAACAAAAGCCGTTGAGGCCGTGGACCGAACACTACGGGATATTTGCCGTGATGAAAGGCCAATGGGGAACATAACATTACTTTTCTCTGGTGATTGTCGGCAAGCCCTATCCATCAAAACTCGAGGAACTAGAGCCGACGAGATCAATGCTTCGCTGAAGCGTTTTTATCTTTGGCGTTTTTAACATGCGAGCACAGCTCGGTGGCCATTCACATGCCCAAGAATTTTCAGATCTTTTACTGAAAATTGAAAACGGCAACCTTCCTGAATTAAGTGGTCAAGTGAATCTTCCAAAGTCGCTAGGTAAAACAGTATGATGTTTTCGGAGACGTTTCGAGAATACCTCATCAAAAAAATTCTTGGTTATGTGAACGCGCTGTACTCGCACCCAGAAATGCCAAGCATTTGCAATAAATTTAAAAAAATGTTGGGGATGAAGTGGTATACACATCTTTTAACACTGTTGTTAATCAAGATGATGTCGCAAACTATCCAGTATTCCTGCACACAAAATTACGCTTAAAGTTGGTGTTCCGATAATGCTACTGAGAAATCTTACTCCACCGAAATTGTGCAATGGAACCCTTCTTAGAGTAACTTCTCTGCAAAAAAACTTAATCGAAGGTGAGATTCTTGCTTGGTGTGGTGCAGGCAAAACTGTTTACATACCACGAATACCAATCATCCCCAACAATTTCCCATTCCAATTCAAACAATTTCCTGAGTCCGTTTGCTTTGCTATGACAGTTAACCAGTCTCAGTGGCAGACGCTAAAGGCTGTTGGAATGGATCTTAGGTCGAATTGTTTTTCACACGGCCAGCTATACGTGGCTTGCTCGCGGGTTAGGAATGCGGTTAACCTGTTTATACATAGGGCGCACTATAAGTTTCCGGAACTGGCTACTTATATAAACAATATTTAAAAATTTATTGCAACATTTGAAAATAGAACTCTTTGGCTGTAGAATGCAGTTTGTTTCATCTGACTGTCTTTTGTTTTTACCTTGTGGCGCCATTTAAAAAATTGTGTGTCTGCATCAACATGGATTTAACTCGGGAAAATTTTCGTAGTATGATTTTCTACGATTTTAAGTGTAATTTGACAGCTTAACAGAGCATCGCTCGGCTTGAAACAGCTTTTGGCAATGAAGCACCATGCAAGACAACTGTTTATAGCTGGTTTGCAGAATTCAAGCGTGGTCGTATCAATCTCAGTGACGAATCTCGCGATGGTCGGCCGTCCACCGCTGTGACCAACAAAAACATCGATGCCGTGCGCCGTATGATTGAAACAGACAGGCATGTGACCTACCATGAAATTCGCGCATCCTTAGAAATAGGCATGAGTCAAATACAATTAATCCTACACAAACATTTGGGTGTGAGAAAGCTGTGCTCGCGGTGGATCCCACACAACTTGACCGAGGCTCAAAAAACGGACCGCGTCACTTGGTGCAGTGCCATGCTTACCAGATTCAACGAAGGTGCGTCAAATTTGGTGTGGGACATAGTAACAGGTGACGAAACATGGATTTATTGCTACGATCCCAAAACAAAGCAGCAATCGAGCGTATGGGTCTTTCAAGATGAGCCGAAACCAACCAAAGTGGCGCCCGTGAAAAGTGCATCTAAGCGGATGATTGCTTCTTTTTTTAATAAAACTGGACACGTGGCTACTGTTGCTTTAGAGAATCGTCGTACAGTGAATAGTGACTGGTACACGACCATTTGTTTGCCGGAAGTTATTGACGAACTCCGTAAAAATAACCGTAAACGCCGTATCATCCTGCACCACGACAATGCTAGTTCTCACACGGCCAGACAGACAAACGACTTTTTGAAGGCGAAAAATGTAGAACTCATGAGTCATCCTGCATACAGTCCCGACCTGGCACCTTGTGACTTTTTTCTGTTCCCAAAAATTAAGAACCAATTACGCGGTCAACGATTTTCATCACCAGAAGAGGCTGTCGAGGAGTATGAAAAACACGTTTCAGAGGTCACCACAGAGGAGTGGCACAAAAGTTTTCAAAACTGGTTTCATCGAATGAAAAAGTGCATAGACGCCAAGGGAGATTATTTTGAAAAACAATAAATTAATTTTGTACCTTTAATAGTATTTTTTCATATTCATTCCGGAAACTTACAGTGCGCCCCACGTATCAGCCCCAGAAGAAAAAACTTTTAATGTGGTTTTATAATTTTCTAGCGGCTATCCGTGACTTCGTCTGCGTACCTATTTATTTATACACAAAGGTTATGATTATTATTGTAAGGGTTCATTATAATCCATTCATAAGTTGTTGTATGAATGTATAACTGACATCCATACATCTATAGAACCTTTTAAACTTTCACATTTGCAATATTAAAAGTATACCGCACCACAATAAAAAGTTTGTCAGTTTTGTCTGTATATTTAATACAGACAAAACTGACAAACTTTTTAAATTTGTCATGTCCTCAACAAAGGTGTGTAAGAAAACTGAATTGCACACGGGCGAAGTCGCGGGCACCAGTTACAGATAGAAAAGTATGTATTTATGAGCAGCATATATAAAGAGTTATAGAACACTAAAATGATTTTTAAAATTTTTGTTTGTAAGTCAGTGTCTGTATGCACATTGCACACTGTATACCCGAATGTCCGAAACTGCTGAAAGGATTTTCACGCGGACGAAATCGCGGGCACAGCTAGTCTTACCTTTAAGGAGCATGCGAGAAACAAAACATGCTCCAAATGATTGTTATCCAGTCATAGGTACTTTATATGTAATAATAACATATTAGCTGTAAGAATTTATAGTTTTATTTTTTTATTTACCAATTTTTACTAAAAAAAAAATACCACAAGGAGGTACTACTGATTGTTATTGTTAGTGATGATTTTTGCGTGGGACAAGATGAAAATAATTAGCATAAATGGTTTAGTACGTGGGACAACACAAGGTTTTTGGGACACGGTATCAATAAACTCGGCATCTCAAATTCAAAGCTACTTTGGTCCTTTGGTGAATTAAATAACAACGTCTGCTGATTATTGTCAAGATAAAATTCAAATTAAAGAATAATGGAGTCACTTTTTGGGGTTCTGTCACAAATCTGGTTATTGCTAGGGACGTATATACGTATTTCTGACAAACTGAAACTATTTAACGGTTGATTTATACTTGACACCGAAAAAACTTTTCCAAAGGAACATTAATTTTTGTTTCCCATCAGATGACTTTTTACCCACGAGCCAAATTTGTGAAGCAAGTTCAGTCCATAATACTTTACTCCATAAACTCCATAATCTTTGAGCTGGACCAATCACACTGCTGAGGTTAGTCGTAAGGTCACAGGAACACTGCGCTGCCTTTATAAATATAAAGTAAGTCTTAGTTGAAAAGTGGTTCGACCACTTGGTTCGACCACTTGACATGGTTCGGACATGTAGAAAGGATGGATGAAAGGAGATTCACTAAAAGAGTCTACAAAGCAAACTTGAGTGGAAGAGCGGGTCAGGGTCGTCCTCGACGAACGTACCGCGATCAAATTGCAGACGTTCTTAAAAAAGGAGAGGTTAGAAGTACCCGTAACCGGCGGGCATGCATGAAGAGAGTGATGAGTGTAGATGAAGCGAAAGAGGTCTGTCAGGATCGTAGCAAGTGGAGGTCCTTAGTCTCTGCCTACCCCTGTGGGAAACAGGCGTGATAATATGTATGTATGTATGGTTCGACCAGGTTCCCTAATCACTAATTTAAAAGTGTCATAAGTGTGTTATACTTGTATTATTGTAAGCAAGTTTCGATATTAACATGCGAAAACCTGTTAATTGTGTTCCTAGATGTTTAAGTACTATTGCTAATGTAGATATTAGAACTGTATTGGTTTTCCAAATAAAATAAAATAAAATAAGAATTTTCTTATATTAAAACAAAAATAACTTTGACGCCATTTGTACACTTTTTTGTGCAATATAGTTTAAATAAATAAATAAAAAATAAATAACACTAGACTACATTCTATAAAAAAAGTTATTAATTGATAAAAAAATCCGTCCACCTATAAAAAATCCATTTGGCCGAATGCTGATTTGTATGGGACACTGAATATTTTTTTCGTTTTTCGTTAATTGTTTTAATAGAAAGGAATTCAGTATCATGGATAAAACTTGCTCCCAAAATTTGCCTGGTGGTTTAAAATCACCCTGTACATCAAAAAATCGTTAACCGACCTCAGAAGAAATATTTGGTAAGGACCGTGAAGAACATATGTTTACACGACAGCACAGATTATTAATAATTCGCAAGTAACAATTTTTATATTTTTAACAATATTTCGTAACGATTACAAAAAACGTAAAAAATATAACAAGACATATATAATCCAATCCCACGACATAGCGACGGCTCTCAAATAACACCCATCGAACCTCAACCTGTAATCTTTCAATTACAATTCGAGTCCCATCCTATCCAATTAACTTTCATATTGATCTCGGCATACGGAATCATGAAGAATCATGTCCTCACTTTTATTCTGTCAAAGAGATTCAAATACAATAGGAGACAGAGTAGATATTGAAAATTAAAAAAAAACCTATTGTGATTAGAAAAAAAAGCGTTACATCCACAAGTATATCGTGACATTTTTATTGACACAGTAGGTACATAATTCATCACACGATAAGAATTATGATATTCTAAGGAAATTCTCACTTAGCACTCGTAGATTGATTTTCAATATGCCTATATGAAAAAGAAAAATGTACAAAGTGGTGATGATGTTCAGTACTCCTGAATACACTTTTTCTGATAAAATTTTCTGATAATTGGTTGGCTGGAAGAAGTGCCTTCATGGAATAAGTCCGTCTTGTTCAAATGGTATTTAATGATTTGTACTCATAATTGTTTGTTCCTATGAAAAAAAATATTATAAATAGTTGTTTATAAAAGTTTACAAACAAATACTTTAAATATTTGTTAATATTCACATATAGAAAAGATGGACAAATTTGGTCATACATACATGAGACATTCTTACGTAGATATCTTCTCTATATTTTTATAACTTATTATGTGCCTAAAATTGTCTTGATAAATTCTGACACGTAAAATAAGTTATATAAAAATAACCAAATTATTTGAATATGTAATATTATACAAAAGTTTTACAAAATCCTCTATATTGCCAAAATTTAAATTTCTTTGATTTCTGCCAATTTTAATAAGGCCCTCGAGTGTCACGGATTTGATTTATAATTTGTTATCGACGATCGCTCTCAAGAGCTCTCGTGTTTTGGTGTCGGTATTCATTGAGATGTTATGACGTATTTTCGGAATGATTTTCTCAATTTTATGATTTTTGTTATATGAGAATGAGTACCTATGTATGTATGTTACATTCGTGTTGGTCACTTACACACACGAAAAATAAAACAAACAATAGTACATGCATATATATCCAACAGAGGACTTGTAGTTATGTAAATGATGAAAGGAATAAAACCATACAATCATAAACACTAAATGTGAACACGTAATAATTTCTGTTTTTTTTTAAATAACCTTTTATCTATAATAAACTAAAATGTACTTAACTCAAAGTACTCACAGTACTCCTCAAGATGAGGCAATCGGGCCCAATCTCGGTGAGGTTATGTTGTTTTATCATAGAGATTTACTTGTGGTAGAGCCACGCTACCGGCAGAACTCTGTTTTGCTAGTAGCATGAATGGGCCGGCTCGTCCGGGGAAGTACCACACTCTCACAGAAAATCGACGTCTGAGTAGAAGCGTCACCGCTTCTATGCTTCGTTCGGTGAGTGAGAGAGCCGGAGCTCCCCCTCCCCTTCTACCCCCTCCCCCTACATCTTCCCTTCCTGAAAGGCCGGCAACGCTTCTGTTACGCCCCTGGTGTTGCAGTTGTCCATGGGCAGCGGTGATCACTTACCATCAGGTGACCCGCTTGATCATTTGCCGCCCTATGATATAAAAAAGAGATGCCGTAGCCATTTTCCTGCTTCAAAATCAGATTAGGTTAGTGACCCAATTTATTATTAGTATTTAAAGTTTCAGCTTAATCGAATAATAAGAAGCGGGGGTTTAATTCAGCCGTATATATATATAGTCCGTAGTCAAAATTTGACTACGGACACACAAACAACGGGGCAGGTGAAACTAAACAAAAGCTTGTAACTAGTAATAAAATAGTATGATTTCTCCTGGTTTTACAAGTAATTACCTAAGAACTTATTTTGTAACTATTAAAAAGTCGATTGAACTCCTTTTTGTATTTGAGATGAAAGTCTGGAAAATAGAACTTCAGCTAGGCGATATTGCATTGACAGTGAAGTGGCCGCTTCGGTTTCAAAGACAGGTTTTACTTTGAGCCGGGCACAAAACAAAATAAATACGGAAACAAAACAAAAATAATTATAAAGATACGAGACTTAAACTAAAAAAATATCACCACACACCCACAGAATTAATATAAATATGAAATATTCAACATGGAAGGGATATGTCCGTAATAAAGAGGACCACGGGCTGTATGGACTTGATCATCAAAGTATAATGAAATTTAAATACCCGTCAAAAAGCAAAAAAAAAAAAACAACATTTCCATACAAATTAAAAATTCCAAAAAAAAAAATTATAAAGCAAAAAAAAAGAAATTGCATGGAAATGCCAATTTCTTTTTTTTTGCTTTTTGACTATTATTTAAATGTCATTATGCTATAGGATTTAGTCCATGGGTATGTCCCTTCCACGCAATAGAACGGAATCTTCTAGGGTCCTGCGCAATATTCGTATTTACGTATCCGTTCCCCGTCCCCGCACCTCACCCCCGTTTTCGCGGTATCGAGCGTGTGAACACAAGCACACATTGACGTGTGCACGGATAAGTTTTGTTTGTAGTAGTAGTAGGCATAAGTTAATGATACTTCGCTTGTATGAAGTACCATACCCGTAACGCATCTTAAAAGCGCCATGGTTTCGTCATTAAAAAAAATTGAAACGACAGAAGTAAAATCTATAGGTATAACATCTAACCTGCTCAAAAATTCACGAGAACCAATAAAGGAGAGCAGTTTAACAGTCAAACAGAAATATGAAAGCATTTTTGACCAAGCTAAGATGGAAACGCTTCGCTCAAGCTTTGTGTTTGCTCAGTCAACAACAACAGCACTTTTTTTGTATTATTTTAGGATATAAACTACCAAACAAAATTCATTCTCATCTGTTTAGTGATTTAATAAAAAAAAACCACAAACTCAGGTATATGACATATGTCTAAACAATGAAGCTTTCATATTTAAGAGGTATTTCACATTTGGTTGGCTGTCTCGCTCGCGCAATCATACATTTGTAAAGATTATTAAAAAAATGTGTCTAATTTGTAGAAAAGTGCTTCATTAACATTCAATATAATTATATGTTAGATATTTTAGTCATTTATCTTTATTGTTTATGTGAGTGTGTGCATCGAGAATTAGGTCATCAAAAATTTAAAATTTTGACGACCTAATTATCGCTCGCGCAATCAAACATTTGTAAAGATTATTAAAAAAATGTGTCTAATTTGTAGAAAAGTGCTTCATTAACATTCAATATAATTATATGTTAGATATTTTAGTCAATTTATCTTTATTGTTTATGTGTGTGTGTGCATCGAGAATTAGGTCATCAAAAATTTAAAATTTTGACGACCTAATTATCGCTCGCGCAATCAAACATTTGTAAAGATTATTAAAAAAATGTGTCTAATTTGTAGAAAAGTGCTTCATTAACATTCAATATAATTATATGTTAGATATTTTAGTCAATTTTCTTTATTGTTTATGTGTGTGTGTGTGTGTATCGAGAATTAGGTCTTCAAAATTTTTAATTTTGTCGACCTAATTATCGATGTAGTCAATGTCTACGCAATATACAAACATGTCTAAAATATCCACAAAATAATGATATCGAATGTTAATGACTTACTTTTCTACAAAGAACTACTTTTCTACAAATAAATCACATTTTATAATAATCTTTAAAAATGTTTGATTGTGCGAGCGAGACAGCCAACCAAATGTGAAATGCCTCTTAAACCGTTTTGTGAGAAAGCAGGATATTTTCTATCTTTTGGTGTTAGTTTGGAATTCAGTATCCATTTTTCAACTAGCTTCCATCAATTTCTACTTAAACATTAAATTGAAAATTGGCATTGACATCCTAGATATCCGAACATTATCAAATCAAAAATTGTTAGGAGCTACTTCTGTACTTCAGTTATGTTAATCCCTGGTAACGCTGAGCCTCTGCCTTACATGTTGAGAGCTTGATATTGATCTGTTAAAGGACTGTGGTATTGGGTTACCATTTGTGAAAAAGAAAATCTATATGTCATATTATATCTGTTTTTTTTACAACATAGGTATTACTTCGAAAGCCAAAAATGTGTCCGGTATTATTCTACTTATATTTCGTGTGAGTGAATATATTATTAAGAAAAAGTACTTAAAGGTTTTTTTTAAATCACTGCTTAGAAGCGGTCTGTAGCTTTAAAGCATCAGAAATATACCTTTTTGCTTTGTCACTTCTAACTAGTTATAACCAACTACTAGTAACTATTTGATATGATTGAAAATGAGTGCCATCATTGAGATTTTTAATTTTTTTTTTCATTTACTAAAAACATTTATATCAACGAACGATTTTTTAAAATATATAAATACTACATTAACTTGCTTATCAAGTTTTGACGGGACTTTATAATATAATTTACTAGCGATTTCATGTTACACCAAAAATATAATTTCAGCACGATTAAAAATAAGTATAAACGTTTTTTTTTATTATTTTCAGGATAGGAAAGGAGAAAAAGTATTGGGAATATCCATTACTTTTATTGCGTACGAGTAGGTAATTGGATTTCAAATTGCAATTGCTGATGAAAAAACAATTCAATAAAAATTATTTATTTTTAACTTCCAACAACCTATCTCCGACCACGTTTCCCATAAAATAATTAAAAAATAAGCTTACGAGTATAATATCAATCGTGCGGAAAATCGAGAGATTATATTTTTTGGTGTAAAAAGAAATGGCCCGTGAATTCCGTTATAAAGTTTCCCATCAGAACTTGGTAAGCTCATCACGTAATTTGATTTTAAATTGAGATCGCCGATGAAAAAATAAGTATTTTGCAACGAACGTGTTCGCGATGATCGAGGAATTTTTAATGTACTGAATATTCCGGAATTCTGTTGCAATAATGTTATTAAAATATTTTTTTATGAAAGAAAGATAATTATTTTATAATTTTGTTTAAATCTAAATATATATAACTCAAAGGTGACTAACTGACTGACATAGTGATCTATCAACGCACAGCCCAAACCACTGGACGGATCGGGCTGAAATTTGGCATTCAGGTAGACTGCTATGACGTAGGCATCCGCTAAGAAAGGATTTGATCAATTCTACCCCCAAGGGGATAAAATAGGGGATGAAAGTTTGTATGAAACTTTGTCAATTTGAAACCGATCGGGCTGAGACTTTGCATGCATAAAGCTACTATGACGTAGGCATCCCCTAAGAAAGAATTTTGATAAATTCCACCCCTACGCGAGCGAAGCCGCGTGCAAAAGCTAGTGTTTTATAAAAATTTCAGCAAACGATTAATTTTTCACCAGGTTTTATGAAACTTGCATATTATTTTGTACGAGTTCATGTTCGTAAATATATTAAAAACAATATATAACAAAAACCCTGTCCCATCCTTGTAGGAGCAACTCAGGCCGTCAATATGAACAACTCTCTCTATGGGACCAATTCTTACAACTCGAAAAAAAATTGACATTTTCATACAAATTGCCGGGCCGGCCAAACACTTTTTTATGAAAATGACGATGTTTTTAAAGTTCCAAGCATTGGTCCCATAGAAAATGTTGTTTATATTGACGGTCTGAGTTGCTCCTACAAGGATCGTACAGGGTTTTTCTTACATATAGATAATGGTACAGAATCCTTTGTGCGCGAATGCGACTCGCACTTGGCAGGATATATTTGTGAATTGTGTATTTTAACTGAAATGTTTTTGTACTTTGGCTATCAAAAGCTACCAAACCAGTTAATAAAGTGCCTCGTGGTTTTTCTAGAGAGAAGTTTCTAGAATATGTTCAGCCAATGTACTTGACTAACCAAAAAAGAAGTCTGTCTCTTCATGTTGAGAGTTGAGTTTTTATGGCAATTTTTCAGCACCGCTTCTATAAAATATTTTATCGCGTGGCGTCTGAGAAGGTGAATGTATAAAATATTTGAAAAGTAAGATGGGAAGGCCGCTCTTAAGGCGGCCCTTCCCGGCCTCTCTGTCGTCAACGCGAGCATGGTTTGAAAAGCTTGTTATTTGATCCAAGGTAGTGCTGAAAAAGAGGCAAACCAAAAAGGGAGAGATAATGCCTGAGGACTCGGTTTACATTATATTCGATTAAATTGCTATTATTATTAACTATCCATTGTGTATTTTGTATGTATGTTATATGTGTATGTATTTGTAATATTCTAATCTAAGGTATATATTATAAGACATATTATATCGTATATTTCTACAATATTATATGTATACGTATATAAAATGTAAGTATATTGTGTTGTAAAGTTGTTTTATTTTTTACGCCGCAACCAATTATCTGTTTTTCCCTATGGTTGACTGGGAGAGAACGCATTTAGCGTTAAGTCCGCCAATTGTAAACAATTTTTAATTGGGGATCAATAAAGTTTTATGAATGAATGAATTAACGAATATTCACTTTTCATTGTGTGCCGAAATTTCATAAAACTTGTTTCAGGTGATACGTGTTTTTCAGTAAGCCTTACAAGTGTGTGATATAAATGTTTTTATTTAAAATTTTCATTACATTTTCAAGGTTCCTATTAAAATATTTTTTTTACCTTTACAATTTATGAGTACTTTATAAACGGTTGAAGTTCAAGTAAAATTTGTGCAAAAAAGCAGATTTTTGGAGGCTTATACTGTTTTGTTTATCCAAATTTTAACTTTTTATTTCAATAGAAACGTAGATATAGCGGACAAGATACCTGTGAGTTATAAAAAAAATTCAAGAAATATCAGTTACAACGTCACACTCACGTACGAGCGTTTGTATGAAAAGTAAGACGGGAAGGAAGTCATCCAATGAAAAGTGATTTTTCGTTCAATGGATAGTTAATAATAATAATAATTAGCTCCACATTACATCAACTTCTCTAAAGGGCCTCTAAGTGTTGGATCTGTATCCCCACGCAAGCCTCTCAGGACCGTAAGGATAAGGTAAGGATTGTAAGGCTTACTGATAAACACGTATCTCCTGGAACAAGTTTTATGAAAATTCCGCGCCCTATGAATAGTTAATATTCGTTAAAAGGATAGTTAATACTAATTGAATTTAATTGAATGCAAGCCATGCCCTTAGGCGCTATCTCTTTCTTTTTGATTTGCCTCTTTTTCTAGGATTGCCCTGGATGAAACACCAATCTTTTCAAACTATGCTCGCGTTGACGACAGAGCGGTCGGGAAGGGCCGCCTTAAGTGTTAGGACTCATTTGTCAGCACGAAATAGCACTTTTCTATGCTGCTATCCCGTTCTGTTGCCCAGAACCGTCATAAGCTATTAATGTCATTACGAAGAGAGAGCGACAACACGCTTCAGCATAGCCGATGCTGAAGCACTCCGTCGCTCTCTTTTGCTCTAGCTAATGACGGTTCTGGGCGACTGCCTCCGTGGTCTAGTGGTCAAGACGTTCGCCTTGTGACCCGGAGGTCATGGGTTCGATTCCCACTGGGAAGCATACTTTGTGAAAAGTTGTTTCCAGTCTGGATAGAATATTGCAGGCTTGAATCACCTGATTATCCGAAAAGTAAGATGATTCCGTGTTTCGGAAGGCACGTAAAACTGTGGGTCCCGAACGCCACCTAGCGTTTGATCATCAAATTATCCAAGGATTGGTTCCTGGTTTGCCCTTTGGGTTGTGGAGGTTAGACGGCAGTCGCTCTGTGTAAAAAGCAGTAACCTCGTCAAATCTCCTTGGTTAGGTAGCGGACCCCGGGCTCTGAAGCGTTACTGCTGAGGATGCAACCGGGAATACGTGAGGATGATGATGATGAATGACGGTTCTGGGCGATTGAAAAGGGCAGCAGCATAGAAAAGTGTTGTTCTGTGCTGACAAATGAGTCATAACCCTTTATCATTCATCTTCTCATACTGTGACGATAAGATTTATTTAAAAGAAACAATATTAAGAATACCAAACTCTTTAATTCAAATTTTAACAATTTAGGTACTGAAAATAGTCACAGATAGTGGTCGTAGGTTAGCAGGCCACGAGATTCGTTGATCCAGGATGATAGGAAGTACTCAGCTTTGGTGTACTGCGGACCAGCTCGCTACCGCTTTTATATGAACGGCGCGGGGTGCGGTGCGGTGAGATGCGGTGCGGAGCAACAGGGCCGTCGTCACAAGACGACAACGCAATAAATATTTTTATAGAAGCTTATGACGGTGCTGAACAATTGCGATAGAAACTCAACTCTCAACATGAAGAGACAGACTGATACCATTTTGGACTCGTGTAGTTATTAAGTACATTGGCAGAACATAGTCTACTCCCAGAAACTTCTTTGTAGAAAAACCATGAGGTACTTTATTAACCGAAATGTTTTTGTAACTTGGCTATCAAAAGCAAACAAAACCAGTTTGCTTTTGATAGCCAAGTTACAAAAACATTACGGTTGAAACACTTAACTCACATAAATAACCAGCCAAGTACAATTCGGACTCGGGGACGATGGATTCTGTACCACTACCTATTAAAAAACTTGAGAGGTGTCAAGGGACATGGATGAAACGAAGTCAAATAAAAAATATAAATAGGTCTAAATTACATTGAAACTGTTTTCTGCGTTCTAAAATCAAGTTTTTATCTTCTATCTTCTATCTTCTAAATATATATAACTCGAAGGTGACTGACTGACTGACATAGTGATCTATCAACGCACAGCCCAAACCACTGGACGGATCGGGCTGAAATTTGGCATGCAGGTAGATGTTATGACGTAGGCATCCGCTAAGAAAGGATTTTGATCAATTCTACCCCCAAGGGGATAAAATAGGGAATCAAAATTTGTATGAAACTTTGTCAATTTTAAAACGATCGGGCTGAGACTTTGCATGCATAAAGCTACTACCCCTACGCGAGCGAAGCCGAGGGCAAAAGCTAGTTATTTTCATAAATTTGAATGAACAAAAAGTGTCGTTACAACTTTTGGTCTTAATTTTTTCGTCTAGCTCCCTTTCGCAACGCGCGATAAGGAACTTCGTTTAAAAAAAAAAACACTTTTTTATATGGGAGCCGGAATTAATGTTTTTTTTTTTTCTATTTTGCATATTTGTTGTTATACTCGTAGCTGCAACATAAATACATCATATAAGAAAATTTAAACTGTCTAGCTATCACGCTTCATTACATACAGCCTGGTGACAGACAGAAAGACAGACGGACGGGCGGGCAGATGGACAGCGGAGTCTTAGATCTGTTAGGGTCCTGTTTTTACCCATTGGGTACGGAACCCTTAAAACGTTAGCAAGTTCCAATTTTCTTAAACGCCATTTATTTTCGATATAAGAAATTGTCGGATGTATACAATGTTCTTTGACGATAGTCAGGGTCTAATACGAATAGGGATCGCCTGATCTTGGTTTCTCTTATTAAATAAAATCAAAATAACTGATCACTGTTTTGGGACAGAGGTTTAAAGACAGAGATAACAAACAACAACAACTTTTTTGTTTCAAATAATATCTAATCCCTACAGCCAGACGCTCTATCACAATAGATCAATCTGGTTAAGACAATCTTTCTGTCTAATTTATTTTGTCTGTGCAAAAACTAAAAACAAGAGCTTTATACACTGTTTTTTAGCACTGAGGCTGACAATTGGTGATACCATAAAATGTCTAGCAGTACTTTGTGTTTTAAAAGGCATATTAGGCCATTTAATGATGAAAGCCACTTAGGGATCTTACAGACTAGCGACAATTTGCGACACCGGTTGGCGACGGTCGCTGACCAGTATCGTGAGCTTGTTTACCCACAACCTTCAGCGACTGTTACGTGACAGTTCATGAAGCAACGATTCGCGAGACTGGTTGGCAGCTGTCGCTGGCACGCTCTAATTTGCACGCTGTCGCTGGCACGCTGTTACTTGCACGATGTCGCTGGCACGCTATTGCTGGCACGCTGTCGCTGGCACGCTGTCGCTGGTACGCTGTCACTGGTACGCTGTCACTGGCACGCTGTCGCTTGCACACTGTCGCTGGCAAGCTGTCGCTGGCACGCTGTCTGTCCTTACATACGCGAAAAAATATTGATAGCATACCAACGATATAAAATTAGTTTTCAAATGAATTCCACACGTTTCTTTTTTGCAGATTTTAAATTCGAATGTATTTCTAAATGTAAATTTAATTAATAATAATTGTATGTACGTGTATGTAATTTTTTACGCCTATGATGGCAGAATATGTTTGCCCTTGTTATATTCTGTAAACACCTTATGTTACCATCATATTCGAAGGAATAATTGATTATTCTATTCTATTCTACATTTTTTGAACATTCATCTATCGGAAAAATGAACTTTTGCAAAGTGATGAAACTCGAAAATTCTTTGAAAACATTACCCAACCCGTTGTTTGTACCGCACGCAATATGTTAGACACATCGTTACTCATTCTGTCACCACGAATCAAACGTTAGAAACACAACCCCAAACTTTTTGCGGATTCAAAAACGAATATTACACTTTATTACTCTCAAGTTAGGAGCGTCAAATAACAATTTTAAGCGTAAATAAATCTACATTGGTATTGATGAAACAAGAATTTTCAGAGATCCTTTTTGAGAGCAAGTAATCCAAATTGAATTCGCCGCAATTTAATTTACACTCGTCGCCTTTTCGAGTGTGCGTGATTTTTATTCTGTGGTAAGTCGATTCGAAGCGGTAAAGTACGTGTGAAGCGAGTGATTACTTTTCACAAATGTGGGAACATTGAGTGTGGATTTATTTGACTTTGGGTTTTTCTAACCGTAAACTGTCCTCGTAACAAATTGTTGTGTAGTAACGTATTAGATAATTTGTATTCTGCAAAAAAAACAGATGTGACCCGATGTATACATATGTTCACGTAACACTGTCCAATTGCGAGAGATGTTACCTCTTATCATCAACAAAGATTTATTAATTATTTGTTTATTTAACTAATTATACTGGAAAGAATGAAATTCGTCACACCAACGCAACGCTTTATAGACGACTAGCTGATGACCGCGGCGTTGCGCGCGTGAAATATTTTTGACAATCCCACGGGAGCCACACATTTCTCGAGATAAAAAGTATCCTATGTGTTAATCCAGGTAATAAGCTATCTAAATGCCAAGTTTTATTCTAATCTGTACAGTCGTTTTTTGCGTGGAAGAGTAACAAACATCCATCCATACATTTCGCATTTACAATATTAGTAAGATAGAGATATTTACATGGTGTTATAAGTTAGACGATTATGTCTGTCTGTGACTTCGTGAACGCGGAAAAGCAAGTAGCGCATTTTGACGGTGGTTCTGAGCATCATGTGTTTGATGAGAATCGGTTCAGGCGTTTAAAAGTTATTGGGAGTTAACGATTGAAAGTCGGGGTTTTTTTAATTTTCCTGACAAATAAAAGATGGCGCTTCGGATATCAATTTCACGGAATATCTAGTACCACTACTCATCACTAGATACTAGATGCCGTTATAATTTTTTTCATAATGATCTATTTTTCAACGACTTCCAGAAAGGAGGACGTTATCATTTCGTCACGATCTTTTTGTATTTTTTTTTTATTTATGTTCACCGATTATTCGAAGACGCCTGGGACCAATTTGGAATTATTTTTTTAAAGAATATACATTCCAGGTGGTGCCATACAAATTTTATAAAAATCGGTTGTGTAGTTTGGGAGTGAAGTCGGTTTTTAGGTTTGAAAAATTATCAGTTTTTTCACCTTCGACTACTAATAACGAATTAAAATTCAGTTTAGCAGTTCACAAGTTGTTATGGACGCTTAAAAATCCTTTTTTTTGGGCAAAAACTAGTTTTCTGGTAAATTGTGCTATATGCTAATCAAAAATACCCTTTAAAAATTCTGACGCCTTATATTTACACCTTGTACAGAAAGAACCCTCTACCAAAATAAGCTCTCGATTGTTTAATACGTAATTCGTACCAAAACATCTCCGCGGTTTGTTTACGTATGTTAGTATTCAAAGCAAATAAACACGCATTGGTTACTAGTGTTACTACGCAAATACTGTTCAATTTAAGTTGGTAATGTTTACTTAAATAGTTAAACAGAACTTGTCGTGCGATATGTCTAATTTCAAATGACTTTTAGGCTTCAAAAAAGACTTTCAAGGGGAATTTTTCTTCATTGTGTATTAAAAAAATATTCTTGAAGAAGTGAAAATATACATAAACGGTGATTTTTCATTGATTTTGGAGTCGAAGGCCACTTCATAATGATCGTTAGCGCGTCAGTTTTGAACGGGCGTAACTACGTGGTCTCGATCGAAAATCATTTTCGCAACTTTTTTATCTTATGTCATACACAAATTTGGATTACTTAAATAGGTAGAGTAATTTATTTACTACATGACATTCGTTTTTCCAAAACCAATGAAAAGTCAGCGTGTACATAATTACTATAAAAATAAATAATTTCTGGTTTACGTGAAAAATTGTAATCAAAAAAAAATATCTAGACAATATCTAAATCTGCGTTAGTAAACGAAATAGGCATTTGTTTCTTTTCTTTAGTTATACGACGAATACTTTTTAAATCCACGATCAGTGTTGCCGTATTTGTGGAAAGTAACCGCGTTAAATCGACTTATCTCAGAATAAAAATCACGTACACCCGAAAAGGCAACCAGTGTAAATTTAATTGCAGCAAATTCAAGTTGGGTTACTTGCTCTTAAAGATCTCTGAAAATTCTTGTTTCATCAACCAGTGTAGATTTATTTGCACTTCAATGTAATTTGAAACTCTTATCTTGAAAGTATTAAAGTTGAATATTCGTTTGAATCCGCAAAAGATTAGTGTCTTGTGTTTCTAACCTTTGATTCGTGGTGACAGAATGAGTAACGATGTGTCTTACATATTGCGTACGGCACAAACAATGGCTTAGAAAATGTTTTCTGAGAATTCCAGATTGACAAATAAGTTCGATTCTTGAAGGTTTGTTGCTACTGATTTAGAACAAAGAATAATTTAGAATATAAACAAATGCTCGGTCAATAATAAAGACAACACACGCCACTTTTTCCTTTTTGTTCTTTTAAAAATCGCAATATACTATCTCGCTCTATCAAAGCGTGTCAGGCTCTTGGCTGTTTATAGTCAACATATAACCTTTTTTAGTAAGTGGCATCTTCTGTACACAACGATTAAGAATAAACAAGTAGTGTTCTGTACACGACAAAAAAATTAAGAATACGGTTTTTTTAAAATCATACGTTTCTATCGGCAGGATTGACCTTTGTGTTACTTAAGCTGAACGCACACTTATCTGAGCCGAACGCGTCGAACGAGCCGAATGAAATTAATTTTAGAATTCTTTATATGAAATCCTATGAAACCTCGCACACCTGACCGCGCCGAATCGTCCGAATCTGGAAGAAAAACAGAATCCGTAGACGAATTCGGATTACGTCGTCAAATTTAACGCGGGTGATGTGATCGAATCGATCGAATCGCCTGCATTTCGACAGTGACAACTTAGTGCCTAAGAGCAACGAGAGTTGGAGATCAAGCAACTATTTCGATTTAAATGTTACAAAAATGAGTGATTCCAACATAATTAATTAATAAAGCACTGATAATAAAATCTTTTCGAGATTATCACAATTCACATGTAATAACAAGGCGACAGCTGTAAAGGAAATGGAAACGATTCTTTCGGCGCGGTCGATTCTTTCGATGCGAGGTCTTAAATACTTCGATCGATTCGACGCGTTCGGCTCAGATAAATGTGCGTTTGCTATAAGATAGGTTTTTAAAGTAGACCCACCTGGATTTTTCCTTCATGCAGGTGGGAGTGGGGGTATTCATAACGAAGTCCGAGGTTAATAACTGAGTAAGTTTAGGTACCTACTAAGGTAAGTTTGGTATCATGTTCGCATTTATCAAATGTCTATAATGACATCAATTCTGGAATAATATTTGAGTCCATATACAATTAAAAACATAGAAATTAATAATTAAGATATATTAATTTTAAGAACTGTAGACAGACAGACATGCCGAAACTATGAGTATAAGGGTTCCTTGTTTGCTACGAAACCCTAAAAAAATGGACCGGCAATCTTCAGACAAGTAAGCCATTTTAAATTGATAAGAACGTCTGCCCATACTTATTTTTCACAAAAACGCGCGACTTGTAATTCTTGCCACCTTGTTCTACCTCTATCACACTCCGTGTCAGCATTGTATCCAGATTTTTACATCCAAGTCTATCTTTTTGCCTTTGATGTCTTTGAGTGGCACTCGGCAAGTGCGTCTGGCGCGGCTGAAAAGCTCTCCCCTTGTGCCTTAGACTTCAAACGATCTGATTCGCTTTTACACCTTGGAGAAGGCAGTTATGCAGACGTGCGCCGAGTGACGCCTTTGACGGTTTCGAAAAATTTCTAATTAATGTCTTGGTAATTATAGTGGAGTGGCGACTGCGAAAATTTAATTAAGAAGTCAAAGTTGATTTTAAAATAAGGCTCTTGCTCGCACTTTTTGCGGTGCATTGATGTAATTCTGATACAAGGTGGTTTTAAAATAGCTACACATTCTTTAAGATGCGATTTAGTCCATGATTTTGAAAAACTTTTCCTAATAAATGCTTGTGGAAATACGAAAAACACTAATAGTAGTTAGGTAGGTACAAAATGGTGTTATTATATAATTATATCTATGCTAGTCTGTAAGGTATTTATTCTATGGGTCTTGTTGCCTGAAATAAAACGATTTCATTTAATTTCATTAGTATAGCATAATGACTACTTCGATTTGTATGAGAACCAAAATTGTTAAGAACTTTTTTTTTTTACTTTTAAACCTTTATAACCTGCTGTTTCAATATTTAGTAAAACGCTGTAAAACTGTATGTCGCATTATATGCCTTTCCCAGTTTCAGTGCGATAACAAAAAAATAAAATTGCAAGATAATTTCTTAGGCGCGTTGCGACTACACGAGTAATTTTTTCGTTACCTTGTTCCACCAGATGATGAAGGTATACCTGTGTGCCAAGAAGCTATTTGGTTTTACTTTAAAAACAAAGAACATTACGTAAAAATCTATTTTCTCTCCATCAAAAAACATCTAATATTCGATCAAGATGGCAAAGGAACGTCAATCTAATTTAAGGATCATACACTCCCGTCAGATATCAGCTACTAAAAGAGTCCTAACCTGACAGGAATATTTTCCCTGTTGTCTTGTTTATTTATATCTTGGCACAAAATTGTTGTCCCATTTTGGAAGAGCCTATTTTTTCCCAATGAATGATTTGGGCCACGCTTTTAGCAAATAACGAAAGTATTTTATTCGTTTACTTATTTTATTTCACACGCTTAAGACAATTATTAAATAAAATAAAAAAACCTTAAGGTGCTTACTTAAATAAGTAAGTAGGTCACTAATTTTAGTACCTTAAGTGTTTACTATTCAGATTTGAAAAAATAAATACAAGAGTCTTCTAAGAACAAAAAGTCATTTATTTTGATTATAAAATTTGTTGTTACATAAAACTCGAGATAGGGTTGGTTGGAAACAAAAATCAGTGTATCCCAAGATACTATTACATTTGATACAAATAAAAAAAAATACATTATTATGTGAGATCACTTTAATAAGGAAATGTTCCTTGCGTCAACTTGAGAACAAAATATAATTTGAGAAAAAAATTTTACAATATAGGTATTTTAGATTCAATTCAATAGTGGAATACTTGAACGTTAAAATATTTGGGCCAAGATGAAAATAAGCCCTCTCCAAAGGGTCACGCACCAACCGAGTGGCTCTTCGAGACATGAAAGGAACTGCCGACATTGCATTTCAAAGAAACATGGGTGCGATACAAAAAGGTTCTTTAACATCAGAGGCATATTTTTCGAATATGGTTGCCGAAATATTTGGGAGATTTTTGCTGATGCAGTTGTCTGACATAGCTTAAGACTTTTTGATTATGTTTAGCAAAATATTTTTTTTCTAACTTTTTTTGTTGTTTCACCTGTCACGTTGTCTATCTGTCTGTAATTAAATCTTAAACGTTAAATTTGGTTTCCGATCGAGCTGAAATTTTACACGCATACGTATATCGCGTGACAATGTAATATTATGATCACATGGAGCTGATCTGATGATGGAGCAGGAAGGTGGCCGTAGTAACTCTATGATGAAACGATGCAACCTCATTGAGTTTGGTTTGGTTTGATTAGTCTTGAGAAGTACTTTTAATTTAATTGTTTAGCTAAAATCTTTTTTTTAAACATTTTTTTTAATTATTACTTGTTTTAAGTACAATGATGATTATATTGTACTAGCTTTTGCCCGCGGCTTCGCTCGCGTAGGGATTTAATTTATCAAAATCCTCTTTTAGGGAATGCCTACGTCATAGTAGCTTTATGCATGCAAAGTCTCAGCCCGATCGGTTTAAAATTGACAAAGTTTCATACAAACTATCATCCCCTATTTTATCCCCTTGGGGGCAGAATTCATCAAAATCCTTTCTTAGCGGATGCCTACGTCATAACATCTACTTGCATGTCAAATTTCAGCCCGATCCGTCTTGTGGTTTGGGCTGTGCGTTGATAGATCACTATGTCAGTCAGTCACCTATGAGTTATATATATTTAGATTTTAATATTATATAGGGTCGCATCTGGATGAAAGCAATACAGGACCGAGATGGGTGGCGTCAATGACGAGCTATGCTGGGAATTAACAAGATGATGATAAGTATATTGAATTTTGTTGATACTGAAACAAAGTTCGTTTTCCGTTTTGATAATTTTTTAATACCATTTTATAATTCATTATAAAAGTTTATTTGATATATGTTAAATTTAATAATACAAACTGCTTATTTACACAGTGAATGTCTGGCGGGCTGGCAATCATATCATTTCATCGAAACAAGGAAATTTCATTTCATTGAAAATAAAGCACTAAATGATCCACGCTTTTGATCTGGTCAACGAAATTAAGGTTATTAAGTCTCGCAATCGGAATCGAATCAGAAACCAATCGAGCTTTAATTGCGCGGAGAGATCACCCGATAAAAGATATTATGCTCCGAGTCAGTAATGAACTACGAATTTGTAAACCTTGCACGAATTTGACAGTTAAATTTGCATACGAATGTGTGGTACCTAATGATAATATTATATTACGTGAAAGGGGGTATCAACCCGAAAGGGAGGAAACAAAAAAAATCTTCACCTCCATACAAAATTGAATACCTACCGTGCCAAAATGTACGGAGGTGCAGATTTTCTACCCATTATCAATCAGAAACGTTTGTAAACCTTGTAGGAATTTGACAGTAAAGTTTGCATACGAAAATGTGATAAAGGTAATATTATAGTATGTAGTGTATGATTTGTTTTCTTTTTTCGTTTTCCTACCCATCATCAATCAGAACCAAATTGAGATTGAATTGCGCGAAGAGATCATCCGACAAATTTTGCTACAACTTTAATAATAAACTACGAATTTGTAAACCTTTCACGAATTTGACAGTGAAATTTGCATGCAAATGTGTGGTAGTGGTAATGTTATAGTTTGTAGTGTACGATTTGTTTTCTTATTCGATTTCTTGCCTATCATCAATCAGAAAACAATTGAGATTTAATTGCGCGAAGAGATCGTCCGATAAAAAAATTTACTCCAAGTTCAGTAATGGATCGCGTACCTATGTGTAACTTTGTACAAAACTATGACAGTAAAACCTGCATGTTTTATTTAAAATGCAAAAATCGGGGAATCATAAAATTTGTATAACCAATCGAGCTTTAATCAAATTTTATAGATCCTACTTTAAAAGATGTTTTGCTCCAAGTCAATAATTAACTATGAATCTGTTATAATATTCGGAATAGCAGTAATATTTAACTAAGCAGTCTTTTCGTTTCTGATTAAAACATCGAGAAAAAGGGCGTTAAATGATTTTTCTCCATATCTAGGTGTCTCTCAAATAAATAAACTGAAACAGGAGAGTTCATGTTACCTCGTTATAAAAAAAAGATTTTTGATTCTGATAATATTCGCTAAAACTTAACTTTATCGGGTGTTTCTTGAGTTATGATCATGACACAAGAATTTATTTAGATCAGGGTTTTTAACCTTATAAATTAAGTCTTAAATACAGATACTTATAACTTAAATATGAAACTCACTTTTTATATACTTTACACGTAACGTAAATTATAGCTATTGACGTGTAAAAGTACCTGTAAAGGTCTAATTACTGAATAAACATTTGAATCTTTGGATCTTTGAACACGTGTATCTGGCTGTACCTTGCATATTTAAGTAAAGGTACAAAATTATCTGAAAATGCAATACTTTACACAGAGACTGTTCTTAGTTCTGAGATACGATCTGAATTATGAATCATTTATAACAAAGGAGAGATTTTTTCTTTGTACCTAGCAGAAGTGCAAAATTATTCCAACGGTAGACATCTCAAAGAATATTTATGCAAGAATGTTTAAAGTGTTTGGAAGAAGGAATTACAACGTAGTTTTCCGTTTATTTATCTTATCTTTATAATTAAATTTTGTTTGTCGAAGTTACTTAATAGATTGGAGAATGTTATTAGTTTAAACTTAGTTTGGGGCTAGCTCAATCAGTGTTATTTGTCTTTTTATTGTTATTTATTAATCTAGAATTCAATAAAAGTTTTTTCTTTTACAAGCTTTTATTTAGTTTCAACTGTCCCGTTGTCTGTCTGTCTGTAATCAAATTTTGTAAGTTAAATTTGACCCACTTCCCGCTTTCCTATTCCGACTGAGCTGATTTTTTTTTACGCATACGTTTATCGCGTGAGAATACAATATTATGATGACATGGAGCAGATCTGATGATGGAGCCGGAAGGTGGTCATAGCAATTCTGTAATGAAACGACGCAACCCCATCGAGTTTGGACTCGTTTGATTCGTCTTGAAGAGCACTTTTGAGTTTATTGTTAAGATAAAGCTTGTGAATTCGTTACTTGTTTCTGGTTTCTTAAATTGATCTAAAATTACCATAAAAATAAACTAGGTGACTCTATTTAGAAGTAGGCATTTTTTTAAATTTTTAAGCTAGCCCCACAGTAAGCATAAGCTTGTATAGGATACTAACCCTACCTTATTAAACCAACTTTGTTATACCCAATTGATTTACTGCAGTTACAAATTTTCATGTCAGCCGGACAATAATGAATCGATTGACATTTATCAAAATTGAATTAGCGATTCGGATGCTATCATAAAATAACACACATAGATTTCCACATACATACATACATACATACTTATCTACATCCTTAAATAAATAAATATATCGGCACAAATAACACTGATTGAGCTAGCCCCAAAGTAAGTTCGACATGTGTGTTCTTCTTCTAACTCAACGACACTATAGTTTATAACAAATACGTAAATAGAGGAACATCCAAGACCCAGGACCATTTGAAAAAGGCCTTTTTTCAACTTGACCTGACCGGGGATCGAACCCGGGACCTTTAGGTGGCGGACTAGCATGGTGACCACTACGCCACGGAGGTCGTCATCCTTACATACTTCAGGTCAAAATCGACACTAAGGAAGCCGAAAAAACCAGACTGGAGCAATGGAGTCTTAAATTTCCCGCCTCTCCCTCTCAACTCCCGCCGTCAGAGAAACTCCCACCAGGTGCCAATCTCCCCTGGGCAGTCTAAAAATCTTTGAATAGACTCCGGACTGGTGTCGGGAGATGTCAGAAAAACCGGGTTAGGTGGCGTTACTCAAAAAATGACAAGTGCGACTGCGGTGCTGTCCAGTCAATGACACATCTACTATCCTGTCCCATATGCCCTACATCCTGCACAATGCAGGACCTCAATGAGGCAAATTATCGGGCAGTTGCCGTAGCCAAGCACTGGTCAAATTTGTTATGAAAATATTTTGATTTTGTATAGCCATTTGACTCGAAAAAAAAAATAAAAAAAAGAAGAAGGTCAATTTGAAAATGATTATTTTCCATCTTGACCTGACGGGGGATCGAACCCGGGACCTCTGGTGTGACAGCGTGGTATAATGACCTCTAGTCCACAGAGGCCGTGAAACGTCATCGTTGTTTTATTATTACTATGAAGTTGCTAAGTTTACAGCTGCATCCAAAACAATCAAACTTTATTAACTACTCTATTACGTATTATCGCGCACCAATTCCGTGACACCCCTCGAATTCCTTGGCAATCTTCAATTATCATTCCCAACATTGGGGATTAATTAAATTCACGATACTATGAATGAATGGCAAGGGGAAGGGTTCTAATAAACTGGGTGTGAAACAGCTTTGTGATTGTCAGAATTGGTTTTTGCATTGGCATTTACACTTGTTCTCGTTTTGGCCGTCGCTTGAAAGCTGTGAATTCAGAATTTAAATATGTTTTTGATGAATTTTTAACGGCATTCTGTTGTTTCGTCAGTTTTTATTTCACATACGGTTTTATGTCATTGAATACAAATAAAACAGAAATTGTTATTACAGATGCATTTATTGTAATAAAGATATTGACATGGCAAAATAAAATTTAAATGGCAATAATTACAATTATGGCAAATATATGTATATTATTTTATATTTTTCTTAAAATAAACATTATGATTACCTGTACAAGATCTATTACAGTTACTTAAAAATAGTTTTTTCTCCTTTTATATGAAGAAAAAATCTCGAAGAAAAAAATCGACATTTTCATACAAATTGCCGGGTCGGCCGAACACTTTTGTATGAAACTGTCGATTTTTTCTTCGAGTTTCAAGCATTGGTCCTATAGGAAAAGTTGTTCATATTGACGGTCTGAGTTCCTTCTACAAGGATCGGACTGGGTTTTTGTTACATATTGTATAGATGAAAAGTGTATTGTATTTTTTTTTAATTACTATGTTTTTAAAGTTTTGATGACTCGGTGTAGTCAATGTCTACACAATGTAAAACATGTCTAAAATATCCATGATACAGGTATTCGTACTCTGTCAGTCAATTGAACCTTAATGTAACACTTTTATAAAAATGAGACACATTTTTTTTAATGTTTGATTGTGCGAGTAAGACAGCCAACCGAATGTAAAATGCTTCTTATGGCCGCCCAAGTTTTTAACCGCTTCTGTACTTGCGGTTAGGAAGCGGCTTTTGACTAAGCAAATTATCTGAAATCAACAACTACATATTACGAAATGAAAAATATCCAAAGATAAATAAACGATATAGACTTTTTGACAAATCCATTAAACAAAGGTAAATAAAAAAAATTGTTAATTTATCTTTTCACTTTATATTTTATGTAAGTAAGAATAAAATGTAATTCTTCAAAGATATAAATAAAAAAGTAGCTAGTAAAATATACAGAAAACATCATCATATTAGAAGGCGGTCATAAAATAAATAACTTTACTAACCTAAGTTCTAAAGCGAAGCTACAAGAGGAACACATCTTAACAGCATTCCGTTGAATGATCTAGGCTAGCTGTGGGTGACGCGAATTTCAATTAAGTCCTTGCGCACGCATGTTTGCCTATTCGCCGTTCGCGTATGAATACATAGACTTTTGTTAAAGTTAAATGAGTTTGTACGAAATTCGTGTTTCTCCTCTCTTACTTAGTCAAGTTATAAACAATTAAGTAAAGGTATTATTACTGATGATAAAGACGTGAAAGAAAATGAAGGAACGAGGAGCTAGTGCAACTATGGTAAATGACAGAAAGAAGTGGAAACAGTTGACATTAGTGTTGCAAGCAATAGTATAAAATGTCGATAGTCTATCGATACTATCGTGGCCTGGAAGTAACAATATCGATATGACTATCGATAGTATCGATACTATTGACAGTATCTATAGTTTTTAATAAGTGTTATCGATAGTATCGATAGTAAAGGTACTATTTGTACTAAAAACTATCGATAGTGTTGTGACAAATATCGATATTATAATACTATCGATAGTAATTCAGCTATCGATGATTTTTCGTACAAAAAATGGTTACAATATAGGCAGATCGTAAAAGCTGATAGAGGGACTGGGCGAAAATGCAAGTCATGTTAATAGGCGAAGCGGCTAGCGAACCATCACTATAGGATTCTCTTTTTCCACCTTCTCGCCTACCATCACGCTAGATGTGGCCTTTGAGTCTTGCTGGCACTGTCTGCTCAGAGGCACAAGACCCCAAATGCTCTGTCTGCCTCAGTAGGGAACATGTAATTATTACAAAAAAATAGATTTTTTTTTTTGTAATATTTTTTTTATTTTGATATTCGGAACGTGCAAAGTGGGTGAAAGGGGTAAGGATCGTTGCGCTTGTCGCGGCAGAAATGTTCAACCAAAGGGTTACCTAAAACTTGTCTTGTTTTTAGGTTAGGAGAGTACTTACGTTTAAACTTGTTTTATAGGGTGTTGAGGTCACCGATGTTTGACGAATGATGGTGCCTCATATTAAATAACTATTGACATTAGTTCTTAGTTCTTCTACATTCCTTACGTATTCTGCTAATACCAATTTATTTCCTTTTATCATAGTTTGAAGCTGTAAAGTTATTGTATGCTTTAAACTCTTAAAATCAGTTTTTATAATAATGTCCATTTTTCATACACAGTTTTTAATGAATTCCTCTACTATATACCATTTATTTACTTTCAAAATAAATTTTATTTACCCCAATCTATGCAAAATAAACAAGCTCTTGTTATTTATTTTTTGACATATGCCCCTAATATGGAATTTGCAAGGTGACGCTACTGTCGTGCACGTTCCGAATACCCAGTGTCTCTCTTACAATCATTACAAATCCAACACCTCTCAAGCTAAAATCAATCGAGCCGTACAGGCTGCAGAGCGTGCCACACATTTGAATTTGGCGCCAAAAATCCGCCTTTTCTTATTTTGATATACCCAGTGTCACTTTCATAGTAAATATGAATCTAACGACACCAAGCTAAAATCCATCGAGCCGTTCAGGCTGCAGAGCGTGCCAAATAATTATACATACATACTCTCAAAACACAGAACCCTCCTTCCGGCGCAGTCGGGTAAAAAGACGTTACAGTATGTACGTATGTACATTTGCAAAGGCGTTCTTCGAAAGCAATAAGAACTAAATTCAGTAACTCTCAGCAATATATATGGGCCTATGATCGTTGTAAAATTAATGTCAAGATGGCGCGAACCATTTTATGGTCCACATAAATCCGGCTGTGATTCCTCAAATTATTTACGAAATCTCACCGCTATAACTCGGCAAAATTGAGTGGGAGTGCAAATGTGGTTTATTAGCTTAGGTTCTGTGCGGAAAATCGTGTAATTGGCTGCGTGCTGTAATTGGGAGGGTAGGAATATTTTGGCGAGAATTAAATATTGCGGCTAACTGAAATGAATAAACAGGATTCGTTTTAATATCTTTATATTTATGGCTTACTAAAAGTCTACTGTTACTTGAAATACTAATTCTCGTATTCACAAAAATTTAAAAACACAAAAATTAAAAAGTTATGTTATTTTAATGTCAAATATTTAAAGAGAGCACGACAAGGACAAAACATAATTGAAAATAAAGTTTAGTTATTTTTTTTATGAATACGTCACTGGCGAACAAGATTTTGCCACAAGCATACTTGCAGTGGTTTCTAAAAGAATTCAGTACACAAAACATTAATGTACTTATAAAACATGGTGTAGGACGTCTAAATTTTCAAATATAACAAACACGTCAAAAATTTTCTTTTGTTTTTTTGGTAATTTCAAAATTGTACCTTAATTCAATAAGGTGTTTTACGTTTTTCCAAATACTAGTGTAACACTGTACAATCTTTACATCACTCACAATACTTTTTACATCACTGCTAAATTATTTAAAAAACAGAACTTATTACGGTCGGTATAACGCCATACAATGCGCGCAGTACTGTATAGGAAATGTTATGGTAACTTACCTCCATAGATTAAAAAAAAAGTTATAAAGGTAAAACAAATTTTGGTTTTGATTGTGAAGGCTGATAACATCTTTTTATGTTACAAAATTAAATAACCTGCACAGAAGCTATTTACTATAAATAATTAAAAATATCAGATATTCCTGATCTCCTAGCAACAAAAGTAAATTATGTCCATATATCAACACTATACAAAAATCTGTAACAGACAGTTAGTCTTATTCTAGTGGGAATAACAATGAAATATTTAAAAAATATATTTTTAAAACAATTTTTTATCATCAGTACTCTTCAAGACGAATCAAACGAGCCCAAACTCGATGGGGTTGCGTCGTTTCATTACAGAGTTCCTATGGCCGCCTTCCAGCTCCATCATCAGATCAGCTGCATGTCATAATATTGCATTGTCACGCGATATACGTATAGGTGACAAATTTCAGCTCAATCGGAAACCGGGAAGTGGGTCAAATTTAACTTGCAAGATTTGATTACAGACAGACAGACAGACCGACAGACAACGGGACAAATGAAACTAAATAAAAGCTTATAAAAATGAAAAATTTTGTCGACCTGTGATATATTGAAAGTAAATGTCATTTGTTTCAATTAAGTGTTTTTTTTTAATTATTTTTTACTGTATTGTATTAATACGGTACTATGATTCATACTTCTTCTTGTCATTGGTTCAAATTTTAAATTTTATTCTTCCAACTTCAAAATCCGCTTTAGGTATCAGACTTCAATCATAGATCGCAGTAAGTTGCCTATAAGTATTTGTTTAATATTTAATCTAATACCACAGCTGACCACTTTCACACACACAGACACACGAAACAAATAATTGTACATATCTCATCATAACATTACATAATACGTCCCAATTCCAACAAAAAGCCCCACGACAACGAGAGAGGCAATCATAATCACAATAACTTCGTATTGATGGAGTCTTCAAAGGCTGCGATTGTGGGATTATTTCTTTTTGTCGTCTTGTGCGCGATGAGATACAGTGTTATTGGTAATCAGTCGATGTTTTGTGTGATTAGCAATTTTTCTATATTATTTCCGCTTGGTAGGAGTACAATTATTAATGCTTGCGAATGTTAAGCAACCCCGGTCGTGGCATTTGGATGAGTGACCAAAATACTATTTCTGATTCCTTTACGCTATTTTCAATCACCAGTGTTATAATCGAACCATGAGCTATACTATATCACCTAGATCACTTTAGTATAATGAAATTTATATAACAATTAACAAAACAAACAAATATTTGACATTCCCATACAAATCACCCGGGCGGCTGCGAGTGTCATTCTGAATTTCTACAGTTAATTATTTCCACAGATTCCCAATTTCGAAAAACAAAAATTCAACGTCCGCTTTTTCGACAGAGCATATATTCGACTAAAATTAGTCCGACAGAACATACTTCGACAAAGATCACTACATCGACAGAACACTTCTTCGATATCTGCACACTTTTGTATGAAAATGCCGAATTTTTGTTTCGTGTTTTGACTTTTATTTTAATTTCATTATACTACAGTGATCTTAATTATCACGTGGTTCGATTTATTACGAGTATGTCCTTAGACGTTGTATAAGTAGACCATTTTGACAAAAATCCTACGACAAAGAGAGAGTCAATCATAATCACAATAACTTCGTAGTTTTCGGAGGCTGCGATTGTGACATTATTTATTTTTTTGTCATGCTTGTGGGCGATGAGATACAGTGTTTTTAACATAAAGTAGTTTTTTTTTAAATTTACTATATGCAATTTTGGTAACATTAGTAGATACTTGATAACTAAAATAACCTGTTAAGGCTTATTTAGTATTTCGGGTGCGGCGCGGGCTGCAAGCAGCTCGCGGTTTACCGGGCAGCTGTTGAAGTAGGCTAAATGCAGTTAACAAAATGGGTAAAATCTGCAGTTAGTTGAGAAAACATGAAAAATATGTGGGCGGCCATCTTGGATCTAAAATCTGAATCCAGTTTTGAGTTTTTCGTGGTGTTTTACCCCCAAATACAAAATTTCAGGCCTCTACGAAGTCCCACTGAGGCGTTTTGAAAGAAATAAGTTTAATTTTCTAAAATCAAGACGCCATCTAAGATTCCAAAAAAAAATTACAAATTTGGATTTGTCGGCTCAAAATACATATAGGTAACGATTTCCAGCCAAATCGGAAGCAGTTGACTTTTGGCAGTCATCTTGGATTTCAAAAAATTAAAAGAAAACAACACAGCGCTTGTTGGGAGTGGCTCGGCTTATGGCTTCGCCACGAAGCTCGCCCTTGGGCGCTCACATTACTCGGCCAGCGGCCTCGTGAAAATTTCTAGTCAAACAACTATGTCCCTGTATATTTATTTTTATATTATATTTATTTATTTTATGAGTGAGTGAGTGCGGCTCTGTAAGATGTAGACCTCACGTCAATCCGTTGAAGTTTATCAGATGTAAAAGTTGTTAAGACTAAAAAGTTGCATCAGTATAAATAAAAGTAAATGTCGAAATGTCAAAACAATAATGATTAATGATATTTTATATATATTTTTTTTTTAATGGCTTATATAGGATAAAAGAATTCAACCCCCATATTACAGCTATTTCGAAAAATGAATGGATAACGAAATTTGGTTAAGAAATGTGAGACCTGTCAACGAGAACAGACAGACTGGCAGGCGGACAAGCATTTTTGACTAATTTCGAAACTGAGACGCTTCGCTCGCTTGGTCAAACACGCGGACTAAAGTCAATGTGGTCTGTATATATAAAAAGGTTTCTTAATTACTTGGTAATTTAAGGATATAACTAATATCCTCAACATTTTTATAGTTTATATAAATCCACTGCAAAAGTATAAAAGAATAAAAATGCTCTTGATTCGTTTTTACGATCGCAAGATCGCAAACAAAATTCCATCTGCCGTGTGCCATGAAAGTATGTCATTATCGAAAACGTAATCAATAAAATAAGGTCACGACATTATCTCCAAAGACCGAGTGCCTGTTATCGATTGTAATAAATGCCTCTTTTATTTCAGTGAAGAAAAAAGGTAGGTCGTACAAGAAACAGCTGAAATACTGGTATATTCCTATTGGGTCTAGTTGTTAAGACGCAGGGCTAAAATTTTAGTAATCACAAAATAATTTATGTTGATTTATATTAATTTATTTGCAAAAATCAATCTTTATTTCTGTACTATGGCTGGCAATACTTTTGGTGCTGGCAGCCCCCAGTTATGTCACTCTCTTCTCTATGCTGTATGCTAGGTATCAGACATATTTACTTCCAAGAGTTCCAAGTAAAATTTAAAACAATATAATTTCATACTTCACCAGACAAATAGTATTTTAATTTAGCCAATACCGAACAGATATTCCAACAATTTACCTATCATAAAGTCGAAAGATTTTCAATATAGCGATTCAGCTTTTTTTTAAATAGGCAAAACTGTGTTTGGTCAAATCTGTTTCCTTTAAAAATAAGCGCTTTATGCCATGACCAGCTAAAATTGTTGGTCTAGTGACCGTTTAAAAGCCTAATGTAAACATTGAAATTATTATTATGATCTGATTAGCATTTATCTTGCTTATTGACAGTCCATTTTTCGTACCACATAGAAGGTAATAATATTCTTAATTTAATGACCGAACGAGCAAAGCGCCTCAGTTTCGAGATAAGCCAAAAATGCTGTCCGGCTGTTCTCGCTTAGGTTGATTCTCATGAGTTTTTATGATGTTTAAATATTATATAGATTTTTTTTTGTAGACTCAGATTCTCGAAAATTTTCGAAATGGCGGAAATATATAAAATATCATTTTTTAACTATTTAGAAAATTTATCAAAAATTTCATAAAACTTTTGGTTATTAAGACGCAATTTTTAACGCAATAGCAATGGGACAGTAAAGGTTAAAAAATACTTCAACGGGTAACTTGCGAAGTTTACAGCTCACACAGCCGTTATTATAAATATTTTTTAGAAATACATATTCAATTTTTATCAGTTTCAGACATAGTTTTAATAATATTTGTTTAGCTTTAAACAAACATACGGATACAAATATTCAAAAAGAACTTTTAACAGAACTCATTTTGGTTCTTCTAATCTCATTGCTTCGGACATCGCTAAGGATTGTGTTAGCGGGTCCAAGTAGAAAGCACCAGAATATTCTCTCATTAAAATTCCATTACGCCGTCCTACGGAATATGACCATGGATTTGACGGCGCTGAAATTATTTTTTTAACAACCTGTACTTTGGATGGGAGTTGCAGCGTTTTACAAGGTTGTAAAACTGAAAACATGTTGCGTGTCAGAATAAATATTCTGTTTCCAGCTGACTTTGTTTCGAAGTAGGGTTTATACGTTTTTCATGTTGGCACATATTTTCCCGGCTGTCCCAGAAGCATCATTCTTTTTTTATGAGTATGAATGAAATAAAATGACAAAAAAATTGAGGACGGTAGACCTGTCGGCTTTGAACAAGGATTAGAGAGAATTATTAGCAAAAATTGAAGTACTTGGAAGTAAAAGGCAAGGCCAAACTATGGGACATTAATAAATAAGAAAAAAAAAAACAAACCATGGGAGTTTATTTGACTGATTTGAAGTACCTACCTACTTATTTGACGAAGCATGTTGCGGATTTATTTCTGTAAACTTTTGACGAAACATGTTGAGGATATACTTTCGTCTTTTTTTTAGAGAATTGAATTGAATAATTAGTTTAATAAAAATAGATGTGAATAAATAAAAAAAAAAATGTTACAAATAAATATTCCATGCTAATACGTGCAGATCGTTAAAGCTCATTGAGGAAATGGGCGAGATTTGAATCATATTAAGCAATCATAATTAGCAACTAATCACGATTTTGATTCCTTTTTAGGGTTTCGTAATAGGGTCCCGTTTTTAACCTATGGGTATAGGTTAAAAACGGGACCCTATTACGAAGACTCCGCGGTCCGTCTGTCCGTCTGTTTGTCTGTCATTACTGTTGCCGCTAGAACAACAAATACTAAAAACAGAATATAAATATTTAAGTGGGGCTCCTATACTACAAACGTGATTCTTAAGTCTGCCAATAAACAATTGTAAATTGCGGATAAATATTTTTTTTATAAATAAATATATTTTTTATAGATTATGGTACGGAACCCTTCATAAGCGAGTTCGACTCGCACTGGGCTTGTTTTTCCGTCTACATCACGCTACGCATGGCCCATGATTCTTTCGACCCTAAACTCTGTCTACCATGTCAGGGACAAAGACGTGACGATGATTAAAAAAAAAACAATTTTTTCTGAAATAAATAGTTCATGGTAAAAATCCACACTATTTTTCATAGTGCACAACCCCTGTATTTGTAACAACGGTTTCATTAAAATGTAAAGGGTGCTCCGGATCTGGCAGGGTTTGGACCAATAAAGAACTAATTGGAAAGGACCGCAAGATTTGAGAACTCACCTTCATTATCATATTGTTGTTTGTCTGAATAAAATCTTGATGTAGATACTTATGTAGTGTTGTTCTATCTGTTGGATTTAGCAGAGTTGGGCAAAATGTAATTAAACTACTAATTACTAACTACAATTACATTTTGTAGTTAGTAATCGCAACTACACAATTATAAAAAGTAATTGTAAAAGTAGTTGAACTATAAATTACAAAAAGTAGTTGTAATCACAATTACAAACTACTTTTTGAAACTACAAATTTTATAAAGATTTACTTACTCATAAATTTTCGTTTCTTGCTAACAACTTTTACACTTATAATTTCGAAATACAACACCTTTAACACACGCCCCCAGTATTACATTCTTATAGTAATTTGTAGTTATAACTACTTAATTACAATTACAAATTCGACTACAGTAGTTTCAATTGTTGTAGTTAAATTTAATGTAATTTCAACTACTTGTAGTTAACTACATGTAATTGTAATTTGTAATCAAACTACACAATAGTAGGTAACTACGCCCAACTCTGGGATTTAGTCTTCTTCTTCTTTTCCTGTCGATTGGCTCAAATTACACTATATTTGTACTGGTTTGCTGGAAGAGATCTCTTTAAGCGATAACACCAATTGTACTCATTTATAATTTAAAATTATTTGTTTGTGTTACTTTTTCTTTTGGTGTACAATAAAGGGTTGTCTATCTATCTATATTCTGTCCCTCCAGTAGGTTGCCACTCTTATGCCTCTCTCCGACGCCGAGTACAGGTCGAACTTTGTACGTCTGCTGGTCGGGCACGACGGACACGAGAGAAGGTGCTGCATGGTCTGATCGGTGTGACCACATTGGCAGTGGGCCGCTGGTTTTTCAATATATCGCCACTTCGCGAGCTCGTGACCGCTTTTTTTTAGTGAATAAATAAATATATATGTAAAAATTACACTGACTGAGCTAGCCCCAAGGTAAGTTCAAGTCTTGTGTTATGGGATACTAACTCAACGATATTATATTTTATAACAAATACATATAATAGATAAACATTTAAGTCCCAGGTCAATCTGAAAAAGATCATTATCCATATTGACCTGACCGGGGATCGAATCTGGGACCTTAGATGTGATAGCGTGGCATGATTACCACTAGGCTACAGAGGTCGTCAAAAAGGATGCTTTTAGCGTAAAGTATGGGAATCAAAATAGTGATGTGTTGGATTCGCCCTTTCCCTTGATTAGCTTTAGCGTCCTGCACGGGAAGAGGAGCAGTTAATACATTCTAATTGTTTTCTTCCCTTTCGGACCAGCAGTTAAGGATTCAGAACTATATCCTAGTATAAACTATTGTCTTATAGTTTTTGTTCCTGACAAAATAAAATTTACTTACGTGTTACTTAAACCTAGAAGTAATTATTTCGAAATAAAACTAATAAGGTAAATAAAATAAAATAAGGAACTTAAAAAATACTATAAGTTTATCGCTTTTTACTTGTTTATTCTTGTTTTTGCTACCTATTTGCGGGCCTCAGCACACGGCGTATTTTTAACGCGCCGAAAACGCGCGTTTACGGCGCCGTAGATGCCGATTTTTGCATTTGTCTGATTCAAGCGCGCTTAAAACGCGATACAAACGCGCGCATGAATTGCGTTTGACGCGCGTATACGAGCCTTTGAATCGATGTACATTAGTACTGTAGTATTATGTACGGTAGTAGGCCTATTAGCGGATGGAGTCTAACAAAATCCTATTATTCCGCCGGTCGACAGGTAAATTATTCAATTAAGGCGCCGCCGTCGACTCCAAATTCCGATTTGCATAAAGGTCAATCAATGCAATCGAGGCATGATTACAGGGCGCACCTGCCGTATTTAAATACCCTGTTTGAGCGGGAAACGAGGGTTTAGTTCATTTTGAATAAAAAAAAGTTAAATTACAAGCTGAAATAGGTATTTTGTAAAAAAAGAAAAAAAAATGCTTTAGATTATTACCCCGAATCTTTCTATCATGGTTTAGTCTCAATGGTCGTGAATCTCAATGATGTCAATAGGCAATACGGCTAGCAACCCATCACAATTATGTCTTTGGATTTAGCATACTAGGCTCTGTTCAAATCGTTAGAGATAAACAGATGCAAGTCTATTTGTACACCAATAAATAAAATGCTCGCCACACGTTTTTGGGAAGTTTAATGTCTCAATTGCTTCTGCAACTTCCTTCTCTCCTAGCATGGCAATTAAAAGTATCATCTCTCGATAATTACTCTCAATTGCTTTTCTCAATCGCTTCTGTCAATAACTTTCTTTAATGGTTTTTCTCTAAAAAATCCAGACACTGGCGATGTCCCACTGCATCACTTTTCAACTATCATTGTTGAACGCAGCATGGCAATTTTCGATGATATTCTGTACCATCATACAGATCTGCGGTAATATCGTACTGTTGTGGGACTTACAGATTACTTATTCATATCACACCCTAAAAAGAAATCGTAAATCAACTCAAAACTTTAACCGGAAGCATAATATCATAATAATATTGTTTAAGACGAAGTGGTAGCTGAAGTGGCGCCCTCATTTGAAATAAACTGTTTAAAACTAAATATGGTGATAATTAAAAGTTTGATTTAAATAAATGTCTAGGAAGACCTTTAAACTATTTTATGAATAACCTTTACAATTATTACTAATAGTCCGTCTAGTTTTAAAACTGTTTTTAGCCAAAAGTGGCCACTTTTGTCGAAAAACAGTTTTAAAACGAGACGGATTGCCAATATTACTTTCAAAGGTTATTCATAAAATAGTTTAAAGGTCTTTCTAGACATTTATATAAATCAAATTTTTAATTATGACCATATTTAGTTTTAAACAATTTATTTCAAATAAGGGCGCCACTTTAGCTACCACTTCGTCTTTTTTCCCTTTAAATTTTACTTAAAAAAAATATTTTTGTCATCACTTACTTACTTGAAAAAGTAACCTTTTCTAATTTTAAGCACAAAGACATCAAAACGAAGTAATTGCCGACCAGTAGCCGTTAAAATACATTTTTTATTATACCTTCTTTGATCTCAGAGTAAAATTACAAAAAAATCTACGGGTCAATGAGTTCAATAATTGTGAAACTCAGACACCTTTCTTAATAGAAATATCTTAGGGACGAGCCGTTATAAAAACGTCAGAGTGACTTTATTTTCTGAGTAAGATCCAAGTAAAATTGCTCTCGGCGAAAATTGTTTTTGATAAAAATAAATGTTCTATTGTATTTGATATTGTTTGCGCCATCTGCTGCTGAGAGATAAAAACGAGAATAAAAATTCTTATTTAAGGCACAATAAGTGTGCGCATCTTAAATTATAACTATTGTTTAGATTTTGGTTGAAATAAGTACTAAATTATTATGATTATAAAATGATGGTCTTGGTGATAAGAAAAATCATAGAATCGATATCTCCCCCGAGGTCTCTAGATGACCTGTATGATGTCAACGCTTAACAATTGTACCAATGTGTGGCACTTACACTTACACGAAAAAAATTGGATGTAAGGGTCGAAACAAACGAGACGCAAGTTGCGTCGCGTAACAGCGCAAGTTGCGCCGCGCAACTCGCGCTCCGTGTGGCCGCTTTACCCGCGCAAGATGCGCTAAGTACATAATGACGCACACAGATTATTTGGTTAATTTAGCTGGCTATAAGACAATATTGTCTTAGTGGATTGTCCTGTCAATGGTTTCGTCTGAATGAAGGCAATCATTGTCTAATTGGATTATCCCGTCAGTGGCTTTGTTTGAATGAAGACTCATTGACATGGCAATCCACTAAGACAATGAATTGTCTTAGTGGATTGCCATGTCAATGACGTTGTCTGAATGAAGACAATCACTGTCATAGTAGATTTTCCTGTCAATGGCTTCGTATGAATGAAGATAATCATTGTCTAAGTGGATTGTCCTATCAATGGCTTTGTCTGAATTAAGACAATCATTATCTTAGTGGTTTGTCCTGTCTATGGCTTCGTTTGAATAAAGACAATAAATTGGCGTTGTATGAATGAAGACAATCACTGTCCAACTGGATTCCACTAAGACATTTAACTGTTTAAGAAGGCTGTCCTATCAATGGCTTTGTCAGAATGAAGACAATCATTGTCTTAGTGGCTTATCCTTTTAATGGCTTCATATGAATGTAAACAATGAAGTATCTTAGTGAATTGTTCTTCCAATGGCTTCGTCTTAAGGAAGACAATGAATTGACTCAGTATATTGTCCTGTCAACGGCGCCTGTAATATTTTCTTGTGGATTGTTCTGTCAATGGCTTTGTCAGAATGAAGGCAATCATTGTCCAAATGGATTGTCCTGTTAATGGCTTCATCAGAATAAGAACAATGAATAGGCATGACGAATGAAAAAATATATTTTGCCTATATAATAAATATATTAAAAATATTGTACATTTATTTTTTCTTTTCTCTGAGAAACATAAAGTTAAAAAGATACAGCGCATTAAAATTTCGTATGACATCATGGCGAGGTGCGATTTTTACTTAACGGTGACGTCGCAAGCCCCCACTCCGGAAATTTGATGCTCCGTGTCTTTAAGAATTTTTACTTTTTTGGTAAACTGAAAATATGGGTCCATTATTTTTATTTAATCTAAAAAACGGATTATAATCATGGTACGTTATTTACTTTTTGTTATTTTATTTCAACAAACTTATATCTACATATCTTTTATCTATATATCTTTGCAGGTAATCATACCTTTTTCACCCTGTCGTCACCCCTATTATCTCAATATATTTTTCTGTCCATGGCGTCGTATGAATAAATACGACTATACCTAATATATTAATAAAAACTAAAATATAACATAGTAGGTAGGTAAAGGTACAAAATATAAACACAAATAAGATACATAAAAATAAGTAAGTAAGTTATAAATACCTAACCTAGATGGCTGATAAGTACCTACCTAATTATTACTAAAAAGTGGTTCAGAAAAAAAAGTTGCGTCCTAATAAGGGTAACAAAAAAAGTATAATTAGTTTTTTTTATTTAATTCCGAATGGCTGAAATATGCTATTTTATTAAATTAAATATTAAAGCGATTTGCCCGCTTTTTGCTATTTTGAAAAATTTCAATAATTTGAATTTTCCCGAAAGTTCTACATAATTTTTGAAACTTCTTACAAAATTTCACAAGAATCGGTTGAGAAATGCGATTTTTAGGCGAGAACAGCCGTACAAAAACATTTAAGGCCAATCTCGAAACTGAGACGCTTCGCACATTTTGCTCGCTTGGTCTATTATTTGTACCTACCTCTTCCTACTTCCTAACTGTGGGAGTTACGAGTTTGGTCATCCCGGTCCTTTAAAAAAGCTTGCGGGGGGTGATACAGATTAAGGCCCTTAGACCTTCGACCATAACCTTAGGCATACTCGAAGACTATAACCATAAACACATGATAATGAAATATGCTTATATTACTTTCATTACCTAGTGAGGTGCCTACCTACTAAGTATGTAATAATATGAACTAGGTAGGTATAAACATAACTGCCTGGACTTTATCTACCAAAAATTTATAATAAACATTCAAACATTCGAAACTCTTCAAACATTTGCCAAAAATTAAACTTTCACACTGCACGTACATATCAAAGGGACCTACCTATTTTTAATAACGTTCATTGCCGGTTGATTTCTTATCAGAAATCGGCAATAAGCGGCAAAAGGATACCTATGTACCTAATACAGCGAGATGAAAAATGAAACTGAACGAGCCGTAACGTAACCATAGTAACACATACGGCGCCGCGGCGACACCAGGCACACAGCCAGGCAAGAGCGAAATAGAAAACTGTCTATCACGTGTCGGTGTTTGCACAAAGAGTTCAAAAGTACCGCTTTCGTTCTCGACTGTCGCGGACGGCTATTAGAAAAGCCGACAAAGAAGCTATACCGCGGACAAAGAGTACACACAGTACAAATGCGACAATTGGGTATTTTCCTAGGTCGATAATAAATTATTAGGTACTGTTCAGAAAATAAAACATTACAAAATAATGTTACTTGTCATTGATCATATACACTTTCCATGTGATTTTTTTATTTATTTATTTATTATTGCAGAAAAAAATATATTAAGAGCGCTATTTGACTCTAAGAAACTATGACGTCACCTGCCTTTATTTCATACAAATCCCGTAGAAAATGTTTATTTTGACGTTTAGATATATGCGTTCAAGTGCGAGATGGACTCGAGCACAAAGAGTTCCTTTACCTTTGTTGTATGGGAGCCCACTGAAATATTTATTTTATTCTGTTTTTAGTTTGTAGTCATAGCGGCAATAGAAATACATTATCTGTGAAAATTTCAACTGTCTATCTATCACCATCACGCACGGTTAATAAGATCCTGCCTGGTGATAGATAAACAGACGGGCGGACAGACGGACAGCGAAGTCTTAGTAATAGGGACCCTATTACTAAGACTCCGCTGTCCGTCTGGTACCTTTTATTGAATTTGTATGAACTTTTCTGAGTACATTTTATAAGTTGGTCGCTTATAACTTTTTAATTTGTAAACCCTACTTAGCTCTGATATTTTATCCTTCAAACTTCGTTATTATTATATACAACTACTGTTAATTTTTCACATGTCCATATATAACCGTTTAATAAATAGAGGGCAAAATTTGCAAATTTTTCAAGGGACACTTGACTCTAATACAGATTTGCATAATATTTCAAAAACGGATACCGTAATCAAAAAATGATTTAAGCTCACAATATTTTTAAAATCCCTTTTCAACTATAACCCATACGATGGGTTAGTCGAGAAAAAAAAAGAGTTACTTTACTTGTATGGGAGCTAACCAATTTTTTTTGTTTCCAATATTTTATTTTACCACTTTTTTGGCATGATTAATATTCATACCTATACCAAACTACAGCTTTCTAGTACTTATAGTCTCTGAGTAAAACCGCGGATGGACAGACAGACAGACATGACGAAACTATAAAGGTTCCTTGTTTACAATGGAACCCTAAAAACCGGGCAAGTGCGAGTTGAACACACGTAAAGAGGGTTCCGTACAATACCATAAATTTTTTGTAAGTGAACGTATTTTGAGTTTTCCAGTTTATTTGTTTTGTAATCTACAAGCAATGAACTATATTATGTTTTTTTTTTTCAAAATTTTAGGCTCAGTCATTCGGAGATCAGGGGCAAATGGTAAATTTTCATCTTCTTTCATGAATAAAATCAAAACTATTTATTTGACAATAATAGCAAAAATATATTTGAGATCCTAATTACGAGACCTTTCATTTGTATATAACACAGTAAGGTTTGCAAAACTATTGTTTTTTATTTCCTAATTTGTCCCTCGAAAATGGACCTTATTAAAAAAACACAAAACGACGGGTTGCACTCCGGGAGTGCCGGCAGAAGTGAAAACTTGAATATTAACGTTGTGCATTTTTGATATTTTGGAATGGTAAGGGAATAATTTTGCACGAATTGCTTTAATTATCAGTATATAAGTACTATCATTTATGAGGTAGAATATAATATTCATTTATTGCGGTATCGTACACAAATATGAAAATTTATATTACATTAAGTAAACACTTTATATACACAAATTTTACGAATACACAGCAGTCGAGCCATCAGCTGTCACTGTCACTATCCATGGATGCGCGTGGTACGCTGACATAAACACACACGAACATCGCGCAAGCGCCCTGCGCCGCCTAAACGAAACAGCTGGCGCAGGCAAACATTTTCGCCGCGCCGTAGAAAGATATTTCAAGGGATACTTCCTCTCCTACGCTGCGCCGGCTGTCTACTCTCCATCCGTCTTACGCATTTTCGATCAGGGTCCCATGTCCTGACGCCCTGACGCGAGCTTAACATTTTTTACCCATAACAAAAAAAGTGTACAACACCGCTAAAGAAGTTTTCACTTCAAAAATTTTATTTCCTTATTATTCCTGTAATTTAAAAGCAATAAACTATATACTGTATTTTTTTCAAATTTGTAGACTCAGTAGTTTCCGTGATCAGGGTCAATTTTCGTCAATTTTCGTCTTTTTTATGAATAAAAACAAAACTATTTATTTTATAATAATAACAATAATATGATCCTCATAAGAAGCCCTTTTATTTGATAAATGACACGGTACCTTTTTTTAAATTTCCAAATTCCTTCCTCGAAAATGACCCTTTAAAAAATTTACTTTACACAACTGTGCTTGGGCCATATGATTACACCATTCTACCGAGTTTCACCTTTTTTGTTCTAGAAGATTTAGAACAAATTGGATGTGACAGACGGACGGACAGACAAATGCACGGCTTGCATCTTGCTACGAAAAGTATTAATATATAAAGATATACTGGTAAAGTACTAAGTAGATTGAATGTGCAAAGTCATAAAGTTCTGAAATTAGTTATTTAACATTTTGTGTGTTGCAAAAACTAGACACAATAGTAAAACAATTTATTTATACCTGGATCCAGTATAGCCACACACAAAAGGTTAAGATTTATAACAATAAAACGATAAAATCTACGTTCCTCATCATTCTGCGCTTCCCGCTCCCCCGTCACTCTGAATAGGTAATTAACTGGGGCATCTCGCAGATTGCCTTGCACCTCAGCCGCCTCGAGTTTACGAAAACCTCATCTTAAGAAGAAATTAATTTCAGTACTTTCAATCAAGCCATTTAAGCTGAAGGGGGGGATGCTTAAAAAATATATAATTACACTCGAAACACATAACCCTTCATTTGGTGCACTTGGATAAAAATGTTTTGCTGTGTAAATGTACTCATTGCAATTTTCTATGTCTACTGTCGCATTTGTACTGTATGAATCTGTCTGTATCTACTCTATGCCGGCGGCGGCTTTGACCTCTTCTAGTATTCGACGGCGGCAATCGAAAAAAGAAGGCGGTGCTTCTTTGATTCTTTTGAGTAGCACAAGCCGACACGCAGCCAACGACATGAACATACTTAAGGTGTTATTACACTATCCGATTTTAAAGAACTCTACTTAGCATCCTAACTAGGTAGGATGGTACAATGCGACACAAAAATGTGAAACAAAAATGGCGGACTTCAAAGCATTTTTGTACAAATTCTCGGCACGTTGGTTGAACCAAAATGGTGGTTATCGGCGCAGGTACAAATAACGCGCCGACGACGGCCGTTTTAGTTCAATTTACTTGTCGAGAATTTGTACAAAAATGCTTTGAAAACCGCCATTTTTGTTCAACTTATTTACGTCGCATTGTAAGTAGAGTTAGAATCGCTGGTGATTACACAATCTTTACTCGCATCCTAAATCGTACGCCATTTTTGAAAAGCGGAGTTGCCTAAACGATTTCCATACAAATAACCTATCCTTAAGCGACTCCACGTTTGAAAAATGGCACCAAAGATGCCTGATTGATTGATGATGATGATGATTTGCGTAAAAATATGCAAAAGTAACGAATATTTGATGGTTCATAACTTTTTAATGGCTTTTATAATTATTTTACTATTCTGTATCTGTACAGACAAAATGTATAATGAGACTAGCTGACCCGGCAAACGTTGTTTTGCCAAAATTGAGGATTGTATGTATTTTTGTATGTTGTATCATAAAAAAATAGAAATTAAAAATTTTGTCTAAAAAATAAAAATAAAAAAATTTAGGGGTGGACTACCCCTAACAGTTAGGGGGATGAAAAATAGATGTTGGCCGATTCTCATAGATACCGGATAAGCACAAAAAATTTCATCAAAATCGGTCAAGCCGTTTCGGAGGAGTATGGCAACTAAAACTGTGACACGAGAATTTTATATATTAGAAGATTAATGAGACAAAACGATATCATGTTAAACTTTGCATGTACTGTATGTGTCAAACAGTAAAGGAAATCCCTTCCGAAATTTTATAGAAAAAAGTATCGACTAGTTCACTCTTAAAATTGGATAGTGTAAAAACCGCTTTACTTCTTTCTCGCTTTTACCTCGTGTTATGCCCCACAGTGGTTTGGAAATCGGATTGCGTACACATAGAAATGAAATTTTGGTTTTTGTTTGGATTCTTTACTGATTCAACTGATGTATTCCACTAAGGCCACCTATCTGAATGGCACCTATACCATACCACATAGGACACCTAATATTCGCAGGTGCTTTTCATGGACTTTTTATTTTTACATTTTTGTCTAAGAAGAGCACAGCAGATGCGAAATTGCCAATTGTTTTACTCGTTATGAATAAAATGTAGGTACTAGTATATTTTTAACTTTTTCTTTAAATGACACCTAGTCACAATTCTTTTGTACTAAGTACATATGCGTAATTCGTATGGCCTTTGTTCTGACGGCCTCGGGCTCTGTTTATTCCGAATGTTATAAAGACGTGTTAATATGTCTGAATGTATGCGTAATTAATTAACGTTTTAGTGAATTATATTGCTTTTATTCATAACTAGCTGTTACCCGCGACTTCGTTCGCGTAGATGTCGAAAATGGTTCTAATAAAATCTTTAATTGGTTTTTACGTCCTGTTCCCGTTCCCATTCCCGTTCCCGTCATTTGCTAGAGCAAAAGAGAACAAATGATCTATTTGTCTAATTTTTTTTGTCTATCACTCAAAAAATGAAATTTAATAATAATATAAATTCGCAACCCCTAATGCACCCCAGGGAATGCAATTTTTTAAATGTAATTTCTGTAATGTTATTTTTAATTGACCACTAATTTAAAAATGTCATGTCTCGCTTCAAAAATGACGAAGATTCATATAAATTACAACCCCTATTTCACCCCTATAGGGATGTAATTTTCAAAATCTAATAAATGCATTATTATTTTCTACTAACTACTAAAATAAATTAAAAATTTCGTGTGTCTCACTTTAAAAATTACGAAGTTCCATACAAACTGGTAACCCCTATTTTACCCTCTTTAGGACTAAATTTCAAAAAATTCTTGCTTAGTGGGCGTCTCTTAGTCACACTCTACCTTCTATATCTATATCTTCATTGGCTTGGTAGTTTTCGTGATGAGTGAGTGAGTTAGATTAATTTATATATATATAGATAAAAATTAAAATATTTAAATCCCAGCACTAGGCTGCTGATGTATAGGTTCACTTCGTGGTCAAAAATAGGTGCCCTTCGTGGAATAGACTAGGTTTCATTCGCGCAGATGCCATTCAGACGGGTGCCCTAAGTGGAATACCTCATTCAACTTTTATACAAGTTAAACTTCCATGGTGCTTATTATAAATTACGAGAAAAAAAAATGTACGGTACCCAACATAATGATGAGTAAGCAATACTTTATTGAAGACCAAAAAATATAAATAGTTAAAATGTAGCTCGGTCAGATCGCTAAAAGCACATTTCTTCCAGACAACCGATGTATGGAGAGAATATGGTGAAATGCCACTATTTTTTAAAGACAAGTCTCATAGACAAGGTCGGTTTCAAAAATAAGTTTTTCAAAACATTTTTGTCCCGCTTTCTAACACTACGCGACCTCTGTGCAGGCGCGTGCGAGCACGCGTAACGCAGCGCAAGTTGCGTTGAGACGCAACTTGCGCGTCGTGTGAACGATTGGTAGAAATTGTATGAAATGCTATGTAAGCGCGTAACGCGACGCAAGTTGCGCGACGCAACTTGCGTTCGTCTGGTCCGGCACCAGTAATAAATAAGATTATGTAGTATGTTAAACAAACAAACAATTCTTTTTTCTTTCTACCCACTGATGAGAAGACGAATTAGCATAGCTTTTCAAAAAGGAAACGCAGCCAAAGTTCTTGGCACCATGCCGCATTTTTATTTTTCGGTCTAATTTTTAGGGTTCCGTACCTCAAGGTTAAAAACGGGACATATATTGAGACTGCTGTCCGTCCGTCCGTTACACAGATTATGTATTTCTATTGCCACGCTATAGCAACGAATACTAAAAACAGAATTAAATAAGTATTTAAGGCGGACTTCCATACAACAAACGCAATTTAATTGTTTTCCCTCACAGACAGATTTTTCCATGCTAGGAAAAAAGAAAAAACGCAGGATGAATAAGCTGCTTCGTTTCCAGAACAAATGATAATAGCTGATTGAAAGAATGGGCGAGAATCTGAATCATGTTAATAATTTTTACTATTCCTCAAAAATGTAAGGTAGTGTGATATCACTGACCAACCGCCGCGCGAGCTACGTTACCGCGGCTAACAAGTCTGCAGTAAACCGCTCATGCTTAGGCCGCACCTGCGCCTATCGTCACGAAGCTTCGTGCTATTACACGATACACGCAAATGCGACCGGCCGTCATCGGGTATCGTCCCGAATATTCGGAGTTTGTCTTCGTTATCGTACGGGTGGCGGTACATCAAATGCTTTTAGTGCGCTAAAAATTCGCTCTGCGCGGTCGGACTAGCTTTGTTTATTTTGGCGTTTGTTTTCAACTTGTTCAGACGCGTGCTTTGCGACGGTGCCACGATTGTTAATGCGTAAAAATGGAGTGGAACGATAAAATGGTGTTAAAATTTTTAGGTTTTTCTTTCTAGGTTTCTTTTTAGGTTTCAATAAATGCATTATGTAATTGTTAGCACACGTGTTAAAGTAAAGAAAGTCGTCGTCCATATTTAAAACACGTAGATGACGCCATCTTGGATTATTGCCAAATAGTTCGTGAAAAATAACGAAGCCGCTAGTGTGACCAGCGCTATATCGCGATAACTTTTTAGTGTAAAAAACGTACGAAGATTCGCCACAAATTACTTCGGGACGATAGGCACGGGTTCGGCCGAAGCATTAGAGTGACACCGCACTGTGTTGCCCACTGATTTCGTTTTAAGTACCTGTGTATTCGTGTCTAACCCGTGGTACATAGGAAATATACGTTTATTACCATTCAAAGCGGACTTTTCATCGAATCGAACCCCTACCCCGTACAATACCGATTCCTTTTTTTTTAATCTTTACGCCCACTTACACTCTTTGTCTACCCAGTGAAAGATAAAACTTTAAAATGTGTCGATATTTTTTAAAAAATAGCAAAAAAATAGACTATAAATAGATAAAATACAATTTTCACCTTCTAAAAACTATAAATAACCGGCAAAGTGAAAGTGTCCGGCCACGCGCAACGTAGGATTCCGAATTTGCAACTAAACTAAATATAAGTACTAAACTAAAAATAAAATTAAGTTATATAAAAATTCTATCCCAAATCACTGCGCTCGCAGGGTGCCTAAGAGGCTGGTGGCTTTCTCCCATTAAATGGCCAGGTTCAACCTTTGACTGAAATGCACGCCAGCCTTTGGAACTCCTGAGGCCTCGATGAGGCGTGATTGATACCGATTTTAAGTTACAACTTTCTAGTACTCATCTTTAGTAAAACCGCTGATAGACAGACAGACTGACAGATAGATAAACATACAGACAGACGTCTGTCTGTCCGTCTGTCTGTATTTTTATCTGTCGACGGACAGACGGACATACGGACAGACAGACGGATAGACAAACGGATAGACAGACTGACGGACAGACAGACAGACGGACAGAGAGACATGGCGAAACTATAAGGGTTCCTTGTTTACTACGGAACTCTAAAACGTAAGACTCAGCATACGTGAGATCTTCCGTTGACGCCATGTTGGTTCTTTCGCGGACATAAGCACTTTGAACTTCTATATCTTTATAGTTTTGACGTCATACAAAGCTTCACTTTTCACTTCCAAACGTTTTCACATTGCATAAAAGTGGGCATAAACCCACATCATATACACGTAGATAAAATTATATCTTTGGCCATTGAAATGCTTTATGTGTAGATTTGTTTTTATTATCTGCCATAACTTTATTTCAACGCAGTTTTCATGAAATTATGGCCTCGCATGATTTTAAGTGCCTTTTTATATAGGTACTTACATAGTTTTCTCTTACCTGTTTTTGTTACCTGTCCTTATATTTCCAATACCCATACGAGAATTGGACATGATTGCGTATGAAATGAAGCGAGATACACACTTGTTTGCGGAATCGATGAAGTTTCTTTTAAATGAAAACTAAGGTGTGTTCACAATTTCATATTTCGTTGTAAATATATTAAAAATATTTTTAGATTCGATTCAATCATATACTCTGGACATGCCGACTAGTTTCTGTAAATTTAGACGTCCATCTTCAAACTCTGCATTAGAAGTGTAGGTAACATGATGGTTTTGCTTCCTTAAGAGGCATTTCTCATTTGGTCAAGCGCCCTGCACCGCCTAAACGAAACATCAGGCGCAGGCATACATTTTCGCCGCGCTGTAGAAAGAGAGGGGGATACTTCCTCTCCTACGCCGCGCCGGCTGTCTACTCTCCATCCGTCTTACGAATTTTCGATCAGGTCACGTGTCCTGACGCGGTCACATGTTCTGACGCGAGTTTAACATTTTTCACCCATTACAAAAAAGTGTACAACGCCGCTAAAGAAGTTTTCACTTCAAAAATATTTTAAAATTTTAATGAGGGTTTGCAAGAATATGAGACACAGTGAAGTCAAATCCAACAAGTTGATTGGATACGTTTTAAGGAGCAAAGAACCTGTCAACTGATGATCCAATAACAACACTTGATTGGACCTGACTTCACTATGCTGCCACCTATTGTCACATATTTTTGAAAAACCTTATTTGTATTGTTTCGTTTCTCTGAAAGTATACGTACTTTAAAAGTCATTTCACATTTGGTTGGCTTTCTCGCTCACACAATCAAACATTTTTAAAGATTATTAAAAAATGTGACTCATTTTTAGAAAAATGATTGATAAAATTATTCCCTAACCATTTCAAACTATCAAAAATGCACAACGTTAATATTCAAGTTTTCACTTCTGCCAGCACTCCCGGAGTACGACCCGTCGTTTTTTTACAGACTTTATGCCTTTAAAAAGTTTTTAAAAGCATAAATTTTAAAATGCAATGGAAAGAAGTGAGATAGAAACACAAAAGCATGTCATTTTCCTAATCCTTGGAATAATATTACAGTAACGATGTCTCTCATTACTGACTGTCCGACGGTCGTTCAGTTCATCTGTTTTAAAAGAGATGCAAATTTGAAAAAAAGTTTTTTTTTACTTGTAAGCACTGTAAAACTGAGGATAAGCGCTTTTTCATTCGAAAAATTCTCTCACTTTGTTTTTAAAACGCTGATAGATATTTTTTTTGAAGATCTTTGTTAGGATGATTATTTTTTTTTTTATACAAAAAAAGTAAGCATATCGTTGAATAATCTACTTCCTATCCTCACTTTCTTAATTCTAACTAAAACTATAAATGTAAAGTTTGTATATTTCTTTGTTGCCACTTCACTCTTCAACCACTGAACCTATTTAGATGAAATTTGGTGAGGAAAGGACATAGGATAGTTTTTATCCTGAAATTCCGACGGGGAGCGAAGCCCAAGGGCGCAGCTTTTTCTTTTCGTGTCGATTGGCTTAAATTACACTCAATTTTTTACACAGCTAATGATCTATATTGGCTACTGAATATTTTCAGTATCAAAACGCAACTCACTTAAAAATAAGCCTGGGTTTTTTTTTTAAGTTATGCATAAATAAAACCGGACCTCTTAATGATGGGCGAGCGTGATACCTAAAGTTACCAAAGGTGTTTTTTATATATTATATATTATATTTACGGTACGCTTCTTCTTCCTTGTTCTCGTCTTTTTCCGTTACACGATGTCGGCTTTCTTAATAAATCATGCGGCACCACTTTCGCACTCCGTTGTTCATACCTTATTATTGATTTAACAGTACGCTATATAAAAAAAAAACATTAAATCATTGTGACTACACCTTTATTCATTCCGTAGAACAAACAGGCACTATCAACACATCGCATTCAACTCTTTGTCGCCACAATGTTCCGACAAGTTCTGATATTCCTCACGATATCATCAATTATACTGATTATACCTACTACTTCGTACAAAACATGGAACGATTTGTTAAAACAGCAGCAGAAAGCGCTAAAAGACAATTTTACTACCTCCGACGCATTAGTCGGGAAGGCAATGGACTTCATTTACTCGAACAAAACTGTTATGAGCCTGATAGCTAGAGAACTATGGAACTTTGGATCAAAGGCGATAGATAAGATCGTCGAGTTGAAAGGTGAGTGATTTATTTTACATATTTTACACGTGGTAAAGGAACTTCTTTAATATCTTTAAGGTGTATTTGCTATTTATAATTCTTTTAAAACAGAGGTAGCTTCGTGTATTATAGAATGATCAACGTTTTAAGCAAATGAGAAGTTTACAGCTAATGTTTATAAAAAAAAGAACACTTCATTTCTTTAATATCTTTCATCTTTTCCAATAAAACTATAATGAGCTTAATAGCTAGAGACTGGAATTTTGGATCGAAGACGATTGATATCTAAGATCGTCGAGTTACCTTATAACTCGACGATCTTAGATATCAATCGTCTTCGAGTGATTCATTTTACACATGGGAAGGACTTTCTTTAATATTTTTCTGAACTTTATGGTAAATTAGGTTCGATTAATAACTGTATTAAAACAGAAATAGCTTCAAACTAGTGCTAACAAAAGAGATTAGGTTGTATTTATCTATTCTAACAAAACTATTATGAGTTTGATAGCTAGGGAAACTATGGAACTTTGGATCGGGGGCGATTGATAAGATCGTCGAGTGGAAAGGTGAGTGATTTATTTTACACGTAGGAAGGAATTTCTTTAGTATTTTCTCGGACTTTAGGGTACATTAAGAGCGATTTATAACTTTGTTATACGAGAAGTAGCTTCGTGCATTATTCTTTGAGAATGATCACATTTTAAGCAAATCACAAGTACTACTAGTGCTTTATGAAGGAAATTAGATGTGTAGTTGATTCTCTATGTAATAATATAATATAAAAGTGTATATAATAGGGTACTCTAAAACACCTAAGTACACCTAAGTAGCTGTTTCATTGGAAATAAAATTATTTTGGAAACGATTTCTTCGACGGCAGCTCTTGAATCTTGAATGATTCCAAAATGTGTCTATTTTTAGTATTGAAAGTTAGACCTTCATATGTTAAAATAATTAGAATGGTTATCTAATCAACGATATTGGGTCGAAATTTATTTATTTTAATGGATTGAAAAAACCCCACAAATGACAAAAAATCCGCAGAAATGGCAATGTCGTCCTTTTTTATTTGTAATTTTTTTTTTCCATTATTGAGAATGATACAATTTCATCATTCATATGATACATTATGGTAATTACAACAAACTATTTTTCCCTCGGTTATAGAATATCCTATACAGCGTGGAAGGGACATACGCGTAGATCCAGCGGATCACTAATATATATTATTTTAAGTGTGATACAATTAAAATAATAGTTAAGAAACAAAAAACATTTTGGCAATTCCATACAAATGTCTTTAGCCACCCGGGCATTTTATATGGGAATGACGAATTTTTTGTTTGGTTTTTAACTGTCATTTTAATTTCATTATACTGCAGTGATCTAGTATAGCATGTGATTCGCTTTATTACGGATTCTGTATACCTTTCAGTAGATTTTGTCTGTACAATGAAATCAATATTTTAAATATAATAATAAATATATAGGGACAAATAACACTGATTGAGCTAGCCCCAAAGTAAGTTCGAGAGTTGTGTTATGGGATACTATCTCAACGATACTATATTTTATAACTAATACATGTATAGATAAACATCCAAGACCCAGAACAATTTGAAAAAGGCCATTTTCCAACTTGCCCTGACCGGGGATCGAACCGTTTTAATTAAAGGATTTAATGGGATTAAAGGTTTTTATTTTCTTTTCAGGTCCCAAAAAGCAGCAGCAGAACTAGAAACAGCTAAAAAATATTTTCTTACATTAGTTTTATTTTTTATGAATAAAATATTTTTCTTACCACTTTATTATTATTTTATTTCGACAATACTAAGCATAGATTTCACTTAGTTTCCCGGTCAACATTTCATTAATCCTGAATTTTAGTGGTTATATTATAGCGTTGAATTTGTTAATACATATTGATAAAGAACTGAAGAAGAATTAAAATAAGACCTCCATGCAACAAAAAAGAACGGAAAAGTAAAGAAAACATAACAGGTAATAAAAATATAAATAAAAAAAGCAAAGGAAGTGGTATAGGAAAAAAAATTAACATACCAAACAAGGCAACTAATCATATAGGTAGATAATGGGAAAGGAACTGAAAATATATTTGAAAAGTCAATATAAAACTTAGTCTAGTTATTGACTACATATAAAATTTGCCTTGGGATTATAATTTTACTCTGCATGTCCCAACAGAAAAACACGTCACAGTATAATTCTTAATAACATCATTTCTTTTCCTCATAGGAGGTAAATATTCCGCAACCAGGAAAAAATAACATATCAACACGACACATAATAGAGAAGCGAATGGAAATATCTCATTTTTAGACCGCCCGTCTTGCCCAATAAATCCAAATTTATCGTCTTACGTCGCCACCACATCTCGGAACCGGAAAGAAGAGATAAAACTCGGTGTATCCTGAACTACGGAATTTACATAAATACTACTGAGAAATATTACGACTTTGTATCTTTAAAGGGTTCCGTACAAAAAATGAAAAACTGAACCCTTATAGGGTCACTCGTGCGTCTGTCTGTCCGTCCGTCTGTCACGGCAAATTTTCTCCGAATCTACTGGACCAAATCAGGTGAAATTTGGTAGGATGGGGTAATTCAATGACCTAATTAAAGTGTATAAATATATTTTTTAAATAAGGCTAGTTTTTGGGGGACAAATTAGGAAAATAAAAAAAGGTTTGCGAACCATACGGTGTCATATGTAAATAATACTGATAATACTTTATGAGGATCTTAAATATGTTTTTTATTTTATTTTAAAATAAAATGTTTTGATTTTATTGATAAAAGAAAACGGAAATTGACCATTCCCCGGAGAGATTACAGGAAAACCTTAAAGAATTCTATCAACTGAAAATTAAGTTGTAAACTCAATAAAATACGTTCAGTTGCAAAAAATGGTTCACTAAAACACCACCAGATAGCGCTGTTATTAGTTAACTCGCGTCTTACTATGAGGATTTCAAATGTTATATTTTACATTAATTTAAAAACTTTGGCATTATACGGAACCCTCTCCACGCGAGTTCAACTCGCACTTGGCTGGTTTTTTTCCTTACAAACGACTGTTACATAATAATATATCAACAGGCTTAATTTTTAAACATCAGCAAGATTTTAGGAGCAAGTTCAGTTTATTCTTATAATACTAAACTATTTTCCATAAAAATATATTGAAACTCAATAAAAACACTTCGTCCTCCCATACAAAATCCATTTGGCTGAGGGCTGATTTGTATGGTAAGATGAATTTTTATTAAAAAGTACGGTAAGGGCCGCAGGGAGAGAAACCTAGCAATGCGTGCCATGTCCTGGCGTACTGCCTTCTACTAAAATTATTATTAGTATGAGTGTTAGTGTTATTTTAATAGATACGTAATAAGATTAACAGTATAACTAGAACTGTTTAATTTTCGACTTAAACTTTCCTCAAAGAAAAAAAGAGTTGAAAAAATTTAGTTTCTTAAAAAGTTAAGTCAATAAAAAGTCTTCTATTCCTATCAGTCACTATAACAAGAAAAGTCAAGTTTCTCAACCACTTGGAAGTGCGAATTCATATAGTTTTATCCGCGCCGCTTCAGAAATCAAGTTTTCATTCTCATGGCAGCTGTGATTTACGTTCGTTTTAGAAATTCTTTTATCAAGTGACTGGCAGTTCAATGAACCTTATGAAATTTAAGTGGAGGAGTCTAGAAACCTTACGATTTGCGACTACTAGTAGAAGCAAAGAATGGTTTGGTACTTTTCAACTATCGCATTGCATCATAACTAAATAAAGTAACACGACAGCAAAAATAAATAAATAAGGTATGTTTGCAATTCCAATTACAGTATGCATTATTTAAGTAAAGTTGTGGTTTAAATAAAACTAAATACGGCATACATCATACAAGTCGATGAATACTTAGAGGCACGACACTGGCAGGGTCGCCATGTAGCGCGATGGGGTGTATTAAATTAATTACACACTCAGAGTAGGTTCATAGGTAACTGCATGTTTATTACTGATTTCATAGGGTTTATATACCTACATATTGAAATTAGAACACAAGTCATCATAAGGTATGTTTATCTAGATCTAGGATTAGTAATCTAGGTGTTCCACATATAAAGGTTACAAGGTTGAAGTGAGACGATAATGAGTTCAAGTACATACACTACATTACAAACAGTGAGTATTCCAGGTATTTCTGATCTTGCTTTATGTATGAGTAAGCTTACAAACCCGGGTTTCCCGTAGAGTAGAGTAGTCCAAGTGTTCAATAATAATAAAATAAATATATGGGGACAAATAACACTGATTGAGCTAGCCGAAAAGTAAGTTCGAGACTTGTGTTATCGGATACTAACTCAACAATACTATATTTTATAACAAATACATATATAGATAAACATCCAAGACCCAGGACAATTTGAAAAAGACCATTTTCCAACTTGCCCTGACCGGGGATCGAACCCGGGACCTCTGGGTGGCGGACTGGCATGGGGACTACTACGCCACGGAGGTCGTCAAATATGTTTCTCTGGATATCGTAGAAAGCGACTTAGGAAATACCTACAAGCTAAGCTAAAAAAAGCTTATTAACACAATACGACCTTTTCAACCATCTCGCCAGCGAGATGAGTGGAGGCCAAATCCTCATCTGACAACATTTGTTAAGTATGACTCTGGTACGTTCTGTATCTATAGTAGTACAGTGAGAATAGTGCTCTTCCAGTGGTGACTTACAAAGACCTGATATATTGTGACGTTTAGGGTAGATAGACTAACCTTTAGGGTCTTACTAGTTTGTAACACTTAAAATTAATTTTCGCACTAACACACACACACACACACACACACATACGTACACTCACCCTCTCTCTCACACACATAAACACACGCGCACACACCCTCACACACATACACACACACACACACACACACACTCACACACTGACACATTTTGTTTGAATTGTTTAATAAGATTTCTTACCTGGTAGGTACTCACAATATTTAGCGTTACGGAGGAGCGGAGCCTACTGGCACAAGTATTCTCATACTTAAAAGTAGGCTTCAACTACTATCTATTGTAACTGTGCTACTTACCGAAATAAACATTTTTGATTTTTTTGATTTTTTGAAAATAAACACTAGGAACCAGAACAAATGAGACGTTTAATGAATGAGTAAAAACAGTACACATGCAGATTCAAACAGAGATCTAGATAGGGTCGTGAGCCTAGCACTAGGTCTGATGAGTAGCCAACCAGTGCTACTTAGCTTGGTGTTGAGTCCGCCGCGTGTGGAGTCGCAAGAGGCCGGCTGCTTTGTTTTTTTTTTTTAATGACATACATCCTACTTCACCGGATAAGGAGACCTGCTGCAGCTGCTCCGGGCCTTATATCTGGCCCAGCGGAGGAACGCGGGGCGCAGGGCGTAAGGTAGAAGTGCGACCATGCCATAATATGAAGCCAACAAAAAAAATTCAAAATCTCGCTACATTAACTTTGGCCACAGAGTACTATATGCGTCTTTGGCTAAAGAACATGTGGTATGCATGTACCTATTAATTCGGTATTTGGCTCGATTTTTTTTCTTATTCATATCAAAAAATTACATGATACAAAACCGAAAAAATAAATAATAATTTTACTCCGCTCAAAAATAAGCAAGTTTTTTTCGTTTCAAATCCGATGGAAGGGAAAACAGTCAAATAACAGAAAAAGGATGCAAATACACCCGCGTGACGTCACGTTATCTGCATCCGTGGTCCAGTAGTCAAAACGTTCGAATTGTGACCCGGAGGTCATGGGTTCGAATCTCACTGGGGAGCATACTTTGTGAAAAGATTTTCCAGTCTGGTTAGGATAATGCAGGCTTGAGTCATCTGATTATCCGAAAAGAAAGATGATTCCGTGTTTCGGAAGGCACATATAAACTGTGTGTCCCGAACGCCATCTAGCGTTTGATCATCAAACTATCTGAGGACTGATTGTGGTTAATCCTTTGGGTTTCGGAGGTTAGACGGCAGTCGTTAAGTGTAAAAACCAGTAAGACCTCGTCGAATCTCCTTGAAGAGATTGATGAGTGTGGATGAAGCGAAAGAGGTTTGTCAGGATCGTAGCAAGTGAAGATCCATAGTCTCTGCCTGTGGGATATAGGCGTGATATTATGTATGTATGTATGTTTATCTCCTCGGTTAGGTAACGGGTCCCGGGCTCTAAAGCGTTACTGATGAGGATGCAACCGGGAAAATACGCTCGGATGATGATGATGATGATGATGTATAGGCATTATTGTAGTAAAAACGACACGAAGTTTGTAATTATTGGCTCATGCATTTCTTTACTGGCCTAGGCCAGGAAAGAAGTAACTAACTCATCTGGAAATGCAATACCTCCCGACCTCTGCAGTAATGTACTATAAGTTTATAGTTGCTTTAGATATTATTTTTCCTTCTAAATCAGTTGAAACACCGTCTTTGTTTTCCTCACATTCCTCTCCATCCACTGGATGTCTGAAAAAGATCACTCATTATTACATTTTTGTTTTGGTGTTAAGGAGTTATCTATCTACCTATGTAATACCCTGACGCTTTTGGGTCTCACGACTATTAGCTTTGTCTACGTCGATAGATATAAAGACGTAACATTGTGCCTTTTAAACTTATACTGATTTACAAACAGGCAGTAATGCATCCTTTTTACTTCCTCTATTTACCTTAAAAGAACAATAACTGTTTACAAGCGCAATCCGTAGTCAATCCGAGTTTTGAAGTAACATCACTTTTCCACAGAATTCTGCACCGTGCAGTATGTTTGAAACCAAACAGTTCAAAACTCTTTTAGTTTTTGTAATGTCAGTGTTGATATTAGGAGACTCAAAGAGACCTAGAGCGTGGAATGAGAAGAAAAGTGAACCAAGAGATTATAGGCCTACTAAATGGGTGTCTAACTCAGCTATGGATATCTGGTATGGCAATAAAAGTCTAGTTGATATACTTTCGAGAGAGTTCTTTGATGTTATGTACAAGATTGCTAGAAGACCAGGTGAGCTAAAACTTTACTATTTCTAAGTAAAGGGCAATTTTGGTTATGTAGGTCCCTGATTTGCGTTCTTGTAGGTTGAAACATGAATATAATAATTTAGTTGTTTAATAAAACTATCCCTAAAATAGAGGTAAAGGAGTTCACTTTGGGCAGAGAGATGGAAGGCATTGGTTGCTTCACATAGCTTAGCTCTTTCAAAATAAAAATCATAGTCTTCACCAACACCTTAAAGACTCTCTCGCTAGATAGCTGGGTTAAGGTTCAGATGCAAAAAGCAGTACTCTTGGACTCGGCACGCATTGTCAGGAGGTTTCTCTCTCTCTGCGGCCCTAACCACCAATAGCTTGGGCCTTGCCAGGCCTGTGTCACTCCCCGTTTAGGTATCGAAAATATACCTATATTATTTCTATGTGCGTGGCGACCACTCCGGAGAGGAAAATCCAGTTACAAAGTTCAGTTACTAAATTAAACAATAGCGCTAACTACATTATGTAGATGTTTACTTGTATTTCTTTTCTGAATAAGAATTTTGTACGTGAGTACTTATTCTGTGACCTTGCCACGCCTCCATCGCTAGCGGGCAGCTAGGTTAGGTTTTTTATAATATTTTTACATTTTACTTTTTAAAGATGTATTTTATCTAATCTTAAAATTAAAATAAATAAAGTGTTTATAAGAAGAAGGTACCTACCAGATTTTTGAAATTTAATCAACTGGTACATTTTTAATTTTTTTCTTTTTTTCCCAGACCAGAATGGAAGTATTTGATCACTATGCCCTTAACATATATACCTTTAGTTAATGATAGGTAATCTCACGACCAACAATTTTTTTTTCTTATTTTTTTCAGTACGAAGCGTTCCTGTTTACGAATCTACTTTAAATGTAACCAAGTTGCACACTCCTGAAGAACTGACAAGACTCATTTTATTAGACCAAATAAATAACACAATCAGTAGATTAATATACAAACATAGACGATGAAAAAAGATTGGTGCCTTAAAATTATTTTAATTATACATGTATTCAAAATAAAGTACTATTTACACAGCGAACTATAATGATATGGAAGCATGATCAAACGCAAAAAATTACGGCATCAGAAATACATTCCAGTAGCCAGTAGATGGTACACAAAAACTAAATCTAGGTAGTTTTTTTTTTTTTTATTTATTTTACTTCACATCAATTTCTGAGCCAGTCAATGGTTGCTGAATGATGCTTCATCATAGCGGACATTAGCCGAAAGTTGATGCTGCATCATGCGACATTAACTTCAAATAAATTTCGTTGGGCCATTTTGTGCGATAATAATTCTTTTGCGGTTAATCTCCGATATTATTATACTGTGTTTCGACAATATTTTCGCATAAACAACTTAAGGGTTAGACTACATCTGGTAGCAAAGAACAGCAACTGATGCGATCCGTCGCTCACTCTCGCTCTAACAAAAAACGGTTTTGAGCGACAAAAAAGGATAGCTGAGAGGTCTTTACATATTTTCCCTCTGTAAAAATGTAACGTAGTAAAATGAGTCGTCACACGCAGGCAGGTTTTAAACAGTGTTTTTAATGTCTGTTAAGAAAATATAATAATTTTAAATTTAAACACGTGTTTCGTAAAACAATCACGAAAAATCGGTGATAAATTTACACCATTTCACGTTGCCAACACTCGAAATGTCTACTTTGACCTGTCAAAACCATGCTCGCACGGGAGTTAGGCACGAGATAGAATACGTTTTATGGATGAATGTTATTTTGTCGCTCAATTTTGTCTATGTTTGTTGCGATAAATTACACAAAATGCGACAAATTGTAAGGATAAAATTTTGTCGCCGTCAGCATGCTTGCTAATCAGCACACGAAAATTCCGTTCTTTGCCGACAGATGTGTCCTAACCCTAAATCAAACAAAATCTTGGCTTTAATTTACCCCCTCCAGTTTCAGCCAACTTGAAGCGTATCGAAAACATCAGATACTTTGATAAACAACAGAACATCAATAACAAGCGCCTTATTTTTATTTTTTCCCTTCAAATCCTTGTTTTCATCAAAGGAGTCCAATCTTTAATTAAGGAAATCTCGAATCCACTTTTATATTCAAAGGGCTTTCTTGTAAAAGATAAGAGAGTGTAGGTAGCAGAAAAAGTGATGGTATATTTGAATATCGAAGTTCTAAAGTGCGATAAACACAATTTAAGAAATCGAAGTGAAGATGTGCGTGCGATAAGGTAGATATATGGTATATCATACTTTTGCTAATTGCGATCTTATTTATAAAAATAATTTACGAAGAAATTCACACTTGGAAACTTTACATCACCATGTACGTTCTTTTGATGTTAATGACAAAAAGAAAAAATATAATTCTGCTTATAAAAAATAACGAAAAACAGTATTGGTACATTAAAAAGTGTCCATAATAACTTACTTGCAATTTTTCACAGTAACGTAATTCGTTATAAAAACGTAAATTAATTATTCATTCATATAACTGTACCTTTAGACTAACATAATATATATACATCGCACTTCCATTTGTCGCGGTTGCTTTTTGGCTTTCGGGATTTCGTTCATCGCTGTTTTGAACTTCGCTTCTCAGTAATATAGCCATACAATTTTAGGGAACTAATAAATAATTTTCGCGTCCCCCTAACCGGGGTCCTTTGATGTTTGAAAGCCACTTCATAAGTGTGCATCCTCGACCGCATGATTAGAAGGCAGTTAGGGTGAAAAGCGGAGGGGACTTAGCCATGGTTCATATTGGGAAAGTAGAGTCAGATGACGGTATAGTACAAGAGTAACTATGATCGTGGTCCTCGCTCTATTGCGGAAATAATTGGGCAGTTATATATTTTTACCTTTTGCAGTAGAGACAATGGGCTCTTGGGGCCCTGATGCAAAATTATTTCTTAAGGACATCACGACGCGCCTCGTTGAGGCAACTGGTGACCATAGAGCTGGCAGCTATTTCGCTCTTGCTAGTGTTCTACCCAGAACACTGGCAACATTTCCCCGCTGAATCGCCACAATGCGTTGCGTTGGATTCGTAATTTTTTTATTTATTTATTGTTTTTTTTTTATGTAATAATAAAATGTAATGTTATTTTCTTAATAAAAAAAACAACAAATGAGAAAAAAAATATTACAACTAAATTTAACATGCTATGAATAGCACAGATTAAAAACCTTCAGGTCACTAACTTAGCTGTTGACCCTGAAATAAGGGCTCTTGTTTAATTTTTATGTGTTGTGTTGACCTTTAAATATTTGACAGTCAGAAGTTTTTGAGATGAACATGGCAATTTTCGATATTGTCTTTGCACGTAGTCACGTAGTCATATAAGAATGTTCGTCTTGCAAAAATCAAAAGAAGGTTTGTACGATTATATGTACACAGACATGTAGTTTTTAAGCTAATACATCGAAACTTATAATACATCGGGTCAAAATTGGTTGTAGGGCCAGTAGAAGAGTTGGTTGAAATTAAAAAAAAAAAAATTTACGGATAAACAAAACAGATTGAGTTAGCCCCAAGAAAGTTTGAGACTTGTGTTATGGAACACCAAACTCAACAATACTGTATTTTATAACAAGTACATATATATATATAGATTTCATAGAAGACCCAGTTTCATCTGAGAAAGATCATTTTCCAACTTGACCTTACGGAGGACCGAACCCGGGACCTCCAGTGTGAGTGCCTGGCATGATGACCTAGTGGTCCTAGTGGCCTAGTGGCCAGATAGGTAATCAAAATGAAGGAATGCACTTTGAGAGGCCTATCCCCAACAGTGAGGTATCGAAAGCTTCTGATGATGATGTGAAAAGAAAAAAATGAAGATTATTAGAACTACTTTTACGACCAATTATTGTTATTGAATGATATAACTTGCCTATTTACTCGAACAATGTAAACTGAATTATAGGCGAAATAGGAAAGGAGATGAAATTCAAACGACGTTAGGTTTACAGGAGTAATGATAGACGTAAGTAGATGAAGTTGAGCTAACCTCGTCACTTTTGAAATTGCGTCGGCGAAAGAATTCAAATTGGGCAATTTGAATACTCTTGCGGATCAGATTAGGATACGAATGTTACCAAAAATAGAAGTCGGTTTTTACTTAAAAGACTGTATAAGAATGAAAGTAAGTACTTTAAATTATTTTTAACATTTATGTCAACAAGTTAGGTTTTTAATAGCATATGGTTTACTTACTATATAGGAGCAAGTACAATAGGAGCGAAGATTTTAATGTCTACTTGAATTAACTGGTGTTAAATGCGTATTAAACACCAGTTAGATACCTAGATTAATTTATATGACGGGGGATCGAACCCGTGGCCCCCAGAAGATTATTTAAACAACTTTCACGACCAATCATTGTTTTTGAATGATATAACTTGCCTATTCACTCGAACAATGTAAACTGAATTATAGGCGAAATAGGAAAGGAGATGAAATTCAAACGACGTTAGGTTTACAGGAGTAATGATAGACGTAAGTAGATGAAGTTGAGCTAACCTCGTCACTTTTGAAATTGCGTCGGCGAAAGAATTCAAATTGGGCAATTTGAATACTCTTGCGGATCAGATTAGGATACGAATGTTACCAAAAATAGAATTCGGTTTTTACTTAGAAAATTGTATGAGAATGAAAGTGGGTACTTTGAATTTAACATTGATGTCAACAAGTTAGGTTAAATGGCATATGGTTTACTTACTATATAGGATAGGCTGGTAAAGTAAATATGAGCGAAGTTTTGCAAGTCTACTTGTATTAACTGGTGTTAAATGCGTATTAAATACCAGTTAGATGTCTAGATTAATTTAGATTTTTTGTTAATATTCCAATTTATTGTTTTTCATTTAGTTTATAGATTAACCAGTCATTCATTATGCATAAAACTACTCCTTACCTTCCTGTGGATATCGTAAGAGGTGACTAAAGGAACAAGCGAAAACATCTTGCTTCTAAAATTGCATAACCAATAAATATGATTGTCTAAAATCTAAATCAACCAAAATCTGTTGAGCTTTTTGCGACTATACAAAGTGAATAAACCGTTTAACAATATTTGAAAGAGCGAGCGAAGCAAGCGAAGTTCTCAAAACCAGTAAGACATCATGTATACCTCAGCAAGGTTTACTTGTTACCAGACTTTAAAGTACAACTTCAATGAACGAGAAGTTAAAAACAAAAGTGTACTTCAACTGGTGTTTCAACATCAAAAATAATCCATAAAGCACGCTTCAAGCTTCAAAGACAACGAGGGCATGAGCCAAAACGCTTGTACCCAGCTTTGTTTTCAAGAGCGCTCATTAAGGACCTACTCCCGCTGCAAAAAATCACATTCAGAGCTCTTGACATGGTAAGGGTATGGTTTAACTGTGAGCGGTAAGCGACAAATAGTAAAATAAAATTTCATATGTGAGCAATTGTTGAGATATTAAATAAGAAATAAAACATGAGCCAAAACGCTTGTCCCAGCTTTGTTTTCAAGAGCGCTCATTAAAGACCTTCACCCGCTGCAAAATATTACATTCAGAGCTCTTGACATGGTGAGGGTACGGTTGAACTGTGACTGTGAGTGATAAACGACAAATAATAGGGTATTATTCTGTTGTTTCTCTAAAATAAAAACAAAATTTATGTGTAGAACATTAAATTAGAAAGAAAATGCATGTACCTTCTGTATAGAAAAACAGACTAAGTGATAAGTAAAAAACGCGTAATGTAAAACAAGTATTGTACAATTTGTAAGGTGGAGATCCGACTTCAAACGAAAGTTCATGACTTGCTGCACTCCTGAGTTGCGACTTTAAGGTGGAACTGGGCAGGACACCTGGCTCGAAGAAACGATTGTAGGTGGAGTAAGGCCTTCACCGAATGGTATCACAGAAATGGGAAACGTAGTATTGGACATCCGGCGGCTAGGTGGGTTGACGACATCAGGCAAGTTGCTGGGAAGAACTGGATTGCAATGGCAAACAACCAGAGCAGGACGGCGCAGACAAAAGGAGGCTAATGTCCAGCAGTGGGTACCTGAGGGCTGTTGATGATGATGACGACTGTACAATAATAATTATTGTATATTAAACCGTATTTAATACAAAGTAGTTAATTAAAATCTAATGAAAAAAGCTCACATATTATGAATTTTAATGAGGTAATTTAACTGTTTTTTTAATTTTAACTAACACTAAGCTTTATATAATGCGTTTGTCATATACTACGATTATACACATATATAATAACTAATGGCAATTGCCATATTAATTATTATGTGAAGTTAGTTCTCATTAGGTGAATATAGTCTAATAACCTTTTAACACATGTGCGCTGTGAAATCTATTCGTATGTTTTTTAAGACACGCTATACAATACGCTTACACTAAGACCACGCCCTGAGGCAGGCGACAGCCGCAATTCAGTCTTCTGGAATATTCTGGCACATACAGCTCGAAACAAGCTCATTATACTTTTGGTGTTGGTGCTGAATTAGTGTTAATTAGGGATAAGTGTTGACTGTTGACTGCGAACATTACGTTAAGAAATATACTTTTGGTAATTCTGCCTCTTGAGACAAGCTGAAAACAAAAATGTATTTAGTCTTGCTAAAATGAAAAAGGCACAGTCCATATCTTGAACGTCACAAAATGCTGTGAAAACTATTATATACCTACTCAATTTAAGTTTGAAAATCATGCACGGTACACTTTTGTGTGCGTATGAAGTTTTAATAAATTATTATTAACTCAAATGTTTTAAAAAGCTAAAAAGTCCAAAAGTAAAGTTAGTATAATCTAGACAAAATTTCCAACAACATTTTTCAGTGTTTAAAAATATCTTCATCTCACTCAGGAGAATTGAAAAACATCAAAATTCTTCAAGAAACTTGCAAGACAATTAATATTTTATTCTGAAAAACTTTAAATGATAACCACAGCTGTGAATCTTATAAAAGTTATTAAGATAAATGGAAAATATTAGTAAAACGTAAATCATTCCAGAGAGAGACATTTATCCCAGACTACAATAGTTGCAATTGGTTGTCAAGTTACAAGAGAAAATGATTTTATGCCTGCCAATACAGTGAGGTCTTTTGAAGGCACGGCACAAAGAACTGCAAATAAGAAACCGAGCGATATAAGTTCTTATTTCACAGGAAATAAAGTACAAATATGATTGTCCGAGAGGATCGCCGTCAGTGTGCAATAGCTTAGTTTTATTTTAGTGTTATTGCAGTATCATTCGAGTTGTGCAACACCTGCGCTTGATACAACTAGAAAACACACGGGTACTAATATCATCGAACTAAGTGCTATTCTAAATAATTCCAACGTTTATGTGAAATGAAACAAAGGATTTTAAAGGATTCCGATCGATTTATACTATAAATAAATTATGTTACGAGTATGTTAGTAGTAATAAAATAATGAATTGCTTTGTTGTTCATCATGGCTTTTTGAAACACACTACATCTTAAACCTACAATTGTAAAAAATAATAATTAAACAGGTATTTTCGAAGTAAAACTTTGAAATAAAAAACTCACCAAATTTTACAAACTTTGGTTTTCAGTCCCTTTTTTTACTAACTTCCATGTGAATACAGGAATACCATTTTTAGCAGCAGGTTTGTCTAAATTTTTTGCGAAAATTACGACAAAAACCATATCATGTTCCCCATAAAACTGGGTGTTGGGATGTCCCGCTCTAGGTTTGTCCCACGGACTCCCGCCATATACCTAGGATTTTAAGAAAAAGTAAATGTGAGGACAGTTTTACATAGAATAATTGGCCAAGTGCGTGTCGGGCCACGCGCAGTAGGGTTCCGTAGTTACGAACGCCAACTTTGAGTTCATGCCACTAAAAACGTCTAAAAACTAATTTTCTATTGAATTTATATGAAATTTTCCTTTTCCGAGTATATTTTATGTTAATCGCCTATAACTTTTTAATTTGTAAACCCTACTTAGTTCTGACAGTTTTCCTTTAAATTTCGTTATATATCCTATAGCTGTGAATTTTTTCACATGTTCATATATAACCGTTTAGCATATAGAGGGGGGGACACTTGACTCTATTTTTATTTTTACTTTAAAAGCAAATATTTCAGAAACGGATCCCAAAATCGAAAAACGGTGTTCACAAACTCACAATATTTTTAAAAGACCTATTCAACGATACACAACATGACTGGTTAGTCGAGAAAAAGAAATTGACTTTTCACTTTACTGGTACTGGGAGCAGCCCTAAAAAAATTTTTTTTTCAATATTTTATTTTACGGATTTTTTTGCCTAATTGATATACATATTCATGCCAAATTGCAGCATTCTAGTACTTATAGTCGCTGAGTAAAACCGCGGACGGACAGATAGACAGGCAGACATGGCGAAACTATAAGGGTTCCTTGTTTACAATGGAACCCTAAAAACGTCGTATTTTTATTGATTTGCCTTTTATTATGTCCAACTTTGTATAATACATTCTAGACAACAACTAGAAAGTTCGACAAAAAACCATCCCGTGTTTCCCACAAAGCCGGCTGTTAGGATGTCCCGGTGCAGCTTTGTCCCACGCACTACCGACATAAACCTGGGATTTTTGCGGCCTTTTCTAATGCAATGTCGCGTGTGTGCTTCCTTTCTAAACCGTCCGTTTTAAAATCTCTTTTGATCAACTTAGTTGTGTTTTCTCGAAGACATCGTAGTTTTGAAGCGTGGTTTAGGTAGGCTAGGCAGGCCCATGTCACTCCCCGTTTAGGTATAGAAAATATTTCTACATTATTACTACGCGCGCGACAACCACTTCGAAGGGGAAAATTCAGTTGCATGAATCGTTTGTCTAGAGTAATAAGAATGAAATTGGCTTGCAATGGATGTGTAGGTATCTAAACGAAGAGGTGAGGAGTTCTAACGCGAGCTAAATTAAACCATAGCGTTAACCACATGAAGTAGATATTTCTTTGAATTTATTTCTGAGTAAGACTTCTGTACGTTAATACTAGTACTTACTCTGTGGTTTAGGTATGTTTATCCTTTAGGACTTCATGTTTATCATATAGGACTTCATGTAAAACTTTTATTAGCAAATAAAAATTTGATTGATCTCTGAATTTGATTCGTGAACTATTACGCTTTTTTAATGTCATTAAATTCCTTTTTCCATTCTTCCTCCGATTTTATTTTAAAATCTGCGCGGAAAGAGAAGCAACTAGTACATTCTAAGATAACACAATAACACTCTCTTTTTTTCATCCAGGCCAATTCGAAAGACAAAATAAAAAATGGAGACATTTTAAAAACTTCTAGAAATCATTAAACAGAAAAGACAAATTTAAAATCTGAAAACTTGGAAACAATAAATAGCCCAAAAATGAAATAGTACCGAAAGTTATCCACTTCAACGGTGTCCAGATGTTTCCGACTGAGAGCAATATTATAAATGAATACATTTGTAATTTGAAGAGCAGCAATGATGTTTTGTGTATTACGACGAAGATACGAACTTGCCTTGTGTTTCTGGTCTAGGATAGGACCGCTTTATCTCTCTCTTCCTGTGAATGTCATAAAAGGCGACTAAAGGAGACGAAACACAAACATCTCGTGCTTCAACTGCATTTCATAGGAGGGTTGGAGCCTGGGGGCCGGTTGTAACACTGTAGCCAAATCATTTTTAACTGTTTCGGCTATTTCGTCTCCCCTTCAAGATCGTTGGCATCTTTGGAAATAAATACAAGAAGTGTAAGTAAAATCTCTAAAACAAAGTCAGCAAGGACATAGTTTAATTATCGAAGATTTTAATAAACTTAATTTGTAATTGATTAATGCAGTCATTTTACCATAAAACCCCTTTTCCCAAAAGACACTTTACGCGCTCGGTTTACTACAACAATAATTTACATGCATATTACTAATGTTTGGAGCAAAAAAAGCGAGAAAGCGCACCCCATGATCTAAAGTAGCACAAACGGGGAAAGCGCTAAAATTAAGTAGACTATGAAAGACTCCTTAAGGTTAAGGTAGCCTGAAAAATCAGACACCAGTGTTGGCAACTTACACTCACGAAAAACAAAACAAGAACAATACTAACCTATCTAAACAGTCAGGACATCATTGTAACGAAACACCAAATGTCACGGTACTCAAAGAAGCACGTTCGCCAGGACACAGATTACCAACTTAGCAGTTGCGAAGATTGATTATATTGTTTTACTTCAAAGGGCAACGAGATGTTTCTTTGAAACAAAGGCTTGCAAACATATATACTACATATCATATTTTTATCCGTAATAACGCATTTTAGGTCTCGAGGCTCTAAGCAGACAGAGCCCAAGGCTCAAAGGCAAATTCTAGCGTGATGGTGGGTAAGAAGGTAGAAAAAGGACCCAAAATAGTAATGGGCTACTGACGGCATTGCCTATTAACACATTTCGCATTTGAACCCCCTATATTCACGGGAAGAGAAGCACATTGGTTCATTAATCTGTACAATCGTAGTTGGTGACACAATTAAATATATTAGTTATTAATATACTATATTTTACTTATCAACGAGTTGTTATGTATTTGTCATTGTTAGATATCCAACACACGGGTTTTAAAGCAAATAAAGAAGAAAGTAGGAGTGGTGTCGTCAAAAGGCTGGGTGAGGACAGACAGGAATGGAAGAAACTCCACCGACGAGAGCGTCGCTTTTAAATTTAAATGAAATGAAATGATATCCAACGAAATAAGAAGAAAAGTTAATTCTTTCCTCCCGAACCAGCATTGAAGGAATGCAATTCTAGAACGCACCGCAAACGTGCTATAATAAAGAAGAGTACTAACCTATCTAAATAGTCAGACATCATTGTAACGAAACACCAAATGTCACGGAACTCAGAGAAGCAAGTTCGCCAGGACACAGATTACCAACTTAGCAGTTACGAAGATTGATTATATTGTTTTACTTCAAAGGGCAACGAGATGTTTTTTTTTAAATAAAGGCTTGCAAACATATATACTCATATCTTTAGCAAGAAGACAGAGCCCAAAGCCGCAAGACTCAAAGGCAAATTCTAGCGTGATGGTGGGTAAGAAGGTAGAAAAAAAACCCAAAATAGTGATGGGCTATTGACCGCATTGCCTATTAACATAATCTGCATTTTCATCCCTATCTGCGCGAGAAGATTGGTTCATTAATCTGTGTTATCGTAGTTGGTGACACAATTAAATGTATTAGTTATTAAGATACTAGATTTTACTTATCTAAGAATAGTTATGTATTTGTCATTGTTAGATATCCAACACACAGCTTTTTAAAGCAAATAAAGAAGAAAGTAGGAGTGGTGTCGTCAAAAGTCTGGGTGAGGACAGACAGGAATGGAAGAAACTCCACCGACGAGAGCGTCGCTTTTAAATTTAAATGAAATGAAATGATATCCAACGAAATAAGAAGAAAAGTTAATTCTTTCCTCCCGAACCAGCATTGAAGGAATGCAATTCTGAGAACGCACCGCAAACGTGCTATAATAAAGAAGAGTACTAACCTATCTAAATAGTCAGACATCATTGTAACGAAACACCAAATGTCACGGAACTCAGAGAAGCAAGTTCGCCAGGACACAGATTACCAACTTAGCAGTTACGAAGATTGATTATATTGTTTTACTTCAAAGGGCAACGAGATGTTTTTTTTTAAATAAAGGCTTGCAAACATATATACTCATATCTTTAGCAAGAAGACAGAGCCCAAAGCCGCAAGACTCAAAGGCAAATTCTAGCGTGATGGTGGGTAAGAAGGTAGAAAAAAAACCCAAAATAGTGATGGGCTATTGACCGCATTGCCTATTAACATAATCTGCATTTTCATCCCTATCTGCGCGAGAAGATTGGTTCATTAATCTGTGTTATCGTAGTTGGTGACACAATTAAATGTATTAGTTATTAAGATACTAGATTTTACTTATCTAAGAATAGTTATGTATTTGTCATTGTTAGATATCCAACACACAGCTTTTTAAAGCAAATAAAGAAGAAAGTAGGAGTGGTGTCGTCAAAAGTCTGGGTGAGGACAGACAGGAATGGAAGAAACTCCACCGACGAGAGCGTCGCTTTTAAATTTAAATGAAATAAAATGATATCCAACGAAATAAGAAAAAAAGTTTATTTTTTCCTCCCGGACCAGCATTGAAGGAATGCAATTCTGAGAACGCACCGCAAACGTGCTATAATAAAGAAGAGTACTAGCCTATCTAAATAGTCAGACATCATTGTAACGAAACACCAAATGTCACGGAACTCAGAGAAGCAAGTTCGCCAGGACACAGATTACCAACTTAGCAGTTACGAAGATTGATTATATTGTTTTACTTCAAAGGGCAACGAGATGTTTCTTTGAAACAAAGGCTTGCAAACATAACACAAGACAATAACTCGGTTCCATTGTTAGACAAATGTCGGACTGTTTACATAGTTAGCGATACTGTTAATTTGTTGGAACAAAAGTTTTCGGTCCCTTTCATAAGCTCAAACTGAAATTAGATACCTTTTCGGTACGGCACTATTCATAGTCCGGGTATTGAACTCAGGGTAAAGTTAAAGCTGGAATATCGAATTTTGACGGGTTTTGTATAGTCTACATAATTTTGCTAATCTTAACTGGTTAAGCATCCTCAATTTTCATTTTATTGTCAGAATATAATTATAGAATATATAACGTGGAAGGGACATACCTGTAATAAATCGAACCACAGCCTATACTAGATCACTATAGTATAATGATAATAAAATGACTGTCAAAAAACAAAGGTTCCACATTTCTATACAAATTGCCCGGGCGGCTGCACACTTTTATATGAACATGGCGCTTTCGCATTTTATAATACCCATGCTATAAATTCTCTATAAAAAATTCTGAAACAGTTAGCTCATTGCCAAAAAAACACCCAGTGTCATAATAACCATTATATCACCCAAACAGGGTTATAATGTTGTCCTAAATTGCATAATGCTACGCAAACTCGATTCCTTCCTTACTCATCAAACAGCCATGTTCTTTAAGAATTTCAAAAAAGGAACATTGTCATGTACGCGCCATTCACTACCACAGCTCAGTTATTTAAAAAGGAACTTATTGGTTGTTCGAATTCAGTATGTATCACGCTATTTTTGTTCGATATTTACTAATATCGAACAAAAATTATTTGCATTCCAAAAATTGTACGATACAAAATTTAAGTACCTAATTATTACAATAAATAATTTCATTATTACCTAACATACCTTCATAGTTAGTTTGTATTAGATACTCAGCAATAAACTTACCAGGAATTTACATAGAGTTCTTGCAACACTGTACAACACCCTATGGATTTAGAAACTTTTATAGAAGATTCATATCATGGGTGTTGATAAAGTTTTGTATGCAACTGTAATAATAAGGTATTAAAACACTCATGTAATACTATTATCACACATGATAAACCTTCGTGTTTTAATATTCCTTATTATACTACAGTTGCATAAATAACTATTAGTGGCTCTGTAACCTATTGTATAGGCCTCGCGAGTCTCCCCAAAGATGAAGTTTATCGGATAAAAAAATTGTTCGGGAAAAAATTGGATCTTAATAAGGGTAACAAAATAAAATTGTAGTTATGACAATTTTGAAAATAGGATTATAAGTAAGTAGGAAAACTTAATTGCTGTAAATAAATATATAACTTAGAACAAAGTATAGTGAAAAACTTGTATCGGAGGGTAAAAAATATTTTGTATATTTAAATTTATGTTCCTTGTTGAAACTTGTTGAGTATCATGGACATAATTTAACCTTAAAATAAAATAAAGTAAAAATAAAAATTTATTTATTCAGACATACGTCCATTTAGTGTTAGTATTACCGAACTTACGAACTATGTTAGTATACATAATTAATTTAAATATTTTCTTGACCGACTGAGCGAGAGAGAGACAACGGCATGAGTACATACCCTACTGGGTATACACTCATGCCGTTGACTCTCTCTCCTTAATCTGTCTTCCTCCATAGTCTGTGCGGTACTCCGCAGAATCGGATCGTCAAATTTAGTACCTTTTATCTTCAGAATAGTTTCAGTACATTTTGTAAGACCCTTAAACAGACAGTTTAATAATAATAGGATTTGTTCATAAAATAAGAACAACGAATATTCTAAATATATTCAAATATAAGACAGAATAAAGTTAAACCATCCGAATTAGACCAATAAACAATGCAAATAAACAAATTATATCCAACTGTTAACACGATTTGCAATTTTACGCCTATAACGTCAAACTTTGAACCTTATAGCTCTAGAATTACGGGTCAATTGTCCACGTTATTAGACGTGCCAACATTTCGATTTGTACCGTAATTGAGTATTGTTGTAGAGGTTAGGCAAACGTTACCAATCAATGGGATCCCATTACGGAACGGATTGGATCAAATCACGTGGCTTTTCGAATTGGAGAGTGTCATCCGGTGAGCACAACTCTTGAAATCTGCTAAATTATATTGTTTGGCTATCGACTTTGTATTGTAAAGACTATTTTACCAGTAAAACACTAATATTAACGTTAGATTTTTCAATTTAACGTTAGACTTTTTAGGGTTCCGTACTCAAAGGGTAAAAACGGTGCCCTATTACTAAGACTCCGCTGTCCATCTGCACGTCTGTCTGTCACTAAGCTGTATCTCATGAACCGTGATAGATAGAAAGTTGAAATTTTCACAGATGATGTATTTCTGTTGCCGCTGTAACAACAATTACTAAAAACAGAATAAAATATATATTTAATTCAGGCTCTCATACAACAAACGTGTTTTTTATAGATAATGGTATACGGAACCCTTCGTGTGCGAGTTTGACTAGCACTTGGCGGGTTATTTTACACCGTTGGCGTTCATCGGTGACTGTTGCTCGTTTGTCAGAGCCCTTAAGTTGACGAGTGTCATCATTAAATTACATTCGTTAAGCAATGTCAGATGCGTTTATGTAGCTTTAAAATAAATATAAATATATATATATATATATGGAGAAATTACGAGTTCGAGACTTGTGTTATGGGATACTAACTCAACGATGCTATATTTTATTATATATATATATATAATTTTCCAACTTGCCCTTATCGGAGATCGAACCCTGAACCTCTGGGGACTAGCATGGTGACCACTATGCTACGGAGGTCGTCAAAGTCTTTAAAAGTCTGATACCAGTGTTGAACATTAGCACCACAAAAATAATAACCTGAATACGGCCTGTTTTGAAAAGCCACTTTCAGTATCAAAGTATTACTGTTTCCAGAACTAAAAGCCCCTTGTTGAAAGCAAATAGAATAGTAAAGCCTTCTGTAGGTGAGTTTTATGCGAAAATGGTTGAGTATATTTTCGTTTTGGTATGTACTTTTGTAAGCATTTATTTGACTTTTTTTTGGTTGCGCGTTGCGAAAGGGAGCTAGACGTAAAAAATTAAGACCAAAAGTTGTAACGACACTTTTAGTTCATTCAAATTTATAAAGATAATAAAAACTCGATTTTAGAACGCAGAAAAGAGTTTGAATGTAATTAAGACCTATTTATATTTTACTTCGTTCCATCCGGGTGTCCCTTGACACCTCTCAAGTTTTTTAATTTCCTGCGCAGATCGTAAAAGCCGATCGAGATAGATGTAGAACGATAGGAGCCGCCTATCTCAAAACATGACATTTAGTACTAACTAGCTTTTGCCCGCGGCTTCGCTCACGTAGGGGTGTAATTGATCATCCTTTCTTAGGGGATGCCTACGTCATAGTAGCTTTATGCATGCAAAGTCTCAGCCCGATCGGTTTAAAATTGACAAAGTTTCATACAAACTTTCATCCCCTATTTTATCCCCTTGGGGGTAGAATTGATCAAAATCCTTTCTTAGCGGATGCCTACGTCATAACATCTACCTGCATGCCAAATTTCAGCCCGATCCGTCCAGTGGTTTGGGCTGTGCGTTGATAGATCACTATGTCAGTCAGTCAGTCACCTTTGAGTTATATATATTTAGATTTTCAGGATTATCAAAAGCTAAACACAGTTTCCACTTGTGATTCTTCAAATTAATCACCGACTTCAACCCTAAAATACACAACCAATTTTGATAAAATGTCTATGGTACCACCTGACATGTCTTTAAAAGGCAAACAAAAAAAGAATTTTCCAAATTGGTTTAGGCGTCTTTGAGTAATTGTCATCTTACATTAAAAAAACATATACAAATGGAAGCGACATATCCATTATAAATCTAGCGACGGGATCTTCTAGATCACACATAGTATCATGAAATTAAAATAGTCTAAAAACAAATAAAATATCGGCATTTCCATACAAAGGTGTCCAGCCGCCCGAGCAATTAGTATGAGAATTTTGAATTATTTTTCCATTTTTTGACTGTTTTTTAAATCTTACTATTCTACAGTGTTCTAGTTCAATGGTTCAATTTATTGCGAGTGTGTCCTTTCCTCGTTGTATTTTTTTTAATGTATAATGACGATTACTCGAAGACGCTTAGACCAATTTGGAAATTTTTTTTTTGTATGCTTTTTAAATACTTGTCTGGTGGTACCATAGAATTTTATCTAGCTCAGTAATCGTAATTTTTTTTTAATAAACTGTATTATATTTATTTGTATATATATTATATTTACTAAACTTATTTACATATGTAGTTACATTATAGAATATATGTGCAGTGTATTATGTAAATTAAAAGTTACCTTAGCTACCTATTGATTTAACTTATAGTTTTCTTTGCACCACCGTTATTTCTGACGTGCCTACATTCCTCTCCATCCACAGGTTGCCTGGAAGAGATCGCTTTAAGGCGGCCCTTCCCGCGCGTATAGTTTGAAAAGCTTGGTGTTTCATCCAGGGCTATGCTAGAAAAAGAGGCAAACCCAAAAGAGAGCGATAGTGCTTAAGGGCATGATTTGCATTCTATTAAATGAAAATAGTATTATTATTAACTATCCATTGAACGAATATTAACTATTCATAGGGTGCGGAAATTTCATAAAACTTGTTCCAGGTGATACGTGTTAATCAGTAAGCCTTACAAGTATGTGAAATAAATGTTTTGTATTCAAAATTTTCATTACATTTGCGAGGTTTGTATCGTAATATTTTCTTTACTTTTACAATTTATGAGTACTTTATGAACAGTAGAAGTTCAGCTAAAATTTGTGCAAAAGAGCAGATTTTTGGAGGCTTATACTGACATTGTTTTTCTAAATTTCAATTTAACATTTCGAAAGAAACCTATAAATAGCGCCCAAGATACCTATGAGTTTAAAAGTTTCAGATACAACGCCATAATCACGTACGAGCGTTTGTATGAAAAGTAAGACGGGAAGGCCGCTCTTAAGCGATAAGACCGCCCATTGTACCATGTATTTTAAATTGTAAATCTTCGTTTTTGTTATTATTATTTTTTGTATTGGTGCAATAAAGAGTTTTTTATTCATTTCATTCATTTATTCATTCAATTTTATCATGGTGATACATTAAATAATAAGATGAATAATTTTGAAGTCATTTAAAAATACTGACACTTTGAGTATATTATTCTTAAAGGACTCCCTAAATTCTATCACACATAGTACCCATCCTATCCACACCTTTCCAAGCCTAAAACAACTACTAAAATATTCACAGACAAAGAAACTCGAATTCCTGTGAGGGCAAATAGGAAATTTATTGGACACCTTCCGTTTCAATTTGCGAGTGTCGGGAAGACGGCTTCCCACGGGACCCCTTCCCTGGGGTTCGAGTGGGAACGCTCTGACCTAACCCGCAAATGGGTATATAATGCTATCGAGGAACCAAGAAACGTTTTTACTGGGAGTTTGTTTGGATTGTCTCAAGGTCATATAATTGGTTTGGTTTTTACACACGCTTTAAAGACAAGTTATGCACTATTTATATACTTTTTCACGCACATGAAATAGAGTTTAATTATCTAGGTAAAAAAATACAAATTGTCACTTACTTGAGATCACTGGTTACATACCAGTACCTATACACAACACATTCACTTGGTGTTTATCTATATATGTATTTGTTATAAAATATAGTATCTTTGAGTTAGTATCCAATAACATTAGTCTCGAACTTACTTTGGGGCTAGCTCAATCTGTGTAATTTGTCCCTATATATTTATTTATTCACTCACATTTTGTCTGTTCACAAATTCACAATGATTTTTAGAAATCTTAGGTTCAACCAAAGTCAACAATGTTCGACATTATGCTGCGTGCGCAAGTTATGCTTTGACTGACAGAAACAGAAAAAGATTTTTGCAAATCGATCCAGACGTCTTCGAATAATCAGTGAACATACATAATACATAAAAAAAGATTCCGACCAATTGATAACCTCCTCCTTTTCGGAAGTCGGTTAAAAATTATAAAAATGGTGCCAAAGTAATCTCAGTTAACCATTTTCTTTTTAATCCAAGGAGTTAGTGTCACAATAAAATATTTCTAGCCCATCAATTAGATTATTAAAAAATATCGTACGCGTATTTTTTATTTTCTCTGAAAAACAAAAAATTACAAAGATACAGCGCATTGAAATTTCGCAAAACGTCACGGCTTTTACATAGAGGTGTTGTTGCAAGCCCCCACTCCGGAATTTTGATGCTTCGTATCTTTGTAAATTTTTAATTTTTTGGCAAACTGAAAAATATGGGTTCATTGTTTTCGGATAATCTAAAAGACGGACTAACTACAATGCAACTTTTCTAACTGTGTCGTCACCCCTATTACTCGTAAAACCAAATAAAGACTAGTATTCGAAGAACCACATTGTATTTTAGCGTTTATATTAGCAACATGTTTCAGTAAGTTTGTGCGGTCTCTGTAAATAATGTAACCGATTTAGACACGTGTCGTGTTCTGCGGGAGACGTGGATTAACTGGAACCAGTGCGAGTGTCACTAATAAACTGAAGGTTGATTTTCGTTGCAAATATAACATAACAGTGGTTTATGAATCTGTCATGTATTAAGGGTATTAAAATACTGGTGTAAGTTAAATAATTGGCCAAGTGCGTGTCAGACCACGCGCAGTGTAGGGTTCCGTAGTTGTGAATGCCCATTTTGCCACTAAAAAACGTATAAAAACTAATTTTCTATAGAATTTGTATGAAATTTCCTTTTCCGAGTACATTTTATAAGTTGGTCGCTTGCTTGCAGATATGGCGAAACTAAAAGGGTTCCTTGTTTACTACGGAACCCCCTTAAAACCAAACCGTGACCAAGATTTAAATACTATCAGAGGAATATTGTAATAACCCGCTATGTGCAGTTTCATACACTGCTGTATCTTATCTCATAAATCAGGACTAAAACTACTGAATAAAAGCTTAGAAAAAACTTAAAATCAAACCACATCACTGCGGTTCATTTTCAAAAAATTCAAAAAGTTAATAGTTATTACAGCGTTTATGTTATCCGGATGTTTCAGTTAGTTTTGTGCGGTCCCTGTAAATAGTGGAACCGATTTGGAGACGTATCGTGTTCTGCGATAGATGTGGATTAACTGGAATCAGTGCGAGTGTCTCTTGTAAACTGAAGGTTGATTTTCGTTGCAAATATAACATAACAGTAGTTTATGAAACTGTCATTGACCATTAGACTATATTGCTGGTGTAAGTTAAAAAACAGAGCCGTGGGCAAGATGAAAATACTATCAAAGGAATATTGTAATAACCCGCATGTGCAGTTTCATACACTACTTTATCTTATCTCATAAATCAGGACTAAAACTACTGAATAAAAGCACATAAAAATTAAAATTAAACCCCATCAACGGGTTCTATTTTCAAAAAATCCAAGAAGTTAATTGTTATCACAATATCATTTGGATTAGATTACAGCGTTTATGTTAGCCGGATGTTTCAGTTGGTTTTGTGCGGTCCCTGTAAATAGTGGCGTAGTGGTCACATAAGACATGTAGAAACGGTCACACGATCATAAAGATGTTTTTGTTGTGTCCCTAAGATTTTTTTTGCGAAGACGATGGCGTTAAGAGGGCTTGTAAAAAAAGATTGGAATGTTTGCGGAGTTGCAGAGCTGTTTTGACTTGGTAAATTTTCTGCGTGATAAATAAATGTAATTATGCAATATTACATGGTTTATATTTACGCCGTGTAGTGTAAATGCGAGTTTATACTCTGTCATATCTTTAGATTAGCTCCTCTAGTCTAAATTTTTACTGAAAACAGCGGACAGAGGACACACATATTTATAACTGTACATTCAAATATATACAAGAGTGAGGTTGCCTCTATTAACTCATATACTAAAGTACACATAAATCTCAAGATACAAAGGATCATATATCGTGTTACATTCATCAATTAAATAAATTATAAATATGTCATATTATTCGATAGATTGATGATCGTGGAAGAACTCTATGTGAATGTATATATATTAAGTAATCATAATATAGATGGATACGTTGATGCATGCAAGCGTGATGCACCGAGGTGATAAATTATATATTTTTTCTGCATGTTGTGGGCGTGGTGGCGAGTCAGGGTTCTACGTCACGAAACTGATAAAAAGACGCTATGAGTGTTAGAGGGGATAGTCATTTTCGTTATTTGCTTGACATACAGGTGTGTCGAGTTTAAATCGAGTGTGTTTAATTTTGTGTTATAAATTTCATTCACCGATTTGGGCTTGACTCCTTTGTGTCCAGATGAATTACTGTAAAGTGACTGGTCTAGAATTCTAGATTTCCTAAACATTTTATTTATACCTTTCTCATAAACCCAAAATTCCGCTGGAGCGTTTGAAAAGTACTGAATAGGTAATTTATTCTGGGTGCTGAGACTGGCATTCGGGCGCTCTGGGTCCTCCTTATTCCTTTCACCTAGATTTCCTAGGTAAACCTGTAGGTAACAGAGGGTTTACCTTATTCTAATATATCTCTAGATTAGTTCTCATTTTGCATATCCTACACAAGTCGCTTTACACACACACGTTTAACTTCTCACACAACTGTTATAAGCGTGGTGGCTAATAACAGACCCTAGGTTCACATTAGGTCTCATAATAGACGAGATTTAGGTTAGGCGAGCAGTTGCGGCTGTTCATAGATCGGTTTAGGTAGATTCGTGATTAGGTTCGGTATCGAAAAATAGTGAGGTTTTTGCGTACGGTTAAATTAATTAATTTGCTAAAAATAGATACGATAGAACGAACAGATATCTACATATTTCATAGATTACTTGAATTTCTATAGTTGGGTTAAATGTAAGACTATTATTGTTGTTTACAATTAAGTGTCACATATAATTCATTTATTACCTTAGATATATATAATTGAAAGATATAGGATCCGATAAATTTAGTTCTATGTATGATAGTGAATATCTAAAGGGTTGTCAGATTATTATATTTGATAGTTATGTGCTTATTGAGATTATAGAGATCTATGGTAACTAGTATATCAAACATCTATTCACCCGAGGAAGGTTATGTAGAACTTTTTGATCTAAATTAATGTTTCAAATATATTTGCTCTTAGGATTTGGACACGCCAACCATTGCGAGCATGTTAAACTAGAAAATAATTAAAAAGAATAGAATTTACGTGGAAGCTCTGGTAATTACAGAGCAGATAGGATTAGGATTCTTGTTAGGTTAGCCGGATAGGATTGTTTTTCTTTTGTTTGGCTCAAGATCATTTAGATCTTGATTGTTTTCCTTTGTATTATTAGAGTCGCGTAAAGGTTAATAAGTGGTAAGAATTATCAAATTTCATCGGGAAATTTGGTTTTTCCGAGGCTATTAAGGGTTGGAGAAATTATGTCTGAGTAATAGAAATATTAATCAGACATACTTTCGCCGGAGTGGACTTATTAACCAAAACTATATATTATTTCTTTGCATGTTTGTGCAAAAGGTGTCAAACCGTGACATCTTTATCCTAAAGAGAAAATCTGCTGTCCATGACGATATAATATCACATTCCTCGCAACACAGCAAACCAGATATATTGACTTTGTATCGCCAAGATGTATCGAGTTTACTCGAAATAATTAGAGTCTTTTGAAAATATTATTATTATAAGAGCTCTTCACGATTTTATCGCGACCAACATACCTGTTTCGCGTAAGCAAATTTATAAAATTACATTGGTTAGCCAAATATCCAAAAATCTTAACGCCTATTGTCGTACTTTGTACGACAATACAACATATAATTTAGCTATAGCAAACCTATGACCTAATGGTTACAAATATAGATCGATCTACCTGAATTATCAGGGAACGCGTATATTTTTCTTCGCTTTACGAAGTCAATTATTTGAATGATATAAACCATAAAAGATACGAAAGAACAATTCTGTAATACGACTTATTTCAATAAGGAATTAAATTACGTAATAAATAATATCTAGTATTGATATCCTCACTTTAAAGCCTTTTAAATAATTCAGAGTAGAGTGAACAGCTTGGGGTATCTGATAATGTACTACACTAAAGGTTTTACAAATATTACAGACGATCATAGCTCATGTGATTTGGAATAACCGTGAAGCCGCGGGTGTCTTACTTTGTATATTATATAAGGATTCCATCACAGTGGAACCGATTTAGAGACGTGTCGTGTTCTGTGGGAGATGTGGATTAACTGGAACCAGTGTGAGTGTCACTAATAAGCTGAAGGTTGATTTTCGTTGAAATATAACATAATAGAAGTTTATGAAACTGTCACGTAATGAGGGGCATTAAAACACGGGTGTGTGTTAAAAAACCAAACCGTGGGTAAGATTTCAATTCTATAAGCGGGGTACTATAATAACCCGTTATGTGCAATTTCATACACTACTTTATCTTATCTCATAAATTGGGACTGAAACTAAAAGCAAATAAATGGCTTTAAATCAAATGACATCAACAAGTTCCATTTTAAAAAAAAAAAACAAGATGTTAATAGGTATCAGATCACAATGTCATTTGAAGAACCACATTGGATTAAAGCGTTTATGTTAGCAGGATGTTTTAGTAAGTTTGTGTGGTCCCTGTAAATAATGGAACCGATTTAGTCGCGTGTCGTATTCTGTGGGAGACGTGGATTAACTTGAGCAAGTGCGAGTGTAAACTGAAAGTTGATTTTTGCTAAAAATATGAAATAAAAGTCGTTAATGAAATTGTCACGAAACGAGGGGTATTAAAACACGGGTGTGTGTTTTAAAACTTAGCTGTGGGCGTTGTTTAAATACTAATAGATGAGTATTGTAATAACCAGTTATGTAAAGTATCATACACTACTTTATCTTATCTTATAAATTGGTATTGAAATACTTAATAAAAACGTGTAAACGACAAAAACACAACTTTACCGCGTTTAAATAAGAAAGATGGAGTGGTTGGAAGGCTGGAAGCCACACGACCTGTAAACCTACTTAGTTTCGTTCAATCAAACTATATACTATTTGAAATTACACACAATTTCGCAACATAGATAACACATCAAATACTTTTACCGTTATGTGACGATGGTAAACTTATGCAGAACTTCAGTCAACAATAATCTACTCATTCAAAAAAACTTAAAAAAAAACTACAAAAAATGACTTATTCTCAAGTTAGCACCTCGTTAAAAGCTAACTTTTCACAACGAAACAACTTCCATCAATATTAATTAACTCAGAATTTTTCATTAAAATTCTAAAAAGACAATGACTGGCAATTTTCGTAACTTGGCAACAAGTATTGTTCGCCCAAAACAAATAGGGCCAATTTATTTGGCAGTACCCTAACACGATCTAATTGGTAAGTTTATGTCGATCCATTAATTTTAAATAATTAAGAAGGGCCGACTTAGCACTCAGCCAAAAGGGTTGAGGAGACCTCTTAATTTATTCAGATAGTTTAAAATATTAATAGCTATTGACAGTTTTGTTGGAACAGCCCCATAAATACCTTTATCGTAGCTTAACTACTTTACTTAAGCGGCTCAACGGCGTTGTGCAGTCAAACATAAAATTAATGATTACATTAATTTATTTTTATTATCTTAGTTATCAATGTGATATGTATATGTAATAAAAAATATGACGAAATAATTTAATGTCAAAAGTGTCAAAGTTACCAATAGGTATTTACTTACGATTATTTTCAAATTAAATTTAAGTAACACCAATATATTACGGAAAATAACATGAAAAATTGACAATTAAAAAGTCGGCACCAGTTTTTGTGTAATAATTCGGTATTTACTGTGGAGCAAGGGCATCGCCTAACTCTCTATTAGTTTTAATTTAGCTTTTTGTATAATTTTATGTACTCTTTTATGTAAGAAATAAATACATACGTTAAAAAAAACATTTTATAAGGGATGTTATTTATGAACATTTTCTATTCAAGACTGACCAAAATTTTCATCATGAGGACTAGGGTTCTTGAATTGTTTATTAAACACTCACTATTTATAAGTAATTATATCAATATCTTGCTGTAATTTTCAGATTCCCATACAAAATTTGGTCAGTGTTCGGAAAATATTTCTTTTTAGGGTTCCGCACCCATAGGGTAATAACTGGACCTATAAGACTTCGCAGTCCGTCTGTCCTTCTGTCTGCCACCAGGCTGTCGTAATAGCTAGACGATAGAAATTTTCACAGATGATGTATTTCTGTTGCCGTTTTAGTATTTATTGTTATAACAACAAATACTGAAAAAAGAATAAAATAAATATTTAAGTGGGGCTCCCATACAGTAAACGTGATTTTTATACATAATAAACTAATAAATATATAGGGACAAACTACACTGATTGAGCTAGCCCCAAAGTAAGTTCGAGACTTGTGTTATGGGATACTAACTCAACGATACTATATTTTACAACATATACATATATAGATAAACATCCAGGACCCAGGACAATTTGAAAAAGACCATTTTCCAACTTGCCCTGACCGGGAATCGAACCCGGGACCTCTGGGTGGCGGACTAGCATGGTGACCACTACGCCACGGAGGTCGTCCATAATGTTATGGAACACTCCGCACGCGAGTCTGACTTTCACTTTACTGACTATTTTTCGTATTTCTCTAATATGTTTAATCTTAAGAAAATATAAACGTATTTGAAGTAAAATATTCTTTTATGCAATATATTTTTTAAACCTTGTTCTGCTGAATGAATACTAGCAAAAGCCGAAAATAAATTTATGAGAAAACACGTTAAATCCGAATGGATAATTTTCAAAAGCAATAATAATTAAAATTGTTACTGACTAGTATAATTGTCCATCGCTTAAACGAGGGCTTAAAGCCCTCGTTTGGGCTATGATAGCCGTTTTTCGTTGTTATTAGTCGTAAATGGAATGATAGTCCGGAACTTATTGATTTTTTTGTTGCGAATGGCAGAGAAAAGTTACCTATCCGATTAAAGTTACAGTAGTGTTCAAATACTTACACATAATCTAAGGATTTTTTTTTCTTTCGAGGGCAGGCATAACACAATGACTGGAGGGAAAATCTTCATATTTTTATGGTAGGTGAGCATACCACTATACCAGGTCTATGCCACTCCCCGTTTAGGTATCGAAAATATACCTACATTATTTCTATGGGCGCAACGATCACGTAAATTTAGTTATATGAATCGTTGGTCCAGAGAAATAAGAATGAAATTGGTTTGCAATGGATTTTTAGATATCTAAACGAAAAGGTGATGAGTTCTCACGCGAGCTTAATTAAACCATATCCCTAACCGCATTGAGTAGATATTACTTATGTTTTTTGCTGTGTGCGGCTTCTGTACGTGAGTACTAATTCTTATTCTGTGATCACACTAACGCTACAAGCTTTATCAGTCTTTTTATGTTTCATTTATTCGAAATTAAAGTTGTCAAAAATAATCGGAACTAACTTTAAGGGGATACCTAAATTTTCAGGGGTCCAGTGCTGCCCCCATTTGAAATAAATCATTTGATAGGAAACGGAGACACCATTTAAAATTTTGTCTTGACCAGTCTATCTATTTCAAACTATTTTATGAACTACTGTTTACTATTTAAAGTGAGAACGTGAAGCTTTTCTACGCACATACGCATGGCCGTTTTTCGCAATTACGCGTAGAAAAGCTTCACGTTCTAACTTTAAATTGTAAACAGTAGTTCATAAAATAGTTTGAAGGGTTATCTAGTGCCTGGGTCAAGACAAAATTTAAATGATGTCTCCGTTTCCTATCAAATGATTTATTTCAAATGGGGGCAGCCCGGAAAATTTAGGTAGCCCCTTAACATGGGATCGCCCATAACACAAATGAAAAAGTTTGGTAACGCCATACATAATATCTTGTTGGGTAGTGCCACTTCAGGGCGACTAATTTAGATGTTAACCTTTACATTAGTCATCATTATCTTCGCTCCTTATATTTAGCGCTCAGTATGACAACCCTCTCCATCGTCATCGTCAATTTATCAAATATTATCATCATTATCCGAGAAATAAATCGTGAAAACTGAGCGACTTTGTGTTATAATTCAGTGTCCGCAAATAAAGTACATTTACCACACCCCACGTCCGTGGATATTGAAGCGACACATTTATATCACTTACTGCGGCGCAACATTTCTTGATTAACTCGGCACTCTAGCCGAGTGTACACAGCAATTACACGAGTGTTTCAAGACCACTGTACTCAAGTTGTTACTTGAGTACAGAGTCGCACGGCACTGAGAGATTTAATACACCACTCGTGTATGAAATCGTAGAAGTGGCAGGTTAGTGTTTTTTTTTTTTTGTGAACTTTCACAGCACTTGTCCTTTCTTTTACAGATTGTATCAGTCCTCTGCTGATTCGAAGGCTTTTCCAATATAAATGTGAATATTATTACGGAATAACACATCCGTAACTAAGCGCGTCTACAATGCTCTTCGAGTACAATATAATGATGCCTTCAGGGTGATGTTGGGGCTTCCGCGACACTGCAGTGCATCCAATATGTTTGCGTATGCGCACGTTGATGGCTTCCATGCCGTATTACGAAAGCGGATCGCATCGCTGATGCACAGATTACGCGGAAGTGCCAACACTATTCTGAAGGTAATAGGTACTAAATTTTACTGTCCGATTGTGCGGCACTGGGAACATACTCATGCCGTTGTCTCGGGGTCGCCCAGTCGGTCAAGAAAATATTTAAATTAATTATGTACTAACATAGTTCGCAAGTTTTGTAATACTAACACTAAATAGACGTATGCGTATGTCTGAATAAATAATTTTTATTTATTTTATTTTATATATACCTGACTACCGGAACCATATACGGCTAACAGTGAATACATTTTTGAAATGTACTATCAATACCTTTCATTTGATATACTACTTAATATCGAAGCAACAAAATTTTTTTTTGACTCTTAACTTTTTTGTTTGTAACATTCGTTATATACATTTTTTTTGCATACAAATCCGCTATTTTCCAATAAGTCAAATCAGATACTTTTTTTAAACGTCAAAACAAACATTTTCAATGGGATTTGTATGAAAAACAGGCAGATGACGTCATACTTTTTTGGAGTCAAATAGCGCTTTTATTAACGATTTTTCTGCAAAAATAAATCTAAAATCACGTTAAAATCGATATGTTCAATGACAAGTGACATTATTTTGTGATGTTTGATTTTCTTATCAGTACAAAATGATTCATTTTTGACCGAGGAAAATACCCAATTGCAGCGTATGTCACCCGGACAATAATGGCGAATAGGTTGACATATCATTTATGAAAATTGGATAAGCGGTTCGGATGCTACGGTGGAATCACATACATATTACATACATATATACATACACTATGCCAAAATCATTAGCTTTAACCCGCAACTTCGTCCGCGTAGAAGTCGAAATTGTTTCTAATTGGACTTTAAATGGTTTTTTACTTAATTTTGTTACATAAATAAATAAATAGAGACAAATCACACTGATTGAGCTAGCCTTAAAGTAAGTTCGAGACTTGTGTTATGGGATACTTACTCAAATATTTTATAATAAATACTTAAAAAGATAATCATCAAAGACCCAGGACAATTAGAAAAAGACCATTTTCCAACTTGCCCTGACCGGGCATGGACAAACCCTTTATAAATCGAACCACGGTCTAAAATAACAGCCGAAACACAAAAACAAAATTTCGACTTTTCCATACAAAACTGTGCAGCCACCCAAACAATTTGTATGGGAATGTAAATTTTATTTTTGTTTTTGGGTTGTTATTTTTATTTCATTATACTATAGTGATCTAGTATATCCCGTGGTTTGATTTATTACTAGTATGTCCCTTCCACGTTGTGTTTAAAAATTGGATATTCCTAACAAAAATTTATTTTCTTCGTCGGTTGCTTTGGATTGCAACCAGTTTTTAATGTTTTTATAAATATTTTTCTGTTTATTTTTGTAATAGTTGTAATCTGTTTTGTGTGGTAATAAAAAAATATATATCAGCTGATTGTGCGGAATCTTGTGTTTAATTTAACTGTAATTTATCATTTTTTAGGGTTCCGTAGTAAACAAGGAACCCTTATAGTTTCGCCATGTCAGTCTGTCCGTCCGCGGTTTTACTCAGCGACTAAAAGTACTAGAAAGCTGTAATTTGGTATAGATATGTATATTGATTATGCAAAAAAAGTGGTAAAATAAAATACAGAAAAAAATTTTTTTTTAGGTTAGCTCCTATACAAGTAAAGCGGGATACCAATCATGTGGGATATCGTTGAATAGCTCTTTCAAAAATGTTATGATCTTGTAAACACCGTTTTTAGATTTAGGGATCCGTTTCTGAAATATTTGGTTTTAAAGTGAAAATTTTTGTTAGAGTCAAGTGACTACCCCCACTATCTGCTAAACGGTTATATATGGACACGTGAAAAAAAATTACAGATCTAACGAAGTTTAAAGGAAAACTATTAGAGCTAAGTTGTGTTTACAAATTAAAAAGTTATAGGCGATCAACTTATAAAATGTGCTCGGAAAAGGAAAATTTCATACAAATTCAATAGAAAATTAGTTTTTAGACATTTTGAGGGGCATGAACTCAAAGTTGGCATTTGTAACTACGGAACCCTACACTGCGCCTGGCTCGACACGCACTTGGCCAATTATTTTAATGGTAGATTTAGGAATAAAATATTTTTATAAAAAATCAACGTTTTTCCAAAGTGAAAATGAAAATGATAAATGTTTATGTGCGCAAAAAGAAAATCCAAGCATTTAATTTAAAAAAATTGGGTGAACTGAAAGAAAACTAGCAAAAATTTAAAAACAACTAGCATTGTCTTCACTAAAAAAAAACAAGCGCGCTAAAGTTTTTCCGTGAACCGCACCTACTTTAGATCAATAGTTAATTTGAATAATTAAGATAACATCGCACACGCACCTAACCGCGATGAAATTAAGTGCAAAATAATTGTGTCGGCCTTGAAGGTACGCTATGTAGTTTGAAATCTGTTGAATATTGAATATTTATTTCAATACTTCAAGGACAACCTATATTTTTATTTATTTATTTACCAATTTATGTACACGGAAAATTTGTACAGAGAATACATCAAATAAATTTGTACAAAGGCACTACTTAACTCAAAAGATCCTTAATCGTTGTAGTGAATTCTCTGTTACATTTTTGGCCGAGTTGCTACAGGCCGTCGAATTCCGGCTTTTTCTTCTTAAAAAAATATACACGTCAATTTTAATAGTGTACATGTCAATTGAATAAGACCAGATAGAAAAAAAAAAAAACAATTTTTTAGAGACAACATGCTATTTCAACCGACTTAAAAAAGGAAGAGGTTTTCAATTCTTTATATATCAAAGTATTCGTAGAAAAATCAAGTGCGATAAGGTTTTTCCGTGCAATCTCACCTACCTAGGTGCTTTAGATCAAGAATTAATTTGGATAATTAAGATAACATCGCCTACTGGAAAAGATCTCTTTTGAGATAAGTAGTGCCTTTGTATAACTCTTTCATTTTATGTTTTCTCTGTATACATTTTCCGTGTATGTACATAAATTGGTATATAAATACTAAGTTTAACATCCTACTAAGTTTAGAATATATCAGGATATACGGACGTTTGTTCCTATTTCAAGCCAAAACAACTAAATGAATTGGAATTAGATTTGGCATGCAGAAAATTAATTACCACAGAAGATATTTCATCCCGGGAAATAAGGTGTTCCCGTTGGGTTGTCAAATAACCTTTGTTTACTCTTTTACGATAACGCTGTGGACTACAGTTACACCCATATTCTAAGACGTTTCCTTAAACGTAACTCGACTCAACCTCATTGGAGGACACCTTATAATTTTCCTCAAGGAATTCTCTAATCTGGTATTCTTAGACAAAATTTTAGTAATTGCCGAGGAACCTCAAATGAGTGATGGTGGAGTTCGAGTGGAGGACCTACGTCATCAATTACGTCATTGAATAGACAAATAGTGTTTATTTTTACATAAAGGTTGCCATTTTGTCTATGATGAACTTTAATTATGTTAAAGTCTTACCGCCATCTGTCTATCAACGTCAAGAAAAAATGCGGCGCTAAATTTTAAATTTTTAGAATTTTTCTTTGTGTTGTGGTGAAAAGGAACTTTAAATTATGTCTCAAGTCAATAGAAAAATATTTACAGAAGATGAAAAATTATGCCTGCATAAAAACGCAATGCCACTAACAATTGAGTCATAGGAGGTATCGGGAGACCCTATTATTGTTGTGATTTTGTTCATTGTTAAATAACAATGGATATAGAATGTTTGCTACAGTTTCCTTACGGAAGCAGTATCTTTTCTTAAATTCATCGTTAGCGCAAATATCGTTATTCTGGATAATTGAACGGCTCGTCATATAAAAAATCCATAAATTCCTCAAACTCCATTTTCTAGTCCTCTGTTTTAACAAAAACGTCTTTTAGTTTTTCCTTAAGGTAGGTCGCGAGGTACCTTGAGTCTGACAGTTCGTTCCTCAACTCGACTGAGGAAATGACACAAGGCGGAGGATTTTTGCTTTTTAGAATGTCGATTTCACTCGACTTTGTTGAGTCGAGTTAAGGAAAGCTTGAGGTATCGACTTAGAATATGGGTGTTAGTGTCCAATAAGAGTAACTAAAAACTAACTAATCTATAAGGAGGATATCCTTTTCAGCCACCTTAATGTCATCTGCACTTAGGGTGTAAAGGTATAAGAGCTCGTAACATAAAAGTGAATTGAAGCGAGGCTGGCGGCACGCCAAGTGCGATCACCATTTATGTCATAGCATAGTTTCACTGTGAAGTATTTTGACGTAAATTAAACGATAAGAACAATAGTTTAGCCTTACTTTAACAAATAATACTTAGTGGACATTAAACAGTGTCTTTTTAGTTTCGTACCTAAAGGGTAAAAACAGGACCATATTGCTAAAATTCCGCTATCCGTCTGTCTGTCACTAGGCTGTACCTCATGAAATGTGATAGCTAGACAGTTGAAATTGCACAGATGTAAAGTATTTTGACGTAAATTATACGATAAGAACAATATTTTAGCCTTACTTTAACAAATAATACTTAGTGGACATTAAACAGTCTCTTTTTAGAGTTTCGTACCTAAAGGGTAAAAACAGGACCATATTGCTAAAATTCCGCTATCCGTCTGTCTGTCACTAGGCTGTACCTCATGAAATGTGATAGCTAGACAGTTGAAATTGCACAGATGTAAAGTATTTTGACGTAAATTAAACGATAAGAACAATATTTTATCCTTACTTTAACAAATAATACTTAGTGGACATTAAACTGTGTCTTTTTAGGGTTTCGTCCTAAAGGGTAAAACAGAACCCTCTTACTAAAATTCCGCTATCCGTCTGTGTGTCACTAGGCTGTACCTCATGAAATGTGATAGCTAGACAGTTGAAAGTTGCACAGATGATGTATTTATGTTGCCGCTATAACAACAAATACTAAAAAACAGAAATAAATAAAAATTAAAGTGGGGCTTCGACTCCTATACAACAAACGTAATTTTTTATACATAAGGAACCCTTTGTACGTGAATCCGACACGCACTTGGCCGGTTATTTTTTTATTAAAACTAACTTGAGACATGCAAATTTCTCCTCGACATCGCAAGGCACCCTTTGGTACCCTTGGGTGACCTTTGACGTGAAACAGTACATTACTGCAGAAGGTTGAGAAGTATGGCATTGCCGGACGAGTAGTTTCAAGGCTGAAGGTCAGCGAGGCCTTGACAATAATTACGAGTCCGGCAATCCCATTCCCGCCGAGGCGTGTATACTTTACAGAAAAGCACTATATACTGTATAGTACTTTTCTATATATATATGTAATATAAATGTGACGACATAATTAAATAAATAACTAATTATGCAAATATTTACCGAAAGCAATTGATGTTTACTGCAAATAGTATATAAATAATCAATCACTACGTGGTTTTAAAGAAAAGAAACCACTTTCCCGCGTTTTTTAGTGCAAAAGAAAAAACAAAGCCTATGCAGCCACTTCATATTTTACGCAAAAAAATATTATTGTTTTTTTTTTATCGCAACGAAAATTAATCATGTGTGATTTTTTAATGACATTTTAATATAATCGTGGTCATATTTATATAAATGCTTAAAGAGAGCGTTTTTTGTAGTGTGTTAATGTATGACAAGTTACGGAATTAAACACTGAATGTCTTTTCCAAATGTAAAAAACAGAACTGTCATCTGAAATGTCAATGTCACTATCTTTTGATTCCGAATACTCTTCATTCTTGTCTTCATGTATTGATCAGCGGCCAGGAATGAATTTTTATACTACTTTCCAAGCCTAGACCACTAAAGTAATGCACGAGCCAAAAATTACAAACTTCTTGCCTTCTTTGTACTACAATAATGAATATATCGCTCATTTCTTCCCGTCCCATCTTTTTATTTTGCAATAAACATATTGTACCTAATTATAATCACACTAATAATATAAAGGCGAAAGTTTGTGAGTCTGTGTGTGTGTGTATGTTTGTTACTTCTTCACGCGCAAACGGCGAGACGAATTTTGATAAAATTTGGTATGCAGGAAGCTGACACCCAGGCTACTTTAGGCGCGGGTAACACCGCGGGGCGCAGCTAGTCAGTAATCATTATTAGTAAGATTGCAGTGTTCCCGGACCGATATGACATTGAAACCTTTAAAACAACGAGTCTTTATCTTCCTGAAAGGCCGGCAACGCTTCTGTTACACCCCTGGTGTAGCAGTTATCCATGGGCAGCGGTGATCACTTACCATCCGGTAACCCGCTTATTCGTTTGCCGCCCTATAACATCTTCTGCAATATGCGTCCCCGTTCCCCGTCTCCGCACCTCTCCTCCGTTCTCGCCTTGTGAAGGGCTGCAGCCGCCTCGATAAGGCGAGAACAGGGGAGAGGTGCGAGGACGGGGAACGCATATTGAGCGGGATCATAGGATATTCCGTTCTGACACAGAATAAGTACTAGCAATAACATACAGAAAACTTACTTAAAAAAAAATTCAAAGAAATATCTACTCAATGTGGTTAGCGCTTTGGTTTTATTAAGCTCACGTCAAAGTCCTCACCTTTTAGTTTAGATACCTAGATATCCATTGCAAGTCAATTTCATTCTTATTACTCTGGACAAACGATTCATTTAACTGAATTTTCCCCTTCGAAGTGGTTGCCGCGCGCGTAGCAGTAATGTAGGTATATTTTAGATACCTTAACGGGGAGTGACAGAGACCTGTTTCTGTATTTAATACTTATGTTAATTATGTGGTATGATATGAATAAAATAAATTAGTATATGTAAAATACTCGTATCTTCGCAGGTTTGCACTTCAACAGTATGAATTAAGTACTGTAACGCGTAATCGCGTTTAGATCTTGTACTTACGACACGCAACAGGAAAATTTGAATTAAAGTTGTCTGTTTTAAACGTTTAGGCATACCACAAACCCATTATATCTATTTTTATAGCTGCATTAAAAAAATTGTTCTACTTTAAATAAGTTATAAAGTATAATGCTACTGGTATAAAGAGCACTTGCTTTTATTGTCAGTTGCATAAAAAAGTATTCTCATTAAATTAGTTGTACTACTACTTAAAACAGCAGGTTTTTGTTTGCGATTTTTTACTTTGCTCGCTAGTTGAATTTTAGTTTAGTGAATACTTAATTTATTAAAATTCTTATTTCAGTGTGCGGACAACCTAATAAGTACACTATCATTACTTAAAAATTCTGATTAAATGAGTACTCACATATGATTTATTAATGAGAAAAATCATTCATGTGGAATAGACTACTTGGCAATAGTATGCCCGAACGATTACACTCATAATGTTAAATATATGCTAGTTTTATCATGTTTTAATTGTTACAACTTTATGTGATTATGTGGGAGTTATAACAAACATGACTATTGTGATTTTTGTGTGTGTTTGGTTGCTTGTGGGTTGCTCGTGATAGTGTGTGGGTGTCGAAACAAACATGATTCAAAGATCGAGCAGAGGTGGACGTATTTACTTGTGAGTATTTATGAATAAGTTATTATATGAGATAGAATCGAATGGTTACGAATAGTATAAAAAAAAACTCTTCCAAAACGCTCTTGTTCCAAATCATATGGAGTTTTTCGTTAAACTTGTACCGTCTTATTAAAATACCCACTAACTTTGTTATTAGACCATTATCCGACCAAATCAAGTTGACATCTAGTAATATTCTTATTTATAACTTCATTTTGAGCGGATAATGGTTTAAACCTAGTAACAAAGTTACTAGTCCTGTTTTTGTAATAAGACGGATTATGTTTAAGGGAGCTCGGTGGCCCAGCGGGAAATGCATTACTAGCGCTTTCGCAAGTAAACTGACACAAGACGTGGTCAGCACTTGGACGGGTGACCACAAGTGGCATCTATCTGCATGGTTATCTAGGGCTTGATCAAGACAAAATTTTTAAAGATATCTTCGTTTCCTTTTAAATATTTAATTTCAAATGGGGGCAGCAATGGTCCCCCAAAAATTCATGTATCCTCCTAACAAATATCCAAATTTCCGGCACCGCTCAGTAAGGCTATATTTTACTTAATACAAATCCGTATCAATCCCCAACCCTTTAGCAAATGGCCCCGCATAGAACGAATAGCGGGCGATACGTTACTGGGATCATCGGGAGTGGACTCGCCCGATAGTGCGATAAATTTATGAGAGTGGCCTCGAGGTGAGGCGAGGCCAATGGATAAGGCTTTTATTGAAAGCCTGTTGATTCTCAAACAATTTGAAACGATTAATTTTTAACATTTATATTTTGAAAGTTGATAAGAACAAATAAAAAATTGTTAGTTTAGGGGCATCCGCAAAGTGAAGCCGGTACACATGGCAGATTTCAGTCTGTCTCTGTCACAAATTCTAAGTGCAAAAGAGACAAGTACTATTATCAGTACAAGATTGCTTTTTTTAAAGGTTATATTCACCAAACAAATATCAAAATTTACGGCAACTTAATGATAAGTAGCAAATGGCCCGGCATAGAATGAATAGCGGACGATACATTACTGGGATCATCGGGAGTGGGCTCGCCCGATAGTGTGATAAATTTATGAAAAGGGCCTCGAGGTGAGGCGAGGCCAATGGATAAGGCTTTTTTCGAAAGTTGAAAGCCTGATTCTTAATTTGAACAAAGTACAATGGATATATTTAGATTGTAACGTGAATAATCTTATTCCTAATTAACCGAGGCCAATGGATAAGACATAAAAGCCCTATTTATTCTCTTAATATTTAGACTAACAAGGTTTTATAAGCAAGCTTATTTCATAAATGTGTACTACATAAACTTTATTAAAGTGGCCAACAATGCTATGAAGTGACCTCAAGGTAAGAAAGTGTAAGTACAAACTGACAGACATACTTCGCAGCGGGGGACTGAGTTGTGTAACAAGACGCTGAAGTACTTATTAAAACAAATAAAATAAGCCTAAACTCGATGGAGATGCATTGTTTCATTATTAAGTTCTATCGACCACCTTCGGTCTCCTTGATCAGACCTTAGGCATAATACCATAAAGTGCTCGTCAAGACGAATGAATCGAGTCCTAATCAATATGAGGTTATGTTGTTTTATAACTGAGTTCCGTCGATTAGCATAGCTCATATTGCTTCCATAATATTGTATTTTCATCCGTGTCACACACTGCGTTGCAAAAAAAAAAAACTTGAAAAAAAAAACATGACAACAAATTCTTTTTTTTTCAGGAGCATGTTTTTTTTTCAAGAATACAGAATTCAAAATTAATAAGGCAGTTTCCGTAAAAGATTAAAACTTAACAGTTTATAATTAGAGATTTTTATTTATTTATGAACCTACCATACTTTTTTGGCGGAATAGTACCAAGTTTATATGAATACATGACAACATTCAAATTGCGCACCCGGATATCCGGTACAACTAGGTACAAACATAAACCGAACGGGGATTTCCCGGTCCGGGAGACAGGGACATCCATTAGTAATGAACCAATTAAACAAAAATTCAGTCTAAATAAATAAAAAAAAGTCTAAATTAAGTAAATTGATATGTAATTTTAGCGAAATAAGAAAGCAATGAAAGCATACATCAATAAATTAATAGGTTGGGGAAAAAGTCTTTTCGCATTTTATATGAAAATTCAAAATGTTTTTATTATAGTTTATTTACATTTAACTAAAGTATGTAGGTACCATTTTGTTCGATAACTTTTTGCCATCTTATAGGTAGGGACTTGATCCCATTGCTATAGAAATTTTGAGGCTTCTGATCAAAAAACTGCGTCAAGTAGTTTTGGCAGTCCTCTCGTGATGTTAACCGCTGACACTGCCTAAAGAATTCTGAAGAGACTGAAACCGGTGGAAATCTGAAGTTGCCAGGTCAGGACTATACGGCGGATGCATTAACACCTTCCAGCCAAACTCTCTTAATTTTTGCTGAGTGGTTAAAGATGTGTGAGGTCTTATCATGTTCACGTTATCATGATGAAAAACCACACCCCTTCTGTTGATTAATTCCGGCCGCTTTCTCTCAACTTCTTGCTTTAATATTATCAGTTGTTCGCAGTAGAGTTCTAAATCGATGGTCCTGCCTGGTGTTAACAGCTCATAATGAATAATGCCCTTCCAATCCCACCACACACACAGCATCACCTTGTTGCGAGTTAACCCGGGTTTCGCCACAGTCTGTGAAGCCTGACCGGCCTTTGACCATGACCTTTTTCGCACGTTCAAACTGTTTTGTGGTCAATTCCCAGTTCTTCAGCTACGTCGTAACTACTGATATGCCGATCTTGCTCCACTTTTTCAAAAATATCATCCATTTTATCCGTAACAGGGCGACCAGAGCGACGTGCATCTTTGACATCAAAATTTTCGGATTGAAAACGCTTAAACCAAATTTGTGCTACTCTCACAGACACTGCACTAGGTCCATAAAAATGGCAATTTTTTTTTCGCGGCTTGCGATGCTTTTTTACCTTTTTGGTAGTAAAACTTTAAAATGTATCTAATTTCTTTATTAGATTTACTCATCTTGACGGTAAGAAAAAACAAATGAAAATCACGCATTTTCCTAATTTCAATTTGGAATTATCTTCTTTAAAATTTAAACTTTTAAATGATACCAAAACCAGCCAGGTACAAATAGTATTGCCAAAGTGTTTTTATTACAAGTTCATACATACTATATGCGAAAACAATTTGCTTTTTTTTTCATTTTGCATTCCTACTCACACAAGTATGCAGAATTATAAAATTGACTTGCAAGATTTGACCTAAACAAACATACATACATACAAGATATTGTATTGCAAATTAAATAGAAGCTTGTTATAATATTAGATCTATTTATTCATACAAATCGACTTCATACGTTTAAAACGTGTTTGTTGAGAATTACTCAACGATTTTCAGAATGCAATACAATTCAGTCACTTGTATTGTAACTAATGGTCTTTTAATTTACTCAACGATATTTATATTTTGCCATTAGTCAATGTCAAGACAAATGGTTTACAAATAAAATGATCTAAATGGCCCTTTGAGTTAGTAAATAGAATAAGGTTATTTGTAATGTACTTTGGTAGGGTGAGTCAGAATAGTCAGTCATAAATACTGTTTATATAAATAATTTAGTAAGAAATAATTTGCATATCACATCACAATAATAATATTATAAAGGCGAAAGTTTGTGAGTGTGTATGTTTGTTACTTCTTCACGCGCAAATGGCTGGACAAATTTCGATAAAATTTGGTATGCAGGAAGCCGACACCCGACATTAACACATAGGCTATTTTTTATACATACCGAGGGTAAAACCGTGGGCGCAGCTAGTTTACAAATAAAAAGAAAAAGTGAAATACCTGCTAAAAAATTCATTTAAATAATCGTGCCCATGTGGCATAGTGCCAAGAACGCTAGCAGTCAAACTATTTTAAAAATTTTCTAAATCTAGGAAAAAAGAAGCTTAAAATGTATCAGCTCTACGCAGATCGTAGAAGTCGATTGAAGAAATAGGCGAAAATGTGAATCATTTTAATAGGCGACGCGGCAAGCCAACTTTCTTACGATCTTATTTTCTGCCTTCTCGTCCACCATCATCTAAAATTTTGGGTCTTGCGGCCCTGAGCTCTGTGTGCTTAAAGCCGCAAACCTCAAACCGTCTTATTATAAAACCCAGACAAACTTTGTTACTAGTTTAAGACCATTAACCGCCCAAATCAAGTTGACATCTAGTAACATCACACTATCTCACCTGTCAATGTCAACTTGATTTTGGGCGGATAGTGGTTTAAACCTAACAAAGTTAGTCCTGATTTTATAATACGATGGAAAATGTTTTGTTTATCCCATAAGGGATAAAGATTTTTTGAATCAACTAGTTAATTAATTTAATTATTTTTTAAAGACATTAAAATACATTGCTATTATTTTTATAAATCCTGCAAAACGTTAGACCTTATTTAAAGATCAGTAAAGTAAAATTTTCCAGAAAAGATTTTCTATTTTTAACCGACTTCTAAAAAAGGAGGAGGTTCACCGATTCAAAGACGCCAGGACCGATTTGTAAAATTCTTTTTTTTTAAAGGGTACTTTTCAAGTGGTACCATGGAAATTTTATCAAAATCGGTTGAGTAGATTGGGGGAGAAGTCGGCTTTTAGTTTTGAAAAATTATCAGCCTTATTGTCGAACTGCAGGGCAAAGGCCTCCTTTCCAGCACTCCAACTCACTCGATAGGCCCTTCGAGGCCCAATATCATCAATCCCCATCTTTTTGAGACTTTTCAGGCTTGCATTATCCATTTTAATGAATATTTATCTAAGTAATCTTTTTTTTCTTCAGTCTATTTTTATTGAGCTAGATTATTAAAAAAAATACCAGAAACCTAACTTATTGCTTATACTACCCATAAATAAATAAAAACCCAGCAAATCGCTGCCCCGTGGTAACGTGCCCGGAAGGCTGGCAGCATTGCCACGTTGTATGGCATTGCTAATCTTTTGAAAAAGGAAAAGGCCAGCCTGGTCGCGCGTGATTTCAGACATATTTAAGTTAATATTTGTATACAATATTGTGATGGAACCCTTACTTATGTATATAATATACATAGAAATACACCCGCGGCTTACTGCAGGAGTTCCAAATCACGTGAGCTATGATCGTCTTATTTAAAATCTTGAGTACGTTATCAGATACCCCAAGCTGTTCACTCTACTCTGAATTTATTTTAAAAGTCTAAAATGAGTATATCGATACTAGATATTATTTATTACGTATTTTAATCCCTTATTGAAATAGTCGTATTACAGAATTGTTCTTTGTAGCTGTTATGGTTTATATCATTCAAATAATTGACTTCATAAAGCGAAGGAATATACGCCATTCCTGAAAAATCAGGCGGATCGATCCATATTTGTAATCAGTTAGGTCATAGGTTTGCTATAGCTTAATTATATACGGTAATGTCGTACAAAGTACGATAAATGGGCGTTGAGAGTCTTGGATATTTGGTTAACCAATGTAATTTTATAAATTCGCTTACGCGAAACAGGTATGTAGATGTTGGTCGCGATAAAATCGCGAAGAGCTCTTATAATAATAGTATTTTCACAAGACTCTAATTATTTCGAGTAAACTCGATACATCTTGGCGATACAAAGTCAATATATCTGGTTTGCTGTGTTGCGAGGAATGAGATATTATATCGTCATGGACAGCAGGTTTCCTCTTTAGGAGAAAGATGTCACGGTTTGACACCTTTGCACTAACATGCATAAGAAAAATATATGGTTTTGGTTAATAAGTCCACTTCCAGCGAAAGTATGTCTGTTTGGCCTCTCGGTCACTCAGGCATAATTTTGCCAACCCTTAATAGCCTCGGAAAAACCAAATTTCCCGATGAAATTTGATAATTCTTACCACTTATTAACCTTTTCGCGACTCTAATATTACTATGTAGGAAAGCAATCAAGATCTAAATGATCTTGAGCCAAACAAAACAAAACAATCCTACCCGGCTATCCTAACAAAGAGTCCTAATCCTATCTGCTCTGTAATTACCAGAGCTTCCACGTGAATTCTATTCTTTTACTTATTTTCTAGTTTAACATGCTCGCAACGGTTGGCGTGTCAAGATCCTGAGAGCAAATATATTTGAGACGTTAATTTAGATCATAAGTTCTATACCTAACTTCTAACCTTCTAACCTTTCTCTGGTGAATAGATGTTTGATATACTAGTTACCATAGATCTCTATAATCTCAATAAACACATAACTATCAAATATCATAATCTGATAACCTTTAGATATTCACTATCATACATAGGACTAAATTGATCGGATCCTATATCTTTCAATTATGTAGATCTAAGGTAACAAATGAAACATATGTGACTCTCAATTAACAGCAACAATGATAATACTACATTTAACCCAACTATAGAAATTCAAGTATTCTTCGTTATATATATTATCTGTTCGATCTATCGTATCTATCTTTAGCAGATTTATTAATTTAACCGTACGCAAAACCTCACTATATTCCGATAACGAACCTAATCACGAACCTACGTCTAAACTGACCTAAAAGCAGCCGCAACCGCTTGCCTAACCTAACTCTAGTCTATTGTAAGACCTAGTGTGAACCTAGGGTCTGTTATTAGCCACCACGCTCATAACAGTTGTGTGAGAAGTTAAACGTGTGTGTGTGTAAAGCGACTTGTGTAGGATATGCAAATAAGAACTACTCTAGGGATACATTAGGATAAGGTCAACCCTCTGTAAACCTACAGGTTGACCTAGGATACCTAGGTGAAAGGAAAATGGAAGACCTGAAGCGCCCGAATGCCAGTCTCAACATCCGGTATAAATTACCTATTCAGTACTTATCTAACGCTCCAGCGGAATTTTGGGGTTTGTGAGAAAGGTATAGATAAAATATTTAGGAAGTCTAGAATTCTAGACCCGTCACTTCACAGTAATTTACCCGAACACAAAGCAACGAGCTCAAATCGGTGAATGAAATTTATAACACAAAATCACACACACTCGATTTTAAACTCGAAACTTGTATGTCAGGCAAAGAACGCGCAAGGACTGATCCCCCTTCTTGCCTCGCGTTTGGTTTTATTAGCACCGTCTGACCCTCGAATCCTGACGCGTCACCAAGCATGCAACAAAAAATATTGCATCCCGATTTTGCCTTTACATGCATGCAATAGCGTCTCTATCTAAGATAACTTAATATATTTACATTCACATAGAGATCTTCCGCTATCGTCATTCTATCGAATAATATGACATATTTATAATTTATTTAATTGATGAATGTAACACGATATATGAATCAACTGTATCTTGTGATTCCATGTGTACCTATAGTATATGAGTAAATAGACGCAACCTCACCCTTGTATATATTTGAATGTACAATTATAAATATGTCTATGTATAGAATTCGATTTTTCAGGAAGTATCTAAGCATTAGTACTACCCGACCTCTGTCCGTGTAATCAGCGAAAATTTAGACCAGATAAGCCGATCTAAAGATATGACAGAGTATAAACTCGCATTTACACAACACGGCGTAAATATAAACCATGTAATATTGCATAATTACATTTATTTATCACGCAAAATTTCACCAAGTCCAAACAGCTGTGCAGCTCCGCAAACATTCCAAACTTTTTTTTTTCAAATCCTCATAACGCCCTCGCCTTCGCAAAAAAAAATCTTAGGTACACAACTAACCATCTTTATGATCGTGTGATCGTTTCTACATGTCTTATGTGATCACTACAGACCCCCCCCAGACTTGTGACCATGTTTGTTTTTCAAGCATGAAGCAAGTCTCAGTTTTAAAAAATAATCGCCAATTAACTTTATGTTTCCATTTCGAATTAATTACATTCAGTGATTACTACTTTTCAGACAACCTATTATTTAGTTGGTTCAGAATAATTATCCATTGCCTAACTCACTCGCTTAAGTCTATCTTATTCATTTATAATTAATTTATTTTTATTACTTTTTTTTTCTAATAATGTGAACCGTACATATTAATGCTGTTATTTGATAACTAAATAAATCAACTAATTAAAGTCAATCACATCTAACCTATTTCTACAACCTATAAATCTCTTTATCTAAACTTCCAAGTATACTAAACAATCGTTAACTCATTACATAAGTTACATTAAACTTACAAGATCTTATTTAGTTTTTATCTACACATGTTGCACCAGCTCAATTCATCGCACCTATCTTCAGACCAGGTCCCATATAATATCTAGCTATATTTACAGTGTTATAATTTCCTAACAGCCTATTTGTAATCGGATCCATAAGCGTTGGGATACGGTATCTTTGTAATCATAAAGGGTCCTTTGTATAATAACGAAAATTGTCGTGAAACTTTATGTTTCCCATCAGAACGAACAAACGTTTTAACTTTATCGTAATCTCCAATTCGATACACTTCTAATTTACATCTTTTTTTATCAGTCTGTTTTATGCGTCGCTCGCTCGCTATTTTACTATTTGAAATGGCCCTAGCTTGCATCTCTCTTGTGTCTTGTTCTCTCAACTTGTCTACCCACAACGGTTCTAATATTTTATCTGTCGACAATGGTTCACGTTTTCCGAATGCTAATTCATTCGGCGCAAAACCTGTTGAACTATGATTGACATTGTTATAACATGATTCTATCTCTGATAAAATATCCACCCATCCTTTATTATTCTGATTACAATATGTCCTTATCAATCTTCCAAGCTCACGATTAACCCTTTCTACAGAATTGGAATTCGGACAATAAACAGAAGTATGTGTGACTCGAATACCAAGTTCTTTCAATCCATTTTCCCAAACTCTAGATGTGAACTGAGGTCCGTTATCCGTAATGATAGTTTTAATAGGTATTTCGTTATGAAATTTTCTTGTGCACGCGAATACCGCCCGACCAGTGGCTTTACGCATCGGATATAACCTAATAACTTTACTGTACACATCCTGCATTACATATATATATATTAACAACCAAATTTCCCTACTGGTAAAGGTCCGTACAAATCGGCAAACACTTTTTCACCTAAATTTTCCGCCAAAACTGAATTACAAGGACCAACAGTGTTTATACTACAAGGTTTAACCTTCTGACAGACGTCACAACTCTTTACCACCGTGTTAACTATCTTACTCATTTACGGAGAATAATACCTATCTTTTATAAATGCTAATATTTTATATCTACCATAATGTCCAATCTCTTCATGTATATGCGAAATCAATTCTTCCTGGAGTCGTAATGGAATGACTAATAAATTGATATCACGTTTCGTAACCGAGAAATATAATGTATCATTAATTTATTTGTAATAAAAAAATCCGTCGTATATTGGATTCTATACAGCCTTTAATACAACCTATAATCTCACTTAATAACTCGTCTTCGTTTTGCAATTTTGAAATATCTTGCAAATTTAAAATTATACTATCGTTTTTTGTCGCTTTAAACCAATAAATAGGTGGTTGGTTTGCTCTGATAGTATTTTCTCCCTCACACCCAGCCATATGTCTGCTCAATGTGTCTGCGATTTTGTTATCTATGCCAGGGACGTATTGTATAGTGTAATCAAATCGATCCAAGAACATAATCCACCTTGTTACGCGAGCTCCCAACAGAGTCCACGATTTGATGAACGTTAAGCTCTTATGATCCGTTTTGATCCTTAGCACCCTGTAAATATATTTCAAACTTCCTTACCGCGTAAATTATTGCATACATTTTTATTTTTGTTCAGATACCGACCATCTTAAATGACCCGACTTATTTTTTTTTTGTAAACATATGCCCCGATCCCAACTGCCCTAGCGTCAGTTTGTACAAAAAATGATAACGTGAAATATGGCTGCACTTTAGTACAACACTTGGTACAAAAGCTTTCTTTATCTCTTCAAAAGTTGTCTGAGCCAATAAATTCCACTTCAAACTTGACATTGGCACACAATAAATTGTACAACGGCTGAACAAGTGTCCCATAATTTTTTTGTAAACATCCTAAAATAATTTACAAATCCCAAGAATGCCCGCAAGTGTTTAACGTTTTTTTTGGAATAGAATATTCTCAAACTGACTTCATCTTGTCGGGGTCCAACGCCATAAGTTGACAACACATGTCCCAAAAGCTTGACCTTTTTTTTCAGCGATACCACTTTTTTTTAAGGATACTGTTAAACCTGCCGTTCGCAATTTTATTCAAAACAGTATCTATTTGTCGAATATGCTCGTCAAAATGGCTAACTGAATAAAACCGAACTCTAAAATCAGGTCTTTAGGTAACTTGTTAAGCACTAAAGTCGGAGTGTATATTATACATTCTCCAGTCTTAAATGGCAAAGAAACTAATTTACCTAACTTATCTCTGCTTGCGCCTAAAGCGCCCGTAGCTCTAACGCTAGGAATAGGGATTTCAGCTTGCTTTCCTAACAATCTACATATTATCCGTGATCTATGTCGGCTTGACTGATTCACTTGTAACTCATTGCTGAAATATACGGAATATCCGTTTGTTTAGTGAGTCAATAATTGAACAAAGTAATTTACTCCCACTTCAGCATTTAAATTACATAAATCATACAAATTATGATTTCTTTGTGAATCACTAACCGTCTTTCCACACCTTTATAAGTAATTTAGCCCGAAGTCCCGGTCGCGCTCGACTGCAAGTTATTTGAAATAATCTCATTATTTCCTTGCTGTGAAGATGGTTTATCTTCTGACGCTGGCTGAAACGCTATAGCCTTAAAACCTGGCTGCTGCGTTCTTGCATATCCACGAAAAGAACCACGACCTCGGAATTGTTGACTATTACGATTCGTTGAGTTATCATACCGTATGGTATTTACTCTCAATGTTCTGTTCTGAGTTCTCATATATTGTCCTCTATTATCGTTCGAGTTATGTGTAACACTGCTAAACCCGGGTTTGGTCTCTTTTACAAGCGGCCTTTCAACATTCCTTTCTAACTGACGTAAGAACTCCATAGCACTTCGTATAGTCATGGTCTCACTTTTCGTAAAGTAAGCGATTTGTATTTCTCTAGGCATCTGCCTAAATATAGTGTTCACCCGTTCACCCTCCGTAAATGGAATAGACAATCCATATATACTATTCAGCTGTGCAGCAAAATATTCTTCTAAGCTTTGACCCTTCTTAGAATCGTACTTCGCCGTTATAAACTTCTGCTTTATCATTTCCTGCTCACTACTCCCCCAAAATACCTGAATGAAATCATTCTCAAAATCTGTAAACGTACGCCAGCTTTCTCGGTAAATGTTCATTCTACTTTTAGCGTTACCCGTTAAACTATCGATAGCCCACACAAGTGCTCTGCTGTTATCACCCGATACCTTAATGTAATTCTTTAAATCTCGTAAGAATTCCATCGGATTAACAGAACTTCGGCCATCGAAAGTTGGTAACTTTTGTGTTAATTTTACTATACAAGTAGAACGTTCATTGGTTTCTATTCTCTCTAAAGCCTGCGAAGGTCCTGCTACCTCGCTTGAAGATGTACTGGCTTTCTCAATATAGTCCAATCTACGCATAATCGTAGTTAATAATTCAGTTATTTGTCCCGGTGTTTTACTTCCTATATTTCCAATATTTGATTCTTCCGCCTGTGTCCTACGAGTCGATATACGATTTGAATGCCTACCACGAACCATAGTTAAAACTTAATTAATTAAATTATTAAAGAAACTAATTATCCTATACGTAATCGCCTACGACTTTCACTACGAAACTCTACGAAACGCTACAAAGGTCTACGCACCCGACTACCTGCGCAACGACCCTATCTATTGTTCACTTGCCCGAACTCCTAACAATGCTTTTGTAAACAATGCAATTTTCTTTCAATGCAGCTGTTTTCTTAAAGTAAATATGGATAATTATTCTGAGACTCAATAATTTGTTGTTTATTTCTACGTTGTGTATTTAAATTATATAACCCAATAAGCCTGAGTTCTTTTGAATAGTTCCGTTGTATATAAAATATACAAACAAGATACTATCCACGGTCTACGGCACCAATTCTGTGATGGAACCCTTACTTATGTATATAATATACATAGAAATACACCCGCGGCTTACTGCAGGAGTTCCAAATCACGTGAGCTATGATCGTCTTATTTAAAATCTTGAGTACGTTATCAGATACCCCAAGCTGTTCACTCTACTCTGAATTTATTTTAAAAGTCTAAAATGAGTATATCGATACTAGATATTATTTATTACGTATTTTAATCCCTTATTGAAATAGTCGTATTACAGAATTGTTCTTTGTAGCTGTTATGGTTTATATCATTCAAATAATTGACTTCATAAAGCGAAGGAATATACGCCATTCCTGAAAAATCAGGCGGATCGATCCATATTTGTAATCAGTTAGGTCATAGGTTTGCTATAGCTTAATTATATACGGTAATGTCGTACAAAGTACGATAAATGGGCGTTGAGAGTCTTGGATATTTGGTTAACCAATGTAATTTTATAAATTCGCTTACGCGAAACAGGTATGTAGATGTTGGTCGCGATAAAATCGCGAAGAGCTCTTATAATAATAGTATTTTCACAAGACTCTAATTATTTCGAGTAAACTCGATACATCTTGGCGATACAAAGTCAATATATCTGGTTTGCTGTGTTGCGAGGAATGAGATATTATATCGTCATGGACAGCAGGTTTCCTCTTTAGGAGAAAGATGTCACGGTTTGACACCTTTGCACTAACATGCATAAGAAAAATATATGGTTTTGGTTAATAAGTCCACTTCCAGCGAAAGTATGTCTGTTTGGCCTCTCGGTCACTCAGGCATAATTTTGCCAACCCTTAATAGCCTCGGAAAAACCAAATTTCCCGATGAAATTTGATAATTCTTACCACTTATTAACCTTTTCGCGACTCTAATATTACTATGTAGGAAAGCAATCAAGATCTAAATGATCTTGAGCCAAACAAAACAAAACAATCCTACCCGGCTATCCTAACAAAGAGTCCTAATCCTATCTGCTCTGTAATTACCAGAGCTTCCACGTGAATTCTATTCTTTTACTTATTTTCTAGTTTAACATGCTCGCAACGGTTGGCGTGTCAAGATCCTGAGAGCAAATATATTTGAGACGTTAATTTAGATCATAAGTTCTATACCTAACTTCTAACCTTCTAACCTTTCTCTGGTGAATAGATGTTTGATATACTAGTTACCATAGATCTCTATAATCTCAATAAACACATAACTATCAAATATCATAATCTGATAACCTTTAGATATTCACTATCATACATAGGACTAAATTGATCGGATCCTATATCTTTCAATTATGTAGATCTAAGGTAACAAATGAAACATATGTGACTCTCAATTAACAGCAACAATGATAATACTACATTTAACCCAACTATAGAAATTCAAGTATTCTTCGTTATATATATTATCTGTTCGATCTATCGTATCTATCTTTAGCAGATTTATTAATTTAACCGTACGCAAAACCTCACTATATTCCGATAACGAACCTAATCACGAACCTACGTCTAAACTGACCTAAAAGCAGCCGCAACCGCTTGCCTAACCTAACTCTAGTCTATTGTAAGACCTAGTGTGAACCTAGGGTCTGTTATTAGCCACCACGCTCATAACAGTTGTGTGAGAAGTTAAACGTGTGTGTGTGTAAAGCGACTTGTGTAGGATATGCAAATAAGAACTACTCTAGGGATACATTAGGATAAGGTCAACCCTCTGTAAACCTACAGGTTGACCTAGGATACCTAGGTGAAAGGAAAATGGAAGACCTGAAGCGCCCGAATGCCAGTCTCAACATCCGGTATAAATTACCTATTCAGTACTTATCTAACGCTCCAGCGGAATTTTGGGGTTTGTGAGAAAGGTATAGATAAAATATTTAGGAAGTCTAGAATTCTAGACCCGTCACTTCACAGTAATTTACCCGAACACAAAGCAACGAGCTCAAATCGGTGAATGAAATTTATAACACAAAATCACACACACTCGATTTTAAACTCGAAACTTGTATGTCAGGCAAAGAACGCGCAAGGACTGATCCCCCTTCTTGCCTCGCGTTTGGTTTTATTAGCACCGTCTGACCCTCGAATCCTGACGCGTCACCAAGCATGCAACAAAAAATATTGCATCCCGATTTTGCCTTTACATGCATGCAATAGCGTCTCTATCTAAGATAACTTAATATATTTACATTCACATAGAGATCTTCCGCTATCGTCATTCTATCGAATAATATGACATATTTATAATTTATTTAATTGATGAATGTAACACGATATATGAATCAACTGTATCTTGTGATTCCATGTGTACCTATAGTATATGAGTAAATAGACGCAACCTCACCCTTGTATATATTTGAATGTACAATTATAAATATGTCTATGTATAGAATTCGATTTTTCAGGAAGTATCTAAGCATTAGTACTACCCGACCTCTGTCCGTGTAATCAGCGAAAATTTAGACCAGATAAGCCGATCTAAAGATATGACAGAGTATAAACTCGCATTTACACAACACGGCGTAAATATAAACCATGTAATATTGCATAATTACATTTATTTATCACGCAAAATTTCACCAAGTCCAAACAGCTGTGCAGCTCCGCAAACATTCCAAACTTTTTTTTTCAAATCCTCATAACGCCCTCGCCTTCGCAAAAAAAAATCTTAGGTACACAACTAACCATCTTTATGATCGTGTGATCGTTTCTACATGTCTTATGTGATCACTACAATATGTAACTAAAACCCTGTCCGATCCTTGCAGGAGCAACTCAGACCGTCAATATGAACAACTTTTCCTATGGGACTAAAGCTCGAAATTCAAAAAAAAAAAACGGACAGGGTTTTTGTTACATATTGTATAGAAAAATAAAAATTTTTTGTTTGCTCCTCCACTTTTTCTTAGCTCATGCACTGAAGGTCTTTCATTCATACACGACATTAATCAAAGAGGTTACTTTGTTAGAGATAACTTTGATCTCATGTAAGCGTTTGAAGTGTACTCTGACTTTTTTGGCTTGACAGCACTTGTTACTTTTAGTAAGGGGTCCCCATAGGCTTTACATCTTTTTTTTTTAAATTGTGAATGAATGGATATAGGTAAATCAAAAATATCTTTAATTAACCAACAGAGTTCATATTGTTCTTAAAAACAGTGGTAATTAGTAATATTAACTAGTAGTTTTTAGCTTTTGCACTAAAATAATATTTAAAAAAATGACCTTCAATAAGAGATAAAATCCTGCATTGAATAAAAATTTTTGACTTTGACTTTATTAGATACTGAAGTATGATAATAAATGCTTATAAATGAATTGAAACGAAATAAAATTTAAAAAAAAAAGTTTATTCTAAAGGCCCGTTTAGACGATGCATGTCTATTGCTTGTTGCATAAATTTTTTAATCGACTTCAAAAAATGTAGAGGTTATCAATTCGTCGCAATGTTTTTTTATGTATGTTCACGGATTACTCGCAGACGCCATGACCAATCTGGAAAACATTCAAAATTTCAAATTATATCTCCATTTCCTTTTAAATGATTTAATTCAAATGGGGGTAGCACTGGACCCCTAAAAATCAGGTAGCCCCTTAAAAACAAGGCAGTCTCTTGCATGAGTTACATATAGACCTCGCGAGTCACCCCCAATCCGTTAAAATTTACCGGATAAAAAAGTTGTTCAGACAAAAAAGTTGCGCCTTTATAATGGTAACAAAAAAGATTTGAAATTTTTGGAAAATTTTCAAAATGGCTGAAATATGATATTTATAAAGTATTTATACTTCCGGCATTTTGAAAAAAATGGTCGGAAACATTCTATTAATTTTCAAAATTTTATGAGAATATGTTAAAAAATGCGACCGGTAGGCGAGAATAGCCGGACAGATAGACAAAAGCATGTTGGCCAATCTCGAACCTGAGACTTCGCTCGCTCACTAATTATAGAATATAATATCATCGAGAAAAATCCCATAATACACGTTTATACTTAGTTTGGGGCTAGCTAAAACTTAATCAGTGTGATTTGCGTTACAAAGTATTTATATATTTATTTAAATTTTTACAATGTTCAGTGTTACGCATGAACAGATGTCATCAAACTAAATAATATTTTTTCGCGTGTGTAGGTTCTTTTTTCATAAATATAAATATATAATGTTTAAAACAATGTTATTAGTTTTTAGATAACGTGAAATGGTTTTAGTTGCTAGCCACTATATCTAATATTATTTATTTATCCAGAACTTAAAAAAAAATTAATCTGCAAACTTTTTAGTTACAACCCATGCCAAAAGTATTTTGAAGAAATATGAAAGCATAGAAACCCAGTTTCTTACACTCTCAAGTAGTAGGCAAATAAAGTTTTCTATGCATAGTGCAATATATTACATTTTCAGAAATAATAAAATACTAACAACAACCGAATACTATCCAAGTTTCGAGGTCTATTCATACTAAGTGGAATAAGAAAGAACACATCCGGAATGTGAAATTGTGTGGAAAAAATACTCGGATTTAGCATGTTTAGATTATTATTATTTTTAGAAAGGCCGACCATGTTTTGATTGATTTAGACCACGGGGCTGATGTCAGGTCATTGAATAAAATTTATAATAAATTTATCTCTCATAACTTAAATAAAATATTAGCTGATACATCAAATTAACGTAAAAATATTGTTTGAAAAAAAAAACTCATGCAGTCAATTGTGTCTCATCTATCTAAAAACATTATATACCATCCCCCTTATTCATAAAAAATCATAAACGTTTGTTTAACCTATTTAAGTTAAAATATGTTTTGTCTCGTTCTTTCAACGTCAAATATTCAAAAGAGGGAAAGGGACAAAACATTTTTAACTAAAAAAGGTTTAAAAAATGCTTGTTATTTTTTATGAATTTGAGGGCATATGTCTATTTATCTACTTACCATAAATGTATTTCTTTATTTTTTCATAGATTTTTATCTATATATGTATTTTTTATAAAATAATAGTTTGTATCACATAACACAAGTCTCGAACTTACTTTGAGGCTAACTTAATCAGTGTTATATTTTGTACCTATATCTTTATTATATTTTATAATGATAAACAAGGATACATTCTATGAATATATGAAACATTAAAAATTCACATTTCAGGTTAAAATGCAAACCAAAGCAGGTTTTTTTCTTATAAGAATGAATTTCTGTTTTGACGATAACTACAGTGTGAAGAGGCCTTTTTCAGTTTAAAGTTTTATACAAGTTGGCCACAGACAATTGAACGGCTAAAAGCAAGCTGTAAATAAGGAATGTCTTATGGGATATCCAAAGAGCGAGCCACTGAAACAAAATATCAGGTTATAGAAGAATACTTTATTTTCTGAGCCCAGATATGATAACTCCATCTTTTCTTAGGGATATATTTACTAACCTAATAACCAGAGATCAGAATCACGGGGGCTATTGCTATCAAAATATGGATATGACTATATAATCTATAAATAAAAGAATCATAATTATGTGATTTTAGGATATTTATTATAATCGAAAAAAATATACTTATGTTGAAATTACATAATTATGATTGTTTTATTTACTTATTACCCAATTAGATTCTCGAGAAATCCCGGAAGTTTTAGTCATTTTGATAGCAATAGCAACCGTGATTTCGATCTCTGCTAATAACTTGTGTAATGTGTATCTGTGAACTGTAGACCTCGCAAGTCACCCCGACCCGTTGAAGTTTATCAGATAAAAAAGTTGTTCAAACATAAAAATTGCGTCTCAATAAGGGTAAAAGAATATTTTCAAAATTTTTCGAAATGGCTTAAGTATGATGTTTTTAAACTTTTCAATACCCATATTTCCGACATTTTGAAAATTTCGAAAAACTATATCGACAAAATTTTTATATAATTTTCGAACCTTTTCACAATATTTCACGAGAACCGGTTGAGAAATGCGACCTGTAGGCGAGGACAGCCGAACAGCCAGACAACATTTTTGGAATGAGACTGCCTTTGTTATATTCATATTGCACTAATACAATAATATAAGTACAGAACTATAAAGAACAACCACTTTATAAATACATTTATTACTCGAAGAAAATATTTGTCAAGCATAATATAAAAAAAATATTTAAAAAATGTTGGTGGATGTCCGGATGTCTGTATGGACGTATGTGTCAAGGTAACGCTCGAAATACTTAATGTAATTGTACCATTTTTAGGGTTCCGTAGTAAGCAAGGAACCCTTATAGTTTCGCCATGTCTGTCTGTCTGTCTGTCCGTCCGCGGTTTTATTCAGCGACTAGAAGTACTAGAAAGCTGTAATTTGGTATAAGTATGTATATTAGTTATGCGGAAAAAGTGGTGAAATAAAATATTAAAAACAATTTTTTTTAGGGTAGCTCCCATACAAGTAAAGTCAAAAGTCAATTTTATTTTCTCGACTAACCAATCATCTGGAGGATCGTTGAATAGGTCTTTCAAAAATATTATGAGCTTGCAAACACCGTTTTTAGATTTATGGATCCGTTTCAGAAATATTTGGTTTTAAAGTGAAAAATTTTGTTACAGTCAAGTGTCCCCCCCTCTATCTGCTAAACGGTTACGTATGGACACGTGAAAAAATTCACAGATATAGTAAATATAACGAAATTTAAAGAAAAACTATCTGAATTATGTAGGGTTTACAAATTAAAAAGTTATAGGCGATCAACTTATAAAATGTACTCCTAAAAGGAAAATTTCATACAAATTCAGTAGAAATTATTTTTTAGACGCTTTTAGTGGCATGAACTCAAATTTGGCATTCGTAACTACGGAACCCGCGCGTGGCCCGACACGCACTTGGCCAATTATTTTAAAAGGTTCATCACGCATCTCCCGGGATGGTTTCCTATTGAAAATTACTATTTAATTCAGTGTAGTTTCATATTTGCACATTCCAACCTTTTATCTCATATTTACCTTTGGACTACATGAATTTTCCGGGGTCCAGTGCTGCCCCCATTTGAAATAAATCATTTGTTAGGAAACGGAGACATCATTTAAAATTTGGCCTTGATCAGGCCCTAGATAACCCTTTAAAGTATTTTATGAACTACTGTTTACAGTTTAAAATGAGAACGTGAAGCTTTTCTACGCACAATTGCGAAAACGGTCACTTTTGACGTATGTGCGTAGAAAAGCTTAACGTTCTCATATCTGTTCTTTTTTTAATTTGTTTCCTTACCACTGGAAATACAGCAGTATTTCGTACAAATGGACAATTTTGGAATAGCAATCTACTTTTACGACACAACTTTGTGTATAGTGTATTGGGAAAAATAGATTGACGAAGTTTGTCAGTATTGTTGAAAATACTAAAGGAAAACCGCAACTGATAAAAGACACAATACAATAAATATTTTTTATGGTATTTTTTTTTGATAAATTGGTGATTTCTCTTCAATTTGTGAATTGTATATTAAGTAAGTCAAGTTATAGAACTTAACATAATATGATAATAGGGATGCTCGAAGACAAAAAAAAAATCATCCACCAATTTAAGTCAATACAATGTCTTTTAGAAAAGTTTTCATCTTTGACTTGAATTTGATACTCCAACTAATCGAAAACACCTCAAGTTGCACACATTTACCTCATGCATCTATCTATAAATTTTTTTTCATAAATTATTTTTGTTTTACCGCCCTATAGTCCATTTGTTTAGGTATGTAAAAGAATGTAAACAATCTTGATATGTGTTTGTATTGAAATATCACTTTATAAATCGATACTTTTGCAAATTACAAAAATGATATGTAATTTATAATTTATAAAATAAATAATTTGTAATTTGCAAAGGTATTGATGTATAAAAGTGTATATTTCAATAAAAAGACATTATCAAGATTGTTTAAATTCTTTTAAATACCTAAACAAATGAACTTTAGGTACATAAATCTTTTTTTTTTTACTAGCCATTCAGGTCCCGTCGTTGGGGAAAGGCCTTCTCTTGTAGTTTCCAGCCATTTTGATCTTTAGCTACTTTTTTCCAATCCTTGTCAAAAGCAGACAGTCATGAGTCGTGACTCCATCTCATTTTGGGCATTCCCCTTGATCGTTTCCCGTCTCCTGGAATCCACGTGGTCATTATGTGAGTCCATCTAAATAAAAAAAAAAAAATATTTATTAAATTTGATTGTTTATTGCTCATAACGGATTTTATTTTAAATTATTTATGTATTAATTGAAATGAAAGATGGATTGGATAGAGTGAGAAACATGAACGTAAGAACTGTAAATAGATTAGCTGGTTGTGACGCAGTTCGTCCCTTTCCCTAAAAGGTCACTTTTGCACCTTGTCATTTTTGTAAACTAAGTATACTTAGACATAAACTAAAAAGAGAATAGATGCAGAGGTAGGCCTAGGAAGAGATGGATGTAATGCATAAAACAGGACACGAAAAAACATGACATGCGCCGGCCCCAGATAAGGAGAAAAGGCGAGAAAGATAATGACAAAATATAAGGGATGTGTTATTTAGTCTGTCAACTAGAATCCAAAATTATAGGACCCATTTTTTTTTGTTTAGCAAAAAAAATAATTCACAAAGATACCTACAGCGCTTTGAAATTTTGGAGTAGGGTGTCATTTAAATGCACTGTATCATCGTCATTATTAGCTTTTCAGAGAGAAAAAAAATTACTTATACCATACTTTTTAATAATCTTTCTAACGAGCCAAAAAAATATTTATATCACATCCCTATTATATTTTTAGTACCTATTGTATTAAGTCGTGGTTATATCATCATCATATCAGCCACAGGAAGTCCACTGCTGGACATAGGCCTCCCCCAAGGATTTCCAAAACGACCGATCGGAAGCGGTCTGCATCCAGCGCCTCCCTGCAACCTTGCTCAGGTTATCCGACCATCCAGCAGGTGGGTGTCCTACGCTGCGCTTGCCGGTACGTGGCCGCCATTCCAGAACCTTTCTGCCCCATCGGCCATCGATTCTTCGCGCTATGTGCCCCGCCCACTGCCACTTTAATGAGCTAATCCGCTTGGCTATTTCGGTGTCGGTTATATCATAATAGTTGATTAATCGCTAAAAGATTATTCTTTTTTACTAGCTAAACTTGTAAGGGACATTTATTTAATAAAATATTGTCCATAAAAAATTCAATATAAAAATAAACCTAAGCCAAAATATATTTGGCTCTTTTTCATTTTGTTTGCGCCGTTTGGCAAATAGTCCCAAGTCGGTCATACCATCTTCAAAAACATATTGTCTAGGGCGCGCAATTTGCCGAGGCCCATACACCTTCTACGTCACAATCCATATTTATGGCCAGAACGCCTAGCTTCTATGAATAACATAGCGATTGTTATTGGACGTATTTGAATAAAGTATCTTGGCCTTTTGAGAATAATAAGCGTTTTATAGCAGATCTTGAGTTACGCTGTTTTTTATATAGGAATGGAAACGTATGTTTCGTTTGGTTTTAATAGTTTTTATATTTAAAGTAGGTTAAACTTTTAGTCATTGGACAATTAACTTTAATAATTAAACCTTATTTTATTAAAGTTAATTTCAGAATGGAAACGCTGCAGCTACAGAGTAGAAAAAGATATCAGCGGCAATAAACAAAACACAACCTTAATAAATAAGGTTTCACTAAATGACTGTTAGCATTATGGGTTTACAATACTTGACAGGTAGATATTTCCGCTATGTAGTTACGGCGGTAAGGGCGAGCATCAGCTACCTACCGAGTCCGCAGGTGGTGGATAGTGGAATGCCCTGTAGATATGCAGGGTAGTAATGAATAATATTCTGCCAAATTATCAGTCCCGGACCAGATGCGGTAGAGTTATCATAGGCATCTCCAGGAAATACCACCAAGTGCTAAGACGGCTCTATAACTTGGCGAGCAAATACCGCCATGAAATAAGTGTTTTGCCCTGCCAGCCTTCCTCAGGCGTTAACATACCTGGCGAGAGTAGGATATAACCAAAATCCCAAGCAGAATAATTATCAATCCGTCGTGGCTTACGTAATGTTTATAGCTAAAACCTCCTCCAAAGAAAACATGACAGTACAAAAGAAAGATCGACCCCGAGTTACCAGCGCTTTGTCACTCCCTAGATTTAGCAGTAACAAGGTGAAACAGGGCAGGGGTGTGAAAAAAAAATCCCTTGAAGTTGACACACTGCCGCAAATAAAAGAAAATACTAATTACAAACTGATGGTGGTTATATATAATAAGCGTTTATCCTGGCAGAGGGAAACCGCCATCAAACCGCTGTTCTATGCCTCCATTCTTGTCTTTGCACAGTCGCTGCTGCTAATCCTGCCCTCAATATTATGCGATCTAAAATAATTTGGGATTGTTTTAGATCACATAATATCGAGGGCTACAGGTAGTTAAAGTGTTTTAATGTTTTTATATGTACCCTTTTGCTGACATAAGTTAAAGATTCGTTTTCTTTTCTGAATACACAGTTTTTTGGTTTTAAAATTTCAATATTTATTTCCACAATTATTATACTCAACTTTACGAGTAGGCATGTACCTAAAGTACAAAAGAATTTGCACCGTTGCATCGTTATACTAATTCCTCACATACCTACCACACTTTGTTCAGAAATTTAATCTGCGCTGAAATTTCGCACACTTTATGACCGGTCACAATGGAACTGTGTCAGCGGTCTTTTCAAAATATGGCGCGACGAAAACTCCGGGGTAATGTTTCGTGACCCACATAAGTGACACATCAAGGAAATAGCTCTGCTTGGTAAACAAACTGCATTTTTAGACTCTCTCTTACAACTCAATTTAACGACAAGTCTACGTAGTAAGTACCTATAATATATTTAGTAAAAATTTTATACATGGTTGTAATTTTTACAAAAAAAATGTGTTGTAAGCTGGATTTACAAATTCCTTGCTTCGGAATCTTCAGATTTTTATCACAAAATTCCATACTATCTCACTACACCACTGTCTGATTAATTCAGATTCTAATTTATTTAGATCAAAATATTACCTTCAATGATGACGCTTGTTCTTAATTAAATTATGTACTTAACTAGTAATTCGATTCATGTTCTTAATTTTTCATAAACCAGGCACTTGCTGAATTTTAATTTGACGTTTACCTATTTTAATTTGTAAAAAATATATGACTTAAAAAGAATAGTTTATAAATAAGATGTTGTTAAGGTACCAACCCATTTTAGAAAATATTTTTATTGAAATATTTCAAAGTAAGCTCTACATTTAAGATGCTTATAAAAATATTGTGAAGGTAGTTACGAGTAAATTACAATACTTCATAGTGTGTTAAAAGCTTGCACCTTTAATATACATACATTCTATCACGTATTAATCCCTAATAGGGCAGACAAAGCATGTTGGATCTGGCCGCTCTAAGCAGAAAAAAACTATGGCTTTAGACGACTCAAGAGTCACTTTTAGCGTGATAGTGGGCAAGAAGGTAGAAAAAGAAACCAAAACAGTGAGAGGTAATAATTCGCAATTTTTCCTATTCCATCATTATAAAGGAATAATCGACTTCAGAATAGAATCGACTCAATAACAACAAGTCATAATATACACATTTTTTATGAACTTCAAAACAAACATTTACTTTGTGATTTTTATGAAATACACAAGTGTTACGTTATGCTGTTTGAAATCAAATAGTGCTCCCTATATCAGTTTTTCTGCATTAATAAATCTAAAATCATGTTGAAAATGGATATGATTAATGAAAAGTGACACTATATTGTCCGAACCAAATAATTTATGTTTGACCCAGTCATCTATCCAATTGAGTATTACAGAAAAGTTGAAATCTGCATTTTGAGAGTGGGCCAGTAAAATCCACAGAAATTTAGCACATTTATGTGACCGGCCACAATGTAACCGTGTCAGCGTGTTGCCGAATTTGGCGCAGCTGAAATTCCAGAGCCACGTTAGTGATAAATCGCTCTGCTTTTAACATGTTTTTAAGTGATATTTAGCCGACTAAAACCTAAACGTTTTCGCATTTGTGAGTTATGTAAAGTGATACATTTTAAGTTCAATTTTGGTGATACTTATTTGACTTCATTTTATCAAACAACTATTTTGTAGGGTTCCGTACACAAAGGGTAAAAACGGGACTCTATTACTAAGACTCCGCTGTCCGTCTGTCCATCTATCTGTCTGTCAAGCTGTATCTCATGAAACTTGATAGCTAGACAGTTGACATTTTCACAGAGTATGTATTGCTGTTGCCGCTATAATAACAAATACTAAATTAAGATAAAATAAGTATTTTAGTAGGGCTCCCATAAAACACACGTGTTTTTATAGGTATGGTACGGAACCCTTTGTGCGCGAGTCCGACTCGCACTTGGCCGGTTATATTATATAATTGAAATATGATATTACGACCTTGCCTCGATTTTGTCCTCCTAAAATAAGATGGCGTGCAAGTAGAAATGAGGTCGTTTAATGGTTCTCATAAAATGTTTCAAGATACTATTGAGAAATGGAGAGTATGCTTTGTGTTTATCTACGTGATCTTATCATATGCGAGAAGAAAACGATAAATGATAGTGGATTATATATTTATTTCGAGCCATTATGTGTCCTACTGTCCTGGAAAAAGGCCTCCCACAACTTTTTTCATTCTGTCCTGCTCTAAACTATTTTCCTTCCATTCGTATTTAAATTATCCAGTTCCTCGCGCCATCGTGTACTTGGGCTTCTTCTTCTGGTAAGTACATGGGGGTGAAAGTGCCATACATAGTGAATTTTTCGTTTTGAAGGACGTTATCTATTAATCTTATTCTGAATTAAATATTAAAAGCAGTTTTAGTTATTAGTTTGTTAGAATTTGTAAAGATGTCGCACTACATGCTTTCTCATACTTACGGTTTTACGGTATATTATAGTATAACCAATAATTTCGCACGCCTAGTGTGAAGCCTGTTTGGTGTAACGGTATACGCGATCGAAACTAATCAGGAGTCTACAGGTTCAAATCTCCTCAAACCTTAAACATACCTATTAATAATCTTTTATTTGTTTTTCTTTTCATTAAGAGTTTAAGTATAAGCGATAATTTCGCGCACCTAGTACCAAGCCTAAGGGGCGTAGCGGTTAACGCAATGGACTCAAAGTAATTGAGAACTCAGGAATCTAAGGTTCAAATCCCACCTCACTGCAAATAAATTTAAATTTGATATTTTATTTTATTATGGAACAAAATTAATAGATGACACCATGTTTGCAGGTTTACAGCTTAATATGTTGGCAGAAAAACTACGCGAGATGGCTCTCTATTTCAGTTATATTATATTACTCTATGTTCTGGTATTAGGAGGAATTCAGCAAGTGGTGCCCTTTGCCCAGAAATCATTTGGCCTGCGGTGTTTGTGGCCAGCCCAGTCCCATTATATTCGCGGCCTTCAGAGCTACGTCAGCAATTCCTGTTCGGGAGTTTGGTGTTGCGGATTTTGTCCACCCAGGATGACACGCTCCATCGCTCGTGATATTGGATTTGCTTATTGAAATGGCAGTATGCGACGAACCAATGGTTACTGCATCAGAAGGGTTCTAGAATGCTGTCCACGTATCAGTAACTGCAGGCAAACATAGTATCCTCAACCATAGATGGTCCTAACGTACTAAATAAATAACCCTTCTAGATGGTCTGACGATCCGAATAATGCTTCAGTAAAACGATGGATGGTGGTGGAAAGGCCACCTTCTATCGGTGATTTAAGAGATCTGTGGGGAAGCCTAGGCTATGTACACCTCTAGTGATGGTGAAAATGGCGATGACGTAGTAATAAAAAGAAAATTTCAAATATGGTTTCATTTTACAGTTCCCATAAAACAAACTACAGACTGTCGAATTGAACAATACGAATCCGAATCCCTCATTAAAATTGTTCGGTCGTAGTAAGATTCGAAACACAAATCCGGAAATAAAGCCAATTAAAACGAAAGCGTTTTCATTAATTCACGATGAAGATAAAATGATACAGTTATTCTTTATTGAACTTTAATGTCTCTGTTTGTCCGTCCGCGGTTGTACTCAGAGATTATTAGTACCAGAATGCTGTGATTTGGTATGAATATGTAAATTAGACTACTACAAACACAACAATACATCTATATAGGTCAATGTGTGTGTGTTTGCCTTCCAACATAAGTGACAAGGCAAGAGCGGGAGGGAGGTGCGAGAACAGAGGACGGGGACGCGCGGGACCCTAGGAGTTTCCGTTCTGATTTTAATAGGTACTTATATTCATTCTGCAGTAAAGGTACGAGTATAGATACAGCGGAAACATAAAGGTATGATGTGAGGTAGATCGATTTTTTTGGGAATGATAACATTATTATTTAATGAGGATGGTCTCCTTTCAATGAAATTTAAAAAGGTTAACTGATAAATTTGATATTGAGGAAAACATACGAGTATGAAGGTATGATGTGAGGTAGTTCGATTTTGTTTGGATTAAGAAAATTAATTATTTAATGAGGATGGTCTCCTTTCAATAAAAAAGTCAACTGATAAAGATGTTGAGGACGAACTCCGTGGCGTAGTGACTAGCATGATGACCATCATGCTAGTCCGCCACCCAGAGGTCCCGGGTTAGATCCCCGGATAGGGCAAGTTGGAAAATGGCCTTTTTCAAATTATCCTGGGTCTGGGATGTTTATCTATATATGCATTTTGAGTTGAGTTGACGTTGAGTTAGTATCCCATAACACAAGTCTCGAACTTACTTTGGGGCTAGCACAATCAGTGTAATTTGTCCCTAATAAATATATTATTTATTTATATGTAGCTGTTGATATAAAAGAGAATGAGAACAAAAGTGGCAATGCACGTGGTATTAGAATAATTTATTGTACTATTAGTAACAACTAAAATGAAACACACATTAAAATATAATTATTAAAAAAGTATTTGACGTAACCAAAAACAGTCTTTTCTCATTATTCATTGTGTCTTGAATTCGTAATTTACTTTTGATTTCAATGATAGGCGAGTTTAATTTTTTTCTGATGTAGGGTTGGGCTACCATCTGTCAGTACGGAGCTGCATTTTCTATGTTGCTATCCTTTCCTGCCGTTCTGAACAGTCATGCTCTTGAGTGACAGAGAGCATAGGAACGCCACGGAATTGCCGATGATGATGCGTGCCGTAGCCCAGTACTTTCCCATATGCCGAGGTCACGTGCAAGAAAATGCAAACGGGCTGCTTTTGCTGTCAGTTGCTCCATGAAAAACACCAGGCTTTCCGTGTGCTCGTATCCAAAAGGTTTCTCACAAAATTAGTTTTTTCTTTTAAAGTTATATAAGGCCTATATGACTTTAGGACTTAACTTTTAAGACGGTTGACGAGGCCTCAATAATAGGGATGAAGACTGGGAAAAGAATATTATTTTATGAGGTCCGTCAACTGGATTTCGAAAAATAAAGGACCCATTGTTTTGGTTTATAAAAGTAGTAAAATTACACAAAAATACAGCGCTTCAAAGTTTCAGAGTGGGAGTGACTAACGTCACCTTTGGTTAAAAATCGTAGCTGACGTTACGGCAAATTTAAATGCGCTGTATCTTTAGCAATATTTGTTAATCAGAGAAAAGAAAATATAAATATACCATACTTTTTAATAATCTATCTAAAGAGACAGAAAAATAGTCCACCTCCCTATTATTGGGAATTTTGTATTTTTCTGGGTTTGGTATAAAAAGGGACGATCCCGATCCCTTCCATTTTCATTATTAGGGCTTTCGAGTCAACAAGGACGAAGAAGGGCCATTTATACTGCACAATTAATATAAAAGTGAAAATATTTGAAAAAATTGGTTATTGTGTGAAATAACCACAATTTTTTTTAAATTTTAGCTCTTTAGATTGTTAAAATGTATGGGATACGTATTTTTTCTTTAATCTGGTTAGTAATAATGACATAGACACACAGTGCATTTAAATGCGTGCGTAATTTCACGATTGGCTATGATTTTTAACCAAAGGTGACGAAAACCACTCCGAAACTTCGAAGCGCTGTATCTTTGTGTAATATTACTACTTTGCTAAAAAAAATTAGGGTCCTTTATTTTTAAATAATTTAGTTGACACACTAACTAAAATAATATAATTTTACCCAAACCACAAGCCTATCACAAAATTTTTTCTTCTTTCTTCGTACTCCGAATACGTCCCTTTTCAGTTGTACGTTTGAGATTTAAGACCATTTCAACCAAGTTCTTCTTTGACTCTTTGGGTTCATTTACTTTCTAAATTAGTTTTTCTGACATCTATCCGAATGTTTTCAAATTTTCTGAAACAGCTATATATTTTTCGTCTTTTTTTCTCTCTTGCTGTAGCCGATTAATTCCTTTTTTTGTTTTAATTCTTCATTTTGGGCGGTTAAATAGGCTACTGAGTTCCTTATATTACAATCTGACCGTTGAATCGCCTTTAAAAATAACAGTGTTTTTTTCCTAGATGTTTTTGTTGTGTAGCCATTAGAAAAGATATAAAGTTAAATAATTACCTCTTTAAATTCGGTCATGTCGAACTGTGAATCTTCTTTTTGTCTTGGTATCGGCGTTACATGAATTCAGAACACCTCCTTAAACTTGCTGCTCTGCTTTTATTTTTGATACGATAAGATCTCCAAAATTAAAATAAAATTTTTGTCAAAAATTTGCAAGGCATATTTTATGACATGTCTGTTCACCTTAGACGTCCGGATGAAAGTGGATTTTTTTTCAACGTTTTCTACTTTTCAACTTGATAATTAGTAAAATGTATGTTACTGTTAAAAAAAAAAAACTTTGATAATTATGTGATTATTTTACACAATTACCAAAATTTTTGAACAGTACCCTTTTCTCTTTATTGTTATGAACGGCACTTTGCCTTTGTTGGCCCGAAAGCCAACATAAAAAAAAAACATGTAAGGATCCGGATCTATCCATGACATTACCGGCTTCAAGTGGTCAAGGTCGCTAGACTTGGCGACGGTTCTCCCCTTTTGATACCAAACTCAGAATGGCAGATGCTGTTTTGGAGACCGGTCGATGTTGTATGCTACTTCGACTTTATTCTGCATTCTGCCTTTGCTAATAGTACACCTTCTGTCATTGTCACCTCCAATGCGTATCTGAAACAGAATTTAACGCTTGTAACTGAACTTTTTAAAAGGGTTGAGCTTGCGTTTTGTGCATTACATAGTAGGCTTATAGTAGCTCAGTGAGCTGTAGATCTTGCATGTCAACTACAACCCATTGAAGTTTATCGTATGAAAAAGTTGTACCTTAAAAAGGATAACAAAGATTTAATACATTTCTGAACATTTTTCGAAATAACTCACAAAATTTCACGAGAATCGGTTACTCCATAAAATGAAACGAAAGTCATCCGATACTGACATCCTATTTGTAAATCAAACCAAATTGAACTTTATCATCAAAATTGAAACGCGGATACGTAATAACGTCCGTCTTGCGTACCGCTTTTGGAGTAACCCCCCCTGTAGGCGGGTACAGACTGAGAAGCAAAATCACTTTCTTGAAAATCTTGGTCGTGATCAAGATCGGATCGAAAACCGTGTCGGTGTGGACTTTGTTTTGGAGATTTAACACTTCTTTTATTACTTATCTACGCCGAAATTTACGTAAAAATAACATATAGGTATAATGAGGCAAAACGATATCATGTTAAACTTTGAATGTATAATGTTAAACAGTGGAGGAAATCCCCTCCGAAATTTGTATAGAATAAGCATCGACTAGTTCAACCTTTAGAATAAATAATGAGATAATATTTACCAAATTCCGCGGCACCGAGTGACTCTTCATTACAGCAAGATGGACAAAAACCTCCCTGTAACGCTCCAATACTGTACTCGAAATTGGCTTCTCTACCGCCTGTTAGTAACTAAAATAATCTTTGAAGAGGATATCTGAAAAAGTATAATTGCACATTCATTCAATTATTATTTCATCCCAGAAGAAAGCTGGCGAAAGAAGGCAATTAATAAACATCGGAAGTAGACGGTCATTTACTCTAACCGTTGATGAATTTTATATTTTTCAACGGCTAGATGGTTAAATGTGTAGAAGGAAACGTAAGATTGGTAGATTTTAGTTCAAAATTCTGTTACTTGTTACTGAGATTGTGAAGATTTACTTCGCATATTTACCAAAAGTGGTAGTTTAGTAGAAGAAAAGCTTCACATTTTCACTTGAAACTGTAAACAGTAGTTCCTAAAATAGTTTGAAGGGTTATCTAGGGCCTGGTCAAGACAAAATTTTAAATGATATCTGCGTTTCCTTTCAAATAATCTATTTCAAATGGGCAGCACTGGACTTTGAAAAATTCATGTATTCCAATCAAGATGTAGATGTCCAATATCTTAGATAATATAGCAGTCGTCACTAAGAAATCGGTATTCCTAATTCAAGCAAGGAGACTCCACGAACATAACATCAATAATTGGCCAAGTGCGTGTCGGGCCACGCGCAATGTAGGGTTCCGTAGTTACGAATGCCAACTTTGAGTTCATGCCACTAAAATGTCTAAAAACTAATTTTCGATTGAATTTGTATGAAATGTTCCTTTTCCGAGTTCATTTAAAAGTTGATAGCATATAACTTTTTAATTTGTAAGCCCTACTTAGCTCTGATAGTTTTCCTTTAAATTTAGTTATATATAGTATAGCTGTAAATTTTTTCACGTGTTTATATAGAACCGTTTAGTAGATAGAAGGGGAGGGGGGACACTTGACTCAAACAAAATTTTTTACCACAAAACCAAATATTTCAGAAACGGATCCCTACATCGAAAAACGGTGTTAACAAACTCATAATATTTTTGAAATACCTATTCAACGAAATCCAACATGACTGGCTAGTCGAGAAAAAAAAAATTACTTTTCACATTACTTGTATGAGAACTTACTTAAAAAAAAATATTTCAATATTTTATTTTACCACTTTTTCCGCCTCCATTACCATGCCAAATTACAGCTTTCTAGTACTTATAGTCGCTGAGTAAAACCGCGGACGGACGGACAGACAGAAAAAGTGAAACCTCGTATAAGGGTTCCTTGTTAACTACGGAACCCGCTACCGCGTCCCGGCCTCAATCAGGACTATATCAAAACATATGAACAACGCTTAGTTATTATGCAAAAGATAACGATGTAAATATTTACAAAAATATAACAGCTAGAATAATTATTTTCTGTCGAAGCAATGAGTCATATGTTTTGTTTCATTTATAAACATCAATTTCAACCTTTTTTGTGTGAAAACAATGGTATTGATGTGAGCGATAAGAACAATGCGGGTTGTCGGAAACTATTTTTTTTTATTTTGGATTTCATAGTAAACAAGGAACCCTTATATTTCGCTTCTTCTGTCAGTCCGCGCTTTTTACTCAGAGGCTATTAGTATTAGAAAGCTGTTTTCTGGCATAGATAGAATTCAATTACGGCAACGAAGTGTTAAAATAAAATCAAAAAATAAAATAAAAAATGCGACAAGTGGCCACTTTTGGCAAATGTGCGAGGGAAAGCTGCAATTTCTCACTTAAAATTGTAAATAGTTGATCATAAAGTGTTATTTAGGGTATTATGAGACCAACATTTATTAAGTAACTAGCTTTTGCCCGCGGCTTCGCTCGCGTAGGGGTGTAATTGATCAAACTCCTTTCTTAGGGGTGCCTACGTCATAGTAGCTTTATGCATGCAAAGTCTCAGCCCGATCGGTTCAAAATTCACAAAGTTTCGTCCCCTATGTTATCCCCTTGGGGGTAGAATTGATCAAAATCCTTTCTTAGCGGATGCCTACGTCATAACATCTACCTGCATGCCAAATTTCAGCCCAATCCGTCCAGTGGTTTGGGCTGTGCGTTGATAGATCACTATGTCAGTCAGTCACCTTTGAGTTATACATATTTAGATATCTCTCTTTCCTTACATTTTTTTTTATTTTAAACGTAGCACTGGACCCCGAAAAATTCATGTATGGGGATACATGAATTTTTCGGGGTCCAGTGCTACGTTTAAAATAAAATAAAAAATATTTCACATGGGGGCAGCACTGGACCTCGGAAAATTCAGGTATCCTCTTAAGAGGTTAAGAGGATACCTGAATTTTCCGAGTTCCAGTGCCCCCATGTGAAATAAATGATTTGATAGGAAACGGAGACATCATTTAAAATTTTGTCTTGACCAGGCTCTATTTAACCCTTCAAACTATGTTATGAACCACTGTTTATAGTTTAAAGCGAGAACGTAAAGATTTTCTACGCACAATTGCGAAAAAAGGCCCCTTTTGGCGTATGTGAGTAGAAAAGCTTTACGTTCTCACTTTGAACTGCAAATAGCAGTTCATAAAATAGTTTGAAGAGTTATCTAGTGCCAGTCAAGACAAAATTTTAAATGATGTCTCCATTACCTATCAAATGATTTATTTAAAATGGGGACAGCACTGGACCCTGGAAAAATCATGCGAGGATCCCCTTAATGAATAAATCGTATACTAAAATAAGCGCTGTTTAAATGCGAAAAAAAAATGGTTTGAATGACGCTGCCGAGTCCCGGCCATGGTCATGCAGTCAGAACATTTTGTATTACAAAAATTTAACTTACAAAATTGGAATGCCGTCAAAAGACTTGTTCACGAGGTCGAAATTATGACAAGATTGACAAGCAATGCGCGTGCAAATGAATTTGTAGGCGATCAGCTTGTATTGTATTGATTGTTTGTTAAAGTTCGCCTGATAAAATGTCTATTAACCTTCCAGTGGGCGCGATCTTTGAGCCCACACGAACATATTTAACATAAACTACAAACGATCAGTTCAGACAGACGACGACCTTCGTGGCGTAGTGGTCACCATGCTAGTCCGCCACCCAAAGGTCCCGGGTTCGATCCCCGGGCTAGTTGGAAAATGGTCTTTTTCAAATTGTCCTGGGTCTTGGATGTTTATTTATATATGTATATGTTATAAAATATAGTATCGTTGAGTTAGTATCCCATAACACAAGTCTCGAACTTACTTTGGGGCTAGCTCAATCAGTGTTATTTGACCCTATATATTTATTTATTATTTAGTTATGCTTTCGCCATATCTCCAGGGCGGTGAAAAACTGTCTTTTAATAACCTTTTAGGTACCAATTGCTCAAGTTGTCTCTTATTCTTGTTTGTGGCTTTAGATTTCGCGCGTGACTGTGTGCTAGATAAAACGAAAGAAATAAAATTGAATCATTGGTGATTATTGTGTTTTATGACATTAAAATAGTAAGATTATTAAATTATTTTTTTATTAATACAAAATTATGACTTACTGAGCTGAAGCCCATGTGTAACATTTTTGACAATCCCACATAAACCTCACATTTTCCCGGGATAAAAAGTATCCCATGTGTTAATCCAGGTGATAAGCTATCTACATGTCATATTTCATTCCAATCCGTACAGTCGTGAAAGAGTAACAAACATCCATCCATACATACCAACTTTCTCGTTTATAATATTAGTAAAAAGTAAGATTACGCTATTTGTTCTAGAAAATTTGTAGCGAAGACTAAAAATGTCGAATGCGAAAAAAGAAGATAAAATTTTTAATTTCTGAAATTTCTTTATATACCTATTTATGATTAAATAAAAGAATTCTTTTGTTTATTGAAATAATATGATTTTTTTTTAAATTGAGTTTTCTTTTTCTTTCCAGAGAGAAAGTAACTTACAATCCGCGCGAAACTGTTTATGTTCTGCAGATTACTACTGAGGGGTTTAGATTCCTTTGTTTGGTTGCTTTATAAACACCAGAGCTACACACACAATACGCGGCTCTGGAATGCTTTTTGAGATTTATTTGGTCTTTTCGATGAAATGAATGGATTCGACTGTATAAAAAAAAATAAGTAAATTAATTATCCGACTACAGCGAAGCCAAAAGGAGGTTATATTATGTCAGATGCGTTTAAGCAGCCTGAAAATTTTTACATCAGTATTGGCCACTTACACTACAAACACGAAAAAATACCGTGCAGGGTAGGTACCAAATGAAATAAACATTTTGAAAATATAAATATTTACTAGCTGTTTCTTAGCTGACGTCTTTATCCCTGACTGGATAAACAGAGCCCAGGGCCGCAAGACCCACGGTGGGCGTTAAGATGGAAAAAGAAATCAAAATAGTGATGGGTTGCTAGCCGCATTGCATATTAAGAGGCATTTCACATTTGGTTGGCTGTCTCGCCCGCACAATCAAACCTTTTTAAAGATTATTAAAAATGTGTCTCATTTGTAGAAAAGTCTTTCATTAACATTCAATTTAATTATATGTTAGATATTTTAGACTGTCTTCTAGACCAGCATGTAAAAAAATATTTATACATTTATTATATTACTTTTGGTTCTTAAAAACCCTTTATCTGAAAAAAAAAAGCTTTGCTCTGCGAATAAGTCTCGCTATCTAGCGGGACAATGCCGCCAGAATATTGAGAACGTTGCCTCGATATGATTATATCGATTTTATTTCTAACCCTTTTTAGTAATTTTGATTTGTTATAAATTATAAATAAAAAAATTGTCTTATCAGATCAGACTTAGAAGACAGAAGTCCAAATTTACTGCGTAGTTTCTAGAGAAATGATGTAGACTGACCTGAAAAAGATCTTCCTTCACAACAACACAAAGTACCAACTTAGAAGTTTTGCCTTTAGAATTTGTACACAAATAATAATATAACCACGAAATTGAGTAATCATAATCTCAAATCCTCATTAATTTTCCGAGCGCAGTAGAATTCAGAAATAAAACTAATTAAAATGGAAGCCGTTTTGTCAATGGCGTCGCTTGATGACTGCGTTATTTAATTCTGTTCATTACCTAGCTGCGTTTCGCGGGGTGGAAATTGTGGAGGATATAAAAGTCAGAGCCCAAGCTAAAATGTCGCAAAAAAATTAAAGTAGGTAGGTCGAAGGCCTAGGCTCCATCGGTCTTTTAACAACCTAAGATTTATTTATTGGCATATTTCAAAAAGACAGGTATACAATATGTAACAAAAACTTTGTCCGATCCTTGTAGCAGCAACTTAGACTATCAATATGAAAAACTTTTTCTATGGGACCAATCCTTGAAACTTGAAAAAAAAAATCAACATTTTCAAACAAAAGTGTTCAGCCGGCCCGGCAATTTGCATGAAAATATCGATATTTTTTCGAGTTTCAAGTATTGGTTCCATAGGAAAAGTTGTTCATATTGACAGTCTGAGTTGCTACTACAAGGATCGGACAGAGTTTTTGGTACATATTGTATAATGAGATGATAATATAGATATCAAAGGTTACCTTAGCATCCTCATTTGATAATCTTTCGGTAATGTCAATTATGTAAGTAACAAATAATTATCTGTAATCACCAAGCCATTAACACGAAAAATAAGGTATATTGTCTAGTTGTAAAAAGAACTTTTGGTGTTAGCGGCAAATTCATACACATTGAAGTGTTCATGGATGTTTAGTTTCTTTTGTAGCAGTAGTAGACATAAATGATACGCCGTTTTTTAATTAAAGTCATAACTAAGGCTCCGGATAACTTTGGTAAAGCCTGACCGAAAATGTTAGCATTTATTTTTATTTTTTGAGTATTTAATTTTAAGTAGAACACAAAAGAAGGTTAAAACAAAAATGTTCTATGTATAAATGTTCAATACCATTTATTTTAATGACTTGGAGAATCTCAAACAATATATTGAAGAGACAGCCCTAAAATGTGTTGTAAAATGAACAATTGTGTTCTCTAAAATATAACTTAAATGTAAATAAATGTCATTAAATATTGTATTACATAATGTTCATCGTTATTTATTTCGGTTTTTATTTCAATTCTCATTTTGCAAACTTAGGCTACCAACATCACCACAAAGAACACCTTTAATTTATTGCAAAATAAAGCTTGGACTTTATTTATTTTATACTGTGTGATTGAGATTTCAATTTTAATTACTGCGTTATAATTTCAATTTCGTATTCAATTCAAGTAAATTATGTGTCAAACTCCTACAAACAGCATTCACAGAATACGAGAACAAAGTGACATAACAGACAGTCAGACATTTTCACGGCTTGCATGCGCATACATTCAGTGACCACCCAAAAAACGCCAGTAGATTCGGTGGGAAAGTTCTGCGAACCGAAACATTTAAAAAGCCTAGACTCCACATATAAATGTGCTAGGCTGACAAGTGCGGAGATATTTTTGAGCCATAGCATACTCAATGAAATTACCAAAAATGTATCACAAACTAAATAATGAAATACGAAATGGTGAAAACAAGTAGTAGTAGTATTTTGAGTGTTTTATATTGCATTGTAAATGCGTAAAAACTAAAAACCCTATAAAAATAATGTATAGTGCACTTTGTACTGGGTAAAGCAAAGCTGGACATTTCATCCATGAAATAAAAAGACAGTCCGATACTTCGTATTTCAATTTCCAACCAAATTAGTCTCTAACATCATTTGGTAGCGCTCAATATTACTTTACACTGCAATTCGAACTCATAGCTACGTAAGTATATGATGCGGCTTTTGGAGTACAAGCCCTGGTGTATGGTATAACATTCGAGCTTTACCACTAATTGTCTCGCTTCTTCATGTGCCAGTAACAATACGAGATACCACGTGATTGTCCATGCACAGGAAAGTGTGTTAAGCTGTTAGTCTTAGCTGTCGTTATTTAACAGACGTTTTGCTTTGCCAGATGCCTAGACAGCTTGAAATATTTAACACTAGTGTTGGTAACTTTCATAAAGACCATCTATACATAACTTGACCATTCATTTAACTGAACCTAAATGAAAATGAAGAAGGTAATGACGCAATCTTTTAAAATATCTCTGCATCGCTCGTGTAACCTCCAGTTTGGTGGAATATTACCTTAATTACATAGAGGCTAAAAAAGACCAAACGAAACACGGCAACACTAAATTTAGCTCGTGGAATTAAATTAGGCGCATGCTGTGCATCATATTATAACATCCCTAATTTGGCCGTTTGTATTCACGACGTAAACTCCGAGTACGGCGGTTTGTTTATCTCAATTTGTGGGCAAAAAGTTGTGTCGGCGGCAGTTTCAGTTTAACCCAATGCAGATGGTTGGACATTTTGATACGACTGCCCTATATAGGAGTGTAATGTTTTTGGACGCTGTATTTCTGAGGATTTATATCCAAATAGTTGTATTTTAGTGAGACAAATACTCAGTGTGTAATTAAATATACTGGAACTATGTTAAGACTGAAATCAATCCATTATATGGAACAACTTTCGCAGAGGAACCATATTGAAATACGATGAGACGACATAGGAGCTCAGATTATAACAACTCATTATGAAACATGACTTCTAAATCTAAATATAATAATATTTCGATTCATAAAGCAACTTATTACGGCAACATAACTACTAAATATCGTCATAATCCGATGTTCTTTGGTCATATTCATAATGATTAATCATATTTTGTAGTATTAGATATGTTATAAATCTCATTTGTTTTTATATATAATTTATACTATACGCTTAGATATTTGTCAGTGAGTTCATAATTTATGGATAGTTAAGTGATCTAAAGGTACAAGTGGCTCCCTCTAGCGTGCCTTGTTTACGTCACATTACAATAGAGGTAAGCGCCGTTTAATTTTTATTCAGTCTTATACCGGCCGCTACTCGGGCAACATCGCATTAGCTTTTATTTAGTATTTTTGTGGATTTTAATGACTGTGAATTGATAATTATTCCCATTTATGTAGGACTTCAAAAGTCGTGCTAAATTATTGGGATTCTTTATAAAACCCGATAGCATTAGTTTTTGGCTTAATTCTAACCCTTAGGAGATGACTGACTCACAATGACTATACTTTGAGACGGTAAGCCCAGGTGGACACAGAATATCTGTGTGGGCGAGAGGAACAAATACAGCTTCTCAGGCAGTGTTTCATCGGTATGTGAGGGGCAGGGGCCAGACCTTACCGTCTACTTTTTATTTTTTTTGTGGCTTATCTTCGGCTAGCTTTTAGTAGTAAAAGTGGGTAAGGTCGTTAACCACAGGTCCCCGCTGTCATCATATCCGACACTTAGTGTTATTAGTCACATAGATACATACGCGAAAAATAATATTTTCAGCTGCATAAAGTCACAGGAAGTTATGTCATTTGTCATAAGTTGGAAATTGCAATTTGACCCTTTTTCGGATGTTGAGTCCGAGGCTTAATGTTTAAAAATTCGGTTTTAATGATAAAAGATAAGATAAGATAATTTTCTTTATTGCGCCAACTAAGTATGACAATAATCAAAAGTACATTTAAAATCTAGTAGGTACAAAGGCGGTGTCTCTAGACGGACACACTGGAGCCGGTATTAATTAAAAGCCAAAACTCTTGAAACTGATGTAATAAATTGATAACTTAAACTTAGTATACAATTTGATGCGTATGCAGCGGCGATCGAAGGCAAAGTGAATTTTATTTAAAGCAAGTATGGGAACCTGCGTTGACTCCTACATGAAATGAATAGCAATAATTCGCGTTCTTGAGTTTGATGTGAAGATGCCGAAGGAAGTCTGAACATCTAGCCGCCTCGTTGAAGGGGAACCTTCAACCTTCGTTCTTGGGCAGCGGACATAGTTTTGTTAAAGTTCTTCGTATGCATTTCTGTGCTGTGTTGACGTCTGCAACCCGAGCGATGCCGTCGATACCGGGAAAAAGGCGAGCGACTCTTCCTAGTCGCCACTTCAATGGGGGTGTGTGGTCTTCTTGTACAATCACCATATCGCCGACTTCGAGTTTAGCAGTGTTTGTTTTCCATTTAGTCCTCTGTTGCAATTCTGAGATGTACTCCTTTTGCCATCTGTTCCAGAAGTGTTGACGTACTTTTTCAATTCTCTCATATCGTTGCAGCCTGTTTTCATTGGACTCAAGCAGGTTCGGAGAAGGCAGCGATGCCAGCGGTCTTCCAATGAGAAAGTGCCCTGGAGAGAGATAAAGGAGGTCATTAGGAGAGGCGGATAGAGGACATAAAGGACGACTATTTAGTATGGCCTCGACTTGTGCACACAATGTTGACATTTCTTCAAATGTTAAATGACTATTCCCTAAAACACGCCTCAAATGATGTTTTGCCGAGCCTATTCCTCGTTCCCATATACCACCGAAGTGAGCTGCATAATTTGGGTTAAATACAAACTTGACACCTTCTTGACTTGCAAAGTCAATTATTTGCCCTGAATTGTGTTTCAAAAAATCACCAATCTCCTTTGAAGCTGCCACAAAATTTCGCCCATTGTCCGAAAATATTTCGATTGGTTTGCCCCTACGAGACACGAACCTGCGAAGAGTCATCAGGAATGCATTTTTTGATAAATCGCTTACAAGTTCAAGGTGTACGCATTTGTACCGTAAACAAATAAATAAACATAAATAGCATTTTATGAGGCGGCTACCCCGCCCCTTTTTATTTAGAATATAAAATGGTCCGGCATAGTCAATACCAACGGATAAAAAGGGATAATCCGGTGTAATTCTTTGAGCCGGAAGGTTGCCCATTTTTGGACATAATGTTTGGCCTAAAGCGCGTCTACATCGCACGCAGTTATTGACAACACGACCAGCCAGTCTTCTACCATTTACAGGCCAAATTCTTTCCCTAACCCTAGCTAGCAGCAGCTGAGGACCTGCATGTAGGCTGCGAATGTGTTCCCGTTCAAAATATAATTTAGTAAGACGGTGTAATGCATGCAATAATACAGGATGCTTTTTTTCGTAAGCATAACCAGATGCGTCGAGTCTCCCGCCCACACGTATCAAACCGTGCTTTTTATCTAAAAATGGTGACAGTGATAATATTTTAGATCTTGTATGTAGAGATTTATCCTTACTTAAGATATCGTACTCAGCTGCGAATGATTGTTTTTGAGCAATTTGGCATAAAAAATAAAACGCATCATTTAATTCACCTACACTTAAATTATTTATGCGCTTATTTTGCGGATTTTTAATATTATGAATAAATCTCTTGACATATGCAACTGATCTTTGTAATTTATTTAAATTTGAATATTTTTCAAAATCAATTAATGGTTCGGAAGTAGTCACAGCGTTAGATTTAATTTCTGGTAATTCATTATTATTTGGTTTTAAAATAGGCCACTCAGACTGTTTTTGGCATAAAAAATCTGGCCCGTACCACCACAATTTATTGGACACCAACTGAGTCGCATCTACGCCACGGGAGATTAAATCTGCGGGATTATCAAAAGTTGGAACGTAACGCCAGGATGAAGCGCCAGTCAGTTCTGTTATTTCTATTATTCTGTTGGCGACGAAGGCCTTCAATTTTCTTGGGTCTTTATGCAACCAAGCGAGTACAATACTCGAATCGCACCAATGAAAAACGCGTGTCGGTTTATACCTAATTGCATCACTAACCGATTTACATAGCTGCGCAGATAGCAGCGCCGCGCATAATTCGAGGCGCGGTATCGTTGAAGGTTTCATGGGAGCGACCTTAGACTTGGCGCACAGCAACCTAACGGTAACGTTGTTGTAGGCATCAACTGACTTGACAAAAATGCAAGCACCGTATGCATGCTGCGATGCGTCGCTGAATGAATGCAACTCGATACCGTTAGGTTCGTCACACAAAACAAATCGCGGTATTTTAAAGTCTCGAAGGTACGGAACATTATCTTGAAATGTTAGCCATTCTTTTTTAATATCCTGGGGAACACAGTGGTCCCAGTCTAGGTTTTGTGACCATAATTTTTGTAATATAATTTTAGGTTTTATTATTACCGGACTCAAAAGCCCTAATGGGTCAAATATTTGGAAAGATTGTGACAGTATAAATCTTTTAGTAATAGGTACATTTAGTGGAATATTTTTGGTAGGGAAATGCAAACTATCAGTGGCCGGATTCCAGCCTAAGCCAAGAGTGCTGGTGGATTCACTGAAAGTCAGACTATCTTGACTGGTTTCTAAATCTGTATTTTTGAAAAAAGTTGGTAAATTTGTTTTGTATTTTCTTAGATGAAATCCTCCAGAACTCAAGGTCTCGGAAATACATCTCTGTATGTACCGTAATTGCTCTTCACTGTCACATCCCGTTATCAAATCGTCGATGTAAAAATCGTGCTTTATTATTTCTTTGATGAGTTCATCTTCGCATTCCTCTCCAAGCTGATAAATGCACCTAGTGCTCAAGTAGCTGGCACTGGCAGTCCCATAGGTAAGTGTATTAAGTCTTAATATTTTAATGGCTTCCGATTCATTATTTCTCCACAGAATTAACTGCAGGTCTCGATCAGTGTCGGCAACCTCCACCTGACGGTACATTTTTTCAATGTCGCCCGTCAGTAGGTATTTATGTTGTCGGCATCTAATTAAAATAGAAAATAAATTGTCTTGTATATTAGGGCCTGTCAACAATATGTCATTTAGGGAGTAACCGGAGGAGGACTTCGCTGAACCATCAAATACTACTCTCAATTTAGTTGACTCACTAGTTTCCTTGAAAACAGGATGATGACATAGAAAATAAGACAAATTAGGTTTGAATTTAGTTTCAGTGAGATGACCTAACTCTTCATATTCCGAAATGAATTTCGAATATTCTATTTTTAGTTTTGGATTTCGTTTAAATCTTTTTTCTAAGCTGATAAAACGTTTTTTTGCTAACGCGTAAGTGTCACCCAAACAATCGGGCGAATCCCGTAAGGGTAGTTTCACACGAAACTTGCCGTTGGATAATCTAATAGTATTCGATAAAAAATGTCTTTCACAATATTTATCACTTTCGCTCATGATAGGTTTTTGGGGAATCGCTTCAAGATTCCAAAATATAGGAAGCATTTTGTCTACTTCATGATCTGAGTTTTGTGAGATGGATGCATGATTGCATTGTATGGATTTCGCGTTATTTATTTGAATGGGGCCAGATATCAACCAACCTAATTTGGAATTATGCAATTTAGGGCCTTTTGGACCTAGGGAATGCTGTTCGCTACCTATAATGTCCCAAAATATGTCTGCCCCGATCAAAATGTCGACGGTAGCAGGCTGGTGGAAGTTTGGATCGGCTAATTTTATATTTGAAGGCAACTTTAGGTCATGTATATTTATCTGAGCCTTTGGTAACTCGGCAGTTATTTCGTTCAAGACATAGCAAGATAATTGAACGCTGAACAATGAATTTAGAGAATTGATTTTTGTATTACAAGCTTCGATTATATTGTTGAAAGAATTATTACCTATTCCAATAACTTTAAGATCTAAAGGCGTTGATTTTAGACACAACTTGTCCTTTAGTGATTTAGTTATAAAGGAGGACTGACTTCCACAATCCATTAATGCACGAACCTTAGTACTTTTGTTTGTGATTGGATTGCAAACTTCTATTAGGGCCGTTGATAACAACACTTCCTGACCTTGTGTGGAATAATTAGCAATAATATTAGATTCGCATTCACTAATCGCATTATTTGCTAAAGATGCTGTGGGTACGTGTAGTAAGGTGTTATGTTTACCCTTACACTCACGACACGGTCCCATGCGACAATCATTGAGCGGGTGACCTTGCCGTAGACAATTGGAACATAACTTGTATTTTTTAACGTCCGCTAATCTATCCTGCACGCTCTTTGATTTGAATGCAAGACAATCATAAATTCGGTGATTTGAACCACACACTATACAAACAAATCCACTAGAGCTAGGCTGCGAGTCCTTTGTTTTGTGTATAGTCGTGAATGATTTAGTATATGATGTAGATTTGTTGTTATTATTATTAGGCGTATGATAATTATTATTTCGCGGCGTTGACGGCACATTTTTAGTATTATTATTGCTATTATTTTCATAAGACTTATTTCTATTTATGGACTCCAAAACATCAGCCTGGTTAACTACAAACCTTTTAAATTGGTCTAATGTCGGCATATCTTCGATACTATTGCGATACTCCTCCCACTTTACTAAAGTTCGACTATCTAATTTTGATGTAAACATGAAAATAAGCAACATGTCCCACTTATCCGTTGGATGTCCTAAACTAGACAATGCGCGTAAATTTTTTGTCATTTGGTCTACTAAAAAACGAAGTGACTTCTCTGACTCACGCGTTTTTGGCGGCATGTTAAAAAGAGAATTTAAGTGGTGATTAGTCAACAAACGTTTATTATTATAGCGATCACAGAGAAGTTTCCATGCCTCGTGATAGTTTGCCGATGACACTTCGAGGTTTGATATAATTCTAGCAGCTTCGCCTTCTAGATAGGAGATTAGGTAGTGGAACTTGTGGATATCAGAGATGCGGCTATTTTTGTGAATCATAGTCTCAAAAGTATCGTGAAATTCTAGCCAGTGAAAATAAGTTCCATTATATTTGTTAATGCGGATTTCTGGCATTTTGAAACCCAAACCATTGTTGCTGTTTTTGCAGTCTATAGAACAATGCCCATTTGCATCATGAAATGACTCGCGCCTTTGTGAAATTTCTAAATTAGTGTTATGATCATCAATAATTTTCTTAGATAGCGCAATGTTGGCTATAAAGTCGTTCTCAATTATTTCGCGCTCATCAAGTTCCTTCTGCAAATTAGCAGAATTCAAGACCTCAATTTGACCCTGCAAGTCATCAAACTTTAAACATAAAGCCTCAAATTTTCCGAGTTTCAATGTTAACTCAGCAAATTCAACGCTTGTCAATTTTTCCTTCTGGCTTACATTGTGTAGATAATTTTTATATTTCGTAATTTGACCCTTTATAGAACTTCTTTTAGTGTTCAAATTATCCTTTAGTATAGGCAAGTCTTTATCCATGATAAATTAATAAAATCAATATTTTTAACAATGTAAGCAAGCAGGACGGTATCAAGAATGTACAAAGTTTATGAAATCTCACGCTCCTCGCTTCGGTGGGGCGCGCAGCAGCTGCACGCTCGACCAGCACACACAGCTGCAGTCAACAGCCCCGACTGCTGGCTGCCGCTTGCGCTGATAGCTCCCCAATAAGCCTGAAATATTCGGCAATTCAATCAGTAAACGCGTATTTACTCAACTGTAATGATTGGATTCGATGGGCCACCAAACTCGATATAAAATCACTTAATTTGTAAAATAACCAAAATTAAATAATAATATAAATCGAGTTAATTACAATTAAGATCGTATTAAGGCTATTAATGCGTTTTTAAATTAACTTTGTACTTTGTAATGATATATTTATTTTTGAAGGTGGGTGAAAATCACTGGCTGATGCAATAACTAATTGCAACTTTAGCTTGGCGAATGTATATAATTTTAATTTCAAATTTATCCACAAAATGCAACACTAGTTTTAAGAAATTGTGCAACACAAGTTTTAACCACTAAATAGTAGGTAATACAAAGGTAATGGATATAGGATTGACTTTGGAAAAGATTAGATAGGTAGGTACGAATGACTTCGGATAAATTTGGCACTTATCTCAAGGAATCCGCCGACGATGAGACGCTTTAGCTGCTCCCCTGATCGCCTTTAATTGAGCTGATGACCCTTAGATAAGGCTCTTCTTCGTCTGGAAGTAGTAACTGGTTCGCCAACACGCTACGAGTACGCACTGAGATGGTTGTATTTCTTGCAATTTTGCTGATAAGTTCCCCTCATGGGCCACCAAAATATGTCTCTAGACGGACACACTGGAGCCGGTATTAATTAAAAGCCAAAACTCTTGAAACTGATGTAATAAATTGATAACTTAAACTTAGTATACAATTTGATGCGTATGCAGCGGCGATCGAAGGCAAAGTGAATTTTATTTAAAGCAAGTATGGGAACCTGCGTTGATTCCTACATGAAATGAATAGCAATAATTCGCGTTCTTGAGTTTGCTGTGAAGATGCCGAAGGAAGTCTGAACAGGCGGGCTTATCACTAAAGCGATTTCTTCCAGCCAATCTTTGTAAAATAATATATAATGCAATTAGTGAATAAAGGACGGATTTATTTCGAGGTTCATAGATGAATCACGAGCAGGTGAAAGATTCTAACGACTGAATCACGATCGTAGGGATCACTCCCTATGATCGTGATTCATGATGATAGAATCACGAGCGTAGCAAGTGATTCAAGTGTTAGAATCCTGAGCAGTGCGAGTGATTCATGGCCCTCGATGTAAATCCGCTTTATTCAAGAATTGCATACTATACTTTATACCATGACTACGAGAATAATTTTTCAAAACTAAAAACCGACTTCACCACCAAACTACACAACCGGTTTTAATAAAAAAAATATGGGACCATCTGACAGGTATTCCCTTTAAAAAAAAAGAATATTATAAATCGGTACAAACGTCTTCGAATAAATCGATCAACATATATGAACATAAGATTCCAACGAATTGATAACCTCCTCTTTTGGACGTCGGTTAAAACGAAAAATTTAAGCGAAAATAGACATTTAATGAAGAAAAAAGAAGGTTAAATTAATTAAAATGGACATTAAAATTGAAACAATTACTAAAATTAAGAGTAAATTGTTCTGAATTCAAACATTAAAATAGTGTATTTTATTCACTGTTTTTAGTGAATAAAATAAATTACCAAAATAGTGAGTAAAATGCATTTTATTCACTGTTTTCAGTGAATGTACTTTTTAGAGGGGGAATGGTATAAATACAATTTATACATCATCTATTAGAATAAAGAAGTTTTAACCCCAAAATATTTGGGGCTAAAGTTACCAATTTATCGATAGTTAGTCCGCTAGCTGTCAGTAGGCTAAATAAATATACCTACATAGGGACGAATAACACTGTTTGAGCTAGCCTCAAACAGTGTTATTCGAGACTTGTGTTATGGGATACTAACTCAGCGATACTCTATTTTATAACAAATACATATATATAGATAAACATCCAAGACCTAGGACAATTTGAAAAAGGCCATTTCCCAACTTGCCCTGACCGGGGATTGAACCCGGGACCTCTGGGTGGTGGACTAACATGATGACCACTACGCCGAGGAGGTCGTCAAAACTGGCAATAAAAACATCATCCTAAGGCCCCTCATCTTGCCCATAACATTGTTCCAAAGTCTCAGTACCTCCTCAGTGCTCCTACAAACATTTAGGTATCTAAATCAGAACCAGTGCTTCAAATAATTGAAACATTGTTCAGTCAAGAGTTGACTTTCCGTCACTTGAATCGATCAACTAGTCCAGTCTCGAACCACAGTAAATATTATTTGTAGAAATATAACTAGTTTAGTTGAATATTCATTGTAATATCTTTGTACTTAGTTTAATTGTAGTTGAATAATGTTATTAAAATTTTTACATAAAATAAGGAGTTACAGTAATGCTCTTCTGAAACAAATAAAGAAAACGTAAACATAAAGTAAAATGGATCACCTGATATTTTCCTGCTCTGTTCTTTAAAGACAATTATAAAATGTAAATAAATAAATAAATATATAAGGCAAATTACACTGATTAAGCTAGCCCCAAATTTAGTTTGAAACTTGTGTTATGGGATACTAACTCAAACATATTATATTTTATAACAAATACATATAAAGATAAACATCCAAGACCCAGGACAATTTGAAAAAGACCATTTTCTAAATTGTCCTTACCGGGATTGAACCCGAAACCACGGAGGTTGTCATAAAATCAATGTATAAAAAAGTATCTGTAATAATTGAGTCGGAAGTTAATTAATTGCTCGAGTATTTATTAAAAAAGAGTGTTTAATAATATTTAGTTCATATCTTACGTGTTTTTTTAATTGTTACAAAATAACAAATATTATTTACTTCTGCAAAATTTTGACATCTTGTGTAAATAAAAAAAAAAATTGTTTTGGCACAATTATTTTTTTTCGTTGCATAAACATGACTTTCTGATTTGCATCCTACTATGACCAAAACTCGCTGTTAGACCGTTCCATTGGAATTAATTTGGGTAGCATTTCGATAAACTGCGTGAAATTATTAAAGGCTCCACTTTATGGTTAGTTACGATTTATGCTCATATGTTGATTTAGAATGCCTTTGGGAATTATGGGTAATGGGTTTGTTGATTTATTTAATGTTCCACTATTGACTATACTGTTTATTTGTGTTATTTACTTATAAGCCACACATAAATCATGGACAAAATAACTGGTCAAGTGCGTGTCGGGCCAGGTGCAGTGTGGGGTTTTGTAGTTGCGAATGCCGAGTTTACAGCAGGGACAGGAATACCGATATTTTTTATTGATATATCAATACCCGATATCGGTATTTTATGTAAATTTTTATCGATATATAAATATATCGACACAAAAATCTGTGAAATACCGGTATTTTATACAAAATATGGATATAATACCAGTATTTAGTATCGATATATCGAAATTTGTATCGATATATTGATATCATCATCATCATCATCCGAGCGTATTCCCGGTTGCTTCCTCTGCAGTAACGCTTCAGAGCCCGGGGTCCGCTATCTTACCAAGGAGATTTGACGAGGTTGCTGGTTTTTGCACAGAGCGACTGCCGTCTGACTTCTACAACCCAAAGAGCAAACCAGGAACCAATCCTTGGATAGTTTGATGATCAAACGCTAGGTGGCGTTCGGGACCCACAGTTTTACGTGCCTTCCGAAACACGGAATCATCTTTCTTTTCGGATAATCAAGTGATTCAAGCCTATCCAGACTGGAAACAACTTTCACAAAGTATGCTTCCCAGTAGGAATCGAACCCATGACCTCCGGGTCACAAGGCGAACGCCTTGACCACTGGACCACGGAGGCAGTATATTGATATATCAATAAAATACCGATATTGATATATTGATAAAGAAATATCGGTATTCCTGTCTCTGGTTAACAGGACTAAAAACGTGTATAAAACTTATTTTCTATGAAATGTGTATGAAATTTTACTTTTCCGTGTTCATTTTGTAAGTTTTCACCTTTAACTCTTTAATTTGTCAAACCTACCTAGCTTTTTTTTTGGATTTTATTTAACCACTTTGTCGGCATGTATAATATACATACCCATGCCAAATTAAAGCTTTCTAGTACTTATAGTCTCTGAGTAAAACCGCGGACAGTCAGACAGACATATAGACATGACGAAACTATAAGAGTTCCGTTATAATTACGGAACCTTAAATAAAAGTGGAGACGAAATAGAACGTAGTGACACAAATAGTTAAGGTTACGTTATGCACTAAGAAATGATGGACGAAAAAAGTTTTGTTTTTAGTAGTCCATACTGTCCAAATTCTGGGTGAAGTCCTCCTCTCTATTGTCATACTGAAAAAAGGTCATCAAAAATATTTATAAGGCAAATCTAAGGAAGAAAATGCACTGGGAATAAAGAACGTTTCCTTCTAGAAAGAAAAACAGAGGCAGTCCGTGCCGACAGAGGTGAAATCTTTGTGTCGGTTACGGTAACGGTGTCGCGAGTTTAATGGTTTTTTTTCCATCTCAAAAATGCCCAACGCACCTGAAGAAATTTTCACTTAAAACATTTTCCTTCACGATAAAAAATCGAGTGACTGCTAAATCCAGGCTGCTGGTAGTTAAGATGTGTTTCAATTTATAGTTGTTAATTATTGAAACATGGTTCTGTTAATTAGTTAGCTAAAGTTTGTATTTACTCTTTTTTCTTTTATTAACTTTTATTTGTCATTTGCTTTTCATTATAATTTACAATGGATCAGTTGTTAGTTGTTGGCGTGTCTCTTGCGACAAAAAAGCCTCTCCCAGCTTTTTCCACTCTTCTCTTATTTTGGCTGTTCGATACCATAATGGACCCGCTGTTTTCTTAATGTCGTCAGACCAATGCTTTCTTTGTCTTCCTCTTTTTCTTTCTTCTTAAATCTAGGGGTCCATTCTGTTATTTCTTTCGTCCATTTGTTCCTAATTTCTCTGAGGATATGGCTTGTCCACCTCCATTTAAGAGTTTTCGTTTTAGTTGTAACGTCTTCCACCTTTGTTTCTTGTCTTCGATCTATCTCTTTTTCTATCTTTCCTTGTGTAGCCTAATATGCTTCTTTCCTGTGTATCTACTTACCAAATCGCAAATTGCAAACTGCGACCAGATTGAAGATTTCTGAAATATGTTTCTTAAAAACTATAACCCGACTTCTCAATACTCAATACTTAATCATTTATTGCTTCCTTAATGTACATACAGATCTTTCATTTTTAAAAATAGGATCAATTAAGGGCCCTGACGGGCGCTACAATGAGAGAAGGGCTATTTAAAAAAAAGAAATGATTAAATTAATGTATTTCATGCATAGGTATTTTTTTAGTTTCTAAATATAATGTCTATTTGGTAGTTTCCCGCTTTTATAATATATAATAAACTAAATTAATTAATACGATATTAATTAATTTAGTCAAAACTCAAAATCAGTCAATATCAAATTTGCCATGAAAAGTATGATTTAATTGTTGTTATACTATTTTAAAAGGATTTATTTTATTGTATTATGTATATTATATAGATTTCTTGTAGTATTTGTTTTGTTAAATATCATTATTTTTCTGCTTTTATAAGTTTTTCGTATGTATTAGAAAATTATAATTATATTTAATTGCAATTGATAAGATTATTATATTATTTAAAGCGATTATTGATTAATTTATTTCATTTAATGTTCATATAATATAGTTTTCTTATAAAATTTAATTTAATTATTTATTTTGTATCTATTTCAAGTAAAATTTATCTTTATCGTCTAAATATTCATTTATAGAATAATAGCATTTGTAAGCCAGCATTTCTTTAATGCGCTTAAAAATATTTTATCGTTTTCTATGAATTTAATTATTTATGGCAGTTTATTATAAAGCTTTATGGAAATTGCCAAAGGGCTAGATGAATGGAGTTTAAGGCGGGAAGTCGGTAGTTTTAACCTATTCTGATTTAGTAGATAAATCTTTGCTTTTTGCATAAAAGTGTGGATGTTTACGGACAAATTTACATGCTTCTAGAACATAAATGCTCGGTAAAGTTAGGATTTTGTATGTTCTAAAATAAGGTTAACAACTGTCTCTCGGTTTTAAATTGGCTATTATACGGACTAACCTTTTCTGCAACGTGAAATCTCTTTCCCAGTCGGTTCCACTTCCCCATAGAATTGTACCATAGCTAAGCCATGAGTAGGCGTAAGCATAGTACGTGACAAGTGCTGTTTCAATGTCTGTTGTTTTTTTTATCTATCTGGGCGCGTATGCGAACTTAGATAATTTAGCGCAAAGTTTTTGGATGTGAAGCTTCCAATTAATGGAGGTATCTATGTCGACGCCCAACAAGTTACTTCACCACCAAATTAAAAAAAATAAACTATATGCCACCTGCCTACAAAATCAAATCGGTCCAGGCGTTTTCAAATTATCGGTGAACATACATAAAAAAGATCGCGACAAATTGATAGTCTACTTTTTGGAAGTCGATTCAAAAAGGACTATAGGTTAGAAGTACCGTAAGTAGTAGTACGTGACTTAAAAACTGCACTTAGCTTCAAAAAACACCTTTTTTTTACAAAAAGTACTCTCCTCTTAGAATTACGTCAATCTTTCAAAACCTAGACAGTGTATCGAACAAAGAATGGAAAATGTCGAAATTTTGTAAGCTGGAACGAAGGGTATCAGTTTCTTGTGTTACCGGTACATTTTGATTAAAATTTCTATTGTATTTTCATCATATGGTTAGACAGAACTTAGTCAATGATTTTCTTTTTCGTGACTTATTTGTTTTTGGAGAAACCTTTAGATAGTTTAATGGTTGAATTAATTAATTAATGTAGTTCATTTATTTCTACCATCAGTTTAAAAGTTGAAGGATTTACAGGGCTTACACAAAGTATCAACTAACATTTTCAGAGATAATCCTAATAATTTCTTTTTTTTTAATTGACTTTTTGGCATATTAATAATAATATCACAATTTAAAAGACTGTTAAAGCGGACGTTTCTACTTTTACGCTCAGAGTGGCATTATTTAAATTTCTGAAAATAATTTATGTTTTTGTCTGGAATCTTATCTTAAATATGCTAATCCTAACTATTATAACTTCGTAACTAATATTATAAATGCGAAAGTGAGTTTGTATTTTTGTTCGTTTGTTTGTTTGTTTCCACTTCATGCTTCAACCACTGAACCTATTAAGCTGTATTTTGGTATGAATATAGTTTGAGACCCAGGGAAGGACATAGGATAGTTTATATTACAAAATTCTCACGGGGAGTGAAGCTCACGGACACGGCTGGTATACTAAATGAAAAATGAATTAGTCTTGCAGCGCGAAGCTCTGTCTACATCGTTGAGAACAAAGACATGATGTTCTATCAGTATATTTAACTCACCGAATCATTTAGCTCCATACTCCACAAAAAAAGTAATATAAATAAATTAGTACACGGACGAAATCACACAAATTGTGCTAGCCCCAAAGGAGTTCCAGGCTTGAGTTATGGGGTACTATTTCAGCGATACTATAATTTATTACAGATACATAAATAGATAAATATCCAAGACCTAGGTCAATCTGAAAAAGACTAATTTCCATCTTGACCTAATCGGGGATCGACCCCAGGACCTCCGGTGTGACAACGTGGCAGGGTAACCACTTGGCCACAGAGGTCGTCACAGAACTTTAATTATATCAAAATAAAAAAGATTTTATGCGAAGAGAATGCATTACAAAAATTACAGACGTGAATGTCTAACCGAACTATGGGACGTCGACGTCCTGGAAGACCTAGGCGCAGATGGCGTGACGATCTTGACGCCTTCTCGAAGGACTGGCTCGTAAGGGACCAAACAGGGATAAATAGAGAGCCGAGAGATAGGCCTTTGCCCAACAATGGGATCTAGTGGGCTTTTAACTTAACTTTATGCGACGCCATACCTTATAATCCCAATTTCTTACCCAATCAAGGGAATTTGTCCAGAAGCCTGCGTTTAATACCGGCCATCACTCACATCACCAGCGCCAGTTTAAACAAAGGCAGTCAATGTAGCAAATTTGTTCCGCAAATGAAATCCAGTCGAGACAAAGAAGATGGATTAACGTGGAGCGGCCAGTAATTGTGAAAAATGCGGATCTCTCGCCAAAATAAAGATTTCAGACAGCAATGCACAAAATAAGAGAAATACAGAGAAATGCTGAAAAAAATAATGTTAGGAAGATACTAAGTATGTAGCTACTTATTTTCTGGCACAGATTGTAAAAAGCGATGGAGAGGATGAGCAAAAGTCTAAAGAATCATACCGTGATTTTTCATTTATTGTTAGGTATATTTTAACCCCCGAAGCAAAAAAAGGGGTTTCACGTGGCTGTGTGTCTGTCTGTGGCATTGTAGTGCCTAAACAAATGGACCGATGTCAATGCAGTTTTTTTTTATTGGAAGCCTTGTCTGTAAAGATGATTCTTAGGTATGTTTTATGAAAATCTGTTAAGCCGTTAAAGGGGGTGAATGCTTGAAAGTCGGGGTTTTCTAATTTACCTGGCAAGTTCATACTTGTAACCTCAAATAGCCGATGCTACTAGCAACCCGACACTAGCGTTGCATAACAATCGATAGTTTGACTATCGATAGTATTATAATATCGATATTCGTCATAATACTATCGATAGCTTTTAATACAAATAGTATCTTATCGATACTATCGATTGTATAAATTAAAAACTATCGATACTATCGATAGTTCTATCGATACTGTGACTGTTTTTCGAGGTCATGATAGTATCGATAGACTATCGATATTTTATACTATTGCTTACAACACTACCCGACACTAATTTGATTTTAGCTATCCATCAGTCTATGGCCTTATCTAAGGCTTAAGGTTTATAGGAATAGTATCTACTAGGTTTAAACCGTTAAGAATAAAGACGTTATTAGTATGTATTCATGAGTGTGATCAATTTTGCCTCAGTATGTGTTTGTTTCTAGAATATCTGAATACCGAGTATCATATCTTGACTTTTACTTTTTTGTGGCAATAGATTTAAAGTTTGCCTCAAATCTGGATAAATCTAGTACGGGTTAGTAACCTCACTGCGAATATTTAAAGAAAAAGGATGTATTAGAGTAAAGCTACTAAATTTAGATAAGAGTATCTGAAAATATGACACAAAAATTAAGTTAATAAACACCTCGTGGGACACTGTCTCCACAGTATAGTTTATTCGGAAATGTCTGATAGTAGACGGAGTCTAGAACAAAAGATATGAATAGATTTCCTTGTAGCGGACATTAGAAATATTCTGACAGAAAAATCTTGGAAACTGTCAAAAATTGTAACTGCTAAGAATGATCGACAGTCATAAGGACAGGTAAAACTACATTGCTATGTAGTTTTACCTGTCCTTATGACTGTCGGCTTTTCTAGTATAAAACTAGTGGCTCTGTGAGCTGTCAAAGTCAAAGTCAAATTTTTTTATTCAATGTAGGATAAATTTATCTCTTATTGAAGGTCATTTTTTTTAAATATTATTTTAGTGCAAAAGCTAAAAACTACTAGCGTTTCGGAACGACCACTGCTGGGAAGATTACGCCGAAAGAAACCCAGTTCAGTATTGGTCCCTACCCAGCCTGATGGGCTATATTACAGTTATAATACAGATTTACACTTTAGCTGGGTATACATTATACTATATATTTAAACAATACAATTAAAATTTGCAGTCATCTATTTCCAAGAATTGTGATCAGACGATGATAAATAGTCATTTACATGATAATACGCATTTTTGATTAAATGATTTTTAATGTAGACCTCGTGAGTCACCCCCGATCCATTAGTTTATCGGATAAAGAAGTTGTTCAGACCAAAAAGTTGCGTCTTCATTAGGGTAACAAAAATATATAAAACATTATTTTTTTTCGGAAATGGTTGAAATGTGTTATTTATAAATTTTCATCCCTTATATTTCCGCCATTTTTAAATATTTAGAAAACCTAAATCAAAAAAATATATATATATATAATTTTTGAACCGCTCACAACATTTCCCGAAAATCGATTGAATAATGCGACCTATAGGCGAGAACAAACTGACAGCTGGACATCATTTTTTCCAATCTCGAAACTGAAGAAGATTCGCTCGCTCGGTCAATAGTAAAAAAAATATTGTAAAAATAGTAAAGACAATAAAGAGAATAACAAAATTAGACTTAAAACATTAACCCCCATATTCATAAAAGTTATCAAACCTTTGCTAAACCTCTTTTAGTTAAAATGTGTTTTGTCTCGTTCTTACTATGTCAAATATTGAAAAGAGGGAAAGGGACGAAAGATGTTTTAACTTAAAAAAGGTTTAGCAAACGGTTGTTTATTTTTATGAATAAGAGGGTAAATGTATATAAATAAATCAATGTATTTTAAAAAATATGATAAAGAAAGGTCAATGACCGAATAGTTATGTCAAGTATAAACTAGATCTGCGAAGTTGGATGCAAGAATCTCAAACTTTAACTTAACGACGTTTCGGGGTAACTGACCGCTAGAGATGTCATAGAGAAATTTCTCGTAACAGTCGTAACTATTTATCAACATTGGTTCTTGGAAAATGAGATTCTAGATTTTATCAACGATATCTTTAAATATATATAACTCAAAGGTGACTGACTGACTGACATAGTCTAGATCTATCAACGCACAGCCCAAACCACTGGACGGATCGGGCTGAAATTTGGCATGCAGGTAGATGTTATGACGAAGGCTTCCGCTAAGAAAGGATTTTGATCAATTCTACCCCCAAGAAGATAAAATAGGATAAAATAGGGGATGAAAGTTTTGTATGAAACTTTGTCAATTTTAAACCGATCGGTCTGAGACTTTGCATGCATAAAGCTACTATGACGTAGGCATCCCCTAAGAAAGGATTTTGATAAATTCCACCCCTACGCGAGCGAAGCCGCGGGCAAAAGCTAGTCTTTCATCAAAGGTTTCTTTTTCAAGATTCCGTACCCAAAGGTTAATAATAAAAAGTAAAAAAACTAAAACCCAACTACGACAAAAAACGACGCTGAAAAAGTATAAAACAAGATTTTCAGAATACTGAACTGAACAAAGTTGCTAATGTAGTTGCAAGTAAATGGACACAGTAGACTCCACCAAGATGCCTTCGTTGTAAATTGACAATAATGTCATACAATACTATTCTGAAGTATGCAATATTCACTATGTAGAGATAAATTTTCATGTTTGGAAAGGCGTAGTCACACGTTACATATACCTACCTACCGTAGCACTTTGACAGCCTATAACCAGCGGACAATTAAGACGCTTCTAATGATATATCATTTGTCGAATTCTGATTAGTAGTTTAGAAGTTACGAGGCAACAGATGAACATACATACATACATACATACATAGCCTGTCAAAATCATAACCCTCCTTTTGCTTTGCCGTAGTCGGGTAAAAACAGGACTCCATTACTAAGACTCCACATGTCAGTCTGTGTGTCATCAGACTGTATCTCATGAATCGTAATAGCTAAACAGTTGAAATTTTCACAAGTGATGTACAACAAACACTAAAATAGAAAAAAATAAATGTTTATGGGGGCTTCCGGCTCCCTAAAATAAATGAAGACTTTTTATAGATGGCATTTTATAGAATGGCACGGAACCCTTCGTGCGCGAGTCCGATACGCACTTGACCGGTTATTTCTCAGGCACGCGGCATATTTATAGATTCCAAAAAGTATTATAATGCTCGGACCAATTTTGCAATGGTATTTTCTTCACATATTATAAATTAATGCCAAGATGGTTAAAAAACTTTTAATTTTTTTAAACTAATTTGTTTTCCTATTCCTTTTGTCCCATCACATTTATTTCAAGGAAAAATTACTTTGTTCTCGGTGCCAACAAATTTGACTGGTCAGAGTTTTATATTCATTTATTATGTACGATCAATTAGCTATTTATTAGTGTGATTGTTGAGTACGTGCAGTTTGAATGAAAGTGTATCTGCGTAGTAATGTTCTGTGCTGTAATGGCTAGCTAACTGTACATGAACTTATTATTTAGAGGGATAACTGTTACCTACAAACAACCCTAGCGTCTAATACCTAACATCCTAGCCCTAACCATAAGTTATGAATATATACGTCAATAAAAATGCAAGGAAGTCTAATACCATGAGACCTAAGATATTGGACGGACAGTGGGAAGGAACAAGGTATGGTGCACAGGGTGCAATATGCACTGGCCAGGATTTTCCTATTTTATATAAAGAAATTCAAAGAAATATCTACTTAATGTGGTTAGCGCTATGGTTTAATTTAGCTCGCGTCAGAACTCCTCACCTCTTCGTTTAGATACCTAGACATCCATTGCAAGCCAATTTTATTTTTATTACTCTGGACAAACGATTCATGTAACTGATTTTTCCCCTTCGATGGTCGCCGCGCGCATAGTTATAATGTAGGTATATTTTTGATACCTAAACGGGGAGTTACTTAGGCCTGCTACTAAGTCAAACAGACTTACAAGACTGATCAGTGAACTATCGGCTAAGGGCAGTAGCAGGAGGAAAATATTGGTAGGTGGATCCGTCAAGATCCCTGACAAGACAACACGTCGATTGTCTGATACAAAAGAGAGTTTATTTACAAACTAACAAAGTACTTATACTTAATTTATTAGGTGTGAAAAAGTCATAATAACATTTCTTTGTATTGAACCTAAATTTTCTTGTCTGCGCTGCAAGTATGCATTTTCAAGTGTGCGTGAACAACAGTTTACACAACATTATGGTCGTCCATCGACCACATAGATTGTAAAATTCCTGAACGCAAAAATCAGTTTTATATATTTAAAATTAACTAGACTATACATTAGAATAATTTTAAACACGCTATTTCAAACGTAAATAAATCATAATTATTAATGCTAAAACATTTCAAAGCGAACATTTCCACATGCAAGTCGAATGCTTTCTGAATAATTCACTCGGCTACTGGAAAAATGAAGTCATTTCGAACGATAATGTTCGTTTGGTCGGAGTTCTTCACGTGCTCCAGATTTCTTCACGCTATTTGTCAGATTTACTGCGATTTTGTCGATGTTATGGCTGTAAAAAGGTTGATATGATTTTTATAAACAAAAGCCGACTTCAGCGCAAAGACTTCACTCTTATTCATAAAAAAGATTACAAAGTTTGCTAAACCTATTTTAGCTAAAATATGTTTTGTCCCTTTCACTCCTTTCAATATTTGACTTTGCAAGAGCGATACAAAACATATTTTAACTAAAACAGGTTTAGCAACCGTTTGTATTTTTTTATGAATAAGGGGGCTAGAATCAGTGACAGTCACTTGTCAACCCGACCATTAACAAATGCTTGAGCGGTGACAAAACACGGCACTCTTTTCATTTTCTTATTTTAGAAATCGCAGTTAGATTATCTCGCTTTATTAAAGCGTGTCAGGAGTCAGACCCTTGCTTCAGTATTTTCACGCCTGTGTCCCATGGGGGTAGGCAGAGATTATGGATCTCCAATTGTTACTATCCTTGCAAACCTCTTTTGCTTCGTCAACACTAACTGTTTGAACGAAGTTCCTTTTCGGTCGGTATGAACTTTGACTTGGACTTTTCCGTCTCGAATTGAAGTGAAAAGTAATTTTACAGGTGACTACATCGTCGATAGCTCAGTTGATGGAGCGTATGCCAGAGATGGTCGTCGCTCCCGGTTCAAACCCAAAATAAGTCAATGTAAATATTATTTATTTTTATTGTCTATTATAATTATTTATTATTAGAAAGGTGTAAGATTTTTCAGTCACTTTTTTCTGTCGTAAAATTATAATTTACTACGAAGTAACTTCGTTCCACGACACTTATGTTCCTTTTAATAATATTATTTATGCGTATTTCTTTTCTGTGACTCTCAACAGAAAAGAACTACGCACGTGTACTTAAACGACACATTTTACCATTGATTTTAGTTTTAAATTACACAAATGATTTTGTTAAAATATTCATACCATTCTGGAAAAAAAAATCCTTAAAAAAGATTATATCATTACTTATCAGTACAAATGGAATTTAAAGTACTTTACGTCATCGGTTGTAAAACTTAACGCATAAATACATTAACAAGAAGAGTTGGCGTCAGTCAGGGAGCCAATCATAAAACTACAAACAAATTGTGGGAATAGGTGTGGATCTCCGATTGCGAGAGATCGCGAATAATCCCACTTTATGCTTGTAGTTTGTAGTTTTCGTACCTGTCTTACTTAGGATGCTGCCGGTGTAAAGGTAAACTTCAGTGAAGGTTGCGATACACTTTTAAGTTTCTCTACAGACAAGTCGTTAATTTAATGAAAGTTTTATACGCGGCAAAAATGTCTCTAATCTACACAATGACAATGAGAAAGTCAAGTGTTACCACTGCACAAAAGTAGTGTTGCCACTGTACGAAAAAAGTGTTACCACTGTACAAAATAGTGACGTTTGAATACAAACGGTTTACGGTTGACTGGGAGAGAACGCTTTTAGCATTAAGTCCGCCAATTGTTAATAATTTTTAAATGTAGATGTAATGGACGTTGCAGGCTGATAAAATGATTCAGTACTTTTCTGGGTCAAAAATAAATTATTCGATAGTGTTAAGGGAATAAAAGTCACAAAAATGACACTAGTCATTGATCATATCCATATTCAACCTGCTTAGCTTGTCAATACTATGACGTAGGCATCCCCTAAGAAAGGATTTTGATAAATAACATCCCTACGCGAGCGAAGCCGAGGGCAAAAGCTAGTCTTATAATAGTTACTTTTTTGTACATAAAAGCTACTGAAACAATCGCGTGACTAGGATTATCATTGAAACTGTTTACTTAGTCTGCTCTGTATTTGTCTGTCTTTCAACGGAACGTCTCATAAATTCATGGACATAATATTAGCATTATGAGGGTTCCGTAGGATACTATAACAAAAATTACTTGCTTGAGTATTAAAAGTAGCTAGAAGTGCTGTATTTTGATAATGTGGTTGAACTCACCGACATTGAGGTTTATAGTTTGCCCTGATGCCCTGGTGGTAAGAATTCCGAATATGTAAATTTCTTTTGGTGTAATAAAGCTTTTTGTATTGCAACGCATGTATAAAATCCTTAGTAAGGATGGGCAACTGGGAAAAAATCAATAAGTATCGTTTATTTATATTTTCGAACGGTATCGATTTTTATCGATACCGTTCTAAAATATCGATTCAATAGCGTGGAAAGATCCCCAAAATATTCAAAGTTCGTAAAATAAAAAACATAAATATTTTATATATAATATCAACTATATATATCTATATATATATATATATAGATATATATATATATATATAAATTTTAAAAATCAATATCATGATATATCATTTTATTTAACCTAGCCTAATTCTTGCAATCGAACTAAATATGTTTTCTGACAAAAAATTACACTCTTTGTACAAGTTTTTATTGTAAGGTCAAAGTACTTAAGACAAATGAAATAAGCCCAAACTCAATGATATTGCGTGGATTTATTACTGAGTTCCATAGACCATATTCAGTCTCCGTAATAGGATCCTAGATATCGTCTACCATAAAATGCTTATCAAGACCTGTCAAACGAGTCTTACTCAATGAGGTTATGTTGTCTTTTTGCTGAGTTCTGTCGGGAGATATTCGACTTCATCATCAGAACAGTTCTTTTTGTCTACTTAATATTGTATTGTCATTTGATTGACATAAGTATGCAGAATTTCAGCACAATCGGTTGAGGCTAACTGGTTGAAAATTGAGTTGCAGGATTTGGTCTAAACAAACATACAAGATACTCGTACATTGCAAGTTAAATAAAAACTTTTTAAATGGAAAATTTCAAATAGTCTTAGACGAGCTCTGTGGCCCGGCAGGAGTGTGCATGACTAGCGCTTTCGCAAGTGACACCGGGCATGGTCCGCACTTGGATGGATGACCCTAAGTGGCATAAAAATTTCTAGAGCTCCTCCATACTTGAAAAAGCACGTTTAAGCCGTAGGTCTCAGTTATCATCATTGTATGGCAGTCTTCAAGCTATGTCAAATGTCTTCGACAGCTTGAAAATCAAACACTAGTGTTTGCAAAGCAAGCATCAATCATCAAGGATGTTGCATCCTTGTGCATTTTTTATCGCATTTATCACGGGGAATGCTCTGAAGAATTGTTCGACTTAATACCTGCTGCAAAATTTCACCATCGCACCACCCGCCTGAAATTAAAATTATTCATCCACACCACTTGGATAGTTGGCAAGCAACCACCGTACGTTTTGAAAGGAACTTTTTACCACGTACGACCGAACTGTGGAATCAACTTCCTGCAGCAGTGTTCCCGGACCGATACGACATTGAAACCTTCAAAAACGAGTCTATATCTTCCTGAAAGACCGGCAACGCTTCTGTTACACCCCTGGTGTTGCAGTTGTCCATGGGCAGCGGTGATCACTTACCATCAGGTGACCCGCTTGTTCGTTTGCCGCCTTATAACATAAAAAAAAAACAAGTGATATAACAAAGATAAATAAATAAATAGTTTTAACTTTGCGTCAGCTCACAGCATAAAGGATTGGTACATCGCAACTTTGTAAACTTTACGGTTTTCTAACGAACTCTGCGGAATCCTGAATTGCCGACCGTAGCACCCTGTGTTTACGGCTTCGCCAGTAATGGTGCCATTAAGCAATTACGGTGACTTCTGTTTTATTTAGCCGACGTGTGAAATATGCAATAATGTTTATACTGGAGTAGCTTTTTATGTTCTTTTGATTAGGGACATTATTGCTTTTGGAAAGTTAATAAAGTAAATACATTACCGTCGTTTCACTGGTGGTTTATACATGTCTAAATTATTATACGGATTTGGACGGTCCTTGAGAGGCATCGATCAAAAAAATTCTATGGTTCTTCTAGCAAATCTTTAAACTTGTCGACCTCTGTGGTTTAATGGTCAACACATTAGTCCGCCAATCTGGAGGTTCTGGGTTCGATCCCCAGCCAGGGCAAGTTGGAAAACGGCTTATTTCGAATTGGTCTGGGTCTGGAGTATTATAAAAATATAATATCGTTGAGTTAGTATCCCTTAACACAAGTTTAAACTTAGGTACTTTGGGGCTAACTCAATCAGTGTGATATGTCCCTTTATATTTATTTTATTTATTTGTGCAATTTAGTTACTTACTTAACTAAACCTATAAAGACAGAAATAATTGAAATAAAATCCTATCTTTATACCTCCAAAAAAATGAGAGCCCCGTCAAAACATTACTTTTTTATGGCAGGCCAGTTTTTCTGCAAAAACGTTTGTTTTTTCACTGTTAAAAGTTTTGAGCTCACAAAGTTCATGAAAACCTAAGTCAAATGTGACATATATGTGACCATGGCAGTCATTTTAATAATTGGAACGATGTTCCTTATCGCGCGTAGCGAAAGGGGGCTAGACAGAAAAAATTAAGACCAAAATTTGTAACGACACTTTTTGTTCATTTAAATTTATGAAAATAATAAAAACTTGATTTTAGAACGCAGAAGAGTTTGAATGTAATTAAGACCTATTTATATTTTACTTCGTTCCATCCCGGTGTCCCTTGACACCTCTCAAGTTTTTTGTTTATTATAACTTGGTTTTTGTTTTGAGGATTGTGATCTCAAAACTGTTTAGGATGGAAAAACCTGTATTAAGGATATACTAGCCTACCTTAACAAGTATTGTTTTCTAGGAAATTATTTTTACTTTACCCACCCATTTCTATTCTTTATGATTGACTGAGAGCAGGAATAAAATAAATTTATCCTTTTAAGTTAGTATCGAATGGTCTTGAATGTAAATAGTCTATATAGTAACTCGTCTAAAAACGCTCACCGTCTTATTATTAAACCCAGACTAACTTTGTTACTAGGTTTAAACCCTTATCTGACCAAATCAAGTTGACATCTAGTAATATCACACTATCTCACCTGTCAATGTCAAGTTCATTTTGGGCGGATAATGGTTTAAACCTAGTAACACAGTTAGTCTGGGTTTTAAAATAAGACGGTCAATGTCTAAATCGCATGTAGTCATAATAGGAAGCGGTCTCAAGATTATTCTCGTCCAAAAACTTACGAATAACTTTGTGTTACTGATATCATCCACAAGTCTATGTTATTTATTATTCTACGGCTATGTTTGTTTCCGTATCTGTTAGTATCTCCCAAACTGAATTATACTCGCGTTATCCTTTCCCGGTACGAAACTACCAACTGCAATAAATTGTAGACAAAACTAGTAAACAATGTTATTCGATACTACATTTTGACTGTGACGTTGCCCGAGTATACAGGTTGTTTCAGAAAGACGAAATATTATTTTAGGACTATGCTCAGACCGTGAGGTGACCCCGAAAAGGATACAAGCAGAAACATGAAAACCGATATTTTTTTATCGATATATCGATACTAAGTCCTGATATTACATCAATATTATGCATAAAATACTGGTATTATAACGATATTTTGTATAAAATACCGGTATTTTATTGAAATTTGAAAATACCGATATCGGGTATCGATATATCAATAAAAAAATATTGGTATTTCTGTCCCAGGATACAAGGAAAGAAATTTCAAAAGAAAAATGCGTGAGTGTTGAAGTGTGAAGTTAGAAAAAATATCGTAACGGAAAAAAGTGACGGAAAAATCTTACACTTTTTATCCACTAAGCCTGTACCGTCCGTGATGGAACTTCGTTCCAAGAAAATATGCAGTGGCACTCCGGGAGCGCGGACGAAAGTGAAAACTTGGTGTCGGTTACGGTCACAGTGTCGTGAATTTTTCGCATCTCAAAAAATGCTTTCCGTGCATGCCCAACGAGCATAGACAAGTTTTGACTTCAACTATTAAAGGATCACTAAATAATGTATTTTTGAATTAGAACGAGCGTTCTGCTTTGGTACCACTAAAACCAAAATGACTACCATTTTGATATGGAAAAAGAAGATTTGATTATTCATATTTTAGGATTGCTCTATTATGGGATAAATAAAAATTTGGGACAAATCGCATTTATCAAGCTGGCTCTAAAGTAAGCTTAAACTTGTGTTATGACATACTAACTCAACGATACTATATTTTATGATAAAAGCGTATATAGATAAGGTCAAATATAATATTTGTTATTTTACAAGCTTTTATTTAGTTTCACCTGTCCCGTTGTCTGACGGTCTGTCTGTCTGTAATCAAATCTTGCAAGTAAAATTTGTCTCGCCTCCCAGTTTCTGATTGAGCTGAAATTTAGCACGCATACGTATTTCGCGTGACATTGCAATATTATGATGACATGGAGCTGATCTGATGATTGAGCCGAAAGGTGGCCACAGGAACTTTGATTAAATGTCGCAACCCCACCAAGTTTGGGCTCATTTGATTCGTCTTAGGAGCACTTTAGATAAAAGCTTGTTTTAAAATATATTTTTTTAATAATTACTTGTTTTTGTTCTGGCCACTATCTTTCCACTAATAATAATAATAATAATAATAAAGGCGTCGGGACGTGACGACCCCATCGCCCGCTGGATTCCCAGTGCAGTCAGTCAACGCAGGGTAGCTTGTGGCGAACTGATGGTGAGTGGCCTACCTCCAGGGGGATCATACACACAAGCGCTAACACACACACATACACACAGTTACACATCCCCCGCCTCTGTCTTGCCTTAGCTGGCCGGCCAGAGTGGAGTCGCAAGAGCAGAACATACGCTCCAGGGTGGAAGTGTATTGCACGTAATGGCGTAATAACGGGGAAACCCGCTCTCGGGGGTAAGCCCCGTGATGGTGAAACCGGAGCCGCACCTCTCGACACCCTCAGCTGCTCACATTGCTAGTTAGGGCGCCCACAGGCAGTGTAGCCAACGAGTAGCAAGTCACCATCTACCAGGCTAAAATTGTTGTGAGAGATTTTTAGGTAGATGTCCGAATCTCACTCCATAATCCACTTATCCGGTCCACTAACATCCCATCCATAAAGCCCAAACCAAGTAAATCCCTCCCTGGCAATAGTTCGGCAGCTGTGGAGGACTGTCCGTTAGTGCATCTCAATGATACATTAAGGGATAGACCTCCATAGATGCAGCCATCTTACTTCTTAGATAAAAAGGTACTAAAAGGCCTCCATGTTGGCTTTGGCCCCATAAACGCCTCAAAGGACCCCATGAACCCGTGGCTTAAAAGCGTACCAACATAATAATAATTCGTTTATTTCAGGCAACAAAACATACGAGTACATTATTGGCCCATATTTATATATACCTTATAGACTAACATACATATAATATAAAACTTAAACATAATACTATTTTGTACGTAATGTCTGTGACGCACTGCACGATGTCTAAACGTAACGATAACCGTTTATCTACGAAACAGCGTAATTTTGCTTTTAAAATGGTGAAATAATTCAATATTTGAATTTATATTAGTAGTTATAACCTGCCATGTTAGTCTGGAAAAAAAGAAAAAACTTATAATGTACCATCTGCTGCTTCGCGTGGAGGTCATAGCAGCCAATAGAGAAATGCCACTATTTTGATTCCTTTTTCCAACTTTTCCACATAATCACGCTTAAAGTGGCCTTTTTTCTAGACCCCCTAGGCTCTGTCTGCTTAGAGCCGCAAGACCCAAATTGCTGTCTGCCCCATTAGGGGTTGGAAACTTGGAACTTTGTTGGAAATTATGAGTGCCAAACATGGAAGGTTACGAAAGAGATCACGCAGCCGATCCAAGTTTTTGTCAACCACTGCTTGCGGTAAATACTTGTCATTTTCTGGTCTGAGAATCTCCAATAAACTCCTGTGGGAGAAGTGCAGGTAAGTGCCAATTTACAAGCAGATCATGCGACGCAAATGGACTTGGATAGGCCATACACTCAGAAGCGAGCACACATACATCCCGGGGCAAGCCCTGGAGTAGACTCCTCAGGGTAAGCGTTGGGTAAAAGTTGGCCTCCAAAGACCTGGCGGTGCACAGTAGCGACGGAGATGAAAACAATCGGACTAACCTGGCCTGAAGTGAAGCGCGTAGCCAGAGACCGATCGCAATGGAGAAACACTGTTGAAGTCCTCCGCCCCACCTGGGGGCTTTAGGACCTTAAGTCAAGTAAGCCAAGCCCCATTAGGGCTTTTGTCCACCGATAAAAGCCCAGCTCTTAAATAAAAGAAGAGAAGAACCTCCATTAGGGATAAATATGTAAGTATGAATGTATTACGGTCAAATTTTTTACACTTCAGTTAAAGTTTCATTTCCCTGGAATAGCGTGATAAAATATCATTTTCATAGACGGATCATGAGAGCCCTCCATGCTGTCTGATAGGCAAGAGCCTGGCAGAATTTAAGCTACATACTTACAAATTTTAAATTACAATAACCATACAATTCTAAACCTTAAAACAATAGGCGTAAGAGGTGTAGGACGGTAAAATTTCCGTGGCGTAGGTTGCACATTTGGCAAAGTCCCAGCTGAGATTCTGTACGTTTTGGAGACAAATTATTGAGAGAAAACAGATTTGCGCCACTATTGCAGCAGACGGTAGCAGAAATATAACGGTTTATTATTTGTTTACTTCAATGGAGGGTTGAAATGGCAAAATAAAGATATGATACTGCTGATGCAACGTTGCGTTTTTTGTTTTGGAACGCGAATACCGTTTTATTCGTGTCGTCTCTGTTGTTTTTGCTGACAATGCTTAAATGTTGGAGAATTTAATAAAATTAAAGCAAAAATTTGCCATACTATTTCGGGTAAGAGAAGCAAAGAAAACAACATTCTTCTAAACAAGTAATTGTTTAAAAAAATATTTTTATAACAAGCTTTTATCTTCAGTACTCCTCTAAAAGAATCAAACGAGCCCAAATTCGATGGGGTTGCGTTGTTTCATTACAGAGTTCCTATGGCCACTTTCCAACTCCATCATCAGATCAGCGCATGTCATAATATTGCATTGTCACGCGTTAAACGTATGGGTGCAAAATTTCAGCTCAATCGGATACCGGGAAGTCGGTCAAATTTAACTTGCAAGATTTGATTACCGACAGACAGACAGACCGATAGACAACGGATAGGTGAAACTAAATAACCCCTTACCTGTCACTGGGAGGAAGTCCTCCCAGATCAGTGTTTATCTATTGTTTTATTATTTGCAACAGATGAAGAGTTATAAGCTTATAATATAGAACTTCATGGACATTAAGCAATTTAACTTTGTTAGTGTGCCTGAAATGATGTCACCAAAGTTTGTTTTTTAATCTGTGTTACGGGCGGTCCCATGTTTAATTTTGTTTTTTTTCCGCAATATATCTGTGTCTACTATCTTATTTGTTAACCTTAACAAGTATGTGCTTCAGAAGGCACGTATAAGCCGTTGGTACCGGCTGTCATCATTGTATGGCAGTCGTTAAGCTATGACAGATGCCTTTAGGCGGCCTGAAAAATCTGACACTAGTTTTGGCTACTTACACACACAAAAAAAGTACATGAAAACAACAAAATATACCTAGATTTATTAATATATAAATACATATTGTAAAAAAAGTTGCCTTCCATCATCCGTCTCTATGTATATAGGCTTTGATCTTCAAAACAACGCAATTGATTTTAATGCCATTTTCTCAATAAATAAAGAAATTCAAAAGGAAGTGCGATAACAAATGATGTGTGGTCACGCAGTGGGTTGATGTAGGTGTCCACTGGGTAGCGTTGTGGTTGGGAGTGGTGATGGAAACACGAGAGCCGTTGATTGTATTTATTCCATCTTCTTAAACCTACTCCTTACACGGTGACGACTCTAACTCTATTGAGTACATATAAAGCTTATATATTACTGTAATAATTAAGTTCCAACTTTTACTAGAGTGCAACTATCACGTATTACATATTTTCACGTTACTTTGATATGCAATTAATCTGCATATCACGTTACCAAAAAATATTTATATGTATAATACATTCCCATGCAAAGCCGGGGGCGTGCCTTTAGTTTATAATAATTTTTTGAGTTCGAAAGTTCAGTCCTTTGAGCTTGGTAGTGATTTCAGTCAAAAGGATACACTATCATATCTCTATTCTGAAATGGGATACACAAGCTTTAGGCTATTAGATCTAAAGGCCACTTTTAAGTGATGGCAAAAAAGGGGAATAAAAATAGTGACGAGTTGCTAGCCAATTCGTTTAAAAATAATTAAGGGGATTCTTGAATTTTTCCGGGTCAAGTGCTGCCCCCATTCGAAATAAATTATTTGAAAGGAAACGGAGATATCAATTAAAACATAAATACTGTTTACAGTTTAAAGTAAGAAATTGAAGCTTTTCTTTGTGAAATTTTGTCTCAGTTTCCTTTCAAATGGGAGTAGCACTGGACCCCGATAAATTATTGTAAAGAAAAAGAAAAATTAAGAAAAAGTTGATGATTGCAAAGGGAAAATATAATGAGTAATCACAAAAATAAACATGATTTCGCCCGGTTCGCCCACACCTCTAAAGAATGCAACGCGTTGTTTATAAGCGAATTTTGTTAAGCAACGCTAATGGTTACCTAATTGCCGCCAAAGCCCCGACATCGCGGTAAATTGTTTGAAAAAAATTTAATAGCGGAGGGCTGCTAGGGGCGAGTTGGATAACGTGTTTCAAAGGCAGAGAATTCTTTGAAAATCCCGTTGGAGCATACAAAATTAGTTATTTATTCACTTTATATACTCTTTAAGTTTTGTGTAAGATGGTTATGCTTTTAAATTTAGTAGCTTCTTTTATGTTTTTTACCCGACTGTGTCTGAAAAAGGGTTATGTTTTTCGTCTGTATACTTCTTTAAAACCAGCCTTGACGGCTTGATAGATTTAAGCTTGAGAGGTGTCGTTAAATCTGTCTCAATGAAGCGTGATACTGGTCATATAAAAAGGCAGTCGAGCTTTTATTGATTTGTAATGTAATATATTTAAAATATTCACTTTTTTCAAAACTACTGTCTTAGAACAAAATCATCTAGTAAATTTCGATACTGGCTTTTTCAAGAATCTGCATTCCTTAGTCAAAATGTGTAGCTTGGCCGTTTCGATTCTCAATGACCTATTTGGCACAAATATTGAAAGTTTTCATAGTCACTGTGTGTAGGTATAGGTATTTCCATATAATGACACCAATAAGAGCTTAGCTCTCAATTGTAGTAGAAGTATAAAAGTTTCTGTTCATAAATCCGTAGGAGTTACAACATCACTCTTACGTATGGGCCACACAGACTATAGACCTCGCGAGTCACCCCCAACCCGTTCAAGTTTAACGGACAAAAAAGTCAGGACAGTGCATCTTAATAAGGATAACAAAAAAGTATTATGTCATTTTTGAAATGGCTGAGCCGATGAAGTTTTCAACCCCCACATTTCCACCATTTTGGAAAATAATAAAAATGTGAAAAAAAAGAAAAATTTGAAATTGGCAAATCTCTCTGAGACACTTCGCTCGCTCGGTTAACTAAGGAACCTATAGCGTTTGTAGAGACTAGGATTCAAGTAGCCTATGACAAGAGTTAGAGAGTAGGTTAGGATGTGTGGAATTAAAGGGCTACCTGAATTTTCCGGGGTCCAGTGCTGCCCCCATTTAAAATAGATCTATTGAAAGGAAACGGAGATTTATTTCATTTAAAATTTTGTCTTGATCAGACCCTAGATAATCCTTCAAACTATTTTATGAACGTGAATTTACAGTTTAAAGTGAGAACGTGAAGCTTTTTTATGCACAATTGTGAAAAACGGCCACTTTTGGTGTATGTGCGTAGAAAAGTTTCACGTTTTCACTTTAAACTGTAAACAGTAGTTCATAAAATAGTTTGAAGGGCTATCTAGGGCCTGATCAAGACAAAATTTTAAATGATATCTCCGTTTCCTTTCAAATGATTTATTTTAAATGGGGGCAGCACTGGACCCCGGAAAATTGAGGTAGCCCCTTAATTGCTTGGCTCTCTATGAGATCTAACAATTTTTTTACAGCGCGGGAAATATGTAATTGTCTTGGCGTTACTTTAGATGAAAATCTTTTTGGTGAGATTCTTTTTAGGGTTCCGTACCCAAAAAGTAAAAACGGGACCCTCTTACTAAGACTCCACTATTGGTCTGTCCGTTTGTCCGTCTGTCGGTCTGTCTGTCACCAGGCTATATGGCATTAACCGAGATAGCTAATAGTTGAAATTTTCACATATAATGTATTTCTATTGCGAATAAAATAAATATTTAAGTGGGACTCTCATACAACAAACGTGATTTTTTTATAGATTGTGGTACAGAACCCTTCGTGCTCGAGTCCGACTCGCACTTGGCCGGCCTACACTTCAATGTTGTATTATTTTTAGCCGATCTTTAGTGTCAACATTAGTCTGAAAATATTTAACAATGTGGAAGAGACACACCCGTAATAAATTAAACCACGGATTATACTAGATCACTTTAGTACCTATAGTGAAATTAAAATAACAGTCAAAAAACCAAAAAAAAAATCGTCTAGCAATTTGCATAGGATACAAGTTGCCCGGGCGGCAGTATTTTGATTTTTTGACTGTTATTTTTAATTTCATTATACTAAAGTGTTCTAGTATAGCCCGTGGTTTAATATAATTTTATAACGTAACCGAAAATACCGTTAAAGAGCATTTAACGTCGAAAATGACGTCAACATTTAAAATTATGTTTTCAAGCAAAAATTTTTAAAATATCCCTTGAGCAATATACGCGAAACGTCAAACGTTTCGCTTCCGTACCATTGGACGGAACGGCGAAAAATCTTAGCTCATATTTCGTTTAAAGATTTAAGCGAAAACCGTCTTTCTAGCTATTTACAGCGAGACAGCTTTAAAGGTTTTGTAACCATCGGTTTATATTTTATACGGATGAATTTCTAAGGATATTGATGGCATTTTAAAATTTAAAGTGCTCTCGATTTGGAAATGTTGAAATCTTTGATATTTTTAAGTAAAATTGTGTGTGACATTATCTCTTTTCAAAAAGGCCAGCAATAAAGGCATTTGCGAGTTGACGGTCACTGATTTAACAATATCCGATTGTATATAGAATATTTGTAACAATGTTGTGAATACAACAAAAAATCGATTAAATGGCTATTTGACATGCGCCAAAGTATTCACAGTATAATTGATTCAGAGACGAATAAATAAATTAAAAATAAATAAATATATAGGGACAAATTACACTGATTGAGCTAGCCCCAAAGTAAGTTCGAAACTTGTGTTATGGGATACTAACTCAATAATACTATATTTTATAACAAATACATATATAGATAAACACCCAAGACCCAGGACAATTTGAAAAAAGCCGTTTTCCAACTTGCCCTGACCGGAGATCGAACCCGGGACCTCTGGGTGGCGGACTAGCATGGTGACCACTACGCCACGGAAATAAATAATAAAAAAGAGGCTTTGATATTAGTTTACGGTTTGATAAATTCTTTTTTGTTTGAAAGGAATATATAAACATCTTATCTTCTTTTCTCCTTACAGATAATAACATTTAGAAATTTAATTAAAATCGTTCAAGTAGTCAAAATAACTGCCTGACTATCAAAATTACGTATGTCATTCACAGACACTGAAACGCAAAATATGGAACATTTGTTTACTTTAACAATTGTTCCGTTAAGTTCCGTTCTGGATTTTTTGCTTAAAAAAATCTATCACTATGTCAGACTGACGGACTGACATAGTGATCTATCAACGCACAGCCCAAACCACTGGACGAATCGGGCTGAAATTTGGCATACAGGTAGATGTTATGACGTAGGCATCCGCTAAGAAAAGATTTTTATTAATTCTACCACCAAGGGGATAAAATAGGGGATGAAAGTTTGTATAAAACTTTGTCAATTTTAAACCGATCGGGCTAAGACTTTGCATACATAAAGCTACGATGACGTAGGCATCCCCTAAGAAAGGATTTTGATAAATTACACACCTACGCGAGCGAAGCCGCGGGCAAAAGCTAGTAATTGATAAACCTTCTTTATCTTGCGTGCACTTTCTCAACAATCACAAGACAAACAAATTTCATCAATTTCAGTGACGATCACGACAGAAAACAGTTCAATAAATTTCTGAGTGTTTCCATCTGTCCAATCCAAATATTGTTTAAACTTAATTGAACGCGAGTCGGTGTCAATTTTGTTCGACAATTGAGCAAAACAAAATGCCCGTTGTATCAATTAGTCGGGAAAAACACGGACATTCCCCGAAAGCTAAACAAACGAGGTTAATAGCTGGTGGAATTGGCACGACAAATATCTGCTGACGTTATTGCAACGGTTGCTTATTTAATTTTAATAAAATCACGAAACACATAGACAGAAGCATAGATTATAAAGGTACAAGATATACATATCGAAAAATTCATGTATATTATGTTAGTAGTACATATATTATTTTAATGGATCTCGCATATGTTTAGCAAAAATCGGAACCAAATTAAAGGGGTTACCTAAATTTTCCGGGGTCTAGTACTGTATTTGAAATAAATCAATTGACAGGAAACAGAGACATCATTTAAAATTTTGTCTTGACCAGGCACTAGATAACCCTTCAAACTATTTTATGAACTACTGTTTACACTTTAAAGTGAGAACGTGAAGCTCTTCTATGCACATCCGCCAAAAGTGGCCGTTTTTCGCAATTGTGCGTAGAAAAGCTTCACGTTCTCACTTTGAATTGCAAACAGTAGTTCATAAAAAGTTGAAAGGGTTATGTAGTGCCTGGTCAAGACAAAATTTTAAATAATGTCTCCGTTACCTAGCAAATGGGGGCAGCACTGGACCCCGGAAAATTCAGGTATCCCCTTAAAATGAGATCGCGCATAAGACAGATTAAAAAAACCGATGGCGTTATCATTTCAGGACCACCAACTTATTTATTGGCCGTTAATGAAAAATAGGACTCGAAATAAAACGTTTTTGTGTGACTTTAAATGGTTATATTTGTACCTACTATGCAAACGATCGGTTATGCAGCACGATATCATCTTTCCAAGGTAAGATAACTTATAAATTGAGACAGATAAATTTGAAAAATCCGATTTTCATGTGACAATATTCATGCCAGGCCGAAAAGGGCTTCTTATATCAAGACTCGTCACATGTTACTTTGATTGCTATCTTTTTTTGCTTTAATGATGTCTAGGCTAGGTACTCTTTTCACACGGTAAAAAAACCTAGGTCTAGGGATCCTTCCATCGGAGTTCGAACTGCGCCGAAAAAACGTCACATAACCATATAACATAAAGTTTGTATTTCTTTCATCATCTTTCACAACCTACAATAGACAACTTTGTTCCAATAATAAATAATACTATAGGAAACGCATTACCAAGAAAGATTTTCCAAGAAAAATGTGGGTTTCCAGTGGGATTGTCAAATGATGAAAAAATGAAATACTGGAGTATCAGCTGAATTTGTCAATTTTGTATCAGATGAATAATGCTTTGTATACGGTAACATCTTCATGCTAATAAGATGAGAAAATACTGCAGTGCAGTTTGTTACCGCTTCTTCTGCACTAGCGCTTTGGGGGCGGCAGTAAACTTAGCTCTAAGTAACTTTTTGACGTCAACAATTATTGTGCAATAAAACAAAGTGACGATTATTAAGAGATATTATAAATATCCTATGATAATAAAGATATATTTGATTTGAATTGAAATGATGTTAAATAATGCTAGGGTTAATGATATGAGAACGAGATACGCGTCGATGTTGTGCAAGCGTGATTCGTAAACTGATTTTACTTATGTAACGAAATAATTATTAGGCAAAAAATGATAACTCAGATATGTGAGGTTATTGAACCGTACACTTTGTTTGACACTTAATTCGATGGTAATTCTGTATTATTATTATTATTCTGTATTTCTGTAATTTCAACTATCTTAACTTTGTTCAATAAAAGATTTTTTTTAATTACAAAATGACAAGGCTAAACTTAATTGCTATTTAAGTGACTTTTCCAATTAAAAATCCAAGTAGTTGCAAAAAACTTAAATTAGTTAAAAAGTCTTAAAACTCAATTTGCGAACAAAATAGCATTTTAAACAATGAGAATAATAAATGAGCCGTCTAATATCCAAAACATCCAACTTAAGTTAAACTAGATTTAAAATAACTTAGGCATTAATATCTAAATAATGTTCATTCTAGGATGGAAGCAGCTAAATAGAGTTAAGACAAGGGAAATTTAGTCTCGACAGTGTGAGTCATAATGTAATTAAAAAGTTAGTGCTGCTGTGTTAGGGTTTCGCCACACCAGTTGAGGGCTTGGCCTTACTTTGTACATTTTTAAGCCTACATCAGACCACTGCTCCCAATAAATGAATAATACGAATGGCAATTGAGTCAGAAAAAATGTTATTCTATTATTTCGATTATCCAAAAATATTGGACACTTAATTATCGATCCAATTAGTAAAAAATCGCAACGATACCTTGTCTTAAGGGGCTACCTGAATTTTCCGGGGTTCAGAGCTGCCTCATTTGAAATAAATCATTAGAAAGCAAACGGAGATATCATTTAAAATTTTCTTTCGGTCAGATCCTAGATAACTCTTCAAACTGTTTTATGAACTACTGTTTACAGATTAAAGTGAGAACGTGAAGTTTTTCTGCGCACATTAGCCAAAAGTGGCAGTTTTTCGCAAATATGCTTAGTAAAACTTCACGTTCTTACTTTGAACTGTAAACAGTAATTCATAAAATAGTTTGAAGGGTTATCTAGGGTCTGATAAAGACGCAATTTTAAATGATATCTCCGTTTCCTTTAAAATTATTTATTTCAAATGGAGGCAGCATTGCACCCCGGAAAGTTCAGGTAGTCCCTTTATTTCAGAGTGGGGGGCTTGTGACGTCACCACTTAGTGAAAATTGTACTGTAGCGTGAATTTAAATGCGCTATAACTTTGTATTATTTTGTTAGTTAAAAGAAAAAAAACAGAATACGTTTACAATATTTTTAATTATTCATCTAATAGATTTAGAAATATTTACAAAACCTTGTAAAAACGGATTGTCCTCTGCTGTATGTATGAACAGACCCTGAATTCACGCTGTGATGTCTAGACAACCTTGACTAAGATGTCGCTAAGTGCTAAGTGTTAACACTCAGTTCTTAGTTACTAAAGTGATAAGTTTCGATGTCAAAATTGTAGTAGATAATACTGTTGAGATTTTGAAGTATTAGTCGAGCCGCTTTCGCAAGTTAGCTTTAGTCCGCAATAAGACGAGTGACCACAAATAACACCAAAAAAAATCTCGAGAAGTTTTTATACCTCTTGTAGTCCCTTCCAAGTGCGCACGCCTAGAGTTGCTTTTACTTGCGAAAGATATTAGTATAAAAGTCATTACGCGAAAATAAATTATGCCAAATGATTTATTCAGTATGTGAAATGATAACAATGCCAAAAAACGTTATGCAGGCATATATGCTTGTTTAATTTATGCAACCCAGTATGGACCCGTTCCACCAACGAGCTCCTCAAATGTGCACTAAGTAGGTCAAACATCAAAGACTATTTGCCTTCAAAACGACACAAGTATTTAGCAGGCCGGCAATTAAAAAACAATCAGCATTCGCGTGCCGCGCACCACGGCCTGCATTCTGCAATTTCGACAAGGCTGTTAACCCTTGGTTAGCAGTTCATTATGTTTGATGCTTCAGAATTGCCAATTCAGTATTTGTTTTCCAATTCAATGCTTAAATACACCACAGGCAACACGCTTAAGGTCGCTCTTCCCTAAGACCTTCCAGTACAAATGTATCTAATATAGCTTATTTTGATAACCTTATGTTATTATATTTTGGGCATTTTTTTTTTACTTTTAAATAAAATGCATATGTACATAAAAGAAAATGTAGCGCATCATTAACTTTTGACAATCAAAATTGAAATCTTCTACAAACTATTATTTTCTTTTAATGTTGGCTGTGGAAAAACCAACTATAATATAGCGCCTTTTATAGCACATAAATAAAATCTTACCGCGTTTGGTATCAAATTATTAACACATTTCAAAAATATTATACGTCATTAGCTGTTTCTCTTTTATGACTTTTTAGAAAGAATTTTTTCTGTTGGGTTATTAGACAACAAGTACATCCAATAAATAAAATCGTAAATTTTACAAAAAAAAAGAAAAAGTTTTTCAACCCGCTTTATTCGCAGCTTAGTTATAAAAACCCATTCATAGCCCTTATCATCCCTAACAACTTACTTAAGGAAAATGATTTTCACTTTTACGTGAGCGCATTTTGTCGTAAGTCAATTGTTGGGTGTGATGGATGGGGTATTATTGTGCCTACCCGATTTTAAGGCTTTGTATTTAACCTAATTTTACTTATTTGGTTTTTATTTATTTTTGAAACAGCTCGACTATGGGAGGTGGAAGGTAGTGAACATTAAAATTAGGTCTCACGAAATTATGTTTTTTTAAGATTTCTCTTTGCTTAAAAAATAAGAAATTATTGGAAGCCCTGACTTCCAATAATTTCTTATTTTTTGAAATTAAGAAATAAAACCGGCCATGTTCTAGTCGAACTTGCACACGGAGGGTTCCATTTATACAAAATAGTTTGGTATCATGAACTAAACTTGCTCTTAAAATGTAGCTGGTGTTTAATAATTAATCTTGTATAATTTAGGCAGAATAGGAGTGACGACAGTGTTAAAAATGTACATATGTAATTAGTCCGTCTTTTAATTTGTAAATAACAACTCATTTATTCCAGAGTAAATTATACACAGCACAATACCTACAATAAATAAATAATTAAACTAAAAACAAAATAACCTACCTATAAATTAAAATATATCTAATTAAAAATAAAACATTATATTATATAAAAAATAGACCCAAAAATAATGGACACATATTTTTAGTTTGCCAAAAAAGTAAAAAATCACCAAGATACGAAGCATCGAAGTTCCGGAGTGGGGGCCTTGCGACTTCACCTCATGTAAAAATCGTACGTAGCCGTGACGTCATGCGAACTTTCAGTGTGCTGTATCTTTGTCAGTGTTTGTTTCTCAGAGAAAAGAAAAAATACGTGTACAATATTTTTTTATAATGTAACCGATAGGTTAAACATTTTTATTCGTCATGCCTATTTAATCTAAATATATATAACTCATCTATCAACGCATAGCCCAAACCACTGGACGGATCGGGCTAAAATTTGGCATGCAGGTAGATGTTATGACGTAGGCATCCGCTAAGAATGGATTTTGATCAATTCTACCCCCAAAGGGATAAAATAGGGGATGAAAGTTTGTATGAAACTTTGTCAATTTTAAACCGATCGGGCTGAGACTTTGCATGCATAAAGCTACTATGACGTAGGCATCCCCTAAGAAAGAATTTTGATAAATTACACCGCTACGCGAGCGAAGCCGCGAGCAAAAGCTAGTTAATGAATAAACATGGTCAAAGTTCACAAAGCCGATCATTGCAGATTAACTCCCGCTGAGCCGCGCTCAACTATTTCAATCAAACATGCGGCTCATGACGAGAGCTCATAATCCTTCATCCATAATCCAAATTCGTTTTTGTCGTTTAGCGTTGTTTACAAATTTCGTTTGACGATAGGATTTATCATTGTAATAAGAATACTTTTTAATCTATGGACAAGCATATTTGCCAGACAAATCAAAAAACTCCTTTTCTAGCTTTCAAGAACGCCATCTAGCAGTGAAGTGCGTTACTATCTTTGATTTCTTATTACATTGATGAGTGCCTACCTTACAAAATATGGAGCCTTTTTTGTATTTAAGGTATGATTACCTAAACTACAATATTGAAGAAAATAGGTATATTTCTCACTTTTCCGTCGTTATTAGGGTGGCAAAGTGCAGGGTAGACAAATTTGTATTTTGTATGGAAATTTGTATTTTGTTTTGTATGAAATTAGTTATTTGTATGGAATGCACGCCACTGCATCTAATGAGCCTGCACTGTCCAATTGATATCCGTTGCGCCATCTTTTATGTGCAAGGCATGTTAAATAAATTCCGATTTTGAGGCTTTAAACCCCAATGACTTTTAAACAGATGCATCGATTTTCATCAAACATAGCTAAAAACTAATTACCGGAAGAGAACTTGCTTTCGAAACCGGGCGTTAAACTTATAATACCTATCTTTTTTGTCGAGGGTTAAAAGTAACTTTAAACATCATGGTGCAAAATGGTCCCACAAAATACTATAAAATGACGCAGCGTCCAGCCGTCCACTCTCTGGAAATGAGTATTATTCACAGTATTAAAGTTCGCTGATTGTTACATAAAGTGAATTTGATAGGACTTATTCTTCCAAAACTTTTTATACTGCGCAAGGTTACAAGAAATCTCTGGATACAGGCTGCTTCCAACCGGTAATTTTAGATAAAATGCTGCAGTGCAGTTTGTTACCGCTTCTTCTGTCGCGCTTAGGAAGCGGCAGTAAACTTAGCTGTAAGCAAATGATCTGACGTCAACAACTAGCTATTATGAAACCAAAAGAAAAATTGAAAGGTTATTAAGTGATAAAAATATCCAAAGATTGATTGATTTGATTTTAAATACTAGAGGGAGGCCTATAGTAATGCCAAGACGCATAGGGCCATATTTTTTTTTTTATATGGATAAATAACATTGATTAAGTTGGCCCCAAAGTAAGTTAGAGACTTGTGTTATGGGATACTAACTCAATGATACTATATTTTGTAACAAATACATATACAGATAAACATCCAAGACCCAGGACAATTTGAAAAAGGCCTTTTTCCAACTTGCCCTGACCGGGGATCGAACCCGGGTCCTCTGGATGGCGGACTAGCATGGTGACTACTACGCTACGGAGGTCGTCAATATTGCTTCCACTGTAAAAATGTTAGCAGAACTCATGGAGAGTCAAGGCCCTAGCTCTACGTGCACTAACCTTACACTTACTCTTCTTCTTCTTTTACCCAGAGGTTCCAGGTTCGATCCCCGGTCAGGGCAAGTTGGAAAATGGCCTTTTTCAAATAGTCGTTTGTCTTGGGTGTTTATCTATATATGTATTTGTTATAAAATATGTATCGTTGAGTTAGTATCCCATAACACAAGTCTCGAACTTACTTTGGGGCTAGCTCAATCAGTGTTATTTGTCCCTATATATTTATTTATTTATATTGCCTTATCTATCCACTGCATGATACAGACCTCCTCCATTGCACGCCATTCCTCATGATGTTGCGCCTTTCTTTTCCATAGTGGACCAGCTGCTTTGACGGTGTCATCTCTCCATCGTGTTATTGGTCTGCCGCAATTTCTGCGGCCAACTTTATAACTCTCATCTTAGTCAAAATGTATGGCTTAGTCGAATTTTTACTTATATTCATTAAATACTGAGTTTTATTGAAATCGGCAAAACAAAAATAAATTTAATGAAAAAACAATCCCTCAAAACTAAAGTCAAACGCCAAAGTTTTTTTCTTTGGCCTTCTCAGCAAATATAACTTTCAAACTTAACATACACACCAAAACTCTTCGATAGTTACAAGATCACGTTATATCGCAGGTAAGAGATAAGAGGAGTAGTTATTTTACCAACTATTTTATAGAAACAAAGGTTTTGATTAACAAGGCATGGGCATAGCATGACATTTTGCGTATTCTGCGTACATATGTAAAGAAGAAGTACGTATTAGTTTTTTTTGAGTATCATTTTCCAGCGACCTCCGTCAGGCCGCTATAGATCGGTCATTTTGGAAATCCTTGGGAGAGGCTTATGTCCTGCAGTGGACGTTATGCGGCTGAAATAATGATAATGATGAGTATCATTTTAAACAAAACCAGTAGTCGAGTTGTCTTAATTTGTCGATAAGTACTTATTGTAGGTAAACCGATGTAATTTATTGACTTCAATATAATATCTAACGAATACCGATTATTCAAAGGCACCTGGACCGTTTTGGGAAATTATGAAAGGGCATTCTTGTCAGGTGGTCCCATAGAGACCCTATCACAATCGGTTGTGTAGTTCGGGGGTGAAGTCGGTTTTTATTTTAATTTACGAATACCTAAGTTTACTTAAAGCTAGAATGCATGTTTATTCAATTTGTATGGAAACTCAAATCTGCTGCGGGAGGGAATGAGCTACCGTTTTGTTAGTACTTTGACTGCCCTCGTGGTTACCATACTAGTCTGTCACCCAGAGGTCCCGGATTTGACCCCTGGCCAGGGTAAGTTGGAAAATGGCCTATTTCAAATTGGTCTGAGTCTTAAATATTTATCTTTATGTGTATTTGTTATATGCACATGCATGCATGCACTAACCTTACACTTACTCTTCTTCTTCTTTTACCCAGAGGTTCCGGGTTCGATCCCCGGTCAGGGCAAGTTGTAAAATGGCCTTTTTCAAATTGTCCTGGGTCTTGGGTGTTTATCTATATATGTATTTGTTATAAAATATAGTATCGCTGAGTTCGTATCCCATAACACAAGTCTCGAACTTTGGGGCTAGCTCAATCAGTGTTATTTATCCGTATATATTTATTTATTTAGTTCTTACATTGATTAAGCGCTATTATCACATCTCTTTTTACCGTCATCTATGCGTTACAATACATAACAGACCCTACACAAACGTGGGAGTCAATGCCTAGGGAGGACACGTGACTCCGAATCAATTTGGCTGCAAACGTGACCCCTTATTGGGTATCTATTACATTTTGTGAGAAGGGCACAGTATACTATATATACTCACAATGATTAGGTATTTCGAGTTTCTTTTGTATTTTTGAAAGGGGAGTCTAAAAAAAGAAAATTATTTGAAGACGTAGGGTTAAAAGATAAGATTTTTATCATGTATTTTTACCCCGACAAAAAGAGGGGTGTTTTATTTATATTTGAAGCTAATGTCTGTCTGTCAATCTGTCTGTCTGTCATGTGTGTCTGTCTGTGGAATCGTAGCGTTCGAACGAATGGACCGATTTGGATGCGGTTTCTTAACGTGAAAGCAAGTTCCTTTGCGGTGGTTCTTAGCTATGTTTGAGGAAAATCGGTTTAGCTGCCTAAAAATTATTGGGGTTTACAAATTTATTAAAAGGCAGGGCTTTCTCTAAAAAAATCTATATGGCGCTATAATCGCGGAGCTTGTTATATGTTCCGCTATTCATCACTAAATAAAGAAATATGTAGGGACAAATTACACGTATTGAGCCAGCCCCAAAGTAAGTTCGAGACTTGTGTTATGAGATACCAACTCAACGATACTATATTTTATGACAAATACATATATAGATAAACACCCAAGACCCACCCAGAACAATTTGAAAAAGGCCATTTTCCAACTTGCCCTGACCGGGGATCGAACCCGGAACCTCTAGGTGGCGGAATTGCACGGTGACCACTACGCCACGGAGGTCGCCACTATCACTAAATGCCGTTCTTTACACTTTGGGTCGGAGGTTTTTTAATTTGGTGTTTCAAATAAACTTTTAAGATACAGCGAAGTAAGTAAGGATACGCTAAGCACAGAGATAAACCAAGAATTGAGTGCTGAAACTTGTCAAAGAGAAAGGAACGTTAATGAATGCAATAGAAATTAGACGAAGACAGATATTTGGACCACATTCTTAAAATACCACGTTCAAAAAACACAATATTCACAATACATCATATTTTCATAAAAAATACGGCACTACAACTTCTATGGTGGAATGGTGGAAGCCAGGAGAGGAGTCTATCTTCTTGGTCGGAAGACTGGGAAAGTCATTCATGGATGAAGTTAAAGAAAAGGTAAAAGTTGTTTCGCATAGGTCAAGCATTAACCGAAAAACAGGATTCATGGAAAATACTTTACCGATAAGAACCTAGTTCTCAATTTATTGATGACAGTGAAATAGGCTATCCGTGCGCTTTATCTACATCTGGAATTTCCATTACATACCAGGATAACGCTAAATATATATGGAAAATCCAGATTAAGTGGTTTAACCACTGGTGCAGAAAATACAATGTGAGTAAACTAATCTTCTTTATTCAACCGCATGAGTAAACAAATGATCATTAGGAAACCCAGTGACTGACAGAAACGTAAAAACCTTGTTTTTTTGATAATTTGTATTGATATTTTTGATGAAAAATCATTTATGTTCTGCATCAAAAACTGAAGATCAGCGGCTCCAGCTGTGGCGCAGCAGATATCCACCGGGTCCTCATGATTTCATTCAACCATCGGAGGAACTACCACCAGGTCATGAGCTACCATTGGCCACATGGAAAAAACTTAAACCGACTCCAAACCAAAAACAAAACAAAAAACTGGCAGTCTATATCTCATCCTTATAATTTATTATACACACCAAGTTTAGTATTCTACGCCTTTATTTACTTGTTGCTGGTATACGGTAGACTCTAACTTCCCCTGTCTGTCCCATCCCCCAGACTGCAACCTCGCACTCACACCATAATACTTATCACCTGGTTTCTCGAGTCTGGTACTGGTTTAACGAGGTCTGACGTGGCTGCGCTAGTAGAAGGCGAACGGAGCCGATAAGTATCCATAACGGCCCGAAGCTGCAAGTGCAGTCATGTTCTTTCTAAAGTGGACTAAGTTCCTACGCTCTTGCTGCGAAATGCTAGCCAGTGAACACAAAACTGAACTGAATGGAACTGATTTGATATATTTATATCAAGATATTTATGTTCCTAGAGAAAAATTGATCAGCATCATGAATTTACTCTTAAAATAGTTTCAGTATATTTTGTTAGATTTGCTTGCTTACCATGTATAGTGGAGTGTGAATACACATCTTATTATAAAGAATACATACCACAAAAAACATATACTCACACAATAGTTTGCAGACGCGGTGCATTGTGAGGAGATTTCTCTAGGAAATGAAGTCTCTCCCCATTCTTCCAGACAATGCGAGACTTACAGCGTTAATGAGGATGGGACTAAAACTCAAGTTTGCGAAACATTTTAAGGAACCTTAAAGTAATACATATTTTTATTTTATTTCTTAATACAGCACGTTACTATAGGCTTAACCTAATACAACACAGCTATAGATTATTTAACAAACAAGGTATATATATATAAATGCCTCATTTATGAACAGCTAAGCACTTGTTTTAAATACCTGGGGACTTTTGGAATTAATATTGTGGACTGATTCAGAAAAATATTTTATTTAGTCCGTCCGAAAGATTATTCACAGATTATCGACGACCTCCGTGGCGTAGTGGTCACCATGCTAGTTCACACAGAGGTTCTGGGTTCGATCCCCGGTCAGGGCAAGTTGGAAAATGGCCTTTTCAAATTGTCCTGGGTCTTGGGTGTTTATCTTTAAATGTATTTATTATAAAATATAGTATCGTTGATTTAGTATCCCATAACACAAGTCTCGAACTTACTTTGGGGCTAGCTCAATCAGTGTTATTTGTCCCTGTATCTATTTATTTAATTATAAAATAAAAAAAAATAGATCATCATCATTTTAGCCGCATAAGCCTCTCCAAAGGATTTCTAAACTGACTGATCTAGACTATCAATGGATCTTTATTTTTCAGTTAATTAAATTGTGACGTCATACAATTGCTTACTACATAAGACTATTTTGTACTTGAAACCTTACACGCAAATAAGTACATACTTACATATAGTATGTACTTTTTTGTGTGTACCGTGTACGTAAATATTTCTTACAAAAAGCGATAATAAATTGTCACTCCTTAAAATTATTATTTTATCGAAATGCTTCTGTTTCCTATAATAAAGTACGTGTTGTGAATAAGTAATTTACTTTACTAAGTAATCCTTTATTATCATGAAAATCGAGCTAAATTCGTATTTTATTATTATAAGGCAAACTAAAGGATTATTACAATTCAAAGAACGTTCAATAGAGCCATTCTGTACAGATTTCCTACCTCTCTCTTTTATCTCTGTCTATAACACAGCCATATTCATACAGACAGATTCTAAAAGCTTTAAGGTATACTTATGCTGTTATAAATTCCTTAATTCCAATTCTCAAATGAAAAAGGCTTTTGTCCAAGAATTAATTTTATATTTTACCATTTTAAATCTCGTTTTATCTAAAACTTCTTCTTATTTATTATGCATAACCTAACAAATAAAATACATTAGTTTATATTCAGGTCTGTCCCCTTTTATAGTCACCAACTACCTTACATCGTTTATAGTCTTCTTTACCCGAAGGTTGGCTGGAAGAAATAGCTTTAGTGATAAGTATTTAAACCTCTATATTTTAAATGTGCTTTTGATTTATTGTCATAGTTCGTGCAATAAAGAAATTTTATTTTATCTTCCTTTGAGGTAGTTCTTTTTGCTCTTTAGAACGTGTTTGAATTATCTGAACGTCCATAGTCGATATACCCAGTATAAAGACTAACGTTTTGATAGTTTTTTAAGTATAGCATTAGGGTTGGATCTCACTTATCAGCACGGAACAGCGCTTTTCTATGTTGCTATCCTTTTCTGTCGCTCAGAACCGTCATTTGCCAGAGCGAGAGAAAGCGACGGAACGCTATAGTACCGGCTGTGTTGAGCGACAAAAAAGAATAGCAGCATAGAAAAGTGCTACTCCGTGCTGACAAGTGAGATCCAACCCTTAGCCTTTCAAGTAAATCCTTAACCTAGACGAGCTTCAATATCTAATTCAAAATTCTTTTACTTAGTCAAATATTCAACCAAATTTCTTTACAGCTGAAGTTTTTACAATCAAATAAAATTAATTTCCAAGATATCTAAAGATCGGAACATTAGCTATCGGGCCCCATCATTATAACCATTGAACGAACGTTTTAATAGCTATTCAGAAGCGCTCCATTTAAGGGGACGCCATTTTTCGTCCCCATGCAGACCCATTAACTGCGAGAAATAAAGACCCGATTTCAGTAATCGGCTGCTTAATGGAGAGCACTGCTGGGAGTGAGGTGTGCACTTTATTATAATAATATGGCTTTTTGACCTTAATATTCCTCCCATGTTGGTTTGGGAGTAGAAAAAAAAACGTAATATATCCAGCTTCTTCGATTGGGCGATAATCTCAATCTTGTAATAAGCGATGCAATGGTCAAGGCGTTCCGGAGATCGTGGGTTCAAATCTCACTGGGAAGCATACTTTGTAAAAAGTTGTTTCTAGTCTGCTTTAGATATTGCAGGGTTTAATTACCTGATTATCTGAAACAAAAGATGAATCCGCTTTGGAAGACACGAAAAGCTGTGGGCCCATAACGCCGTCTGGCGTCTGCTCAAACCTATCCGTTTCGGAGATCAGTGCGCTCTGTGTAAAAACCTCGTCAAATCACCTACGAGTAGATTAGCGGACTCCGGGCTCTGAAGCATTACCGTTAAAGTTGCAACCAGGAATATGCTCAGATAATGATGATGATGAAGCGATGCAGTTAGCCCATTACTATTTTAATTCCCTTTTTCCATCTTCACGCCTACCACCACGCTAAGGCCTATGGGCACAGGTATGGCGCTTCATTCAAGTGGAGTATTATAAGTGCATAATACTACTACAAACGAAACTACATATCCGTGCACACGTCAATGTACGAGTTTCAGTATTCAAAGCCATCAAACACACTCGAAAACGGGGGAGAGGTGCGGTGACGCGTATTGTGGGACGCGTACTTATATAATTTCTGTTCTTTCGGTCTTGCCACCTTTTATAGTTCCTGTTTGATAAAGACTCATTATAACAGTGTTTTTATTATTATCAGACCAGGAAAGACGAAAATAGTGTATGAGTGATAATAAAGAGATCTGCACATTGTACCTATTCATGGTGTCTTTTGTCTCGAAATCTTGAACGGCAGTTTTTGGGATCAGAGTTGCTTTGTTTAAAAACTCATGCATGCAATGAAAAATACTAGAAATTATATCTTTATTGATAGGTACCAAAATACGATACAAAATATGGAATGTGGCTCGCTCGAGGCGACATCGTGCGCGCGTCTTAGTCACATTCGCCCTGAGGAAGACCCTCCAGATGAGGTCGAAACATGTCGGCAATTAGCTGACTTGTTGTACGCGAGTAACCCGTTTTTCGTAATTTACTTAATTATGTACATGTACTTCGCTCATTTGACCACATTCAAGTAAGGCGAACTAACTTAAGCTAAGCTATAATTAGTTGCCAATGAATACAAGAGTGGTGGGAATCATTTATCAAGCTACAGGTCGGAATGGCCTCGAATCAATCGCAGTGACCTAATTACAGGTTCTGTATGTTAATGGTCGGCTGCAATTGTTAGCAGAAATGTTAGAATGGTAATTTAATATTTACTATGCTTGCTTTTCGTGTGTAAGTGACCAATACTGGTGTCAGAGTTTTAAAGCTTCTGACAAAGCATGACGACGAAAGGCATCTGACAAAGCTTGACGACTGACATTGAATGATATCAGCCGGGACTCTAACGGCTTATGCGTTTCATCCGAAGGACGAAGGAGCTCAAAAACAAATTTATGCCACTTGTGGTCACCCATCCAAGTTCAGGCCACGCCCGGTGTTAATCAACTTGCAAGAGCGCTAGTAATGCGCACTCCCGCCGGGCCAACGAGCTCCTCAAAATCCTTACTATATAATCACGTCTTTAGCCCTAACAGACAGACATAGCATTTTGGGTATTGCGGCTTTAAGGGGCTACCTGAATTTTCCGGGGTCCAGTGCTGCCCCCATTTGAAATAAATCATTTGAAAGGAAACGGAGATATCATTTAAAATTTGACCTTGATCAGACCCTAGATAACCCTTTAAACTATTTTATGAACTACTGTTTACAGTTTAAAGTGAGAACGTGAAGCTTCTCTACGCACATGCGCCAAAAGTGAAAGTAGAAAAGCTTCACGTTCTCACTTTAAAGTGTAAACAGTAGTTCATAAAATAGTTTAAAGGGTTATCTAGAGCCTGGTCAAGACAAAAATTTAAATTATATCTCCGTTTCCTTTTAAATGATTTAATTCAAATGGGGGCAGCACTGGACCCCGAAAAATTCATCTAGCCCCTTAAACAGACAGCACCCTAGACCTCAAGACCTAAAGGCCACGTTTCGTGTGATGGTAGGCAACAAAATAACACAGTCAGTGTACAGGTGATCTTTTGACACAATTTGATTTATAAAACCGGCCAAGTTCGAGTCGGATTTGCGCACGAAGGGTACAGAAGTACTATCTACAAAAATCGTTTGTTGTATGGAAGCTTTAAATATTTATTTTATTCTGTTTTTATTCATCGTTATAGAGGCAACAGAAATATATCATCTGTGAAAATTTCAACTGTCTAGCTATCATGGTTCATGCGGTACAGCATGGTGACAGACAGACGGACAGACAGACGGATAGATAGACAGACAGACAGACAGACGGAGTCTTAGTTATAGGGTCGATCAAAAAAAACATGATTTGTGGTCAGATTGCCATAGTGATATTAATTTTAAAGATTAACCCTCTTATTCATAAAAAAATTACAAACGTTTGGTAAACCTATTTTAGCTAAAATATGTTTTGTCCCTTTCACTCCTTTCAATATTTGACTTTGCAAGAGCGAGACAAAACATATTTTATCTAAAACAGGTTTAGCAACCGTTTGTATTTTTTTATGAATAAAGGGGTTAGAATATACAAAAAAAATTGTCTGATATTATATTCTTAAAACCTTATCATGCTCCTTATTTCAACTGGAAGATATTTATACAAGGTTATTATTCAAATTGCAGCCAAATTTTCAGAGTAAATTCGTTCTTTGACACTAAACTACCTTTCATAAAAATAATTTACTATTTCCGAACAACTCAAATCAGATACCTACTTTTTTTCTAAACGTATAAACAATCATTCTCTATGGGATTTGTCGTCATAGTTTCTTGGAGTAAAATCGGGCTCTTTTCTGCAATAATAAATTTATTATTATTCCATACTAAAAACCGACTTCACCCCCAAACTACACAACCAATTTTGATAAAATTTTTACAGGACCACCTGACAAGTATACCATTTCGAAGAAAAAAAAATTAAAATTAGTCCAGGCGTCTTTAAATAAAAAGTGAACATACACAACATAGTTTAAAAAAAACGACGGGTTGCACTCCGGGAGTGCCGGCAGAAGTGAAAACTTGAATATTAACAGCAGGCGCAGGCATACATTTTCGCCGCGCCGTAGAAAAAGAGGGGGATACTTCCTCTCCTACGCCACGCCGGCTGTCTACTCTCCATCCGTCTTACGAATTTTCGATCAGGTCACGTGTCCTGACGCGAGTTTAACATTTTTTAACTATTACAAAAAAAGTGTACAAAGCTGCTAAAGAAGTTTTTACTTCAAGAAAATAAAAACAAAAAAAAACGGGACGAATTAATAACCTCCTCCTTTTTCGGAAGTCGGTTAAAATCACGTTGAACATGGATATGATCATGACAAGGGACATTGCTTTGTGACGTTTTATTTCCATAACAGTAACGAATAATTTATTTTCATCAAAATAGTAAAAAAAAACGACTTTCCATAGAAAATCCGTTTAGCGTAACTAAGCTAAAAAATGTGTTACTTAGTATAGGTTTAAATATTTTGGTAGCTAGTTTAGAATATCAGAAGTTTTTTTCTTAGTGTTTTTTGGGAATCACACTCACACACAGAAAATTGACGTCTGAGTAGTACCGTCACCGCTTCTATGCTTTGTTCGGTGAGTGAGAGAGCCGGAGAAACCCCCTCCCTCTCCTACAACTTCCCTCCCCTTCCCCCTACAACTTCCCTTCCTGAAAGGCCGGCAACGCATCTGTTACACCCCTGGTTTTGCAGTTGTCCATTGGCAGCGGTGATCACCATCAGGTGACCCTTTGCCACCCTATGACATAAAAAAATCATTGATATAAAATCAAAGATGCAGCGTAAAAATAGTAGATATTGTTTTCCAACTTAACATAAAACCTAGCCAAAGGTCAAAAGTATTTAAATCGTTTAAACATTAACGCTGCAGATAGACGCAAAAATACTCTGCCAAGGGTATAATTTGCGGTAAGTTGCCCCATTAACTTTTATCTGGCGCGGATGGTGGGATGAAATGTTGATATACATTTAGTACGACTCGTGGGCTGTTTAATAAAAACTTTTTTAATATTTAAATTAGAACTTTATATATTTATATATTAATAAATTAGAGCCTTTCAAGTAAATCCTTAACCTAGACGAACTTCAATATCTAATTCAAAATTCTTTTACTTAGTCAAATGTTCAACCAAATTTCTTTACAGCTGAAGTTTTTACAATCAAATAAAATTAATTTCCAAGATATCTAAAGATCGGAACATTAGCTATCGGGCCCCATCATTATAACCATTGAACGAACGTTTTAATAGCTATTCAGAAGCGCTCCATTTAAGGGGACGCCATTTTTCGTCCCCATGCAGACCCATTAACTGCGAGAAATAAAGACCCGATTTCAGTAATCGGCTGCTTAATGGAGAGCACTGCTGGGAGTGAGGTGTGCACTTTATTATAATAATATGGCTTTTTGACCTTAATATTCCTCCCATGTTGGTTTGGGAGTAGAAAAAAAAACGTAATATATCCAGCTTCTTCGATTGGGCGATAATCTCAATCTTGTAATAAGCGATGCAATGGTCAAGGCGTTCCGGAGATCGTGGGTTCAAATCTCACTGGGAAGCATACTTTGTAAAAAGTTGTTTCTAGTCTGCTTTAGATATTGCAGGGTTTAATTACCTGATTATCTGAAACAAAAGATGAATCCGCTTTGGAAGACACGAAAAGCTGTGGGCCCATAACGCCGTCTGGCGTCTGCTCAAACCTATCCGTTTCGGAGATCAGTGCGCTCTGTGTAAAAACCTCGTCAAATCACCTACGAGTAGATTAGCGGACCCCGGGCTCTGAAGCATTACCGTTAAAGTTGCAACCAGGAATATGCTCAGATAATGATGATGATGAAGCGATGCAGTTAGCCCATTACTATTTTAATTCCCTTTTTCCATCTTCACGCCTACCACCACGCTAAGGCCTATGGGCACAGGTATGGCGCTTCATTCAAGTGGAGTATTATAAGTGCATAATACTACTACAAACGAAACTACATATCCGTGCACACGTCAATGTACGAGTTTCAGTATTCAAAGCCATCAAACACACTCGAAAACGGGGGAGAGGTGCGGTGACGCGTATTGTGGGACGCGTACTTATATAATTTCTGTTCTTTCGGTCTTGCCACCTTTTATAGTTCCTGTTTGATAAAGACTCATTATAACAGTGTTTTTATTATTATCAGACCAGGAAAGACGAAAATAGTGTATGAGTGATAATAAAGAGATCTGCACATTGTACCTATTCATGGTGTCTTTTGTCTCGAAATCTTGAACGGCAGTTTTTGGGATCAGAGTTGCTTTGTTTAAAAACTCATGCATGCAATGAAAAATACTAGAAATTATATCTTTATTGATAGGTACCAAAATACGATACAAAATATGGAATGTGGCTCGCTCGAGGCGACATCGTGCGCGCGTCTTAGTCACATTCGCCCTGAGGAAGACCCTCCAGATGAGGTCGAAACATGTCGGCAATTAGCTGACTTGTTGTACGCGAGTAACCCGTTTTTCGTAATTTACTTAATTATGTACATGTACTTCGCTCATTTGACCACATTCAAGTAAGGCGAACTAACTTAAGCTAAGCTATAATTAGTTGCCAATGAATACAAGAGTGGTGGGAATCATTTATCAAGCTACAGGTCGGAATGGCCTCGAATCAATCGCAGTGACCTAATTACAGGTTCTGTATGTTAATGGTCGGCTGCAATTGTTAGCAGAAATGTTAGAATGGTAATTTAATATTTACTATGCTTGCTTTTCGTGTGTAAGTGACCAATACTGGTGTCAGAGTTTTAAAGCTTCTGACAAAGCATGACGACGAAAGGCATCTGACAAAGCTTGACGACTGACATTGAATGATATCAGCCGGGACTCTAACGGCTTATGCGTTTCATCCGAAGGACGAAGGAGCTCAAAAACAAATTTATGCCACTTGTGGTCACCCATCCAAGTTCAGGCCACGCCCGGTGTTAATCAACTTGCAAGAGCGCTAGTAATGCGCACTCCCGCCGGGCCAACGAGCTCCTCAAAATCCTTACTATATAATCACGTCTTTAGCCCTAACAGACAGACATAGCATTTTGGGTATTGCGGCTTTAAGGGGCTACCTGAATTTTCCGGGGTCCAGTGCTGCCCCCATTTGAAATAAATCATTTGAAAGGAAACGGAGATATCATTTAAAATTTGACCTTGATCAGACCCTAGATAACCCTTTAAACTATTTTATGAACTACTGTTTACAGTTTAAAGTGAGAACGTGAAGCTTCTCTACGCACATGCGCCAAAAGTGAAAGTAGAAAAGCTTCACGTTCTCACTTTAAAGTGTAAACAGTAGTTCATAAAATAGTTTAAAGGGTTATCTAGAGCCTGGTCAAGACAAAAATTTAAATTATATCTCCGTTTCCTTTTAAATGATTTAATTCAAATGGGGGCAGCACTGGACCCCGAAAAATTCATCTAGCCCCTTAAACAGACAGCACCCTAGACCTCAAGACCTAAAGGCCACGTTTCGTGTGATGGTAGGCAACAAAATAACACAGTCAGTGTACAGGTGATCTTTTGACACAATTTGATTTATAAAACCGGCCAAGTTCGAGTCGGATTTGCGCACGAAGGGTACAGAAGTACTATCTACAAAAATCGTTTGTTGTATGGAAGCTTTAAATATTTATTTTATTCTGTTTTTATTCATCGTTATAGAGGCAACAGAAATATATCATCTGTGAAAATTTCAACTGTCTAGCTATCATGGTTCATGCGGTACAGCATGGTGACAGACAGACGGACAGACAGACGGATAGATAGACAGACAGACAGACAGACGGAGTCTTAGTTATAGGGTCGATCAAAAAAAACATGATTTGTGGTCAGATTGCCATAGTGATATTAATTTTAAAGATTAACCCTCTTATTCATAAAAAAATTACAAACGTTTGGTAAACCTATTTTAGCTAAAATATGTTTTGTCCCTTTCACTCCTTTCAATATTTGACTTTGCAAGAGCGAGACAAAACATATTTTATCTAAAACAGGTTTAGCAACCGTTTGTATTTTTTTATGAATAAAGGGGTTAGAATATACAAAAAAAATTGTCTGATATTATATTCTTAAAACCTTATCATGCTCCTTATTTCAACTGGAAGATATTTATACAAGGTTATTATTCAAATTGCAGCCAAATTTTCAGAGTAAATTCGTTCTTTGACACTAAACTACCTTTCATAAAAATAATTTACTATTTCCGAACAACTCAAATCAGATACCTACTTTTTTTCTAAACGTATAAACAATCATTCTCTATGGGATTTGTCGTCATAGTTTCTTGGAGTAAAATCGGGCTCTTTTCTGCAATAATAAATTTATTATTATTCCATACTAAAAACCGACTTCACCCCCAAACTACACAACCAATTTTGATAAAATTTTTACAGGACCACCTGACAAGTATACCATTTCGAAGAAAAAAAAATTAAAATTAGTCCAGGCGTCTTTAAATAAAAAGTGAACATACACAACATAGTTTAAAAAAAACGACGGGTTGCACTCCGGGAGTGCCGGCAGAAGTGAAAACTTGAATATTAACAGCAGGCGCAGGCATACATTTTCGCCGCGCCGTAGAAAAAGAGGGGGATACTTCCTCTCCTACGCCACGCCGGCTGTCTACTCTCCATCCGTCTTACGAATTTTCGATCAGGTCACGTGTCCTGACGCGAGTTTAACATTTTTTAACTATTACAAAAAAAGTGTACAAAGCTGCTAAAGAAGTTTTTACTTCAAGAAAATAAAAACAAAAAAAAACGGGACGAATTAATAACCTCCTCCTTTTTCGGAAGTCGGTTAAAATCACGTTGAACATGGATATGATCATGACAAGGGACATTGCTTTGTGACGTTTTATTTCCATAACAGTAACGAATAATTTATTTTCATCAAAATAGTAAAAAAAAACGACTTTCCATAGAAAATCCGTTTAGCGTAACTAAGCTAAAAAATGTGTTACTTAGTATAGGTTTAAATATTTTGGTAGCTAGTTTAGAATATCAGAAGTTTTTTTCTTAGTGTTTTTTGGGAATCACACTCACACACAGAAAATTGACGTCTGAGTAGTACCGTCACCGCTTCTATGCTTTGTTCGGTGAGTGAGAGAGCCGGAGAAACCCCCTCCCTCTCCTACAACTTCCCTCCCCTTCCCCCTACAACTTCCCTTCCTGAAAGGCCGGCAACGCATCTGTTACACCCCTGGTTTTGCAGTTGTCCATTGGCAGCGGTGATCACCATCAGGTGACCCTTTGCCACCCTATGACATAAAAAAATCATTGATATAAAATCAAAGATGCAGCGTAAAAATAGTAGATATTGTTTTCCAACTTAACATAAAACCTAGCCAAAGGTCAAAAGTATTTAAATCGTTTAAACATTAACGCTGCAGATAGACGCAAAAATACTCTGCCAAGGGTATAATTTGCGGTAAGTTGCCCCATTAACTTTTATCTGGCGCGGATGGTGGGATGAAATGTTGATATACATTTAGTACGACTCGTGGGCTGTTTAATAAAAACTTTTTTAATATTTAAATTAGAACTGCGATTGTCAGTTTCCTGAAAAAGGAGTTCAGTGTAGATATTGTAAGTCTTGTTTAATCTAAATGACAACGAATAATCCAACAAGCAGTAGAGCTGTTTCTATTTATAATTTGAGAAAATGAGTGATCCGTTGTTGAGTTTAGGTCTAACCTAAAAGGTTAGAGGGGAGACACACACAACGATTCAAAAATATATTGAAGCCTATTCGATTACTAGAATGAGTCATTGCTTCAGCCCTTGGCAAATCAGAGAACCCTAGGTGTGGTCCGCATATGGATGGGTAATTTTAAAGAAATTGCAATTAGTATAAAAAGAACTTGTTTTCCATGGGAATTAATAATATAAACTTGAAAGAAAATATAGTATGTAAAAGTTTTTAATTTTGATGGTTAAGAATAATGACATACTTAATATCTCTTATCGTGTCGTTGGCTCAAATTATTTTTTTTATTCTTCTAGAACGTTGCCATTTTTATGCTTCCCTCTAAGTGAGCACCATTATTTCCGTTCATATATTTGCTAAAAAATAATAATTGAAATAGGTATATGTGATTTCTTTAAAATGACTTTTTTTACCGAAATCTGACAAGTCGTTTCGAAATAAAGCCAAAAAACGTTTGCATGGAAAAGTAAGAGTACGAGACTACTCTATCGTCACCCATCTCGTTACACGCATGAATATTTCTATTAACAGCTTATCTGGTATTCAGTATTGACATTCACATCAAAGACAATATCGAATGTCGCGTGCCAGGGAATGATTGGTCGTACAGACAGAAAAAAAGACAGCACGGAGTATTTTATTTCAGGTGGTAAATTCTATGTTATTTTAAGATCGCAGTTTTACCTGCATAAAATAGCGTTATTTGACAAAAATGCTTTTTATTACCGATTTAAAATGTAAAAAAAATACTCTATCGTTCTTATTTAAATAAACTGAACTGCACGTTCAAGTTTATCTAATATTATTAATATGAAAATGACCATGTACATTAACACGCACGGGTTACTCACGTAGAGAATCAGCTACTGGCAGCCAAGTTTCGACCTCTCCCATAGGTCTTCATCAGGGCGAATGTAATGTGTTTCACGCATGGGCATCATCACCAGCAGCCGACGATGAAGATGATATTGAGGCCCCCAGTACATCTGCGGGAGTCGTCGACGCAGGAAACCAGCAACCCCCATCACTGTCAATGAGTAAAGCGAACGATCGATATAAAACTCGATTTATAATTTGTGCCTGTGAGGCGCGAGTTCCATACTCACTTCAAACTTCATAATTGTTCGTTGCATTAACTATGTAAAAATAGGTGGTACAATATTGTACCACCTTTTTGTACATAGTTTATGCAATAAACTTGTGCCTCTCAGGCGCACAGCCAGAGCTTAAACCTTCTTTTTTTCCTATTAAGAGCTTGATCTTGTTGGTGGAGTTAAGCGGAGATGCCTCCATTTTTCTCTTCTCCATGCAATATTTTTTCCTACTTCCTCGTCTCTCTACCATCGATTTAAAAATGTTACAACCTTGTATAAATTTGCTTCATTTTGCAGTGAAGAAACGTTTATGAAATATCCTAATGTTAAAAATACTGACATTAAAAAATGGATTTGCGCTTTGTGTCTGTGCTGTTCTGTGCGAATCAAATTGTTTTTTAACATTTCTGACTGTTTTGAACATGCATCATTGATAAATTCAATAAAATCTATACTATAATAAAAGAGTAAAAAAATATTTGGTGCGATGGAGATATAGTAATAGAGTAAGAAAATAAAAAAAAATGTCTGTCTGTTTGTCTGTTTGTCTGTTTGTCTGTTTGTACACGCTAATCTCCGGAAATACTGGACGGATTCGAATGAAACTTTTTTTGTTATATAGCTGTGAAGCCTGGGCAACATATAGGCTATAATTGATTTTGGAAAATGGAACACATGATGCAGAACTATAATGGTCCAGCTAAACTATAAGAAATATTAAAATGCCGCCTTAGCAAAAGTTGTTAAGTCTGATGAGAACTTTTTGTTGAGTTATAATACAACTGGCCAAGCGCGAGTCGGACGCGCGCGAAGGGTTCCGTACCATAATCTATGAAAAATCACGTTTGTAGTATGGGAGCCCCCCATAAATACTTATTTTATCCGATTTTTAGGGTTCCATAGGGTAGGGTAGAAACGGGAGCCTATTACTTAGACCGTCCGACTGTTTGTCTGTCTGTCTGTCACCAGCCTGTATCTCATGAACCATTATAGCTAGACAGTCGAAATTTTTACAGATGATGTTTTTTTGTTGCCGCTGAACAAAAACATACTAAATCTATACTATAATAAAAGAGTAAAAAAAATGTGTCCGTACATTGAAAATTTTTCCATAAAAAAGTTGTTTCGTCCGAAGAAGAACTTTGAAGTTCAGTATTTGCGGACTTTCAGAGCATAACACACCAGAAAAAATCTTGGTTATGTGAACACGCCATATTGACACCAAAAAATTTAAAATCTATACTATAATAAAAGAGTAAAAAAAATGAGTCTGTACATTGAAAATTTTTCAAAAAAAAATATATGGGGCGATGGAGATATAGTAATAGAGTAAGAAAATAAAAAAAAATGTCTGTCTGTTTGTCTGTTTGTCTGTTTGTACACGCTAATTTTCGGAAATACTGGACGGATTCGAATGAAACTTTTTTTGTTATATAGCTGTGAAGCCTGGGCAACATATAGGCTATAATTGATTTTGGAAAATGGAACACATGATGCAGAACTATAATGGTCCAGCTAAACTATAAGAAATATTAAAATGCCGCCTTAGCAAAAGTTGTTAAGTCTGATGAGAACTTTTTGTTGAGTTATAATACAACTGGCCAAGCGCGAGTCGGACGCGCGCGAACGGTTCCGTACTATAATCTATGAATATGAAAAATCACGTTTGTAGTATGGGAGCCCCCCATTAATACTTATTTTATTCGATTTTTAGGGTTCCATAGGGTAGGGTAGAAACGGGACCCTATTACTTATACCTTCCGACTGTTTGTCTGTCTGTCTGTCACCAGGCTGTATCTCATGAACCATTATAGCTAGACAGTTGAAATTTTTATAGATGATGTTTTTTTGTTGCCGCTGAACAAAAACATACTAAATCTATCTATCTACACTATAATAAAAGAGTTAAAAAAATGTGTCTGTACATTGAAAATTTTTCCAAAAAAAAGTTGTTCCAAGTTCAGTATTTGCGGACCTTCAGAGCAAAACACACCAAAAAATTCTTGGTTACGTGAACGCGCCATATGGACAACAAAAAATTAAAAATCAATTAATAAAGAACTTATGACGCAAATTATTGTTAATTTCTTGGATAGTTTTGTTGACGACGCCACCAATTATCCAGTTGAGTTTCGTAATTCACTTGCAGCAAATGGACTCTCGGCTCACAAAATAAGTCTTAATGTCGGAGGGCCAATAATGCTGATGCGAAATTTGACTCCGCCGAAACTGTGTAACGGAACCCAACTTAGTGTCTCAGCACTGTATGACGAAGTTCAGCGGCTGAATTTTAGCCAATGCATGCCTGCAATGTTATTTGCATTACTAGCAACACATAATGCCGAACTTCCGATGCTTTTGCCTGAATCGGACCCGTACCCGTACCCGTACCCGTACCCGTACCCGTACCCGTACCCGTACCCGTACCCGTACCCGTATCCGTTACGCTCCCGCTCCCGCTCCCGCTCCCGCTCCCTCTCCCGCTCCCGCCGCTTCTACCGCCACCGCTTCCGCCGCCGTCGCAGCCGCCGCTGCCGCCGCCGCCGCTGCCGCCGCCGCCGCCACTGCCGCCGCCGCCGCCGCTGCCGCCGCCGCCGCCACTGCCGCCGCTGCCGCCGCCGCCGCCACTGCCGCCGCCGCTTCCGCCGACGCCGCCGCTGCCGCTGCCACCGCCGCCGAAGCCTTTGCCTTTGCCGCCACTGCCGACGCCTCCGCCGCCGCCGCCGCCGCCTAGAACTATAATGGTCCAGCTAAACTATAAGAAATATTAAAATGCCGCCTTAACAAAAGTTGTTAAGTCTGATGAGAACTTTTTGTTTAGTTATAATACAACTGGCCAATCGCGAGTCGGACGCGCGCGAACGGTTCCGTACTATAATCTATGAATATGAAAAATCACGTTTGTAGTATGGGAGCCCCCCATTAATACTTATTTTATTCGATTTTTAGGGTTCCATAGGGTAGGGTAGAAACGGGACCCTATTACTTAGACCTTCCGACTGTTTGTCTGTCTGACACTGCCGACGCCTCCGCCGCCGCCGCCGCCGCCGCCGCCGCCGCTGCCACTCCCACTGCCGCCACCGCTTCCGCCGCCGCTGCCGCTTCCGCTCCCGCCCCCGCTTCCGCTTCCGCTCCCGTTCCCTCTCCCGCTCCCACTCCTGCTCCCGCTTCCGCTCGCGCTCCCTCTTCCGCTCCCGGCTCCACTACCGCCACCGCCACTGCCGCCGCCGCATCCGCCAAAGCCCACTGCCACTCCCGCTGCCGCTTCCGCTCCCGCTCCCGCTTCCGCTTTCGCTCCCGTTTCCTCTCCCGCTCCTGCTCCCGCTCCCGCTCCCACTCCCTCTCCCGCTCCCGCCGCTGCCGCCACCGCTGCCGCCGCCGCCACTGCCGCCGCCGCTTCCGCCGACGCCGCCGTCGCCACCGCTGCCACCGCCGCTGCCACTCCCGCTCCCGCTCCCGCTTCCGCTCCCGCTTCCGCTCCCGCTCCCGCTCCCGCTCCTGCTCCCGCTCCCTCTCCCGCTCCCGCCGCTTCTACCGCCACCGCTTCCACCGCCGTCGCAGCCGCCGCTGCCGCCGCCGCCGCTGCCGCCGCCGCCGCCACTGCCGCCGCCGCCGCCGCTGCCGCCGCCGCCGCCACTGCCGCCGCTGCCGCCGCCGCCGCCACTGCCGCCGCCGCTTCCGCCGACGCCGCCGCCGCCGCTGCCACCGCCGCCGAAGCCTTTGCCTTTGCCGCCACTGCCGACGCCTCCGCCGCCGCCGCCGCCGCCGCCGCCGCCGCTGCCACTCCCGCTGCCGCTTCCGCTCCCGCTGCCGCTTACGCTCTCGCTTCCGCTTTCGCTCCCGTTCCCTCTTCCACTTCCATTCCCTCTTCCGCTCCCGTTTCCGTTTGCCGCAGACGCGGCAAAGACGGAAGATTAAATTCTCATATCGGCACATCACTACTGGCCGGCGTTTCCACCGAACTTCAGCGGCTGAACTTCAGCTTATTTAGTGTGTCATCCCCACCGAACTTTAAACACTGAACTTTAGCCGCTAAACTTCGGCATAGTCTGATGAGACACTTAAAGTTTACTGTGAGTGGTGGCAGTGAAATTTACCTTTTGAAAATACACAGTTCCATGTGTTTACTTGCTTTGCTATGAAAATAAGTCACAGTTTTAGAGGCTTAAAGCTGCTGATGTCGATCTAAGGACTGGTTTTTCGCATGGCCAACTTAATGTGGCTTTCTCCAGGGTTACATGGCCAACTTAATACTTCAGCTCTTTTCATATTGGCTCCCGAAGGAAAGAATTAAAATAATATTGACTTTTAACTCCTAACACTGTAACAAGTACTTTCTTATCTCTCTCTCTCTCTCTCTCTCTCTCTCTCTCTCTCTCTCTCTCTCTCATTAGTTTTTATTTATATTAATACGCCGGAGTCATAAAGTCCACGCGAACGAAGTCGCGGGCATCAGCTAGTATTAAATATAAATTGAACCGTTCGCTTGAAATATATCACTTTTTTTATCTCCGTTCTATTATTTATTAATATATCTTGTATTATCATTTTAACGACCTCCGTGGCATAGTGGTCACCATGCTAGTCCGCCACCCAGAGGTTCTGGGTTCGATCCTAGGTCAGGGCAAGCTGAAAATGGCCTTTTTCAAATTGTCCTGGGTCTTGGATGTTTATCTATATATGTATTTGTTATAAAATATAGTATCGTTGAGTTAGTATCCCATAACACAAGTCTCGAACTTACTTTACGACTAGCTCAATCTGTGTGATTTGTCCCTGTATATTTATTTATTTTATTATTTATAAAATGTAAGTTTGAAGTGCCGAAGTTTTTATTTCGTTTTGAACAAATATATTCATATTTTGTATAGCTACATTTAAGAACCAGAATCTTGTTGGTGTCATTGTTTAGAAGGAAACCTTCACAATGACGATTGTTTAGAGACAATAGATCTGTCAATTCTGCCATAGACAAACTATGTACCGACTACCTATTTATTATTTAGGAGAAAAATAATAAATAGGTAGAAGATACCTAGTTTGTGCATGTGTCGCGGTTATAAATAAGAGGTACTTGATGTTTGAATTTAGCTTTAAATCCATCCATCCATTAAATTGGCCAGTTGAATGACTGGAATAATATCCGTAGGGAAGATCCACAAACAGAACTGAATGATATTAAAATATTTCTGCTGAGCGTTTGCACACAGCAGAAATATTTTATAGACAAATATTCTATAATATAAATCAAGTAAAAATATGGTGTGATTTTTACGAGAACCCTAGCCTAAAACTAAGTCTAAAAGATTTCTATGGAACCATAATTTCGGGTCTACTTATGTAAATATATATTTAACTGTTTAGCACCTTTTACTCAGATACATATTATCACTTTCTCATCCCCGGTGGAGTCGACCTCCGTGGCGTAGCGGTCACCATGCAAGTCCGCCACCCAGAGGTCCCGGGTTCGATTCCCGGTCAGGGTTAGTTGGAAAATGGCTTTTTTCAATTTGTCCTGGGTCTTGGATGTTTATCTATATATGTATTTGTTATAAAATATAGTATCGTTGAGTTAGTATCCCATATCACAGGTCTCGAACTTACTTTGGGGCTAGCTCAATCAGTGTTATTTGTCCCTATATATTTATTTATTTATTATTTATTAGTTTACACAGAGCCCAGGGCCTTAAAGAAGTCCAAAAAGTCCAAAATCATTTATCTTTGGATATTTGTATCAGTTGATAATTGTTTGTTTTTTTTTTTTTTTTGATTACATCATAGTTAGTTGTTGAAGTTGAATCATTAACTTACAGTTTTCACTGCCGCTTCCTAAGCCATAGGCCACGCTTAGGGTGATGGTGGGCGTTAAGATGGAAAAAGGAATCAAAATAGTGATGGGTTGCTAACGCGTATTAACATGATTCAAATCCCGCCCATTCCATCTCCTTCTTCTTTCCTCGCCTTGTCTCTATTTGGGGTCGGCTCTGTATGTCAAGTCTCTCCATTATTTTCCGCTCTTCACCATCTCTGTACTAACTCCCCGTTCCCCCATAGCGTAAGATCGCCCATTTAATCCATCGGTTTTTATGATCTGCACGGAAAGAGAAGCCGCTGGTTCATTCTATTTTTTTTTTCTTTTCTCCCAGATCAGCAAGCAAGCAAGCAGATCAGGTGAAGGCACACTTTCTTCAAAAACTGTCAGATAGATCATAGTGTATTTATGTATTATATGTAGGTATCATAGTATATACTTAATAGCGTGTATTTTTTTATGTAGTTTTGACATATAGTCTTCTTTTTCCCCACGTACCTATTCAAGTTTTGCACTACCCCTGTCATTCTCTCATCCCCTATTTGGTTGACTGGTAGATAAGGTCTTAGGTTTTAAGTCCGCCATTACACTTTTATTTGTATATGAAGTTAAATGAATAAATAAATCAGCGAGGAAAAGTTTTAACTCAGAGCGAATTCTACATATTATTAAGTGTCAATATTTTGCTGACGGTACCCACATAAACACATATAACGCTTCCCGCTTCATGTGTAATGATTCGCCGACAATCTGCCCTTATCTTCAATATTGTCCCTTGTCGCTCGCGCGCACTTCCGCCCAGGGTGTCGAACTTATGAATGCTTCGGTTATCTGTTCCTGTTATACTGTAGAAAGTTACAGAGTAAATTCGGGCAGAGAATAAGAGTTACACACTATTAAAAAAAATATTTTCAGGTCCAGGCGCTTCCGATATAATCGGTGAACAAACAAAAAAAAAAGTACACGCACTAATATTTGATAACCTCCTCCTTTTTTGGAAGTTGGTTTATAATGCGTTGATACATCCTGTCTCTCGATATTAGGAGTTTTTTTTATTATCAGACTGCATGCATACAAATTCTGACAGTAAACCCTTGGAGCCGCGGTTCCCTAGGTGCAATACTAGCCTGGTACGAAGATCTGCCTTTGTCGTGATCGAGCATACAATACAACCTCAAACACGCCACAATTTTTTTGACGTATGAAGAAAAGGCATAAAGAGCTTTTTTGATTCTGCAATCATCAAAAAAAGAACAAAGTGACACTTAATCCTATAGATTATGTAAAAAAAATATTTGTTAAAAACAAACTATATCATCTTGTTCATCAAAAAAAGTTTTTACTTAATATATACATGGCAGAAAACTTACATAAAAAAGTACGTTTTCTTTAACATAGTATATATCAGTCCATTGCTGGACTAAAGGTCTAATAATAGAAGGGTTTTGTATTTGCATAAAAGAATATACTGCCCGATTTCTGTTACCAGATCAAAACTAACAGCATTGAGCTTACACTCTATGCAAAAATACTCTGTGATACTGCCAAAGGCGTGTTTGCATGGATTTGGGGCATCACGAGGAAATGATGGGGACAACCTACGGTGACAACCCTATTTATAGCAATGCAGCATGCATTTGTGGTTTATTAAAGGGGTGTTTGAGGAAATTACAAGGATGTGCTGCCATAAAAGTATATTGACATTCTTTTGCGTCGAAATCTTAATAGCTGTTCTTGGTTCCGGTCTTTTAAGGATTAATTAGGTATACAACGTGAAGGGACGCACCCGTAATAAATCGTACGCTGCATACATCACACGATGCTGATATATACGTTAGAAAACTTTAATTTGCATGCTATTAATATGGCTAAATAGGTTTAAGCTACTGTTTTAAATTGTATTTTTCAACACCTGTACTGTATGTACACCCTATTTCATCATAATTTCAGCCGCATAACGTCCACTGCAGGACACAGGCCTCTCCCAACGATTTCCAAAACGACCGATCTAGAGCGACCTGCATCCAGCGCTTTCCAGCGACCTTATTCAGATCGTCAGACCACCTTGTGGGTGGGTGTCCTACGCTTCGCTTGCCAGTACGTGGTCGCCATTCGAGAACCTTTTTGCCCCATCGGCCATCGGTTCGTCACCACCCTATTTATTGCAAACAAAATATTATCTTATCGTACCACGGGCTATACCAGACCACTATAGTATAATGAAATTAAAATAACAGCAAAAACACATTTTTTTGTCTTTGCCATACAAAAATGCTCAGCCGCCCGGGCAATTTGTTTGACAACGTCAATTTTTTTTTGTTTTTTTTTTTGGTTATTATTTTTGGATTTATTACGGGTATGTCCCTTCCATGTTATATAGAGAGTCATTAGGAACCTGCTTACTTAAATCGAAATTAGGAACCTTTACTTATTGTTTGTTACTACTTCTCGCTTCAGCCACTGAACCTACTTAGATGAAATTTAGCATGGATATAGTTTGAGACCCAAGAAAGGATATAGTTTATTTCCCAAAATTGCGAAGTCCACGGGCTCAACTAGTTACCTGTACATTTTCTTTGAAATTACAACATTTTGTGGAGATCTGACATGATAATTTAAAATAAAAGGTAGAATGAGTTTGTATGAAAAAAACTAGGGTCCATAAATTCACAGGTTCTCAAAAGGCGACCACGTACAGGCAAGCGAAGCGTAGGACACCCATCCCACAAGGTGGTCTGACGACCTGACTAAGATCGCTAGAAAGCGCTGGATGCAGGCCGCTCTAGATTGGTCATTGTGGCCTATGTCCTGCAGTGGACGTTATGCGGCTGAAATTTTGAAACTTCACAGACAGACACGTGAAATCATTTAAAAGATACTCGTCCTCTTAAACTAGAAGGAATTGTAACAATCTCATAGCTCCATCTTAATTGCTAAGTCTGACTCGTGTGGTAGATTAATTAAAACCAGCTCGTCTTGACTTAGGTATGTTGAAGTTTCGTCTTTCTTTGAATACTCTACGTATCTTCCGTTAGTTATTCCTTTGTCCGCGGATATTTAAGTTTTTATTTTATTTCTTGCTATGCAGTTTTATTCTGGACTCATTTTTAGAGTTCCATACCTAAAGAGCCAAGTGCGAGTCGGCCTCGTGCACGAAGGGTTCCGTACCATTATCCATAAAAATCACGTTTGTTGTAGTATTCTTTGTTGAGAGTATTCTTTTTTAGTATTTGTTATAGCGGCAACATCAAATCAAAGAAATACATATCTGTAAAAATTTTAACAGTCTGGCTGTCAAGATTCACGTGATAAAGCCTGGTGACAGAGATACAGACGGACAGCGGAGTCTTAGTAATAGTAGGGTTCCGTTTTTACCCTTTGGACGGAACCTTTTTGCGGAACTCTATAGCAGGACCCTATTACTGTATGTCTGTGATTTTAAGCTACCTAAAGGTATACGAAGGTATAAGGTAGCTTGACGACTGCCTTCAGAAGCAAGAAGGAGGTTGACATTTTTTTGCAACTTGTGGTCACTGCGCTATTTTGAACCTTCAATAAAAAAGAGGGTATTCCTGTCTGTCAATCTATCTGTGTGTCGGTCAAAACACCGTAGCTCTCGAACGAATGGACTTATTTCGATGTTTTTTTTTACGTGACAGCAAGTTTCCTTGCGGTGTTTTTAGCTATGATTGATGGAAATCGGTTCAGGCATTTAAAAGTTAGCTAACGCTCGAAAGTTGGGGTTTAAATTTACCTAAAAAAACATAAGAGATGGCGCTTCAATTGTCGATTTTACTTTAGATTGATCGGAATGTGTAGTTCTGCCACTCGTCACCAGATGGTATAATCGGAGTTTTTTTAATCTGCCTGGCAAATTATTTACTTTTTGTGAAAAACGTCTAGCTTTATAAATTTAAAATATGTTATGTATAAAATTATTTCCTCCATGCTGGCCTTAAGGAAAAACCTAGAATGTAAAATACGACACACGTAATTTGAACAAAACTGGCGGACTTCTAAACACTTTTTAAAAAAATCCCGGCACTTAAATTGAACCAAAATAGCGGTTTACGGCGCAATATTTGTACCTGCGCCGACGATCGGCATTTTGGTTCAATTTACGTGCCGGGATTTTGTACAAAAATTCTTTGAAGTCCGCCATTTTTGTTCAACTTACGTGTGTCGCATTGTACCAGCTGTTTCTTTTCCAGCGTAGATCGTAAAAACCGATCGAGGAAAAGGGTGAGATCTAAAGAACGATTATTTATAAACAATGCGGCTAGTAACTCATCACTATTTTGAGTCTTTTTTCCATCTTAATGCCCGTCATTGGGTGGCCTTTGGGTCTTGCAGCCCTAGGGCTGTCTACTACTACTATTGATAGTTGACCTTGAAAAACAGTCATAATATCGATAGGACCATCGATAGTATCGAATAACCGAAACTATAGATAGTATCGATACTATTGAATTTAGATACTATCGACAGTATTCAATACAATATATCTAAATTCAATGGTATCGATACTATTGATAATCCTATCGATATTGTGACTGTTTTTCAAGACCACGGTAGTATCGATAGACTATCAATATTTTATACTATTGCTTGCAACACTACTGTTTACTCTGTCAGAGATAAAAATTGGCCAAGTGTGTGTCGGGCCACGCGCAGTGTACGGTTCCATAGTTACGAATACCAACTTTAAGTTTATGCCACTTGTTGGATATTGCCATAATTAATTATTTAGTTTTATTTATATACAACACTGGTTGTCATTTAGTCGTGTTTTCGTAGTATGGCAACACAGTGTTTTCGTTCTTCTTCCGTTTCCAGTTTGAATCCTCTCCCTATTTGTCGGCGTCCCTAGCGTGGTCGGAAAACCATGCCTTTATCGTAACAGAGATGAAATAGTCGCAAGATCTCTGATTTTCGTATTAAATTCCTTTCGCGCACAAGGCAGTGCATCAAGGCACCATAAATTCTAAAGAACTTTCATTTATAACAAGAATTGCGTAGTGAGCCGCTAATCTGTGTGTGTTCCCACGTAAGGCAGAGAAATTGGTAATGTATACCTGGGCCCAGCACTTTACCACGCTAATCAACCTGCTAGAAGAGGGAACAGAGCTTCGCCAAAGAAGATTTCCAGGTGAGTTCATGTCGCAATTCGTTTCAACCTCTAGGAACTTTTGAGAAGTCAGCAAGGTCGCATTCAATCCGTGTAAAGATTCAAATTATCGCAATTACAGTCCACTAGATATCGTCCACCACTGAAAATGTCTAAAAACTAATTTTCTATTGAATTTGTACGAAATTTTCATTTTCAGAGTACATTTTATAAGTTGATCGCCTATGACTTTTTAATTTATAAACCATACTTAGCTCTGATAGTTTTCCTTTAAAGTTCGTTATATATACTATAACTGTGATTTTTTTCACGTGTCCTTATATAACCGTTTAGCAGATAGAGGGGGGCACTTGACTCATACAAAAATATTCACTTTAATACCAAATATTTCAAAAACGAATCCCTAAATCAAAAAACGGTGTTCACAGACTCATAATACTTTTGAAAGACCTATTTAATACCCCACATGATTGGTTAGTTGAGAAAAAAAACTACTTTTCACTTTACTTGTAGGGGAGCTACCCAAAAAAAATATTTTTTTCGTATTTTATTTTACCACTTTTTCCGTATAATTATTATACATACCCATGCTAAATCACAGCTTTCTAGTATTTATAGTCGCTGAGTAAAACCGACAAGGCGAAACTAAAAGGATTTCTTATTTACTACGGAACTCTAAAAACGAGATAATGTATGTGTTATAAAACTTGATTCGAATTTTTCATTTTCAAGACAACGTTGAATTTCCCAATATATTCCTCAAGCCTGTAAAAGAAAATCCGGTAGTATATTATTCCGTTACTTTTCTTTTATTCCTCATCGACGCATTACGTCGCGGTTTCGACGCCGATGGGATAATGCAATTTATAATATAAAAGTTGTTTTTGACGTCGGAAAAATGTACTGCTCGTACGTCGTTCTGAGTTTCCTTTGTTGTGAATGGAGCCACGAAATTGACGACGATGTACTCGTATCAAATATTTTAATGATAATTATAGGTTATAAATGTAGGTAACTTTTTAGAGTTCCGTAGCCAAATGGCAAAAACGGAACCTTTATGGCTTCGTCATGTCTGTCTGTCTGTCCGTCTGTATGACATAGCCATTTTTTTCCGAAACCATAAGAACTATATATGTTGAAACTTGGTAAGTAGATGTATCCTGTAAACTGCATTACGATTTTAACACGAATATAGAAAAAAAAATTGGGAGTTCCCCATACTTAGAACTGAAACTCAACTCAATTTTTTTTTCATTAAACCCGTTCTTGTGGTATATTTCTGTACTGCCTGTGAAAAGTGATCTAAGTCCAAAAACATAGTTTTGAGAAAATTGAGTTTAAAGTTTCAAAAATTCTCACTCTTTCTGTTCGTCAACTAGAAAAACTTTGATTACTGATATCAACAGATATTTTAAAACTTAAGAAGTCTTTATGATTTAAACAACTTTAAATCATCGAGTTTTAGAAATTTTTGAAAAAAACGTCAAAAAATATCATTTGACACGAAAAAATACTCGTGTAAAATACTATAAAATTACATATATCAATTAACACATTTTTTTTTGCGTTGGTGTCAATTGATATCTTAACTTTCTTTTGAAAGTTTCTTAGAGAATCGAAGCACTTAAACACAAAGTTCCAAAACAAAAGTTACTTATTTTAGCATTAGGTTTTTTTGTGATAATTTTATTTTTTAATTGGGTAAAATAATAATTACTTAGATCCATATACACATTAAAGTTTATCCATACATCTCGTGTATTTTGATATATAACACATATTATAATGATCTAAGTAATAAGTGATTATGTGTAAAGTGATATAATTAGCAGTAAAAAAATAATATAACATCAGTAACTTACTATTTTTGTAAGAAAAAAAAAAGTAAAATAAGATTTAGTTTGGCCATAATGTAAATAAATATAAAGGTTCTCCTTCTCCTCCTCCTTGCGTCGTAATCCTCATTGCTGAGGGTCGTGATCTCTATGGAACACCTTCTTGTGTACTATGTCCCGCCATTTAGTTCTGTGCTCTGCAGCTCGGATGGCGTCGCTGACTTTGGTCTCGAGTGTCGAGCGAATCTGGTCGGACCAACGCATGGGACTTCGTCCTCTGGATCTTTTTCCTTCTATTTTGCCTGTTAACAGAAGTTTTTCAAGATTGTCTCCACGTTTCCTGGATATGTGTCCGAAAAACTCAAGTATTCTGCGTAGACATAATGTGGAGAGTCTGGTCTTTATTTCCAGTTGTTTGAGAATAGATACGTTCGTCCGACGCGCTGTCCATGGAATCCGAAGCATTTTCCTTCAGCACCACATCTCAAAAGCGTCGATCCTGGAGCGGTCTAATTTCTTTAATGTCCAAGTCTCAGCGCCATACAGAAATATTGAGAATATCAAGGTAGTGACTAGTTTCTTTTTCAGTTTGATAGAGATGTTTCTATTGGTCCAGATCCGATCCAGTTGTGACATGGCATTCTTGGCCATACCTATTCGCCTACGCACGTCGTCCTCACACGATCCAGTGTTTGAGATTTGTGCACCCAGGTAAATAAAATTCTTAACAGTGTCCAACTTAAGGGCTCCGGTTAGTTCCATTTCGCCTTTGCGATCTACCACCATGATTTTGGTTTTGCTCCGGTTTATAGCTAGACCATGTTCCTTGCTTATGGATTCCATCCTGTCCAAAAAAGAGTCCATCTCAGCTTCACTGCTAGCTAAGAGTGTGGTGTCGTCCGCGTATCGAAGATTGGTGATCTTATGACCTCCGATTTTAACTCCACCCTTCCAGCCATCGCAGGTGCGTCTCATAATGTATTCTCCATAGATGTTGAATAGGACGGGCGAAAGGATGCAGCCTTGTCTCACTCCTTTTTTAAATTTGAAGGATTCTGAGTGTATGTTATCGACTCTGACAACTCCTTCGTTATTCATGTATAGGGACTGTAGCAATGCTATGAGATGCTTAGGCACTCCGAGCTCAGTGAGTATGGTCCACAGAGTGTCCCAATCGACACAGTCAAATGCCTTGCTATAATCTACGAAGCACATGATCACTGGGACATTAAATTCATACGCTTTTTCGATAACTTGTCTGATGTTGAAGATCTGCTCTCTCGTGCCTTTGCCCTTCACAAATCCCGCTTGTTCTTGTGGAATTTGCCAGTCTAAGTAGTGGCGGATCCGGCTATTTAATACGTGTAACAGAATTTTGCTGCAGTGTGTGATTAGGGCTAAGGTTCGATAATTGCTACAGTTTTTGGTGGAACCTTTTTTTGTGTAGTGGTAATATTATGGATTTACACCAATCCTCGGGCCACTCGCCATGATTCCAAATATGGTTGCAGATGTAATGCAAAATGTCAATCCCTCGTTCTCCCAGCGCTTTTATTACTTCTGCCGTTATGTTGTCTGGTCCAGGAGCTTTTTTATCTTTTAGACGCGCTATTGCTGCTGTGATTTCCGAACGCAGTATAGGCGGCTCCTTTTCTATATCTGACCAGTTTCCAACTTGCGTATAGAGGGCGTTGTTGTGGTCATACAGTTCTTGACAGTATTTTCGCCACGCCTCTGCAACATACTTTAAGTCGTGTATTATTGTGCCATTTTGGTCTTCAATTACCCACGATCTGGGTTTAAATTTCTTCGTTAGTAAACGCACTTTCTTAAAGAGATCGGATGACTGATATCTCCTAGCGTGTGTTTCTATGTCCTGGCATATACTGTCAATGAGAGTGTTTTTGTCTCTGCGGCATCCCTTTTTAATTGATTTACTGAGGTCAGAGTATTCCTTTTTTGCGCTGTCATTTTGAAGGCCTAGTGTTTTTAGTGTTTTTCTTTTCTGGATCAACTCCCACGTATTCTCAGTTATCCATGTTTTTGTCTTGGATTCTGATTTATTTTGAATGCTTTGCTTGGTAATGTCATCAAGTGTTCGGCAAATTTGGCTTTTGAATTGAGTCCAAAGTGTGTTAGCTTCATTTAAGGAATACTTGGCGAATTCAGGCTCTGTCGTTTCACGCAGAATGTTCATCTCGTGTTCTTTTATAGATCTCAGTTTGGATGTTACTCTTTTAGTCGGAGATTTTAGGCGAAGAGCAAATTTTGCAACCAGTAAATTGTGATCTGAGCCGCAGTCCGCACCTGGGTATGTTTTGACATTCTTAATAGAAGATTTCCATCGAGTGTTAATAAGAATGTAGTCAATTTGGTTGCGATACTTTCCATCTGGTGAAGTCCACGTATATAGTCGTCGAGGATGGTGTTTAAAGCAGGTGTTAGTGATGCAAAAGCCTTTTTCTATACAAAAGTCTAGGAATCTTATACCACGCTCATTCCTTTGTCCCAAACCGTATTTGCCAACTGTTGATCTTATATGGTCATCATTTGTGGTGTTACCGATCTTCGCGTTCATATCCGCTACGATAATCGTCAGTTCACGATTTGGTATTTTATTTAAAGTGGAGTTAAGGCTCACGTAGAACAGGTCCACTTCCTCCTCTGGAGCTTGTTTAGTCGGAGCATATATTTGAACAATGTTTAGAGTTATAGGGTGTGCGTTTATCCTAACTGTTATAATTCGGTCATTTACAGGATTATAACCGAGTACATATTTGTTTAGATGTTTCGAAACCAATACACCAACACCGTGATAACTATTATTGTTACTTCCCGAGAAATATATGATGTTTCCTGAATCGGTCATAAAATGACCATTGCCTCTCATGTGAGTTTCACTAAGACCTAGTATTGAGATATTATGTATCTTTGCTTCCTTTTCCACAATTGCGAGCTTCCCTGTTTCTATTATTCCACGGGTATTCCACGTGCCAATACGGTGTTCTTTCCTAATAGGAAGTTTAATGTTTTTGATGGTAGTGTTGCTGCCAGTAGCATTTCTTCCTTCTGAGGCCTGGCTTGGAACCTCATTGGAAGCTTCGGTAGCATATTTCACACCAGCCGGCCCGGGTACCGACTGGCGCCGAGTATTAGTCGGATCGTCCGATATCGTCGCATCTAAAGTGTCCATTTCTTCGCATAGAGATTTTCATGGGAAAATACTCGTGGTGGGTTCCCGCGTCCTTCCACGGCAGTGCTTTTAGAGGGTCATTTACTCCCTCTTGGCCACTAAAACCATTGTCTGCTCAGGTTAATTGACCGCCGCCTGCTACTCGGCGTATGACATTTTACAACAGGATGATGATTTCCATGTCAACCCTCCTCTTTTCTCATCCGGGCTTGGGACCGGCAATGGCAGAGTTAAGGTATATAAAATAGATAAATATCTTTTTTTTCTATTAGTTATGTACTATTAAATCCGCTTACATAATAAGCTTGAAAGATAAAACGAATTATAGGCCCCATTGGTTTTGTCTTATAAAGTAATTAAATCAAACATTTGTACAAATCGTTAATATGAATATTATTTACTCGTATGAAATATCACATAATATTATTCATTTAATATAGTTATAATAAAAACAAGAGTAACTTTGATTAACAATTTTTATTTCCATATAATTAACACTGATTTATTCAAAAGTTTAACTGTTTTTAATAGAACTAAAATAATATAACAGCTTTCTTATTAAATATAATTAACTTACAATTAATCAACACAATATAAAAATGTCAGTAGACAGTCTCAAAATCAGACTTTTATATAAAACTAGCTGATGCCCGCGACTTCGTTCGCGTGGACTTTATGACTCCGGCGTATTAATATAAATAAAAACTAATGAGAGAGAGAGAGAGAGAGAGATAAGAAAGTACTTGTTACAGTGTTAGGAGTTAAAAGTCAATATTATTTTAATTCTTTCCTTCGGGAGCCAATATGAAAAGAGCTGAAGTATTACTAACCCTGGAGAAAGCCATATTAAGTTGGCCATGCGAAAAACCAGTCCTTAGATCGACATCAGCAGCTTTAAGCCTCTAAAACTGTGACTTATTTTCATAGCAAAGCAAGTAAACACATGGAACTGTGTATTTTCAAAAGGAAAATTGTTGGGGATGAGTGGCATACGCGGAATAAATACAGTTTCACTGGCACCACTCACAGTAAACTTTAAGTGTCTCAGCAGACTATGCCGAAGTTTAGCGGTTAAAATTCAGTGTTTAAAGTTCGGTGGGGATGACACACTAAATAAGCTGAAGTTCAGCCGCTGAAGTTCGGTGGAAACGCCGGACAGTAGTGATGTGCCGATATGAGAATTTAATCTTCCGTCTTTGCCGCGTCTGCGGCGAACGGAAACGGGAGCGGAAGAGGGAATGGAAGTGGAAGAGGGAACGGGAGCGAAAGCAGAAGCGGGAGCGTAAGCAGCAGCGGGAGCGGAAGCGGCAGCGGGAGTGGCAGCGGCGGCGGCGGCGGCGGCGGCAGCGGTGGCGGCGGAGGCGGCGGCGGCGGTAGCGGCGGAGGCGTCGGCAGTGGTGGCGGCGGCAAAGGCTTCGGCGGCGGTGGCAGCGGCGGCGGCGGCGTCGGCGAAAGCGGCGGCGGCAGTGGCGGCGGCGGCGGCAGCGGCGGCGGCGGCGGCAGTGGCGGCGGCGGCAGCAGCGGCGGCGGCGGCAGCGGCGGCTACGACGGCGGCGGGAGCGGTGGCGGTAAAAGCGGAGGGAGCGTGAGAGGGAGCGCGAGCGGGAGCGGGAGCGGGAGTGGCAGCGGCGGTGGCAGCGGTGGCGGCGGCGGCGTCGGCGGAAGCGGCGGCGGCAGTGGCGGCGGCGGCAGCGGCGGTAGCGGCGGCGGCAGCAGCGGTGGCGGGAGCGGGAGAGGGAGTGGGAGCGGGAGCGGGAGCAGGAGCGGGAGAGGAAACGGGAGCGAAAGCGGAAGCGGGAGCGGGAGCGGAAGCGGCAGTGGGAGTGGCAGTGGCGGTGGCAGCGGCGGCGGCGGCGGCGTTGGCGGAAGCGGCGGTGGCAGTGGCGGTGGCGGTAGTGGAGCCGGGAGCGGGAGAGGGAGCGCGAGCGGAAGCGGAAGCGGGAGCGAGAGCGGGAGCGGGAGCGGGAGCGGGAGCGGGAGCGGGAGCGGGAGCGGGAGCGGGAGTGGGAGCGGGAGCGGGAGCGGGAGCGGGAGCGGGAGCGGGAGCGGGAGCGGAACGGGTACGGGTACGGGTACGGGTACGGGTACGAGTACGGGCACGGGTACGGGTATGGGTACGGGTACGGGTACGGATCCGATTCAGGCAAAAGCATCGGAAGTTCGGCATTATGTGTTGCTAGTAATGCAAATAACATTGCAGGCATGCATTGGCTGAAATTCAGCCGCTGAACTTCGTCATACAGTGCTGAGACACTAAGTTGGGTTCCGTTACACAGTTTCGGCGGAGTCAAATTTCGCATCAGCATTATTGGCCCTCCGACATTAAGACTTATTTTATGAGCCGAGAGTCCATTTGCTGCAAGTGAATTACGAAACTCAACTGGATAATTGGTGGCGTCGTCAACAAAACTATCCAAGAAATCAACAATAATTTTCGTCATAAGTTCTTTATTAATTGATTTTTAATTTTTTGTTGTCCATATGGCGCGTTCACGTAACCAAGAATTTTTCTGGTGTGTTTTGCTCTGAAGGTCCGCAAATACTGAACTTATAAGTTTTTCTTCGGACGAAACAACTTTTTTTTGGAAAAATTTTCAATGTACAGACACATTTTTTTTACTCTTTTATTATAGTGTAGATAGATAGATTTAGTTTGTTTTTGTTCAGCGGCAACAAAAAACATCATCTATAAAAATTTCAACTGTCTAGCTATAATGGTTCATGAGATACAGCCTGGTGACAGACAGACAGACAAACAGTCGGACGGTCTAAGTAATAGGGTACCGTTTCTACCCTACCCTATGGAACCCTAAAAATCAAATAAAATAGGTATTTATGGGGGGCTCCCATACTACGTGATTTTTCATAGATTATAGTACGGAACCGTACGCGCGCGTCCGACTCGCGCTTGGCCAGTTGTATTATAACTCAACAAAAAGTTCTCATCAGACTTAACAACTTTTGCTAAGGCGGCATTTTAATATTTCTTATAGTTTAGCTGGACCATTATAGTTCTGCATCATGTGTTCCATTTTCCAAAATCAATTATAGCCTATATGTTGCCCAGGCTTCACAGCTATATAACAAAAAAACTTTCATTCGAATCCGACCAGTATTTCCGGAGATTAGCGTGTACAAACAGACAAACAGACAAACAGACAAACAGACAAACAGACAAACAGACAAACAGACAAACAGACAGACATTTTTTTTTATTTTCTTACTCTATTACTATATCTCCATCGCCCCATATATTTTTTTTTGAAAAACTTTCAATGTACAGACTCATTTTTTTTACTCTTTTATTATAGTATAGATTTACTATACATTGAAATGGAAATAGAAAAATATTACTTAGTTAAAAGATAGTATTACACAATTTGACAACCTTCGTGGCGTAGTGGTCACCATGCTAGTCCGCCATCCGAAGGTCCTGGGTTCAATCCCCGGTCAGGGCAAGTTGAAAATGGTCTTTTTCAAATTGTCCTGGGTCTTGGATGTTTATCTATATATGTATATGTTATAAAATATAGTATCGTTAGTTAGTATCCCATAACACAAGTCTCGGACTTACTTTGGGACTAGCTCAATCAGTGTTATTTGTCCATATATATTTAATTTAATTTAATATTAAAATTGCTTTTAACTTTTAGTATCATGAACAAGGAACAAAGTAAAAAATACAATGAAATTATAATCATTATCTTATATTAATTAATCATAATTAAAGCTTGATTTACTTAATAATATTTCGTATGATTTGCATTGTACTAATTATTGAGAATTATAAAATATCAAATATAGCAAATAGGTATCTTAAACTGAGATCAAAATGATAAAATCACATTATTATTAAAAAAATAGAAAACAATCTTCGTTATTCTTTTCACAACTCATTTAGAGTTTTGGTACTTTGATTGTCTTAGGAAATTACTAATAATTAAATAAAAAGTATTAAAAGCAATCACGTCTGAAAAAACACTAATCATCTTCACTATCAGAACAAATATACAGACGTTGTGTGAAAATATAAAAAAAATTGGTCATGTTACTCATTACTATACTATTTGTATGGTTTCGGGTTCGTACACTTGATAATTTATGAGACCTTCTTTCTTTTGATTTTCTTAACAAGAATCGAATCCGCGACATCTCGTGCAAGTTACATGCCTTGATCATTATACCACGGAGGCAATCACTTTTGCACTAAATACCGATTGTTTTAACACTTATTAAAAAGACAATTAAAAATAAACAAATATAAGTAATAAATAGGTAATACATACTGCACTGACTAGAGTATAGCTCTTTTTAATAACCGGCCAAGTGCGAATCGGACTCGCACACCAAGGATTCCGTATCATTATTTATAAAGACGGCGAAACGATCACATTTGTTGTATGGGACCTTGCTTAAATATTAATTGTATTCTGAATTTCAGTATATTTTGTTATAGCGGCAACAGAAATATATCATCTGTAAAAAAATCTGCTTTCTAGCTATCAAGGTTCATGAGATATAGCCTGGTGACAGACGGACAGACAGACAGACAGACAGGCAGTGGAGTCTCAGTAATAGGGTCCCGTTTTTGCCTTTGGGTACGGAAATAGGTAATTACATACTTTAGTAAATACATTGTATCAGCCCAACAATAAAATGATACTTATTACATAACCCATCTTCAAAATAACTTACATACTGTTTTTTAATTATATATAAAAGTGAAAAAAAAAATTGAAGTCGGCCCAGTAGTTTTTGAGTTTATGCGTAACAAACATACAAAAATACAAATCTTTCCTCTTTATAATATTAGTAAGGATAAATCATCAATAGTTTCGTGTAAATTGATACAACTTGTTACTTACGCGAGACATTTTGACGCGAGCCGAAGGACGCAGCGCAGCACAAGCATGGAGCACGATAAATCACAGTGATCGCAGACGCAGAGGAAAGCTATCTTATTCATGCATTCGCTTTGAAATGAAGTCACGCTGTCTTTTTCTAAGGAGTAGTAGCGCGGTAAAGTGAGGCGGGGTGCGTCTTTTCTGCCGCTAAGATAGATCGCTAAACACCAAATAAGTAGACTAGAACTTTATTTATATTTTGAACATATTTGATGCAAGTCAAAATAAATCATTCCGCACAATGAATGAAATAATCAAAACCTTTTGGGAAAAATGATCTAAATCCATTCATATTAGTTGCAACAAAAACATACAAATATTTATTATTTGTGTTAATTGATTCATATTAAGTTAAATCAGTAAACACATAATAAAATCGTACCGGCATCATAAGATTTATGTTTTAAGTACACATTTATCACTTTTCACGAATAAGTTTGAGTAAAATCTTTCGAGTTTATTGATTTAGGTAAACTTATATCAATACGCACGGATATTTTTGTCCATTTTTATCGTGAAATATGTGGTAATTGGAGATATACTTATTTACACATAAAAAACTAAAAAAACGGTTCGGTTAATTATGTAATAAGTATAATAATATCATAATACACGAACAAAAATGTTGAAAGCCCTCAAATATGCCTACTTGTATTACTGTGCACAATGACTAACTTCGGCATTTTAAGTCCTATGGCTATGGGAATAAGACTGAAAAATAGCATTTTTTTTTCTGATTAAGAATATGCAAAAATCTAAAAAACGATCTATCTCGAGTTAGATCACTTTTCACTGGCAGTACAGATTTATGGATAGGTCTCCAAAAATGACATTGAGGTTTCTAAAATATTTTTTTATAAACTGAATAGTTTGCGCGAGAGACGCTTCCAAAGTGGTAAAATGTGTGTAACTTCTAAAATAAGAGAGAAAAATATATGATGTACATTACATACAAACTTCCACCGAAAATTGGTTTGAACGAGATCTAGTAAGTAGTTTTTCTTTAATACGTCGTAAATGGCAATTTACCTTTCATTCAATAAACTGAAATATAAAAATTAAAAAAAAAATTTCATAACCATAAACCTTATGCATAAACCGTGAACCATAGATAATGGTACGGAACCCTTCGTGGGCGAGTCCGACTGAGTGTAGATAAAGCGAAAGAGGTCTGTCAGGATCGTAGCAAGTGGAGGTCAATAGTCTTTGTCTACCTCTGTGGGAAGCAGGCGTGACAATATGTAGATACCTAACAAACAATTCTTCAAGACGAAAGTGCTTAATCAATGTGTGTTACCAGTGATGACTTATGGATCTGAAACGTGGTCCCTTACTATGGGTCTCATAAGAAGGCTCAAGGTCGCTCAGCGCGCTATGGAGAGGGCAATGCTCGGTGTTTCTCTACGTGATCGAATCAGAAATGAGGAAATTCGTAGAAGAACAAAAGTCACTGACATAGCCCAGCGGATTAAATTGTTGAAGTGGCAGTGGGCGGGACACATAGCGCGAAGAACCGATGGCCGATGGGGCAAAAAGGTTCTGGAATGGCGACCGCGTACTGGCAAGCGAAGCGTAGCACACCCACCCACAAGGTGGTCAGACGATCTGACCAAGGTCGCTGGAAAGCGCTGGATGCAGGCCGCTCTTGATCGGTCATTTTGGAAATCCTTGGGAGAGGCCTATGTCCAGCAGTGGACGTTATGCGGCTGAAACGATGAACAAACAATTTATTTATCATATGGCGGGTGTAAATTTATCATAAATTTTTCTGTTGTTGAAACGCAAATGAAAATTTTTACGTAACTAAAACATACCCAAGACATACTAACCAGTCATGTCATTTCATTACTTGCAAAGATAGCCCGATACACTATTGACACAGAAGAGACCTTAATCTCATAAAGTGAACACTAAATACTAATAAAAATGTACGATCGAAATCGATCGGGGAACGAAGTTCCTTACTGTTATAATTTTTCAAAACTAAAAACCGACTTCGCCCCCAAACTACACAACCGATTTTAATAAAATTTCCATGGTACCACCTAAAAAGTGTACACTTTCAAACAAAAAAAGAATTTTTTAAATCGGTCCAGGCGTTTTTGAATAATCGGTGAACATACGGCGGCAATAGAAATACATCATTTGTGAAAATTTCAACTGTCTATCACGGATCATAAGATGCAGCCTGGTGACAGACAGACAGACAGATGGACGGATGGCCAGCGGACTCTTAATAATTGGGTCCCGTTTTTACCCTTTGGGTTTGGAACCCTAAAAACGGTCAGCCGTTGGTAGGAGTGTCTCGACCTGCGGCGGCGCAAGGCATCTCTGCCATCGGCTTTCGGCCGGAGGCTTCGCTGGTGACAGGGTTAGTAACTTGTCACTACTTCTCATTCCTGTTTTTCATATTTAGTAACCCAATTTGCAAAGCGAGGCCTAGGAAATCGAGCGTACTTACTGGTAAAACTATGTAAATGCAAAGTAAACTTGACCATAGTAATAAATATTTGTGTAGTCTTATTTTATTAAATAATTAGCACTTTAAGTATAACTAGCCAATTACTTAAATAAAGAAGTAGTGGAGCTGTAGACTTCCCGAGTCACCTTGACCCCATGAAGTATATCGGATAAAAAAGTGGTTCAGATAAAAAGTTTAATGAAATTTTTGAAAAAAATCGAAATGACTGTAAATCATATCTTCAACTTTTCAAACACCATATTACCGCTTTTTTGATTAGATCAAAAACATTCTAGATAATTTCCAAACCTTGTCACAAATTTCGACAAGAATCGGGTGACAACTCGACAGACACAAAGACAGCCACACAAAAGCATTTTTGGCCAATCTCAAAACTGAGACGCTTCGCTCGCTCGGTCAATAATTTAATTATTACCAATTAAGAGGCATTTCACATTGGTTGGCTGTCTCGCTCACACAATCAAGATTTTTAAAGATTATTAAAAAATGTGTCTCATTTGTAGAAAAGTGTTTCATTAACATTCAATATAATTATATTGTGGATATTTTAGAAATGTTTGAGTATTGTGTAGACATTGACTACATCGAGAATTAGGTCATCAAAATTTAATATTTTTGACTACCTAATTCCCGATACACACACACATAAATAATAAAAAAAAATGTCTAAAATATCTAACATATTAATTATATTGAATGGCAATGAAACACTTTTCTACAAATGGTCTCATTTGTAGAAAAGTGTTTCAGTAATTTTTTTTTAATAATTATAATATAAATTGATTGTGTGAGCGAGACGGCCAATCAAATGAGAAATGCCTCTTAACATTTTTTTTGCAACTATCTTGAATGTTTCCGCTTGTATAATGGCTCCACATCAGAAACATAATGTACTGGCGACGACTGCTATAATGCGTCCTTGTATTCTATTTATCTTCTTTGCCTTTGTTTATTCCTTTATTATTTATTTTATTTTTATTTTGTTCACCAAGAAAACAAGTCATTCTCTCAGGGCATATCGGATTTCGTGTTTTATTTGAGAAAGTTGGGAGTATTTTTAACTTTTTTGACGACCTCCGTGGCGTAGTGGTCACCATGCTAGTCCGCCACTAAGAGGTTTCGGGTTCGATCCCCGGTCAGGGCGAGTTGGAAAATGGCCTTTTTCAAATTGTCCTGGGTCTTGGGTGTTTATCTATTTAAGTATTCATTATAAAATATAGTATCGTTGAGTTAGTATCCCATGACACAAGACTCGAACTTACTTTGGGGCTAGCTCGATCAGTGTGATTTGTCCCTATATATATATTTTATTTATTTTAACTGACTTTCAAAAAGTTTTCATTTGAATGTATTTTTCCCGATTACTAGAAGGCGCCTAAAATTCTTTTTTTTTTTAAAGGGGTTGGGAAGTTCTACTAGACAAACCATGAGGTGGTTTCTCTAGTAGAAATAATAGGTCTTTAGAGACCTAATATTATCAAAATAGGTAGTGTAGGTTGGAGTTGGAATCAGTTTTTTTTTTTGTGAAATAATTAATTATTTACTGACCGGCCAACCCGTCTTACTTTTCATACAAACACTCGTTATGGCTTTATAACTGATCTTTCTCGAAAACTTTTGTATTAAAAGGTATCTTGTGCGCTATTTCTAGGTCTCAATCGAAATAAAAAATTAATTTTTTTAAAGAATAACTCAATGTAAGCCTCTAAAAATCTGCTTTTTGCACAAATTTTACCTGATCTTCGACAGTTCATGATGTACTTATTAACTGTAAAGGTAAAGAAAATATTTCGATGTAAACTTCACAAATGTAATGGAAATTTTAAATAAAACATTTATTTTACATACTTGTACGGCTTATTGAAAAACACTTATACCTGTAACAAATTTTATGAAATTTTCACACCCTGTGAATAGTTAATATTCGTTCAATTCGTTCGATAGAATGCAAACCGAGCGCTCAGGCGCTATATCTCTCTTTCTGCTTTGCCTCTTTTTCTAGCATTGCCCTGGATGAAACCACAAGCTTTTCAAACTATGCTTTCGTTGACCGGAAAGGGCCCTATTACATACATACATATTATTATCACGCCTGTTTCCCACAGGGGTAGGCAGAGACTATGGACCTCCTCTTGCTACGATCCTGACAGACCTCTTTCGCTTCATCTACACTCATCACTCTCTTCATGCATGCCCGCCTGTTACGGATACTTCTGACCTCTACTTTTTAAGAACGTCTGCCCTTTTAAAAAAAGATATTAGATATGAATAAACCAGTTTTTTTTTTATTTATTTAATAAAAAAATTATAAAGATTATATGTAACACGTTTCATCAAAAAGTGTTAGAACAAAAAGAATCAACAACATGCGCCGTTGAGATACCCAAATAAACAAGAGGCATTTTTACATTGTGGCTATACCAACAAAAGTAACGAGCATAAATAAAAGTTAAAACACATAACAATATTCCGCAGGCTATGACGAAGTAGACTAAATTCTAAATTTCCCTCCAGATGATACTAACAAAACTTCCTCCCGCGCGACCTCTGTGAGAACATACGGGAAATTAATTGAAAATAATTTTATTTTTATTTTCCAATTCAGCTCGTTTTAACATGCTTAACCTCAACACAGCTATAGATTATTTAACAAACGTGATATATGTATAAATTACAAAAAAGTATGAAATTAAATAAGTTATAAATAGGTACCTTCTATTGAAATTTCAAAAGTTTTAATAGTTATAATAAAATATTCTTCTCATTTAAGTACTTAAGAGGTTCTCGGCCGTCAGCTTCACTCTTTAGCATTTGTTACGATATTATAACCCCCTGCTTTACCTTTCAGTTAATCGATATACCCATTTCTTTTTCTATTCTTAGGGAGGGGGGGGGAGACTTAAGGTATCGTTAACTGCGTGGTGCTACCCATAATAAGATGCCGCATGTCCCGCCAGTTAAAGTTTCTGCGACTGTAGCTTTTATAGCCGTAAACAGATGCAAGATTTAAGTCTTCAATATTTTCAAGAAAATGGTAAATGTAGACCATAAAAAGCGCGGTGACGCTCATAATAAGATACCTTATATTCCACCCGTAATTTTTTCTGCCACTATCACCTAAACAGCCGCAATTTTCATATAGCGCAATTTTCACATAGCCATAAAACGCGCGGTGCCGCCCACAATAAGATGCCATATGTCCCCCCAGTCAAAGTTTCTGCTACTGTCGCCGTTACAGCCATAGACAGATGCAAGTCAAAATTCTTTAATTTAATATTTTTAAGGAAATGGTAAACTAAGACATAAAAAGCGCGGTGCCGCCCACAATAAGATGCCATATGTCCCCCCAGTCAAAGTTTCTGCTACTGTCGCCGTTACAGCCATAGACAGATGCAAGTCAAAATTCTTTAATTTAATATTTTTAAGGAAATGGTAAACTAAGACATAAAAAGCGCGGTGCCGCCCACAATAAGATGCCATATGTCCCCCCAGTCAAAGTTTCTGCTACTGTCACCATTATAGCCATAGACAGATGCAAGTCAAAATTCTTTAATTTAATATTTTTAAGGAAATGGTAAACTAAGACATAAAAAGCGCGGTGCCGCCCACAATAAGATGTCATATGTCCCCCCAGTCAAAGTTTCTGCTACTGTCACCATTATAGCCATAGACAGATGCAAGTTAAAATTCTTTAATTTAATATTTTTAAGGAAATGGTAAACTAAGACATATAGCGCGCGGTGCCGCCCACAATAAGATGCCATATGTCCCCCCAGTCAAAGTTTCTGCTACTGTCACCATTATAGCCATAGACAGATGCAAGTCAAAATTGTTTAATTTAATATTTTTAAGGAAATGGTAAACTAAGACATAAAAAGCGCGGTGCCGCCCATATTAAAATGCCGTACGTCCCACTAGTCAAAGTTTCTGCCACTGTCGCCTATACAGCCACAAACAGATGCAAGTTTAATGTCTTCTGAGAATAACTTGCGCGCATTCTGTTACATACTGTACAGATTACATTGATGGCTTCACTTTAGATTGAAACGGAACGTTTAATCATAAACACTTTGATAGAGTAAATCATTGGAATGGACGAAGTCAGAGTTATAAGCATGAGTTAATGGGTTACTCACGTAGAGAGTCAGCTACTGGCTGAAATGTCCTAAAGAAGTCAGAGTAACTTAAGAGTCCCCTTATCCTAAACAGAATCAGACTTCCCATACAAATGTAGGCTAGCTTTTATTTTGAAACGAGATATCAGATATTGGCGAAATTATGTAATTTCAAAGAAATTGCATATGTTAAGGCATATAATATAACTAGTTTTCATAGTCAAAATATGAACTTAAAAGAGAATATAGTGTATCATATCATATTTGACTATCGGTATGGAAAACTTCTACGCTTTCATATTTTCTTTCAAGTTCATATTTGACTATCGAAACCTTTTTTTAAATTACAAAATACTGCCGTATATCTCACATGTCATTTCAAAATAATAGCTAGACTACGTTTGTATGGAAAAGTCTAGGGTAGGGGATTCTTAACGACTACTGGAAAGTCAGCCAGAGGGTCGCAGAAACCGAGGCAAACCCAAGTTTAGATGGTTAGATTCTATTGAGCAAGGCTTGAAGATTATCAACATCAGAAACTTGAGCTGAAAGCCCAAAATATAACTATATGGAATTTATACTAGACCAGGCCTACCCTCAGCTGTATTGCTTAAGCTGTTATTGATGATGGACCTCCACTTACTACGATCGAAATACCCAAAAGGTAAAAAATTATTATTAAGACTCCGCTGTCAATCCATCCGTCTGTCAGTCCGTCTGTCTGTCGCTAGGCTGTATTTCATGAACCGTGACAGATAGACAGTTGAAATTTTAACAGATTATGTATTTCTGTTGCCGCTATAACAACAAATGCTAAAACCAAAATAAAATAAATATTTAAGGGGGGGGGACTCCCATACAGCAAACGTGATTAATTTTTTACCATTTTTTGCAAGATGATAATAACGGCAATAGTTAGAATCTCGAAATATTTACAAAATATTTAGTTGTATATTTACTTTAAAAATAAATAAATTAATTAAAATAACGTAAGTTTCCATACAACACAAGAGGGGCTCCCATACAACAAACGTGATTTTTTTAAAGATAATGAAATTAAAATAACAGTCAAAAAACTAAAAAAAAATGGCATTTTCATACACAGGGAGCCTTGGAAATTTGTATGGAAATGTCAATGAAAGTTTTTTGACTGTTATTTTCACTACTTTAGTGATCTAGTATAGTTCGTGGTTCGATTTATTACGGTTATGCCTCTTCCAAGTTTTATAAAGCACGGGTAATTTATGGTTAGACCTTTAGTCGTCCCTTACTACATAGGGTGAAATGAGGTCCTATTCCAAGCCGGAAACTAGACTGTTACGCATTTAGGCTATTCAAAATTTTATATACAATACAATTTGTGTTTGAAATTTCTTCCCACAAATAAAATTAAGAAAAGACGCACAATAAACAGGATTTGAGCGTCACCACAGGCGGCAGCTAGTATATTATATTTTATTAAATTTCTTAGCTACGTGACCGCCCGCGGCTGTGGCTTTCAACCCAGTTTCAACCCCATTAACCTTGTCGCGATGATTTAGGTGCAAACCTTAGAGTACTGAAGGTCAGAAATATGTCTAATTCCACGGTAAAGTATAAGTGGGTTAATGCATAATACATAATACAGCAAAATGCAGAAAAACCGGCCAAGTGAAAGTCGGACTGGCGCACGAAGGGTTTTATACCACTATATATAAAAATCACATTTTTGTATGGAGCCCCCCTTAAATATTTATTTTATTCTGTTTTTAGTTCTTGTTATTATAGCGGCAACAGAAATACATCATCTGTGAAAATTTTCAACTGTCTCGCCATTACGGTTCATGAGATACAGCCTGATGACAGACAGACGGACGGACGGACAGCGAAGTCTTAATAACAGGGTTCCGTTTTTACCCTTTGGCTACGACACCCTAAATACCAACATTTTATTTGTTATACTCAGTATCACTCTGTCATGCTTAAATCCATCAAGCCGTTTAAGCTGCAAAGACTGCTATAGAATAAAGGAAATATACTTTCATACTTAATACATACAGAGGTATATTCGAAAGAAAATTTTTTTGTCACTTCACTTTAGGACAGCAATTCCCAGAATTCTTACTGGTATGACTAACGTGGTATATATGCTAGGACTAACCCGCTTTTCAGTCTTTCAGTTTTAAAACCTTTATCTGCAGGCTCGGCAGTGTCCCCACCAAGTCAACCAAAAAAATAAGCACAGTCGTACCATACTTTCTCGAAGTCATTGGAAACACTTTAAACGTCCATTGTTTTACCATTGTGTCTGGTATACGCGGTTTCGAACGGGCTTCCCTTTGTATTAGAACCTTGAAGCCAAAATTTTAGAGACCAAAAGAACGTACCAGGACGTGCCTACTATTTTTATCTGCATTTTCTGTGATCGTCTATCCAAATCCTCCCTGTATTCCGCTCACCTTTTTATTCGAAACAGATTTTTCGTTGGATTTAATAAACTGACACCCGGTAATGAAGGGTATTATTGCAGAATATTTTAAACTCAGTCGCTTTGTGAAGATCTTTTGGGAGTTCAGATAAGAAGCGGCGACTGTTTCTTTTGTCAGCATTTTCCGTTGACTCTTTGTGTTTTTTTTTATTTTATTTTTTTTGACAACTGAGAATCAAATTAAGTTGTAATACGACCTCCGTTGCATAATGGTTAGCATGCCTGTCCGCTACTCAGGAGGTCTCGGGTTCGATCTCAGGTCAAGATTAAAATGATCTGTTTCTGATTGGCCTGGGTCTTCGATGTTTATGTATATGTAATTGTTATAAGCTAAAATATCATTGAGTTAGTATCCCATAATACAAGTCTCGAATTTACTTTGAGGTTAATTCCATCTGCGTGATTTATCCATATATATTAAAAAATATATATATTAGCTAAGAAATAGTTATGTACATCTGTAGGGGTGTACATACACTCATGCTTTCGCACTAAATCAGCGTTTTTGCGGTCAAGGGAATTGAAGCCAGTCGCCTCGTGTCCGCCTACCGACTAGCGCGCACATAGTTATAGTTCTGTATTCTATGTAAATTGCGTTGTACGAACACTGAACTTTTGATTTGACTATTCCGATGTTTGTGTGTTAAATTTAAGTTTATAAGTATAATAAGTATATAGGGACGAGTAACACTGATTGAGCTAGCCCCAAAGTAAGTTCGAGACTTGTGTTATGGGATACTAACTCAACGATACTATATTTTATAACATATAAATATATAGATACATCCAAGACCCAGGACAATTTGAAAAAGACCATTTTCCAACTTGCCCTGACCGGGGATCGAACCCGGGACCTCTGGATGGCGGACTAGCATGGTGACCACTACGCCACGGAGGTCGTCAAGGAGGTCGTCTTAGTTTGGTATCAATATAATCGGAATTTCGTGAACTGCATTGTGTTGTTTTACTGGAGCACTACCCTTCTAAACATTACCCGATCAGTGACAAACTCAAGGACAGCTTAGACAAGAGACATTAGCAACAAACCCTACACATCATTTATTTTAACTGTGTGGCTTCCGGCTTAGATAGGACCGCTCCATCTCTTCCTATGTATGTAGTAAGAGGCGACTAAAGCATTTCGTGCTACAAATATTGCATGCATTCACAAGGATGGTTGACGTCGAGCGGCATATAACAACACGGAACTCGGGCGGTGGAAAATTGTAAAATTTTTCGGATGAACGTCAGGCAGGCAGCTGGTGGTAAAACTTAGTCAAATCGTTATGACTCTTTCGGTTATTTCTTCTGTTATGTTATTAAAAGTAAAGAACGTACCAATTTGTTGCTGTAGTGCGTACATTAGACTTGATTACATTAAATGGAATTGCCTCAGTACAATTTGAAGACAGGAATAATGCTGATACTTAACATAAGGAGCAAGCGATATAACGCTAGTTTACTTATACTTACGTTATTAATAATTTTAAATAAACACACACAATAAGAAGTTAAACATTTTTTTACAAGCGTATATCTTGTAAGTATCTTGTATGAATCTTTATAAATATCTTGTATATATCTTTAGGTCAAATATTGCAATTAAATTTTCAACCAGTTATCCTTAACCGATTGAGCTGAAATTTTGCATATTTGTGTAAGTCGGATGACAATACAATATTGTGGAGTCAATGACCTATTCTGATGATGAGGTCGGGAGATATTCTACAAAACTCAGATATAAAACAACAGTTCACATGTTTGATTAATCTTGATAAGCACTTTTTGGTAGACGATGTCAGGCTCTGATCATGTGATAGGTTGTTTAAGTTCATGGAGTATTAAGAATTAATGAATTGATAATTGTTGTTTATTGCATAGACATAGACAGACAATAAAATCCGCTACAGTTTAAAACAATTTATAAACATTGTCAAGCCAAATATAAACTACGCAAAATATTTTTAAACAACTTAGGTAGCTTGCAATGTGATACAGTCCTCAAGGCAGAAGGAATCCAGAAACTTAGTCTGAACTCGGACCAGCAATTCTAAGCTGAAATTAATTTTAATTCAACGTTTAGCGATGCATCTGTTTAGTTGGAGTTTAGTTTAGACATACTTGTTCAAAGCACAAGCATTGTTCCGCACGGAATTGTACAATTAGGTACATTTAATAGTTAACTAAGTAAACATTGCGATGTGCGGGTATTGCTGGTATGAATCATAAATTACATTGGGCAAAAAATGATCGTCTATAATACAAAATCCGTTTAGTTGAGCACTGCTTTGTATGGAGACAAAATATTTGTTGAGGCCAGACGCCTCAGTTTTTAATTTTTCCCCTTCTTCCTCAACTTGGTGATAAGACGGCTTGGTATCGCTGTCTTTTTCAGCGAGTATGATCAGAGAGGGATGGAGACGTGGACCTCAACGGCGGTGATCAGCGTCTTGACGAACAGTCTTGTTTCATACGTCATTGTGACAGTGCGCATGCGAATTTGCGCCTCCGTGGCCACCCGCGCGCCGAATTTGATTCTCACCGGAACTTTATCACTACTCTGCTACAGAGAAGAGAAGGACTGGTGCACCAGAGAAGTCTGCAGCTCGTCAACGAGGTAAGCGATTACTTAGTTCGTTAAATCACCGAGTTGTAGCATTTCTTCCTTCCCATAGGCCGTTTGATCTAAGTCTTATCCGAGACATTAGATGTAACCTTAGGTCCTCGAACCGCTTCACCCCCAGGAGACGACCTATTTACACGGTCGTCTCTTCAATATTTTTTAGTTTTTTTAATTGCTTTTTGAGTATTTCAGTTTAATTGACTGTCTTTACCCCAAATATTCTGCTGGTGGTTAAAAAATCATCTTGTACACAAGACTTTCAAATTTAAAATATAAACAAGATAATATTTTTTATTTCGAAATATATTAATATAACTACGATTTTTAACCAAAAGCATACATTTTCTCTATATCATATATCAGACACAAATACCCGTGAGACCAAAAAATAGTTCACATCAAAACAACATATGGACGATATGTGAGAATTAAAGCGAGGGTTAACTTAGGGTTAACGTCAGTTCAACACGCGAACGAAACGGGGGCGATTGAAATTTAAAACTGGAGTTTAAAATGACCTGCTTATGGGAAAGTGAGCAATTATTATTAAACTTGCTACATTTTTTTTTTATCCGTATATATTTTAACACAGCCTTGGGTATAAATATTTTGACACGCTTTATTTCTCACAATATTTTATTATGTTGCTGTTGAATGACAAAAAAAAAAATAACTTTTTAACTAACTCGGTGTTTCGTTTATATAGCTAGGTACAGAACTTTTTTTTTATTACAAAAAATAAGGTTACTATTCTTCCTCAATGAAGTTACACGGGTATGAAATTGCCTCAAATTGCTATGAGAAAAGCATGCTTTGTTTGTTTGCTTTTGCTTGATTTGGCGGGGGCACTACCGTGCTCCCAAATAACAAGAGTAGGTAAACAAAGTCGCTACAATATAGATTTATTTTACACCCAAACAAACCTGCAGCACTTATTCTTTATTAGGTTTTAAGTAATCAAACTAGGATCAACATCAAAATAAAAAGTACTCGAAAACTCATAAAACCAAGTAGGTACACCATTAGAGAGAATAAAAACCCTTATCATGTAAATGATTGCTATGATTGATTTACTTTTTGCATTGGATTTCACTAAATTTACAGTAAAAGCCCTTGAACCAATTAGAAGGGCCTACTTGAAGTTCCTACATTCACGTTAAGGTAAGCGATTTTGATGCAGCTTAAAAAAAAAAATACGTACCAATCGTAAGCTACGAGGCTAAAATAGATAGTTGTTAGACAAATTGGTGTTTCTTAATTGTTTGTGCCTCTTGGACACAGTCAGGCGTATTAAATTCTTTAGATTTAGAGATAACTGTTTTCCACCCCTAAACTTTATCAAATACCTCTAAGGTTTGAAATTACTTTCTACAAAGAAATAAAATAAAGATGGAGTAATATGAAAACCTTAGTCTTTATTTAGGTGCACGGTAGAGCTCCCGCCAAGACGAGATAACGGAAGTGGAGGGAACTACCTGCCTTTTATCAGGCATGTGTCACTCTCCGTTTAGGTATCGAAAATATACCACATTATTACTATGCGCGCGGCGACCACTTCAAAGGGGAAGATTCAGTTCGTGAATCGGTTGTCTAGAGTAATAAGAATAAAATTGGCTTGCAATGGATGTCTAGGTACTCGTATCTAAATGAAGAGGTAAGGAGTTTTGACGCGAGCTAAATTAAACCATAGCTAACCACATTAAGTAGATATTTCTTTTATATTGTTTTTCGAGTAAGACTTCTGTACGTGAGTACTAGTACTTATTCTGTGCTTTTATCGAAGTGTTCTTCATTTATTCTTATTCAAACTTATCATATTGTTAGTATCGAATGAACCACCCTGACTGCGAGCACAAAAAACGCAAGCAAGCATGACGCAGTACAAAAAGCTATCACAGCTAATCGGGCCCGAAAAGAAAATTCCGATGTTGGGCGGGACTACTGCGATAAGGGGCTATTATCGTAAACTTGGAGTGTTCCACCTGAAACTTGGTGCATGCGGCTATATATTAACGAGTTCTTAACGTACAGGAGGTTCTGGCAGTTAGAAACAACGTATATACGTAGACTATTACGACATATGATGTTTAGTATAAAAAAATAACAAAAACGAAATATTAGAGATCGGAATCACGGGTGCTATCAAAATTATGGATATGACTAAAATTTCCGGGATTTCTCGAGAATATAATTAGGTACTAAGTTAATAAAACAATCATAATTATGTGATTTCAAGGTAAGTATATTTTTTTCGATTAAAATATATCCTGAAATCACATAATTATGATTGTTTTATTTATAGATTATACAGTCATATCCATACTTTTGACAGCAATAGCATCCGTGATTCCGATCTCTTGTCATTACGTTAGCGGGAAGAAACAGTTAAGAATATATAATACAACATGGAAAAGACATACCCGTAAAAAATCGAACCACGGGCTATATTAGATCAATATAGTATAATAAAGTTAAAATAACAGACAAAAAACAGAAAAAAATCGGCATTTTCATCCAAAAGTTTGCAGCTGCCCGGACAATTTGTATGTCAATGTCATTTTTTTTTTTATTTGACGGTTGTTATAGCGGGCGGCAAAGCCTCTTCCACCAACGACGGCGTCGCCCACTATAAGCAATGGAATAAAAAAAAATCGCGCATTACGCGTGTAAAACTATTTTATTATTCCGGTGAATATGTGCGAACAACTAAACTCCGTTATTACAGCAACAAAACCACTTTAAAAGAATATTCTGGAGCAGAAATAAGTTCGCCGCGCGTAACTCATAATATTTTTAAAACTCAAAAAAATCTACTGTCATCCTAAATCATAGACAGAGCACCTGAGGTGCTCTTCGCGCACGCGCGGATCGTCGGGTTGGAAGCAAAGAGATTTGCGACGGGTCATTCATAGTGTCCGCTATATCCTTATACTATAGTGATCTAGTAAAGCCCGTGTTTGGATTTAATACAGGTATGTCCCTTCCACGATGTATATATTTTTTTAAATGTGCTAATTAAGATTTCTTTTATTGTATTCTTTACTTTATGGCTTATGGAGTGTGCTATATTAAATTTTCAGTGTTACCACCAGGCAGGCAGGCAGAAATCTGAACGTGCCAGGTCAGGACTATACGGCGGATGCATTAACACCTCCCAGCCAAACTCTCTTAATTTTTGCTGAGTGGTTAAAGATGTGTGAGGTCTAGCGTTATCATGATGAAAAACCACACCCCTTCTGTTGATTAATTCCGGCCGCTTTCTCTCAATTTCTTGCTTTAATCTTATCAGTTGTTCGCAGTAGAGTTCCGAATCGATGGTCCTGCCTGGTGGTAACAGCTAGTTGATTTTGTAGTTCTTTACTTTATGGCTTATGGAGTGTGCTATATTAAATTGTAGCGGGAGCGAGGTGATATGCTCGACCGCCACAAAGGGAAGATCTTCCCGCCAGGCATGTTGTTGCGCCTGGGGAACCGCGGCTCCGACGGTGTATCGTCGGAAGTTGTATATATGCAGCGAATCGGGCGAACTCTAAGATCGAGATGTAGGATACTCTGCTGGCGCCATATTCACAAGAAGCATATGAGCTTCTTGTGAACTATCGTCGGTTTGTCTCTTGATTGTTATTCCTCGTAGTGGCCGTAGAGGTCGCCACAAAATTTTCAGTGACGTCACATAGCCTGAGTTTGAACTTGACAAACCTCACTGGTCAAGGCATCATGATGGATATTATTAAAGATACGCGGGAATAGATGAAGAAACATGTAGAGTACAAATGATACAGACACATTTTCACGTCTTTATACTTAACGGGGTAGACAGAGCCTTGGGCCTTAAGACCCAAAGGCCACGCTTAGCGTGATGGTGGGCATTAAGATAGCAAAAGGAATCAAAATAGTGATGGGTTGCTAGCCGCATCGCCTATTAACTTGATTTAAATCTCGCCCATTCCTTTGATCGGCTTTTACTATATGCGCGGAAAGAGAAGCAGCTGGTACATTTTAAGTTTTTTTCTTTTCTCCCAGACCAACATGAAAAAGAAACGAAGGATTTTACTTTGCTAAATTTCTATTTATCCCGAAGATTGACTATGGCAGAGGTAGAGAATGCTATTAGCATTAAGGCAGCCCCTCCCGGCCGCTCTGTCGTCAACACGAGCATAGTTTGAAAAGCTTATGGTTTCATCCAGGGCAATGCTAGAAAAAGAGGCAAACCAAAAAGAGAAAGACAGCACTTAAAGGCTCGGTTTGCATTCTATTTAATGAAATTAGTATTATTCTTAACTATAAATTGAACAAATGTGAACCATTCATAGGGTGCGGAAATTTCAAAAAACTTGGTCCAGGTGTTTTTTCAGTATATATATATATATATATATATATATATATATAGTCCTCCTTGTCGTTTTCGACAACAGCGACCTCGGACAAAATCATTAGGTGTTAAATGTTCTGTTACACGGCATACAGTACAGTTGGCAGTCTGAGTTGTACGTTTGTGTATGTATAGGAGTGCTTAGGTCTATCTTTAAGTAGTTGGCGCTTAGCGTCAAGTTCACAAAGTCGGGTCTCTTCAAACACTTGAACTTGCTTCTGGGTTGTAGTTCGCCAGCATGACCTTTTCGCAGCAAGCTCCTCCCAACAATCAGGATCTACAAGTGTGTGGAATAAATGTTTATATTTATTTATGTATGTGCGTAGCGATGTAAGTATGATCTTATCGTTAAATTTGTACGTACTTGCTTCTACCTTTTAATTGAGTAAATATCCTCTCAATCTATCGCAGGTTGACTGGAAGAGATCCCTACATGGGATAAGTCCGCCTTTGTATATTTGCTTTTTCGTATGTTGTCTTTTTAATGTATTTTTTTTTGTACAATAAAGTTATTACAAACAAACAAACAAACAAATGTTTCTTATTTATAATTTTCATTACATTTGCGGTGTTTCTATCGAAATATTTTTTTTTCTTTCACAATTTATAAGTACTTTATGAACGGTCGAAGTACAGGAAAATTTATGCGGAAAACAGATTTTTCGAGGCGTAGACTGAACCTTTTTTTTAATTAAAATTTTTTATTTCGATAGAAACCTAAAAATAGCGCACAAGATATCTGTTAGTTCAAAAGTTTTCAAGAAAGATCAGTTAAAACGCCATAATCACGTACGAGCGTTTGTATAAAGACGGGAAGGCTGCTCTTAAGTCCGCCTTTTGTACTATTTATTCATCATCATCTGCCTCACCTTATCCCATTATCTGGGGTCGGCGCAGTATGTCTTCTCTTTCCACATTTCTCTATTTCCCGTCATACTAACATCTACTCCTACTGCCCCCATATCTTGCCTTTCGCATTCCATCCACCTCTTCTTTGGTCTTTCTCTTCCCCTATTTCCATTAACCGTCATATGTAAGGTTCTTTTTGTTGCATGTTGATCCTCTCTTCTCATCACATGTCCAAACCATGATAGACGATTGCTTCTTACTTTCTCGTTTTGGACTATTTATTATTGATACATAAATAAAGTCTTAAAAAAATAAATATTACTTTATAACAAGCCATTTTTCTCCCACAGTTGAACTATGAGCACTGAAGGCCTCTTTCTCTGTTTATCCCAAAGAAAAAAAGACAGAAATTATGCTGCTACACCATGTATAAGAAAATAAGTTCTTAACGAGTTCCGTTTTATTTTGCGTGCAGCCATCCGTGGGACACGTTTTAGGTAACAGCCATAAGTTTGAAATGTTGATTAAATTAGCTAATTTATGGCTGAATACACTTGGCTAAATTTAGTGGAATTTAAACTTAAAGGTTAGTTAACGAGACCACAAAATTAAGGTATAAGCATAATTTATAGTTTAATTCAAAATGACGACCTCCGTGGCGTAGTGGTCACCATGCTAGTCCGCCACCCAGAGGTCCCGGGTTCGATTCCCGGTCAGGGCAAGTTGAAAAATGGCCTTTTTCAAATTGTTCTGAGTCTTGGATGTTTATCTATATATGTATTTGTTATAAAATATGGTATCGTTGAGTTAGTATCCCGTAACACAAGTCTCGAACTTACCTTGGGGCTAGCTCAATCAGTGTTATTTGTCTGTATATATTTAATGTATTATTTAAAAAAAATGAAAAAAAAAATAGTAGGAAACCGTATGGATATTTTTATTGCTTAAAAACCTATATCAGTCAACAATCAACAATCTTTTATTTTACATAACATAATGATATCGTCAGCATAAGTACAAAGTTAGTAGAATATTGTGAGAGATATAATAGAAATATAGGTATTTAGGTTAGTTGACGAGACCACAAAATTAATGTATAAGCATAATTTTGAGTTTAATTTAAAATTAAATAAAAATAGTAGGAAACCGTATGGACATTTTTATTGCTTTAAAAACCTATATCAGTCAACAATATAATATAATAATAGTTGTCCATGGGCAGCGGTGATCACTTATCATCAGGTGACCCGCTTGTTCGTTTGCCGCCCTATGACATAAAAAAAAACTATCAAATTTTTTATTTTTTCTCTACAATCTTACATTTTACATAACATAATGAAATCGTCGACATAAGTACATAGTAGAAGATTGCGAAAGATATAATAAAAATATATTGGTATTTAGTATAAATTTGAACCCATAAGGCCAAAAACGATATGTTTTAAGTTTGGCGCCAATGTCTGTCTGTCTGTCTGTGTATTTGTTTATCTGTGGCATCGTAGCACTCGAACGGATAAACCGATTTCGATGCGGTTTTTTACGTGAAAATCCACCTAGGAACCCTTCCTAGGTGGTTTTTAGCTATGTTTGGTAAAAATAGGTTCAGACTTCAGTGGCTCAAAAGGAATTCGAGGTGAAGGCTTGAAAGTTAGGGGGGTTAATTTGCTTGGCAAATAAACTTGGTACTTAAAAAAAATGTTACTCTCCAGTCTGATGTAGTCGGTTAATAATAGAGCAACTGAAGAGGCGACCGTGTAAATAGGTTGTCTCCTGGGAATGAAGCGGTTCGAGGACCTAAGGTTACATCTAATGCAGTCTCTCCCAAAGTGGGCGATAACGTCCCCTTATGGGCGCTGGAGGCTTTAAGGGGGACGGTAACGGGCCCAGAATAAAGTTGGGGGGCGCTGATGTGATTTAAGCAATGAGTAATTTATAACTTCAGCTTTTTCATATTTTAAAATTCACTGAAATTAAAATCCTCTTACTACACAACATCCATTTATTAGTTCATATTTATATCCTTTTTAATTGTACAAATATAAACTAAAAATGTAATTAATATTGGAACGAAGTTCCTTACGGCAGGCTTGGAGGAGATAGGGATTTTGCTGCGCGACCGAACTGAAAAAAATGTGATAGTAAAACCGTAAGGATGACCTCGTTAAATGAGACGTGCGCAGGCGCGACAGTCGTATACACATTGTGTCGATTCTACATTAGCCGAAGGAACTTCGTTCCTACCTGGTGTCCCACGACACCACATTCTTTTTATTATTTTAATGCGTTCACAATGCTATTTATATCGTTAAAGGAATCAAACACTGAAAAAATTTCGTGTTTTAAAGTTTCACAGGTGAGGTCCCCACTTCCAATACTCTTTATTATTGTAAAATTGTATTATTATTGCTATTTTTTTATTTAAAATTAACAATGTTGATTATTGTTATTTTTTTATAAAAGATACTCTAATGTACTGGTGTATGTATTATTATTGCTCTCTCTTGTAAAAAAGTCTAGTTTAGAATATAGGTTGAATTAAACTACAGGCAAGACAAATATGTGATTCAGGTTTTTATGGTGAAAAAAATGGGGGGCGCTACAAAATAACTGATTTTTTAAAGTGGGCGTTTGACAAAATAAGTTTGGGAACCTCTGATCTAATGTCTCGGATAAGACTTAGATCAAACGGCCTATGGGAAGGAAGAAATGCTACAACTCGGTAATTTAACGAACTAAGTAATCGCTTACCTCGTTGACGAGCTGCAGACTTCTCTGGTGCACCAGTCCTTCTCTTCTCTGTAGCAGAGCAGTGATAAAGTTCCGGTGAGAATCAAATTCGGCGCGCGGGTGGCCACGGAGGCGCAAATTCGCATGCGCACTGTCACAATGACGTATGAAATAAGACTGTTCGTCAAGACGCTGATCACCGCCGTTGAGGTCCACGTCTCCATCCCTCTCTGATCATACTCGCCGAAAAAGACAGCGATACCAAGCCGTCTTATCACCAAGTTGAGGAAGAAGGGGAAAAATTAAAAACTGAGGCGTCTGGCCTCAACAGCAACGTTGTCAAAACAAACCGCACGTTCAAAATAACGGTTGTTCACAAAGCAATAAAGCGAAGACAAATATTTAATTCCTTCACCAAGTGCAATTTGAAACGGCGAAAAGTTCAGAAACAACGCTGCGGTGCCATCCGTCTCGGCGAGGCACGTCCGACATTTTATTGTTGCTGTTACAGTTTTATACAAACTCCTTGTATTCTTTGCTGTTTTAAACTGGCCACAAAAAAAAGGGGAAAAAAAACAAAAAAAAATTTTTTACTTGTAGTTTTTGGCGGGAAGTCAAGGGGTTCAGTTGTAGTTTGCTTTAAATTATTTTGCAAATTGATTCTAGTGGACTTTATAATACAAAATCGGTGTAGTTTAGTGTTATAAATGCTCATTCTCATGGACAATATGTAAAATGGTTAAAGTGGACACTCATAGTGCGGCTGTAGTGATATTTATTTGCGGACTGTGGTGGGCGTCTTTAGACGCCGTCCGCCACTCATTCGGCTATGAAAACCAGTGGACTCGTATAGATTTGTTGCCAGAAGCTCCCTTGAAGCAATCAAAGGACCTACACCAACCTTTGATTGTATAGTTAGGTTAGGGTTAGGAATAAAGAAATTGGCGCCCGCGCCATTGGTTAACTAGACACTGGCAAAATAAGCTTCAACGAAGTTTAATCGCCAACAAAAAGAAAATAATAATAATATACTTTGTGAGTTTTTGGCGGGAAGTCAAGGGGTTCAGTTGGAGTTTGCTTTAAATTATTTTGCAAATTGATTCTAGTGGACTTTATAATATAAAAAAAAGAATGCTCATGGACAATATGTAAAATGGTTAAAGTGGACACTCATAGTGCGGCTGTAGTGATATTTATTTGCGGACTATGGTGGGCGTCTTTAGACGCCGTCCGCCACTCATTCGGCTATGAAAACCAGTGGACTCGTATAGATTTGTTGCCAGAAGCTCCCTTGAAGCAATCAAAGGACCTTTTTTTTTTTTTTCGGAGGAAAGATCCTTATTACGGATACCCGTCAGCCTGCGGGGTAGGCTGTCGGGTTATATGGGACTCCACGCCAGAGCGACGTGCCTACCCACTAAAAAACCTCCGGAGTTCCATCTCAACCGCTTTTGCCGGGGACACGGGAACGGCTATACAACCGCGAACCCCGGCGCGGCTGGCCGCCAAAGCGGCCCCTCCTCGGGGACGTCTAAGCGCCCCCCCCCCCCCACTCACCAAGTCGGTGCGACCGGAACTCACGGACGCGCCGTACCTCCTCGGGCCAATTGAAAGGTGGCAGACTCCCACGCAGTCCACCGCCTGTGGACCCATGGGAGCCAGATAAACCGGCTCCCAGCGGCGGAGAAGATGATAGGCTCCGCCGCCTGCCTCTCGCCGCAAACGCGGTGCGGCACCGCTCGGTCGCGGAGGATAGGGAGAGCGGCAACGTAACACCGACACTCCTCCTCCTCCGCGACCGATCTCCAACCACAGCCACGGCGGTGTGGCCCCGCCTGAAGCGCCGGAAGAGCAATAATACATTCCTCTCCCGGCGACCCCACCACGGGTGGGGGAGAACTTTCCACTCCCCCACCGCCCCATTGGGCGCATCCCTACAGGCTCAGGGCCGAAGCCGAGCTCACGGGAGCGCCCCTCCCCGGGTGGGGGGAGATCTTCCCACTCCCCCGCCGCCCCAATGTGGGCGCTCACTGTTGGTTGACGACAGCAGGAGCGCCCCCTCGCGGGTTCCTCTTAGCTTCCCCGTGGCTCGAGGCTACTACGGGTACTGAGCCCCCCCGGTACGACAAACCGGGAACCCATTGGGGGGGGAAGCAATCAAAAGACCTACACCAACCTTTGATTGTATATACACCAACCGACCTACACCAACCTTTGTAGGCCCGCGCCATTGGTTAACTAGACACTGGCAAAATAAACTTCAACGAAGTTTAATCGCCAACAACAAGAAAAAAAAATTGTCTGGGATTCTCTTCCCGTGACAGCTGGTGACATAATTGGAACAAGCATCATCAGTTGCAAAACGGTTCTCAAACTTTAATAGTGGGGAAAAAGATGATAGGTAAAAACAATACAGTTAGTAGGTACAACTTTTCGTCATTTTATTTAATTTGCCCTGTTTTTCGTTTAGGAATGATCACTGCTGGGAAGATAATGATGAAAGAAACCCAGTTCAGTATGGTCCCTACCCCTATTCAACCCAGCCATTGTGAGCTATGGTACAAATTACAATACAGATTTACATTTTAATCTTTACTTTACAATATATTAAAAAATATAATTAAAATTATCAGTCCGCTATTTCCAAGAATTTCGATCTGATAAATAGTAATTTACACGGCAACTCATTTTAATAAATAATTTTTAAGTTTGGAAACCACAGTAATTTTTCCACCGAACGAAATAGCGCTATATGTGTGAGCGAGACAACGATAACCTTGAAGGGCGGACTGTCAGTATGACACTTGTCAATTTGATGTGTTAACACTGTGTGTTAATTGTATTACCTGAGAAAAATGCATTTTTGAAGTTTATATGACAATTACAAATTAATAATTCATTATATCAATATATAAAATATTACATAGATGAATCACACGAGATACTAAATTGCTACGTTGGTTAATATTTTATATAATATTCATGAACTAATTGAGAAAGTCCTTCAATTTACTGAAAAGAACAATCGGTGGCAACACTTATCGTGACGTAGTCTTGTTCCACCTCGGGAAAAGAATACCTTCAGCAAGCTATAATGGCGTGGACCAGAGACGCGTTGCGGCAGCGTTACGCTGACGTAGCGCTAAAAAAAATGATATTGTTAGGCCTTATTTTGACAAATAATAAGCCCAGACTCGAAAAATAAAAGTTCCGTCGTTTTATTACATACTTCTATCGACCACCTTCCGTCTCCGTGATCAGACCCTAGACATCATCTCTAAATATATATAACTCAAAGGTGACCGACCGACTGACTGACATAGTGATCTATCAACGCACAGCCCAAACCACTGGACGGATCGGGCTGAAATTCGGCATGCAGGTAGATGTTATGACGTAGGCATCCCAAGGGGATAAAATAGGGGATGAAAGTTTGTATGAAACTTTGTCAATTTTAAACCGATCGGGCTGAGACTTTGCATGCATAAAGCTACTATGACGTAGGCATCCCCTAAGAAAGGATTTTGATAAATTACACCCCTACGCGAGCGAAGCCGCGGGCAAAAGCCAAGAATAAATATAGGTAAAAATGTCAGCAATTTTTTCTTGTATGTAATATCGTAAATTAAATAAAAGCTTCTAATAAATAACCATAGTGTACACACGATGCACTGCATCAATACAACGCACACACGAATGAGGCGAATCGGGAGAGGTGTACCTTATTGCGAATACGTTGCGGTGACGCAGCGCCTGTATGGCCGCCATCGCGTCGAAATTTTTGTGACGATGTAACGCCCATATTAACCCACTCTGATACAGAATGGTAGCCTAGGAGAGGTAAAAGAAGCATAAGTCCAGCAATGAGATGAGTTGACGACTTAGTCAAAATCGCGGGTTACACCTAGATGAGAGCAGCACAGGACTGAGCTTCCTGGCGTCGACAAAAAGAAAAATTATACTCAGTAATGGGCTAAAGGAGGGCTGAGATGATGATGATAAATCAGTATACTACCATGGTTTCAAGGATGTGACATGACGTCATCGACGCTAAGATAGATAAGCTTCGAAGTCAAAATCAAAGTCAAAGTCAAAAAAAATTATTCAATGTAGGATAAATTTATCTCTTACTGAAGGTCATTTTTAAAAAATATTACTTTAGTGCAAAAGCTAAAAACTACAAGCGTTTCGGAACGACCACTGCTGGGAAGATTACGCCGAAAGAATCCCAGTTCAGTATTGGTCCCTACCCAGCCTAATGGGCTATGTTTCAGTTACAATACAGATTTACACGTAAGCTCAGTATATATTATATTATACATCTACATAATACAATGAAATTTGCAGTCAACTATTTCCAAGAATTTTGATCAGATAAATATATAGTCATTTACATGATAATAAGCATTTTTAATAAATGATTTTTAACGACAGTCTTAAACAACTTAGATAATGGTAACGCTATACCATTATCTGGAATTTTATTATAGAGACGCAAGCTGAGACCCACAAAGGACTTTTTTGTTTTTTCTAACCGAAAAAAGAGATAGCTAATTAATTTTTATTTCTAGTGTTAATACTATGAATATCATAATTTTTCTTATATGCATGTTTATTCCGACGCACGTACATAATGTTCGCATAGATAAATTGCGAAGGGAGAGTCAAAATACTTATGTCTTTAAAAAGTTCCCTTAGAGACTCTCTAGCACCTAGTTTATATATAGACCCAACAGCGTTTACGTTTTTGTAAAACAAATATGGTATTTATGTCTGAAGCATTATCCCATAACAATACGACGACGATATAGCATAGTTAGATATCATTTACATGCTGCAGCAAAGTGAAATTTCAGTTGGATAAATTTAAAGATTAAGGTGAATGTATACACAATATGTGGGACTTTTACATTCGGTCTTTAAAACGTATTTGAAATTCCCGAAAATATTTATATACCCGTTCACTATTCGCAGCGTACTAAATCTCCGATAACGTTCGAACTGCTTCGTACATCGTTGTATATTTAACACATAGTAATACCCTGAGAGCTCTTAGGCGATTGCATTTTCGATGTCCAATCGTTGCAGCGACTGAATTGTCTATATTGAAATAACTTCAAGATTTAGGGTTTGTGCATGTGAAAATTGGCTGTACATTTTAACAATACATTACTATACTTTGAAATTTATCCCACTTCTACTTTTTTTACTAATGTTCGAAATGTCAAAGTTTGAATTAGGTAATTGCATAGACCTAGATTTTTTTGACTGCGTAAAAAGACCGCACTAGCCGAGTGTGACAGACGGAGGTAACTGCCACCCTCAGAAGAGCCAAAGAGATAGCGATGAATTGGCGATCAATTTGAACAAAGATCATAAAAAAATTGCCCATCCAATCTTAGGATTTGACAATTCGACAAGATTTCATAAAAAAAAAAAACTTTTTTTTCAAAATATCTATTTACAACATTCTAAATCTTTGATTTACAATATTGTCATGTTAACTAAAATCATTTAAATATCTGGTTAGTCTAAAACTCTCAAAGAGCATGAAATCACGGCGTGGAAGTCTCTCAACAGACTCCGGGGCGAATGTTGGGAGTTGTCGAGAAAACCGAGTTAGATGGCGACACGCTGATAATAATCTGATGATAATTAAATCAATGGACCAACTTCTGCATATCTAAGCTACGTCATGTACCATAAAGAGATGACCTTAATGAGGCTAATGACAGAGGATACCGTAAATAAGTAGGGTAAATACCCGTAACCGAAGGGCATGTATGAAGAGTTTGATGAGTGTAGATGAAGCGTAAGAGGTTTGTCAGATCGTAGCAAGTCCATAGCTTTACCTACCCCTGCGGAAAAAAAATCGTGTTATTATGTATGTATGTATATTATGCAGACTGCCTTCTTGGTCCAGTGGTCAAGGCGTTCGCCTGTTTGATCTGGTCATGGGTTCGAAACCCACTGGGAAGCGTACTTTGTGAAAAGTTGTTTCCAGTCTGGTTAGGATATTGCAGGCTTGAATACCCTTATTATTCGAAAAGAAATATTATTCCGTGTTCCGATTTCATCATCAAACTATCCAAGTATTGGTTCTAGTTTACCCTTTGGATTTCGGAGGTCAGACGCAGTCGCTCTGTGTAAAAACCAGTAACCTCGTCAAATCTCCTTGGTTAGGTAGCAGACTGGACTCTGAAGCGTTACTGCTGAGGATACAACTGGGAAAATACGCTTGGATTATGTTATGAATGTATAATATGACAAAGCCCTTCTGGCGAGTAGGCGACCTGTACTGTGAAAATGAGTTTCTTTCGGCGTTTCTTCTCAGCAGTGGTCGTTACGAAGCGCTGGTATCGGTAGCTTTTCTTTAAAAATAAATTAAATTTTAATATACTTTACATGTAACGTTAATTATAATTATTGACGTAAAAAGTGCCTGTAAAAGTTTAATTACTAAATACACATTTGAATCTCTGAATCTTTGAATCTTTGAATCTTTGAATCTTTGAATCTTTGAATCTTTGAATCTTTGAATATCTGTATGACAGAGGGATCGCCGAGACCACATACTGGTCAGAGATAAAAAAATACACTGAAACTTTTTCGACTCTATAAGAAGAAGACTCATATCTATGTTTTCCACAATAAAAACAAATATTTTCCATCTCCCGCGCTTTCACTCCGCCCATAAAATCATATCACTAGTAATAAATTTTGATGAATGTGTGTACGTTGCTCCCCTTCATTTGCAATGGACCGTGAGTAGTATTATTTATGAGTTCATTAAACTGTTACTGCCTTATGAATTACGTAAATAAGATTGATTTAATGTTTTGTCGTGTAATAAACCTGAGGAAAGCTTTGTATGCAACCCGACTGCGCCAAAAGGTTATGTTTTTCGATTGTTAGTTGTATGCATCGACGTAAGTACATAATAGCTCCTTGGTTGTATATCTATTTCTTTGGTAGGCTTTGCACCCTAAACGTCTTGATGGATTTTATATTGAGAGGTGACGTTTGATTTTTGTTTGTTTGTATGTGACACATGGTATACAAAAAAAAATTAAACCTCTAAATATGGCGGATGTTTGGCGCCAGTTTAAGTTTTATTTCTTATTTAAAACCTTCTTTGTAAAGTTAAAAAAAGGAATTTTAAAAAAAGGTTTCAATACGATGATATTTACAAATCCTTTATTCAAATGTGATTTGGTGATGAAGAAATGCTACAAAAAATTATATATATAGGAACAAATTACACAGATTAAGCAAGCCCCAAAGCAAGTTCAAGACTTGTTTTATGGGATACTAACTTAATGATACTATATTTCATAACAAACACATATACAGATAAACACCCAAGAACCAGGACAATATGAAAAAGACCATTTTCCAACATGCCCTGACCGGGGATGGAAGACCTCTGGGTAGGGGACTAGCATGGTGACCACTACGCCACTACGGAGGTCGTCAAATAACCTCGATCGTATAACCTTATACAGTTGAAATAACCTTTCTGAAGCCAATATCTGTTTCCATTGTTTATTCAAATTTTAATCAAATTTCAAAATCATATTCGGAGGGAAACAGTCGATTATCGCTTCCGAAATGAACAGTAATATAATTTATGATTCCATTAATAAAATGCCAATTTTCATTAGTGCTAATTGACGGAATTCTCATTAAATTTCCTATTTTTGTTGGCTTAATTAAACTTGAGTAATTGACGGTAAAATTATGTCTACTTAAATTTATAAATATAAAGGCCGGTTTAAATAATTTACGTTAATTTAATTGAATAAAAACAAAATCCTCATGATATAATTTTCAGTATTTTTGACTTCCTCCAAAACAGCAAAAGTCCAAACTGAAGGTTGGCCAGAGAGCCATGGAGCGCAGTATTTTAGGTATTAAACTGACTGATAAGGTGAGAAACATCACACAACTCACGGATGTAAGTAAGAAAGCAGCACAACTTAAATGGGATTGGACGGGTCACGTTGATCGTATGCATGCGAAAAGATCACACACATCGACAAACTGGGTTCCATCAGATGGCCACAGGCAGCGAGGAAGACCAAGGATGAGATGGGCTGACGAACTGAAAGTGTTCGGGAAGAATTGGGCAGAAAAGAATAAAGATAGAGAGTATTGGAAGGAAAGAAGGGATGCCTTTGCCCAGCAGTGGGACATACATACATAGCTAATAAAATAAAATAAAAATTATAAAATCACGTTCATAAGATACTTTAGCAGTCGCAGACTCTTTAAAAGGGGAGTGAACAAAATTTCATGTTTATACAAGCTTTAATTGTAAGGCCAAAGTACTTATTAGAACTAATGAAGTAAGCCCAAACTCTATGGAATTGCGTCGTTTTATTACTGAGTTCCATCGACCATCTTCCGACTCCTCGATCAGACTATAGGAATCGTCTACCATAAAGTGTTCGTCAATACAAACGAGTACTTCTCAACTAGGCAAGTTGTTTTATAACTGAGTTTCGTCTCCCGGCTCCATCATCAGACAGCTCATTGACTTTATAATATTGTTTTGTCATCCGACTTATACAAGTATACAAAATTTCAGCTCAATCGGTTTATGATAACTGGTTGAAAATTGGGTCTCAAGATTTAATCTAAACAAACATACAAGATACTCTTCTTCCTCCTGACTTTATCCCACTTTGCGACCTCCGTGGCGTAGTGGTCACCATCCTAGTCCGCCACCCAGATGTTCCGGGTTCGAGTCCCGGTCAGGGCAACTTGTAAATGGCCTTTTTCAATTTGTCTTGGGTCTTGGATGTTTATCTATATATCTATTTCTTATAAAATATAGTACTGTTGAGTTAGTATCCCATAACACAAGTCTCGAACTTACTTTGGGGGTAGTTCAATCAGTGTAATTTGTCCCTAAAAAAAAAAAACTTTACGTGAGGTCGGGACAGCATGTGTGTCTTTTCCACTTTTGTCAAACACACTAAATCTTGGGGAAAATAATAGCTTTTCGGACTTTTGCTGCCGCCATTATACTTTAGCAACTGCAAATTTGCAATACCATTGTTATCAATTGTTTTTTACTCGGATAAGACCGTCTGGTGATTGACAGATTAATTTTATAATTTGAAAGGAAACGGAGCTATCATTTAAAATTTTGACTTTACCAAGCCATATATATATATATATATATATATATATATAACCATTCAAACTATTTTATGAATTACTGTTTACGGAACGTTAAGCTTTTCTACCCATATTTGCGAAAAACGGCCACTTTTATGTAATGTGCGTAGACATTAGAAAAGGTTCACATTCTCACTTCAAACTGTAAACAATTATTCATAAAAATTTTTGAAGGGTTATATCTAGGGCTTGGCGAATACAAAATTTTTAATGATATCTATGTTTCCCTTCAAATAATTTATCCCGGAAAATGCTAGGTACCTATCCAATAACCTTTGACGACCTCCGTGACGTAATGATAAACACGCTAGACCGCCAATCTGGAGGTTCTGAGTTCGATCCTCAGCCAGGGCAAGTTGAAAAATGGCCTTTTTCAAATTGTCCTTTGCCTTGGATGTTTATCTATATGTGTATTTGTTATAAGATGTAGTATCATTGAGTTAGTATCCCATTACACAAGTCTCGAACTTACTTTGGGGCTAGCTCAATCAGTGTTATATGTCCCTATATATTTATTTATTTATTTATTATAGTATAGATAAATACTTGTAAAAACATACTACGTACCTAGTATATCCAACACTACACCCCTAAGGTAGTGAAATATAACTTTATTTCTATATAATAAAATTTTATATGCTTATACAAAATATTGATATTAGTTAGATAGTGTAGAACGATATGAATGAAGTCATTCATCAAATACACACGCGAGTTCTCACTTCGGTAAATTGCTTTGTTTTAATTACTAAACTTCAATCCCCTTTGTGGATAGTACACGCGGGTGTTGGCATCGATCGATTTGCGTTTAAATGTTTAGGCAGCAAACTATAATATTGAAGAGTAACTAACTATAAACAATATCTTTACGCAAAATGATCCTACTAATATAATCAGTGGAATGGACGATCAGTATAGTACAAAGAAACTAAAACAACAATCAAAAACCTAAATAAAAAAAATTGACATACCCATACAAATTGACATACCCATACAGTGGCTGCACATTTTTGTATGGATGTGCCAATTTTTTTTTATTTTTTGTCTATTCTTTAATTTAATTATAGTGATCTAAAATAACCTGTGGTTTGATTCATTATGGGTATATCCCTTTCAAGTTGTATATAAAATGACTGTCACCTGACGCAGTGTCAATTGTCAGCCAATGTCCGCTAAGCAACAGCCATGTATTAGTCTAGCAATTACAGATACATTTTCATCGTTTTTAATTCTGACGGGGTAGATAGAGTACAGGGCCGTAAGACCCAAAGGCCACGCTTAGCGTGATGGTGCGCTAACAGATGGAAAAAGGAATCAAAACAGAGATGGGTTGTTAGCCGCTTCACCTACTAACATAATTCGAATATTTCAACCAACAACCGACATGAAGCAATCGGCATCGTCCGTTGGCTCCCGTTTTCCTCCAATACTTACAGTTTTGGCGGAAAACGTGGGTATCCAAACACTGACTCTAAGTGGACAATACCCAGAGACCCCACCGGAAAAATATTTGATTATTGAATACTACGCTTAGAAAAATGGTAAACCTAACAAGGGAAACGAAAAATAAATAACCCTTTTCCCGTTTTAGTACAAAAAAGTCTTCGAACTAAACATTGGTACCCTCTTAAACAGAGCGAGCTGTTAAATCCCCTATTTATTTCCATTCTTTATTTTATTGAACTTGTAACCTACCCTCTTATATTTCACGTGTGAAAACTTAACGCCTGTAAGGAACACGGTTAGTTATTTTATGATAGAACCTTTTATTTTCTAACGCTTTTAAGGTGCTGGGGTAGAGTTATGAGTCGTAAGGAAGAACCGTTATAATTTTCACTGGGCTATTTCATTTTGAAACTTTTAGCTGAAAATGTTTGAAGGGATTTATTTTAAACTAAAAATATTAATAATTCAAAGAACTACTAATATTCTTTTCATATTTGGCGTGGCAAATAATTTTTTTTAGAGGGCTCAGACAGTGTACTCGTACCTGAGGGTCAGTGCAGACTAAAAGGAGCGCAGTGGAGAGGATTTTTTATGACACTCGCAAATAAACTTTAAATCTATCTTCTCCTTCTTCTTCTAAATATATATAACTCAAAGATGACTGAGTGACTGACATAGTGATCTATCAACGCACAGTCCAAACCACTGGACGGATCGGGCTGAAATTTGGCATGCAGGTAGATGTTATGACGTAGGCATCCGCTAAGAAAGGATTTTGATCAATTCTATAATTATATATTAATAAATAGGGGATGAAAGTTTGTATGAAACTTTGTCAATTTTAAACCGATCGGGCTGAGACTTTGCATGCATAAAGCTACTATGACGTAAGCATCGCCTAAGAAAGGATTTTGATAAATTACACCCCTACGCGAGCGAAGCCGCGGGCAAAAGCTAGTTATTAGCATAAACGGCAAAAGGTGTTTATCATATTTAAACGTTTATACACCTTAGAATATGGTAATACGGTTTTATTTTCAATTGAGTTAGTAAGTTGCTCGAGCATTTTTCTCTCTGTATAAACTGACCCTAAGTGATAGCTCGGAGTCTGGTCGGCAACGAACAGAGACCAGTGTCGCCAACTGTTGGTGAAAGTCGCTGGCTATCGGCGACTTTTGGCAACGGTCGGCTTCTTTCCGTTTTCTTTCCGGTTAGGATCACCTTTGAGAAGGTCGCTAACTGTCGCCGATATAATGTCGCTTATCAAAGTGCCTTATTTGCTTTAAAAACATTTATTGTACTCACATGAACACTGTCTTATAAATCACCAGAAACTGCATAAAAATATCACATTCAGTTCAGCTAAATTTAACTAAAAAAATCATAATGACACTCTAGAACTTTACAATTCGTAAAATATTCGACGAATATACCATAGTAAAAACCTGAATTTTATTTATACCCTTATGATACTTACCTAATTTGGTTGACCCAACTTTCTTTTTTGAAGGGATGTAAAGTCAAATTAAATTTTTAGATAAAAAAGTAAAACTTGACCCAAAAAAATTAAAAGCACATATTAAAAAATATCATTAAAAAAATAAACCCGCAGCGAGGAACAATTTTACTAGTGTTTTCTTTCCTCTGTATTCTTCTTATCGAGAGTGTTGTTAGTGTGTGGACAGCTCGAGTAATCTGACACCAAAATTAGTGTCAGAGATATTCTGATCAGATTTTTCGAGCTATAACATCAAAGCCCTCTTACTAACATAGCTCGAAGACAGTCATCTAGTAACAACAATTATTATTATATACACTGAACTAGTGTCACAGAACTTATGTAAGTATTGCATTCAGAACGGAATCTTTCTGGGTCCGCGTTCCCTGTATTTGCACCTCTCCCCCGCTCTCGCCTTGTCGAGGCGGCTGCAGGCGCCTTCAGCCGCTCGCTCAACACCCTCCACAAAGCGAGAACTTACTATTTACTTATATTAATTCTGTGCTAGTGTGTAGATTTCCTCTCTATGTTTTCCTTCACTGAAAGCTAGTAGTCAATAAAACTCAGATGTATACGTCAGACCGGGCGGATGCTACTTGGATGCACTGCACTGTACTTTGATGGGTGACCAAAAGTGGCACCAAAATTCCTCGAGCTCCTTCTTGCTTCGGAAGACACGTATAAGCCGTTGGTCCCGGCTGTCATCATTGTATGACAGTCGTCAAGGTAAGTCAGATGCCTTTAGGCAGCCTGAAAAACACCAGTGTTGGCCACTTACATACACGAAAAACAAACAAACCGGGCGGATATCGAATCGGGAACCTTTCGATTATAAAGATTGCTTTCTTAAACTCGTACTTTAACTTTGCTACTCGTAGTACGACTTATACATACTATACAGAATGACTTTTTACTCACCAGGCAAATTTTTGGATCAAACAATGAAAAAGGTTTTTAAAAATCGATTAAAATTTTTCGTCTTCCCATACAAAACTTGTTATGCCGAGCGCTGATTTGTACCAAAAATTTGGCTGGTTAAGTCACCCAGTATAAAACATTACTCAAAAAAAATTGAACATAACAACCCACATCCCTACATCGGTATGTGTAAAATATTTTGGCAGGCGTGAATGGTGGACCCTCGTAAACCTTTCCACACGATTAAACCTCTTTGACCCGGTGGTATAACGATTTTGTTGTAAAGTTTGACGTATCTTGATTATGGGAGTAAGTGTCAAGTAGTGGAAGTTATTGTTGCGCCAGAAGGGCGGGCATTTTTTAAACCAGGTTTTTTATTACGCTATCACACTTTACACTAATATTATAAAGGCGAAAGGTTGTGAGTGTGTGTGAATGTTTGTTACTTGTTCACGCGCAAACGGCTGACCCGATTTTGATAAAATTTGCTATGCAGGAAGGTGACATCCTTTTTTTTCTCGCGGTAAAATCCCTTCGGTAGCTTTACGGTCATGGTGGTCATCGCGGTGTCACCTCTCAGCCGCAATGGGCCGGGCCCGGTGCGCGACCGCTATGGCGGTCCCTGCCCGCTCTGGGGGCCTCTCATTAAGAGAGGCCATCAGAGTGAGCATGTGAGGGGTCTTTCGGCCCTCGCCCGATAAGGACAGGCGCGCTGACCTGACATGCGCTTTCCACTCCGGAGGGCTGTCTGTCGGACGATGGAATCCCGTTTCCATCGTCCAACCAGCCCTCATGATTTGGGGCCTGCAAAAAAAGCAGGCCCTGCCCCAGGTCACCTGACGGCAACCGGGGCCCACCAAGCCGGCCGTAGAGGACAGGGAGAGCGACAACGTAACACCGACACTCCTCTTCCCCTACAGCCCCACCGATACAGTGCCAGGTGCCACGGCCACGCTTGGTCGCGGAGGATAGGGAGAGAGGCAATGAAACACCAACACTCCTCTTCCCCCGCGACCCGTACCACGGCTGTGATAGAAGGGAGTTCACCCCCTTCCCTCACAGCCAGGGAGCAGGCAGCCGGAGAGACCGAGGTCTCGACCCGGGCCATGGGTTCCTCTTGGCTTCCCTGCGGGTGAGGTGAACCGCAGGAACTGAGCCCTCCCCAACGCGACAAGATGGCAACCCAATCGGAGGGAGCAGGAAGCTAACACCCTGGATAGGCTACTCTTTCCGCGGGTAACACAGCGGGGCGCAGCTAATGTTCAATAATATTGCATATTGAAGCAGTAATCGCCAAACGATTGAAGCACTGGCTGCAGGTATGGCACTTCATGGAAGCGGAGCATCATTTATGCCTACTACTACTACAAACAAAACTATACATTCGTGCACACGTCAGTGTGTGTGTTTGCCCATCAACACACTCGACAAGGCGGGTACGGGGGAGAGGTGAGAGGACGAAGTCAAAGTCAAAAGTTAAAAAGTTTTATTCAATGTAGTAGGATAAATGTGCCTCTTATTAAATGTCATTTCTTTTTAAATATTATTTTAGTGCAAAAGCTAAAAACTACTCGCGTTTCGAAACGACCGACTACTGCTAGGAAGATTACGCCGAAAAAAACCCAGTTCAGTATTCCAGCCTGATATGCTCTCGGGCTGAGTAGGGACCAATCCCTATCGGGCAGGGGTTCGGGACTCATAATGCGCCTATAGGATATTCCGTTAGCTATATGTAACACTACTAATTCATTATGTAGATGTAGCTCTGTGTAAAAAAACGAGTTCGATCCTCACAAGGCACAACTTGTACTAACTATAAATTGTTTTTTTTTTTTTACATTTGCGTTCTCCAACCTTTTTTGCCCTGCATGAGATTGTGGACAAAACGAATCATATACGGTCATTTTTAACTACCACCGCCTTCCACGACCAGTGAAGAAAAGCATCGCATGTACACATGGTTATATGACATATGTAATCAGGCTGGTATGCAGGTCAGCGCCATCTAAACGTAACTTGTTATATTTTAATCTCAGCTGTAATGTTAATTACTATACCTGCACCTAGATGGCACTACTGTCACATAAATACTTGAAATAATTAAAACATTATTTCATATATTTCCATACTCCGATGAAACTCTACAGTGATCCACCCAATCCACCTGACGATAACGATTGATACCTACTCGTTTAACGCAGTGGTTCTAATATTCTCTTTGACTCCTTTGTCATTCTTCCATTTCTGATTTTGGATTTATTTTTACGGTTTCATTCATATTTCTCACAATACCACCTTCCACTACCAGTGAAGAAAAACATCGCATGCACATACACTAGTGACTATTCAGCATCAGAGTGTCTGAAATGACCATGGTAATGGCAAGCCATTCCGCTTTCTCTGCCAAAAATAGTCACATTTCTAATAGCTTTTCTTCTAAAATAAATTTAGTTTTATAATACATTACACGGAGTTTTTTTAATTTACTTAATTAACTTACTGGCGTGTAAAACTGTCTCAAAAGGGTGTAAGTACTGAACAAAAATTGAATTTTCTATCGCTATGACCCCAGGGATCTCTTCCAACTTAGTCTAAGTTGGAAGAGATAAAAGGAGACCGTTGCCCTCTAGGCAATTGAAAGCTGCCGATGATGATAATGATACGCATTCGCAGCAGCCTTAAGCCAAAGCTGAAAAACAAACAGTTTGCAACAAAAGAGGATCTTGCGGAGGTAGTTCACATATTTTACGAGGCCGTAAACCAAGACTGGCTGAAAAGTCGTTGAGACGCCTCAAAGCCTCGTTCCAGAGAGTCGGCACAATTAGCCGGCCGTTTTGCATAAAATACACCCGAGTTTTGGTCCGTGGGTCAAGTTAAAAGATTCAGACAATACTACTGGCCACGAGCTCTGAAACAACACAAAGAAGGTACTTAACTATTTATCAGTTAATAGGAGGAGTTGAGGTGCGCATTACTAGCGCTTTCGCAAGTAAAGCGATACCGGGCGTAGTCCGCACTTGGATTGGCATGAAAAGTTTTCGAGCTCCTCCGTGCTTCGGAAGGCACGTATAAGCCGTTGGATCCGGCTGCCATCATTGTATGGCAGTCGTCAAGCTATGTCAGATGCCTTTAGGCAGCTTGAAAAATCTGACACTAGTGTTGGCTACTTACACACACGAAAAGCAAGCAAGCAAGTTAAGGGGCTACCTGAATTTTTCGGGGTCCAGTGCTGCCCCCATTTGAAATATATCATTTGAAAGGAAACGGAGATATCATTTAAAATTTCGTCTTGACCAGGCTCTAGATAACCCCGCAAACTATTTTATGAACTACTGTTTACAGTTTAAAGTAAGAACGTGAAGCTTTTCTACGCACATACGCCAGAAGTGGCTGTTTTTCGCAATTGTGCGCTTCAAATAGGGGCAGCTCTGGAATCCGGAAAATTCAGGTATCCCCTAATAAGATGAAAGAATTAAAGACAAATTGTAAAATGGTTGAGTTTTAGGGTAAACTCGAATATCAGTTTATATTATTCTCTCAAACAAGTTTTTCTATCTGTGGATCTTCCTCAGCCCCAATCCTTAACTGTTAAATATTTGGTATATATATATTATATTTAGATTAAATAAAGCATGTTACTTCTAATAGATTTATTACGAACAAAGAACATTGGCATGTGTCACATTACTTCCTTTGACCACAAACCATCGACAAGGTATACATACTCAACATCTCCTCCCTTTATTATATAATAATAACTAAAGTAAAGGTTTATAATCAACTCGGGGTATATCTCTCAACAACCTCGTGGTAGATCGTGACGGAAGAATTGATTCACCACCAGCAATTCCATTTGATGGCGGACTCGTCATTTCCGTAACCTGTTTTAATGCTAGTGAAAAGAGAATCTGAAGTCATAACTTGGGCCAACTCCGTGCGTTGATCAACGTTGATTATAGAGCTTCATAGTCACGCGATTCTCTGCTACATGGAAACATGGTGCAGTTATATAAAGACACTAAAGTTTCTATAGGGACACTGAAAATTTTATACAGTTAGCTTTAGATACTCCGATACTCAGTTGTTCATAACTAGGTGATGCCCGCGACTTCGTTCGCTTGGACTCCGGCGTATTAATGTAGAAACCTAAGAAAATACTTGTAGCACTGTTATAATAAAAACTCAATATTATTTTAATTTATTTTTTCATATTGTAAACATAGTTTAAAAATGTTCTTTATAAATTACCCTGGGAGTCTTTTCTTCGGGAACCAATATGAAAAGACCTGAAGAAAATCTAGCTAGTTATATCTTGCGTTTTCTCTGCTAATGCCGACCTCTGTGGCCTAATGGTGTCATGCCAGGCTGTCGTCACCTGGAGGCTCCGGGTTGGATCCCCGGTCAGGGTAAGATGGAAAATGATCTTTTTCAGGGTGACCTGGGTCTTAGATGTTTATCTATAAATGTACTTGTTATAAAATATAGTATCGTTGAGTTAATTTCCCATAACACAAGTCTCGAACTTATTTCTTCTTGTCGAGTCAAAATGGTTCCAGTACAGTTTCTAATTCAAATGACATTTGATCAGTATGTGGTCACGGCGATCCTTCTGTCGTTAGCCTCATTTAAGTCCTCGATGGTACACGACGCAGGGCAATTCGGACACGATAGAAGGTGGTTGTCATGACGTCGAACTTACTTTAGGGCTAGCTCAATCTATGTGATTTTTCCGTATATATTTGTTATTTGATTTACTCTCTTTGACAGTTTCATGTTCTCTGTACTTCAGTCCTCTTTTTGGCCTCTGGAATAGAAGGTAGCTACATATAGTGAGTGGAAATTCATTCATGGTTTTTGAATGTAAATTTGATGTGGTTGAACTTTATTAGTCTTTTTATACAGCTTTGATGCACGCCATATTGTTCTGCTGAATGAAGCAATACTTTTCAAAGGTGTGGTTGAAGTAAATTTTTCAATACATGCATAGAAATTACGTCTGTATTCCTTACGAGGTGGACAGGGTTCAGAGCCATAGGACCCAAAGGTCAAGTTTTATGATGGTGCGCGTGTGTGTAGGTGGTTAACGGAACCGGTATTTCGAATTCTTCCCTCGATTTGCTTTTGTGCGCAAAAAAATATCAATTGAGCTCAGAACTCATTTTATAGATTAAGAAAAATAAAAAGGGGAATCAAACAGGATTTTTGTTTTTTTTTTATACTAAAAAGATTTCACTAAAGTTTTTTTTTATTCCATCATATACTTAAGTTTTGAGCTTTTCATTAAATAAATACCTATATTCTTTTGAATACAAAAAAAACATAAAAGAAAGTTTATTACCCTTGTCTCCACGCAAATAAAAATACTACGACACGTCATCAAACTATAACATTAAAAAAGCCGCGTACAAGGAAAATGGGCAAGCAAATTCAATTTAACGGTCGAGCCGCCGAGAACAAGGGCTCCATTAAGGGAATAACTGAGAAAAACGTCGATAACAGATGTTAATTAATCGTATAAATCTATAGCTTTTCCGTAAAGAGGCCGTAATAGAATGAAATTGTTCATTTGGCGATTAAGCCCCATGTTTTTGTAGGGTGCCAGCTCTTGTAGAGATGGGGCAACGGTTTGTCGATATTAAATAATTAGCAAAGAAAACAATTTTTATAATCTGTAAAAAAAGAGGTTTTAACCAAACCTAAACTAAGATTTTATTTGTAAGAATAAACAAAATTTTGGCCTTTGGCAATATTTTGGCCATGTCATTTTGGTAAAGAGGATTAGATAAAATATACTTTTAATCACGTTGATTCAAATTGGGTTTCAATTTTCTAGCGATATTACAGATTTAGTTACGAAAAATTATATATTTATGAAATATTTTTCTTATCTTCTCTCTTATAATTTACAACAAAAAGGTATGGAATTAACTCTATGAGTATCATAAAAACCTGTTGAACAAACAATTGGTATCAAAACCTTTACAACTTTACACGGCACGTCGATAATGTGGCGAATGTCATATATTTTCTATCTTCTTAATTAGTAACTTTCAAACCAAGGCTATTAAATATAAACTCGCTAGTGCAACTTGTCCCTAAAGTAGGGATTTAAAATATCCATCGGGATTTCATATAAAAACCAGTAGTTCTGTGATAACTTCAACTCGTATTTCTACTTGGAATACATCAGTCACCAGGATTATCAGTCAGGGACACCAGAGTTTGACGTCATAACGTCAATTAAAAGTTCGAAGGATGTTCACAACAAAGTGTAGTTTCGTTGCATCGACTCGAGATTAAAACATGTCGATAAATGACGACTTAAAGCACATCACTAACGCAACCTGTTTTTATCTAACTTAGTACCCGTAAAGAGTACCTGCTTAAATGGAGATAAATGTTTTTGCTCTCTATTTTCTTCAGGTATCATACATTATTCTCTAAGATAATTAACTCCTCCCTTGCAGACTTTTAGCCCATTACCCAGAGATTCTTTACTTCTTTTTTATTCACATTAGGCTAAAAACTCCGCGTTGAAATGTTTTCTGACGCATTAGGTATTTATCGGCTAAAAGTAGCATACTATTTTAGTTTTCTGTACTACAATAAAAATCATAATTTCAGCCGCATGACGTCTGCGGTAAGTACCTAAAGCCTAATGCACTGCATCCATTGTTTCCAGCGGACTTAGTCACGTCATCTGACCACCCTGAAGGTGAGTGTCCTACGCTTTGCTTGCCAGTACGTGGTCGCCATTTGAGAACCTTTTTGCCCCATTAATTATCACCGGTTAGTCACGTTATAGGTATTTGTTTATTTGTCCGTATCCGCGTCAGTCACGCCCACTGCCACTTCCATGAGCTAATCTGCTAGTTATGACAGAGTGTACTAAAATGAACTTCTGTCCTCAAAGCATGACACCAGTGTCGACCAGTTTTCGCTCGAATGAGACAATCATCATAAGGGCGAGTCTTAGGAGCGGCAACTCGATGGTTTCGCTGTACTCTCTGCACACTATCCTTGGGAGAGCTTGACCTTTCCAACTATCTATATAAAGCGACTAAAATACTTTTTTTTTAAATATATGGGGACAAATAACCCTGATTGAGCTAGCCCCAAAGTAAGTTCGAGACTTGTGTAATGGGATACTAACTCAACGATACTATATTTTATAACAAATACATATATAGATAAACATCCAAGACCTAATAATAAACTTAATAATAAAGATTTCACCATTGATTTCATACAAAAACTTATTCTTCAAAAGCTGAATCACAATTCATATATCCCCTTAACCCGTCCACTATTTTGTGTACTGGGCTGATTCAACCTTTCAAGAACAAGTTTTTGTATGGGACCAATGCTAAAATCTCAAAAATCTTTATTGTTTAGTATTTTACTTACTTAATATAGTTGGAAAGGTCAAGCTCTTCCAAGGATAGTATGCAGAGACTACAGCGAAACCGTCGAGTTGCCGCTCTTAACACTCGCCCTGATAATGATCGTCTCAATCGAACGAAAACTGTACGACACTGGTGTCATGCTGTGATAACAAAAGTTCAATTTAGTACCGTTTTAGTTAATTTAATCTATCTAACAATGGAATTTTACCACGGATACAAAACAGCTTACAAGATTCCGACCTTCCATTTACACATGGTTTAACCAGATACTAAATACATTTCTAAATAAATGCCTGATTTCCTATCCCTCCCACCACTTATGCTGATTATTCCGCCTGCCTTTGATTTCCATATATTTTTCACGCATATTAATTAGTACGTAGCAGTCGACGCATTAGCTTAATTCGATGCCGCATCGCTTCGATTTTATTAATTTTTCCGCTCGCATGGTGTCATCGATATAAATAACGGGATATGACAAGATAGTGAAGAACATTGATAAAAAATGACTATAGATTAATTATGTTTGTACATGCATGATAGATAACCCTTTCGACATACTATTTTTTTGACAAATTTATTAAATTTACAAATGATCATTCTTATCTTGTAGGTCCTTATCTTTGTTCATTCAAAATTGTATAATATTTTTGAGTACCTGTATAAAAAATTTGCTGCATTAAAAAAAAAGCTCTACTACCACAGAAAAGATCACAAACTCGACTGTACGTCTTATTATAAGTAGCTCTGTAAGTTGTAGACTTTGTGAGTCATCCCCAACCCGTTGAAGTTTAGCGGATAAAAAGTTATTTAAACAAAAAAGTTGCGTCTTAAGGGTAACAATTAAACGCGGAGACATTTTTGAAAAAATAAATGAAATGTTATTTTTGGAAAGTATAAAGGTTACAGCATACTGATCAACTCGGAAACGGCAACACCGTATCGCCTTTCACCGCGCCGTCCACCAGTCTTGAACTTGACGTAAGCACGTGACGTAACCGAACCACACCTGTCCTGCTCATTGTGCCCTACCAGCTGCACTAAACGTGACCTATGTAAGGCCTCTGACAACGCAGTAAAAGTGGCAACCTTCTGGAGTGGAAGATATGATTTAATTTTAAGTTTTCGATACGAGAAGAAAGTATAAATAGGTTAGTAAGAAGGTGGTAGCACATTAAACAGTATCATTTCTGCAGTCTATATGATACGAGTACACGTTAGTTTAAGTACAGGAAGAAAACATAACTATTACAACTGTATGAGCTAGTAAGCTAGCATGCAACCCATTTGATAAGTCCAATCACAGATTGTGTAAAGTGTGTTCTTATAACAATATGGGAACAAAACTTAAATCAGCTGCAGTGAGGTAATTAAAATTTTATTCTTTACAATTCATCATCATGTCGTATGGCAATCCTAAACATTTATTGGTAGGTTTTTTAGCCAGTCTACAGCAGTATGGAGTTCACTAAGTCCTCCAGAGAATTGGTATTAGAGGACATTATTCGGCAATATGTTTTAATGTTTGGCGATATGTTGTATTTACAAGTACATTACTTAATGTCAGATATATACTAAAACCTAAAATGTAAAACAAAAAAAATATATTTTATCAGCATTACAATGCCAGGATAAATATCTAAATAACATTAATTCGAAGTCACGGTGGCACAATTGAAATTGCACTCACAGCGTTAACGTGAGGTCGTGGGTTCCAATCTCACACCTGGCGAAATTTTTTGAAACCCAAATTATGGATTCGTGCGGTAAAATACGGCATACGGGATCAGCCCGTCACAAAAATACGGCGCCTGCTTATAATTGAGAACTAGGTATAAAGCATTGCTGCAGCTAAAATTTATAATAAAGAATAATCATAATCTAGTTTAGGTATCAAAACAGAGCTGGATAAATGAAATATGAATGCTGGCATCTTAAGAACCAAAAAAACATAAGATCTCGCGTGATAACCTATCTTAATGGATTTGTGCGGTGAAATAGTACAAAAATAAGGCGCCTGGCTTTTTTAAGAACCTACCGTACTTTTACTTGTAAAAAGAACGTAAAACTGTTACTAGAACGTGTGACGCTTCCTTTTATCATATTTTGATACAGTGAAACTAAAAATCTTGTCACATCTAGAACCGATAGAACACATAGATCTCGCGTGGGAACCCAACATTATGGATTCGTGCGGTGAAATACGGCATACGGTATCAGCGTGTCACAAAAATACGGCGCCTGCTTTTTATTGGGCTGGGATGTACCTCACCTCACCTGCTTCGTTTTTATTATATTTATATTCGCTGACTCCAAGTTTTAGAATGGTTTCTGCATGTAAAATAGTGTGGGCGTTTCGGGGTTCAGTACTCAAACTGTTATTGGAAATGGCTTCCTGTTTTGTTTACCGACTTCAAGACAGTGGGTGGTTATCAATTCATCGCGATATTTTTTTATTTTTTATGTATGATCACATTGATCACCGAATTATTCAAAGACGCCTGAACCAATTTGGAAAAATCGTTCAGGTTGTGTAGTTTGCCGTTGAATTCGGTTTTCAGTATTGAAAAAATATCCTGTTTATATAAAAAGTATCATGAGTCGTTGGAAAAACGCAACTTGTGTAAAAGATCAACCACTATGGTGTGACCCGGCCTTTGTGCGAAATTCTATTTCTATTTTTAACCGACTTCAAAAAGGAGGATGCTATCAATCCGTCGGATTTTTTTTTTGTGTTCACCGATTACTGGAAAACGCCTGGACCGATAAGGAAAACTCTTTATTTTTGTTTGAAAGGACATATTTGTCGTAGGTGGTCCCATAGAAATTTTATCAAAATCAGTTAAGTAGTTTAATGCTGAAGGTCTTTTTTTTTAAATTAACCTATGTTGTCCCAATAAAATGGGTTTTTAGTTTTAAAAAATTTTCAGCCAATAAATATGCTGTCCTGCTGCAGAGCACTCCCCTCTCATTTAGTGGAGTTCAGTGAAGTATTGGCATAACTTTATAGCCGCATACTGCGCAATGAATAGAAAAACGTTCGTGTAGGACGTCCATATATATTCAATTAAAATTATAGTGAATAGTACTGAATGATAATGAGAATGATAGTACAGGATCAGGCTATGCTTTTGCTTGATTTGCATATATAATTAATGACAGAACATATCTAAAGCCTCTCGTTAAGTTTGAATGTTTAGAGGTAAGACACAGTATACTCTCACAACTTGTAACTAAGCAAATTAGTTAATAAAAATTAATTACATACGTGGCTCGAGGCGACATCGTGTGTGCACGTCTTCTAGTCACATTCGCCCTGATGAATATTTTAAACTTACCCTATCTTTAAGACGAAATTTTACTATAAGAATTTTATTTGTTCGAAAACGTTTCTTTCTTTTTTTTTTCTAAATTGTCATTTAATCGAAATTTCATTTGAAAACTTATTGAGACACCGATTTTCAATTAATTATGAAATCCTACTTGATTTTACCCCAAAGTTACTAATGGAAGATGATTTAGATGTCATAAACATATTTTCAAAATTATCAAAATTATGTGTTTTTCTTGAAGGTGAAACACAGGTAAAATGAGTTTATGGATGAGCAAAATTATGTAAAATAATCAGTTTGGTATTTGAAACTTCGATACACCGTTTTCGATCATCTGAAATTCGAACAGTAAAGTTTCGTAGCAATGATACCCACCTCTGGATGAACTGGAAACATGTCGGCCAGTAAATGACTTAGATGAATAACCCGTTTAATTCATGCTTAAAATGTGTCTCACGTTACCTAGATTAAAATAATAAAAAAAAACTTTTATATTTAAAGAAAAACCTACGTAATCGCCATTACCCTACATATGTACGAGTACGTTTGCAATATTTTCGCTTCGAAGGGGCAATTACGTCGGTAAATAAAGTGATTTCGCGTGACCGACGCTTGTTTGAATAAAAACTAATGCATGCAGCTAAAATGGAGAATTTTGTTAATTGAGGCCTAAGTGGATGACTTTTAGTACGGACTAGAATGTTTTTCATGAAAATATTTGCAAAAATACGAAACTTTTGAGAACATAATCTGTTTCTACTGCGAAGCAACTGAAACGGCGAGAAAATGGCGGCAAGCGGAAGCGTGTAAAGCGAAGTTTAAGAGAAGACGAAGCAACGCCCGTAAGAACCATTCAGAGCCACCAGGAAAATGGGAGTCAAGTTCAATATTTACAAAATGGTGTAATTGTTAACTTCACTGGCAAAAGAATTGAGATATAAATGGAGGGGATAAGTTCTGTAGAGAGTCCTGAAATTTATTACTAATTTTATTACTAACTAGCTGATGCCCGCGACTTCGTTCGCGTGGACTTTATGACTCCGGCGTATTAATATAAATAACAACTAATGAGTGAGAGAGAGAGAGAGAGAGAAAGATAGAGAGAGATAAGAAAGTACTTGTAACAGTGTTAGAAGTTAAAAGTCAATATTATTTTAATTCTTTCCTTCGGGAGCCAATATGAAAAGAGCCGAAGTGTTACTAACCCTGGAGAAAGCCACAATAAGTAGGCCATGCGAAAAACCAGTCCTTAGATCGACATCAGCAGCTTTAAGCCTCTAAAACTGTGACTTATTTTCATAGCAAAGCAAGTAAACACATGGAACTGTGTATTTTCAAAAGGAAAATTGTTGGGGATGAGTGGCATACGCGGAATAAATACAGTTTCACTGGCACCACTCACAGTAAACTTGAAGTGTCTCAGCAGACTATGCCGAAGTTTAGCGGCTAAAGTTCAGTGTCTAAAGTTCGGTGGGGATGACACACTAAATAAGCTGAAGTTCAGCCGCTGAAGTTCGGTGGAAACGCCGGACAGTAGTGATGTGCCAATGTGAGAATTTAATCTTCCGTCTTTGGCGCGTCTGCAGCGAACGGAAACGGGAGCGGAAGAGGGAACGGAAGTGGAAGAGGGAACGGGAGCGGAAGTGGGAGCGTAAGAGGCAGCGGGAGCGGAAGCGGCAACGGCGGCGGCAGCGGCGGCTGCGGAGGCGTCGGCGGCGGAGGCGTCGGCGGCGGCGGCGAAAGCGGCGGCGGCGGCGTCGGCGGAAGCGGCGGCGACAGTGGCGGCGGCGGCGGCAGCGGCGGTGGCAGCGGCGGCGGGAGCGGCGGCGGCGGCGATGGCAGCGGCGGCGGCGGGAGCGGCGGCGGCAGTGGCGGCGGCGGCGGCAGCGGCGGTGGCGGCGGAAGCGGCGGCGACAGTGGGGGTGGCGGCGGCAGTGGCGGTGGCAGCGGCGGCGGGAGCGGCGGCGGCAGTGGCGGCGGCGGCGGCAGCGGCCGTGGCGGCGGCGGCGGCAGCGGCGGTGGTGGTGGCGGCGGCGGCGGCGGCGGCGGTGGCGGCGGAAGCGGCGGAAGCGGCGGCGGCGGCGGAAGCGGCGGCGGCGGAGGCGTCGGCGGAAGCGGCGGCGGCGGTTTCGGCGGAAGCGGCGGCGGCAGTGGCGGCGGCGGTGGCGGCGGGTACGGGTACGGGTACGGGTACGGGTACGGGTACGGGTACGGGTACGGGTACGGGTACGGGTACGGGTACGGGTACGGGTACGGGTACGGGTACGGGTACGGGTACGGGTACGGGTACGCGTACGGGTACGGGTACGGGTACGGGTACGGGTACGGGTACGGGTACGGGTACGGGTACGGGTACGGGTACGGGTACGGGTACGGGTACGGGTACGGGTACGGGTACGGGTACGGGTACGGGTACGGGTACGGGTACGGGTACGGGTACGGGTACGGGTACGGGTACGGGTACGGGTACGGGTACGGGTACGGGTACGGGTACGGGTACGGGTACGGGTACGGGTACGGGTACGGGTACGGGTACGGGTACGGGTACGGGTACGGGTATGGGTAAGGGTACGGGTCCGATTCAGGCAAAAGCATCGGAAGTTCGGCATTATGTATTGCTAGTAATGCAAATAACATTGCAGGCATGCATTGGTTGAAATTCAGCCGCTGAACTTTGGCATGCAGTGCTGAGACACTAAGTTGGGTTCCGTTACACAGTTTCGGCGGAGTCAAATTTCGCATCAGCATTATTGGCCCTCCGACATTAAGACTTATTTTGTGAGCCGAGAGTCCATTTGCTGCAAGTGAATTAAGAAACTCAACTGGATAATTGGTGGCGTCGTCAGAAATTAACAATAATTTGCGTCATAAGTTCTTTATTAATTGATTTGTAGTGTAAATTTTTTGGTGTCATTATGGCGCGTTCACATAACCAAGAATTTTTCTGGTGTGTTATGCTCTGAAGGTCCGCAAATACTGAACTTATAAGTTCTTCTTCGGACGAAACAACTTTTTTTTTTTAATTTAATATACACACATATTTTTTTTTCTTTTTTATTATAGTATAGATTTAGTATGTTTTTGTTCAGCGGCAACAAAAAAACATCATCTATAAAAATTTCAACTGTCTAGCTATAATGGTTCATGAGATACAGCCTGGTGACAGACAGACAGACAGACAAACAGTCGGACGGTCTAAGTAATAGGGTCCCGTTTCTACCCATTTTGGTAAGGAACCCTAAAAATCGAATAAAATAAGTATTTATGGGGGGCTCCCATATTACAAACGTGATTTTTCATAGATTATGGTACTGAACCCTTCGCGCGCGTCCGACTCGCGCTTGGCCAGTTGTATTATAACTCAACAAAAAGTTCTCATCAGACTTAACAACTTTTGCTAAGGCGGCATTTTAATATATCTTATAGTTTAGCTGGACCATTATAGTTCTGCATCATGTGTTCCATTTTCCAAAATAAATTATAGCCTATATGTTGCCCAGGCTTCACAGCTATATAACAAAAAAAGTTTCATTCGAATCCGTTCAGTATTTCCGGAGATTAGCGTGTACAAACAGACAAACAGATAAACAGACAAACAGACAAACAGACAAACAGACAGACATTTTTTTTTATTTTCTTACTCTATTACTAAATCTCCATCGCCCCAAATATTTTTTTTTGAAAAATTTTTAATGTACAGACACATTTTTTTTACTCTTTTATTATACTATAGATTAATCAAAAGGGATGTGGACAAAAAAAATTTTTTTTTTTATTCATTACATAGGTTATTAAAAAGTCTGATATACATATTTTATATTTGGCAAATCTGATTGGCAAATAATGACAAAGATATAGCGCATTTAAATTTCGCGGAACCCTAAAGAAAGTTAGAAACTTGTGTTATGGGATACTTACTATATTTTACAAAAAATACATATATAGATAAACACACAAGACCCAGGCCAATTTGAAAAAGGCCATATTCCAACTTGCCCTGACCGAGGATTGAACCCGGAACCTCTGGGTGGTCGACTAGCATGGTCACTGTCCCACGGAGATCGTCAATACAAACTTTCACTCCCTATATGAATGATTTTTAAAATATTGTGATACAGTAAATTTTTGTTTTGAACCGTGAGGTTATAAATATTTTTTTTCATTTCTGACTTCAATATTGACCAAGCTTCATACAAACTTTCAACCCTCATCTAACCCCTTAAAAGATGAATTTCCAAAAGTTCCTACTTAGTGCACACTCACGTAATTCAAGGAAAGTCTGTGCCAAATTTCATGCTTTTAGACCCAGCAGTTTAAGCTGTGCGTTTATCGAACAGTCAGTATACAATATGTAACTAAAACCCTGTCCTATCCTTGTAGAAGCAACTCAGACCGTCAATATGAACGAAACGAGACCAATGCTTGAAACTCCAAAAAAAAGCGACATTTTCATACAAAAGTGTTCGGCCGACCCGGCAATTTGTACGAAAATGACGATTTTTATTTTCAAGTTTCAAACAGTGGTCCCATAGGAAAAGTTGTTCATATTGACGGACTAAATTGCTCCTTAAAGGATCGGACAGTGTTTTTGTTACATATTGTAAATAAATAAATAAATAAATAGATATGGACAAATTACACTGATTGAGCTAGCCCCAAAGTAAGTTCTAGACTTGTGTTATGGGATACTAACTCAACGATACTATATTTTATAACAAATACATATATAGATAAACACCCAAGACCCAGGACAATTTGAAAAAGGCCATTTCCCAACTTGCCCTGACCGGGGATCGAACCCGGAACCTCTGGGTGGCGGACTAGCATGGTGACCACTACGCCACGGAGGTCGTGAAATTGTATATCTATCTATGCGCTAGTCAGTTTCTTCTTTTATATACGAGTATATAGATGAACGTCTAAATAGACGTATCGCCTTCAATGTTAACATGTCGTATATCCGAGCCATTTGGCTCAACACGGCTCATGTACTTTTATGTTCCTTTGTCAAGTAGCACGCCGATCTTTGCCTTGTCAAGTGCAAATTGCTTACCCTGATGAATGTGAAAGATTGTTTTTAGGATTCCGTACCGAAAGGGTAAAAATGGGATCTTATTACTAAGACTCCACTGTTCGTCTATCTGTCACCAAGCTGTATCTAATGAACCCTGATAGCTGGACGGTTGAAATTATTACAGGACGGACGGACGGACAGCGGAGTCTTAGTAAAAGGGTCTCGTTTTTACCCTTTGGGTACGGAACCCTAAAAATGTCCAAAATACTTGAAAAACGTACAAAATGTTATATTTCCTTTTAAAATACCTATATATATATATATATAGGTATTTTATATACCTATATATATATATATATATATATATATAGGTATAGATTATAAAAATCATACAACAAAACTTTCATACACTTACTATAATGGAAATGTACAGTCCACATAATAAAAAACCATCAAAGAATTGCAATCGGCTGATTTCCTGAGCAATTTCTTTCCTATAGGATTTACAGTGATAGTTTATCATACTAGACTATGGAGCGAATGATATTTTGTCGCGACAGTAACTTCCTATTTTTAGGGTTCCGTACGCAAAAGGTAACGGGACACTATTACTAAGACTCCGCTGTCCGTCCGTCTGTCTGTCTGTCACCAGGCTGTATAACATGAACACCAATAGCTAGACAGTTGAAATTTTCAAAGATTATTGTTAGCGCTTTACTGGCGCTAACATTTGGAAACATCGTGCGGTGAATGGCAACATCGGGCTGTAGCTGGCAACCCGATTAGTGGAGTGGCGGTGACGCCCAGTCACCGGTCTTCTTGATTCGACGGTCGCCGCGTAAGGTTGAGTCAATCCATATTTTGTAACTTATTACTAAATGTATACATCATAGATTTATTGTTTGAAATAATAATTAGATATTTCTCAAAGTATCAGTGATCATTGTATTAGCTTAACGGTTTACCTAGCAAAAATAAATATGTATTATGTATAAAGGTGTCTAATATTTATTTTTCTGATATTATTTATTTCTGTTGCCGCTCTAATAACAAATACTAAAATAAGATAAATATTTATATGGGGCTCCAATTCAACAAACGTGGTTTTTCATAGATAATGATAAGGAACCCTTCGTGCGCGAATCCGACTCAAACTTAGCTGGTTATTTTTGAACAAAATTGTTTCAAATTACTAAACAATAATTTCCTAATAATATGATTAGTTTGTCTTTCTAGAACTTCTTTATGAATTATAAATAAATCACTCATATTTTTTCGTTTAGCGAAGTAGTAAAAATTCAAAAGATAGGTACAGCGTTTGAAGTTTGAGTTTAGTGATTAACGTCACCTTTGGTTAAAAATCGTAGCTGATCGTGACGTCACGCGATATTTGAAAGCGCTGTATCTTCTTCATTAATTTCTAATCAGAGTAAAGAAAAAATACGTATACCATACCTTTTAATAATCTATCTCATGAGCCATAAGATTTTTTTAGATAACATCCTAATTATCTACACCAGGGTAGCTGATACTACCTATATAGGCATTTAAACTGTATATTGTCCCTCAACTAAGATATATGTACTTATAAAGCTGTGGTTAACAGTATTGGTAGTATAAATAGATAAGTTTTATTTTAGAAAACTGTATGCTAATCTTCTGTAGATACTACTGTTTGTTTTCCCTAATAAAGAAAAAATAAAAAAATTACTACAAATAAGCATTATAGCTATATTAGGAAGCTTGTTACACAGTAAAAACATCTTTTATCTAAAGATATAAAATATCAATGAAGATTTCAAATAAAAAGAGAGAGCCAACTAGCGGCAGCAGGAAAATGGGATCTCATAATTCATTCGTGCTTTTATTTGAATGAACCTACAACTTCACTCGGACGTCCGCAGAAATAGATTTCTTAATTTTGTTTGTTTTGTGTAAGGATTTTTTGCGATTTCAGTTTTATTTTTACGCTTTTATCTGATACGAGTAGTTTTAAAAAAGTCACAAAGTATTATTTAAGATAATAGACTCGTAGACTATAGATTTTTAGCCAAACTAGACATAAGCTAAGCGTTGCTTATGAATTCTTTCGACATGTCAATAACAAAATCGTATTGGTTGTTAAAAAATTCTTCGCTCATTAATAATAGAAATTAATTATTTTATTGCAAGTAAACGATAGAAAGAGACATGGAAATTACTTCACCAACAAAAACTTAGTTCTTAAATTTATTGATGATGGTTTTATTATTTCAAGTGAAGCTGTTAGTTAAATTAGTTAATGTTAAAAATATATCAGTATAAATACTTACTTCTTGTGCATTTAATTGTTGCAAAAGTCCTTAAAAAGTCAAAAGTACAGTACTAAGATATAAGCGAATAAATTTAAAAGGACACAGGACCCTTACTAAAGAACGAAAAATCTAGGAAAGATTCTGATTGACTGTATTCTTGAAGAACCAAGGTATTATTCACACTTTTGTGAAGTGAAAAGCATTCCTTTTTAAATGTTTTGGTTAAAAAAAAATTAATCAACTAAGTAAATAATCAAGTAAATAAAATTTATTTCAAACACGCACATTAAGAATGGTTTTAATAATTTATATCTCTTGTTCAAAAAAATACGTAAAGAAATATTATCTTTATCTGGATTTCTTAAGACAAATTTTATAAATTTTTTTCGTCACACTTGCTCGGAAAATGGATCTAATTTCACCGGTTTTAGATATATAAAGCAGCTCATATAACACGCGTAATAAATATAAATGCAAATACTGATATTATACATATTCCATAACCACAATATAATGTTTTTTTTTGTTTTAAATTTCAAACTGGCTCTCGCCGCCGCTCGGCCTCAGCCAGTACAGTAGGTCGCGCGTCGCGCTGATTTTATAAAAGTAAAACGGCGGGGAAATCTAGGTATGCATTGCAGTGGTCGAGTTTATTTAAAATCAAAGAATTCAGTTTATTAGTTTTTTTTTCGTAAGTGGGTTGAAAAACGTCATACGCTAAATGTGCGTATATTAGTGAAACACACTAGGCTCTATAACTCCGTCACCTGCGGCTCGGGCTGAAATTCTGCCTCGTGTGTTAACCACCATAAGTACCTTACGCAGTGAAAAAATTCTAAGTCTAAGTATGATATGTACCATAACACACTTATATCGTGATGAACAATCAGTTTTTACCAAACTATAAATGAATGAGTGTGTTAAAGTGAAGTTTCCACGTTTACTCAAACGTTTGTTTGTTTTTTTATAAAGCTTTATTGTACATAAGAAAGAACACAGTTACAAATCAGAAAAGTAAAGACGTATGTGTATTACGTTCAATAGACGATAAATCTAATCGGACTTTTTCCGAATTTTATATTAACTTATACAAAAAGATTTCTAAGTTCTAATATGAGCCAAATGTGGTCATTATTTTTAATTTGAACTTTAGTTTAATTTGAACTTTACTTAACCTGCTAGGTTTTAAATTAAAGTTAAAACTGTGAACAAGAAATTTTAATAAATAACGTGTCTGAATCCTGCAAATCTCGGTAACTACATTTTAATTGCATTCTAATGCTACCCTGAGAAGTTAATTAGTGCAGTGCTATGTAGTCTTTGTGACAACCCTGCCAAGACTTATGATAATAATTTCGTCTGGCATTTGTGAGAAAATTGTTTCGAAATTTATCAGCTTTTCAAAAAGAAAATTATTCAAAACTTAGTTTAGAGAAATCCTTACTTCCTTACTAATATATAAATGAAAAAGTATCTCTGTCTGTCTGTCACCTCTTCACGCCTTAACGACTGAACTGATTTAGATATAATTAAGTATGGATATTGTTTGAGACTCTGGGAACGACATAATTTTGGGTAATATTTAAATTAATTTCAATAATTGAGATTTTGACATATTGTTTTTTACAAATTTTTGAATTGTAATATGAGATTGTAAGTGTGATTGTCATATGTACCTGGCTAATATAGGTCTTTGTAAACTGAAATAAATTTATTTTATTTTATTTTTTTAGGGTTCCGTACTCAAAGGATAAAAACGGGCCCCTTGTATTAAGACTCCCTGTCCGTCCGTCACCAGGCTGTATCTCAAGAACAGTGATAGCTATAGTGCGTTTGTTTAGGTATTTAAAAAAATGTAAACAATCTTGACATGTCTTTTTATTGAAATATACACTTTATAAATCAATACCTTCGCAAATTAAAAATTATTTATTTTATAAATTATAAATTACATAATTTATTTTCAAAGTCAAAGTCAAATTTTTTTATTCAATGTAGGATAAATTTATCTCTTATTAAAGGTCATTTTTTTTAAATATTATTTTAGTGCAAAAGCTAAAAACTACTAGCGTTTCGGAACGACCACTGCTGGGAAGATTACGCCGAAAGAAACCCAGTTCAGTATTGGTCCCTACCCAGCCTGATGGGCTATATTACAGTTACAATACAGATTTACACTTTAGCTAGGTATACATTTTACTATATATTTAAACAATACAATTAAATATATGCAATAGTTCGCATTTTTGATTAAATGATTTTTAATGGTCTTAAAGTTTTAAATTTGCAAAGGTATGTTTCTGTGTATATTTTAATAAAAAGACACGTTAAGATTGTTTAAATTCATTTAAATACCATTCCATTACATTCATATAAATGGTCTATAACAGTTGAAATTTTCATAGAATTTGTACTGCTATTGCCGTTATAACAACTTAAAACTGAATAAAGTAAATATTCAAGTGGTGCTCCCATAAAACAAACGTAATTTTTTTTATTGAAAATTGTACGGAACCCTCCGTGCGCGAGTCAAACTCGCACTTGGCCATTTATTTATAAGATGCGGAGGAGCAGAACGCGTGCTCACTTAGTATGATATAATTTTGACTGTCTGTTTGTGAGTGGAAATTGTTTTTAATTTAAGAGGCATTTCACATTTGGTTGGCTGTCGCGCTCGCACAATCGAACATTTTAAAGCTTATTAAAAAATGTGTCTCATTCGTAGAAAAGTGTTTGATTAACATCCAATATAATTATATTGTGGATATTTTAGACATGTTAGTATATTGTGTAGACATTGACTACACACATAATCAATAAAAAAACGTGTCTAAAATATCTTACATCTAATTATATTAAATGGTAATAAAACACTTTACTACAAATGAGAAACAATTTTTAATAAGCTTTAAAATGTTCGATTGTGCGAGCGCGACAGCCAACCAAATGTGAAATACCTCTTAAATTGAAAACAATTTCCACACACAAACAGACAGTCAAAATTATATCATACTAAGTGAGCACGCGTTCTGCTCCTCCGCATCTTATAAATAAATGGCCAAGTGCGAGTTTGACTCGCGCACGGAGGGTTCCGTACAATTTTCAATAAAAAAAATTACGTTTGCGAAATAAGCTTTAAAAGAAGTTCTGTTTCTGAAGGGTGTGAATGAACCCTTCAGAAACAGTACATGGGCGATTCGGACCGCGATCCTTATCGCTCGCAGCCCGAAACGTCCAACAATACGTTTTCTTCGCCTTCTATGGCTCGGAACATACTTTACGTAATTTGCGTGCCTAAAATATATTGCAACTTTTTCTCGCTTCTCTAGCATTAAAACCCCGACTTCATTGAGCACGGAAAAATCTAAATAAAGCGGGTCCGTCTTTACAAATGTTTTTGAAAACGGGTAAAATTATTTAGTCAAATACCAAAATACCCGGAAACAAGCAACCTTAAGAAACCAACTCACAATACCGTAACAACAACTTGATATTAATGTTTAAAACAGCGGCTCGCATACAAAACCCGGTGATTTTAATCCTTTCCTACGATTTAGAAATTCAAATGAAGGGACCGCAATTTTAATATTTCACGTCCAAACGTGTGGGCAAGTGAATTAATTATACAAATTAGTTTGCGGCCATTGAAAATTATCAGCTATTACATGGCTAATGATGCGTCAGTGGGTTTTGGCATTGTTTTGGTGAGAAATTATGAAATACTAATTAGTTAATGCTTAATCTGGTACTTATCTACAAAATACGAGCTTGGTTTTTAGCCCTCGAATAAAAAAGAGAGGTGTTATAAACAGAGGTCGGAATTAGGTAGAGTTATTTATGTACTTGCATCGAAATGTTGATATTCATATAAATCTTACCAGTATTTCTAATGGACAATCCCGTGTTGCCAACAATATTACAAATAAATAATACAAAAAACCTTAGAGACAGATAAGACAAATAAGACAAAGTTAATTAACATACAATTTTATTAGTATACTAGCTTTTGCCCGCGGCTTCGCTCGCGTAGGGGTGTAATTGATCAAAATCCTTTCTCAGGGGTGCCTACGTCATAGTAGCTTTATGCATGCAAAGTCTCAGCCCGATCGTACATCGAACATCTACCTGCATGCCAAATTTCAGCCCGATCCGTCCAGTGGTTTGGGCTGTGCGTTGATAGATCACTATATCAGTCAGTCAGTCACCTTTGAGTTATATATATTTGGATAGATAAATTAGTATTTTTATTCATTTTTACATATATGGCAACGTCGCGCGTGCAGTGGTTAAAATTGTAAAGAAGTTAATAACTTTTTATTTAAGAAATCACGCGATTTTTTTTCCTCTTTAAAATTAATCCCGGGATTTGAGGCATATCCACTTTATTCTTCCGCTGTATGAAATTAGTGTAAGTACATAAATAACTCTACCTAATTCCGACCTCTGGTTATAAAATTGACGCTAATGTCTCTCGGTCTGTCTTTCTGTGTGTCTTTCTGCGGCATCACAGCGCTCGCACGGATGGACCAATTTCGTTGCGGTTTTTTTACGTGAATGCAAGTTTAATTGCGGTAGTTCTTAGCTTTGTTTAATGAAAATCGGTTGAGCCGTTTAAAAGTTATTGGTGTTAACGCTACAAAATCAAGGCTTTATTTAGCAAAATAATAGATGGTGCTACGGAAATCCATCTAGTGACGAAAAGTCGGTGGTTCCGTTTCTCATCACTAGATGGTGTTCTTGACAATCGTGATTTTTTAATTTGCTAGCAAATAAAGTTGTTAGCAGTTGGAAAGTGCCTATGTGTTTTGTTTTTATTTATTTTAATAATTTCAATCAATATTTCTCACGGTGAACAATCTTTCTGAATGACAGAATGATTTGTCTAGCAATCGTACGAAAATTAAACAAACTGTCGTGACGAGAACAGAAGCAGATAAAAGGCCAATGTTTTGTCGATGAATGGTTTGATGTAGAAATTAACGTCGATTACGTATGTGGACTTAGCTTAGGTAAGTATATTATTAAAAAGTTAACTTCCTTTTTGCTGATTAGCAAGTAATGATGAAGTAACAGCGCATTTCAATTTCGCGTGACGTCACGATCAGGTACGATTTTCAACAGAAGGTGGCGTAAGTCGCCCCCACTCCGAAACTTCGATGCGCATTATCTTTGTGAATTTTTACAATTTACTATAACGAAATAATAAAGGTTCATTATTTTTTGAATAACCTAGTTGACGAAATAAATTTTTCACCATAACATGATTTCAAACACAACAAATAAAGAAACGTAAATCGTTAAAAAAGAACAAAAATAAAAGAATATTTTTTTTTTCAGTTTTAAAATAATAATTTTTTTCAGTGTGCTGCTAGAAAATACAACAATAAGTTATTTTTTTCTTGTGAAAACTAAATTTTTGTACAAGCTTTCAGGCGTTTTTATTCACCCTTTCACCGCGAACGTCGGATTTATCCGACAAACATTGTCGTGCCCATTCCGCGAGCGTCGGATATTTCCGTCAAAAAAAAACCGCTCGTATTGCACATAAGTATCCACATCCCTTTTTGGTTGTAGGTATTTATTTTAGATTTCATACCCCTCGCGCTGGGGGCACGACAACTGATATAAAGTCTCGCGGTGAAAGGGTTAAGACAAATGAAAGAAGGGCAAACTGGATGGAGTGGCGTCGTTTTACATCATATTACTGAGTTCAATCGACAACTTTCCGTCTTCGTAATCAGACACTAGGAATTGTCTTCCATAAATAAATAAATAAATATATAGGGACAAAATAACACTGATTGAGCTAGCCCCAAAGTAAGTTCGAAACTTGTGTTATGGGATACTAACTCAACGATACTATATTTTATAACCAATACATATATAGATAAACATCCAAGACCCAGGATAATTTGAAAAAGGCCATTTTTCCAACTTGCCCTGACCGGGGATCGAACCCGGGACCTCTGGGTGGCGGATTAGCATGGTGACCACTACGCCACGGAGGTCGTCATAAAGTAAATGAAAATTTGCACTGGATAAAATATTTTTTTTCTTCTAAAGTGCTAGTCAAGAAAATTCAAACGTGTCCTACACAATGATGTTATGTTGTTTTATAACTGAGTTCCGTCGAATATCTTCCGGCTCCATCAGGAAAGCAGCTCATTGACTCCATAATATTGTATTGTCATCCGACTTGCACAAGTGTACAAAATTTCAGTTCAATCGGTTGAGGATAAATGGTTGAAAAATTGAGTCGCAAGTTTTCTGATAGTCTTCTACACCCATTCATCATCATATCAGCCACAGGAAGTCCACTGCTGGACATAGGCCTCCCCAAGGATTTCCAAAACGACCGATCAGAAGCGGCCTGCATCCACCGCCTCCCTGCAACCTTGCTCAGGTCATCTGACCATCTAGAAGGTGGGTGTCCTACGCTGCGCTTGCCGGTACGTGGCCGCCATTCGAGAACCTTTCTGCCCCATGGGCCATCGGTTCTTACACCCATTGACTTATACAAACATACATTTAAGGTACATCGTGAGTTAAATTATAAGCTTGTAAATACAGCGATTTTACTGTCGGAAAATCAACCCTCATTAGCTAATAAATGCTGAATACAACCATCGAAATAAAAATTTATCTTCTCTGCGGATTGGGACCAGTTAAATATTTATGCATGTGACTGTTTTCACTTTACCCTTTTTAACTTTGGACATTGCATTAGCTTAATTGACAATAACCAAGACAACTTTTTATTTCCAAGGGAATATAAACGTGAATATATTACACACATACACACATTATCACCTTTATGATATTACTATGACTTTATGACTTTGAGGTGATATTATCACCTCAAAGTCAAAAAATTTTATTCAATGTAGGACAAATTTATCTCTTACTGAATGTCATTTTTATAAATATTATTTTAGTGAAAAAACTAAAACTACTAGCGTTTCGGAACGACCACTGCTGGGAAGATTACGCCGAAAGAAACCCAGTTCAGTATTGGTCCCTACCCAACCTGATGGACTATGTTACAGTTACAATACAGATTTACACTTTAGCTAGGTATAAATTTAAATAATACAATTAAAATTTGCAGTCATCTATTTCCAAGAATTGTGATCAGACGATGATAAAAGTCATTTACTTTTACATTTACATAAATGATTTTTAATGGCAGTCTTAAACTTAGATAACGGTAACGCTACTACATCATCTGGAATCTTATTATAGAGGCGTAAGCCTAGACCCACAAAAGATTTTTTGTTTTGTGCAACCGAAAAGCTGAGATCTACTATAATATATACTATGAATATATTAGTTCATGATTACTCTTTTTAATCCCCGACAAAAAAGGGGTGTTATAAGTTTGAAGCTGATGTTTGTCGGTCTGTCTGTCTATGGTATCGTAACGCTCGAACGGACAGACTGATTTCGATGCAGTTTTTAATGTGAAAGCAAGTTCCCTTGCGGTGGTTCTTAGCTGTGTTTGGTGAAAATCGATTAAGCCGTTTAAAAGTTCTTGACGGTTAAACGCTTGAAAGTCAAAGCTTCTTCTAGCAAATAATAGATGGCGCTACGTATATCAAGTCGTATTTGGAGTTTCGCTACTCATCACCAGATGACGTTTAGACAGTCGGGGGTTTTAATTTGCCTAGTAAATAAACTTTTAAGTTATTAACAATTAAAAAAATTATAACGCATGAGTTTAAAAAAATACCAGAGGTATCTTTGGCTGCCATCTGCGAGAGGGAAATGTTCATCAACTCCATTCCCCCAAATTATACTAGATGTCAAATTGTCAGATATTTAAATAATACATTCCGCAAGGCCTTGGACTTAAATAGGACCACAGTACCTACCCCATTCCTCCATATGGATGTCGTAGGAGGCGATTAAAGGACTCTTTTTCTTCTTCTATAGCCTATTCTATCCACTGCAGGATATAGCCCTCCTCCATTCCACGCCATTCCTCATGATGTTACGCCTTTCTTTTCTATAGTGAACCAGCTGCTTTGGGGGGGTGGCATCTTTCACGTCCGTAGATAGATTAACCTTTAATCACCCTACACGTGCTCCCCGGGTGGTGCTAATCGAAAGACAAACGCCGAGCATCGGGTGGCGGTCAAATTACCCGACCACCTTGGTACCAGATACAACCAGCTGTCACAAGCCGTGAGGACTGGAAATATCCTCAGAACAGGTGGACTCACCAACTCGTACTAGACCAGCGCGGTGTTTTAAGGCCAAAACCCCTCATGCACAGGACAATCAAAAGGACTAAGCACAATCATTTCAGGCTACAGCTGCAATCCCAAGGAGGGATAACGTCATTTGGCTGCCGATTGTAAAACTTTTGGCACGCTTTGATTTAAAATGTACTTCTTGCGACTAGTTAGTTCATGCAAACCATTGCCATCCGTATGTCATTTAATACTGAGGTGTAAGGATACCTGTAATGGCGGACAAATCAATTGCCGATGGGTAAAAGATCCTCGAATGACGACCACGCACTGGCAAGCGGAGCCGACCCACCCAAGGTGGTCAAACGACGACCAAGATCACTGGGAAACGGTGAATGCAGACGACTCGACATTGGTCGTTTTGGAAATCCTTGGGAGAAGTTTATGTCCAGCAGTGCACGTTATGTGTCTGAAATGAAGAATATACAGGTAGCGGCACGAAACTCTAGCGCTAACCTTGCTTGTGCAGAAGTCAAAAATTAATACCGTACCCGTGCGCAATATCCCCTCCACATGTCGCTCAGCGCTAAACTTACGTGCCGCTACGTGTACCTCTAATATTTATAGTTGATATAACGGCCGTTGCAAAAATTTCAAAATTTATATCAACGATCATCAAACTATTAACAATATCTCCTGCAGTTAAGTCCAAGATATAATTCTGATCATAGCGATAGAATTTTCGCCATTCTCCAAAGTACGGAAGCCCCAAGCACCTAGCCCTTAGTTGGCGGGGCACGTTCCTAAGTTGGAATTCCTCAAACGCGATAAATATTCCTCAAGGCGATGTCGATTTGCATCTGTATTACTGACAAGAGCAGTTACTCCGGGTTCTTGGCGATGACAGGATATAACTTTACTGGATAGGGACAATGATATGTTTTATTTTGTTCTTTTTTGCCCGCTCGTTGCTTAGTGTCGTGCATGTTTCTGATCTAACTTCTTTAACTCTTTACATTTTAAAAGGGCTTTGTATACTTACGGTTATTTTTGTTGCAATGTTTCGACTCTCAACATAGTTTAAGCCGAGATTTTTTCTTACAAGCAATGTTGAAGTGGTTACCTTATGCATAGTTCTTGATAGATTTTAATTTTTTTAGGTCTTATTTTCAGGATTAGCCTAATTATAGTATGGGTTTACCGTTATGTTGTTATGGTGTGTGTTGGTCACAGCATGTATTCTTTAAGCTCTAGTAAAAAAGTCTCGAGACACATGAAATTTTTAACTTATTTTAGCAGTTTGTATAAAATTATAAGGCATTTATTAGATTTCGAAAATTACATTCCTATAGGGGTGAAACAGTGGTTGCAAGTTTGTATGAATTTTCGTCAATTTTGAAGCGAGACAAATGACATTTTTGAATTAGTGGTTAGTAAAAAATAATAATTCATTAATTGAATTTTAAAACATATCATCCCCGGGGGTGCATCGGGTGTTGCAAAGTTATATTATTATTATGAAACTTCGACATTTTTTTGAGTGAGAGACAAAAAGATTTGAGATAAATAGATCCGTCGCTCTTTTTTGCTCTAGCAAATGACGGTAATGGGAACGGGAACGGGAACGGAACTGGCCTTTAAATCCCTACACTATTATAAAGATTCTTATATTGAATAAGTAGTCAAAATTATGTAACATAATAATTCATATGTTATAACAAAATTAATAACGAAAAAAAAAGCTAGTTGTAGTATATAAGCGTGTTCTTTTGTTCAAATTAAACAAAAGGAGTGGATTGACGAATGTACCCTTTATTAGGCATATAGGAGGCAACTGGTGCTTCCTGTGCCTTAGAAACAGATATATATGAACAATCAAAATAGTAATTGACAGAAATGACACCTTGTTTGTCATAAAATACCAACATAGGGAAGTATCACTACAACTACACAACTATGTAACTTCATTGGATAAGGACCTAATATGACAATTATTGAATATCTTTTCTTTCTTGTTCAGTCATCTGCTAACTGCAGCAGGTTCACAATGCACGATCTGTCTTTTTCACAATCTTTCTTTACAAGTCACAACCTTTCAATCTTTTATATGCTTCGATTCATTTGCAATTTTCAAAGCACTGCAGAATTGTTGTGCAGCCATTTTTCTATTTGACTTTGTTGAAGTTGACTCTTGTTTGAAATATTTAAGTTCAGTGGTTTTTCCTTGCCTTCTTAAAGATTTTTGTTCTGTTTGGATCATCTTATAGCTAACATTCTAAGACAAGCCCTATAAATAACAGTTCAAGTGATCATATACATCAATAAAAATAATTCAAAGTGCATGCGACTTCTTTACTAAATTGGTGTAACTAAAGCGCTCCGCTTAAAATGGCTTGGGCATCTGGTAAGAATGAAGGAGGATCGTGACGTCAAAACAGCATAATACAGGCGGAAGACCAGTAGGTCGACCTTAATATCCTGGAGCGATACGGTGCAGGCTGATCTGCGGGAGATGGAAGTTGACAGCTGGAAAGATATCGCTCAGAACAAAAAATTAAGGCGCTCTTTCGTCTCGGAAGCCAAGATCCACTTCGGGTCGCTGAGCCAGCTGAGTAAGTAAGTAAGCATGCGACTTCCATTAAAACTAAACCGTTTTGCCAACTTGCTGGATTTAGTCTGTATTGTAGACTTGAAACGCCGTCTCAAAGCTAGCCGTAGGCTGTGGCTAGACAGTTCGTATCCCTTTCTAGCCCGAAATAGCTGCTTCTGGGATAAAGTCGATATCTCCCACTTATTTGTTAGACTTTCCCTGCATTTCGTATAAGATCTAGATGCAATATCACGTCTCTATCTCATAAAGGCTGTACAAAGCCCAGGGCCACAAAATTTTACTGTTTTCTCAGACCAATATTGAATAAACATGTAAAAAAAATAAAATTTATAGGTACGTAGTGAAATAGTAAAAGGCAGAGTTGTCTAATATACTGGATAACTTTCCCTTTCTACCAATTACATAATCTTTTTTGTGTGTGCACAAATGTATTCAGTTGTTCCTCTAAACAAAACATTTAAAAAAACGTTTCTTCGTAATCCAATCAACCTAGTACAACAGATATTGGCCAAAACCGAAGCAATTTATTTTGACAATTTAAAGGGATCCCCTTGATTCTCCGATTTTTTTATTCATAATAATACATATTGTTTGTCATTATGACTGAGTCATTCTTTAATTCTCATAATGTTTTTGCAGTCAAAGTCTACATTACCCTAAAATTCTTCAACATAATGTTGAGTTTTAAAATGTTATGATAAGTGATATGATTTCACAGATAATACAAAATATAAGTTAAGGTGCGGTGCGGTTTATATTTAAATAAAATTGTTATTTGGTGTGCCAATCGTAATGAAAACAAAATTAAGTGACTTGAGGTCCTAAGGCCCCCAGATGGGGCAGAGGGCTTCAGCAGTCTTTCTCCAACGCGGTCGGTCTTCAACGCGGCTACGCGCTTCACTTCAGGCCAGGTTAGCACGATTGTTTTCATCTCTGCCGCTACTGTGCGCCACCAGGTCTGCTTGGGGCGGCCACCTTTTAGCTTGCTCTGAGGAGTCCACTCCAGGGCTTGCCTCGGGATATGTGTGGGCCCTCTCCTGAGTGTATGGCCTATCCAAGTCCATTTGCGTCGCATGATCTGCTTGTCAATTGGCACTTCCCGGCACGCCTCTCACAGGCGTTCGTTGGAGATTCTCAGGCCAGAAAATGCTAAGTATATTTGCCGCAGGCAGCGGTTGACGAAAACTTGGATCGGCTGCGTGATCTCTTTAGTACTCTCTTTAGACCTTCCATGTTTTGAACCTATATAGCAAACTTTTGAGCGGAAAATTTTGAGTTTGACTCTGCGAGTCAACTTTTAGGTCGCCATATGGGTCAAAGTTGTGCGAAGGTTGCCCGCGCTTTGGCTATTCTCCACCAGCTTGTGACACGATGCTACCTAGATATGTGAACTGTAACTGTTGCATTCGCTGTATCGGCTCTGTGCCCAGCCGGAGCCGGTCCGGAGAGCATCTTCCGGAGCGCATCTTTTGATTATTTCTCGAATTGATTTTAAGACCAATTTTGGCAGCCTCCAACTGTAGATCAACCAGTTTGGCTTGCATATCTGCGACTTTATGGCTAAGCAAACACAGGTCATCAGCGTAGTCTATGTCATCCAGTTGATTGAATAACCCCCACTCTATACCGTGTCGCTTACCGTCGTTTATCCTGTGCATTACACTAGCGTTGCAACCAATAGTATAAAATATCGATAGTCTATCGATACTACCGTAACCTCGAAAAACAGTAACAATATCGATAGGACCATCGATTGTATTGATAGTTTTTAATTTATACAATCGATAGTATCGATAGTAAAGGTAATATTTGTATTAAAAACTATCGATAGTAGTGTAGCTATCAATAGATTTTCGTACAAAAAGTAGTTACAATATCGATACTATAGATAGTATCGATAGTATCAATTAATAACTATCGATAGTATCTAAATTTAATAGTATCTATACTATCGATAGTTTTACCTTTCATCAATATTATTGCAAACTATTGACAATCGATATTGTGACTGTTTTTCAAGGTCAACTACCGATCGTCAAACTATCGATTGTTATAGAACACTACATTACACAAATCAGGACGATTAGAAATATCAGGAGCGAGAGAAGACAGCCCTGCTTGACTCCAGCGTGTACGGCAATGTCCTCCGAAATCAGACCATCGAGGGAGACTTTGCAGGAGTAATACTTGTATACGTAAAAACAAAATGAAGTATTTATGTAAAATAAAATTACGTCTAAAAATGTATAATAAACACATGAGAATACAAAATAAGGTGCAAATGCTTACTGTGAATCAATAATATTATGACAAATTATTTTATGAAAATAAACAGAGAACCCATTTAAAAATATAATTCAAAACAATCCCGGGCGATCCGGATTAGCCCCAACAAAATTCCCATTGTAATAAAAACAAAGTTATGAGTGTTTCCATTATTCCCTATACGCGTATTCCATTTTCATAATTTTCTGTACGTCGAATTCGAAATTTCCAAATTTTCTTTACACAGACACACTTTGTTTATTTGTAAACTTAGTAGGCATTTCTGGAATATAAATGTGAAAGAACAGGCCCAAAAATAAACATTATATATAGGCAATGAAACTTGATCTCTAAGTTAGAATAAGCAAGGAAAGCGATCTAAGTTAACATATCAAAAAGTCTACCTACATACAAAATCTGGCATATAGGTACCTAACTAGTGGTGTGAGCTGTTATGTAGACCTCGCGAGTCACCCCCGACGTTGAAGTTTATCGGATAAAAAAAACGTGTAGCACTCGGGGACTGCCGCGGTAAAGCTATTGCATAGCATTTTTTATCAACTGATGCAATAATAATTATTTATTTATTTTTTATTTATGCAGTTTTATTTTTTTCTTTAATATTAATTCAAGTTTTTCTTTGATATTAATTCAAGTTACACTTTTTGAGCGTGGTGACCAATAAGAAAACAATATTTTTTCTTTCATTGAATAAATGAGAAGTTAATATCATTTAAAATATTTTTATTATCTTACAATACATGTAGGTTATTCAGGAATTTTTATTATGAGCAGTTAGCAGCTAGTCTACACGCATACGTCCAGTCGCAGTCGCACGAAACCGAACTGAAACGACGTTAGTTAGACGATGGAAGGCTTTCAGCGCCGCGCCGCTGTGCCGATCGCCGGTTGCCGATAAACGTTTAGGCGGAGTGGGAGGTTTTAGGTTTTATTTACGTTATGGAATTTCTTGATTCGGTCGCCGCGCTCAAAGCCCGCGATAAAAGCTATGCAATAGCTTAAAAGTTGTTTAGATTAAAAGGTTGCGTCTTAAATAGGGTAACAAAAAATTACATTTATAAAAAAATCAAGATGGCTGAAATATTATATTTATAAAGTTTTCAACCCCCATAATTCCGCCATTTTGAAAAATTTTTAAAAACTGAATCGACAAAAAAACTTGGAAGGGACACACCTATATTAAATCGAACCACGGGCTTATACTACATCACTTAAGTATAATGAAATTAAAATAATAACCAAAAAAAATTTTCGACATTCTTTTAAAGATAGTGGGCGTGAAGTGAAGTTAAAAAATTACTGGTCAACTGCGAGAAGGACTTGCGCACGAAAGGGGTCCGTGCCATTATCTGTAAAAAAACGCTTTTTGTATGGTAAGCCCCCCTTAAAGAATCATTTAATTGTGTTTTTAGTATTTGCTGTTATAGCGGTAATAGAAATAAATAAATAAATAATAAATAAATAAATATATACGGACAAATAACACTGATTGAGGTAGCCAAAGTAAGTTCGAGACTTGTGTTATGGGATGGGATACTAACTCAAAGATATATTTTGTAACAAATACATATATAGATAAACATCCAAGACCAAGGACAATTTGAAAACGGCCATTTTTCAACTTGCCCTGACCGGGGATCGAACCCGGGACCTCTAGGTGGCGGACTAGCATGGTGACCACTGCGCCACGGAGGTCGTCTAGCTATCACGGTTCATGAGATACAGCACGGTGACAGACAGACGGACAGGCGGAGTCTTAGTAATAGGGTCCCGTTTTAACCCTTTGGGTACGGAAACCTAAAAAACAAAAGATACTTAGATATAAAAGTATATAAACGATGCATGTCCACACAATTTTCAACATGCTCGTTCCACAGTAGCTCGTGGCGGCGCAGCTGTAATGGTAATGATAACACTTAGTTCTTGTCGTAGCACATAAGCTAAGCAAGCTTTGTCAGACAATGTCCAAGCATTTTTGCTGGCATTCTAGTACAAATATTTTTGCATACATACAAATTAGAAAAAAGTACTTAACTGTGTAAGTTTCTTCTGTCTCTCTGACCCATGATTTGACTTAATGTGTGGATAGGAAAAGCTTACAGAGATGAGTATGGAGCAACAAGGGGGAGGCCTTTGCCCAGCAGTGGGTAATAACACCAATAGGCTAAAGAAAAAGTGTATTCTCAAATTTCGCACATCGTAAAAGAAAGTTGAGGGAATAAGATATAAAAATGGAGGAATCAAGATAAAGGAGATGTGCCTAGCAACGCGTTAAGTCACTTTCCCAAATAAATTAAATAAAAAAAAAAATCAAAGTCTAAATTCAAATGTTTATTCAGTAATAAGACCTTTACAGGCTTTTTTACAAGTGAATAAGTATAATTTACGTAATTTTTTGTGTATATAATTTTTTTTTAACCGATTTCGAGAACGTAGAAAATTATCAATTCGAGGCAATCTTTTATTTTTCAAATATAATCACCGATTATTCCAAGTCACTTGGACCAATTTTTTTTTGTTTAAAGGGTATATTTGTCAAGTGGTCGTCATAAAGAAATGTTATCAAAATCAAGTAGGTATTAGTTTGGGGTTCAAGTCGGTTGGTTTTGAAAAAATATTTAAGGGAAGCGACATATAACAGTTACAGCGCTTCGCAACGACCACAGCAACGCCAAAAAAAAACTCATTTTCACAGTATTGCTTTGGGTCTTATGGCCGTAAGCTCTGTCTACGCCTTACGAGACAAATAATGCAAATAAATTACAAGGATCTCAATTCCTAATTGCAATTAAAACTCAGTAGGTACTTACTTTCTGTGTAACTAGGGATTCTTAAGGCGCATTGTTTGTTCGTAGCAACAACAAGATATCCGCTACAATTAAAGCCTTCAAAGTTTTAATGACCGTTCTAAAAACGATTAAAAACAACTCGGAAAAAGCGCAGATTTTTTTCCTCAACAAATTTACCTCCCTTTCTTGAGAACAGGCTTTTTTGGGTCTTTTTTGTAATTGTCAGAAGTTCGTCAAATTATTTTTTTATTTTTCGTGAAGATGACTTATCTATATCTATCATAATTAGATTTTTTTACCACGCTGCAGGTAGCCCGGTAGCGTATATAGAAATGCTACTTCAGTACGTCTCCGCCGGCTAAGACGAACTGAATTAGCATTGTCTAACTGTAACCATGCGTCTATGCTACTCCAATATGTCTCAGATAGTGATGTACTGGACTAGGATTTCTAAGTTAAATGTATTTAGATGTACTAGAAACCCTCATCCTATTCGTCAAGCTCGAGTGACTTACTAGCGTAGGATTTCTTAGTACTTAAATCATAAAATTGTCTTAGAAAAGCTAACGCACATACATCTCTTTATGCCGATATTGCTATCACACGCACACAGTATATTATTGCGTATTTTCTATCTCCCTTTTGTCAATCAAGTTATGTCTGAATAAGCGAAAACACTATTGCCGGCGAGAGCATCATAAATTTTTAACATGCCTATCGATGAAGAAGGCATCCACAACTATAATTTCATAAAAAAAAAAATATTTTATCAAAAAAAATATCAGTTCACGAACATTGGCCAAGTTCTTCAAAGTGACGTAAATACAAGCAACTAACACAAATACAGTTAGATGCCTACTAAGGAATAAATCAAATAATATTTGTATTTATATTTTTAAAATCATTTATATTTATATTTTTTCTTTGCTACCGAAGTTCACTGCAGTTCTTGAAACTTACAAATGCCATCCCAAATTATGTCTCTCATGTGTCAAAAAATTATGAGCAGGAGATCTAAAAAGATCAAAGTGCAGCCAACTTCCATTGCGCGACGAAAAGACAGGGTAATATCAGGAGGAAGGATCCAAGTTGGGCATCCTACCACATTAGAAAGTCGAAGTGCCAAAAAACGATCCCATAATATAGCTTTTAATATTGAAAATAACGAACCATTTGCAAAAAAAACATTCATAAAAAAATTCTTAATTACCAATTAAGCTTTTATTCTTTTTTTGTACTGTATTTGCTTTATTTATCATGCTACATACCTACTCTATATTTTAACCAGAAACCTACATATATAGAGTTATTCTTAGCCTTCCTTTAGTATCAGTTTCACGTTGACGAACAGGATTACGTTAGCCCCTACTTTGCGCAGCGTGATATGACTTGTAACCCTACTGCAGTACATCACTCTCTGAGACATATTGGAGGAGCATTTACACATGTTTATCTTTAGAAAAACAGAGCTATACTAATTCAGTTCGTCTTAGCCGGTGGGGACGTATTGAAGAAGCTTTTCTATTTACGCAGCCCGGTAGGTACAATGTTTGGAACAGCGAACTTAGTAAAAGTAACTATTTAACTTATTTTTTCAACTCAAGGTACCTATTTAAAAACATGGGGTTAGTAAAGTTACCTTAAAATAGTATTCAATATAATAATATTAATAATATCTAAACGAATTATTTGTTTTAATTGAATAGGTTAGCTTGTTATCTAGTTAGGTATTTGAAAATACTTGATACGTACACACCAATGTAAAATAAGTGTAAGTAAACTTGTAGGTATTTAAAGTAAATTTTATACAATATCAACTATGTAACAAAATCCCTGCCCGATTATTGACGGAGCAACTCAGACCGTCATTATGAACAACCTTTTCTATAGGACCAACGCTTGAAACTCGAATAAAAAAATCGACATTTTCATACAAATTGCCGGGCTGGCCGAACACTTTTGTATGAAAACTTCGATTCTTTTTTTCGAGTTTCAAACATTGGTCCCATAGAAAAAGTTGTTCATATTAATGGTCTGAGTCACTCCTTCAAGGATCGGACAGGGTTTTGTTACATATTGTATAGAGCAAGTCCGGACACAAACAAACTAGGTACCTACCTATGTGATGTAGCTATGTGGCCATAACCTAAAGTTGCCGCGCTGACAAAACTGTCTGCAAACTTTATGTAGGTAGTCCACCGTTTTTCTTTTCGACCGATGCCATTTGTCTGTTTAGTTTATTTTTGTTAATTCTACAACTTTCTGCAGTTTCGACGATTTAGTTGAACAACAAAGAGGTTAAAAAAATGTTGCAATACAAACTGTTGGGTTAGGGTTAAAGTTCGGACGTGATGTGGCGCATTTTATTAGAATTCCAGCTTTTTGTCTTTCCGCGTCGTGATGCAAGGTCATGTTTTTTGAAGTGAAAACTTTTTACCGGCGTTGTACACTTTTTTTGTAATGGATAAAAAATGTTAAACTCACGTCAGGGCGTCAGGACACGTGACCTGATCGAAAATTCGTAAGACGGATGGAGAGTAGACAGCCGGCGCGTCGCGGCGTAGGAGAGTAAGTATCCCCCTCTCTTTCTACGACGCGGCGAAAATGTATGCCTGCGCCTGCTGTTTCGCTTGCGCAAATTTTCGTGTGTGTTTATGTTACAGCGTGCCACGTGCATCCATGGAAATGCACAACGTTAATATTTAAGTTTTCACTTCTGCCGGCACTCCCGGAGTGCAATCCGTCGTTTTTTTTTATAAAATGAAGGTAACTAGCATACTTACGGCTCATCTGTGGCCGACTTATACATTTACTGCCAGTAGGATAACAAGCTGAAGCTCGGTGGACCCGGTGAGAGATGGAGGAACGAGTTTGAACCCTACTGCAGTGATTGTGCCTCAAAGGCCCTCGACCGAGAGAGTTGGAGTGCTGAAAGGGTGGCCTTTGCCCTGCATGGGACGGTATAGGTTGAAAATAGAAATAGGATGTTCGTTTTTATTTCGCCATCTTCATGAGTACCTAGCCCTACAGCTTTTTCAGTGTGAGTTTTAGCGTGCGGGGAGGGATATTTTTGTATAGTTGTCCTTAAATAAGATGGCCCGGCCCGGCAGGCGTGGTAGACCCAAGAAGTGCTGCCTTGACGTCGTCAAGGATGATATGCGTGCTTATCGTCTTACAACCAACGATGCTCAAGACCGTGCGAAGTGGAAAAGAAAAAGTCGGAAAGCGGACCCCGAACTTCTAAGCATCACCAGATCTTTGCGACTCCCCGTTTAGGTATCGAAAATATACATTAATTATTATTATGCGCGCGGCGACCATTTCCAAGATGGAAATTTAGTTACATGAATCGTTTGCCCAGAGTAATAAGAATGAAATTGGCTTGCAATGGATGTCTAGGTATCTAAACGGAGAGGTAAGGAGTTCTCTCGCGAGCTAAATTCAACCACATTAAGCAGATATTTCTTTGATTTTATTGGAACGAAGTTCCTTACGGCAGGCTTGGAGGAGATAGGGATTTTGCTGCGCGACCGAACTGAAAAAAATGTGATAGTAAAACCGTAAGGATGACCTCGTTAAATAAAACCGTTAAATGAGACGTGCGCAGGCGCGACAGTCGTATACACAAGCGAGTAGTGTATAATACCTTTCTCTTCCTTTGAGCACGATTTTTCTTTTGCAAATTGTGTCGATTCTACATTAGCCGAAGGAACTTCGTTCCTACCTGGTGTCCCACGACACCACATTTCTTTTTTTCTGAGTAAGAATTCTTTACGTGATTAATAGTACTTATTCTGTGAGATTACAGCTGAGATTGCAACTGGGAATACGCCAAGATGAGAGAGAGAGAGAGAGAGAGAGAGAGATCAGTTCGCCGCCTTAATTAGCGATTAAAAAACCATGGAAGACTTAATTTTTTCACCCATTCTGTAGGTACCTACCATTAGCGGAGAAGAGGGGTGCGTAAAAAGCGAAGGGTAAAAATAATTGGATTTGGCCATCGCATAAAAAGTTGGGACTACCTTCACAAGTTTCTTTAGTTACGTAATTTCATTGCACATAAATATTTCGTCGTTAAGTAGACTACATCTTCCCTTTAATGAAAGGCCAGCAGTGCAGCAGTAGTTAGATTGTTTTCAGCTGATAAAAAAAAAAATAACTACCTACCTATAGAAATTAAGACTACAACTCGTCGGAAATATTTGCGACAAGTTGAAATACGGATCTTGAATCCTTTACAACAATATAAAAAACAATCCAAGGGTTGGATACTTGGATCTCTCTTGTCAGCACGAAACAGCACTTTTCTATGCTGCTATCCTTTTCTGTCGCACAGAACCGTTATTTGCTAGAGCGAGAGAAAGCGACGGAACGCTATTTCACGGCCGGTGCGATGAGTAAGTTAATAGTAAAGTGCCTTACTATTATGCATTATAATTACATAAAATAGGTACGTAATAATAATAATAACATTAAGGGATAGACCTCCATAGATGCAGATCTCCTAGATAAAAAGGTAGTAAAAGGCCTCTTCATGTTGGTTTTGGCCTCATGAACGCCTCAAAGGACCGGACCCCCATGGATGAACCAGTGGCTGAAAAACGTACCAACATAATAACAGTAATATTGGAATTGATTTCACAGAATAATACCTAGCTGCTATACTTACTTTCTGTGAAATCAATCCCGCCAGCAGAAAGGTTAAATAATATAATTTTAAACCTGAATTAAAAAAAAAAGTATTTCGGTACGTATTGCAAAAACTAACAACGAAACAGCGAATAGCAAATTCCTCTCGTCCAAATTGTTAACAATAAAATTAAGATACGCATACAAATGTTCTTATGCCTAAGAAAAAAAAAGTAAATGTCACATACAAACGTCAGTGCCGCCGCAGTGCGAAAATTTGACAAGACAAGACACTGACAGCAAAACAAACAAAGTTTAAAACAACACGCAGATTTTGAAAACTTTTAAACTAAAAGGTTATTTGCGTTCAAGGTAAATACATTACATAACATTGTGTAATATTAAAAAACCAGTCAGTCATAGAAAGAAATCCGTTTCTGCTGCGCTTTGGACGTGAAGTTTTTGGCTTGAAAAGAAAAATATTTTATTTGGTGCATAAAAATACAATCGTGGCTTTTAATCGAAGTCCTTAATCAAACTAGCGAGGAACTCCTGAGTTTCTTGTCATCTCTCACGGAATAGACACATTTCCTTCTCCGATCACAATGACGCTGCCGTCTCATGTTCAGGACTCGCAAATTCCGTTGATGAAAGAAAATAGAAAGGAGGAAGATCGGGAAGTGAAGAAGTATCGCTGGAGCGACGTAGTGATAGCAGACCTGCAGAAGCAGCAAGGTGGGGACAACTTTCGAGAGATAGCACAGGACCAGAAAAGCTGGCGTGGTCCTCTGCTGCAAGCCAAGACTAACTTCGGGCTGCTAAGCGACGAGAGTAAGTAAGTTTCTTGAGAAAATAATAAGTAGTTGCAAACTTGGTTCACACTCATATGATAATATGTTTAAGTCCATTCCGACTCAGTATAAGAAGAAATTACAAACTTTTTTAATAATTTTTCAAAACTAAAAACCTGCTACCAAGACACAACTGTTTTTGAATAAAATTTCTATAGGACCATCTGACAAGTGGGTATTTGCCTGACCCTTTCAAACAATAAAAGAATTTTCCAAATTGGTCTAGCATTCATCAAATAATCGTTGAACATAAATAAAAAAGATTCTGAAGAATTAATAACTTCTTCCTTTTTGGCAGTTGATTGAAAACAAAACCACAATTCTATTTTACTTTTGACTTTGTTGTCCCTATACAAAGTCTCCCTTAGGTATACTCACGCTAGAATAAAACAATATAATTTCACTCAGCTCATGTGACGTAGCAAAGCATTTCACCAAAAGTTAAACCTGAGGTAAAACTCCTGGGAGAGTGTCAATTTACGACAACTTTCAAAGTGCAAAGTTGTGGAGGAGCAGACTACGAGATAAACTCATTTTGGCCCTGTAAAGTACAAAATGTGGACTTAGTATAGGTGTACGGTGAATTTATAAAATGTTTACATTTTTCAGAGTCTTGCTTAAGTGATTCAACATAACAACAGATTGAACCTTTTTGACTTCAGGGATGTTACGGATATGAAGTTTCAGATGTAGATATGAATTCGGATATAGAAATAATATTATTCTGGTATCAGATAAGGAAAGTTAAACATTTGGCCGAAGATTGGGAGATAAATGAAAAATACTCCACCGACAAGAACATAGTTCTTATATAATATGTTGATTGATTAGATATGGTTATTTGATATCAATTTGGAGTATCCATTTGTTTCAGTTATTTTTTTAGTTTTTACTTATAGAATTTTTGAAATAAAATACCTATGTAAATAGGTAATATTTAAAAATAAGATCTGTCCTAATCTGAAACTCTTTATTTTTTGAATTTGGTTTTGAATTATTGATGTTGTTTTGTATTCTAATGGAACTAATATTATTATTGTTAATCCAGGTAATGATCTAGTTATCTAACTAATTTTAACTATTAATTTTATCTAACTAGATTATTATCTGTATTAATAGGCATGACGAATAAAAAAATATTATTAGCCCATCGGTTAGATTATTACAAAATTTTGTACCCATATTTTTTCTTTTCTTTGAGAAACAAAAAATTACAAAGATACAGCGCATTTAAATTTGGCACGATTTTTACATAGGGGCAGTGTTTGGAAAACCCATTCATAACGGTAAACCGGTTATATCGGTTAACCCTTTTTCGGTTAATCCTTTGATTCGGTTAACCCACACAATAAGGGTAACAGTAACCGTTATCTGAATAGGTTAATTAGGTTTTCGGGGATGCACAGCCATTTGGTTGAGTCATGCAAGCGCTTTTGTAGGAATAGGTACAGTGACCATGTGACGAGGAATAAAAAACGTGTAGTATCATGCAGAAATCTATATGTCGATTCGGTTAAAGTTAACCGCAATTATAGGTTAACAGGCTATTTCGGTTAACCTAAATATATGTTAACCCATTTCCAGTTGGATTAATAACAGATTATTTCGGTTAGGTTAACCTAAACCGTCCAAACCCTGCATAGAGGTGACGTCGCAAGCCCCCACTCCGAAATTTTGAACTTTCGTATCTTTGTGAATTCATACTTTTTTGGCAAACTGAAAAATACGGGACCTTTATTTTTGGATAATCTAAAAGACGGACTATCATTACAATTACACTTTTCTAACCCTGTCGTCACCTGTATTGTATTAAATATAGGTATTTAAATTCAGAAAAAATGTGAGGTATCCTTGGGACTGTCAAATAATGAACTAGGTATAAGAACAGATATCAGATAGGTATACTTAAAAGTATTTTCACAGTATTCATTCATGCATTCACTACACCAGAAAATATGATACAAGATCAGTCTTTTCTCATATAATATTCAAGAAACACACACCAGGAATTATTTTTACTGTGATTTAAAACAGATGTCTATTTTTAACTAATTCCCGCGTTTACACGCACGCGAACAGGCTACGGGCACAGGTATGGCACTTTATAGAAGCGGAGTATCATTTATGCCTAAACTACTACAAACGAAACTTTACGTTCGTGCACACGGCAATGTGTGTGTGTTCGCCCGCAGCTGCCTACTCAACACCTCGACAAGGCGTGAACGGGTAGAGATGCGTTCAGCCTCCACGATGGGTAAATGGAAAAAAAATCTCCCACTTAAATGTAGAGGAACAACACAAAAAAAAAAAACTACAATTATCTTACTCGCTATGAATGTAGGTTTCTAATAGGCGAAATAATATTTGAAATCCGATGGGTATTTTTGGTTTTTCCATTATAAACGTACTCAGGTATACACATTTTTTTTTCTTTTTACAATTTTCAAGCTAGTCATTATTCTTTTTAAATATTTGACTCAACATCCTTTTCGAGGCTTAATTTTCTAACTTGGATTTAATGAAAAGAAAATTTCAATGGCCTTTGATCAAACACCAGTGTGTCGTGTTCTCGAGTTCTGACGTCATGATCACAGGTTAGGTACTAATAGGTTGTTTAAATACTATACTACCATGATGAAGATTTATCCTGTGATTGGCATTACTGCTGATGTGTTATATGATTTATTTGATTGTTGTTTTTAGGAGCCTATTGTGCGAAGTTTATGTGTAGTCTTTTAGCTCTTGAATTTCGTACGTCTGAGATATTTTTATCTATTTACGTAGTATCGCCACCATATCAGATGGAAAACTTAACTTATGTCTAAAACTAAAAATACTTACATTATCCCTGCTTTATCTAATCAACTACAATCCCAAGAAAATCCCAGAATGACTAAAAATAACTAAATACATTTTTAACAAAAATAAAATCTACCGTCTTTATTTTCTTTCTGAAGTTTCTTTCATATCTCCGAAATTCTTCATTATATCTGCACCAAATTAATATAATAATAATAATAATAACCACTAACATCCAATCCATAAAGCCCAAACCAAGTAAATCCCTCTCTGGCAATAGTTCGGCAGCTGTGGAGGACTGTCCGTTAGTGCATCTCAATGGTACATTAAGGGATAGACCTCCATAGATGCAGCCATCTCTCTTTTTAGATAAAAAGGTACTAAAAGGCCTCTTCATGTTGGCTTTGGCCCCATGAACGCCTCAAAGGACCGGGTCCCCATGGACCCGTGGCTGAAAAGCGTACCAACATAATAATAATAATAATAATCATTTATTCTTAACAAACAGATTTACAAGATAAATGTAGCCCTGGCTCTCGGACTAGGATAACCTGTATCCCGTAACCTGTACCCTGTAATATAGGAACCTACTTGGTACTAAGGCTTTCCAATAAAAAAAGAGTGACCAAAATTTGTTCACATGTGACATAGATATCGCGCTCCTACTTCCTGACTGCGAATATCTAGTACACTCCTTTATCCCTATCTACGAGTCCAACTGGTTTCTCGAACTATGACAGTGGTATACCGAGGTTTGGCGTCGCCATGTTCTAGGGACTGAGGACGATATACATGCATCGGCTTTGGTCTGCAAGCGTGATGACGTACTCTCCAAGGTAGACCTCATTCATACGCTCTTGCAGCGTAACTGCTGGCTGTGCGGACTCAGGACAGAACAGAACAGAAGAGACATAGATATCGCGCAATAGTGGCGTTGGGTAAAAATTTAGATTAGTACAGCTGTAAACTATGAAACGAATCAAAGACCTACCATATTAGGTTCTATAAAGATTAATAAGTCATTCAATGTCCGTCTTATAATTCGCATATTTTTAATGACTTAGTGTGAGGAATATGTCTCTTAGCCTGTTTGTACAACATTTATCATGGTGAGTGTATAACCAGCGATTTCGTATTTTGAATATGTGGGTGTGTGCAATCCAGTCATGCTGCTAGTTAACGGCTTATGAAAATAATAAATGGACATTTTAATGCGCGATTCGCCGATATATGTAGGTTATAATTGTTGTTGTTTTAAATGCGTATATTATAAACCCGTAAGGGAACTCGATGGGAATCAGCTTGTATGGAGGCCCCGCGACTGTCGCGTAACATACATGCAAAAAAATAAAAACTTTTTGCTGGTTTGGAAAAAAGAAAAAGTAGAATGTATCACCAGCTGCTTATTTTCCCGCGCAGATCGTAGGAGCCGATCGAGGAAACGGGTGAAAATGCGAATGATGTTATTTGGCGATGCGGCTAATAACTGAATCGCATTCGATTCGTGTTATTATTCAATTCGGCTATTTTTAATTCCTTCCACCTTCTCGCCCACCGTCACGCTAAAAGTGGCGTTTATGTCTTGCGGCCCTGTACTCTATTGGTTAATAGCCGCAAGCCCCAAAATGATCTGTATCCCTTAAACGGGACCGTTTAAGGGATAAAGATGAGAAAGTACGCGCACGTACGTATGTAAAAATAAAATAAAATAAATACATCCGGGACGAATAGATAACCTCCTCCTTTTTTTTAAAATCGGTTAAATAAGTGAAGTTAGACCATAAATAAGGGTTACCGCAAACAGGGGGAAATAGAGTAGGCCACACGTTATCGCGCAGCCACCTGCGCCAGCCCTAACTCGTTTAATTAAAACAAATTTTATGAGGATCCAAGATGCGTCGTGGAATTAACTAATTAAATAAAAAAAAACTTTCATTTTAATGAAAATGGGAGTATTTCAGATCGTCGATGATAGAAGAGCCGAAGGTCTCTTAACGAGTGTGATATAATCGGTGTGAGATTTTTCGAGCCGCCTAAATAAGGGTGTTGTTGCCGCGCTTATGCTCGCCTTGCACCTGTGGTCGCCACGCGCAAAGTCCGTGCACGCATCGCACACGCCCAGCGCACGCCACGCGCCCACTTATACAACTATAATCCATTTGTTTAGGTACTTAAATAAAGGTGAACAATCTTGATTTGTCTTTTTATTAAAATATACACAATATAAATCCTTTGCAAATTACAAATCAATAAATGTATAAATTATGAATTACACTCTTACCCCCAAATTCATAAAAAATAACAAACGTATGCTAAACCTATTTTAGTTAAAATATGTTTTGTCTCGTTCTTTCAATGTCAAATATTGAGAAGAGGAAAAGGAACAAAACATATTTTAGCTAAAATAGGTTTAGCAAACGGTTGTATTTTTTATGAATATGAGGGCTAATAATTAATGTTCTGCCCATACTCACTTACGGTGCTGAAACGTGGACGCTTACAAAGCACAACATGCATATAATAAAGGTTGCACAAAGAGCGATGGAGCGCGCCATGCTCGGAATCATGATGGATGAGCTGATGGACCGTGTACCAAACGTAGAGATTCGCCGCAGTACTAAGGTCGAAGACGTAGGTAGACGGATCACGTGGTTGAAGTGGGAATGGGCAGGACACTTGGCTAGGAGAAAAGACAGCCGATGGACCAAAGCAGTAACCGAGTGGTGGCCGAGACAGTGGAACAGACCAGTAGGGAAACCACCGGCACGTTGGTCAGACGATATTGTAAGGTTGACGGGTAAGCAGTAGATGAGAATGGCACAGGACCGTGGGAAATGGCGCAAAAAAAGGGAGGCCTATGCCCAGCAGTGGGTTGATGTGGGCTGAAAATGGATGGATGGGATTTAATGTGTAAAGATATCAATTTTTAAAGTGTATATTTCAATAAAAAGACACGTCAAGATTGTTTACATTTATTTAAATACCTAACCAAATGGACTATAGTGAAGATTATACGTATGCGGGGTGAACGCGAAATTATGCGTATTTATAAATTATAAAGAAAGATTATGCGTATGAACTTCCGAAAATGCAATTCGAATTGTATTGATGTGTGATAGGAGTTAGGACTCACATTATATGCAACAAATTTCAAAGCGAGCTATACGCGGATGTTGCACGTTGCACTGGACCCCTAAAAAGTCATGTATCTGCTTTAAATAATGCGGTATCAGATATTTTTGATATAGACCGATGTGTTTTAATGACATACGAAAGAACTCTTGCCAAATCTACAAGATATTTTTTCAAAACTAAAATCCGTCTTCAACGCTAAATTACGCAACCGATTTTGATACCTTCACATGGAACCTCGCAAATATTCCCTTTCACACAAACAAAAAAAAACATCCAAATCAGTCCTGGGTCTTCGAATAATCGGGGACATACATAAAAAAATAGCACAATCCAATTGATAACCTTTTTTTTTTGAAGCCTGTTATAAACAGAGACGCTTCGCTGACGATTCACGCTCAACGTTTGAATGGATGTTTATTCCATTTTATAGTAGATAGCTCATATTACAGTTATTACCTGAAGAAACACAAAATATCGGATAAATGTCAGAGAACCTTTGATAACGCGAGCAACAACTAGTTTGTTATATAATCGATTTATTTGTGTTATTCAGCCGTTTCCATAGTAGCGTAGGCCTAACACACATATAACTGTATGAATTTCCAATAGAAAAAAATGCAATAAACTAGCCTTTTGGCAGTCTAACTTGTATCATTGGTTCAGTTTCATTATGCGTGTCGAGAGCCTAGGGTAAGTTCTTTATTTTAATAATAATTACCGTTACCTTATTTACTCTTTAGCGCAAATTTCGCTACTTTCCAACAACTTTTTTTATGGGATTTGTATGAAATATAGACTAATGACGCCATAGTTTCTTGGAGTCAAATAGCGCTCTTAATATCTGATTCTTTGCAATAAATTTAAAATAACATTGAAAAGGGATATGATTTTGACAAGTGACATTATTTTGTTATTAATTTATTTTTGACCTAGGAAAGTACCCAATACTATATAATACACATTGAATGCTAAAAATCATTGTAAAAATATTTAGTCAATTAATTATAACAATCAACAGCTATTTTTTGTACAGAATTTTGATCATTTGTGACAAAATAGAGTAACTTACTTGTTGATTGTCCGTAGACTAATTTGATGAATGGAATTTAAGCCGCTTGGGTAAGTTGGGTATAGGTAATTCGTTTTCTTAGTCACTGAAAATGTAGGCTTCTAGTTTCTTCCACAAGTTAGATACAGGGGTTGCCCTGGAATGGCTTTTAATTAATTATCTATGGAGATAACTGTCGTGAAACATAAGAAACATTATCTTATGAAACATTGTGAAATAAAAAACAAAATTATGGTAAGTAATAGTCGTCGTACAGTATACAATTAATTCCAGTAAAAACTACAACATTTTATTCCAATAAATCACCAAATTTAACGATATGTGGAGAAATGAAATAAAAATATTTTTTTTTTTTGCAAATGAAGCATAATTTACTTTTATCTCTAATACGACGATATCAATTATTTGTAGGTAAAGTGAAAATCACCTCATTGGATTAAAACACAAACACACTCGTTATTCAATAAACATAAAAAAAAATTCTAAACTAAAATCAGACTTCACCCCCAAAGTACACAACACAACGGATTTAAATAAAAAAAAATATGTGCCACCTGACAAGTAACACAAATTTCAAACAAAAAAAAATCCAAATCGGCCAAGGCGTCTTCGAATATTCGATTAACATACATAAACAAAAAGATCGCGACGAATTGATAACCTCCTCCATTTTGGCAGTTGGTAAAAAATTAGCCACTTCAGATAGTACCTATACATTATCGTCATTCCAGACAACGCGTCAAATGTACTGAAGCCAGTAGATAAATTATATCAATGATAACTCCTATCAATAAATAGTGTAGAGGCAGCTGGCCAAGTGATCGCACATGAAAATGATCAGTGACAAAAAGTGACAATAGAGTGATAGTGTCAAAATGTTTCGACCGCCAAAAAGTGACTTAGGAAACGACAGTTTTAAGAAAAAGAAAAAGTATATCATTAATAATGTAACGGAGTTTGCTCCTAATGGAAACTTTGATAAGAATGCGCTTAAAGACGAGCTACCTAAGAAAGATGAGTAAGTGACATTATATGGTAAATAGAGATAAATATATAGGGACAAATCACACGGATTGAGCTAGCCCTAAAGTAAGCTTAAAACGTTTTTTATTGGATACTAACTTAAAACGATTCTATATTTTATGATAAATACGTATATCTTTAAACACTCAAGACCCAGGACAATTTGAAAATAGTACATTACTGCAGAGGATGGAAAGTATGGCATTGCCGGATGAGGCGTTTTCAAGGCCTCGCTAAGCTCGGCCTTAACAATAATTACGAGTCCGGCAATGCCATTCCCGCCGTGACATGTATAGTTTAGTACTTTTCTCAATAAATGTGAAGAAATAAAGAAATGACAAGAAATATGCAAATATTTACCGATAGCAATTTATATTTACTGCAAAGAGTATATAATCAATCACTACGTGCTTTGAAAGAGAAGAAACTGCTTTACCGCGTTTTTTAACGGCCAGGAATGAATTTTCATACTACTTTCCTGGCCTAGGCCAGTAAAGTAATGCATGAGCCAAGAATTACAAACTTCGTGTCTTCTTTTTACTACAATAATGCCTACATTTCCGAGCATGTTTGAGAAAAGGTAATTTTCCCACTTACTCTGGCCGGGAATCGAACCCCAAACTGCTGAACGGTGGACTAGTGGTTACCACTACGCCATGGAAGTCGCCAATATGTTTACTATTAACGGAACATTGTTACCAAGCTCACATTGTTCGGAATTTCAGCCTTGGATTTAGTATAACCATTGCCTGTTTTGTAAAATAATAATAATAATAATAACTTTATTTATTTCACGTTAAACAGTATACAGTGTAGTTTTCAATTTACAATTTTATTACATGGTACGTAAGTTCTTAAGTAGGTACATATTTGCATGCATAGTTGAACACTTAATGATTTTTCATCTACCCGCCGTAGTAGTAATAGATTTACTGTATCACGGTCGGATAGTGATCTTTTCATTGCTTGATGTTTGTATACCTTTTAATACTTTTGGAGACGCTCCACCATACACTTAATGATAGTATTTACCTACTTCAAATGCCGTAAATGTCCCAAAAATGGTTAAGATTCGTACGAACTCTACTTATCTATTTACTTAAGTAATAGTAATTTCACAAAGCGCAGATTCAATACGTGATATTGATCAACTTTCTCCTTTGTTGTGCCATGATAGTATTTTTACTAATTTATTTTTTTTTGTTTAGAGTGACTGCCAAATTTGAGCTGGTTCAGTATATGATTGTTAACTCCATCCATCCATCTCAGCCTTTATATTATCCTTTATAATTATTCCGTTTTCGTTCATTGAGAAAAACAATATGGCATGTGAATCATCTTCATAGATTTGTCAATGAACATCAATTGAGACAATATAAACTCTCGATGACACTGCATATTCTTGAGTTTCATTACAATTCGCAGGTATCTATTCAATTAATACAACTAACTTGCATCGTCGTCAGTTTTAAAAGCTTTATTATGTTGTTACGAGCCTTTAGTGGCTTATTATATTTTAATGAAATATTTATTTTCGTTTTGGTAGCCTGTAGGTATTGTGTCCTACTGCAGTTGTAATGAGAGCACTGAAGAGTATGTGTAGTGAAACTTTAAAAATCGGATTAGAATAATGTCGAGGAAGCGGTGTAGACTGAAAAAAGAAGTAGTAACAAAAATTGAGATAGTCCAGGCATGTAGAAAGGATGGATGAAAGCAGATTTGATAAAAGGGTCTACAAAGCGATGGTGAATGGAAGAGTGGGTCAGGGTCGTCCTCGACGAACGTACCGTGATCAGATTGCAGACGTTCTTAAAAACGGTGAAGTCAGAAGTACCTACCCGTAACCGGCGGGCATGCATGGAGAGAGAGATAGTGTAGATGAAGCAAAAAAGGTCTGTCAGGATCGTAGCAAGTGGAGGTCCATAGTCTGCTCACCCCTGTGGAAAACAGACATGTTAATATGTATGTGTCCTACCGCTTAACAAAAGCATTTACAGTTAAGAGACAATTGACTTATGGAACTAAGTAAGTATAAATTAAAAAAAAATACGGACAAGTGACAAAGATTGAGCAATCCCTAAAGTAAGTTCGAGACCCATAACACATAATTATGGGCTTCTAACTCAACGGTACCATATTTTTTAACAAATACATAATGTGCATTCTTCCCATCCTCACGTATGGAGCACAAACTTAGGCTTTGACCGACATCCAAAAGCATATGCTGAAGGTTGCCAGCGAAGCATGGAGCGTAGTATTCTCGGCGTTAACCCTCCGACCGCTTACAAACGAAACACCGCGCTGCGCTCAAAAACCAAGATAATGGTGTGCATCAGAATGACTGGCCAAAATAACCGATCACTTTAAAAATATGACTAAAATGTAATACCTATTTTACCTTTGTTTAAATATTTGGTACCTGATTCATAATTGAGAAAATAAATTTTAAAAATAGGCAGTCATTCTGACATCAAGATGACTGCCTGAACTGAATCCAAAATATGGGATTTCCACGAAAGGGCTTCCAAATTTCAATTCGCCTTTACAAAACTTTAGTACCTATTTCATACCTAAACATATTTTTATTTTACATTCTTAGGGCAAAGAATAAACATTTTATCTGACTTTTTAGGGTTCCGTAGTAAACAAGGAACCCTTATATTTTCGCCATGTCTCTCTGTCTGTCTGTCCATCCGCATTTTACTCAGCGGCTATAAGTACTAGAAAGCTGTAATTTGGCATGAATATGTATATTAATTTGGCGGAAAAAACGGCAAAATAAAACATTGAATAAAAATTTTTTTGTAAGATAGCTCCCATACAAGTATAGTGAAAAGTATTTTCTCGACTAACCAATCATGTTGGGTATCGTTGAATAGGTCTTTTAAAAATATTATGAGTTTGTAAACACCGTTTTTCGATTTTAGGATCGGTTTCTGAAATATTTGCTTTTAAAGTGAAAAAAATTGTTAGAGTCAAGTGTCCCACACCTCTTTCTGCTAAACGGTTATATATGGACACGTGAAAAAATTCACAGCTATAGAATATATAATGAAATTTAAAGGAAAACTATTAGAGTTAAGTAGGGTATACAAATTAAAAAGTTATAGGCGATCAACTTATAAAATGTACTCGGAAAAGGAAATTTTCATACAAATTCAATAGAAAATTAGTGTTCAGACGTTTTTAGTGGCATGAACTCAAAGTTGGCGTTCGTAACTACGGAACCCTACTGCGCGTGGCCAGACATGCACTTGGCCAATTATTTGTTTACTATGGTTAACTAATAACAGAATGTCAAGTCTAGTATTATACATAATTTTTTATTTTAAATCTTATTAACCTCAGACGAAAAAAAGAGGGTATTATAAGTTTGACGTGACTGTGTGTGTGTCCGTCTGTGGCGTCGTAGCTCTTATTTTTTATAAGTTTAAATCTTAACCCACGAAAAAAGAGGATAAAAAGGATTTAAGTAATTTATTATTGCTTTAATTTTTGAAGTGAAAACTTTATAGCGGCGATATACACTTTTTTTGCAATGGGTAAAAAAATTTAAACTCGCGTCAGGACACGTGACCTGATCGAAAATTTGTAAGACGGAGAGTAGAGAGTAGACAGCTGGCGCGGCGTAGGAGAGGAAGTATCCCCCTCTTTCTACGGCGCGGCGAAAATGTATGCCTGCGCCTGCTGTTTCGTTTAGGCACGCTGTATATAAATAAATATTGTATTCTACCTAAATGATAGTACTTTTATACTGATAATTAAAGCAATTTGTGCAAAATTATTCCCTAACCATTCCAAAATATCAAAAATGCACAACGTTAATATTCAAGTTTTCACTTCTGCCGGCACTCCTGGAACCCGTCGTTTTTTTCGCCCTTATCGATACCTACGACTTCAAGTAAAATTGAAAACCTTAAAAAAAAAAATTATTAACCCTTAACATAAACATCCCCCTAAAAAGTAAACGTTTGAACCGATTTTTAAGGTTGTCAATTTGTCGCGATCTTTTAATTACATTTTTTTTTGATGAGACATATCTATAAACCACTGCGACAAAGCCTGCTTTAGAATGAAAAAATAAAAGCCGCATCCAAATCGTTACATCTGTTTAAGAGCTACGACGCCACAGACAGACACACACAGTCACGTCAAACTTATAATACCCTCTTTTTTTCGTCTGAGGTCAATAAGATTTAAATTAAAAATGTATGTGTAATACTAGACTTGACCTTCTTTCATTAGTTAAACACAGTAAATAAAAACAGAAAACATATAAAATGTTTATACTTTGCGCTAAAAATGTAAAATAAAAATATGTTTAGGTATGAAATAGGTACTAAAATTTTGTAAAGACGAATTGCAATTTCGTGGAAATCCTAAATGTGGGCAGTCATCTTGACGTCAGAATGACTGCCCATTTTTAAAATGTATTTTCTCAATTATCAATTAGGTACCAAATATTTTAACAAAGGTATCAAATAGCAACAAATAGGTTTTACTAAATATAGTAATATTTTTAAAGTGATCGGTTATTTTGGCCATTCATTCTGATGCATACAAGTAATGGATGTTGAAGAAAAGCAGCTAATTCAAAATGGGACTAGGCTGGGCATGTAGTCAGGATGTGCCAAGACCAATGAGCAAAAAGGGTTACCAATTGGATCCTAAATGGCAAGCGCCAACGTGGCGGCACTCGGACACGTTGTTTGATTACCTTGATAAATAAAATAAAAATTGGCAATCAATAACACAAAATCGAGAGTCATGGAGAAGTGAGAGAGCGGCTTTTGCCCAATACTGGGACATCGATGGTTTTAATAATAATAATAACATAATATATAGATCCAAGACCCAGGTCAATCTGAGAAAGGTAATTTTCCATCATGACCTGACCTGAGGTCGAACCCGGGACCTCCGGTGCGACAATCTATTGTGATGACCACTAGACCACAAAGGTCGTGAAACCGGTAGAAAGCTACATTATTAGCGAGAAACATAGGCTATATTTTTAATATAAAGAAATTGATAACTTACTTATATAAAGAAATTGAGATCAAAAAATCTAAATATATATAACTCAAAGGTGACTGACTGACTGACATAGTGATCTATCAACGCATAGCCCAAACCACTGGACGGATCGGGCTGAAATTTGCCATGCAGGTAGATATATGATCCGCTAAGAAAGGATTTTGATCAATTCTATCCCCAAGGGGATAAAATAGGGGATGAAAGTTTGTATGAAACTTGGTCAATTTTAAACCGATCGGGCTGTGACTTTGCATGCATGAAGCTACTATGACGTAGGCATCCCCTGAGAAAGGATTTTGATAAATTACACCCCTACGCGAGCGAAGCCGCGGGCAAAAGCTAGTTACCTATAACGTTATCATGGCGCGTGCGCTGCAAAAATATTGATGGTACTTAATAATTATAAACAAAATATTTGTAGTACTTATCATTTAGCTACAAGAAAGTCCACGAAGTAATAGTATGTCTTACTATGTATATTTAGTGAAGTTACGATCACAGTTTTTTGTTAAAATATGTATAATCTTATCGACAAATTTTAAACTTTAAATTATTGTCGATCGATTGAAATTGTAGCATTTTCCTTACTTTAATCATAAGATCACAACAATAAATCTTAATTTTAGCTTCAAGTGGATCCAATCTCTTCATAGTTTTTATTCATTTCTTTCGCATTTGGATAGCCATTAGAACGAGAAAAAAGTTTTTCCGGTGTATTCATGGTTTTTACGAGTATATATTTGGACATTTTGACACAACACATGATTTTCTAGTATTTAATTTCCGTTATTTAATCTTCGATTTAAATGTACGCGCCAGGGCCAGATCTATCATATGGCTTTTTGGGCTTCAGCCCAGGGCCCCGTGGATTCCAGGGCCCCCCAGCTAAGTCAAGTCAAAGTCAAAAATAGAAGATTTATAATTTTATTAAATTAAACCTGAATCCTGCGATTAATCAAATCCATTCAATTCATTTAATTCAAGTTTATGTTAAGGTGTTGGTACCTCGAACTGACGGTTAAAATGTTCGGCAGCCATTATATTACGCATTCATTCGATCTTGATCTTGCTCCGCTGTTTCTCTTTGAGACTATGTCTCTTTCGTTTTTGCTACAATTATTTATAGTACCATTATTTATAATTTTTAATAAATTTCTTTAATTGATTTATACTTCTAACATATTTCTAAATACCATTGTGATAATAATTACGTTCCACTAATAATACCCACATCGAGTATTTTTTCGTTCGAGAGTGTGTAAGCATATTTGGCTCATATATCTTGCTACCATGCCATAAACATGAGCGAGTCTATTACTTATAATAATTAACAAACACTAAAGCGTAATATATTAAAATATATATCAAATATTTTAATGCCTTATTTGTCTTTTATACTTTGAGTAATTAGGTGGGCATAAGTAGTATTAGCCCAGGGCCCCCTAAACTCACGGTCCGGCCCTGGTACGCGCGTTATTACGGCTACTCATTGAGCGGGCATAGGAAAGTGACGTCACCGCATCAAGCGCAGGCCCGGTGTAATCCCGCGTCGCGCTCTCATTTACAAATCCCATATCGTGGAAACGAGACCAGTTATTAATAGTAGATTATGCTACGTGGGGATAAAAAATATTTTGAAGGCGAGGCCGCTACTTTGAATCCTGAGTTAAGCGTGGGATTCATGTAAATCGCCCGAGATAAATATATTACCGAACCCAAGTAGCACACTGTACTTTTCATCTTCATCTATTTTACTCATAACTTTGTGTGCGTGGTCCTTCATATCTAACCTAACCATTCCAAAATATCAAAAATGCACAACGTTAATATTCAAGTTTACACTTCTGCCGGCACTCCCGGAGTGCAACCCGTCGTTTTTAAAGGTATTTTTTATTTTTAACACACTGTGAACATTCTTCAATGTCGTCAGTCGTCAGGCAGGCGGTCGTAAAACCAAAGCAAAATCGTTTTATTAGTGGACCGAGAATTTTTACCCCGATTTTATGGTTCTGGCTTTAATCTTTATCAGCTGAACTTCACGGTCTTCAGTATTCTTTGGATTTATATCTTAGGCCATGCCTTTGCGGAATTATTTATATATTTTGATAATACCTTAGTTAATGAATTATTTTTGTTTATGTTTTGCCAATAAATTCATTATACTTACTCGTAAATGTGGTATATGTGTTTTAAAAACTAGCAATCTGCCCTTGGTTACTCTAGAATTAGAAATTATTATTCTAACGGTACGTTTCTTTGCAGTGGCTCCGAAGAAAAGAAAGGCGAACAAACCCAGGAAGAAGTACCAAGCATATCCTTCTTTACTTTGGTATGTATTCATACAAATATATCATTATAAAAAACTCAACTCTCTATATATATATTTTTAAACTTTAAAGGGCTTCAAAACAAGATTAACTACTTTCCAGTCCCAAATCGTATAAGTATTTAGAACACTTGCATGATTTAAAACATGGCTCACAGTTGCGTCACTAAGTGCGATAAAACATGACGTAGCATTAGCTAGCAATCAGCGAGTTCATTGTACCTAAAGATGGAATAATAGGTAAAATGACGTCACAAGGATCGTTTGCGGTCTGCTAAGAACAATTCCTGTGGAGTGTGGACCTACCAAAAAGTCCCCCTAGTGATTTCGTCATATATTTTACAATGGCGCCTTCTTTTTAGCGTTTGCGGTCTGCTAAGAACTATTCCCTGTGGAGTGTGGACCTACCAAAAAGTCTCCCTAGTGATTTCGTCATATATTTTACAAAGGCGCCTTCTTTTTAGCACGGACTGGATAAGTCACCACACATACGTTTTGTGCAATCAGTGAAACGATTAATCAGTACTTACTCGTGATATTAGATAGCAGTTGTTTTATTGAACAAACTTATAATTTCAGACAAATTTAATGAAGGTATCTTTTGAATTTTACAACGTTGCTTCGCGGGAAATATAAAGAAAAAATATGTAAATACTTATCTTTTATACAAACTTTTTTTATGGACGACTTAGTAAATTAGGCTTTTTCCTTTAGACAATTTCGTCGGTGAATGCTTGGGGGCCTATGTTCCATAATATTATTCTTTTAACTTTTTAATGAAATGATGACGGATTTGTACATGTCTTATGTAACTCACCGATTTAATTCACACAGTCACACACTCGTTTATACTGAAGTGTAATATACTACTGGAGCGACAAAATATACAAGAAGAGTTACGTTGGTCGCAAATTCTGTGGTTGCATACAATATGTAACGAAATCCCTGTCCGATCCTTGTAGGAGCAACTCAGACCGTCGATTTCAACTACTTTTCCTATGGGATCAATGATTGAAACTCGAAAAAAAATCGACATTCTCATACATAAGTGTTCGACCGGCTCGGCAATTTGTATAAAAATGGCGATTTTTTTCTGCACATTTCAAGCATTGGTCCCATAGGAAAAGTTGTTGAAATTGACGGTCTGAGTTGCTCCTACATGGATCGGATAGAGTTTTTGTTACATACGTATTATCCGGGAAGATGGGCCACATCACAATAATCTGGGTGCCATCGGATGCCTACATGAAACTGGAAGACTAAAGTGAGAACGTGAGGCTTTTCCTCGCAAATTAGCCAAAAGTGGTTGTTTTTCGCAAATTTGCGTAGAAAAGCTTCATGTTCTTACTTTTAACTATAAAAAGTAGTTCATAAGATAGTTTGGAGGGTTCTCTAGGGCTTGGTCAAAACAAAATTTTAAATGATATCTCCGTTTCCTTTCAAATAATTTATTTCAACTGGTGGCAGCACTGGACCCCGAAAAATTTGACTTGACCCTATTTCGACCCCTGAATAAAGAACTTGTATTTATTTTGTTTTTACCCGACTGCGCCAGAAAGAGGGTTATGTTTTTCAAAAGGATGTATGTTGTATGTATGTATAATTGTTTGGCACGCTTTGCAGCCTGAACGGCTTCATGGGTTTTAGCTTGAGAGGTGTCGTTAGATTCGTATTTACTGTGAAATTGACACTGGGTATATCAAAATAATAATAAAAAACGGCGGATTTTCGGCGCCAATTTCAAATTTTTGGCACGCCTTGCAGCCTCACCGGCTCGATTGATTTTAGCTTGAGAGGTGTCGTTAGATTTGTATTTACTGTGAGAGTGACACTGGGTATATCAAAATAATAATAAAAAATGGCGGATTTACGGCGCCAATTTCAAATTTTTGGCACGCTTTGCAGCCTCAACGGCTCGATTAATTTTAGCTTGGGAGGTGTCGTTAGATTCGTATTTACTGTGAGAGTATTGGTGTATATCAAAATAAAATAAAAAAAATAAAGAAAATAAAATAAAAGTCTTTTATTTTTGTAGTAATGTTTTTGTTGTACTTGTTTTTTTGCAGTATCGGTTCGCCACACCCTTAGACAAAGCCTTTATGACAATAGCGATAATATGCTCCATATTAAGTGGATGTTCTATGCCACTAAACACACTTCTCTTCGCGTCTCTTCTCGAAGCCATGGTGCAATATGGTATATCAGTACTGCTAGGGAACCCAGCTGACGCAGCGTTTTTGGAAGAAGTCACATACTTTGCGACGTGGAACAGCGTTATCGGGCTCTTGTTGGTGATTTTGTCGTATCTGGCGACTGTGCTTATGAATACGGCGGCTTATAATCAGGTTTGTACATTATATCATTCGTATTTTATAGATTTATGAGAGAGGTAAAGCACGCGCTCCATCCATACAAAAAAAGCAGATGGAGAAAACGTTTTTCCACCCCTAAATGTTATTATTAATATATTTTAAATATATAAATTTTTCTTTATTACCTACAGCAAATTTTGAAATAGAATAGCCTATATAAACCTAGTCTTTGATTGTGTCAATAACATCCTGAAAAATCATGGAGTTCAGATAACATTTAAGAGTGGAAAAACGTTTTTCTTGTCTCTGATGGCTTATGCCATGCATTATTAAAAGTTTTTGCATGTATAACAACTTTTTGTGTGAATGGCTCATACCTTGATTTTAAAATGGGTGTCAAGCAGCATACGGCGAGCTCCTTTTTGCATGAGATACACTTTTAGTTAACTTCCTGGCTGTCAGATTTAGATGACAAATGTCGAACTATGAATAAATATTATATGGAAGCATTATCAAGTATTTAAAGATTGTTTACTATTTTTTTTTTGTGCACCAAAACAAAAAATATAAGTAACACAAAGAAGAAAAAAATAAATATGTAAATGAATACACTCGGCGGTCTTAACGATCTCTTCCAACCAGTTGATGGAGAGGATTGTGAGACTGACAAAGATGATACTCTGCCATAGATTTATACTTCGCTGCTTAGATGCCTTTAGACATCTAAAAACATCTAATACAAGAAATGGACGAATCTTAGACTTTCACAAACACTTACGAGCTTACCATAATACATTTAATTTTTTTAGGTGTACAAAATACGACAAGAGTATTTGAAAGCTGCCCTAAATCAAGACTTTGAATATTTTGATACACACCAGACAGGAGATTTTGCTGCAAAAATGACGAGGTAACATAATAAGGACCTTTAACTTTAGGAGGTCACGGGTTTGATCCCCGGTCAGGTCAAGATGGAAAATGATCTTTTTCAGATTGACCTAGATCTTGGATGTTTATCTGTATATAATCATCATGTGAGTATATTCCCGATCGCATCCTCAGCGGAAACGCTTCAGACCCTGGGGTCCGATACCTAGGTAATTCGACGAAGTTACTGGTTTTCAAAGAAGTTCAGTATTTTTTGAGTTTACCCAAACACAATCTTATCTTATCTCTTTATGATTTAGCATGTAGATAAATCACCTAAAACCCAAGACGATTTAATAAAGGCCATTTTCCAACTTGCCCTGTCTGGGAATCAAACACAGAACCTCCGAGTGGCGGGTATCATGGCTAGCTATACGCCACGGTGGTCGTCAATAAAAATCTATAACGTTCTATTTTATTGCAGTGACGTTGTTAAATTAGAAGATGGTATCGGAGAGAAATTAGCGACGTTCATATACTTCCAGTCGGCCTTCGTCAGCTCCATCATCATGGCTCTAGTGAAGGGGTGGAAACTCGCATTGCTGTGTTTGATCTCTTTTCCAGTTACCCTCACTCTCGTTGGAGTTGCTGGCTTGGTAAATATAGCGTAAAAATCCAGGGTCTAACAAGATATACCGAGAGCAATTGAAATTGAGCATTGGCATTAATTTAACTTGGTAACATACTCACATAAAGGATATTTTGTACAGTAGCAATAGTGCAATTATTCAGTTATAAAAAAGCATCAGGAAATAAGAAAAATTAACAAACTATCAAAATATCATGCGTCGTGCGCGCGGAGAGTGCTATGACCTGGTCGCTTGTAGGTAAGTACACTCGCAGCTGTAGCGTAGGCGGTCGGCATACAATTGTAGACTTTACGAACCATAGAAGATAAGGTTTAAAATCGAGTGAGTCAGAACGGTGTCACGTGACCGATTGACGGTAGCAAACGTTAGGTACTAAGTAATCTACGACGACGCGATGAAATGATACTATTAGAATTAATTTCGTGTTAGTGTGTTTTTTGACGATAAGTTTTTGAAGTGAAAACTTCTTTAGCGGCGTTGTACACTTTTTTTGTAATGGGTAAAAAATGTTAAACTCGCGTCAGGAAAATCGCGTCAGGACACGTGACACTGATCGAAAATTCGTAAGACGCATGGAGCGTAGACAGCCGGCGCGGCGTAGGAGAGGAAGTATCCCCCTCTATTTCTACGGCGCGGCGAAAATGTATGCCTGCGTCTGCTGTTTCGTTTAGGCGGCGCAGGGCGCTTGCGCGTGTCACGCTGTATATAAATAAATATTGTATTCTCCCATATAAATGATTGTACTTTTATACTAATAATTAAAGCAGTTCGTGCAAAATTATTCCCTAACCATTGCAAAATATTAAAAATGCACAACGTTAATATTCAAGTTTTTACTTCTGCCGGCACTCCCGGAGTGCAACCCGTCGTTTTTTTTAATTATAATTGCACTAATGGTGTTCGAAAAGCCTAACACACGTTTAGAAATATTCTCAAATATGAAAATATCGACTTTTGACTGACTATGATTAGTCTTAAGATACTTTGCATCATGGGTTTAGTAGATACATATAAGGATGCCAATGAATTCAACTCCAGCCTGTATAATATGTTTTAATGGGTTTTTAGGCATTCAAAATGCAGTAGATACTTATTTCATTGTTGTATTTGAGTAAAATATATAAGTATTTATAGTTTTATTCATTTTTTACTTTATTACAAATGTAATAGGCGGACTTAAAGCCATACCGTCTTATTGTAAAACCCAGACTAACTTTGTTACTATTTTAAAACCATTATCCGCCCAAAATGAAGTTGACATTGACAGGTGAGATAGTGGGATATTACTAGATGTCGACTTGATTCGGTCGGATAATGGTTTAAACCTAGTAACAAAGTTAGTCTGGGTTTAATAAGACGGTTAGGTTCTATCTAACAGTCAACCCACTGGTGATGCCAAGATTAAGAGGTCTTTTGAAGTAGATGCAGAATATGTAGTTTTGAAAGACCAATTACTAATAATAATATAAGATATAAACATACATATAATATAAGTAGGTACTGAAATTATTTTATTGGTAGGTTCAGTCCATGATTCTGAACAACTTTACCGTAGGAACATATATATTATGAAAAATAGTTGTAGATCTCCAATATTCAATACAAGTTGACCAAGAGGAAAATTGAGTATCTTTGATTGAGTTCAAGCTTAAATTAGTTTCAGTTTATTTTGATAGACCCTGTATAGATTTCAATCATTGACACGAAAAGAAGAATAAGTAACAAGTTGTAATCAGATGTGTTTTTAAATGTTTCCTAGGTCGCATCAAAACTGTCCAAGAAAGAAGCCATAGCGTCCGGTAAGGCAGGGTCCGTGGCAGAAGAGGTGATATCTTCTGTACGCACTGTTTACGCGTTTAGCGGACAGCAGAAAGAGATTGAAAGATATCAGTCATTCTCAGAAGAAGCAAGGGGTATTAATATTAAGAAAGGTAAGGCAAAAAATTATAAAAAAGAATGTTTGATTTTTTTTTTACATTTCAAATAAGTAATATAATATAAGTTGGTACTTAAATCTGAAAAGATTATCTGTTTGCAATAATTTATATGTTTCTATAAGATGTGTGAAAATTCCAAAAAGTATTAAATACTTAGTATCTATTTACAAATAAAAATATAGGTACTTACAGAGAGTATATAATATGAAAATTTAATAAAAATACAGTCAAAATTGTCATCAAAAAAGTCTTCCTCGTACCTGCTGAAAAAGTTGCCATGACACTTGCAGCAGATGCGCTAAAATTTCATAATTTTGACACATCCAGTTTCTTCTATCCTGAAGTGTATCATAACAACCTTAGTTAGGTGTGTCCAATAAACGTTTTTTTAAGTAAGATCCCTCTTTCAGGTTTCTTCAACGGAATAGCCATGGGAACTCTCTTCACCTGCATTTTCTGCGCGTACGCACTTTCGTTATGGTTTGGGTACAGACTCATGGTGGAAGAGCCAGAAAACTATGACGTCTCAACTATGATAGCTGTAAGTATAAATCAATTTCAATTAGGAATTTTAACGCTAATGTATAGCTTCCTTATTAGGGTTCCGTAGTAAACAAAGAACCCTTATAGTTTCACCATGTCTATCTGTCAGTCAGAGATTATAAGTACTAGAAAGCTGTAAGTTAGCATGATATACCCTAAAAATGTTAAAATAATAATAATTTTACGGTAGGTCTCATTAAAATGGGACAATTTTTTTCTTGACCAACCCATGTGGTTTATCTTGAAAAGAGCTTTCAAAAATATTGTTATCTTGTGAACACCATTTTTCAGTTCAGGTATTTGTTTCTGAAATATTTGGTTTATGTCAAGTGTAATGTGTTCATATTTAAATAGGGATAGATATGAATCATAATTTATATATACAATGTCCTTTTTAATTAAGTACAAATATTTTAATGGGTTATTCAGTTCATCATTTTGAACAACTTTGCCCAATAAATATATATCGAAATACGAAAATAAATATTTAGGTTCTCATACAGATCGAAGTAGTCACGTGATATCGTTACTATGAATAATGCAAAAAATTTTTTCGTATTTCGATATATATTTATTGGGAAAAGTTGTTCAAAATGATGGACTGAATCACCTCTTAAAATATTTGTGCTTCATTAAAAAGAACATTGTATATATACAATGTGTCCCGTCATCGGTGTCGGAGCCTTTAGTGATATGATATACTGCATTTTTTATCGACAAATCACCCCCAATACATTTTTTTTCTTCTACTGTTGTAAAATGGCAGCTATTTTATTTTTTTGGAAAACGAGGCCAGGATTCTTTAATGATTCAACCATAAATATTCGTGTAAAGATCCTATACTTATAAAATAGCTGTCATTAGATAGCTAAACATGTAGACCATAATTAGACAGCGAACTTGTTTAAATTTCCCATAGAATAAAAAAAAGAAAAAAATCTAAGCGAAAAAATATCATGATTTTTTGTGTATTTTTTTGGATTATTAGCTGTTTTTGAAAAAACTAGGTTATTAAACTGCTTGTTTTGTTTTTTAAAACGACACTATAGAATATTATCTAAAATAAAATCTTAACACCTTTGCTTTCAGTAACATAGTTTTGAAGTTATTACAATTTGAATAAGGACAATTTAAAAAATTGCATACATTTTTAGAGAAATAAATAAACTTTCTATTTAAAAAAAAACTACTTATAATAGTTGATTTGTAGATAAAAACTGCCGTATACTCATACCACTAAAGGCTCCGACACCGATGACCGGACACATTGTATATATATATATAATTAATAATGGTACAGTTATACTCAAGAACGTCAACTCGTTGGTGGTGAGCTTCCAGTCTGTTCGTTGGTATATTAATTCTGTGTCAGTATATTAGTATATTTTCACATTCCTAGGTATTCTTTGGAGTTATGATGGGATCAGCAAACTTCGGTATATCCTCTACGCTGATGGAGGTATTTGGCGTGGCCAAAGGCGCCGGGGCCCAAATCTTTAATCTCATTGACAACGTGCCTGTTATCAACCCCTTGCTAAATGAAGGCATCGTACCTAAGCACATTGAGGGTAATATTGAGCTGAAAGACGTGGTGTTTCGATATCCTTCAAGGCCTGATGTACCGGTAAGTCTGATTTTGAACATGAACCAAATAAAAAGCTTTCCATTGCAGGTGATAGTAATATATTTTTTTCTTACTTTATAAATTAGCTGGAAGAAGACAACTAACCATAGAAACTTCAGTGAATAAATGTAGGTACTTACAATTAATATTATGACAAAAATAAAGTGCTTGCGACTATATAGTACCATTTTTTAATATACAGTGCGTACATATTGATTATGACATGTCCCCTAAATCAATAACCTTAGTACTACTACCTTAAGGTGCGTTTCAGACTGACCGGCGAGCACCGGACCGGGCCGGAAGGCATTTAATTATGTGTTTAAGGAAATTGAATTGTGTAAACAGTAATTACAAGTTATATTTGCATACAATTGACATTCCGTGACGGCCGCGTACCCGTGACGCGACAACCGTACGGCTCCGTACGGCTGCTGCGGTACGCGATATGCGCTGTGGGCATATCGGTACGCATCCGTTCTTGCCCGGCCCGGTGCGAGCCGGTCGGTCTAAAATGTACCTAATGGTGTTGTTTTTATAGGTCTTAAATGGAGTAAGTTTAAGTGTAAAACGCGGTCAATCAGTGGCTTTGGTCGGCCATTCAGGATGTGGGAAGTCTACGATCATCCAGCTTTTATCTCGCTACTACGACACTCTTGAAGGCAGTGTAAGTACCTATTTGTATCTTTGTTATTGTCCGGGCGAGCGCAAAGGGTCTGTTTTTGGACCCAGAGCCGTAGAGGTGCCCGGACCTTACTTATTACCCTATTTATTGTTTTACTAATCATTTGTGTGCGATTTTGGCCTCGTTCAAACGCCACGCGCGTCAACACCCGCGTATAGCTCGCTTTGAAATTTGTTGCATAAAATTTGAATCCCGTCACACATCAATACAACTCAAACTGCATTTACCGAAATCCACACGCATACGCCTCGCATACGCAACGCGCACTCCACGCGCTCACCTGAAGTGCGATTTCTGAAACGCGGAGTCACCTAAACGTATGGTTTTTGTATGTGAAAACCATTCGTTTAGGTGACTCCGTCTGGCTTGCTCCGTCACGCGCCCGCTTCGCGCCATCCCGCGCGTACCCCGCATACACTTTGGCTAGTGTCGTATAATCTTCACAAGTTGGTAAAAGCGGGCGCGGGGCGTGCGTGATGCGTGCACGGACATTGCGTTTAACGACACAGGTAGAAGGCGAGGACAAAGAATGTGAGGATAATGTGCGTGGTAAGCGCGAGCCGTCTGAACACGCCCTAAGACTCAGTTCAAACCGAGACGAGACGCTGTCCGGCTATTCTCCTCTGCAAGTCGCATTTCTTTACCGATTCTTGTGAATTTTTTTGAGCAGTTTCGATAGTTAGTAGGTATATAGAATTGTTTCTATTCAGCTACCGAAAATTTTCAAAATGGTGGAGTTATGTTAAAACATAAAAAATATCATATTTCATTCATTTCAAAAATATTTTTACCCTTATTAAGACGCAACTTTTTTTTCAAAGAACCTTTTAATTTAATAAAGGAGTCAGAAGTGTGAATGAAAAGACAGCGAGGCGTAAAGCTCTCTCTCAGCTGATTCTTCAGCTTTGTCTATTATGGATTTCGTCTGGTTTCCAGTCAAAAATTTTAGTTAGCACGTCTAAGGCACGCATTTATTATTAAGAGTTTGAATGTCAAACTTATCGAAGTTGGTAGATAAGCAGATAGGTATAAATTCTTTAATATCCGTACTTTTATCTTTAACGTCATAATCACAACACCATGACATGACATTAAAATGATTGAAGCCTTTAGTTATACAACATTTTTTGCGCAACCGATTTTTGGAGAAATTACGCCTGCAATGCTATACAAATTACGATTTGCACATACATAAGAGATACAAGACAAGAGACAAGGACAAAATCCACAGATTGAGCAAGCATCAAAAATTCGCGGAGAGTTGATAAATATAGGGCTTCTTAATCTTCATTATAAATTGCGGTCCGTTAATTATTTAAAAACATAAAAAAATATATTTTTACAATTTTAAACAATTAAATTTAAATCGCCCGTTCGGGCCGCGGTGGACATCAGCTGCGTTCCTCTTACCACGCAAACAGCGAAAGCGGGAGACAAGCGACAATTGCTAGTCGGATATTTGTCAACTCTCAGCGAATAAACTATAAGTTAGAGTGCATTATTGACGTACTAAATGATTTCAGGTGTGTGTGGACGGTAACAATGTACGGAACCTGTCTGTCCGATGGTTACGCGCACAAATTGGCTTGGTAGGTCAAGAGCCTGTTTTGTTCAACACGACAGTTCGAGAAAACATAAGATTTGGCAGGGAAGATGCCAGTGACGCTGAAATCGAAGCGTGCGCGAGGCAAGCTAATGCACATCAGTTTATTATGAAACTGCCAAAGGTAATGATAACACCAGCCCAGCTAGTAAGGCTGACAAACATTTATATTCGTAATTTGTCGCATTTAACGTAATTTACCTTAGTAAAAATGGATAAAATTGAGCGACAAACTAACTTTCATTCACAAAACGTATCCTTTTGTATCTCATAGTTTGACAGGTCAAAGTAGTACTTCTTTTATTATTACTACCTACTTGCTTTTAGTAGATTATTAACCAAGGGGATAAAGCAGTGTCTTCTGTCGCGGTTGACGACTTAAATCGCGAGCGCAACGAAGGACTCGAGGTTTACTCCCGAGCGGAGCGAGGGTGTTAAATACTTAAATCACGAGCGAAGCGAGGGATTTAGGACGAGTCCTGAGTGTAAGCGACGGATTTAAGTTCACCCAAGACTAAGACAGCTTTATCACCGAGGAAAATACTCTACTTTTCGTACCATTTGCGAAAAAATAAAGACAATAATAACAAGAGATAAGCATTTATTAAAAGATATATATTACTTTAATTAATTTTTATCCAGTTACATAAAAAATGCAAAATGTTTTACGTTGTAAATAAATATAGGTACGCAGAAAACTTGGCTATATGTGTGGGACCAAAAATATTTTTTTTATTTTAAATACTTTTATTTAGCACAAATTGATATAGCTGCTAGTTATAAATTCCTGAAAAGTGATATGATTTGTCCTTTTTAAATTTTAGTAAATTAAAGCTTCAATATCACTTTTACAAATATTTATATGATGGACTGCAAAAGCACAGAAATTAAGTAAATCTTTAAAACAATGAGAGTCATTGTCCGTTTCTGTAAGTATTGTTATTTAAGGTCTTAAAAATACACTGAAACTATTTTAGGGATAGATTCAATCCAATATACAAACCACACCAACAAACGAAAATGTATGTAACATATATCGTAAAAATTGCTTTTCGTACAAACTCGGATTAAAAGATCAGACAACTTGTATGGGAAGCCAAAAAAATTTTTTTATATTTCTTCTTTGCCAAAAACATTTTTTTATATATATTCTTTGGGGAAAGCTGTTCAGTATAATAGACTGAATTCAACTTTAGAACAGTTTCAGTAAATTTCGTTATAACCTGTACGTACTTCGTTATTGTGTTTTGTTCTTTGAATAAAATCCTTTCCCGATTAATATTTTAAACATATTCACAAGGCCTTGATATCCTGGTAAAGAGAATTTCAATTTCAGGGATACGATACTCTTGTGGGGGAACGTGGAGCAGCTTTATCAGGCGGTCAGAAACAACGTATTGCTATAGCGAGAGCGTTAGTACGGAACCCGAGCATACTGCTACTTGATGAAGCCACCAGTGCCTTGGACACTTCTTCTGAAGCCAAAGTGCAGAAGGCTTTAGACAAGGTAAGAAATTGTGTGATGTGTAAAGAGGTTATTTTTTCTGGGTTGCTACACACTTATTCGGGCCGGCACTAATGGGTACACCCGGGCGGTAAAATCGAATGTATGAAGATGAATGTCCGGGAATCATCATCTGCGCACATAATCACTGGGCTTTGCCAAATTATGCCGACCTGCTTTTGGCGATGAAGACTTCTTGTATGTATTGAAAACCGAATTGGGTACTCTCCTGGGTCAAAATTAAATTATTTGGTGCTGTTAATAAAATAAAACTTTCAAAATAATGTCCCTCGCCATGATCAAATCCATTTTAAACGTGATTTTAAATTTATTATTGCACATAAACTTATATTAAGAGCGCTATTATCCAAAAAACTATGACTTCTATATTCCTTATCTCTGACTTCAATAGTCTATATTTCATACAAATTCCACAGAAAATATTTGTTTTGACGTTAAGAAAAAAGTACTTGATTTGAGTTACTTTGAAAGTAGCGAATTGTGCCGATCACACCCGAAAGAACTTCCCGATCGGCACAACTGTCAATATCCCAATGAAGCTGAACAATAACATATATATAGTCTCTTCGGGTCGGGTTTGTTGTTCGTCAAATACTGATGAAATGACTGCCGGCCCGCTTACCTATGTAGCGTGGCAAGCCTCAGGCAGTTTTAGTGTATTAGTTAAATTGAAAGTTGACGTTATAAATTGATGTTGAGGAAAAAATAATGCAGTGCAGTTTGTAACCGTTTCTTTTGAAGGAAGTACTTAATACAGTAGACGTACAGCTGATTTTAGTGCCGTACTTTAGCGTCAGATTATGACGTCAAAATTTATATTGTAAATGATAAAATTGTCTAACGATAAAAAATGTTTGTCACCTTGTCTAGGTTGCCTTTATTATACTTATCCATATTTGGTATCAGCTTATCGGAAATTATCGTTACAATAAAATGTAATGTCATGTAGTTCAATGGAATTTAAACTTACCTTCTCCTAAAAATTAATCTCATTACATTAATTATTGGAACTTTTTTAATTAACAAATAGTGATGTCCGCCTTTTGCCAAAAGTATATTTGTGGTTTGAAACAATAAAGTTTGTTAAAATTATGTATACAGGGTATAACAAAATATACAGAAACTATTTTAAGAGTGCCATGCTATTGAATAACTTTCTTCAAGGAACATCCATCAAAATATGACAAAAAAAAATGCCTCCCATTCAATTTGGCCGATCAGCTGATTCGAGTATGTATGAAAAGCAAAAAAAATATTTTCCCTGGCTGGACACATCTGCCGCAGGGCTGATGATCGATAGAGCCTCTATTGGCGACCCCGCACAGGATGACTAAGCATAGGCAGACCAGCAGCCAGAGGGACGAATGACATCAAAAAGACGGCAAGGCCGACCTGGAACAGGATCGCCGTAGCAGGATAATGGAAATCCATGGAAGAGGCATATGTTCAGCAGTGGACGCAAATATGTATCATGAACTGCATTCACCCTTTAAGTTTCAGTATATTTTGTTAGACATTTATAAACATTCCTTCTGAACCATCAAACTTAAAAAAATAATAATATTGTACGTCTGTATTTATTTCGTAGGCTCAAGAAGGCAGAACAACAATAGTAGTCGCCCACAGACTTTCAACGATCAGAAATGTCGACATGATATACGTTTTCAAAGCCGGTGAAGTTATAGAATCTGGTAACCACGTGGAATTGATGAAGAGAAAAGGGCATTACTACGACATGGTCATGATTCAGGGTACGCCAGAACTGGATGAAGGAAACGTTAAATCTTGTAAGTATGTTTTTTTTTTTATTTGGATTGAAACTTAGTATGAAGCTGTACATAACTCAGTATTAAATACTCATGTATAAAACCCCTCTTTATGTAACAGTTTTATAAACTACTGTTAGACATTACGTCGCTGTGGCAGTTGTTTTTACCGCTGACTTAATTTATGAGACTGGATGAAAAAGTGTATGAAACTGCACATAACTCGGTATTAATATACTCGTGTATAAAACCCCTCATTATGCAACAGTTTTAGTTAACAGATTTTGATTCATGGTGCCCGCTGCCGCGAAAACCGCAGTCGTGGCGGCGGTGCACTGTGTAAACACTCTTATATTTTTCAGTATAGATTTAGTAAGTTAACCGTATATAAATAACGATGATTCCGTGTTTCGGAAGGCACGTATAAACTGTGGGTACTGAACGCCATCTAGATCATCAAACTATCCAAGAATTGGTTCTGGTTTACCCTTTGGGTTGCGGAGGTCAGATGGCAGTCGCTCTGTGTAAAAACCAGTAACCTCATCCAATCTCTTTGGTTAGGTACCAGTAGCAGACCTCGGGCTCTGAAGCATTACTGCTGAGGATGCAACCAGAAAATTACGCTCGGATGGTGGTTATTGATTTAAATAGCATTAAAATAACAGAAAACAAAATCATTTTCGTTTCTTCCGTGTCGTATTAGTGCAGATTGCGTACAATAACTTGGCGGCTCTGAAGTTAGCTGCAAGTGACAGCGGGGTAGCTGAGGCCCGGCGCACAGTCCCCGCGCCCTCCTGTATTTGTCTATTGCGCAGCGATCCGCGCGAAGTTCAGAGCCGCCGAGTTATTTTGCGCGTACTGTAACTCTTTATAATATAGTGTTCATTCCATTTTTCTTTTATAGCCAACTCACCTCTAACAAGAGAATTGTCCGTAATTAGCGCAAAAGAAGACGAGGATGAAATTATTGAACAGATTGCGGAGGTAATAAAATGTTAAATATTTTTCAATATCAATAAATATAAGGGCAAAACTGATTAAGCTAACCCCAATATAAGCTTAACACATTTAGCGCCATGTGTATAATTCTTGATAGATATTAATTGTTTTACTATTGTGTCTGAAATCACTGGTGGTCAAGGGGTCAAAGTTGTATTATGGGATACTAACTTAACGATACTATATTAAATGATGAATACTTATTAGATACCCAACATATTTTATGCTACCCAATATCCGGGGCAATTTGAAAAAGGTCATTTTCTAACTGAATATGAAAAAAAGATGAATTTGTTGGCTTCTAACACTCACTCTGAAGGCCGATATCTATCGAAACCCGGTCGGCTATTTCGGCTTTAATTATTTATCTATTTTGTTTATAACTTTTATTGTACATCAGGAAAAATTACTTTGGTTTGGCGGTTTATAAGTTATGGGGGGTGGAAGTGGGGGTGAGCAACCCAAAGTATGCAAATATGCCTGAGTGGGTATCAAATGAAAATATTAAATTTGTAGATTAAGAATCAGTCTTTTCATGAAAATAGAATCAGCCGTTCGCAAGTTATTGAAGGTAAAACCTTGAAAGTCGAGGGTTTTTCTAATGGCAAATAAACTTAAATGATTTGGTTTTTGTTTTGGCTTATTTTCATAGTTAACATTTTGTTTAGAATATCTAAAAACTTCATCATCATATTCTATCATATTGTACCCTGTTTTGTAAAACCTATTCCTTTCAATCCAAGGTTGACTGGAAGAGATCCCTATCTGCGATAAATACCGCCTTTGTACCACGCATGTTCTCCTGAATTGTATTTTTGTATTTATGTGTGTACAGTAAAACTTTTATAAACAAAAACTTCTCAAAACACCAGTGCTTATTTATTTATTTGAAAACTTTGTGGTACTTGTAACAAACATAAACACACATCATTTTGAACACATTGGTATGGTGGACTTATCCCAGAAGGGATCTCTTCCAGTCAGTCAGAAGAACAAAGGACAGTTGCATAGATTAATAGAAAAGCAGAAGTATATACAGAAGAACGAAATACAAGGAATTAATTAATGCTTATACATTACCCCTCATATTTATAAAAATAAACCAACGGTTGTTAAACCTATTTTAGCTAGAACATCTTTTCTCCCTTTCCCTCTTTTCAATATTTGACATAGTAAGAACGAGGCAAAACATAGTTTAATTGAAAGAGGTCTAGCAAACGTTTGTTAATTTTTATGAATTTGGGGGAATAATACAAATTATACTACATACACAGTTCTTATACTCAGTTTGTCTATAGCAAGCTGATGCCGAGGAGAAAGTGCCAGAGGTTTCGTTCTTCCAAGTGGTTCGGCTGAGCAAGCCCGAATGGAAGTCTGTCTCCGCAGCGAGTCTGTGCTCGCTCATGAGTGGATTTGCGATGCCAATGATAGCGGTTGTGCTTGGTGATTTTGTTGGGGTAAGTTATCAAACGTTTCTTGTGTTTGTTAATGCTTAGCGGAACACTTCAGTGGTGCTATTTTTCAAACGCGGAGTCACTTAACGAACGGTTTTATGTATGGAAAAACCATTCGTTTAGGTGACTGTGCATTTGAAAAATGGCACTTCTGGAAAATCTTAGTAATCAGTAAAATCCTAAAAATATATAGCTTGATCTTGCACCAAGCTAAATTCAATGAGAACTCGGAATTAGAACACAAAATCGTAAGAATAAAAAATTGGAAAAAAAAATTGTAAATGTCTTAACTGTGATTGGATAAAATAAAACTTTTGGTATGCATGATTATACAAACAAGGTATGTGACAGAATATGTATTTTTCTTAAAATGTATTTTTCTTGAATATAGCTAATAGATCATCTCGTAAAAGGGAATAAAAATCGTCAAAAACTGTTTTCCACGCGAATTTAACTTGCACTTTTTAGTGCGAGTACTACTGAATTTGAGAGAACATTCATTGTTAATTGGAAATTTATTCAGGCTTGCTACACAGCTATGCGGGCCAGTACTATCGGTTCGGCAGTATTTGTCGAACAAAACAGAAAGTATAACTCGGCTTGCGCCGATTGGGTAGTTATTTCGGGTCTGATCGAATACAAGAAATCATTGCTAAAAGCCGACCGGAATAATTTGGCAGTTGACAAGTCGAGTTTTATTGGTAGTTGACAAGACTAAGAATTATGTGCGGCAAGTTGCCGCACATAATTCTTAAGCCGCCTGCAACTAGTGATGTGACGCTACTAAATTACCGTTACCAGTATCTATATGGGAATATTCTCAGTAAGTTTCTATTGTTACCGGTAATATTCCCAAATGCTGGTTATATTGTTTAATAGGTATCGTTTTGTTAATTTCTCTATGTAATATTGTTTATAATGTGCACGAACAATATTCCAAGCTGCTTCTCTTCCCGCGCAGATCGTTAAACCCAATCGAGGGAATGGGCGAAAATGCGAACCATGTTTCGATTCCTAAGGTTCCATAGAGCAAACCCTTATAGTTTTGTCGTGCCTGTCTGTCTGTTTGTCTGCGGTTTTACGCAGAGATTGTTCTTACATTATAATTGTAGAAAGCTGTAATTTGGCATATTACCACTTTCATGGTGGGAAACGCTTTTCTATGAATCGTTTTTGGGACAAATAGCAATAAAAATACTACATATTCCAGCCACTTCTCCTTCAGTAGACAGATCTTTTTTATTCTTGTCAACATACATTAAAAAAAAAACCAATTTACGGCAGAGAGAAAGAGCCAGAGAGAGATAGTAAACTTACTATTTATATCCCCAAACAAAAACTTGTCAAGAAATTTACCAAATAACTTGATAGTGACATTGAGAAAATACTCAGAAAGTTACTGTATGGTAAGCTACTCAGTAAGTTTTTCGAAACTTACTCGGTAAGTTACTAGGAAAGTTACTGTTTGGTAAGTTACTCAGTAACTTTCTCGAAACTTACTCGGTAAGTTACTAAGAAAAGGAAGTTACTGTATGGTAAGTTATTTTTTTCCTATTTCACCCTATATTTTCTCCTTTTTGGGAATGTTACCGGTAACGTTACCGGAAAATACTCGACTCGAGTAAGTTACCGGTAACGGCACATCACTAGCTGCAACCAAGCAGTTTGTGATTCCGGAACATCCATGTACAAATATTCTATTTCACCGGCTATGGCGATTAATGCCGGCCCGAATAATTGTGAAGCAACCGAAAATAACTTACAAAAAAGTACGTAAATTTTCTTTACTTGACAGGTACTCTCGGGTGACGATCAAGCTGCAATCCAAGCTGAAGTGCGCAGATTCGCTCTTATTTTCGTCGGAATAGGAGTGTTTTCTGGAATTACTAACTTTATTACGGTAAGTATAGAGCATAGTTTTAATTGTCATGAGACCTACACCCACACTTATCATGGTGGACGGTTAGGCGAAAAAAAATACGGGCCAGCCGATCAATATTCGGAGAGATCACTACTCATTTTATCAATAAAACTTAACGTAGAAGTAATTCGAAAAATATAAGAAAAACACTTGAGAGACGTCAAGGGACACCCGGATGAAACAAAGTAAAATATAAATAGGTCTAAATTACATTCAAACTCTTTTCTGCGTTCTAAAATCAAGTTTTTATTATCTTCATAAATTAGAATTAACAAAAAGTGTCGTTACAACTTTTGGTCCTAATTTTTTCCGTCTAGCTCCCTTTCGCAACGCGCGATAAGGAACTTCGTTCCAAAAAATATATTGCAATAAAAAAGTTGAAAAAAAATTATGTAGTACCTAAGTTAAAATTTTTGTTTGGGAAAAGTACTTATCAAGACAAATAAATGAGTTTTATTGCACAGTTGCTATGGCCATGGCTACTTTTCGGCTCCATCATCAAATCAGCTTCTTGACATTGGAATATTACATTGTCATCTGATATTTTTTAAGGCTGATTTCACTGAAACAGTATCTAGCGCCAGCATCACAGGATTCCAACGCTGCACTGGCACTGGCACTGCATCGCGTCGTTTACATGCTTCCAGTAGTCATTCCTACTTTGTTACCGTGACTACACATTTTCATCCTGAAAAAAACGTGTTTTACGAAAAAGAAGAAAACTGAAAACATTTTCTAAAAATCTTTGTTCGTTATTGCAAGACAAACTGAAAGATATGATTAAAGAAGAATTGATGCAAGAGAAGCGAAATTCCGTAAGCACTCTTTCTATCTATATAATTGCACAAACTTAATGAGCTTCCTCATCATACTACTTCTTAGATGACATTTTCGATGTGCTGATTGTTGGACAAATAAAACACGTGGTAACTGTGCTGGACTGGATTGAAATATGTTTACATGATACAGTGCTGATCCAGCGCCGGAATCAAGTGATGCTGACGCCAGCTACCGCTATCAACGTAAATCAGCCTTTAAATACAAAATTCCATCTATCTTGAAGTTGGTCGAATGTAAATTGTAACAACATAAAATTAGACTGATAATTAGTAAAAAATCTTTGAACATGTTCCTCTCCATCCAGCGGTTGTCTGTCGCTTTAAGCGATAAGACCGCCCATTGTACCTATGTATTTTAAATTTTAAATCTTCTTTTGTTTTTGCTATTTTTTTTTTGTATTGGTGCAATAAAGAGTTTTTCATTCATTCATTCATTCATTCATTCATTCGTCCAGGTGTTCTTCTACGGGATAGCAGGAGAATATTTGACAGAAAGACTAAGGCGGCAGATGTTCGAGAAACTTCTCCAGCAAGAGATTGGTTTCTATGATGACAAAAACAACTCCACCGGTGCATTGTGCGCACGTTTGTCTGGTGAAGCAGCAATCGTGCAAGGGGTAAGATAACCTTTTTTTTTTAATAATTGCTCCTTGTTGTTTTTCGTACTGATTTTAATTGCGCAATGCCAAAGTAACATTACATTTCCGAAATCGTTTTAGGTTATTTGTCGCGTGATTTCTATATTCTCATTTCAGCTTTCTGTCGCATATTATTTGTCACAATCACAACCGTGACGTTATGCTTTTCTAGAGTCTAATTAGCGCTCTTAATATCACTTTTTCTTGCATTTATAAATATAAAATCATGTTGAGAATGGATATGACCAATGAAAAATGTTACTATTTTGTGACGTTTTATTTTATTAAATAATAAATAAATATGGACAAATAACACTAATTGAGCTAGTCCCAAAGTAAGTTCGAGACTTGTGTTATGGGATACTAACTCAACGATACTATATTATATAACAAATACATATATAGATAAACATCCAAGACCCAGGACAATTTGAAAAAGGCCATTTTTCCAACTTACCCTGACCGGGGATCGAACCCGGGACCTCTGGGTGGCGGACTAGGATGGTGACCACTACGCCACGGAGGTCGTCAGAATTGGGTCAAAAATTATTAAATAAATTATTTTTGACCCAATCATCTACACAATTATTTGATGAAGATATAGGGTAATTAGAAGTCACGACTATAGAAGGTTGTATCGAAGAACATAAAAGTATACTATATACAACTAGGAAACGATAAAGTACCAACATTATCATTATTATCTGAGATATTTTGTTATCTCTATGGTCGATGGGTCGATGCAATGTACCTATTTGGTATTTTCCTTGTATTGTATTTCGTTTTTTTTTTTTAACTTAGTTATATTTAACAAGTTTTATTAAAATTGGTATTTCGATTTTTCTTTTTGTTTTTGCTATTAACATTTATTATATATTTTTTATATAGGTATAAGAATGAGTCCTCTAATATTAAACCCATTTATTAATTGTATGGCAAAAAAAATTGTAGTACGTGTATCAAAGTACCTTGTTTTATTTTTTATTATTATATTATATTATTATTGCTGTTTTCTTCACAGCCGCTATATATTTTCTTGCATTTCAGGCAACAGGTCAAAGAATAGGTACTGTTTTACAAGCTATAGGAACCTTCGGATTTGCCCTTGTACTGTCTCTCATCTACGAATGGCGAGTCGGACTGGTAGCTTTGGCGTTTGTTCCTATAATGGCGTCCATCTTATATAAAGAAGGCAGGATGGTTAGCGCGGAATCTTTTGGTACGGCGAAGACTATGGAAGCTAGTTCAAAGGTAAGTTCGTTATCAGCATTGAAATAGTATCTAAGCATAGAGATAGTATCGTATATATAACGAACATTTAAAGTAAGGACGCTACCCATAGAGAATTTCGTCCATCGAACGCCAACTCCTATCACTATCGCACGCACGTGCATATTTATATTGCAAGGATAATAATAAATTCTTTATTTGCCAAAAACATTTTACAGAATGGTATAATTATATTATTATAGCGTAGGCAACCGAAGTAGGTACTATATACCATACGAGTGCTTAAGACCTAAAGGCGCTCAGTCCATATCCCATAATCACAAATTACAATAAAAAATGTATTATCTATACATTTACCTTTATAAACATGTATTATTGTGTGGTGCGGCTGCAAATCCAGTACTCGTATTTAGCAAAATCCTCAATGTCCCTTTAAATTTAATAAATTATCCCATTTAACAAAAAAAAAATCAAAAAGTAAAAAAAAAATCTAAATCCATCCAAAAACTGGACCAAAAATAAAAATATAGGCATTCTAATTGAGAAGCGTCTCCTTCTTTTTGCTTGAAAATACAATGAATTCCAGATTGCCGTAGAAGCAGTTTCGAACGTGCGAACAGTTGCCTCACTGGGTCGAGAAGAGACCTTACTCAAAAACTACGCCACCCAGCTCTGGCCGGCTTTGGTTTTGGCAAAGAAATCCGCGCACATGAGGGGAGTCGTGTTCGGTTTTTCTCGAGGCCTCTTCAACTTCGTATACGCAGCAGCACTTTACTATGGTGGAATGCTTATTGTGTACGACGGAGTGGACTACGCTTTGATTCTGAAGTAAGTCGCAGTCGATTATTCTGATTTTGTGACCTAAATTCGACCGCATCCTGTGAATGCTAATCTAATGTCAATGATCTCTTGACTTTCCGTGTTGTTTATCAACTCGCCACTATCAGTTTGGTCGCTGGCAGCTCTTGCATGGTGTTTATGAGTTTTGTAATGCCTACCTACATTCATCGACTTTCATAAATTGTATTAATTATGTATAGACATACCTCAGTGAATACCACAAAATATGTAAATAGATTTACTATTTTACCCTTAAATACGATCATCGCTATACTAGGTAATCCGACGCTGGGATATCGATTTTGTTATAATGCATTTCTTAACAAAAGTTTCATTTAGCAATACATTTGGAAAAGGAAGTTTTTTTTATCGTTACGACGATCTTATCACTGATTACATTATTGAAAAAAGTCATATTAAACTGGCTGAACCTCAAAATATCTTTAGCAGTGTGAGTTGATGTTGAATTTACACCCTACTACATTGAATACATCTGAGAGATAACCAACCCGTTGTTTAACGTAGTATTGTTGGCACAAAGTCTGTTTACTATACAGGACTGCAACTCGTTATTTTTTACATTTACCTCGATAAGTTGCCTCTAATCTCAAAGATACCAGTGGAAGAAAAAGTGGAGCTAGTCCCCGTAGTCCTACCAGATTTGTTCTATCAGTAGGACTACTGAAAACTTTTGTCCCAATACACCTACCATAGTCCTGCTGGTTGGTCCATTGGGACAAATATCCCTAACAACACCTTTTGTGTCCCCAGGGACATTAACAATTTTTATTTGAGAGTTATAATTTTTATTTAAGAATCATGTATTGTTTGTTAGTTTGTAATGTTGTGTTGGAACTTATGATACAATCTGTCAGTTCTTTTTTAGCCTCTAGAGTCTAAAGGATACAATTTATCTCTCAGGTCAGCTCAAGCTTTGCTGATGGGTGCATCATCAGCAGCCCAGGCGTTCGCATTTGCACCGAATTTCCAAAAGGGAATCAAGGCTGCAGGGCGTGTCATGATGCTGCTGAGTAGAGAGTCTAAAATAACAGATCCGGCTCAACCAGTCTCTGGTTTTGTAAGTAGTTTACCTTGTTGTTTTTTTCTTACTGACTTTTTACTTAACATTTCTTTTTTTTCTTGACTTATATCATTATCATCATTTCGACGGTTATTTCTCTTTTGTCTTTTTTCATTTAATTTCCTAAATAATATATTTTTTTTTGTTTTTATTTACCCTTTCATTTTCATGGGCTTTCTTTAGTTAATTTATAGTTGATTTTTACTTAACAGCTTCATTTTTTGTGCGCATTTTCGTTAAAATTCCAACATTTTTAATTTTGGTCAAAGCTTAATTTTTTAAGTGTGTTATTACGATTTTTTGTTTAAGTTTTACTAGTCGTGCAATGTTTTTATTCTTTATAGAAAATCTATTTTATTGAATGATTGATAGGTATGACAAAATTTCTAAACGTCCTCTTAATTCTCACAGAAGGGATCTGGAGAAGCTAGTCTTCAAGAAGTCCACTTCAGGTATCCCACAAGGCCCATGATTCGGGTCTTGAAAGATTTGAACTTAGAGATAGAAAGAGGTAAAACCGTGGCTTTGGTGGGAGCCAGTGGATGCGGGAAGAGCACTGTCATACAGCTGTTGGAGCGGTATTACGATCCTGACATCGGTATTGTGGTAAGTGTTTTTAATGTTAGATATAAATATACAATGTCTTTTTTAATTAAGTACAAATATTTTAAGAGGTGATTCAGTCCATCATTTTGAACAACTTTTCCCAATAAATATATATCGAAATACGAAAAAATTTTTTGCATTTTTCATAGTAACGATATCACGTGACTAGTTCGATCTGTATAAGAACCTAAATATTTTTTTTCGTATTTCGATATACATTTATTGGGAAAAGTTTTTCAAAATGATGGACTGAATAACCCCTTAAAATATTTGTACTTCATTAAAAAGGACATTGTATAAAAAATATCTCTTTCATCCACTGGTTGTCTTAACGAGATTGGTCTAAGGATCTATATAAAGGGTTACTCTTTGAACACTTGCAATTTTCGAAGCAAGTTCAGTCCATGATGCTAAACTATATTCAGTAAAAATATATTGAAAATCGATAAAAAAATATCTTCCCATACAAATCCATTGCGCTCAGTGCCAAATTTTCTTTTTTTTTTGTTCTTTGATAATTGTGTTCATGGAAAGTAGTTCAGTGTGGACTCAACTTGCTTCAAAAATGTTGCTGTTGTTTTAAAATTAACACTTTCACCTTTTTTTCTCTTCCGTGGTCACAAGTAACAAAAAATTCTCGAGCTCCTTCTTCAAGCTAAGACAGATTCCTTTAGGCAGCTTGCGAACCAAATTAGACTTAATCATCCGTTCGTAGAGCCTAATGTTGCTCGACACTAATTGTTTGTTTTTAAAAAATACACACAAACATATAGGTAGCTTGACACTTAACTTTACGTGTGTCGTATATCTTGTGGAGTAAATTCCAGGGTTATAAAAAAAACTATAGAATCAACCTTTTTTCTAGGCTCAAGACGGCATACCTTTAACAAAACTCCGCTTAGCCGATGCCAGAAGGCCTATAGGCTTCGTCCAACAAGAGCCTATCCTATTCGACAGGACTATCGGCGAGAACATAGCCTACGGAGACAACTCTAGGAAACCGACCGCAGATGAAATTGTAGACGCTGCTAAGCAAGCGAATATACACAACTTCATTGTTTCATTGCCTTTGGTAAGTTTAATTTTAAATCCTTCAACAACTACATATTTGCAAAACTAATGTTATCAATTGTTCTTTCGGTTGGATTCGGCTGTCTGGAGGTTGACAGATTAATAAGGAATTAAAAATCCCTTCATAAGGACACCCTTTCATCATTTTAACAGAATAAAAATATAATTTATACTGTAACAAATATTTGTCTGAATTGAACCTGTTTTTTCTAATGTGTTACTGATATAAAGTATTTGTTACACTTTTATCTGATAAGGGGCCATCCACATATAACGCCACTGCGATGGGGGTTAAGGTCATCCTTAATGTGACAGTACGTGTTTAAGGGATAGGACAAAGTGTGACAATGGGAGGGGCTAGAAGAATCGAAATTTTGCCTTATGTAATATGTGGACGGCCCTTATCAGATTGGAATTGTTACAACTTTATTCTAGGTAAAGATTAAATAGAGATTTTTGGAATGAGATGGGGGAAACCATATTTTATAAGTTTACTATGCTCTAGGGTTACGACACCAACATAGGTTCGAAAGGAACCCAGTTGTCTGGTGGACAGAAGCAGAGGGTCGCTATTGCCAGAGCCCTTATTCGACGACCGAAGATGCTGTTACTAGATGAAGCTACCAGTGCTCTAGACACAGAGAGTGAGAAGGTAAGATTAAACAAGTAATAATTTGAAAAAAAAAATTAAACAAGTTTTTATCTAAAGCGCTCAAGACGAATCAAACGAACAAAACACTCGATGGGGTTGCGTCGTTTCATTACAGAGTTCCTATGGCCACCTTCCAACTCCATCATCAGATCAGCTGCATGTCATCAAATTATTGCATTATCACGCGACATACGTATAGGTGCAAAATTTCAGCTCAATCGGAAACCGGGAAGTGGGTCAAATCTAAATTGCAATATTGATTACAGACAGACAGACTACGGGACAGACAAAGCTTGTAAAAGAGGTGCATATTCTTGTAGTATCGTCATGTACGTATTAATTTTTAGGTCGTCCAAGAGGCCCTAGATGCCGCCAAAGAAGGCCGCACATGCGTGATGATCGCTCACCGTCTCAGCACGGTGAGGGACGCAGACATCATCTGCGTGCTGAGCGACGGGAGGGTCGTCGAGAGCGGGAAGCATTCCGAACTGTTAGATCTTAAAGGAATCTACTATAACTTGAATAGGACAGGGCATATGTAGATTTACTTCTGATTTGAGAAGTTTATATTCCATAAAGTATTGACATGGTATTATTTGAAAAAAACAATTTGTAAATAAAATAAAAGTGAGCGTACAATATACACGCAGACTTTTCATTGGTTTTGGAGAAAATGTCGTAGTAAATAAATTCCTCTATCCATATACGTAATCTAAATTTGTAAATGACATAAGATAAAAAAGTTTTTTAAGTTAAAACATAAGATTTACGATCGCGACCACGTAGTTACGCTCACCCAAAACTGCCGCGTGACCCTGATGAAATAGAAATCTAGCCGGCCGGCCGCTAGGTGCTGCCGTGCTACTATTTGTTCTCGCGATTTTACTTTCGAGTTTTACATTTTTTGTTTCTGATTTTTATTTTGAATTAGGTCATACTAACGATCCTTATGAAGTGGCCTTCGGCTCCGAAACCAATGGAAAACACCGTGTATAAGGTCTAACAAAATATACTGAAACTATTTAAGATTCAATTCAGTCCGTGATAGCAAACAACTTTCCCCTAGAAAACATATTTGAAATAATTCATTTAAAAAGAAACGGAGATATCATTTAAAATTTGGTCTTGATCAGACCCTGGATAACCCTTCAAACTATTTTATGAACTATTTTTTACAGTTTAAAGTGAGAACGTGAAGCTTTTCTACGCACAATTGCGAAAATCCCGAAATGGACACTATGAGAAGTGATCCCTGACCGCCAAAGCCATGTCGAAATATGAAAAATAATTTTTCGCTTTCCATACAAACTCGGATCAGTTGATCGGTAAATTTTTATAGAAGGCCACAAATTACTTTTCATATTTCAATATTTGTTCCTTGGAAAAAGTTGTTAATTATCATAAATTCCCTCTTAAATAGTCTCAGTATATTTTGTCACACCTTACGTATATAGATCAGTGAACTATGACACTATGGAAGAGCAAATTCAAACTTCATCGCGCACCACGATTTTTCGACGTTCAACTGCTGGCCAATGTCTGCTATGACGCAACGTCTTACAGCAGCGTCTATTTTGTTTAGCAATCGGCGTCAGTATATTTGGCGTGAAACCAGATTTTTTAATAATCGTTTTCTTGAATAAACTTTTGATGAGGTAGGTATTTTTTTGCCTTGGATTATGCTTCCATAGTATTTTAGTTCGTTGGTATATGCAGGCGGTAGGCAAAATATAAAAGTATAAAAGTGCAAATGCTAACCCTCATATTCATAAAAATTTACAGCCGTTTGCCAAACCTGTTTTACTTAAAATGTCTTTTGTCCTTTTTCCTCTTTCAAATATTCAGCATGGCAAGAACAAGACAAAACATATTTTAGCTAAAAGAGCTTAAGCAAACGTTTGTTAAAGTTTATGAATATAGGGGTTAGTGTCTTATTACTATTAATGTCGAGAGAGCGCTGCGTATGTAGAAGTGTCCTTACTAGATTCGACAGATTGGCAGTAAGTACTTATCTTACAAAGTTACCTTGATTGTGAGATTAAAGCAATTTTATTTACTGTTGTTTATTTGTAACTGTCTTAGAAAATATTCTTTGCATGACCTCCGACATGTACTTATATCGTATGTTGGAACGAAAAAAAAAAGCTATGACGTGATGGGTTAGAGTTTTAAAGATAATTTAACTATCATAATTCAAATTATTAATAAAAATGCTTTATGATGAGAGTTTCTAACTTTTAATTTGTCTACAAAACAAAATGTTTAAAATGAATGCCTACAAGGTAAATTGCCTAACAGGGGTTTTTAATTGGCAACGTAATAATTTTGTGATTGTTCCTAAAGTTTATAAAGAATTCCTGGTTTAACAAACTTTTCTTTTTTTAGTGTCGTTAAACGTACTTAAAAATTACTTACAAATATTGTTGACCTCAAATCGTCTACTTAAAAGTCTAAGTTGCCTCTTGAAGCTCTAGCTTCATATGTTTTTTCTTTAAATAAGTATTTTATTTGTCAGTTTATTTGAGTATTTATTTAGTCTTCCATAGTATTAAAGTTCGCTGCTAGATATAATACCGCGAGTAGGATATGCCGTCTAGGGGAATATATATTTCAATAAAGTAAAAAAAACTGCTTACACTGTGCCAGGGCCGGATTATTAATAAGGTGGACTAGGCAACTGCCTACGGCCCCATGCACGCAAAAGAAAAAAAAGTTTCACCGAGCCTTTTTTTTTTCTATAATTTATATATCCTTACCAAGTTTAATATCGATCTGAACGACGCTAATTTTGAAATAGCAAAAATTTATTTAAACCATAAGAAATGGGTAAAGGAAAAGCCCTGAGAATAGCATTGCCTAGGGGCCCTTATAGGGTTAATCCGGCCCAGCATTGTGGAACCAATAATCACCAGTACGCTGGTTTCACTTCCTCCGTGTCGCATTTACAATAATTTGGCTCCTCGCGGACTAGACTGCAACGACCACGACCAGTAGCCGCAACGACCAGATTAACTTTTGATAAGCAAGTTGGCCGTGGCGGCCTACTGCGCGACGTTCTTATGGTTCGCGGTGCCTTGGCTTGTGCTCATTTAGTAGATGCGTAATTTAATTAAATTTGTAAAAAAAAGTACTTAAATATTCAAAAACTTTTCTCAAACTGCTTTTTTGTCTTCGGACGGACTACCAATATTACTTTCAAAGGTTATTCATAAAATAGTTTTAAGGTCTTTCGAGACATTTATACAAATAAAATTCTTAAATGTCACCATATTTAGTTTTAAACAATTTATTTCAAATGAGGGCGCCACTTTAGCTACCACTTCGTCTTAATATTTTATTAAAAGGCATTTTTGTACCTAATGTTTTAATTATAATTTTAAGTTTATCAATTATCAAAATAAATATCTATTTTTTATAATAATTGTAAGAAAAGAGCAGTGTTAATATTTAATTAAAAGTAATTTTTCTACCTAACTAGTGTTTTAATTTAAATTTCACAACTCATTAGTACGTTTTCTTTTTTTTATGTCATAGGGCGACAAACGAACAAACGGGTCACCTAATGGTAAGTGATCACCGCTGCCCATGGACAACTGCAACACCAGGGGTGTAACAAAACCGTTGCCGGCCTTCCAGGAAGGGAAGATGTAGGGGAGGGGGAGGGTAGGGAGGGGGGGAGGGGGGCTCCGGCTCTCTCTTTCTCACCGAACGAAGCATAGAAAAAAGAAGTTTGTGAAAAGATTGACTTTTTGAAAAATTGTAAGTAATGAAAAAAATAAATGATCATATCAAAAATAAAATAATAATAAGTGCCTAATCATTTCACAAACATCTTATTTTGCAAAATTATTACTTTTTATGTAGTTATTTGACAAAATACAGATTTTGCAAATGTTTTTTCTCTGCAGATAATTTGCTAAACTTATCAGTCCAAAAATATTAATTTGGCTAAGTATTCCTTGAGCTTGAGCAAAGATTTATTACTCCGATGAGATGACTGGTGTGATGATTGTTTAGTATTCCACTAAATTTAATAAATTTTTTGCTGTCTCGCTCTCTCCCTCTTCCGTCCGTGCGTGTCATGACGCCTGCGTTGTGTCCGTATAATTTAATCATTTAAAAATGTAATAACAGTGCGAATCATTGTAAAACAGTGTGAAATAAATGTGGTGAACATATATAGTGTGTTTAAGTAAAGCAGTCACCTCTACACGTCCAATACATAACAATGATTATGAGCAAATCTTCCCTTTATTGGAGACTAGCAGTAGAGTGATAAAGGCTGTAAAGAGAGTAACTTAAGTAAGTAACAAGTAATTTTAAAAAGAACAGACTGTTGAAAATTTTCCGAAAATCTACTATTTTACTTTTGTTTATTTTTTATATACGTACCATAGACCTAGATCTTTTTAAATACGTACCCAGTAACACTTAAAATTAAAACTAAGCTAACGACATCTCAAGCTTAATTCATAAAGCCATCTAGGCTGCAGTGCGTCCCATAGAAATATACAATACATACATACATGTATATACTCCTCTCTCGAAAGCCTGACGCAGTCGGGTAGAAATAAACTTATTTATTTATTTACTAGCTGATGCCCGCGACTTCGTTCGCGTGGACTTTATGACTCCGGCGTATAAATATAAAAAAACTAATGAGAGAGAGAGAGAGAGAGAGACAGAGGGAGAAAGTACTTGTAATAGTGTTAGGAGTTAAAAGTCAATATTATTTTAATTCTTTCCTTCGGGAGCCAATATGAAAAGAGCTGAAGTGTTACTAACCCTGGAGAAAGCCACAATAAGTAGGCCATGCGAAAAACCAGTCCTTAGATCGACATCAGCAGCTTTAAGCCTCTAAAACTGTGACTTATTTTCATAGCAAAGTAAGTTAACATATGGAACTGTGTATTTTCAAAAGGAAAATTGTTGGGGATGAGAGGCATACGCGGAATAAATACAGTTTCACTGGCATCACTCACTTACTGTGAGCTTTAAGTGTCTCAGCAGACTATGCCGAAGTTTAGTGGCTAAAGTTCAGTGTCTAAAGTTCGGTGGGGATGACACACTAAATAAGCTGAAGTTCAGCTGCTGAAGTTCGGTGGAAATGCCGGACAGTAGTGATGTGTGGATATGAGAATTTAATCTTCCGTCTTTGGCGCATCTGCGGTGAACGGAAACGGGAGCGGAAGAGGGAACGGAAGTGGATGAGGGAACGGGAACGGGAACGGGAGCGGAAGCGGGAGCGGGAGCGAAAGCGGCAGCGGTGGCGGCGCCAGCGGCGACGGAGGCGGCGGCGGCGGCGTCGGCGGTGGCGGAGGCGTCGGCAGCGGCGGCGGAGGAGTCGGCGGCGGCGGCGGCGGCAGCGGCAGCAGCGGCGGCGGCGGCGGCGGCGGAAGCGGCGGCGGCGACGTCGGCGGAAGCGGTGGCGGCGGCGGCAGCGGCGGCGGCGGCGGCGGCGGCGGCGGCGGCGGCGGCGGCGGCGGCGGCGGCAGCGGCGTCGGCGGCGGCGGCGGCAGCGGCGGCGGCGGCGGAAGGTGCGGCGGTGGCGTCGGCGGAAGCGGTGGCGGTGGCGTCGGCGGCGGCGGCGGCGGCGGCGGCGGGAGCGGGAGAGGGAGCGGGAGAGGGAGCGGGAGCGGGAGCAGGAGTGGGAGCGGAAGTAGGAGCGGGAGCGGAACGGGTACGGGTACGGGTACGGGTACGGGTACGGGTACGGGTCCGATTCAGGCAAAAGCATCGGAAGTTCGGCGTTATGTGTTGCTAGTAATGCAAATAACATTGCAGGCATGCATTGGCTGAAATTCAGCCGCTGAACTTCGGCATACAGTGCTGAGACATTAAGTTGGGTTCCGTTAAACAGTTTCGGCGGAGTCAAATTTCGCATCAGCATTATTGGCCCTCCGACATTAAGACTTATTTTGTAAGCCGTGAGTCCATTTGCTGCAAGTGAATTAAGAAACTCAACTGGATAATTGGTGGCGTCGTCAACAACACTATCCAAGAAATCTAAATATATATCTATATATCTAAATATATATAACTCAAAGGTGACTGACTGACTGACATAGTGATCTATCAACGCACAGCCCAAACCACTGGACGGATCGGGCTGAAATTTGGCATGCAGGTAGATGTTATGACGTAGGCATCCGCTAAGAAAGGATTTTGATCAATTCTACCCCCAAGGGGATAAAATAGGGGATGAACGTTTGTATGAAACTTTGTCAATTTTAAACCGATCGGGCTGAGACTTTGCATGCATAAAGCTACTATGACGTAGGCATCCCCTAAGAAAGGATTTTGATAAATTACACCCCTACGCGAGCGAAGCCGCGGGCACAAGCTAGTTAACAATAATTTGCGTCATAAGTTCTTTATTAATTGATTTTTAATTTTTTGGTGTCAATATTAGTGCGTTCCCATAACCAAGAATTTTCTGGTGTGTTATGCTCTGATGGTCCGCAAATACTGAACTTAAGTTCTACTTCGGACGAAACAACTTTTTTTTTGAAAAAATTTCAATGTACAGACACATTTTTTTACTCTTTTATTATAGTATACATTTAGTATGTTTTTGTTCAGCGGCAACAAAAAACATCATCTATAAAAATTTCAACTGTCTAGCTATAATGGTTCATGAGATACAGCCTGGTGACAGACAGACAGACAAACAGTCGGACGGTCTAAGTAATAGGGTCCCGTTTCTATCCATTTGGGTAAGGAACCCTAAAAATCGAATAAAATAAGTATTTATGGGGGGCTCCCATACTACAAACGTGATTTTTCATAGATTATGGTACGGAACCCTTCGCGCGCGTTTGACTCGCGCTTGGCCAGTTGTATTATAACTCAACAAAAAGTTTTCATCAGACTTAATAACTTTTGCTAAGGCGGCATTTTAATATTTCTTATAGTTTAGGTGGACCATTATAGTTCTGCATCATGTGTTCCATTTTCCAAAATCAATTATAGCCTATATGTCGCCTAGGCTTCACAGCTATATAACAAAAAAAGTTTCATTCGAATCCGTCCAGTATTTCCGGAGATTAGCGTGTACAAACAGACAAACAGACAGACATTTTTTTTTATTTTCTTACTCTATTACTATATCTCCATCGCCCCAAATATTTTTTTTTGAAAAATTTTCAATGTACAGACACATTTTTTTTACTCTTTTATTATAGTATAGATATAGTATACATTTAGTATGTTTTTGTTCAGCGGCAACAAAAAACATCATCTATAAAAATTTCAACTGTCTAGCTATAATGGTTCATGAGATACAGCCTGGTGACAGACAGACAGACAAACAGTCGGACGGTCTAAGTAATAGGGTCCCGGTTCTACCCATTTGGGTAAGGAACCCTAAAAATCGAATAAAATAAGTATTTATGGGGGGCTCTCATACTACAAACGTGATTTTTCATAGATTATGGTACGGAACCCTTCGCGCGCGTCTGACTCGCGCTTGGCCAGTTGTATTATAAATTTATAACTCAACAAAAAGTTTTCATCAGACTTAACAACTTTTGCTAAGGCGGCATTTTAATATTTCTTATAGTTTAGCTGGACCATTATAGTTCTGCATCATGTGTTCCATTTTCCAAAATCAATTATAGCCTATATGTTGCCCAGGCTTCACAGCTATATAACAAAAAAAGTTTCATTCGAATCCGTCCAGTATTTCCGGAGATTAGCGTGTACAAACAGACAAACAGACAAACAGACAAACAGACAAACAGACAAACAGACAGACATTTTATTTTATTTTCTTACTCTATTACTATATCTCCATCGCCCCAAATATTTTTTTTTTGAAAAATTTTCAATGTACAGACACATTTTTTTTACTCTTTTATTATAGTATAGATTTTTTAATTTTATTTATTTTTTTAATTTATTTATTATTTATTTAACTCTCCACAGAGGGTAGAGTAAAACAAAAAGAAGTTCTTTTCAGAATTTTAAGTTTCTTATAACCATAAGTTTTTATTCGAGATCGACTTATGGACAGATCCATCAAATTGTCATCTCCATCAATCATCTGTCTTTGAGAATCAACAACAACATGGGATTACAGAAGTCGAAGTTTAATTGTGGTTTTTGTTGTAAGAAACTTTTGAAAAATATGTAAGATCTTTAATTTAAATTTTACTATTGAACTTAATTAGAAAAGGTTCATTTGACTCACGTTTATGTTGAGCACTTGTATGATTTACTTTAATGACTTTATGTATGGTTTCTGGCTTTAGAATAGGACCACTCAATCAACTCCAGTGGATGTCGTAAGAAGCGATTTTATAAAGTTGTGTCGAGGCGACTAAAGGATGTAACACAAACATCTCTTGCAAGTATAATGGGGAATGCTACTACTAGGTATGCAGAATTGCTTTATACAACTAGAGAATATAGGTTTGCATTCAAAAAGACCAAGCAATTATGATTTTATAGACATTTAAAATTTACTTAAGTATAGCGGCCAGCTAGCCGCGTTCACAGCGTGACGTCATGTTCCACACGCGCCTCGGTCACCCTAGCTGCCACAATGGATAAACGCAAACTCAATAACTATTGATCGGATTAAAATACAAAATCACTTGTAGAAAGCTACATAACTAGCGAGTAACATGCGTAGGCTATATTTTATGTATTAAAAATTAGAGAATCCTACGAAAATTGCAATACTGTAGCTCTTGGTATAAAAAATTTGCTTATAAAATTGTCATTAGGTATTGCGCGTGTGCTACTAAAAGTATTGATGATAGGTACTTAATGATGTTTGAAATATTTTTACTACCTACACTACAAGAAAGTCCGCAAATTAAAATATGTTTAGATACGATCACAGCTTTTTGTTTAAAAAAATATAATCTTATCGACTAATTGTAACCTAAAATTTGTGTAACCTCTGACTTCCTCATCAAATAAATGCAACCTAATAATTACAAAAGATTTAGGTAACGTAAAAGATCACAAAAAAAACCGTAGTTCTTGCTCCAAAAGGATCTAATCTTTTCATGATTTTAATTAATTGGAACCAGAAAAGTCATTTCGGTATATTGGTGGCTGTATTTGGACATTTTGGCACAACACATGATTTTCTAGTACTTATTTGGATTTTTCATCTTAAATAGGTATACTTACTTATTAAATCTTCGATTCAAATGTTGGCGGGACAGTACGGCTAGCGAAATGACTGAGCGGGCGTAGCAACGTGACGTCACCTCATCGCTGGACTGGAGGAATCCCACGTCGCGCCGTCCCGCACTCATTTTGAAATTCCTTATCTCAGAACATTTTTTTCCAACCAGATAACGAAATAATTTTTGAAGTGAAAACTTCTTTAGCGGCGTTGTACACTTTTTGTAATGGGTAAAAAATGTTAAACTCGCGTCAGGCGTCAGGGCGTCAGGACACGTGACCTGATCGAAAATTCATAAGACAGCCGGCACGGCGCGGCGTAGGAGAGGAAGTATCCCCCTCTCTTTCTACGGAGCGGCGAAAATGTATGCCTGCGCCTGCTGTTTCGTGCAGATGGCGCAGGGCGCTTGCGCGAATGTTCGTTTGTGTTTATGTTACAGCGTGCCACGCGCATCCATGAAATTGCACAACGTTAATATTCAAGTTTTCACTTCTGCCGGCACTCCCGGAGTGCAACCCGTCGTTTTTTTATAGGCATTTTTTATTTACATCAGAGAATACAATGAGATGAAAATTTCTTCATGTACATTGGACGTCAGGCTTGCGGTTGATGGTCGCAAAGCCAAAGCAAAATCGTTTTTATACACCTATAAGATTTTACAACATGGTTTATAGTTCTGCCTTTTATCTTCATTATCTGTACTTTACGTCACGGTCTTTAGTATTTTTTGGATTAATATCTTAGATCATGCATGTTTCCCACTAGGAATGAATTTTATTATATTTATAATAAGTACTTACCTAAAGTACGGTGAATATTTACCCCTGGATTATTTTTGTTCATGTTCTGCAAATGAATTCATTTAATCGTAAATTTGTATAATTATTTGTTTTAAAAAAATGGCGGTATTTTTAAAACAAGCGACTCTGCCCATTATGTTTCACCAAAAATTGTTAAGTAGAATAATTTTTCAAACTGTACATTTGTGCAGCGACTCCGAAGAAAAGAAGAGCGAAAACACCAAGGAAGAAGTACCAAGCATATCCTTCTTTACGTTGGTATGTATTAGGTTATCTATAAACTTATATACTACACGAAGGGGCATACCTATTATAAATCGAACCACGGGCTATAGGTACTAGATCACTATAATATATAATGACATGAAAATAACAACCAAAAAACCGATATTCTCAAAAAAATTGCCCGGGCGGCTGCACCCTTTTGTATGGAAATGTGGAATTGTTTTTGGTTTTGCCTGTAGTTTTATTTTAATTATTAATTATACTAAAGTGATCTAGTACAGCCCGTGGTTGAGTTTATTACGGTTAAGTCTCTTTCACGTTGTATATATCTAAGGTGTAACAACTATACTGAAATATTTTTAAAGGTGAATTCAGTCCATTATACTAAACAACTTTCCCCAAGGAACATTAATCGAAATATGAAAATATTTTTTTGGCTTCATACACGTTGACCTTAGATCATTAATTACAGGATAAGCCTTACCTGCGCGTTCCCCTCTGCCAAAGTATAAGAACAAAAATCTAATACGTTCATAAAAACTAGTTGCGTAATCGATTATGATCATTATGTGAATCGGTAAGGCATCGAAAAGAAGTCTAAAAGTGCTCCGGTAAAAATGCCATATTACGTAATATTCTCGTTAAAAAAGAGGTCAATCAAACACATTGAATCTTCCAAACGATGGCATTACTTTTTATTAGTAAGTATTTTTTTATTTTATTAACGATGTTTTCTATTTAAATGTAATTTCTGAAAAATCAAAGGAATATCTATTAGTATCGATTACGAAAAAAATAATCGGATCACGTTATCATGCAACTGATTTCCTTCCATCCCATAAAATAATCTAAGATCGCATACGAGACTAGTTCATTAACCCCCGTTTGAAATGTATCAATTACATTCTTAAGGTTCTGTAATTAGGTTCAAATTCGAAAAACGATTAGTTGATGACGTAGGCGCACTCCCCACGAGACTACAGCGCACTCCTCACGAGACAATGAATTTATGATTTACAACCTTCGTCTTTATTCCCTGTGCATTAGAGTTGAATATATTTTTGTCTTCTCTCTCTTTCTTGTCAAGAGTGTATTATTACGTGTATTTACACATTTTTTTCAGTGTGAGCTTTACTGGTGTGCAGAAAATAAGCTAGTGTTAGAGTTTTTTGTAGTGTGCATTTATAGCGACACAAATTATTTCTGTGAATGTGTGATTTTGTTTAGATGTAGTAGTAGCTTACCCCCGCACCAAAAGCGGCAGAAAGTTTTGTAAGAAAATTGGTCTGCGTAACTCATCCTGTATTGAATGATCTATGATGTTGACTGATCAGATGAGTTGTATGGAAAGACAAAAATATTTTTCATATTTCGGCATTATGTTCCTTGGGGAGAGTTGTTCACTATTACGGACTGAATTCAACCTTAAAATATTTTGTTAGACCTTACAAATACTTACTAATATTAGCACTGTGAGCTGTAGACCTCGCAAGTCACCCCGGTCCCCGACCCGTTGAATTTAATCGGATAAAATGTTGTCTTATAAGATAATCTAGTCTAATCCTCTATAAGGATAACAAAAAAGGTTTCTGGAATTTTTGAAAGTTTTTCGAAATGGCTAAAATGCCTATGATATTCTTAAAGTTTTCAACCCCCATATTTCCGCAATTTTGAAAAATGTTCAAAAGCTGAATCGACAAAAAATTCTATATAATTTTCGAACCCATTTGGGAGGACCCAAATGCCACGAAAATCGTTTGAGAAATGCGACTTGTAGGCAAGAACAGCTGGACAACCGCATTTTTGGCCAATCTCGAAATTGAGACGCTTCGTTTGCTTCGCATGCTCGGTCAAAAAGAAAAAAACTGACTGGCTGACATAGCTATATAGATAGATATATATTGGCTGATCGATCAACGCACAGATGAAACCGCTGAGTCTAAAAGCATGAAATTTTGCAAAAACGATCCCTAAATGTCAGATCACAAATGATCAGAGTCGCACAGAAAGCCATGGAGCGTGCCATGCTTGGCTTCAGGTTGCAGGATAGTGTTCCCAACACCGTAATCCGACAACGTACTAATGTACGAGATGTTGGAACAGCGGTCATGCACTTAAAGTGGAACTGGGCAGGGCAACTGGCTCGACGGAGCGATGGCAGGTGGAGCAGGGCTTTAACCGAATGGTGGCCCAGAGCGAGTGAAAGAAGCGTTGGGCGTCCAGCAATGAGATGGGTTGACGACATAGTAAAAGTCATTAGATTGCACCTGGATTAGAGCAGCACAGAGATGGGTGGCGTCGACGAAGGGAGGCCTATGCTTAGCAGTGGGCGGATGAAGGGCTGTGACGAAGATGATCATGATCACTAAATAACGTTAGTGAGAACTAAGGGATTTTTCGAAATTCATCTCCTAAGGGGTTGAAACGAGGGTTTAAATTCGTATGAAACTTGGTCAGTTTTGGTTTAAAACAAAAAGTTATTGTGTCACTATATTAAAAAAAATCTCGTAGGGCGTAAAATAGGGGATAAAAGTTTGTATGAAACTGAGGTACAGAGCCAGTAGTTGTTAAGGACATTGTATTTATTTATTTTAAGCGACACCGGGCGTGGTCCGCACTTGGATGGGTGACCACAAGTGGCACAAAATTTTTTCGAGCTCCTCCGTGCTTTGGAAGACACGTATAAGCTATTGGTCCCGGCTGCCATCATTGTATGGCAGTCGTCAAGCTATGTCAGATGCCTTTAGGCAGCCTGAAAAATCTGACACCAGTGTTGGCCACTTACAGACACGAAAAACAAATTGTTTTTTGCAGTATCGATTCGCCACACCTTTGGACAAAGCCTTTATGGCAATAGCGATAATATGCTCCATATTAAGTGGATGTTTAACACCAATAACCACACTTCTCTTTGCGTCTCTACTCGAGGCCATGGTGCAATATGGCAAATCAGCACAGCAAGGGAACCCAGCTAACGCAGTGTTTTTGGAAGCAGTCACACACTTTGCCATATGGAACGTCGCTGTTGGGGTAGTTTTGGTGATTTTATCGTATTTGGCGACTGTGCTTATGAATATAGCGGCTTTTAATCAGGTTTGTACATTATAATTCAAATAATTATATGTAAATCAATATAATTATTTGAATTTTTGATCGTTTTTTTTCATCACATGCCCTCCTAAACCATCGTTTCAGCAACAATGACAGACCAAATCGAAGTTTTACCATTTTTTATCAGTACATCTGGATGATACTCTCTTTGAAAAAATCATTGCACGAGTATTTTTTATAATATCACGTCTCTGTCCATTGCGGGGCAGACAGAGCCCAGGCTAATGGGCCTAAAGCCACACCCAGCACCGAAAACTGTCGCCCAGCGATAGACAGGCTTAAATTTAGGGATCAAGTTTGCGTTGCATAATGAAATTGAATACAACATTATAACACTCGTTTGCGTTGCATAATGAAATTTAGTACAACATTATAACACTCGTTTGGGTGATATAATGGTTATTATGACACCGGATGTTTTATTGTGGGCAATAAGGTAACTGCTTATTTTATAGAGGATTTGTAGAATGGGTGTAGACAAAAATAAATAACAATCTCTCTTAATGCAACTTTGCTATTATAGTTTATCTATAGATGCTAGATACAATCTATTTAATACTATTAGTACCTAGTGCCGACATTTTAAAAATATTTCCTTCTTATAATTTTTTTAGAAGTCATTGCGACTAAATAATATTTTTTTTTATTGAATACTGCTAACGTACTTTCAATGGCGTTACTTCCAAACAAGATTATAACCATAAAAGCAAAATTGCATTAAGAGAGATTGATATTCATTTTTAACAGGTTGGTGGTTGTATCAACGCTGTGTTATGTAGGTACCGCGTGAATTTTAGGCAAATAAGCGCCCGATTATCCGATCACTGATGATGAGCTCGAGATACTTACATGTAACATATTTTTTAGGTGTTCAAAATACGACAAGAGTATTTGAAAGCTGCTCTAAATCAAGACTTTGAATATTTTGATACACACCAAACAGGAGATTTTGCTGCAAAAATGACGAGGTAACATAATGATCATCTGGACCTTTACTTCCATCCCAAAGACCTAGATTTTTTTTTCAATGTGCACAGGTCCTATTGTTCCATTTTTCAAAAGCGGAGTCAAATGAACGGTTTTTTGTAAGGAAAAACTAGTCGTTTAGGTGACTTCGCGTTTCAAAATTGACACTTCAGAATCATTTCACTCGATTTGAGAAACAACTTTTTATGAATCCATCTGTAAGAATCTTATTTATTAAAGCCATACTACCTAATACTATAAATGTGAAAGTACCTAACACTGTCTGTCTGTAACCTCTTCACGCTTTAACCACTGAACTGATTTAGACGAAAGGGGTCGTTGCAGAAATGTATGGTAGCTGGGCGAGGTCATGGTACACCTACCTTAAATTAGTAGTTTTTTATGTTATAAGCAATATGTTATCGATAATTTCCAAAAAATCATTCTATTTTTTTTTTATGTAGTTTTAGTTTGAAATGCCGTAATAGAGGTAATAATAACATTATCAACTTCGCGCTTGTCAAAGTGACTTTGACGTTTGATTGGCATTAACATATGAATGACATTTTCACAAATTGGACAGAATATATCCTGTGGTGCGATTTTTCAAACGCGAAGTCACTAAACGCACGGTTTTTTGTATAAAAAAACCATTCATTTAGGTGACTCCGCGATTGAAAAATGGAACTTCTGCAAGAATGATCGTCCGCCGGTCGATCGATCACGTTATGGTGTTTGTCAATCGTTGTATGACTTTGACAGTTACTAAATGTGACATTACACATTGACGTTCAGTGGTGCCATTTTTGAAACGCGGAATCACTAAAAAAACGGTTTTTTGTATGGAAAAACCATTCGTTTAGGTGACTACGCGTTTCAAACATGGTACTTCAGAAAATGCTTAGAAATGGTGTCACAAGTTTTGAATGCACCATGAATGCACCGGAAAGTAGCCGCCATGACAATGTCGCCATTATGTAATATTACACTCGATTTTAAAGTTAAAGTTACTCTAAGATTACAACGAATAAAAATAAAATGTTAGCCTCATTACATTCCTACTATTTTAAAGTATTTTTTGCGCTGGTGTACAATGACCTGGCCCATTATGGAACAACCCCTTTGGTATTTGTGTTTGAGGGGAAATAGAACTTTGTATGGGGAATCGTATTTTGCCATACAAAAGTATTTTTTACAAAGTACTCAATTTACGCAGACGACAGCAAAAGCTAGTTTTATTATAAACTTGCGAATTTTTACGATCGGTTACAATATTACAATTTTCTTAGGTATTTCTAACTTTTTGAACGAGGAAATCTACCCTGTGTTACTTGTCGATAACGTAGCTTTCTATAGGTAAATCGATTAAAAGCAGTTCAGTACTTTTTGAGTTTATCCACTACAAACAAACACCAATTGAAATCAAATCTTATCTTTTTATAATAATGTTAGTCTAGACATCGAAGACACAATCCAATCTTATCTTTTTATAATATTAGTCTGGATATAGATAAACACCCAAGACAAAAGACAATAATGGTTTTAGAAAACATGGGACACCAAATAGCAGCACAGTGACGTCAGATCCAATTGAATATTGTTATTTGACCATCAGTTGACAGCAGTCGCGGGCCCTCTTTAGAAGCCGGTTCTCATCGAGTTCCCTGGGTTTCTAATATATACCTATGCATTTATAACTAACAACAATTATAAGTTTATAACCTTCGTAAATCGGCGCACCGCGCATTAAAATATCCATTTACTCTTTTTATAAGTCGTTACCTAGCAGCATGACTGGATTACACACACACATACTCAAAACACGAAAAGTTTCGCTGGTTATTCAGATACACTCACAATGATATATTTTGTATAAACACGCTCAGAGATCTATTACTCACACTAAGTTGGTATAAATAAATATATTATGCGAATTATAAGCCGGACATTGAACGGCTTATTAATATTTATAGTACTAGGTACACCTACGCATTTAATTAGTTTAATAGTAGTTTTACTAGCTTAAATTCTCACCCAACGCCACTTGTCAGGTGGTTTTGTTCTGTCAAATGTGTCCAATAACAGCAGCCTATAATTACACTGTTGCAGACATTTAGTGTCCCATTTTTGAAAACCATTTTTTTGATAAGGGCCATTTTCCAACGCGCTCAGGCTGAGGATAGAACCCAGAAGCTCTGGGTGGCGGACTAGCGTATTAAACAATACGACACCAAGGTCAAAAAATATCTATAACTTTCTATTTTCAACCCCCGGCAGAAAAGAAGGGTGTTATTAGTTTGACGCTAACGTTTGTCTGTGGTATCGTAGCGCTTGAATAGATGAACTGATTGAGATGCAGTTTCTTTTTCAGTAAAAGCAAGTTCCCTTGCAGCGGTTCTTAGCTATGTATGGTGAAAATCGGTTCAACCATTTGAATGTTATCTCTCCAAACATCGGGGTTTCTGTAGTTTTCCTGGCAATTGATAGATGGCGCTACGGATATTATTTTCACGATTTAGTTACTCCATTCATCAATAGATGGCGTTTGCTATATGAAAGTCGGGGATTTTTTGATTTGTCTGGCAAATAAATTTGTATTGCAGTGACGTTGTGAAATTAGAAGATGGTATCGGAGAGAAACTAGCTACGTTCGTATACTTCCAGTCAGCCTTTGTCAGCTCCATCATCATGGCTCTAGTGAAGGGATGGAAACTCGCATTGCTGTGTTTGATCTCTTTTCCAATCACCCTCACACTCGTTGGAGTTGCTGGCTTGGTAAATATAGCAAAAAAAATAGTTTTTAACAAGATTACAACGTATAAATGAGGCGTATTGTGTAATAAATTGAACGACGGGCTTTACTAGATTACTAATAGTATAATGAAATTAAAATAACAGCCAAACACGAAAAAAAATCTTCATTCTCACAACAGGCTATTTTACTGTGTTTTTGGTTAATATTTTATATTAAACAAAAAATACCACTAAAAAGAATTTTTTTTTTTGAAAAATGAAAGTTGGTTTATCTATGAGCCAGCAATTAGATTTTTTTCAAATATGAGAATGAAAGCGTGGTGGAGACATCTCACTATCTCTTTCGTACGCGCGAGACCTAATAGCAGTGACGGCAAGAGCGCAGTACGTGCATCATTTTTCTGTTACTTGACAGTTTCCTTTTCCACCAGATTTGAAAAGTTCTTATTTTTAAGTAAATTAAAAAATAATTTTGTTTTCGGTTTCGTATTATTTTACGTATTGATATGAATAATAAAAATAATTCATTTAAATATCGTATTGCACAGGTGGCTGCAAGCTTTTGTATGGCGATGTTTTTTAATTTTTGACTGTTATTTAAATTTCTTTATACTAATAGTGATTGGTTCGATTTATTACGCATAATTATGTCTCGTTGTGTAAGTACTAAAATCATTTTATAGGTCAGTTCAGTTCATGACTCTGAACAACTTTCCCCATGGAACATAATTGACGTTCATAAGTTGACCAACAGGAAAGTGGTTTAGTATCTCCGACTATATTCAGAGATTCACACTAAAGTTTCAGAAGAATAAGTATCAAGCTGTATTCAGCAGTGTTTTTAAAATGTTTTCTAGATAGCATCAAAACTGTCCAAGAAAGAAACCATAGCATCTGGCAAGGCAGGGTCCGTGGCAGAAGAAGTGATATCTTCTGTACGCACTGTTTACGCGTTTAGCGGACAGCAGAAAGAGATTGAAAGATATCAGTCATTCTCAGAAGAGTCAAGGTGTATTAATATTAAGAAAGGTAAGTTTTATTATGAAAAATATTTTTTTTTTGTTAAAAATATATATAATAATAAACGTACTTTTTTCAATCTGAAAGAATTGCCTATTTGCACTAATTTATATGTTTCTATAGGTACTTAATATGTAAAAAATCTAAAAGGTAGTTTTTGATACTATTTCAATAACTTGAAATATAAATATATTTAATATATAAAGAACATAACGGGGAACATACATAGAAATCAAAATAAAATCAAAGTAAGTATTTGATTTGATTGGACTAATGTGCACATTTCACCTCGAATCGTACCTGCTGTGACCAAGCAAAATTTTGGAATTTTTAAGGTTCATATTTTAGAAATACCTAGTGGAGTTTGTTTTAAATATTTTTATATCAGAACAACCTTACTTAATGTATTTCCAATAAACAATGTTTACAGGTTTCTTCAACGGAATAGCCATGGGAACTCTCTTCACCTGCATTTTCTGCGCGTATGCACTTTCGTTATGGTTTGGGTACAGACTCATGGTGGAAGAGCCAGAAAACTATGACGTCTCAACTATGATAGCTGTAAATGGAAATCAATTTTAATTGAGTAGTTTTAGCGCTAGATAGGGAATTTTATTATTTTTATAAATCTATTTTTTGATATGTTCGTAATGCAAAGTTAAGTCAATTGATATTTTTATTTCTTTAAAAAACATGACGCTAAATGATAAAAAAATCAATATGCTGTTGGACAGCATTTTAAATAAACAATTATAAAATGTTATCCTGTCAGATAAGAGGGTATAGAAACATATTTCACTTAATCATTATATAAAAGATACATAGGTCAAAGATACATTTTTTTTCTAAATTCTATGATGAAAACGCCCTGTGAATGGCTTCATCTCTAATGACGTTACACAAAATTGTAAACATGGTATTTTGACCAATGATTGGACTTTCATCTACCCAATTCTGTGTCAGTATATGAAAATATTTTAACATTCCTAGGTATTCTTTGGAGTAATGAACGGATCAGCAAACTTCGGTATATCTTCAACACTGATGGAGGTATTTGGCGTGGCCAAGGGTTCCGGGGCCCAAATATTTAATCTCATTGACAACGTGCCTGTTATCAACCCCTTGCTAAATGAAGGCATCGTTCCTAAACACATTGAGGGGAATATTGAGCTGAAAGACGTGGTGTTTCGATATCCTTCAAGGCCTGATGTACCGGTAAGCATATCTATGCAGCCATCTAGTTTAATTAGCCAGCTAATTGGACGCGATTAGCTAATTGGACATTAGGCCGGCATCCAGTTGGATGCTTAGGCCGATAATTCATTGAACTAGAATTCTAGAATCACTCAACGTTTAACAACTTGGCGTATCACACCTTTGTAAATGACTGACCAAGACTCAGCCAAGTGATTCAAATTAAATCTAGATTTTTTCCACAGCTGTGCTAGTATTCACCCAAAATAAATATGGCGTCCACAACGCAAACAGCTGTGAATATTATGTTTTGTTCACACATCCCATCAAAATTTTCTTTATATTTCATCATAACTATCCATCGTAACTCACCATACTGCATGCGCGTGCTAAAGACGTAATCTGTACTATTTAACGCGGGTAGAGACGTGGCGTGGACGATTATCGATTTCAAATTTCAAACTAAAATCAGACGAATATTATACAGACAAGAAACTTGCATTAACCTATGTCATCCTAATGACATCATTTTAGGTCTTAAAAGGAGTAAGTTTAAGTGTAAAACGTGGACATTCTGTGGCTTTGGTCGGCCATTCCGGATGTGGGAAGTCTACAATCATTCAGCTTATATCTCGCTACTACGACACTCTTGAAGGCAGTGTAAGTATTTGCATTTTCTTTATTCTTAATGTATTCAGTTGTTACTTTGTGGTTGTCAAAGTTATATGCTATTTGATCTAGACTACTTTGTTTGCTTCCGTCACCAGTAGTTCTTGCAAACTATTGCCGGCCAACGCCAACCCACCACAGTCACTGTTAGGCCGAGCACACCTGCCAATAACGACCGAAGCGTACCCGTCATTAAGAGTTGATTCACCAGGGGCAGCCGCAACGAATGCTGCAGCAACATCGGCTGTCATACTCGCGACACTAGTTTTACCGCTACACGAGGCATCTTCAGGCACAAACAAGCTGTTGATTGTTCTATCAACAACTCTAATATCTTCATTAATGACTGAGCGAGCGAAAAGAGTCTGGACAAAAACTCCTGTCTGTCCAGCAATTCCGCGGTTCAGCTGTTCTCATCTACAGATCACATTTCTCAATCGATTACGTGATCGAATCAGAAATAAGAAAATTCGTAGGAGAACAAAAGTCACTGACATAGCCCAGTGGGTTAGCTCGTTGAAGTGGCAGTGGGCGGAGCACATAGCGCGAAGAACCGATGGCCGATGGGGAAAAAAGGGTTTTCAAATGGTGACCGCATACTGGCAAAAAAAGCGTGATAAATGGTGATGAATGATGTACTAAATGATTTCAGGTGTGTGTGGACGGTAACAATGTACGGAACCTGTCTGTCCGATGGTTACGCGCACAAATTGGCTTAGTTGGTCAAGAGCCTATTCTGTTTAACACGACAGTTCGGAAAAACATAATATATGGCAGGGAAGATGCCAGTGACGCTGAAATCGAAGCGTGCGCGAGGCAAGCTAATGCTCATCAATTTATTATGAAACTGCCAAAGGTGATTATGACACTAAACCAAAACATTTATTATTACTGCTACTTTTTGACCAAGCGAGCGAAGCGTCTCAGTTTCGAGATTAGCCAAAAATCTTTTTGTCCGTCTACCAAATTTCTTAAAATTTTGTAAGCAGGTTCGATAATTATGTAGAATTTTTCAGTCAAGCTTGTTTATCGAAACTACCAAAAATAACGGAAAAACGGGAGTCGAGAACTTAAAAAAATCATTAATTAAATAAGAGCCAATAACCAAAAAATTTATTCTGAATTCCCATAGAAATTGCCCGGGCGGCTGCAAACTTTTCCGACCGATTTTATTTTGTTTCTTGACTGTTATTTTAATTTCATTATACCATAGTGATCTAGTATAGCCATGGATTTATTACGCATGTGTCTATTATACGTTGTATAAGACAAATGATAAGTATGTGCTACTTCTAAATTCCCGAAGTGATTATTTTTTTTCTCTTTATAATGCAAATTTTCTGAATCAAATCTATCGAACCATCAAAATGATGAATCACAAAACACAGAAATTAGATTATGTTTTATAAGCGAGTGCATGAAATGTTACTATGATAAACTGTACATAATGTTGATCTAATTTGTTTTTTGTATAAAAACCTTTCCCAACTAAAGTAATTCACATTTTATACATATACCTATTTAAGGTATTAGTAAGGAAAATTTTAATTTCAGGGATACGATACTCTTGTAGGAGAACGTGGAGCATCTTTATCAGGCGGACAAAAACAACGCATTGCTATAGCAAGAGCGTTAGTACGGAACCCGAGCATACTGCTACTTGATGAAGCCACTAGTGCCTTGGACACTTCTTCTGAAGCCAAAGTGCAGAAGGCTTTAGATAAGGTAATAGCTAATTTTGTGGTACAGTAGTAACGAAATAATTATTGCAAGCAGTTGTCACGGTTTTCGCCGCATAACTTCTTCGGATGGACATAGGCCCAGGGATTTCCAAAATAACTGATAGCGAACTGCAACCAGCGTTTTCCAGCAACCTTAGTCAGGTCATTTGACCACCTTTTATGTGGGTGTTCTACGCTTCATTCGCTAATACGTACATGGTTGCCATTTGAGAACTTTTTTGCCCCATCGTTCATCGGTTCGTCGTGCTATGTGCCTATCTACAGCCACTTAAATGCGATAATCCATTAAGCTAGCAGTGATTTTTTTTCTTCTGCGGATTTGCTCATTTCTGATTCGATCTTGTAGAGAAACACCGCGTTGAGTGACCTTGAGCTTTCTAATGTTACTAACAATAAGGTACTACGTTTCAGATCCAGTGAGGCAGTTTTAGAATCTGTGAAAATCATGCAGTGCAGTACTGCTTCTTTTAAACTTGCTTTTAGGAAGTAGGGTACTAAATTTAGCAGTAAGTTAATGATGTGACGTCAACATTTATAGTTCAAGTGATAAAAATGTCCTTAGATAAAGGAAGGACGCTAAATACAAACAATTTCATTCATTAGCATATCATTTTTTATCTCTATTGCACGCGCATTGAGGCGCGCGGGGCTCATGCGGAAACAACGGAATCATACGATAAAGGTCAAATACGCATTAGGTCAAACACTCAAAATGACAAGAGTATGTAAGTTTTCGTAAATGGTTTTGACTTTGAATTTGTTACCATTATAATCATCGTCATTCATTAGGCCTTTTTTTTGCCATTGCCAAATATATTCGTCTCTTTCGCATCACAAATACATCGTTTTATGATATCATCGGATTATTTGTATAATATTTTCGCACATTCTGTTAAGGCAAAGACAGGGCAGAAGTGGTATTTATTATTTTAAATAAAGGTTTAATCACAAATGTGTTGACAAATGAAAAGTTTAAGGCATAAAATACACCTTTAAGTAATTTTATGGTTCTTAAGTGTACTTTGTGAAAAGTTGTCCCCGGTCTGTTTAGGATATTTCAGGCTTTTATCACCTGATCATCTGAAAGTAAAGATGATTCGTGCTTCGGAAGGCCGTGGGGTCCCAAACGAGCATCTAGCGTTTGCTCAAACCTATCCAAGGATTGGCTCTGGTATACCCTTTTGGTTACGGAGATAAGACCGTAGTCACTCCGTGTAAAAACCAGTTAGGTAGCGGACCCCGGGCTCTGAAGTGTTACCACTGAGGATGCACCCAGAAATACCGGATGATGATGGTAATAAGCATTTCTAGGCCATCAAAACTCTTTTTTAATTAATATTGTGGGTACGTCTGTATTTATTTCGTAGGCTCAAGAAGGCAGAACAACCATAGTAGTTGCCCACAGACTATCAACAATCAGAAATGTCGATATGATATACGTTTTCAAAGCCGGTGAAGTTATAGAATCTGGTAACCACATGGAACTAATGGAGAGAAAAGGACATTACTATGATATGGTCATGATTCAGGGTACGCCAGAACTTGATGAAAGAAATTATAAATCTTGTGAGTATCTGTTTTATGGTATTTCTTTTAAAGAATTGTCAATTTATAAGATTAGATTCGTAAAGTGCAGTCACATACTGGTTATTAAAACACACATGCTCGCGAAGTTGATAAAAGAAGCTGTTTTTTAACACCATAAAAATGGTGAGTCCATTAGCAAAAAACTAATTAATGATGGTGATCTACCACAACGAGATTACCATCAATTAGGATAGGACTCGCCAATTATATGGCATACCAAAAAAGTATGATTAAAAACTAGTAACCTCGTCAAATTATCTAGGTTATAGGCAGCGAACCCCTGACTCTGAAGCGTTACCGCTGAAGATGCAACAGGGAATACGCTTGGATGATGAAGATGATGACAAAAAAATATGATTTCAATGAAGTACTTGTCCGTGCTGCAGAATTTCACTGCTCCATTATCTAAAAAAGAAAGTGCATTTACACGCTTTTATTTAGTAGTTTAAATTAATCTCAATTTATGAAATATGAAAAAATAGTGTATGAAACTGCACATATTTGGTATTAACATACTCGTTACTCGAAACTATTGCATAATGAGAGGTATTATACACTCCTCATTATGCAACACTTTCATAAATTACTTATTATCCTTTCTTTTTTCCATTATAGCAACTCTTCATAAGATAGTGATCATTCTTATAGTTCTTTTTTAGTGAACCCACTTCTTTCAAGAGAATTGTCCGTAACTAGCAGAAAGGAAGACCAAGATGAAATAATTGAACCGATGGCGGAGGTAAGAAAATATAAAAATATATATATTACATATGGAAAAAATAATTAAGTTGTTCTCAATTAATAGCGACGTCGTCAAGTTGCTGCTCTTAACAGTCGCCCTGAAGATGTTCAGTGACTATATTGTGTGAGATAATGTATTAATTATTAATGAATTTACCTCATGTCAACTTTAATAAAATAATCGATTGTTATTTTGGGTTTTCTCAAAGTCGATTTTATTTGTTTTGAAAATCTGAAATACTTCATATTATAGTACCAATTCATAAGGAACGTCAAGCCGTTGGTACCGGCTGTCATCGTAGAATAGCAGCGATAAGCTATGTCAGATGCCTTTCGGCAGCTTAAAATGTCTGACACAGTTGAAAATTCTAACAATGTTCTACTTAGACACACGAAAAAAAGGCAATTTTTTTATTTTTTGTCTTTAGCAAGCTGATGCAGAGGAGAAAGCGCCAGAAGTTTCGTTCTGGCGAGTGGTTCGACTGAACAAGCCTGAATGGAAGTCTGTCTCGGTGGCGAGTCTGTGCTCGCTCATAAGTGGATTTGCGATGCCACTGTTGGGAGTTGTTCTTGGTGATTTTGTTGGGGTAAGTAATCAAACGTCGCTTGTGTTGCAAAAAGTGCTTAGCGGAACACTTCAGGAAAATCTTAAGATTTTAAATATATTGATTTTGCACCTAGCTATTTTGAATGAGGTCTCGCAATAAGAACACAAAATTATAAAAAAAAGAAGATTTATTTATGTTAAAAAAATTTGCTAATCTATACTGAAAAAAGAAACGGGTCTTTTGGTATTATTATTACTTTCTAGGTACATAAATGACGGAATATGTATTTTTTGGTTAAAAAAAAGACTTTTTATGAATATATAATATCACTATTTATTCACTGTATCAAGGAACGAAAATTGACAAAAAAAATTTTGAATACATATTCTGCAAGCGAATTCGATTCGCACTTTTTTAGTGCAAGTACTACTTACTCTTCATTAAAAAAAAAAAACATTTTGGTAATTAACAACAAGAAAAAGAGCGTTAAAATATATTTTTCTTATTTGACAGGCACTCTCGGGCAACGATCAAGCTGCGATCCAAGCTGAAGTGCGCCGATTCGCTCTAATTTTCGTTGGAATAGGAGTGCTTGCAGGAATTACCAACTTTATTACTGTAAGTATTATAGTTTCAAACTTAGCAAAATGGTCGGCTAGGTGAAATAGAGTATACAAGTTGCTAGCCCAATCAATATTTGGAGGGATCAGAATTCATTCTTTAAACATTTCTTTACTACAGCTCTAATTGAAAATTCAATAAAATTTAACTTTGACTGAATTGAAAAATATAAAAATGATTCCACATAGCTAAAACAAAATCACTAAAAAAATTCTACGTACCTATAAAAGGCTTATTGTTAGGGAAAAGTATTTATTTTTAATTTTAATTGTATTATTCAGATGTATAATATAATGTATACTGAGATTAAGTGTAAATCTGTATTGTAACTGAAACATAGCCCATCAGGCTGGGTAGAGACCACTACTGAACTGGGTTTCTTTTGGTGTAATCTTCCCAGCAGTCGTTCTGAAACGCTAGTAGTTTTTAGATTTTGCACTAAAATAATATTTAAAAAAATGACCTTCAATAAGAGATAAATTTATCCTACATTGAATAAAAAAAATTGACTTTGACTTTGACAATCAAGAAATAGCTCAAACTCGATGGAGTTGCTTCATATTATTTGAGAGTTGGTTATCATCAAATCAGTTTCTTGCCATTATAATAGGACGTTGTCATCTAATACACATTTACATTCAAAATTAGACTGAGAAATTGGCCGAATGTACACATCTTGTAAGATTAGACCTGAACAAACATAAAATTGAAACGAAAATTAGTAAAATATTACGATAGAAGAAAATTTAAATTTGAGACATATTTTTCGCCCAGGTGTTCTTTTATGGTGTGGCAGGAGAATATTTGACGGAAAGACTTAGGCGGTTGATGTTCGAGAAGCTTCTCCAGCAAGAGATTGGTTTCTATGATGACAAAAACAACTCCACCGGTGCATTGTGCGCGCGTTTGTCTGGCGAAGCAGCAATCGTGCAGGGCGTAAGTTTACTTTTTTTTTTAATTCGGTTGAAAACTGCTTCTTTTCAAACTAATTTCAATTGCGCAATGCTCTCTAATTATATATCCAAAATCACGTGGAAAATTGCCAATAAATTTATTTATTAAAAAAATGAGCTTTTATAATTAAAAATAGATAAGTGAATAAATAAAATAAATCTGTTTACTAACAATATACCAATTTAATTGGAAAAAAGTTGAAGAAAAAGGTTTTTCTATAGTTTTTATTTGTTGGTATGGAATCGAAAATTAATTTTATTCATTTTAACAAAATTTTAGGTTTTGCTTGATTTCTAGTTTTTCCTTTAGCTATCCATGTATCTAGCTAAAAAGATAAGTTTTTTTTAGTACTTTCTACTTTTGGACCATACTTATTATAACATCTTTGACGAGTATACGAAACATACGAAACATGGTTTCAACCACATCAGAGGTTTGAATAGCTATCAAATTAGGTATGTTACAAATGCCTGGATTCAGAAACATAGCTTCATAAAATAACAAGACAGTCATTCTATAGTGTCATCCAATTTCAATGACAAACCAAATTAGTCTTAATCATCATTTCGTTGCGCTCAATGTTGCTTGGCACTGCGACGCGGACACGTAGCTATCTATGTATATCGTGCCACTTTTAGAGTGAAGGTCCTGATAACCTTTATACGTAGTTTTCTTCAGGTCGCTATATATTTTCGTGCATTTCAGGCAACAGGTCAAAGAATAGGTACTGTTTTACAAGCAATAGGAACCTTCGGATTAGCCCTTGTACTGTCTCTGATCTTTGAATGGCGAGTCGGACTGGTAGCTCTGGCCTTTGTTCCTATAATGGCGTCCATCGTGTATAAGGAAGGCAGGATGGTTAGCGCGGAATCTTTTGGTACGGCGAAGACTATGGAAGATAGTTCAAAGGTTAGTTCGTTATTAGCATAGATTGCGATACATTTTATAATTTATTTATTGCTCTAACAATCTTTAAGATTTATGTGCAATAAGCTTAAGACGAAGTGGTAGCTAAAGTGGCGCCCTCATTTGAAATAAATTGTTTAAAACTAAATATGGTGATAATTAAGAATTTGATTTGTATCACTCTCTAGAAAGACTTTAAAACTATTTTATGAATTACCTTTGAAATTATTACTAATAGTTCGTCTAGTTTTAAAACGGGTTTTCGCCAAAAGTGGCCACTTTTGGCGAAAACCCGTTTTAAAACTAAACGGACTACCAATATTAGTTTCAAAGGTTATTCATAAAATAGTTTAAAGGTCTTTCTAGACAGTGATACAAATCAAATTTTTAATTATCACCATATTTAGTTTTAAACAATTTATTTCAAATGAGGGCGCCACTTTAGCTACCACTTCGTCTTAACGCTAAGCGCTATCTCTCCAGAAATTACCTTTGGGACGTTTATGAGAAGAAAAATAGTATTATATGTACTACGAACAATGAAAATAAGGATAAACCATAAAGAATTTCGTACATTGACACGCCAGGCTTTATTTATCTTATCCCATACTTTAAACGAGCAATTCGTGTAGGTATGTATAGCGAAAAACGGTCACTTTTGGCAAAATAGCGAAAAAAGCGTCACGTTCTCTTTTAACTATAAACAGTAGTTCTTAAAGTAGTTTGAAGGGTAATTATCTAAGGCGTGATCAAAACAATATTAAAAATTTTGTCTCCGTTTCTTTTCAAACAGTTTATTTCAAATCTTGACAGCACCGGACCCTAAAAAATTGATGTTTCCCCTTGTGCTCATTGTATAAACTTAAAATAAAAAAAACAGAAAAGCTATGCCGAACAAACTTTAAGAATTGAGATACTCCGCTTTATTGAAGTTACTAAATAAAATAACAAATTTCAGATTGCCGTTGAAGCAGTTTCAAACGTGCGAACAGTCGCATCTCTGGGTCGAGAAGAAACCTTCCTCAAAGAATACGCCACCCAGCTTAGGCCAGCGTTGGTTTTAGCAAAGAAATCCGCGCACGCGAGGGGAGTAGTGTTCGGTTTCTCGCGAGGTCTCTTCAACTTCATATACTCTGCGGCTCTTTTCTATGGTGGAATGCTTATTGTGTACGACGGAGTGGACTACGCTTTGATTTTGAAGTAAGTCGCAGTCGATTGGTCAGTAATCTGTTAGTAAAACATTATCACACGTGCTAATGACTTCATCCCTAAGGGGTCATTCATAACATGTCACAGCGATAGGGGAAGGGGGGATTTGAAACGTTATAGTACGTTTAAAGGAATCAGAAAAAAAGCATGACAAGGGACGAAGGGGTCCAAAGAGTCATTGTGTAGTAACTTATTAGTTGTCCATGGTTGCGTAACATTATTATCATTATCATATCAGCCACAGGAAGTCCACTGCTGATCATCGGCCTCCCCAAGGTTTTCAAAAACGAACGATTGGAAGCGGCCTGCATCCAGCGTATTCCTGCAACCTCACTAAGTTTGACCGACCACCTAGGTGGTGGGTGTCCTACGCTGCGCTTGCCGGTACGTGGCCGCCATTCGAGAACCTTTCTGCCCCATCGGCCATCGGTTCTTACTGAATTGAGATGTTAAATTTTTTGTAACGATTAAATAAATACACAACGAGCGAAACGAAACGAACTGGAAAAATCGGCTGTTGAACGATAACCTGAGTAATTTTTATGGGATCTTTATGATTTTTAAGAAATTTGACAGGAGTGTAGATGGAGTTAATGGAACTTTAAGCCCACACATGAGCCAAATCTGTCAAGGGGTACCGAGATATGGGGTTCGCGAAACACAGTTCGCAGTTCGAGGCGAACTAGTTATCGTTTTAGTTAGAGTCTTAAAGGATTGATTCTTAGGTCAGCTCAAGCTTTGCTGATGGGTGCATCATCAGCAGCCCAGGCGTTTGCATATGCACCGAATTTCCAAAAAGGAATCCTGGCTGCAGGGCGAATCATGATACTGCTCGATAGAGAGTCTAAAATTACAGACCCGGCTCAACCAGTCACTGGATTCGTAAGTAGATTACTTTTCTTTACTAAGCTGGCGTAGAGTTGGACCATGCAGTCTTTACCGTGGCACAGAATGAATACTAGTGGTCCTGTGAACTGTAGACCTCGCAAGTCACCCCGACCCGTTAATGTTTATCCGAAAAAAAGTTGTTCAGACAAAAAAGTTGCGTCTTACTTAGGGCAACAAAAAATATAGATATTTTTGAAAAAAAAAATGAAGTTGCTGTTGTTTTTATAAAAGTGACGTAAATCGCCCCCACTCCAAAACTTCGATTTGCTGTATCTTTGTGAATTTTTCTACTTTACTAAACGAAAAAATATGAGCCCGTTTTTTTGGATAATCTTTTTTAATTAATTAAATAAAAATTTGACCACATCCCTCAAATGCAGAAACATTTTTTTTTTACTATATTTATCAACCTCTTCACTTTGATAGGCTATCTTTACTTAATAATCATTTGATTTTTACTGAAGAACATCATTAAGAGTGCAATAGGGGTGATGACAGGGTCAGAAAAGTGGACCTATATTTTTCAGTTTATCAAAAATAGTGAAAATTCACAAAGATACGATACATCTAATGCTAAAAAGGTTTGCTAGCGAGGCAAGACTTCTATATTCTTAAACCTAAATGTCTAAAATTTCTAAATACCTTCTCAATTTCACAGAAGGGTTCTGGAGAAGCTAGTCTTCAAGAAGTTTACTTCAGGTACCCTACAAGGATAATGATTCCGGTCCTGAAGGATATGAGCTTAGAGATAGAACGGGGTAAAACCGTGGCTTTGGTGGGAGCCAGTGGATGCGGGAAGAGCACTGTCATACAGCTGTTGGAGCGGTATTACGATCCTGATATTGGTATTGTAGTAAGTGTCTTTGATATTAAACTAGTGGCTCTGTGAGCTGTAGACCTCGCGAGCTCGTAGAGATTGCAGATTTAGTTATGAAAATGAAGTCTTATAAAATTTTGGTAAACTGGTGATTTTGGTAAAGTTGACTAAACGAATGTTTTCTTTAATTACATAATTCCCAAGAAAACAGATAAATATACTCGTACTTTTAAAAAACTTTTAAAATAAACTTCTAATACCGGTCGCAAAATAAAAATAAATACATCGAACTAAAAAGAGAACACCTTCCGGTAACATTCGAACTCTAGACGCATAAGTTGATCAGATCTCTTTATAAATAAACCGGACTATTCATCTTTTGACAATGCTGGTGAAAATATACATATGTATGTCATAATAATAAATAAAATTCCTTTGTTATTTAGTTGTCACTACAAACAAAATGGTCGTAAGAGCCATAAAATTCAAAGGCGCTTAGGCCCATTGTGCCAACTCCGTCATTTTCAAAAATTTTCAAAAAATTATTCGACTGTCGATTTTCATATGTTTATCAAACCTGCTCCCAAAATTTCACGGTAATCGGTTGAGAAATGCGACCTCTAGAAGACAACACACAGACGTACCAAAGCATTTTTGGCCAAGTTGAAACGGAGACCTCTCTCGCTTCGCTCGCTCGGTCAATAATTGTATGTTTATAGATTTATGTTATTTTTTGACATGCCTTCATTTTCCTCCATTTATTGGTTGTCTGAAATCAATTGTTCTAAGCAATAAGACCGCCTATCTGTACCTGTTTTAATAGTGATTTGGACTAATATTCTTTTTTGGGTCATCAAACAGATTATAAAAAGTATGATATACTTCTTATTTCTTTTGCGCATATAAATTTCGCGTAAAGACACGATCAGCTACGATTTTTAACCAAAGGTGACGTAAATCATCCCATTCCAAAACTTAGAAGGGCTGTTACGTTGTGAATTTTGACTACGTTGCTAAACGAAAAAAAAAGTACTTTATTTTTGATAGAAATAATATATTTGTTAGCCATGCCGTATCCTTATTGTACTATTTTTTTAACTTTTGTATTAGTGCGATAATAGTTTTAAGTCCTTCATGCATTTATAAGATTAAATATTCTGCTTGATAATAGACACCGCATTGTCAGCGCTCTCGAAATTTAGGCAACTCCCGTTGTTATACGTACTTGGAAAGGCCAAAAGTAACACAAAAATTTCTCACGCCACGGTAAATCTGTTGGTCCCACCATTCGTCAAGCTAATTCATTTGCCTTAAGGTGGCTTGGAAGTCAAATTAGACTTTATCATCTTTTCATAGCGTTCAATGCTCCTTGACACTTTAAAACGACGTAGCTACGAACCTACGTGTGTCGTTAACTTTTGAAGTAGATTTCCAGGTAAAAAAACACTCTAGAATCAATCTTTTTTCTAGGCTCAAGACGGCATACCTTTAACAAAACTCCGCTTAGCCGATGCCAGAAGGCCTATAGGCTTCGTCCAACAAGAGCCTATCCTATTCGACAGGACTATCGGCGAGAACATAGCCTACGGAGACAACTCTAGGAAACCGACCGCAGATGAAATTGTAGACGCTGCTAGACAGGCGAACATACACAACTTTATTGTTTCATTGCCTTTGGTAAGTTTATTATTAATAAATAATTTAAATACCTTGATAAGTCATACACTTTTATAAGCATAACAGAATAAAAGTGTAGTGTTAACACAAATTATACTTTAACAAATATTTGCCTGTTCTAAACCTTTAACTTTAGCATTTCGTTGCATCTAGTAAGTTTATTGTCAACAAGGGATTAATAAACTCCTTCATGTGTAACACAACACTATTACAGATTTTTGCCTGTTTAAAACCTGTTTTTGTTAAAGTGTAAAAGATATAAAGTATTTAAAACATTATGTCATGTTAATTTGTGACAGCACATGTATAAGTGATTGGAATAAACGTGACAAGTGGGGGAGGGGTTCGAAAAGTCAAAATAAGCATACGAAGGCAAAAACATTTTTAGCCCATCGCTTAGATTATTAAAAAATATAGTACACTTATTTTTTCTTTTCTCTGAGAAACTAAAAATGACAAAGATACAGCGCATGGAAATTTCATATGACATCACGGCTACGTACCATTTTTATATAGAGGTGACATCGCAAGCCTAGAGGTGACATCGCATGGCCCCACTCCGAAAATTTGATGCTTCGTATTTTTGACATATTTTACTTTTTTGACAAACTGAAAAATATGGGTCAATTATTTTTGGATAATCTAAAAGACGGACAAATTTTCTAACCCTTTCGTCACCCCTATTCTACGGGATGTAATATTTTCACAGTCCCCAACAGATTGGAATGATTACGGTTTAATTCGCGGAAAGATCAAATAGGTGAGTCTGCGAAAGAAATCGGGGAGACCATATATTTTATAAGTTTAAATACTTTCCTCTAGGGTTACGAGACCAACATAGGCTCGAAAGGGACCCAGTTGTCTGGTGGTCAGAAGCAGAGGGTCGCTATTGCCAGGGCCCTAATTCGACGACCGAAGATGCTGTTACTGGATGAAGCTACCAGTGCCCTGGATACAGAGAGTGAAAAGGTAAGATTGAGAGCAAAGTTCTTAATGGCACGTTACGAGGTTATTGTTACATCGTTACAGCGCAGCGTTGCACAAATTGGTGATGATTGACAAAGCATTAAAAGTGAAGAGTATTTTTGCCTCCTATTAATAATGAGCTCTGGTCTAGCGGTCAACGATACGTTGTAAGATTGTTTAAGATTCAACTACAGTCAGCTGTAAAAATTTTTACACCTTTATTTTCTAATTTTTTTCCTTATATTTTTAATGCTTTTTTAATTTATAAAGGTTGCCCCACAAGTACAAAATTTTATTGAGTGTGTACCGCGAAACCCAAGGCCAAGCTATGCGGAGAGGGCGAAGTCCGAGCCCCTCCCACTTCCCCAGGACATCCCCCCTCAGGCCGAGCTTTTTATTAATCCAAGATGGCCGCCGGATTCCGAATCTTATCTTTTTTGAAATCCAAGATGGCGTCTGGAAAATCTTTTTTTTTTTACAAAACATCATTGAATTCAAATCAAAAATAACTATCCATAAAGTCTTTAATTTTGTAGAAAGGAACTTTCGTCTCACCGGGTGTACCACGACACCCATCACCCTGTTTGTTTTGTTTTAGCAATTTAGTTTAACATTTTACTCTTATTGTACATAGGAAGAAAGGTTAAAATCAGTTTCTGCTATGGAGCATTGGGAGTTCCAACCAAACCAAAAAGTCCTTTAGGTTAATTATTTATTCACCACTTCCAACAATCAAATATTATCATTCCGATTTGGGCGCCGCCAATACGTGTATACCTACCTAACTGATGATGTTAAAGAAGTCAAAATCACAAATTAGATAGATCCAACCACACTTTCTTTTCTTTTCAGCCAAAAACTAAAAAGTAAATAAGAGTTCACATTTCCAGATCAATATAAAAGTTATAAACGAATTCACAGGTCGTCCAAGAAGCCCTAGACGCCGCCAAAGCAGGCCGCACATGCGTGATGATCGCCCACCGTCTCAGCACGGTGAGGGACGCAGACATCATCTGTGTGCTGAGCAACGGGAGGGTCGTCGAGAGCGGGAAGCATTCCGAACTGTTAGACCTTAAAGGAATCTACTACAACTTGAATAGAACAGGGCGCATGTAGCTGAACTTCTGGTTTGAAAAGTTTATATGAGTATCCCAAAAAGTATTACGATGAAATATCATGAGATCTGTGAGCTGCAGATCTTGTGAGTCACCCCCAACTCGTTGAATTTATTGGATAAAAAAGTTGTTTAGACAAAAAAGTCGCGTAGTCAAAATTTTACGACATTTTTTATTTTATTTTTTTCGAAATGGCTGTAATATGATTTTGTAAATGTTTTCAACCCCAAGTTTCTACGGTTTTAAAAATTTTTGAAAAGCAATCTACAAAAATATCTATGTAATGATCGAAACTGTTCCAAAAATTTCATTAGAATCGGTTGAGAAATGCGACCTGTAGTCGAGAACAGATTGACGAACAAAAGCATTTTTGGCCAATCTCGAAATTGAGATGCTTCGCTCGCTCGGTCAATGATTTTAATATGTTGCTGGTAGTTTTAAAGCAACAGGATTACTTTTAAACTACCAGCAACATATTAAGAGCAAGTTCAGTCCATTATACTGAATTACTTTCCATAAACACAATTATCAAAAAGCGAAAAAAAATTGACTTTTTTTTTATTCTAAATCAAATAATTGGTTTATGACCTTTGATACTACCCTTTTTGATGTATTACATTATACAACAATTATGTACATTTTACTGCAAATTATTTAATGAAATGCGTAAAACGTTTCTTTTTACTGTGCAAATATAAATATTTGCACAGTAAAAAGAAACGTTTATTCTTAGCAGATAAAAAATATGTTATAACGAATAACCTCATAAAACTTTAGATTAGTAATTATATATGTAATTGTACAGTACCTTTTTTACTAGTCTGTAGACTGTAGGTATTGTATAGTACTTATTATTATTTTTTATAATAATTGTAAGAAACCTATGTTAGTATTTTATTAAAAGGCATATTATTACCTAATGTTTTATTTATAGCTACTGTAGCAGCACATTTGTATGCGCAGCGCCATTCCTTTAAATGAACACATAAAAAATCGCATGATTTTCATAAAAATCATCAATTTAAGTATTTAGTTTCTAGTGCAGTAAAATTCGATTTCTAACCGACTTCAAAAAAAAGGAGGAGGTTATCAAATTGTCACGATCCTTTGTTTTTTTTTTTTGTATGTTCATTCGATTACTCGAGGACGCGTATACCGATTTGGAAAATTGTTTTTTGTTTGAATGGGTATACTGTCCAGGTTTTTTTTTTAAATCGTTATTTTAATTTGGAGGTGAAGTCGGTTCTTAGTTTTGAAAAATTATGAAAATTTTACATTATACGAATTTAACATTTTTGAAACTAAAAATAATTAATGTTCTGGAAAATTCTACATTTTAAGATTACAATTATTTTTTGGGAATTTGACTTCCTGGTCCTAAAGTAACTATTCGAGATAAACTTACCTGTGACCTAGTGGTCACCATGCCACGCTGTCACATCAGAAGTCCCGGGTTCGATCCCCGGTCAGGTCAAGATGGAAAATATCTTTATTAGATTGACTTGGGTCTTTAATGTTTATTTAATATATGTATCTGTTATAAAAGACGTTGAGTTAGTATCCCATAGCAGTCTCGAACTTACTTTGGGGCTAGCTCAATCTGTGTGATTGGTTCGTTATATATTTATTATTTATAAATGTGAATCCACAGGCTAAGTTAAGTCCATCAGCCCAAATTAAGTTGACAATAAAACGAAATAGAAGGTTATTTCTTGTTTGGGTCAGACATCCAAGTTTTTTTTAATAAGAGTGAGTAACATAAGATAAACACATTACCAAAAATAAATGAAGAAGAAATTCGGGCAAGGGCGACTTTTACGCAATTACAACAGATATAGAAATAATGAAAAGATATCATCTAGAGCTGTCAACAACACATTATTTATGTATAAGATTGTCTACTATTCAATTTGGTTTCCAATTTATGTAATTTGGCCGCCATTTTTGTGCGACTATGACAAGAAAATAAATATTTTGTGCACATAAGGGATTTAGAGAATGATCAAATAACAGAATTATTGGAATTTGAGAATCAAATTTTTTAGCAATATAATAAATGTGGTAAATAAAATAAAATATAATCTGCCCGTTTTTGTCAACAGCAAAATATTTTTATAGTTAACAAAACAGTTTCATTTTACGATTGGTGAAAATGTTGCATAAATTCAGTTTTGCAAATCCATATCAAATTTTGACCCAATATTTGACTTTTATGAATAAAAATCCCCGTTAAAAATATTGAAATTAGATAAATCCTAAATTAGAAAAGTTTTACCAGCACAATTATCTTAAATCCAGAACCAAAAGAACAATATCAAATCTAGTCCCGGCGTAATTGCTTTGGGCCGTAAATGAAATTTCCTATGCTAATTGACTAAATACAATTAAGAGGGAAGATTGTGTACGGAGGGCCTACCTACTCGAATTGTAAAGACTGGAAGGGCAATAAAGGTAAAGGGCCCTCCACATATAACACGTGCAAAATTTTGACCTTATGTACCTCTCTCATTTTACGCTTTTTTCCAAAAACGTGAACGGGAACGGAATAGCAATCTGACCATAGATATCTTATAACTTAAGAGTCTTTAGCTAGACTATTGAAGTCTGACCAAGGACAGTATTGAAGTCTTACTTGGCATGATGATAGATACCCACCTAAATTGGAAAGCCCATATAGAGTTAGTCAAGTCAAAACTATCTAGCTTTACTTACGCTCTGTATGAGCTGGTTCAGAGCACTAGCACAGAGACAGCGTTATCCGCATATTACGCATATGCTTATTCTCAAATCAAATATGGTATAATGCTCTAGGGTAACAGAACCGACGATGTGGAAGATCTATTTGTTTTGCAAAAAAAATGTGTCAGAATAATGGCCCAAATAGATAATACTAAATCATCAAAACCTTATTTCAAAAAATATATATTACTGACCTTGCCATCTATACACATATATGACACTTGCATGTTTACTCACCAAAATTTAAACTCTCTTAAGAAAGTAAAGGACACACATAATATTACCACTGGACATAAAGATAGACTTTTTTTGCCTGCAGCTAGAATAAAAATGTTAAATACAAGTCCGCACCAAATAAATTACCAGCATTTATTAAAAATGTAAAAAAAAAAGATCTCAACTGCCCTAAAATTCTTTCTACTTTCAAAAAATTATTATATTCTGTAAATGAATTCCTTGACATGTAATAAAATAGAAATTGTTATTTTTAGAATGTAATGATAATAAGTAATTAATCGAAATTGTTTTATATAAAGTTTTTAATAGTAATAAATTAAATCGAAATTATTGATATGAAATATCTGGAACTATTATAATTTACCACATTTGCAATACTCGCTGAGTTCATATGATAAGAACAAAAATTATACATAACACCTGTATTGTACATATGACTCATAGTTGGCCAATAAACGTTTGAAGCTTTGAATCTTTGACACAAAATAATTAACGTGGTTAGATCGATCTAACAATGCAATATGACACAGATACAGAACAATCTCTTCAACACCGTTCGTTCACAAAAGGCACATAACTACTGTCGTGTTTAGCATGAACATCCCATTATCGCTTTGACTTAATAATGTGGATGGCCTTAAGTAAGTGGGTAGGTAAATAGATATTTTTATACTTAAATAGATATAACTTGGATTATAGTACTCGCAAAAGAGGTTTTCAATTCACAAAAGATTTTAATACATGTATGTAGATCGATGTTGGCGTTGACGAAGAGAAAGAACTAAGCTGAAATAGAGGAAAAAGGACTGAGATGGTGATGATTCACAATATTACAAGTGAAATAAGAAAGTGTAGGGAGTCCCAAAGCCAATTAGACTAGGATAAGGTGGTGATTAAGAAAAAAAAATATGCTCATTTAGTTATATGACAAATATTTGCTATGGAACCAATGTTTGATTTTCCTGTGTGTAAGTGGCCAACGGAGTCAGAATTTTCAAGCTGCCTACAAGCATCGGACATGGTTTAACGACTGGCATACAATGATGATAGCCGGGACCAACAGCTTATACGTGCCTTCCGAAGCACGGAGGAGCCCTAAATTTTTTTATTCCACTTGTGGTCACCTATCCAAGTGCGGACCACGCCTGGTATCGCTTTACTTGCGACAGCGCTAGTAATGCGCACTCCCTCCGGGCTACCAAGCTCCTTGGCCATGGAACCCATGACCATACAGCATTGGTTCCATAGGAAATGTTATATATCTACATATATAATACAAGTTCAGATCGACGGACTAAGATAGACCCTTCATGAATCTGAATAAAAAGGGAAAGTGGGGAAGAAAGAAGTACAGTTACTAGGAGTTCCTACAATCGTAGGAACTCCTAGTAGGTAGGTAGCCACGCACTAGCTGAGGCATTTGGAGCTCCTACATGAAGAGGTAGGTAAGGTACGTAGTGGAGAGCTTGAGAGAAACAGCACAGAGTTATTTTATTTATTATAACTTGACAATATTGATATTTATAAATTTACAATACAGACTAGCTTTTCGGGCGTTGCGCGGGCTGCAAGCAGCCCGCGGTTTTTCGTGCAGCTGAGGTGGGCTGAATTAAATGTCAAGTTGAGAAATGGGTTAAAACTGCAGTCAGTTCAGGAAACATGAAAAAATGCGTGGGCAGCCATCTTGGATCCAAAATCTGATTGCAGTTTCGAGTTTCGCGGGGTGCTTTACCCCAGGATACAAAATTTCAGATCCCTAGGACGACTTCATTTTTATTAATGTAGATGCCATCTTGGATTCCAAAAAAATATCAAATTTGGATTTTTCGGCTCAAAATACATATAGATATCGATTTTCAGCGAAATACAATACAGATATAGATGTTATCAGCTCGAGAGATGGTAATGGAATGAATCAGAATGATGAGGAAGGAGGAAAAAAACAAAAAATTGAATTTGAAAATGAAAACTATTTTTTAGAAAACAGTACAGGAGGCAAACGGCAACATGAAGGATGAGGTTTATTGTAACATCGTTATAAAATAAATATTAATATTTATTTTATAACGATGTATATTATAGTAATACGAGTATTGATCAGTAATCAGGGTATTGTTGACTCGAGTCGTAGTAAGAGCTAACACCATGGCAGCAAGGTCGGTCGGTGGCGCTGGCGGTAAACTATTCTATGCATTTGTGATTGATCCAATATCGCCCCATGGCGAGCATGTTTAGGAGAGGTCTGGATTGGGAAACGCCGCGAATCTCGATTGTGAATGTGTGTTCTGCTAAATCTAGTTGTTTAAATTAATACAGGTTGCTAACCCAGCCGAAGAATAGCTATAGGAACTCTGTAATGAAACGACGCAACCCCATCGAATTTGGGCCCGTATGATTTGTCTTGAAGAGCAATTTAAACTTTTAATTGCATTGTTTTAGATGAAATAAATGCTTGTTTAAAAATAATTATTTTTGTAAAAGTATTTACTTGTTTTGAGATATCTATGCTTCGTTCGGTGAGTGAGAGAGCCGGTCTCTTTTCTGAATGAACATAAAAAATCACTACCTAATTGATGCAAGAAAAAAGTGTTCTTAAGATCCTAATAAATTATTGAGCTAACTCCGAGTGAAATTGCGAAGCGAATTAGCAAACGCAATAGGCACCAACAAAGTTAGCTACCTAGACTTTGCTTCATTACTTATTCAGCCGGCGAGCCTCCGCTAGACTGCTTCAGAGATATAGTGCAAATTGACCGTCAGCCTACGCTGTAAATAGTTGAAATATAAATTTCATCTCATTCTTGGTCTCTTTGAATCGACTACCACGAACAAAGGCTTATATTTAGCCCGGCCGCATATTAAGTATAAGATTTTTTCTTTCAGAACATTTCTGACACCCCCTGGAAGGCATTTTGCCCATATGTTTTGTTCTAGACCTCGTATACATACCTATCAGACACGTTCTATTCATTCCAGCAATTAGGTGAATTTATAGACTTAGTCATTGCGATACTAACTCCAAATTCGGGCAAAAACCTTGTGATACTTATTTTAATTTCAATTTATTTATTGCATTTCATAATGTACATCAGTCCTAGTGACTAAAGGTAAGTGAATAAATAAAAAAATATGTATGGACAAATAACACTGATTGAATTAGCACCAAAGTTAGTTCGAGACTTGTGTAATGGGATACTAACTAAACAATACTATATGTTATAACAAATACATATATAGATAAACATACTAGGTACACTATAAACCCTGTCGCAAAACAAAAAGTGGAACGGCAAAGGGATTTTATGTCATCATGTTAATTCATAAATATAAATCTAGTGTAGATATTCCATGTATATAACTGAGCAGATAATATTTTGGTAAGTATTATTATTTTTTGCGAATGGTTTTATTTTGGTTTTATGTTTTGAGTTTAATGTCAGTCATAAACGTAAGTAATGTCAGAACGTAAATTTCAATTACATTTTTATCATTTAAAATCTCGCTTTTTTGTAAATATGTTTTATTGAATAAAATTTGTTTTAATTTATTTATAAATTATAATCTTCGTATCGTAACCTGTCGAGTAGGGAATTAAGAATAAATTTTTATCATCATTGCTAGCGGCCCAGACTTAAACCGTCTTATTATAAAACCTAATAACTTTGTTACTAGGTTTAAACCATTATCCGATCCAAATCAAGTTGACATCTAGTAATATCAGTATCTCACCTGTCAGTGTCAACTTCATTTTGGGTGGATAATGGTTTAAACCTAGTAACAAAGTTAGTCCTGTTTTTATAATAAGACTGAAAAAGTTCTAGCTTTAAGGCGGGTGTCACTAGCACATTTCTCTTTCGTGTAGGGTCCGGCCTATCCGACCGGACTTAATGTTTTTAGAAATATATGTTTTAATGATGGTCCTTAAATTATCTACTTACCAATTTACAAGCAAATTCGGAATGTAACACTTGATAAACTTTTAACGAATAGTACCTAGGAATTAACTTGTATGCACTTAGGTACAATCCCTTTGTACCTATACTATTATAAGCAAAACCAACTGTCTTTAGCCGTCTGTTTGTTCATTTAAACTAAAACTAAGTTCAAATAAGTTACGACTTGTGTATCTCAATGAGGTTGTTATTTCTCAAGATGTCGCACCTTATATAAAATTCAAAGTTCACAAGATTTGGAGTCAAATAAAAATAATGTATTTGACGCCGATACTTGCGTTTTAAAAGTCAACATTCCTGAATAGATAAAACGTCTTATTTTAAAACACTTAAGTACAGTACTAACTTTATAACAAGGTTTAAACTATTTACCCGCGCTTTAAAGTTGACATCTAATAAAATGATGTTAGTGCATATTTTATAGTAAATATCCATTCCATTTTACGTTTTTAAATGGGTAGTTTAAGAATTGTTAAGTAGCTGAATTAGGAAAAATAACTGCTTTGAGGCAAGTCGCATCCATAGTGTAACAAGAATGTTAAATAGTTTAAAACTTGGAAAAGCGTTTCTATTTATACATATCGGCTTAAAACCCGATTGTCATCTAAAGATGACAATCGTTAAGCTGTGTAAGAAATACATATTGCAGCTAAGAAATACAAATTGATTACACACAGGAACAGAAATACCGATATTTTATATCGACATATCGGTACCTGATAACAATATTTTATCGATATTTTTTATCGGTATATAAAAAATCTATAAAGTACCAGTATTTTATACAAAATATCGATATAATTCCAGTAATTATCGGTAAAATACTGATATCCGGTATCGATATATCGATACAAAATATCGGTATTCCTGTCTCTGAGCACACACACAAGAACTAAACAGTGCTACATCTATACCTTTTTTTAATCAAAGCCCGGTGTGGTTTCCCTCGGAATCTATTGATAATTGTTATTTGATATGCCGCCGCTGTCCGCCTATAATTCACTTATATCTGAAATTGAGTTTCTATTTGCAGTAAACTTGGATGCTGATTGTGCCCGCGTGAATTTAGTATTTGTCTTATGCTGTAATATCTAGGACCCTAGTATTACTAGTAAATTAATTCAAGGTAAGTCAGTGCCATTATCTACTAATGAAGACCTCTGTGGCCTAGTGGTCATCATGCCAGGCTGTAACACCGAAGGTCCCGGGTTCGATCCCCGGTCAGGTCTAGATGGAACATTATCTTTTACAGATTATCCATATTCTTTTTGTGTTTTTTTTTTTTGTAACGGCAAAGTCAACATTTTAAAGCTTTATTAGGTTTGTATACAACATGTAACAAAAATTGTAGGAGCAACTCAGACCGTCAATATAAACAACGTTTACTATTCAACATTTTCATACAAAAGCTGTGTTCGGCCGGCCCGGCAATTTGTATGAAAATTTCGATTTCATATTGCATAGGTATCATTTTATCCATACAGGTATGTTTTTGTTAAAAAATAAAATATCGTTGAGTTAGTATCCTATAACCTAAGTCTCGAAGTTAATTTGGAGACATTCAGGGCTAGTTCAATCTCTGTGATTTATCCGTGAGTAATCTACTAGTCTTTATGTGATGCAGTGCGAAACATAGACTCCTATTTGCAACTTTTTGCCGATCAAAGGAATGTGCGATAGTGAGAATCATGTTAATAGGTGATACGGCTAGCAACTCATCACCATTTCATTTTATTTAGAAGATTAACAGCAACAATAAAAATATATAAGAAACTTAAATATCTATAAGCTGATAACATACCTTCATACGTATATAAACTAAATTATACAACGTCGAACATACCCATAATAAATCGAACCACAGGCTATACTAGATCACTATAGTATAGTGAATTAAAATAATACGAAACACAAAAAAAATTTCGACATTGCCATACAAAAGTGTGCAGCCGCTCGGGCAATTTCTATGTTAATGTCGAAAATTATTTTTTAACACATAAGCTCGGAAAGTGCTATTTACCACACTGATTTTACTTATGTAATGCCATTCATTACGCACACATTCGAAATCGTGCGGTAAATATTACTTATCACACAAGTGCGGTAAAGTGTTTTTAAATGTTTTAGGAATAAGATTCTATAAATCCAACATATCTAATATTATTTTTGAAACATATAATCTCTGCATGCAGCCAATGTAGACTCATACCAAAACCTTGTTTTACTAAAATTATTTCATTTTATTTATTTATTAAAATACTTTAAACAAAACTGAAATGAATTTATAAATGTGTCCTGTATAAAAAAAATAATTCAATAATCGTTTGGCTGTTGGTGGATTGATTTCTTTGTCTCTCGTATCACTACAGACTCGCGCAAGCGCGAAGTGCGCCTGAAAAAGAAAATCTAAGCGCGCCATATTTACAATTTTCTTTAACAAGATTTATTGTAAGTTTAAGTGAAGTGTTTTATTATTAAAGATATTTTTTCCTCCCTAATGTATTGAAAAACGTAGTATGGCACACGTGTGTATTGTTCATCATAAGTCTCGGCTAAACAGACACACGCGCGGGCTTCGCCCGCTTGTGAGTCAACCCACCTCGACTGTAATGAACAACTTACCACACTTGTATCATAAACTACTATTGGTTATTTTGCTGTTATTTAAATTTCATTATATTATAGTAATCTAGTACAGCCCGCAGTTTAATTTATTACGGGTATGTCCCTGCCACGTTGTATATTTATAATAGATAACGTCCGTGGAGTAATGGTCAATACGCTAGTCCGCCAATCCGGAGGTTCTGGGTTCGATCCCCAGGCAGGTCAAGTTGGAAAATGGCCTTTTTAGGGTTCCATAGTACCTACAAGGAACCCTTATAGTTTTACCATGTCTGTCTGTCTTTCCATCCGCGGTTTTACTCAGAAACTGTAAGTACTAGTACTATGTAATTTGGTTAAGGTATGTATATTAATCATGCCAAAAAAGTGGTAAAATAAAATATGGAAAAAAATATTTTTTAGGGTAGCTCCAAATAAAGTAAGAGTCAAATCTTTTTTCTTGACTAACCCATCGTGTGTGGTATCGTTAAATAGGTCTTTCGAAAATATAGTGAGCTTGCGAACATCATTTTTCGATTTAGGGATTCGTTTCTGAAATATTTGGTTATATATAGCAAATTTTTGTTTGAGTCAAGTCCCCCCTCCATCTATCTATTAAATGGTTATACATGGACATGTGAAAAAATTCACAGCAGTAGTACATTTAACGTCGTTTAAAGGAAATCTATCAGAGTTAAGTAGGGTTTACAAATTAAAAAGTTATAAGCGATTAACTTTTAAAATGTACTCGGAAAAGGAAAAGTTCATACAAATTTAATAGAAAAATAGTTTTTAGGCGTTTTTAGTGGCGTGAACTCTAAGTCGGCATTCACAACTTTGGAACCCTACACTGCGCGTGGACCGACACGCAGTTGGCCGATAATTTATTCTAATTGTCCTGGGTCATGGGTGTTTATCTATATGCCTATGTATTTATCATAAAATATAGTATCGTTCGGTTAGTATCCCATAATACAAGCTTAAGCTTACTCGTATTTTGGGGCTAGCTCAATCTGTGTGATTTGTTTATTTATTTATTATTATTTAATAATAGTTATAACTAGTAATTAAGCATTACTATTATTGTATTCCTTCCTTCCCAACAACCACATCATGGTACGTGGCCTTGCTAATATGATAGACAATCATTTTCTGAAAAAGAAATTGCATGAAAACAATTTAATTTTGAAGGAGCTCGAGGGCTTGGCGGGAGTAGATACGCATCGCAAGCGCTTTCGCAAGCTAAGCAACGTGGGGCATGGTCTGTATTTAGATGGGTCAAGTGCAGTAAGTAGCACAAAAATACTTATTTGGAGCTCCTTTATGCTTTAGAAAGCAAGTTGGGTTGATGGTCCCGGATGGCTTGTATAAAAAAACTGACAAAGTGTTGGCGACGTAACAAACACACACAAAACAAATAAGGGTTTTACTCTTTCCTGCTCAGGCTTAAAAAAATACATATTATGTATTAAAAGAACTAAAGTATTAAGAGATGATCTAGAAATTCTGCAAAATAATTTGTTTTGTCACGCCTTCAGTGAACATCAAGAGGCAAGCAACTTTTTAAGTTAAATTCTCACGTCATTAGGTACGCAATCTTGATAACTGAGATTTATGGTTACGAGATTGTTAACTTGGCTAACAAAAACAAGTCGCGAATAGTTTGACCTTTTTAGAATAAACTATCTATAATAATATTTATAAACGTTTTCGACAAAATGACACTGGTACCGTTTTCAATGTACAAGTTTATTATTTGCCAGGGTAATAAAAACTCTCAACTTTAGAAATAGAAAAATTGTTATTTTGAGCATATATACAACAATAAAAAATACATAACAAAAAACACTTAAAATTAACAAAATATGCTACCAAAATGGTTTCTCTCAGCTTTTATGTCTAGGCTTTTCGGAGCCAAGAGCTGGTTTTCAGAGAAACCGACACATCTCTGCCTTTCACGAACTATAATGCACTAAGTAATGAGATATGTTTAAACATAAAAAGCTTAAAACTTTTAAAGCGTTAACCCTCAATAACTTTTGAACTACTAAACCGATTTCACCGATTTGACATTGTACATTCAAAGTTTAAGGGGCTACCTGAATTTTCCGGGGTCCAGTGCTGCCCCCATTTGTAATAAATCATTTGAAAGGAAACGGAGACATCATTTAAAATTTGGCCTTGATCAGACCCTAGATATCCCTTTAAACTATTTTATGAACTACTGTTTACAGTTTAAAGTGAGAACGTGAAGCTTTTCTACGCACATACGCCAAAAGTGACCGTTTTTCGCAATTATGCGTAGAAAACCTTCACGTTCTTTCTTTAAACTGTAAACAGTAGTTCATAAAATAGTTTAAAGGGTTATCTAGGGTCTGATCATAACCAAATTTGAAGCGATGTCTCCGTTTCCTATCAAATGATTTATTTCAAATAGGGGCAGCAAGTATGAATACAGAATAGTAAAATAAAAAGCTATAAAAAAGTAATAAGCTATCTCTTCCTGTGAGGGAGGAACGAAGGAGGCGACCAAAGGACTAAGCACAAGCATCTCATGCTTCTACGGCATTCCCAAAGAGGCTTAACGTCAGGCAGACCGCTATAAAACTATAGCCAAATCATAACTGGTCCGGCTATTTCTTCTCCATTTGGCTAGGTTTTCGGCATCTTTGGTTGAACATTGACATGCATATTATACCTATTTGACAACCTCTGTGGCCCAATGGTCATCATGCCACACTGTCGCACCGGAGGTCCCGGGTTCGATCCCCAGTTAGGTCAAGATGTAAAATGATCTTTTTCAGATTGGCCTGGGTATTTGTTATAAAATATAGTATCGTTGAGTTAGTATCCCGTAACACAAGTCTCTAACTTACTTTGGGGCTAGCTCAATCTGTGTGTTATGTCCGAATATATTTATTTATAAAGAAACATACAAATGTGCTCGTATATACTATATACATACAGTCATACATACAAATATTAGTTTCTTTGATTTAATTGAGTGACTAAATTTAAACCCAATCTCCGCATAAAATTCAAAGGTCTCAATATACACTCTTTTGTCCTCAAGACTAAAATATTAGTACCTTATTTTTGTGACACGGTACCTTTATCTACCATCTTTTCCCAGGTTTTACCTTTACATTCTACCAAACATTTACATTCTGTTTTGTTACGACATAGCGCGGAGTCCCTCCTAAAATAATAAAATATAAATATTACCTCAAGATAAGACATGCGACATTCAGGACACTTAAATAATTCACAGGAAAACAAGGAAAAGTCGAGTACAACCTTTTTTTCAATGTCGTGTAAAAAATAACTGCACATATACTTTCCCTGTCCTTGTTCCCGTGTCTGTAGACCAGAGAAACGAGGAGATCAACGATTTGGGGATAAATAACAAATATTTTTATTTTATCTGTACTTTTTATTATTTGTTACTGTGAATATTGTTTTTCTTTTGTCCTTACAATATTGTTTTATCTATCTATAAACATTTTGTTACTAAATTAATAAAATTAAATTTATTTATTTCAGGTTACAAAGACAATGTCATGTCATCACTCTTACAGTCTATTATTACAAAAAAAATCAAAATTCGTTAAAAAAAGCAATAAATTAATTAATATTTTAAAATCTTAATTATCATTAAATTAAACTTAAATTAAATTATTACTAATATAAAAAGTAATATAATATATAATAATAAGTAATATAATAATACAATAAGTGATGTAATATAATAATAATTAAATTAATAAGTTATAAAACGCGAATTATGGTTGACACTTGAACTCACTTCTAAAAGTTATACCACAGAATTAATATAAGTATTACATAAAGAACGGAATCTCCTAGGGTCCCACACAAAATGTGTTCCCGTTCCCCGTTCTCGCACCTTCTCCCATGCTCTCGCCTTGTGGAGGGCGTTGAGCGGGTGGCTGCGGGCGCCTGCAGCCACCTCGACAAGGCGAAAACGGGGGAGAGGTGCGAGTACGCCGGACCTTAGGGGATTCTGTTGAACTATTTATTTAAAGTAATCATATGGTGATTTTTTATGGGGACAGAAAAAAAAATCTTGTACAATCTTACTATCCCCAGCTACTCACCAAGTAAAATATACTTATCCTTACCATATGTATTTGGTTAAGCCTGTATAGTTTATAAAATTTGATTCTATCCCTAATTAAATGTTTTTATTAGCCTATATTGGCCCACTGCCGGGAAAACAAAAAATTAAAATATTTTGTACAATATATTTGTTATTTGTATAACTGCATAAAAATGTGTACATTTTTTTAATGCAGTTATATTATTTATTATCTTTAGTATTCACAAATTTTATAAAATGTGGCTCATCAGCTCGCATTTCTGCGCATGCACTAGCAATATCTCCTTTTACCTCAGATCCGTGCTTTTCAAATTATTTATTTATAATGCACCCATGTTGTTGGAAAACGTCGACTGGAATTTATACATCTGAATATAAGCCTTGAAGTCAGCTCGCTAATGAAATCCCGTGGGTGATAGTTTAAGTCAATAATAGCACAGATTTGCCTACGCATGTCCATGAAAATAAATCTAGGCCTTAATAGAGGATTATTTCTATTTTGCGAAATGTTCTTGTATATTTTGTGTTTAATATTTAGTGGCCTTCAAAGGCCTTTATCTCGATAAGGCTTCAGTTCTCGGTGCTATTGTATCAAACCTATTCCTGGCGTAAACTACCTAGATCTTCATAGTAATATATTTGATATCCCTGCAAAATATGAGGTTCCCTTGAGATTTTAATGACGTCAAATGCCTTTTGACTATACATTTAACAATGCTGGTAACAAATTATACTTATATTAAGTATAGTTAATTACCAATTTACACAATTTTCATTACCTAGATACTATAATAAACAATAAAAAGTAGTCCCTTTGGAACTGCACTTTTAATGGTTATTTTTCAGTATACCAGGATGCCATATTACAGTCCGCCGCATCTCGCCGCTTTGCGACCAATAACAGCTCGTGGCGTATTATTGCCCATCAGTTATGTACTAAATTGCTAATCAAATACAGTAAGTTTCTTTAAATAATATACTTTATTTAGTCTTTTTATCAAATGCACTTTATTAACACCTTAACGGCCATTTTTCGGTATATTCTCTCCAGGTTCTCCAGACGCTGTAATGACCGCCGCACATATTACAGTCCACTGCATCTCGCCGCTTTACGACCAATAACAGCTCGTGGCGTATTACTGCCCATAAGTGTACTAAATTGCTGATCGGAGACTTTTAGTTTCTGTTAAAAAATGCACCTACTGTACTCACACACAGTGTGAAATTTTCTTACTAGATACTCAAATTTGAGTTTGATGAATGTGTAGCACATTATGAACATCAATATTATCATTAGCATCTAAGCTACTATCAATTACGTTGGACCCACGATCTTTTTGATATCGTCAACCATGTTGCAAGTTTTAGATTTTTTCTACTCCTGTACTGTTATGTGTCTTTTAAATGGTCCCGAACACTAATATAAGAACATAGATTATATGATTTCAGAAAAGTCTATAGTCTATTCCTAATATAATAGCACATGTGTCGTTATTTCGCCAAAACGATACTCCTAGCCATAGACCTATAACTTTTCTTTAGATCTACCATACTGCCAACATAATAAAATCGTTATTTTAACATATGGTGCCATTTTTCAAACGTGGAGTCACTGAACAAACGGTTTTTTGTATGAAAAACATTCGTTTAAGTGACTCCATGTTTCAAAATTGACACTTTTGGTCACTAGGACAACGTCAATAAAAAAAACTAAGTCTTCCATAGATACCTAGTATCTACCAAACATATGGTAGTATTTCGTACTTTTCTTTGTTTATTTTTGTATTTATTTTAGTAAATGTAGTCGTAGAAAAAGTATTGTATGCAACGTTGTATAAGTATGTCAAAAAATGCTCGATGGCGTCTCCTTACGATGCTCGCCAAGGCTCGCATCGTAACTTGCGCCACTCGTATTTTATGAACCTTCGTATACAACTGTTGCATAAAATACTATTAATAACCGAACACACTAGGTACACTGTTAGAGGTAGGATTTCAACTAATAGTTTTGAAACCAGCACTTTTGTATCGTTAGAAATTTACGCGCAATCCTTTTAAAATCCGTGAAACGGGCACGCCAGGCTGTATCATATAAAAATGCTAAGCTTCATTTCGTTCTGGTACGGATTTACATGCATATAGAGCTTTAAGCCGGTGATACACTAAAATTTGCGGCATTGAGGAGTATTTGAATGAAACCGAGAGATTTTACATTATTAAATTCCCAGTCGCACTGAAGGTCTTCCGGGAATTGAATCGTGTTGATTTATATTATTTTAATTGCAAAAATCAATCTTTATTTTTGTAATATAGCTGGTAACACTTTGGTGCTGTCAAGCCCCACTTATGTCGTGTCTCTTCTCTGTTGCATTGTGATAGGAATCAGACATGTAAACTTCAAAATAAAAGTTAAAACAATATAATAACATACTTCACCAGACAAATAGTATTTTAATTTAGCTCAAACCGAACAGATATTCCAACAAATCGAAAGGTCTAAATAGTCCTAGAAGAACAAGTTTCAAGCTTTTTGATGAAATAAAATCATTTCCCATTTATGTATATAGAGTAGGCCGAAAACGTCTTTTCTTTCCAATTCCCTATATCGCGAGTCAAACTTTTATCTACTCCTAGGACTTTCATATAATTTTTTATGTATTCCATTCATATTTTGGTCTTCCTCTTTGCGTTTATCCACTCCTAGTCATGTTCATCACCTTTTTCGTTACTTGAACCTCATCTCTTCTCATCACGTCACGTGCTGATATATTTACTTATAATCCGCAAAGCGCGGAATATAAGTTCCGATTTTTCTGTTCGATTCAAGTATATAAGTATCGCGTCGCGTCGCATCGCAATCAGTACAAAACAGGTTTACCCCCGACCCTGCAATATCGCGCCCTTCCGATGCTCTCTTTGAGTTGCAACTGTATGCGCATCTTTGTTTGTACGTGATCGTACGTTATTGAGTTTCAATGAATATCTAAGTTGTTTGCAGACGTGTTCCGACGGAGAAAATGTATCATATATTTCGAATATTTTATTAGCATTGTTATTTTTTCTGTTTAAGACCCTTGAACGTTTGGTCAACCTATTTTCGTTAGAATATGTTTTGTCTCGTTTCTACGCTGTCAAATATTAAAGAGTGATAGGGACAAAACCATTTAACTGAAATAGTTGGTGTTTGCTTTTCCATTTTTTTTTTTAAATTATTCCTACGAAACTATTTTAGGTAAGAAAGGAAAAATAAGTAGTTTCAATACATCTACTGTACGTATAAAAGGGGCGATGTAATTAGTCTGTGCTTTAGATTCTTTTAATTTTTTTGTTTATCAACATTGAAAAATATTACAAAACTACGGAGCATCTAAGTTGCAGAGTACTTCCGACGTGAACGCTATGTAAAAATCGTACTTAGGCGTGACGTCATGCGAAGCTTAAATGGGCTGTATTATCTTCATTTTTTGTTTGTCAAAGATAAGAAAAATATGTGTACTTACAATATTTTTTAAATAATCTAACCGATCTTATCAATTTTTCCAGTCATCATGTTTAGTAGTGCAAATAGCATATTTCTCAAGGTAGAGTTGTATATACTAGAGAAGATATTCAAAAAATTTGTAATGTTTGGTCTTACACAATTATTGTATCTTCACCTTATTTATGTTCACAATAATAGCAAAGTTTCATCGACAAAGTACCATCACAGAGTTAATTTTGCAAACAGTGTAAGCCCATAATTTCACTGTTTACTCCAATTAGGAGTTTCAAAGAAATACGTACTTCTAAGAACGAGGCCCAACGCATGCGGGCTGTGTGTTTTGAGCCTAATGTATTTGTTTTGCGACTTTTATATGCATAATTATGCTGTTGCAAATGTTTTGTATGTGTGTAAAGGAAGTATCACTTTTTTTTATTCTGCCTTCTATTCAAATATTTTTACTCCGAGTGAATTTTCACCATTTTTTTTCAATCTGCCGTAAACCTTTATTATAATAATATAAAATAACGCCCACAGATTAATGTATTATTAACAAATATCACATTTGGGATATTTTTGTCACAAATAAATTTATTAGAATTTTTAAGCAATTTTCAATAGCCATCCCCGTCGTGTCAAAAATTTGCATGTGAATATCTATATAAATCTCATTTTTTAATTTCCTAAGTGTTCTAGCATTGGCACCAAATTCTCCTGTGCCTGTACACCAGCAAATAAGAGGTGGACAGGACACCAGCAAATAAGAGATTTAAAAACATATTTTTTGTCGTAGGGGCATATATGATGGGAGGTACAGGCGTGTATCACGCTATTCACGCCTGCAGCAATACCCCGCGCCCTGAACCCCGCAGGCGATTTTTAAGCGGTCGTTCTAAACTTCATCGCCTATTTACTGTGAAGACATTCTCGCCTATTTTCTTGATTGTATATTCAAGGTTTTTTCCTTGCAAATAGATTTATTGATGTTACTTACTAGCATTAGAATATGTGAAGAAAGACTGTATAAGCTTTTCTATGGGTGTAGTCCGAAGAGATCCAAATGCTTACCGGCCATTGACTAAAAACTAACATAAAATATTAAATTCTCTTCTCGTGGAAACCTAGAAAAACAATGTTAATTTTACCATGTGCTCTCTGTGTAGACAAAAGTGCAAATACAGGAGGAACAGAACTAATACACAGTACTAACACAGAACCTAGATTGGCTAACTCTCTCCAATGATTCAATATGCAAATGGCGCGGATACAACTCAGGGAACACACCCGATATCCGTTGTAAAACATACTGCGACTCGGTAGACTAAAATGTTGAATAAATTTTGCAGTTCACTGTTAAACATTGTATGCCTTTTTGTTAGGGATCATTTAAAGAATGCAAGTTTCTGTCTGTTGCATACAATTAGTTAAAGCAATATATTACTTGTATTGTCTAAACAAAACGAAAACCATTTGCTCCAATTTACAACAGCCTCACTTTAATCTATTTTCAAATTACTTCTACAACCTCTTCTTTTACATTTGAGAGCCGAGCTTTTGTCAGTGTCATTGTATGGAAAGAAATGCACACAGTGACAATATTTGGCTGTGATAATGGAGTGGTATGCAATGACAAACTTAAACTTTTAGGAATTTTAGCTAAACGTGACCATACATGAGTCGGTACAAACTCAGAGGTACAAGTTGCGACTATATAGTATTATTAAACTCGTGCTCGTGTCTCACAGACGTAGAGCCAGTACAAAAACCGTTTTGCCACCGCGAAGTATATCATTTTGGTCTCTTACCCTTTCGTCACATTGTATAATTTATTACCAGTTCTTCATCTTACACTCTTCGAGGACTTCTTCTGTAATTGGGTCTGCATTATCTGGATCCGATTTGCGTAGAGAGCTGGCTCCTACCTTAGCTCTTGAAATCCTAGCTCCTGCAAGAAGCTTAAGACGGCTGCTAGTGCCCTGCACGCTTCTGCCATGGTTCCCTGACTTTCTGGAAATCTTATTCTTATGTGTGCTACACCATTGCACTCGAGAAGGAGATGGCTTGCAGTTTCTTTAGCCTACATGAATGTTCTGCACAGAAAACTGTCTGTGACACTTAGGGTGTAAAGGTGTTTTTTAGTTCCTCCTTGGCAGGCATTTATACACAGTATTTTCACATTACGCAAACAGCGTAACGTCAATTAAATTACATTTAATAACGTGCACCCAAACAAGTGGTGTTTGTTTAGCCAAATTGTGTTTACAAAATTACTCGCACGTTTTATAACAGTTTGTTGTTTTTAATTAATTCATTCTGTTTATTATTTGGGGTCGAGACGTTGAGTAATCATCAGCTCAAAGATAAACCTTTCAAGTTCTTAAATCCAAGGTTGGTCGATATGGCTGGATGAAGTATATTTATTCAATTAGAAAGCATTAACATTCGATGTAGTAATGATGCCAGGCTTTTGGGCACTCTACCGCAGAGCAACTTTAAACTCATAAGGAGCATGATGTACTTTATAAAGATTGATGATGAGAAATAATATTGATGAAATAATAGTGACGACCTCCGTGGCGTAGTGGTCACCATGCTAGTCCGCCACCCAGAGGTCCCGGGTTCGATCCCCGGTCAGGGCAACTTGTGAAATGGCCTTTTTCAAATTGTCTTGGATGTTTATCTATATATGTATTTTTTTATAAAATATAGTATCGTTGAGTTAGTATCCCATAACACAAGTCTCGAACTTACTTTGGGGCTAGCTCAATTAGTGTAATTTGTATATATAATAAAAAAAAGATGATGAAACGAAAGGCACAATGGAAATCAAATTGTCGCTACACAAAAATCCGAAAAATATACCCAAATATCTTCGAAGATGTCATGTCTGGTATCGACAAAGGTACGTCACGCGACCTCAATACACGGACAGGACCAAAGTGACATTTGGACAGACAGGCGGGGTACCTATATTTAGAACTGGTACGGGGAACCAAGCCACATACTGCAAGATTGCGAAGTATATAGTGTAGATTTGGAATATTTTTTTACTTGTGATTCAAATAAAAAAGCACTGTTTCATCATGCTACTTTCTTGCAAATATTACGTTTATAGCATTCACTTACCACACGTACGTGCATCTCACTAAAGCTTAACCCTTATATTCATAAAAAAAATTAACCGTTTGCTAAGACTATTTTAGTTAAAATATGTTTTGTCTCGTTCTTACTATGTTGAATATTGAAAAGAGAGACAAGGACAAAACACTCTTTAACTAAAGTAAGTTTAGCATACAGTTCATATTTTTTATGAATTAATTAATGAAAATTTAAAGTCCATGTATTTTTAACCGACTTCCAAAAAGGAGGAAGTTATCGTTGCTGGCAACATCTGACGCACCAGCGACAACCAGACGTTCCGAGTGATCAGCTGCGCTTGCGTTTTATCGGAAACACGAATTATTGTACATTTTATATTCCAAGAAATACGGTCCATTTTAAGTCAAACCTAGTTTCTATCAGCGCCGCAGTATCCTAGTAGCTACAGTTCTGCGGGCCCGCTCCGCAATAGTTATCTTATCGTTGCGAAATTTTATGTTTTTTTTTTACGTATGTCACCGATTACTTGAAGACTCCTGGACCGATTTAAAAAAAAAAAACTTTTTTTGTTGAAAGATTATACTTGTCAGGTGGCTCCATAAAAATTTTATCAAAATCGGCTGAGTAATTTGGGGGTGACGTCGATTTAATTTATTCCCAGTTAGAAATTTGAATTTAGTAACAGCAATTATTAATGAAATATATATATGTTACGGCTAAACCGGATAAACCTAGGCGTAGCCACATTTCGGGGTTTAGCCGTAACATATATATGGATAAATATATATGGACAAATGACACTGATTGAGCTATCCCCAAAGTAAGTTAAACTTGTGTTATGGGATTCTAACTTAACGATACCATATTGTATAGTAAATACACATATACATATATACATATACATATAGACCCAAGACCCAGGACAGTTTGAAAAAGGCCATTTTCCAACTTGCCCTGGCTGGGGATCGAACCCAGAACCTCCGGATTAGCGGAGTTGACCATTATTACGCCACGGAGGTAGTCAAATAAAATAAAATAAATCAAATAATAAGGTTTATTAATATATCAAATAAAATAAAATCTTGTAAATAGGCGATGCGGCTAGCGACCCATCACTTCCATTATTTTTTCATCTTCACGTAAACCATCACACTAAAAGTGGCCTTTGAGGCTTGCGGCCCTGGGCTCTGTCTGCTTAGAGATGCAAGATTCAAAATTGCTCTGTTTACCCTTGAAAAATTGTTGCTACGCATGTTAAAGTTCAAGTTCTCATTTCGTCAAAACTATTCTCATAACCGTAAATTGCTCGAGTCAAGCATCAAATTATTCACTACTAGTCTAATCAGCCCGGTTGTAATGAAAGTCAAATGATCAAAATCTGATTCGGTAACTATTTGTAGAAATTCCTTTTCACGAGGCTTGTTTTCGACGATACATTTCAGTTGGTTTAATTTATTTCATAAGCGAATAATACGTCTAATTGTTGATAATTGTACATTTAATAATATATTTGATATTCAATCACACTTTATAATTAGGTATATGATGAACGTTTATTATTTTGTAGCAGTATAAAATATTAAATACAGTGTAACAAAAGTAGGAAGTAATTTATTTACTTTAGTTACCAATTTATATTCAAGGAAAATTTAAACAGAGAAAATTTATACATCAAATAAAAGTTGTAAGTTGGGGGTGAAGTAGGTTTTTAGTTTTGAAAAATTATTTACCTCAAAAGAGATCTCTTCCAGTAGGCCTGTGAGAAGAGACGTTTATGTAAGCGAGGCATACAGGCGTGTTCATACATAGGATAAATATAATAATAATAATAATAAATCTTTATTTTCAGGTATACACCCATATTGATACAATGTGAAAGTCAAAATTTAAATATTTATTTACAAAATTGTAAAAGTAGTCTTATTTGTATAAATAAAAAATTTAACATACCTAAGCACTTACTTCCTGTTCTCACTCTGGTGAAGTGAGATCCAGTGTCTGAAAATGGGGCTGTCTAAATCTGTACACACGGCACTCAAAACACTGTTTCGAGAGCTGCACAACCTTTTCCAAAAAGATGCAACCCGCGTCCTCAGGACCGCAAAGAAATCGGGCACCCCCGCCTCGGCAAACATGCCGGACGCGCTGCAGTACCTGGGTAGGCGCATTAGGATTCGAAATGCATCATTGTATTGAACCCTAATGGCGTCCCAACTTCTTCGTTTAATATTATTAAAGGAAAAAGAAAATTAAAATTACATAAAACTACAAATAAACATACTTACCAGTATATATTACACATACACTTAAATAAATACAATGTCTATTTAGAAGGAAATATAATATTTACTTAATATTAACAATATAAATTGCAATTAAGATGAATATAATGATCTTTTACTCGTTTTTCAAAGAAAGAAATCGTTTTAGATTCACATATTAGGTGGTATTGTTTTTTAAATTAATTATTTTAATTAAGTACTTATTTAACTTTATTACATGAAATCGTAATTGGCGGACTTAAGGCCATAGGCCTTTTCTACCAGTCAACCTACAGGTGCTGACATACGTAAACGGAAATATGATGCAAAAACTCTAAAATCTAAACTGAAAGGACTTATATCTACGTTACCACAGAATAATAAATAATATTATACGTACCAATACAAACTAACTGAAAACAAAAATAAATAAATATATACTAATATAGATATATATAAACATAAAGTTACTACCTAAATACAAATACTAAATATTTTATATTTCCATATTTTTTTTTACACTAAAATGTAACGAATTATCCATTTTATAATAATGATATGGACCGTCACTTATACTCCAAAAGTAGACAAAAAGTATTTTTATCAGACTGCACCTTAAAGAGGGTTATGTTTTTCGAGTGTGCCTACAGGGAGGCTTTTTAAACACCAGCCAAATTTTTGAAGCAAACACAACACATAACTCTGCTCATTCGGGCGTGGTTCCCATCCCAGTTGAATCATAGGCATACTGCCATTGTATTTTTCAATTCACGCAGTCGGGTATATTGTATTTCAATAATAACTTGTTATTAGTGAATTTATACAATAAAGCACCTAACAACTCCAAAAACGGGTATAAATTAGCAAAAAGTTGTGATGTATCGCGGGTGCGGTATCGCTAGTCGCAGTTAAGTTGGAGTTAAATTAATTGTTGCGCCCAATGCGGCTTACTAATGGCGGAGGATTGTTTACAGCCGTCGTTTTGAAATTATTGAACACTGTTTAAAATAAGTATTTACTGTTTATAGGATACTAGCGGTCCGCCCCGGTTTTGCACGTGTATTGTATTATACATAGTAGCAACTCAGCTTCGCTTGATGAAATGAAAAGAGAAAGTGATGTACCTCGGGTGCGGTATCGCTAGTCGCAGTTTAGTTGGAGTTAAATTAATTGTGGCGCCCAATGCGGCTTACTAATGGCGGAGGATTGTTTACAGCCGTCGTTTTGAAATTATTGAACACTGTTTATAATAGGTATTTACTGTTTATAGGATACTAGCGGTCCGCCCCTGTTTTGCACGTGTATTGTATTATACATAGTAGCAACTCAGCTTCGCTTGATGAAGTGAAAAGAGAAAGTGATGTACCGCGGGTGCGGTATCGCTAGTCGCAGTTTAGTAGGTGTTAAATTAATTATAGCGCCTGATGCGGTTCACTAATGGCGGAGGATTGTTTATAGCCATCATTTTGAAATTATTGAACACGGTATGTATTTCAATAGCGGATATAACCTCGCTCATTCGGCAATGTTCCCGGTTTAACCGAAGGCATACAGCTGTTGTATTTTTCATTCACATAGTCGGGTAAATATTTTATATTTAAATAACTACATATTTGTTATTAGTAAATTTATACAATAAAGCACCCAACAACTCCAAAACGGGTATAAATTAGCAAAAAGGTGTGATGTATCACTGTTGCGGTATCGCTAGTCGCAGTTTAGTTCTCACTAATGACGGAGGATTGTTTACAGCCATCATTATGAAATTATTGAACACTGTTTCCAGGGCATTAGCAGTCCGCCCCGATTCCGCACGTGTATTGTATTATACATAGTAGTAACTGAGCTTTGCCTGATGAAATAACAAGTTATTATTACAAAAACAAGAAACCCGACTACCATTTTTTTATTTTGATATAAAAAGTGTCACTTTCACAGTAAATACGAATCTAACGACACCTCTCAAGCTAAAATCCATCGAGCCGTTCAGTCTGCAGAGCGTGCCAAACCATTATACATACATACATACACTCGAAAAACATAACTTTCCTTCTGGCGCAGTCGGGTAAAAAGAGAAAGTGCAGTGTCGCTAGTCGTAGTTTAGTTGGAGTTAAATTAATTGTGGCGTCCGATGCGGCTCCCTAATGGCGGAGGATTGTTTACAGCCATCATTATGAAATTATTGAACACTGTTTATATGTACGTACTGTTTATAGAGCACTAGCGAATCCGCCCCGGTTCCACACTTGTATTGTATTATACATAGTGTGTAATTGAACATCGCTTGATGAATTAAAAAGAAAAAGTGATGTATCGCTGATGCAGTATCGCTAGTCGCAGTTTAGTTGGAGTTAAATTAATTGTGGCGCCCGGTGCGCCTCTCTAATGACAAAAGATTGTTTACTGCAGTTATTATGAAATTATTGAACACTGTTTATGTTTCACTAGTGGATATAACCTCGCTCATTCGGGATGTTGCCGGTTTAATCACAGACATAGTTACTCTTTGTTGGTGTATCTTTTAATCATGCAGTCAAGAATTTTAAAATTCAATAATTACTTTTTATTATAAAGTTAACACAATAAAGCACATAACAACTGCAAAAACGGGTATAGCAAAAAAAGTGTGATGTATCGCTGGTGCAGGATCACTAGTCGCAGTTTGGTTGAAGTTAAAATAATTTTGGCGCCCGATGTGGCTCACTAATAGCGTAGCATTGTTTACAGCCATCATTATGAAATTTTTGAACACTGTTTATAGATATTTACTGTATTAGCGATCCGCCCCGGTTCCGCACGTGTATTGTATTATACCTAGTTGCATTGTATTTCATCAAACGAAGCTCAATAGCTTCGCTTAGAATAGAAAGAGAAACGGCTGTAACGCTGGTGCGGTATCGGTAGTCGCAGATTAGTTGGAGTCAAATTAATTGTAGCGCCCGGTGCGGCTCCCTAGTTACGGAAGATTGTTTATAGCAGTTATTATGAAATTACTGAACACTTTTTTAAATAAACTAGTGGCTCCCACCAGCTTTGTACGTGTACCTACGTATAATACATAATCACCTGGGACATCAAGCTTTGCGATGAAAAACACGGAGAAAAGCGGTTCTGTAAAAGTTCAATCTAGCTGGATTAATTTTAATCAAAACCCCTTCGTATAAGTAAATGTAAATACGTACGTATATGTAAATACCCACGTACCAATTTTAACCGACTTTAAAAAAGAGGAGATTATCAATTCAACCCGTATGTTTTTATGTATATAACGCGATATCTTCGCCACTCGTGAACCGATTTTGATGATTATTTTTTGATGATTTCTTTGATAGTCTTTAGTCCAAGTTGGTTTCCTATATAAATTTGGTGAAGATATTTTAAGGAACTTTAGAGATATTGAAGAAATTCCTGCAAGAAAATAGAATCGGTTTTTTTTATTCTGGAGCCGTTTGCAAGATTCAATTTTGTTTATTTATTTACCAATTTATGTACACGAAAAATTTATACAGAGAATACATCAAATAAAAGTTATACAAAGGCACTTATTATCTCAAAAGAGATCTCTTCCAGTAAATAATATAAATAAATATACTTAAGTAAGTATATATGTACATGAATTTCTCATTTAAAGTGATAAAATATTTAAAGTTCCTCTTCAATCACTAAATTTATTGATTAAAACCGCATCAAAATTGACGATTTTTCTACTGTCGTCTCGATTGTTTTTAAAAGATCTACGTGGGAAGATAATCAGATAGTACATTCTTTCTCCCATAAAAACAGTCCCTAGAGCATCGTCGCAAAGTAGCCTGCTTATCGGTTTTTTATAGGATACATTTTGGAGAGTGTTCGAAGGCTCTTTTTGATCTTGTGAAACCCTCACCATTTCTCTATCAGACTACGAGGCGCGGACAGGGGTTTCACCCCTTTGTCGTTGAAATACCTAAGTCTCGAACTAAACGCTTAGACAATTCCTTTTTGGTTCGAGTAGCTAAGGTGTGGAATGAACTGCCTGCGTCTATATTCCCTGAGAAGTACAGCCCCGGGACATTCAAAAGTAGATTGAATGGGTATCTTTTGGATAGGCATGCTTCATCCTAGTCTTCATTGTCGCTTACCATCAGGTGAGATTGAGGACAAATGCCTAAACCAGTATATGGTAAAAAAAAAAACATGCAAGCAAAAACATATCAAATAAACTAACTAACAAATAAACAGTTATTCGTTTATTTACTGGATAAATAAAACTAACAGATATTTAAGTAATACTTTGTTTTATTATGTAACATATAAACCACTTTTTTAAATTGCAGATTTAATCAATATTGATTGACCTTGCTAGGATCTAATCTACAATAAAAAGAAGTGGTTTATATGTTACGTAATAAAACAAAGTATTACTTAAATATTTGTTAGTTTCATTTATCCAGTAAATAAACGAATAATAACTGTTTATTTGTTAGAGTGGCCTTCCATGGTACACCCACCTTATTTTACCGTAATTCTTCCGATATCGAAGAAGCGAGGGACCGTACTGCCAAAATAGTAGCGCGAGGGCTTTGCCGCCGCGTCTGTGATTTCCAGTTTGATGGGTGTTTGTGTAAATAGAAGGAATTTGTCATCACATGGCAATAACTACGAAATTTTAATAACACTGATCAACAAAAAAAACACTTTTGCAAATCCATGAAAGGAATTCAACTGATTTTAAGAGAACATTAAAAAACGTTGACAGTGGTAATAATTGTATGCCTTAGTTAGCTCTGGTTTACTGTGGATGTCAATTAAAAGATTTACAGCTCAGTTAAAAGTTTACTTATATTATTACATTTATTACTTTTAAAAGTGTAAAGTTGAACTACTTTTTCTTCTATAATCGATATCTACAGCTTCTCTTCTTAACGTCTAACAATAGTCTCCTAGCATAGCAGGGCTCCACTACCTGATAACGCTGTTCTGATGCCTGCTATATTCTGATGGAAACTCGGTCGCTCACCGTGCTCATCACTAACGTCTTCCATACATTCAAGAAAAAAAATTAAATGTGAGTCCAAAATATGTATTTTAAGGGACATTTTACAGCCAATAACGCGCAAGGCTTCAATCATATATTTTACAAGTGTTTGTAAATAGTTCTCAGTTCTCATATTTCCGAGAAAATTAGTAAAAACATGTACCACGGATTTCCAAGCCAGCAAGGCTTGGAAATCCATTCTTCTTTATTCAGTTGATCAATGATAAAACACTTAGATATAAATCGATGTAAAAAGACAAACACGCAGAACTCAATTAAAAGGTAAAAATTCACTTAATACAAAATACACTATTCAAACTATTTGTTAGCTACAGTTTTAACACTCTAGACGTTCAGTAGATTCAGATTGAATACTGTACATAAGTTTGTTTCTGTATATCATACTCGTTAGATATGAGCCATTGAACAAAACAAAACACGTTCGTGGATATGCGCGGGGTTAACACTCAATAATGTTACAACAAGCACACCATGAGCATAACTCAGAAAATCGAACTAAGCCAGCTGTGAAACGTCTATGGTTGATGAATAGTCACCGCGTACTTCCTGATATTACACCTCATTATTACTGGGCAAAAACCTTGTTGACGAGTGTAATTAGCCTTCGAAGGAGCATGGCCTTCCATGGTCCACCCACCTTATTAAAGTAACTTTATAAATTGACATTTGCTGCAAACCACGACATCTCTGGGTACCCTTTGATTCGCCTCAATAAATAATTTACAACGTCTCATATATATGGAAATGCTTAGGGCTGACGCTATTTACTTTTGTTCGTGTCCAGTTTCAAATATCATCTCTTCCTGCCTAAAATAGAACTACTCCATCTCTCCTGTAGCTGTCGTAAGACGCGACTAAAAGACTACATAAGCACAAACACCATACTTGAAATTAGGTAGCGGAGTCGTTTCAGTCAGTTGCTTTCCCAATGAGGGATGATGTTGGGTGGCAGCCGTTTCTAAAACTTTTCGCATAGATGTATTACCACGTAGGGTGATGTCAGTTAAGAACGCAATGAAAAAAAGCAAAATGCGGTATGAAATGATCGTATCAAAGCAACTTTATAAATCGACATTTGCTGCAAACCACTATATCTCTGGGTACTCTTTGATTCGCTTCAATAAATAATGTACAACGTATCATATTTATGGGAATGCTTAGGGCTGACGCTATCTACTTTTTGTTCGTGTCCAGTTTCGAATACCATGTCTTCCTGCTTTAAATAGAACTACTCCATCTCTCCTGTAGCTGTGTGTCGTAAGAGACGACTAAAGGACTACATAAGCACAAACATCATACTTGAAATTAGGTAGCGGAGTCGTTTCAATCAGTGGCTTTCCCAAGGAGGGTTGACGTCGGGTTGCAGCCGTTTGTGAAACTTTCTTGCTTTATTTCTTTATTAGGTACCTATTAATAACCTCGTTTACATTGACATTACAGGTTACACCAATGCAACAATATAAGATAAGATTAATTACAACTAATACATTCCTCTACATTTTTCGCGAATTTTGTCAGCGAACACGTAAATAAATCTAAGTCAGGATACTTTTCGTTCACTTCATTTAACAAACGAACAGCCCTGGTCAGAGGCGCTTGGTTGAGAACATTTGTTCTTCCTCGTGGCACCACAACTAGTGCCTACGCGCGCGAAGATAAAAGTCAGGTGCGTACAACTCCAAACGGGAAGTAATCTCGGGTTGAATATCATACCCCTTAAAACTTTACTTAAACTTCCAACTGAAAGTATCCAACCATTGCCATAACGAAAAGTGTTGATACTCTTAAGGATAATTAGGGTACACACCATTTTGTTTTAAATATAGAAATCTAAGATAATTATTTTATTAACTATTAGCATAGATACAATACCACGTAGGGATGATGTAAGTTGAGAACGCAATGAAAAAACGCAAAACATGGTATGAAATGATCGTATCAAAGCAACTTTATAAATCGACATTTGCTGCAAACCACGATATCTCTAGGTACCTTTAGATTCGCTTCAATAAATAATGTACAAGAGTCTCGAATTTATGGGAATGCTTAGGGCTGACACTATCTTCAATTTGTTCATGTCCAGCTGCAAAGCTACTAAATAAAGTCAGGAACAATGCACGACACTGGACGACTGTAGAAGCGGATACCCCAAAAAATATTTTTTACTATTATTTGAATTTTACTTCGCTTTATTCCCTAAACTTTTTTTACCAATTGAACACTTTCCTAATAGATTTATCCCACCCAATCATGAATTTCTAACCGTTTTCGATACCTTTATTCGATATTTTCACTTACTTTGTCATGAGTTTAAATAAATACTAACTTCTTAGCTGCTCTAAGATAAAGGTAAAAACCAGCTGCTTTTTTTTACATATTGTATTCCATATAGGAATTACCGCTAAAAATATATTTTTTATTTATTACCGCTGGCGTTTCATTCGAGTTACATACCGAACGTGGTCTTAGCATGACTGAAGCATCGATTTTAGGCCTTCTTCTGCCCGATGTGATCTTCGATCACCGACAAGCTATTTTCCTCCAACTACTAAAAGATACCGAGACCACGTTCGGTGTAATCCGAACGAAACATCAGCGCGAAAATAAAAAGATATGTTTCGAATTTATTTTTGGGTAGGTAAATACTTTTTGATACATTCCCGCCTTACTTCACTGACAGGAGCTAGCTCTTAAATTACAAGAAGAAGAAATACTTTGAATGCCAACCCTACGTCGGAGTCAGTGCTGCGAGTATTTCAATGTACCGCTTCGGCGACCTCTAAATCAAAACAAATTGAGATATACGACTCTGTCACACGATGCTAAATGACGAACTTACTGGGCAGATAGTGCTTATAATACCTGATATAAAGTTTTTTTTGTTTCTTAACTTTCCTACTAAAGTAAATAAGTACGCTAATAATATTACAATCTAGCCTTAACTCAGACTAATAAGTAATTTAACATTGACCTAGTTTTATACGTTACTGACTAAGAATGTGTCCATCGGCACTTTTCTTACTGTCTCTATTAAGGGGAAGGCACTTTGATCTTGTGTCTCTGTTGGCACATCATGATATAAAGTTAAGTAAAAGTAATAAATATCCAGCCAAGTGCGAGTTGGATTCGCACGAAGGGTTCCGTCTCATTATTTATAAAAAAAAAACACGTTTGATAGACGGGAGAAATATTTGTTTTATTTAACGAAATATTCGGTAAATATTTTAAGCGTTTACCTGTTGCCGTTATTAATATTGAACAAAAAATGTTTACAGTATGGGAGCAGGCCCTTAAATTTTTATTTTATTCTGTTTTTAGTATTTGTTGTTATAGCGGCAACAGAAATATATTATCTGTGAAAATTTTAACTGTCTAGCTATCACGGGTCATGATATACAGCATTGTGAATTTGTGACAGACAGACAGACGGACGGCCGAACAGCGGAGTTTTAGTAATAGGGTCCCGTTTGTACCCTTTGGGTACGGAACCCTAAAAAGTATTTATTTCTCCAATATATATCTTAGTACAATATAGGTGTGTATTCTTACAGAAATAGTTTTTTGGAGACTGATGACTGTACTGATACTCTCACAATGGATGTATTGGGGCTGGCGCACATAACACGAAGCATCCACGTCAAACTATAATCGATATTGTGCTGTTTGAAATAATATTCAAAATGAAATATCTAACATACTCAATAAGATATGCCCTAGATATGATAGAAAGCCTCCCCTATAATGAAGATTGACCTAAATGTTTAATAATTTCGACCAAACCAAATTAGAAGCAAATTAGTCTTTCTTCTCAAAATCAATTCAAATTTTCAGCTCTAAAAAGCAACAAAGGGGAAGTTTCGCGAAATTGGAAGACATTCAGAAGTTTCGGAGAAATTACGCAGATAAACCTAGATTCCGTCTAGTGTTGCCGAATAATCGATAGTTTTAATCGAAAAATGTCAAACTATTGATAGACATATCGATAAGATCCCAATAGGAAATATGTACGCCATTGTATGTTTATTTTTTTCTGATTTGTATCTGTGTTCTAAAAGCAAACAAATTATCGTAGTACCGATACCTTTTTAAGGCAATATTATAACTAACCAACAATACTATTGATAGTACTGATAGTATCAATAGTATTGTTGGTTAGGTATTAGAATTCGAAAATGTTAAACTATCGATAGTATATGTATAATGAAAAGTAATACTATCTATAGAATCGTTACCATTATCTAAGTTCAAGACTGCCATTAAAAATCGTTTAATCAAAAATGCGTATTATCATGTAAATGACTATCTATTAATCATCGTCTGATCACAATTCTTGGAAATAGATGTTTGCAAATTTTAATTGTATTGTTTAAATATACAATATAATGTATACCTAGAAGTGTAAATCTGTATTGTAACTGTAACATAGCCCATCAGGCTGGGTAGGGACCAATACTGAACTGGGTTTCTTTCGGCGTAATTTTCCCAGCAGTGGTCGTTCCGAAACGCTAATAGTTTTTAGCTTTTGCACTAAAATAATATTAAAAAAAATACTTTTAATAATAGAAAAATTTATCTACATTGAATAAAAATTTTGACTTTGACTTTGATTTTGAATCGATAGTTTAATTGTCATCAAGATCGGCACTATCGATACTATCGGTTTTGTTTAAAATGCTTATAAACTATCGATAGTAGATGGACTATCGAGCGGCAACACTAACTCCGTCCAATGAACGGAATTTGAACAAAAGGGCTATAAATTCAACGGACCGAACCCAAAAACAATAAAAGGTACTTTTATAAGAAAACAAATTTGTTAACTTGAAGAAAACAACGCATTCTGAAGCAAGAGTCAGCTGGAATGAGATTAATTAAAATTAATTAAATATCCTTGAGAACTTCCTTATAGTTTGTTTTATTTTCTTTTGAGTGAATTATGGGTTGAGTAATAATTTAACGAGTTTGATTTATTTTTAGTTTACGATTTTTATATGATTTCTATGAATAGTAAAATTTTATTTAGATTACTTAGGTAGGTTTTACTTACTTTTGATATAAGGTACTTTAAATTAAGTGATCTTCGAACATACATCTTATGAATATGATATATGTCAAACTTTGTATGTTTCATTGTTTATACTTATGTGTCAGGATGTTATCGCTGTCGCTTTCCCAATTGAAAAAAATGGCGAGTTATTAAAGTACACGTTCAAGTTCAGAGAACTTCGCTCGCTCGTTGAGTGATGTTAACTATTACTATTTCGAATCAAATGCCTTGAAAAAGCTTCGCCAAAAACTTAGGGTGCGTTTTTCCAAGTGCGTACTAAGCTTTTACTTACTCGTGAAAGCGTTATAAAGCGTAATCCCACCTGTCCACTGAGTTCACAAAACTTATAAAAGAGAAGCATATTATCTTTTATGTTCAGAACTATTAATAAATCAATATCCACAGTTTTCCATACGCTCATATTCCCGATAGTTCCTCAAAAATAATTCGGCTGCGGCATCGTGAAATACGCCGCCCGAGGGAAATCTGCCGCCGCGGATCCTAAGCCCCCGTAATGTGCCTTCGATGTCCCTCCCGCGAGGAATAATGCGAAAAACTGACATTATAGGTACTTTTTTTCCATAAAAGAGTTTTTTGGCAGTTTTTTGTTACGCCTTTTTTCATGAACGAGTTTTTTTTTTGGATGTGCAAGCGCCAAGGCTAGTGTCAGATTTTTAAGCTGTCTAAAGTCGCCTGACAAGGCCATATTTATTTAGTTTTCAAAACTGTTAGTAAATCAATATCCACAGCTTTTCATACACTCTATTACCGATAGTTCCTCAAAAGTTATTTGCCTGCAGCGTTGTGAAATACGCCGCATGAGGGAAATCTGCCGCCGCGCATCATAAGCCCCCGTAATGTGCCTTCGATGGCCCTCCCGTGAGGAACAATACAAAAAACTGACATTATTAGTACTTTTCTCAAGAACCTGTTTTTATTTTAGTTTTATAACTAAAACACGGAGCTATTTTCATGAACGAGTTTTGGTTTTTGCGTGCAAGTGCCAACTCTGGGTAGTGTCAGATTTTTCAAGCAGTCTAAAGTCGTCTGTCAAGGCCAGGACGCAGGTACATATATTTTGTTTTCAAAACGGTTAATAAATTAATATCCACATTTATCCATACCTATCATAGATAGTTCCTCAAAAATAATTTAGCTGCTGAGAGAATCTGCCGCCGCGGATCCTAAGCCTCCGTAATGTGCCTTCGATGTTCCTCCAGTGAGGAATAATGCGAAAAACTGACATTTTAAGTACGCCTTTAAAACAGACTTAAAACAAAGAAGGAGGTTATCAATTTGAATGCATTTTTTTAGGTATGTTTACTCGAAGACGCATAGATCATTGTTTTATCATTTGTTTGAATGGGCGTACTTGTCAAGAGGTCCTATACATTTTTTATCAAAATCGGTTGAGTAGTTTGTTGAGGAAGTCAGTTTTTCATTTTGAATTTAAATATTGGATGAAGGAGTGTATCGAGCAAAGCCATTTCCAAGTGGATTCCGGCCAATAGGACCACGCTATCTCTTCCCGTGGATGTCGTAAGAAGCAACTAAAGGACTAAGCACAGACATAAGTATCATGCTAAAACTGCATTCCTAAATAGGATTGACGTCAGGCAAGCGGACAGTCGTAAAACTATATCATTTAAACTATTCTGGCTATTTCTTCTCGATTCTGCAATGTCTTCAGTTTCTTCGGTATCTATTGAAATGCATATTTCATTTGGAAAAGAAAAATAGAAGCCCCCCGGGCTTCAAACCAGCACAGGTGAAGATGCAACTAAGAACAGGATGGAATGACAATCTTCGCTTGCACGGAGACAGCGCCAAGTAGAGAGGAGAGGCGCCTGAAAGGAAAATGGGAGAGACCTTTACCCGGCATTTGTAAAAATATTTGCGTATTGGAAATATAAAAACTGTAGAACAATGAAGAGTTTAAGGACCCTAAAACGTTTAAAACTAAAAAACTAAAGAGTGTTTGACCACCATTGAGCAGACGACCTACCGAAGATTATTATCATGTCATCGATGTAGATAACACACAAAATACATTCTAGTTTACTACTTATCTACTTTTAAGTACATTATTTCAATCATATACATAGGTACCCATGGTATCCTTATAAACCGATAACATTTCCCATACGATGTTCTTTAAAATAATAACTCGGTGGACGATGTAAAATACGTGACCCTCGGGAAATCTATTCGTGGAGATCCTAAGCCACAAAATAACGTAAATTCGATGTCTATCCATACAGCATTAGTCGAAAAGGATATATTAAGCTGATGGTCAACTTATCCTAAATTTAATACAATTATCCTTTACTATTTATCTACTAAGGAAACGAATTCAGAATTGTATTCTTTCTTTGTTTCATTAAATCAGCTTTGAGAAGCTCAGTTGCTCGGTGGGAATGCACATTGATAGCGCTTTCGCAAGTTAAGCTACTCCGGGCATAATCCGCACTTCGATGGGTGACCACAAGTTCTATAAAATTTTCTATAGAGCTCCTCCGTACGGAGGGCACGTAAAGCCGTTGGTCCTGACTATAATCAATGTATGGTAATCGTCAAGCTATGTCAGATGCCTTTAGGTGGCTTGACAAAATCTGACACCAGTCTTCGGCACTTACACTACAAAAAAAAAAAACAATTAATTATTAAGTCAGGACTATACAACGTATAAGGGACAAATCCGTAATAAATCGAACCACGGGCTTATGAAATTAAAATAACATCCAAAAAATCAACAAAAAAAAATTGACATTCCCATACAAATCTCCCGGGCGGCTGGACACAATTTTTTTATGGAAATGTCAAAAATTATTTGTGTTTTGAGTGTTATTTTTAATTTTATTATAAAACAGTGGCCTAGTATAGCCCGTGGTTTGATTTATTACGGGTATGTCCCTTCCACTTTAAAATAATAAAAAGGAACTTGATAATATTAAAATCAGACATGGGAAAGGCTAGACAGAAAAATCACCTTCCGGATCATGATACAATTTTTTGTAATATTTGGCGTAATAATGGGGAAAACCCGCTCTCAGGGGTAAGCCCCGTGATAGTGAAACCGGAGCCGCACCTCTCGACACTCGTGTTGCGCCCTGGCCGCAACTTCGTGGCTAGTTAGGGTGTCCTCAGGCAGTGTAGTCAGCGAGCAGCAAGTCACCATCTACCATGCTAAAATTGTTGTGAGAGATTTCTTGGCAGATCTCCGTATCTCACTACATAATCTAGTTATCCGGTCCACTAACATCCCATCCACATAGCCCAAACCAATTCCCTCCTTAGCAATAGTTCGGTAGCTATGGAGGACTGTCCGTTAGTATATCTCAATGGTATATTAAGGGATAGCCCTCCATAGATGCAGCCATCTCACTTTTTAGATAAAAAAGTACTAAAAGGCCTCTTTATGTTGGCTTTGGCCCCCATGAACGCCTCAAACGATCGGGTCCACATGAACCCGTGGCTGAAAAGCGTACAAACACGTACAACGTAATATACTTAATGTAAAAGAAATAAAATAATGTGCAAGCCAATGTTTCTCAAAAAATACTTACAAAATTTAAAAAAAAACTGCACAACAAATAAAAATGTCTTGCTAAGTACAAAGAATTCAATTTTTATAAATTTAAGCACTACTTACTGGTTTTCAATATATTAAATTCTACATTATACGCACCTCGAAATAAACTTGAATTTTGCAGTTATAATTTATTCTACTCTATTCAGCTCTGCAATTTATTCAAAGTGTATTGAAATTGATAAAATACTTATGCAAACAGTTTACTAAGAAATAAATCTTTTAACGTTATATTTTTTACTTTCGTTTTGCTTCGTTGAGCGGGAGAGAAAATAATAAATGTTCTGTAAATAAAATATAGTTTGCGTAGGCTTATATTTTTTTGCCTAACTTTTGTCATCACACTTTTTTAAATTGACACATAAATAGAGGTCGGATAATCTGACAAAGTAAATTTTTGGCTCACAAATTATGGAAACAGCTTTTTAGGAAATAAAATCCCGGGATTCCGGAATTTTATAACTGATCGAATGTATATTTAATTCTGCAATATGTGATGTAAGAAGCAGAGGAATGTAACCCAGTATTGCGGATTTTTTGCGATAAAAAAGTGCTTTCCATAATAGCCAACTTTATACAACGTAGAAGGGACATACCCGTAATAAATCAAACCACAGACTAGATCACTATAATAGCATTATGAAATTAAAATAACAGTCAAAACACAAAAAAAAATTTGGCCATTTCCTTACAAAAGTGTGCAGCCGCCCCGGCAATTTGAATGGGAAGGTCGAATTTTTTTTTTTTTTGGTTAATTAGGGTTATTTTTACTTCATTATACTACAATGACTAGATCATTGTAGTATAATTGGCAAGCGAAGCGTAGGACACCCACCCACAAGATGGTCTGACAACCCAAGGGCGCTGGAAAGCGCTGGATGCAGGCCGCTCTAGATCGGTCATTTTGGAAATCCTTGGGAGAGGCCTATGTCCTGCAGTGGACGTTATGCGGCTGAAATGATGATGATTAATTACTACACGATTTATAGTTATAATTATTATTATTGTAGCAAATCAATACGTATCCGCACAATAACAATAGTATTTAACGGCCCCGTGGGCCTATTGGCTTCACAATAATCTGCAAACGGCCCCCGTGTGAATTGCAGGCAGCGTCGCAGCTGCGCTCAATTCTAACTGCATATTGCAGTTTTGTAAGCGCTAGATGAGTTTTGGACGCAAATTGATATTGATATCGTATTCTGTGATGGATTTGATGACATTAAAAAAAGAAATCCGTGACAAACATTTTTTTTTCCTGCGTAAATATATAAAACCATGGTCGAAAAAATTATACGTACTCCATTTTTAACCGACTTTCAAAAAAGAAGAGGTTATGAATTCGGCGCGATCTTTTTTTAGGGTTCCGTACCAGAATGGCTAAACGGGACTCTATTACTAAGACTGCTGTCCGTCTGTCACCAGGCTGTACCTCATGAACCGGAATAGCTAGACAGATGAAATTTTCGCAAATGATGTATTTCTGTTGCCGCTATAAAAAAAAATACTAAAAACAGAAAATATTTAATTGGGGCTCCTAAACGAAATTTTTTTTTTTAAATACATAATGGGAACGTAAACCGTAAACCCTTCGAACGCAAGTCCGACTCGCTCTTGGCCGGTTATTTCTTTTCTACCACACCTAGGAAAAGATCCTTCAGATAAACACTTAAAGTTTACTATGAGTGGTGCCAGTGAAACTGTATTTATTCCGAGTATGCTACTCATCCCCAACAATTTTCCTTTTGAAAATACACAGTTCCATGTGTTTACTTGCTTTGCTATGAAAATAAGTCACAGTTTTAGAAGCTTAAAGCTGCTTATGTCGATCTAAGGACTGGTTTTTCGCATGGCCAACTTAATGTGGCTTTCTCCAGGGTTAGTAACACTTCAGCACTTTTCATATTGGCTCCCGAAGGAAAGAATTAAAATAATATTGACTTGAACTCCTAACACTGTTACAAGTACTTTCTTATCTCTCTCTCTTTCTCTCATTAGTTTTTATTTATATTAATACGCCGGAGTCATAAAGTCCACGCGAACGAAGTCGCGGGCATCAGCTAGTTTTTTCATAAATTATTAGATATATTATCCCAACCAGTTGCACAGTTATCTTTCAAGTTCAAAATTAGCGATTCTATCTCAGCTTCATTCGTGCCTAGCAACACAAAAGATTTGAGTGAGCAAACGGATTTTGGAGAATCTGAAATAGGCGATTGGCTTATTACTTTTTCCGCTAATAATTTGCCTATATTGACAAAGTAGTAATTTGCCATGTTTGCAGATGTCAGCTGTGATGTGTGTATTTGTAATAGACTCGATGATGACTCACGCTGTTTTGTGGTATACGTAATATTTTTAATACTCTGCCATATTTTTTTATTGTTTCTGCCAGCTTTTAACAATTGGTTTTTTTCATAGGTGATCTTGATTTTTCTAAGAAGGTTATTACAGAAATTGTGATATAATTATACTGACTGTTAATGAAACACTTTTTTACAAATGAGACACATTTTTTAATAATCTTTAAAAATATTTGATTGTGCGAGCGAGACAGCCAACCAAATGTGAAATGCCTCTTAAGACCTAGTAATGTATTTGTATCTATACCAAAGGTACTAGGCAACCATAAACTCCAATACTCATTGAATTAATGGCAGGTGCAGTATCGCAGTAATCTACCCGAAAGGATTACATTGGATCACCTACTCGTACTGTCGAGCTAGACAATGTTTTAGCGGATTGCAATAATATGAAAATAACATAGATATGTTATTTTAATACGCTAAAGCATTGTCTAGCTGTGTTACATATGCTATTATGTTAGCTATGTTACATAGATCTTAGAATATCTGTTCGGTATGGGCTAAATTAAAATACTATTTATCTGGTGAAATATGAAATTATATTATTTTAACTTTTACTTGGAAGTATATATGTCTGACACCTAACACAATCAGGTGAGCGAAGAGATGACATAAGTGGGGGTTGCCAACAGCAACTTGGTTGCTTTAGTATTGCCAGCTATACCAAAAATAAAGATTGATTATTGCAAATAAAATAATATAAATCAAAAATAGATATGTTATTTTTATATTATTTATATAATAAATTTTTAGCTTTATATTAAGATATCTACATTTAAAAGCTAGGCTCTTGGTAGGTAAGTAACAAGTAAGAATATTTTTAGGCAGAATAAAACTGGTGACTCTGTGAGAGGTAGACCTCGCAAGTCACACCACCCCAATCCGTAGAAGATTATTAGATAAAAAAGTTGTTCAGACAAAAAAGTTGTGTCTTCAAGTAAGTCTTATATTATTGAAAAAAAAAAATATCTAAATGACTGAAATATGGTATTGCTTAAATTTTCAAGCCCCATATCTCGAAAAAATTGCTCACAAATAACTAGCTCAATGAGTCTGAGTTTAGGCTAGATCCAAATAATATTAGCGTAGGTAATTTATACTGGGTGCTGAGACTGGCATTCGGGCGCTCTGGGACCTCCTTTTTCCTTTCACTTAGGTATCCTAGGTTAGCCTGTAGGTTTACAGAGGGTTAACCTTATCCTAAATTATCCCTAGATTAGTTCTTATTTGCATATTCTACACATGTCGCTTTACACACACGTGTTTCACTTCTCACACAACTGTTATGAGCGTGGTGGCTAATAACAGACCCTAGGTTCACGCTAAGTCTTATAATAGACTAGATTTAGATTAGGCGAGCAGTGCGGCTGCTCATAGGTCGCTATATAAATATATATATATATATATATATATATATATATATATATATATATATATATATATATCTTGAATTTCTATAGTTGGGTTAAATGAAAGACTTTTATTGTTGTTTACAATTAAGGGTCAGATATGATTCATTTATTACCTTAGATCTATATAATTGAAAGATATAGAATCCGATAAATTTAGTTCTATGTATGATAGTGAATATCTAAAAGGTTGCCAGATTATTATATTTGATAGTTATGTGTTCATTGAGATTATAGAGATCTATGGTAACAATATATCAAACATCTATTCACCCAAGAAAGGTTATATAGAACTTTTGATCTAAATTAACGTTTCAAATATATTTGCTCTCAGGATCTTGACACGCCAACCATTGCGAGCATGTTAAACTAGAAAATAAGTAAAAAGAATAGAATTTAAGTGGAAGCTCTGGTAATTATAGAGCAGATAGGATTAGAATTCTTGTTAGGTTAGCCAGGTAGGATTGTTTTTCTTTTGTTTGGCTCAAGATCATTTAGATCTTGATTGCTTTCCTACATTGTAATATTAGAGTCGCGAAAAGGTTAATAAGTGGTAAGAATTATCAAATTTCATCGGAAAATTTGGTTTTTCCGAGGCTATTAAGGGTTGGAAGAGTATATCTAATTGATCAAAGATTAAACAGACATACTTTCGCCGGTGTGGACTTATTAACCAAAACTATATATTTTTCTTTTGCATGTTAGTGCAAAAGGTGTCAAACCGTGACATCCTTATCCTAAAGAGGAAATCTGCTGTCCATGACGATATAATATCCCATTCCTCGCAACACAGCAAACCAGATATATTGACTTTGTATCACCAAGATGTATCGAGTTTACTCGAAATAATTAGTCTTGTGAAAATACTATTATTATAAAAGCTCTTCGCGATTGTCATCGCGACCAACATACCTGTTTTGTGTAAGCGAATATATTAAATTACATTGGTTAACCAAATATCCAAGACTCTCAACGGCTATTATCGTACTTTGTACGACAATACAATATATAATTTAGCTATAGCAAACCTATGACCTAACTGGTTACAAATATAGATCGATCTACATGAATTATCAGGGAAGTCGTATATTTTCCTTCGCTTTACGAAGTCAATTATTTGAATTATATAAACCATAACAGATGCGAAAGAACATTTCTGTAATACGACTATTTCAATAAGGGATTAAATTACGTAATAAATAATATCTAGTATCGATATCCTCATTTTAAGCTTTTAAAATAAATTCAGAGTAGAGTGAACAGCTTGGGGTATCTGATAATGTACTATACTTAAGATTTTAAAAATATACTAGACGATCATAGCTCATGTGATTTGGAATAACCGTAGAAGCCGCGGGTGTCTTACTTTGTATATTATATACATAAGTAAGGGTTCCATCACAATGTCACTGACAATATTTATCTGAATAGGTACTTTAACGTCGACATTTCAGAATACACCACGTAAGAAAAACAGTATTAAATTTTCATATGCATTTTGGGTTTTAAAACACAACTAACTACAGTAAAAAGGACAACAAACAATAATTTGTGGGACTGTACTTTGAAAAATAGCAGTCATTGTGCCGGCGTGGGAAATAACGCACAGGAACTTTCTCGTGTGGGCCAGTCACTGACCACAATTTATACTCGCGCGATGGATTGAGTACCCAATGTGTTCTGCAATTTCTTTTTTTTTAGTTTTACATATTTCACCCAATATTTATTGTAGCGATTAGTTAGCACAATAATCATATAAGTTAAGTAGTGCTTGTCTTAAAAAAATTTCTAACCATTATTAAATTATTAGGGAAATATAATGACAGTATTTTTTATTAATTTGTACACCATTATGATTTCTACAACACGTCAGAAATCACAATTTGGTCCTACAAAATATTCTTTAGCATAATTTTTGATCAAAAGTAATATATATGTATATATATATATATATATATATATATATATATATATATATATATATATTAATGATTATATCATTAATATAAAAAAATGATTAGTTTAAGTTTCATAATTACTTAGTGTTGAGTTTATTTATCGTAGACTCAACATTATAAAGTCACAAATCATTAAAAAAATTCAACGAAAGTAACACGAATTTCATTTAATTATCTGAATAATGGCGTATCGGAAGTTATTTGCTACTCAATGTTCAATGTTCAGTCCAGTGCTCTACGTAATGCAGGTCACTGGCCTAGAGCAAGCAATCACGTTATGACTGAGTTTTAATGTAACGGTTTTCCGCGTCGCTTTAATGACTGCATTCTTTGTTATCCTTTCAGATGTTTCAAATATTTGTATGGAGCTTTTTAATTGTGTACTCAAATATAAAGGTAGTTGTATTTATTTACAACTTACAGAAACTTAGAGAGACACATATGTTTCTCTTCAAGTTACATTAAAATAAATAATCGCCCAAATGCGAGTTGAACCCGCGTGGAGAGGGTTCCGTACAATGCTAAATAAATTTGGTAAGTGAACCTATTATATTGGGTTTACTACTTTATTTTCAGTGATAAAATTCTGATGTTATTTTTTCTGTAATCTACAAGCAATGAACTATATTTTCTATTTTTTTTTTTTCAAATTTTTGACTTATTTGTTTTGGAGATCAGGGAGTATGGTTAATTTTCGTCTTCTTTTATTATGAAAATAAATAAAATTTAACTATTTATTTTACAATAATAACAAAAATATATTTGAGATCCTCATAACAAGCCCTTTCATTTCATATATATGACACAGTAAGGTTTGCATTTTTCTTTTTTATTTCCTAATGTGTGTCAATTGTAAATGACCATTATTTAAAAAAAAAGATTTTTTTTAATTTGCACATCTGTGTTTGGGTCACAGGATTACACCATCCTACCAAATTTCACTTGATTTGGTCCAGTAGAATCGGAGCAAATTGGCTGTGATAGACGGACGGACAGACAGACGCACGAGTGATCCTATAAGGGTTCCGTTTTTCATTTTTTGTACGGAACCCTAAAAGTAGTAAAGCTGACTTAAGAATCATTATCACTCTTAGTCACCATGTCATTTGACGTCACCCAGTCTTCCATGTGTATATTATATCAGTAGTTACACCCATCATCTAATAAAACTTACTTTGAAAGACATTAATATTTTGCTTTTTAAAAATAAAATCCATTAAAGAATACTTAAATTATTAATTAATATAATCTTATTATACGCTTGAAGGATAATAAACCGTACCACCCAAAGTTTTATCTACTTGGGCCAGTGGTTGACTGGCAGAGAACGCCATATGGCTTTAAGTCCTCCATTTGTACACTTTTTTTTTGCAATAGAGTTTCGATAAAAATAATAAATACATTCAGAGCCTTAAAAACTCCTACTCCTGGCAACAGACCTCTCAATTAATGTACTCGTAGTTTACCATGGTCTTGTGTCACGTGCACATCAGACCCGCAATCTTTCTCCTTTTATCGACCCTCCTTACCAACAGACGACCATATTATTTACTTAATTCTAGTTTTAACCAATAGAAAACATTAAAAAGAAATGTACCTATAACATTAGTAAGTAAAAAAATATTAAGAAAAATAAAAAACAAATTCAAATCTTTCATTTACCATCCTTCCTTAATTAAGTCCATAAATTTTCTGCCGAAAATCGTCGAAGCACAAATCGCTATAGAATGAAACAAACAATTTTTTCCAAGAACGTTTTATTATTTATATTTTCAATTACGACTAGAGAAAGAAATATCTTTGGAACATAAAAAGAAAAATCTTTTAATTTAATTAACATGTAAAAGCTAATTTATTTCCATCTTGATTTTTCCTGTAAAATTTTAACGATGTTTTCTTTGCGAAATTACCTTGCTCAAAAAATATGACAATTTCATAAAGACAATTAACATTTTTTATGTTGTTACATTTTTAGGCCTCTGCTTCTATATTTGATATTTAAAGTATATTTTATCTACGTTGCATATTTTTATTAAAAGTGCGTTAACAATGTTTCTAAAAAAATATAAATTTAAATATGTTTAATTGATATGGAATAAATATTCATAAAATTAAGCAATGAATACGTAAGTTAAAAATACCATAAGTAATAATGTATTTTATGATGTAACTTTATTTTTATTACTTAGCGCATATGCGTACTTTAGTGATGTTAGACACATATATCTTTGTATTGGAAACTTACTACACACATTTTTTTCTTTCAAGCTCATATTCAGACTGAAAATCAGTTCAAATCTTAAGTTAGATGCAATTTCACTCAAATTCGCTACGTTCTAACAACTCAAATTGGATACTTTTTTCTAAATATCAAAACGAACATTCTTTGTATAAAATATAGACTTATGACGTCATATTTTCTTGGTATCAGAAAGCGTTTTTAATATCAGTTTTTCTGCAATAATAAATAACATATTTTTTTTCCAATCTGACATGTTCTTTAAAAAGACAAAAAAACATCAAATACGTTTTTATAAGGAGTCTAGGGTAAAGGCGTTCTTAAGTAGGAAGAAAAAGAAGATAATGTATTTATGCATTGTGTAAGTATTTTATATGTACCACTAAAACTTTTTATTTCAACTGCCAGCATTTACATTCTTTTGGTCTAGCTTTTGGCTTGATAGTTTTAGTCTTTAAGTCTTTAAACGCTGTGACGGTCACCTGGTGTCCAAAAAATAATTAAATATATATTGTTCTGCAATGCTTATAGTAAAGGTGTTAAGGAATAAAGTCATAATAATTAATATAATTTATGTACATCTTTGCAAAAGTAAGTTTTCTTATATTACAACCCCGAAGCGTACAAATATTTGCATTTGGTTTGATTTTTTTACTTTTACAAGTCACTATAAGTACCTAGTTTAAAACAAGTATCATCAACTTATCCTTTGTCGTAATAAGCAAAGTAATAAAGAAATGCATATCACTACAGCAGAAGACTTCAGTAGATGACCTGTAAAAAAATGAGAACGATTTAAAAATATAATCTACTTTCCTGTATTTAATCAGTCTCTTTTTGAATGCACACTAATTTTAAGATATAAGTATAAACAATTATTCACTAACAATATATTATAATTCAAAACACAATATCGTGAACTGTGGACCTATAACGTCTTAAACGAAATACTAAAATAAAATCAGTTCGTTTTTTAGTAAGACTTAATATGTGAATATATTTTGACATCAAACATTTGGAAAACTTATTTTCTTTACTTCTTAATTAATTCCAAATATTGAATTGTTTATTTATGTCCAATTTCTCAAGTAATGATGTGTACATAAAAACTTACCCGAGTCTTTTTCTAATTGTGTGTATCTTGAATTTGGCTCCTCTGTAGTAGTCGGCGGTGGATCTGTAAGACAAATTGAACAATTATTTTTTTAATTCTTAGTTATTTAAAAAAACTTTATTGCACAAAAGAAGTGTACAAATGGCGGACTTAACGCCATATGGCGTTCTTTGTCAGTCAACCATTGGACCATATGGAAAATAATTTGGGTGGTGCGATAAAATGTGTAAACAAAACAGAAAAGAATAAAAACTGAACTTAGATAGCTGTTGCTAAAAACGACACAAGTCCCTGGGCAGTAACTAGTAGTCATCCATTTGATAATTATTTATGCATATATATTATTTTAGGTATTTATGTATTATTTGATATGTATTATATGTTCATTTGCAGTGACCATAACACTGAGCAGTGAGCGAGCGAGCGACAGAAATTTTGGTAGAAGTTAATAGCTATCAAAAATCGACTTTGCAGTCAGTATGTTGGTTTTCTGTGACAGTTAAGATTACTATTCGTTTTCTTCCAGGCGTTATATCAAACGTTTGTTATATCTTTTAATAATTACATATAAAGAATCTTCTACCAATAGATTTCTATAAGAAATGATTATTATGCTAATTAATATATCTATAGAAAGTTTAATATGTAATGACCAATTGATTTCGTGATTTTAAATCATTTTAAATGTATACGAAAGGTTTGTGAGATTGAATATTTGTTACATTAAACGATTTTATAATTGATGATTATATGATTATACCGACGAAAATTATAACTAACGTTGGTATTTATTTGAACATATAAAAAAAATTGTGATTTTCCCATAACAAAAAAAAAATATTTTGATTTATTCGGACATAGGGTAACACTTAATTAAAAGACAATATATCGTATTAAAATATTAGACTTTATGGTAAGATTAGGCTCCACAAAATACCTCTAGGTGATGATAATAATTTCAGTCGCGGAATATTAAAATCGACCACGTTACATGGTTCAGGTTTTTTTTAACAATATTAATTTAAAATAGAAACAGTTTGTAAAATATATTATCTTTTTTATAACATAAAAAATATGTATTAGACATACGGTGAGGCTTAAAGATTAACACATTTATTAAAATATAAATGTTTATAGTAGGAATACCCTCTACAAAATACCTCTGGGTAGTCAACATAATTTCAGTCGCTGAATATCAAAATCGACCACATTACGTCCCGGCCCCGGGAGAAATATCCCGTCTTGGCATAAATTAGCCATGGGAATATTTAGTATGTCAATGAATAAATTTATTTTGTGTGTTGGATAATGTTTGACGAGTATTTGTTACGGTCAAAATTAATTATCATAGAGATTTTCTGAATAATCATAACTTAGTACCTTACTGACTCGTTCCAGTGAAGTACTAAAATAAAATTGGAAAAAGTCAGGCTTTCCGGGATACTTACGGCTATGGACGTAATTTAACTGTTGTTTCCTTTTTCTGATTGAGCATCCCGGGATGTGTTAAAAAAGAGTAACTCGAAAATACGTTACGGTTACTTATTTACGTTTTAGTCCCAAGAGAAATTACAATATTTCACAGTTTTGACAATTTCTTACTTAAAAATAGTTTTGGAATAATAATTCACGCATTCTGGGACACTTACGTTACGTCTGTGGACGTAATTCAACTGTTGACTATTTTATCTTAAGATGTGTTAAAAAAAAGGTATTCAACTGTTGCATCTTAAGATGTGTTAAAAAATGAAGTTATACAAAAAGGTTATTATGAAATTTCTGAGTTTTGAGGATTTCTTACTTAATGCATTTCATATGACCGCTAAAATAGTAGATTGTGCTACAAGGCGCTAAGGTAATATTTTGAAGGCGAGGGCGCTACTTTGAATCCAGAGCGAAACGAAGGATTCCACAGTTGAATCACGAGCGCAGCGAGTGATTCTACGGTGGAATCCTGAGTGTAGCGAGGGATTCATGTATATCGCCCGAGATAAAAATATTACCATGCCCGAGTAGCATACTCTACTTTTCATCTCTATCTATGAAAAAAACTAGCACATACAAAACAGAATATATGTAAAGAACAGTAGAACTCCTACAATACCTAACAGACTTCTACCGATAATTTAATACTAACCTTTGTTTGGTGTCGTTTTCATACAATAAATAATAAGAAATATTTTTTCGAAGACCACCAACTTAAGATAAAATGTTCACTCATAACTTCATTTGCGTGGTCATTCATATCTTTTTTATTTTTATACGTAAACTTGATAACTATTCACTATTGGCTTAAACCCATGAAAAAGTATCCACATTTACATAAATAATTATATTCAATACAAATAACCTAAAACTTTTGTAATTACTTGAAGCAAAGGGAAAAATTGCGCTTTATACTTATTTCTTTTTCCGAAGCAAAGTGCATACAATTTTAACCTACATTCATCCATGTTAAAGACGATATGTATTCCATATTTAAAATCACGAAATCTGTGCCAATTATTTTTTATAATAAAACAAAATTCTTTTTTTTTGCTGGACTGCCAACATTAATTTTGATTCTACATAGATTAAACTCGTGTTCTGTTTTCAAATTGGTTTTAATCCCTAGAGATCTTCTTTTTTACGTTTTAGTCCCGAGAGAACAACCAGTAACTTTAGCTCCTAATGTTTTGGGATGAAAACATCGTTTTTTGAGTAGATGAGATGAAAAATATTTTTTTATTATTATTGAGGGCACAATAACTGTACCTCAAAAAAGATGGCGGCCGTTGATTTATGTTACATGAATGTTCAGTTTGTGGATTAAACTTAACGTGATACAGACATTCTAGTAGTGTATTATTATAGTGTGTCTTGAGACGACATCGTGTACGCGCGTCTTCTTGTCACATTCGCCCTGACGAAGACTCTGGATGAGGTGGAAACATGTCATCCAGTAGCTGACTCTCTACGTGAGTTTTATTCATGCTGATAATGATACAAGACTTATAAAAAAAGGACTTACCTCTATAAAATATCTCTCTTTTCCTGCTAAAGTAGTTGGCCAGCGGGACTTGCATGTCACACAGGATCTCGACGGTCGGTGGCAGTGCGTTAATTTTGACGAAGGTGCTGGTCACGGCTGTGTAGCGGTCATTCATGAGGGAGGTGGAAGACTTGGCGCTCAGGAGCCTAAGAGACAAAGCACATATAAAATATGTAACTAAAACTCTGTCCGAACATTCCCTAAGTAATCGGCTAATTTATGGAGTGCAACCATTTTAAAAAATTAAACAGAAAAAGCAGCACTACTAAAATCGGTACAATATATAATATAACAAAAACCCTATCCGATCCTTGTAGGAGTAACTCAGACCGATAGAAACCACTTTCCCTATGGGACCAATGCTTGAAACTCGAAGAAAAATCGTCATTTTCATACAAATTTCTGGGCCGGCCGCACACTTTTGTATGATAATGCCGTTTTTTTCGAGTTTCAAGCATTGGTCCCATAGGAAAAGTTGTCCATATCGACAGTCTGAGTTGCTCCAACTAGGACCGGACAGGTTTTTGTTACATAATGTGTACATAAATAATATCACGCCTATTTTCCACACCACTTCTATGATCCTGACAGACCTCTTTCGCTTCATCTACACACATCAATCTCTTTATACATGCCCTTCGATTACGGGTACTTTTTATCTCTCCTTTTTTCAGAATGTCTGCAAGAGACAAAACACATAACCAATTATTAATACAAACATACATACGATCACGTCTTAATCCTTCATGGGGCAGAAGGAGCATTTTGGGTCTTGCGGTTCTAAGTACACTGAACCCAGAGCCGTCAAGTTATCACGGTCCATGAGATTCAGCCTGGTGACAGACAGACAGACGGACAGACGGACAGACGGATAGTGGATTCTAGTGATAGGGTCCCGTTTTTATCCTTTGGGTACGAAACCCTTAAAAGGTAAAAAAGGAATCAAAATAATAATCGGTTGCTAACCACATCATATCAATAACATGATTCGGATTTCGCCCATTCTCTTGATCAGCTTTTACAATGTGCGCGGGAAGAAAAGAAGCTGGTACGTTCTTAGTTTTTTTCTCCCAGACCAGTATGGAAAAGACTTATTTTATTAACTACTACTTTATTCACATTGTTATCTAATCACACAATCGTGTATCCAACTCTGCAATTCAATTGTATTATTGAATTGGACCTATTAGATAAACTCTCATGAACTATAAGGGCAGGTCACCTGACTTGCATCACGTTTTGATAATCAACCGAGTTCCAAAAATGAAGAGGTTATCAATTCGTCGCGATCTTTTATTTTTATTATGTATGTTCACCGATTATACGAAAACGCGTGGACCGACTTGGAAAATTATTTTATTGTTTGAAAGAGTATACTTTCCAGGTGGCCCCATTGAAATGTTATTAAAAAATTGCACAAAATTCGCCTCATTATTTAAAAAAATGTCAGTTCGGTAACACGGTCAGCAAGCTTGCCATGCGACTCATGTATCAATTTTCATCACGGTATTTTATAGTAAATTATCAAGCATATATATCAGAGTTTAACAGTGACTTTTATTTGATCAGAATTTTATTTCGGTTCAAACCTACAATTATGAATAACTCAGTTTTTCTTTTTCATTAAAAAAAGGTCTGAATTTCCCTCCAAAAATATTACGAATTTGATTGATTTTTGATTCAAAGGTCGGATTTTTTCATGAAACCGTTTTCGCCATAAATTGGATTTGCGAAGTGCTCCAAAAGTGCAGTGAAAAAGTATCCCATATATAGAACAAAAATCTTTCATGATAGAGATTTGACCGAATCAAATCAACTGGCACGCGCTCGCACGGTGCATCGACATTTTTTTCTTTTTCTCCGAAAGGAGGATTATGTCCACACAGTTTTCCACCGCGTATATTCCGCACCCTTTGTTGTGGGTTTTATGAAGCACTGTTCCCACGGGTTGAACGCAATTTGATATTTATGTACACTGAACTATATATGTATGGATGAGTTCCTGTATGACCCAAGCACTGCAGTATGCAAGGTAAATGGGGAAACCACCATACTACATTTTTGGCGTACGGCCTCTGTGGCGTAGTGGTCACCATTCCAGTCCGCCACCCAGAGGTCCCGGGTGCGTTCCCCAGTCAGGGCAAGTTGGATTGAGCTAGCCCCAAAGTAAGCTCGAGACTTGTGTTATGGGTACTAACTCAACGATACAATATTTTATAGCAAATACATATATAAATAAACATCCAAGACCTAGGACAACTTTGAGAAAGGCCATTTTCGGGACCTCTAGATGGGTGGCGGACTAGCATGGTGACCACTACGCCACGAAGGTCGTCATATAAAAATAAAAGTAAATTTAAAAAGATGGCAGAGAGAAGAGGAGACTGCAGGCATCTCGACTTAACTTCTTAGCTCTTAAATCACAGACGAAGTACACTGAACTCTGTTTCATAATAGAACCATAATCCTTATTTATTAGTCTTCCTAGCCATCCATCCATTCTTATTTATGAACTAACTCTTTGTAAGTAAATTGAAGTATCAAATGCTCGCAAATAATGTATAATATTTTATATTCAGGATGCTTTTAAAGAGATATATCTTTATTTTTTTTATACGTTTCCAGTATCTCAGCTTGAGCTGGTATAATTTATACCATTTACGGGCGTAGCGTCGCCAAGTAAAAGGTATATAAACTTACAGCGGTGGTAAGTTTGTGTGTCCGTTTTCGTCAATCTGAAGGAATTTCCTAACTATACGGCATGTGTTCAATATGGCAGCTTTTTGCATCGGAATAAAGGTCGAGGGTTTCAGATCGAGAAGTTTAAGGCTATGGTGTAAGTGTTTAGGAATAATTCCAGAAGTTGAAAGAACAATAGGGACAATGAATGCCTTGTTCTGCTTCCAGATTCTGGTGACTTCATCCTGCAGATCCGTGTATTTGTGTGTTTTTGGCTATGGCTTTCTGTATATTGGGGGTATTGGGTACTGCGATGTCAACAAGGTAAGTTACTTAATTTATTTTGTCTAGTAGAGTTATGTCTTATAATCAATGTGAGAAAGTCGGTGTATTCTTCGTCAATAACATATTTATTAACATATTGATGAATGTACGTTGTAAAATAGCCGGAACTAATGTTGAAAGCGTAAATGAAGCAAGGAATCTCGGTGTCGTTTTTGACAACGACCTGCGTTTTGAAAGGCATATTTTGGACCTGGTTAGGAATTGTTTTTATCGACTTAAGATTTTGTATAAGATTAGGAAGTACATTAGTGAAAAAGCGCGTATAGCTCTGTGCGAATCACTCATCTTATCCAAATTAAATTATGGAGATGTCGTTTTTGGTCCACGATTATTGTATAGAACTCGGCGTCTGATACAACGTGTGCAGAACGCTTGCTGCAGGTTTATTTATGATATACCCCCGCGGTCGCACATTACACCTTACCTGAATCGCGCTTCCATGCTAAATATGGAATCGCGCAGGCAGTTACATCTGGCATCTCTTATGTTTGATGTCATATACCGAAACAATCCAGATTATTTGCATAAAAAAATTAAATTTCTGAATGGTAGGAATGTCCCTCGTGCATGTAGACCCCCGTTAGCGATGCATATACATAGAACGGTAGCATTTACTGGTAGTTTTCGTCATCAGGCGACCAAATGCTGGAATAATATTCCACCCCCTATTAGAATACTCACGTCAAAGCTAAATTTTAAAAGAAAAATTAAAGATATGTTGTTGGAAAAACAGAAATTGGTCGCTTAGATGACGGACACTATGAATCGTAGGTTATAATTGTAATCATCACTTTCTCTCTCTCTCACTTCTGTTTTTTTTCGTTCATATTCTTTTCACACTTTTTCATTCCAACACGTCGGCACTTTGTAGTTAATAATATATCCAAAGCGGTTTAAAGCTAGGTATAACTAATCTTTATTTATAGCTCTTCCGACAGGCTCATGTTTTCTCACTCGACGGTGATGACTGAAAATCAGTGTTTGCTCCCTGAGCAATTTTAACGCTGAGTTATTGCCTTTTTGTATCACTGCGGTTCACCTTATTTCTAAAACTTATTGTCTATGATTTTATGTTGATTTGTATAAACATGTATATGTGTGTGCCTCAGTGAGACAAATAAAGTTTTTATCTATCTATCTATCTATCTATCTACGTTAGCTGGTGTCGGACGTAAACAACTGCATCGATCTATAATATTGTCATGGTTTCAATGAGCTTTTCATACTGGTCTGGAAGAAAAGAAAAAACTAAGAACTTACCAGCTGCATCCCATTAGCAGGCTTGTCTCACTCCTCGTTTAGGTATCGGAATTATACCTACATTATTACTATACACGCGGCGACCACTTCAAAGGGGAAAATTTATATTAATAATTTATGTGACTTCATAAATCGTTTGTCCAGAATAATTAGAATGAAATTGGCTTGCAATGGCTGTCTAGGTATCGAAACGAAGAGGTGAGGAGTTCTGACTCGAGCTAAATTAAACCATAGCGCCAACCACATTAAGTAGATATTTCTTTGAATTTCTTTTCTGAGTAAGACTTTTGTACGTGAGTACTTGTACTTATTCTGTGCCATTAGTAGAATGGGAAAAATGCGATGCGGCTAGCAACCCGTCACTATTTTGATTCCATTTCCCACCTTCTCATCCACCATCGCGCTAAAAGTAGTATAGTACGAGTGCAGTTGTGCTTAATAATGACACGTAGGTCACGCCCTCTTAGCACATCCTTTTTTCTCTTCCATGGCTATATTAAATATTGTACAGGTAAGATTATTGAAAAATAAAATAGATTTCAGAAACAGTAATAATTTCGCCGATGATTACTTTGAATTTAAGATATTGATGTCATCGCTACAAGCCAGAGAAGTGAGTCCGGAAAATCGATAGCTTTGCAATTGATTGTTTCAATCGAAATAAATGCCAAATGAAAGAAATAATACCAAAAAGTACCGATAGTTTGTTCGTCGTCAGGATCGATAATAATGATAGACTATCGATAGTATCGATTTTATTTAAAATACTGATAGATAGGCTGATGGTGGACTATTGAGCGGCAACACTACCACACAGCTATAGTGTAGTTGTGTGGTGACAATTTTCCATTTATTTTATAAATAAAATATATAGGGACAAATCACACAGATTGAGCTAGCCCTAAAGTAAGTTCGAGACTTGTGTTATGGGATACTAACTCAACGATAGTATATTTTATAACAAATACATATATAGATAAACATCCATGTTCAAATACGAACCATGTTACCATATTGGGTTCGATTACCGAAACGTACGGTAGGCCTCAGAAATGGAGTCCCAATTTCTGATACTAAAGTCTTTGATTATATAGACTAAAGTATGAAAAATTGAGACTCCATTTTTGAGGCGTACCGTACATATATGTATAATATGAACACATAAGTTAATTCTTGCGTGACAAAGTCGTTTGAAAATAAGACATCCATGTCATAAAGAAACTAAATACATGTTTATACCCTTAGTTAGCTGAAAATTAACCTGTCAATGGCTAATGCGACAACATGATAGTCAGTGCTATTATAATGTCGTACACATATCAAGAAGACATTTAATAATAGCTTGACTGGTTATCAACCTTTTTTATTAATTACATTTCATATGCGGGGCCATTTTGAACCTAAAAGCTATGTATTATAAAATAAAATATAATAAATATACATGGTCATTCGTTACGTGAGCGTACAACGGGAAGGTCTAAAATGAGATGGAGTAACGACCTGTCTGCTCTTGACAAGGTTTGGAAGGAAGGAGCTAAAGATCAAAATAGCTGGAAATAACAAGTGGAGATCGGTCGTTTTGGAAATCCTTGGGAGAGGATTATGTCCAGCAGTGGACGTTATGCAGCTGAAATTATGATGATGATGAACAGGAGGAGGCCTGTGCATTTTGTAACACTACGACAATAGTCATAAGGTCATGACTTTTGTCGTAGTGCTACAAAATCCTATAAATAAATTATATACATAGGAAGCCAATGATATCAATTTTAAGAGGTTGACCTCGACCTCTAAATTGATCTCAATTTCTTCCTATTTAGTTCTCTACCTTATCCTCATTCCACTTTTTTGTAGGGTCGGTATAGTGTGTCAGTTTTTTTCATGTCATTATTTCCTTTGTCAAACCTCTCTAACCATATCCTCTTTATGCATTCCTTACATCGTTGCTGAGGTCTCCCTTTTCGATGTTCCCTAACTTGCAAATTTAAACCCGTATTGTAATGTAACTTCCCTGAACTACGAGAAAAAAATTGTAATTATGAGGGATCATAATTACAATTTTTTTCTCGTAATTCAATTAAATTCTTCGTAATCATTGTACCTACTAATACAATATGTAACAAAAACCCTGTTCGATCCTTGTAGGAGCAACTCAGACCGTCATTAGGAAAAACTTTTCCTATAGGACTAATGCTTGAAACTCGAAAAAAATCAACATTTTCATACAAGAGTGTTCGGCCGGCCCGGCAATTTGTATGAAAATGACGATTTTTTCTTCGATACGTATTGTATAGATCCAAGAAATTGTAACTCATTGAAAATAGTACATTATTATGTTTACCTGTTACCAGCTAGAATAACAAGATCCGGTCTTGGAAAGACTCCTTCAACGGAGCAGATGATGTTCAGGAAACCGTCGTTCACTCTGTCTTGTATCATGTCGAACCTTTTTTCAGGTACTGTAACAAAAAAAGATTTATTTTTTAAAGCCGGACACATTTCAAAACTTGAATCGACGAAATATTCGTGTGTTGTGTGAACTATTTACGAAATTTCACGAGAATAGGTTGAAAGTAAGTGTCACAAGCTCGAAAAGTAGAAGAGAACATGCGAAAAGAAATACGAATAAATTTTGACTTAACTCTTTATTTATTTTATAGCTTTGGTCTATTTTTTAAATATGGATTATCGTAACCTAACCTAATAGATATGTCTACATTAAAGATAGTTACTGTTGTACAGCCGCTGCAAATGTACAATCTCGCTCTGTAAGCTCGCGCTTTGGGCTCGCTTATAAAATAAAATGTGTGAGTTGAATTCATGTAAAGAAGGCTTTGAATACAATGGTTTTAATACCAAGGATGCTCAAGAAGGCGTGAGAGAGAGAGAAAGAAAGAGAGAGAGAGAGAGAGTACAACTTTTTATCTTACAAGAACTTAGTAATAGAGCACAACTAGAAGTTGAGTGCATTTTTGTATGATTTTTATTTTATCAATTGATACAGGCAAGAAGTTCCAGTTCCGAGGAAGAGGTCTTTCGACGAATCTGACTCGGCTGGGCAGCGTTTGGGAAGTTACGCAGTCTCTTCTCGTCCAAAATACATGTGCCTCAAGACGAAAGTGTTTAATCAATGTGTGTTACCGGTAATGACTTATGGCTCTGAAACGTGATCCCTTACCATGGGTCTCATAAGAAGGCTCAAGATCGCTCAGAGCGCTATGCTCGGTGTTTCTCGACGTGATGGAATCAGAAATGAGGAAATTCGTAGGAGAGCAAAAGTCACTGACATAGCCCAGCGGATTAGCTCGTTGCAGTGATAGTGGTACACATAGCGAGAAGAACCGATAGCCGATGAGGCAAAAAAGTTCTCGAATGGCGACTGCGTACTGGAAAGCGAAGCGTAGGACACCCACCCACAACGTAGTCAGACGACCTGACCAAGGTTGCTGGAAAGCGCTGGATGCAGGCCGCTCATGATCGGCAATTTTGGAAATCCTTGGGAGAGGCCTTTGTCCAGCAGTGGACGTTATACGGCTGGAATGATGATGATGATGATGATGATGATGATGATGATGATGATGATGATGATGATGATGGTGATGATGATGATGATGATTAATTTCAATAAACCGAATGAGATCGCAGCTCGCAGCGAACTAGAATCGTAGTAGGTATGAATTTTTCTTGTATCCGTAAAATTATTAGTAAACTTTAGGTACGTTTTTCACTTACTAATAATGATGAAAGAACGGTAACTAACTTATCAAATATTCATTTTGTGCATAATAGGTCCCCGTCAAAGTCTGCATTTTAACTCCGACATAAACCCAATTCGATATAGATGTCATACAATCCCCATCTACGATGAGCCATCCAACGGGGCGCAAGCACGCAAGCGGTAATGGATACTGAACTATAACTACACAGACGTATAACACTAGATGTTCTTATTACATACATACATATTATCACGCCTGTCCTACAGGGGTAGGCAGGGACTATGGACCTCCACTTGCTACGTTCCCGACAGACCTCTTTTGTTTCATCTACACTTACTACTACGGATACTTCTGACCTCTCCTTTTTTAAGGATGTCTACAATCTGGTCGCGGTATGTTTATCGTGGATGACCCTGACCCACTCTTACACTCACATTCGCTTTGTAATCCTTTTAGTGAATACCTTCCATCCCTCCTTTCTATGTGTTCTTATTACCAACTATAATTCCAAGGAAAATTTTCTATTTATTGAGAGATACGATAGAAAATATCAGATATCTGGGGGGTACGGCACCAAAACGAGACAACTTAAGCGTAGGGCACTACATCCCTTTTCTCGAAGCGTTTCGTTGTACACGAGTAATATATGAGACAGATAGCAGAATAATATAGCCTAGTAAAGCAGGAATTCCCTCGGATTTTCATAGACGAAATAACGTTTCAAAACTGCGTAAAAAGATTTCTTCAAGGTCGGTAACGCGCGTGTGGTACCTCTGGTATTGGAGGCATCAATAGCCTACCATATGACTGTCTTCTGATTCGAATTGGGGTCGTAAAAAAAAGGAAGGTTTATGCGTTTATTATATTAGGAAATTCTAGACTTCGAATTCGATTTTCAATAGAATATGAAGTCATTTTATTTATTCAAACTTATTAACGAACGCAAATTTTAGCTTTTCGTGTAGCGTGGGTTCAAAATTGATGGATGATACCTATATTCATATCGATAGATGGATTATATTCACATATAAATAGAAACAGTAATGGCCATTTCTATTTATTTAATTTATTTAACCTCTTCTGGCGACGTTTAGTTCTTCGGCGTGGCTTCAAATATACCTAGATGGATTCTATTGTATTATAACAGAAACAGCCATTTGTTTTTCATAAGTCTGCTATCTTTTGCTTTCATTATCCGTTTCATAAAATGTAAATAGTCCTTTATTAATTTACGTAGGTAAATTAGTACCTCTTCTAGCAGCGTTTAGTTCTTTGGCGTGGTGGCTTCAAATATTGATGGATTTTATCGCATTATAACAGAAATAGCCATTTGTATTCCATTAGCCTGCCATCCTTTCCTTTGTTTTAGTTCGCAGGTTTCGCTGTTATTATTACGCTATCGTGGTTTATTCTATTAGTAAAAGAATGCTTTATTGGTATTATTTATGGTATAGAAACTATACAAAGACAATGACAAAGAGGATTTTATTTACGTTTTTCGCGTTCTTACCCTAAATTGAATAATCTTCTTATTAAAATAATGCAGACTTTTAATGAATTTGGTAGAAACATTAGCACTCCTAAAATTGGTAGCATTGTACTATTCAGTTTTTTATGAATATGCGCTTAGATGAGTTAGTATCGAATAGTCTTTATGTAGCAACTCGTCTAAAACACTATGTCTAATCACATTTTATCATAATAGGAAGTGGTCTGAAGATTAATCTCCTCCAAAAATTAGGTGATCTCAAGTAATTAAGTAAAGTTACGAGATTGTCTAAACGAAATCTAGTCTAAATACGAGGTAGTCTAAACTGAAACTTTTCTAAGTATGATATAATTTGATTTTACATATGTACAGTCGAATGCAAAAGTCCATGCGTAGTTTAATTTGACGACCTCCGTGGCGTACTGGTCACCATGCTAGTCCGCCACCCAGAGGTCCCGGGTTCGATCCCCGGTCAGGGCAAGATGGAAAATGTCCTTTTTGAAATTGTCCTGGGTCTTGGATGTTTATCTATATATGTATGGGTTATAAATTATAGTTAGTATCCCATAACACTAGTCTCGAACTTACTTTGGGGCTAGCTCAATCAGTGTTATTTGTCCCTATACATATATTTATTTATATATAGTTGAAAAAATTATGTTGCTATTTCTTAGCTTCCAAACAACTTACACAAAATTAAACCACACAAATATTTTGTGTGGTTTAATTTTGTGGCTCCACATAATTCATTCGCACAAATAATTTGTGTGGGTTAATTATGTATGTGGAAACCAATAAATAGCAATATAAATTTTTCAACTATGAATGGACTTTTTCACTTGACTGTACAATTCGATATAATAATTATAAAATGTTTGTTCTAATAAGGAAACCATTTTTTGCCTACTTGTGTACTGTCATCCAATAGGGCAGGGATGAATATTTTGTGGCATGGTTTGCAAAACGCATACGGGCAGCACTTGCGTCGAAACTCAGCCACATCATAATTCCCGAAATGTAGCACATAGTTATTGAACTAGCATACAGTATACGGCAAATAACGTTGAATACCAGAGCCGCTCAAGCCTCCGTAACAATATGCTTTGTGAGCTGAGACGAAACGGAAATTACTACGAATATAGCGCTTAGATGAGTTAGTATCGAATAGTCTATGTGAAGCAACTCGTTTAAAACGCACTATGTCTAATCGCTTTTTGTCATAATAGAAGTGGTCTGAAGATTAATCTCCTCCAAAAATTAGGTGATCTTAAGTAATTAGGTAAAATTACGAGATTGTCAAAACGAAAACTAGTCTAAATACTAGGTGGTATAATCCCAAACATTTCTAAGTATAATCTATTTCTTTTACATATGTACAATTTGATATAATAAAAGCAAACCATTATTTGCCTATTTGCTGTCATCCAGTAGGGCAGGGACGAAAATTCTGTGGCATGGTTTGCAAAACGCATCAACGCAACACTTGCGTCGAAACTCGGCCGCATCATACAGCGCATACTTAATTCCCGAAATGTAGTACATAGTTTAATGAACTAGCATACAATATACGGCAAAATAGCGTTGAATACCAGAGTCGCTGAAGCCTCCGTAACAATATGCTTTGTGAGCTGAGACGAAACGGAAATTACTTCGTGCAACTTTGCCTTCGTGTGTCTACCTGGGTTGGGGTATTGTGATGCGAGGAGCGGGAAGTACTTGTTTTACCCGACAGCGTCAGAAGGGGGTTATGTTTTTCGAGTACAGTATGTATGTATATTTTGTAAGGGACGCTCTGCAGCCTAAGCGGCTTGATAGATTTAAGCGAGAGGTGGCGTTAGATTCGTGTCTGAGAGTGACACTGTGTTTATAAAAAAAGGCAGTAGGAATTACCAAAAGGATAAAATGGGGATCCTGTTACTAGACTCCGCTGTCCATCCGTTTGTCTGTATGTCTCTCACCAGGCTGTATCTCTTGAACCCGTGATAGCTAGACAGTTGAAATTTTTATAGATGATATATTTCTATTGCCGCTATAAAAAGAAATACTAAAAACGAATAAAATAAATATTTCGGCGGGGGGGGAGGGGGGGGCATACAGTAAACTTGATTTTTTTGCTTTATAATTATAACAGCAACAGGTAGACGCTTGAAATATTCACAAGATATTTCCTTGTATATTCACTTCAAAAATAAAAATTTGATGAAGTTCACAATGTAGTAATGTCTTACAGGAGCGGCTCTGCTGGCGGTCTCAACGGCCTTTCCCCGCAACACCTACGGACTACGGCACTGCTGGCGGATCCCTCTTGGTACATCTTGCTGCTTTGGTGAACCTCATGCTTTCTGGAGGGGTTGTTGAAGAGGAATGCGAGGTTTTATATGATGCCAATGCAGAAAAAGGACGGTGGCATACGGCCCATTGCAGTTGGGATGTCTTACCGACGTCTGACATCCAAACCCTGCTGTAGGGCAATCACATACACACTTACTAGTTATTTTTAACAAATTCAACTAGGATTAGGATATAAGGGTGGATGTGAAGCCGCCGTCCACTCTTTAAGATCTTTTTTGGATCATCAGGAGGTGAAGGTCTGTTGAAGGTAAATATTAAAAACGCCTTCAATTCGTTGGGTAGAGCCGCCTTGCTGTCATAGGTAAAAACCAAAATTTATTCCATCTACCATTATATTTGGCAATGCTATAGCAAAAATTCATGTTTAAAGACAACACTTTACTATCCTGTGTAGGCTGCCAGCAAGGTGATCTCTTTAGGTCAAGCTATTTTTAGCCTCGCCATCCACCCAATTTTAAAAAACTACTTAAATTCCAAATTCAGTGTTTGGTATTTGGACGATGGTTCGATATCTTTGGACTACAATACTGTTTTGAAAGACTTTCAGACCCTTATTGTCCAATTCACCTATAGAACTAATTGACAAGTTATACCTCTTCCTAGGATCTCCAATCTTTGAAGATTCCTTTTCGGCTTTTATCGATGGCATAATTCAAAATTTTGACGTAGCTTTGTCACGCCTATCGGAAATTCATTCACATTTTGCATTTAACATACTACGTTACTCTCTATTCGTTCCAAATTTTACATACCAAGACGTTTTTATTAAAAAATCCCTTTCGGATATTTTAAATATAAATTTGGATGATCGAACATGGGACCACGCTTCCTTACCGATACGGCACGGAGATTCCGAGGTATCCGCAAAATTTTAAGTGTTGCCTTAGTAGCATTTTTGTCTTCTGTACATAGCATTGACAAATTTTATCAAAGGGTACTTAAACATCCAAATTACGATATCAGCTATGTATCAGAGGCCAAGAATGAATAGTTTGACCTTTGTCAAAATTCAAAAGTGCCAAATTTTCCATCCTCGCAGAGGCAATGGGATGGGCCGCTTTGCAGGTTAGCTCAGAATAGTTTAATTGATTTATCTGGCATTTCTGCAGAGCGCGCCCGCCTTCTAGCCGTGGCTGAATGGGAATCCGAGCCTTGGCTACAAGCCCTCCCTTTTCATTTTTTTCCCTTTTGCCAACTTGGGAACCCTCCTTGATAACACTTCTTTTAAAATGGCAACATATTTAAGGCTGGGTGCAATATGCAACGTTGCACATCGTTGCTCCTGCGGCGATAGCGCCTTTCGATTTGAACACCGGGGTCTCTCATGCCGTAAAAGTCCCGGCCGTTTGGGGCGGCATGCAGCCCTTAATAACATTATACATCGGGCTCTTGGCAGCATCAATTTGCCGGCCGTTTTAGAACCAAGTGGTCTGGCTCGCAATGATGGCAAGAGATCCGATGGAATGACCCTCGTGCCCCGGAAGATAGGTCGGCCGCTTGTGTAGGACGCTACTTGCGTAGACACACTGGCGCCGTCTCATTTTTCAGCTACAAGGTCCAAAGCGGGCTCAGCAGCTGCATCAGCTGGAAACGGGAATTATTACATATTTGAGCCGTTTGGGGTCGAAACTTTGGGATCGTGGGGGCCATTAGCTCACAAGTTATTCGGCGCTATCTAAAGAAAACTTATTGAAGTTTCCCGTGACAGAAGGCTGGCCTATAGCATGATCAGAAAATAACCATTGTCGTACAACGTGGCAATGCTGCCAGCCTTCTGGGCACAGTGCCGCAGGGTAAAGAATTACCGGGCTCTTTTATTTGTAAATATTAGTATGTAATGAGCATAATTTTTATTCATAATTTAGTTTTAAATAAATTACCTAAAATTCCGCTGATATGGGTATTATGTTTTACAATTCAACTTTCATGAAACATGCTTGATTAATAATTTAAAGCATTGGCCAGGAAAGCTACATTCGTGTACAAAAATTAATATTTAATCGCCACCGACCGACACGAGCTGTGGCCTTATTATTACCGCGCGACGGAAGAAGTACAATGAAATGATTTAATTATGAATTTTAATCGTTAATTTAATATACATCTTGTTTGGATATTGAATAAATTGACATCAGTTTAAAATACATAAAAATATACGACCGATGTGGACACTATATGGGCATGTTAAGAGAAGATAGGAAAGCCATATAACCAGGCAAGTTCTGAAAATACCTGTCAGAGGACATCGAAACAGAGGGAGACCAAAGAAACGGTGGATGGAATTTGTTAAAGACGTTATGAGTAGCAAGGGATGAAGGGAATGACGACGTGTTGACGCAAAATAAACAAAATGGAAAAACTCACATGCTGCGTCGATCCCACATAAATAGTTGGATAATGATGAATGATAACTCCAGAAGAGCAGCGGCGATCAGCCTACTTTACTCTCAAACCAAAGTCCCCTTTATTTCTATCTATGAAATGTGTAGAATAGCTTAGCATATAAAGCAACTCAGCCGCTTAGCGCCGCTGGCAGTGGCGAGCAGTCGCGAGGCTTTTGTTTTGTTCAAACTAAACTGCATTGCAAAGGTAGATATAAAGGTGAATATTATTTGACAATGAAAGTTTGCTGCCCGCCGCTGCCGATCGAGTTAAGCCTAAGGCAGAAGAAAAAGAACACGATGGGTAAACTGTCTAGACCTTGAAAAGTAGTAGAAGCGTTAAAATTAATTATAGCTAAAATGCGCAAGGGCATGCCAAGCGAAGCTAGTCAGTGAGCTCATAGTTACAATACACATCAGACAAACTAACTGGTATTGAAATGAATGAATAATTGAAAACTATTTATTGCAACAACACAAAAAAAAAATTAAAAGTTGTACAATTGAAAATATATATACATAGGTACAATAGGCTTTATATCACTGAGAGCGATCTCTACTTCTCTCCATCTATCCATTCCACATGTTTTACAAACTTAATAATTTATAAATAAATAAATACGTATTAATTCAAAATAATTAATTTACGAGGAAGAGACATACCCGTAATAATTTAAACCACGGGCTATACTTGACCACTATACTATAATGAAATTATAATAACAACCAAAACACAAAAATAAATCGGCTTTTCCATACAAAAATGTGCAATCGTTTTGGCAATTTGTATGGGAATGTCGATTTTTTTTTGTTATTTTAATTTGATTATACTATAGTGATCTAGTATAACCCGTAGTTCGATTTGTTACAGGGCCACGTTGTATAGGGACAAAGCACATTGAGCTAGCCCCAAACTGAAGTATTTCGTCATTGTCTGCATTCATTAAACTTAGTTGCAAGACCTACCTGAGTAAGACGCCATTGATAACAAAAGAAGTCGAAATTTGTACTATTTTTTTGTAACGTTAATAAGCGCTGGCGTGCAAAGGTTACAAATACAAATTAAGCCACCAGAACGGATGCAAACTTTAATAAGTATAAATTATGTGAACAGCTATTTAGGCGAACCAAAAATGGCCAGTTTGGTTCTTTGCCAATAATGTTGAGACCGCACGAGTGCATGCTAGTTGCCAGAATGTTGGTGTAACCGTTTTATAACATATAGAATTATGATAAAGAATTGTGCCGTTTGCTACCTTTCTTTAAAAAGACAATTTGAAAAGAATGTGAATGTAATGAAGGAAGGGATATTCCCGTAATAAATCAAACCACGTGCTGTACTAGATCGCTATAGCATAATGAAATAAAAATAGCAGTCAAAAAACAAAAATAATTTCGACATTCCCATACAAATTGCCAGAGCGGCTGCACATTTTTGTAAGGAAATGCCAAAATTTTTTTGCTTTTTGACTGTTATTTTAGTTTTATTATATTTAGTGATGTAGTATAACCCGTGGTTCGATTTTTTAGTCCCTTCTACGTTGTATTATTTTTATAATAAGTAACAAAATCCAAAACCGAAAACAAATGATTTTTTTAATCATCCCAAAAATAATTAAGTTATATAAGCTTTTAAATTCTGATGGAAAAGAAAATTGTCAAGGAACAGAAAAAAATGAACGTATGGCACTCTTAAGGTCGCGCGTAGTGATGTGCCGTCGAAAAATTTTCTGTATCCGGAAATTTCTTTCCTTGAAATTTTCCGGAAATTTCTGAAATTTTCAATGTGAACTGAAAATTTCCTGAAGAAATTTCTCGGAAATTTTCCAGACCGTTTTCGATGTTTCCAGAAACTTTCAAGAACGGCACATCATTACTCGCGCGTATGAAAGATATAGTAAGATGTCTTCACCTCCCACTCTTATTATTTGAAACGATAATTGCTGATTTCATCTTCATTAATTAACCAATTTCTTTGCTGTTTTCAAAAAATATTTCTGTACTGTAGTATTTTTTGTTTCATATATTAACCAAAAAATACACAGCAAAATAGCCTATTGTATGTTTTCATGTGCCTAGTGTGTTTGCCATCTTTTGAAGGCTTTATCTATAATGGGTGTGCAAAAAGTGTAAAAATTGACGAAAATGTGGCCTTTTTGCACAGGAGCTTGCGCTTTTTTGCGTTTGGATACACACGCATGTTAGCATCAGAGTAATACTAGATTCAAACTTTTTTTAATCAAACTAATTGATATATTTTTATACCATTCCCTCTCTTAAAAGTTTATTTTATTCACTGAAAACAGTGATTAGTAATTGTTCCAATTTAGATGTCCAATGTAATTAATTTAACCTTCTTTTTTCTTCATTAAATGCCTATTTTCGCTTAAAATTTTCTTTTTAGCCGATTTCCAAAAGAGGAGGTTATCAATTCATCGGAATCTTATGTTTTATATATGTTGATCGATTTATTCGAAGACGTTTGTACCGATTTAGAATATTCTTTTTTTTTAAGTGAATACCTGTCAGGTGGTCCCATAATTTTTTTATTAAAACCGGTTGTGTAGGTTGGTGGTGAAGTAGGTTTTTAGTTTTGAAAAAATATTCTCGTAGTCATGGTATAAAGTATAGTATGCAATTCTTGAATAAAGCGGATTTACATCGAGGGCCATGAATCACTCGCATTTCTCAGGATTCTAACATTAAAATCACTCGCTACGCTCGTAATTCAATCATAATGAATCACGACCGTAGGGAGTAATTCTAGTTAACGTAAGTGAAGTTAGAATCCTTCACCTGCTCGTGATTCATCTATGGCCCTCGAAGTAAATCCGTCCATTATTCACTAATTGCATAATATACTATTTTAACCGACGTAAGAAAAGTAGGAGGTTATCCATTCGTCGGATCTTTTTTTCTTTTTTGTATGTTCACCGATGACTCGAAGACGCCTAAACCGATTTGGAAAACTCTTTTTGTTATTTGAAAGGAAAAATACTTTTCATGTGGTCCCATAGGTTTAGATGTTTGGGAGCGAAGTCGGTTTAGAGTATCGAAAAATATAGTTTTTTATTTTGTGCTAATAAGATTCAAAATGATTGTAATTTAAGAGCTTGCTGATGTCGGTGGAGTTATGTGGAGCTGCCTCCTCTCTTCTCTCATCCATTTAATGGTGTGGTAGGTAGAACCATACTTACCTTACTTAGATTAAAGCGCGCGTCTTTAGAGGAAACACTAAGGTCGAGAGAATTGAAAAATAGATATTTGTAAAATTTATTTCAGTTGCGCTGTGCCCAAAACAACTGTCGTGATTTGCAATGGAGATAATTGCACCTCTGACCGAAAATACCTATGAAAAGTACACAAAATCAATGTTTCGTAGTCCCTGATTTCTCCTCTAAATAATAAAAAAAACATTTTTCATAAAAAAAATATTAAAAAAGCTATAGCTGTGTTCCTATGTTTTCTTTTTGTAATTAATTAGTCAAATTTGTTTTCTACATATTGCAACACAGTGGAAAATCTTACCAATTTTTCAGGATAATGGAGGTTCGTATCTCTTTGAATAATAAAAAAACGAAAACATAGGGACATGCTAATAATACTCAAAGAGTTTTTGGCACTTTTTGGCGAGAAATAAGGTGACATAATTTTTTTGAAATTCGGTCAAACGATTTCCTATTAATTTATGCAGATGTGCTCAAAGGTCTACAGGTTAAGTCTAAATCGCGTGCAAATCTTGTCTTTATTGCTTGCGCTACAAAGGTGCGAGGAAGGGTTGCTTAAAAAAAACGTGGTGTACTTAAGGCCTACAATGAGAAGAAACTACAACTTAAAAGTAGAACTTACCAAAAATGGTCATAGGCCTCGTCCGCTGGTCTTCTGCCAGGAATGTGGACACGACACAAGTGTAGTTGCCCGTAAGCTCGATGTCCGGCTCCTTTATTCGTAACGCCCGGTATTGGGTGTAAGGGTTGTGTGACACTTTGTAGTTGAGGTCCAACTGCAAAATAATATTCATATAGCTGTTGACTTACTTTATGCCATTGTGACGTATTGGTTACTGCGCTAGTCAGCCACTGGGATCTGGGTTCAATCCCCAACCAGGATAAGTTGGAAAATGGCCTTATTATTTATTTAACTTTATTACAAATGTAATAGGCGGACTTAAAGCCATAGGCTTTATCTACCAGTCAACCCACTGGTGATGCCGAGATTAAGAGGTCTTTTGAAGGAGTGGCAAATTATATTAAATTATTACTGTAACTTATTCAAATTGCTCTGTGTCTTGGCGTTTATTTATATTCATCATAAAATATAGAATCGTTGAGTAAGCATTCCATAAGTAACACAAAAAACTTTCTTTGTAGAAAAAAAACTGACTTTAGTACTAATAAAATATGGTTGCAAATTTTACTTTTGGCCAAGAGAGCGGCGCCTACAAGTTTTTTTTTCTTTTTAGACGAACTCGACACAATAATATAGGCTATGTAGAAATCACTTTTTTACGGGTTCCCTCTATTTGGCAGAGTCTTAATGCTCCGATTTTTATTTCGCATAACACACATAGTAGAATATTGCAAGTCTGACACATTTTTCTTACTATACCTTATCTGCAATATGTATAGTACATATGTATGGTACATATTCCAAGATAAGATGGTTCTGCCTAATAATGACATAGAAATTGATTTTATGCCAAAACGACATTCTAGCTGTGAACTGTCTGCGACATAATGATTCTTCGTTTTAATTATTATAACTGTCAAGTTTATGCCATAAGATGAATATTAATTTAAAAATTATGGATTCTAAATGTATGAGAAATGAGAAATGCCAATCTAAATTCTATGAAATGTGGTTTCTACCATACGCTGTTATGCATGATAATATTCTTGACTAAAAAGTTCTACCATAAAAGGTAGACCCCTTTTTTACATAGGCATTATGTACTTATCTTCTTATAATAGGAATGTCAGTATTAAAATAGAATTTATCGTAACAAATGTCAAATTCATGTTAAGTGATAAAATTAAATGTATTTCAACCCAAAAAATTATCATTCCATAGTTAATATGTATATAAAAAGTCAAGTTAAACACTAATATTTGTTCCCAAAAATTTGTCATTCCATATTTTAATATATAAAATGCGATACTGCTAAGTATTCTGTGCTTTGGGGCTATCTCAATCTGTGCAATTGATCCTTATCTATTTATTTATTTCTTAACTTGAACTTATTTTCTTTGAGCAGTGGGGTAGAAAACCGTTCTACACTCCATCTTCGATTACCCTGAATTCAAATAACTGTAAGATTCGATTGGTCCGAAGGCCAAGACATCCCGAATGTCTTTTTTGTGAGTAAGTAAGTAATAATTTACTGTACATTAAAAATACAATAATTAAAATATACACACTGAAAAAGACATTAAAATGTAAGACGGTCTTATCGCTAAAAGTAATTTCTTCCAGTTCTCTTCTCCGCCACTACCGATGGCCCCCAGGTTTGCCTAGTTATTACTGTTCCCTAAATTTTCCAGGACAAAAGTAAAATTTGTATTAACCCAGGTAATAAGCTATCTTTTTGTAATAACTTTATTCCAATCCATTCATTCGTATTGGCTCGATTACGAAACAAAGATACATCCATATCATTTTTCAAAATTAAAAACCGGCTTCACCCCCAATCTACACAACTGATTTTGATAAATTTTCTATGAGACCATTTGGAAAGTATACCCTTTTAAACAAAAAAAGAATTTTCCAAATCGGTCCACGCGTCTTCGAATGATCGGGGAACATACATAAAAAAAAAAAACGAAAAAGATCGCGTCGAATTGATAACGTCCTCCTTTTTTGGAAGTCCGTTAAACATATTCATCGATCCTTACAAACTTTTGCATGTATAATATTTGTTGGATGACTAAATACCACAAACATTGCCATCCAAATAAGAAAATTTTCATGTTTACCCTTACCGTCCTTTTATTCTAAAAATAGCCGAATATTAGAAAAATCCACCCTCAGGCATATTCAGCTCACATTTATCAATGTCGGCCAAAGTATGCGGTTAATGTCAAACAATGCCCGTATTGAGTTTCGGGGTATTTTTATCATAAAACATTTTATGTTTTAGCACAGAATTAATATAAGTATTATATACAGAACAGAATCTCTTAAGGTCCCACGCAATCTGCGTCCCCGTTTCCCGTCCTTTTACCTCACCTGGTAGAAGCGGTTGCAGGCACCTACAGCCTCAACAGTCTCCACAAGACGCGAACGGGGGAGAGGTGTGAGGACGGGGAACGGGTACGCATATTGCGCGGGACCTCAGAAAATAATGTTCTGTAAGGTACACTTAAGAACGGCCTTCCCGTCTTACTTTTCATACAAACGCTCGTACGTGATTATGGCGCCGTATCTGATCTTTCTTGAAAAATTTTGAATTTACAGGTGTCTTGTGCGCTTTTTCTAGATTTCTATAGAAATAAAAAAATAAAATTTAGAAAATAAAGTCAATATAGGCCTCTAAAAATTTTTGCTGAATTTCAACCGTTCATGAGGTACTCACTCATAAATTGTAAAAATTAAGAAAATATTTCGATACAAACCTCGCAAACTTAATGAAAATTTTAAAAACAAAACATTTCATACACTTGTAAGGCTTGCTGATAAATGCTTGCCTCGAACAAGTTTTATGAAATTTCCGTACCCTATGAATAGTTAATATTCATCCAAAGGATAGTTAATAATAAAACAAATTTAATACAATAGAATGCAAACCATGCCCTGAGGCGCTATCTTTCTCTTTTTGGTTTGCCTAATTTTCTAGCGCTGCTCTGGATGAAACAACAAGCTTTTCAAACTATGCTCGCGTTGACGACAGAGCGGTCGGGAAGGGCCGCCTTAATACTAGTAGTTTCGAAGAAGTATAACTCGTCGGAAATATCTGTGTACCGCCTTCAAGCGAAGTCCGAAGATATTTCCGTCGAGTTGTAGGTAGATGGTTGCGCATTTGCGCGCCCACGTAACATCCTACGTATGTATTTTAAAGTGGAGGTATTTGACTTGTAAAGCTTCCAGTAAGTGTTTTTATTTAAGTATTTACTTATTTATTTGTAGTTCAGCTACTCCAACATTATTCGTTTAGGTATATCAACTGTAACTACTTGTAACTTTGAAGAAACTAGGTTTGAAAAAGTGCATAAAGAATGAAGTGCGTCTCAAAAGACGCGGTTGCAAATGTACAATACCAATGCATGTAATTTAGAAAAGTCAAATGCAATATTCAATGGTGTAAAAATCCTAAATAATGCAGACGCCAAGAATTCCTTAAAAATATTTATAAATGAATTGAATACCTGTTCAATTAAGATTTAATCGAATTAGGAATCCGTATAATTAAAAATATCAAGAGTTCAGATTTTGTAGGATTGGGATTGTTGAAAACAATAGCAGTTAAAACTACCTCATTAAAAAAGATTTTCCTCAAAAAAGGCGCAATTTGTGAATTTTTCAGCAAAAATGCACAAAAAGGTTATGTATAAAGAGTATGCATACAAAAAAAAGAAGTTAACAACTTACCTTATCCCTCAAGAGTCCTAATGCCTGTGGCTTCTGCGGCGGTATCCACTGGTACACAGGGTGTGACCTGTCATTGTAGAACCACTTCACCACCAGGCCTGTGACGTTGTTGGTCTCAAAGTCGCAGTCCAGTGTGACGGCGTTCATGGTTCCGTACTGGATTACTTCAGGGACTCGTATGTTTGTTATTCTGATTGATACGACACCTATGGACAAAGAAAACACATTCTTTTTTTAATTTTAGGTTTTGACTGCGAAATATATTCACTACATAGATAATATGATACACAGGTTTGCATTTTATCCGCCAGCTAAAATTTAATTACTAATTAGAACATGTAAAATTAAAACACAACCTCTAAATTACAATGCCTATTGGTTAGTTGATCTAAACTCTAAGATCTTACCCCAATATTCATAAAAGTTAACAAACGTTTGCTAAAACTCTTTTAGTTAAAATGTGTTTTGTCCCTTTCTTACTACGTCAAATATTGAAAAGAGGGAGAGGGACAAAAGATGTTTTAGCTAAAACATGTTTAGCAAACGCCTGTTATTTTTTATGAATACGAGGGAAAATATAGGGACGTAGATTAAGTATATTTTACTTTATTCAGACCGATATATTTTCTCTGTAAGTGAATTATGTTAATTCTTTTGAGAAAATGAATTCTTTAAACCTTAAATTTAGTAGTCAAAGTTTTAAATGTCGAATGAGTATTTTTTTTTCGAAGTTTTACAATACTTACACATACGTATTACCTAAATATCAAAATACCAAATATAATACGTTGTAATTTTTTAATTCGAACATGGGCCAATCGAGCTACGGCTTATTTTGTTATTTTAACTGTCGATGTTTTAATACGTACCTAATTTAAGTGCAATGTTATCAATAGTCCTAACCTATTTTCCAAAAAAAAAACTTTTGTCCTCCTATACTACTGATAAGCTTTCAAACGAACAGATTTCCTAATGAAGAATCTATTAGTTACTTTTGCGTATAAATTTATTGGAAAAAAGTAAAGTTTCAAACGCTGTATGTGCTTAAAAAATTTTAACTGGTAAATAAAACATTTGCCAAAGGATGGGATATTATAGCAAACAAAAAAAGGTCACACTGTTAGTATAAAAAATTACTCTCTTGAGAAAAGAGTCTCTTGAAAATTTATTTATTCAATTAAGTTAATTTTCTTAATTAATGAAATGAATATGCAAAACTAGATTGTATCTGTGCATAATTTATTTTTAACAGTAGAAAAGTTTCAACTTGCAAATAAGTTGTACATTACGAACTTAGTTGATATCAAGTTTCAAAGTTCTTTAACTTTGAAACTTGATATCAACTAAGTTCGTAATAGATAATTAATTAGATAATTAATTTGTACTTTTAAATAAATAATGGCTCTTCATTCTTTGTCTTACTAAGTCTGGCATTTATATTTTAATATTTAAGCTTTGTTCTTGTATTCACAACACCAATGACGCTGTTATAATTAAAATTGGACAATACTTGGCCAAAAATATTTATTTGGTACTGTTGAGAAAATAAAAAGTCACAGAATAATGTCAAATGTCATGATTGTATCCGATTTCAACGTGATTATTAACTGAAACTAGAAACTATGACGTCATTCAATTATTGGTTTTTAACAGCATTACAAAAAAATTCGCCACGAGTGGGATTCGAACCCGCATTCGAACCCCACTCGTGGATAAATTTTTCATCACAATTTTTTAATTTGGATATGACGTCATTATTTTATATTTCATACCAATCCCATAGAAAATTATTGTTTTCAAGTTTAAAAATAAAATCCTATTTGAGTCGTTAGTAAGTAGCGAATAAATGGGAATAAGATCTATTACTTTTTAATTAAGTAAGTTATATAATATTTTGTTTATTTTAAGAAATGCACTATTAAAAAAATTAAGAATAAACAAACTGTATATGTAAGTTTATTCTTAGTTGTATTCATGTAGTTTACATCTATACTATATATTATTTTTACAGTATCATTGTGTAATTTTATATTGTACTGATCCACTTTTGCCCCAAACGCATAATAAGTAAACATTCCTCTCAATTACTGGCCGGTTGGCTGGAAGAGATCCCTATAAGGGATAAGTCCGCCGTTGTATGTTTACTATTCTGATTTGTAACTGTGTTCTTTCTTATGTACAATAAAGCTTTATAAACAAACAAAACAAACTGATTTAAAAAATATAGACATTACGAAGTCTCAATTAAAAAAACAAATACGAATAAAAAAATACAGAAGAAAATCTTTGCTTACGAATAAGGGCTCTTACAGACAAGCGACAGTAGCAATGACAGCAAGCAATAGTTTGCGAGTCGGAAACAAATTAAAGTCTAGCTGGATCAATGCCTAATGGTTTGACTAGTCTGTTGTTTGTAGTAGGTAACTGTATTATGTAATTTTCATAAATATCTATTGTTCAATATAGATAAGATAGATACTTTCATAAAAAGTCATAATTAAAAAAAAAAAACCTTTCAGAATTACTTTCAGAATTAAGACGAATCTAATGAAATCGCTCAAGCTTAAATCCATCGAGACGTTCAGGCTGCAAAGTACGCCAAAAAATTCCTCCATTTTGTTTTTTATTTTATTTTGATACACCCAGTGACACTTTTACAGTAAATACGAATCTAACGACATCTCTCAAGCTAAAATTCTTAGTAACTTTCAGGCTGCAGAGCGTGCCAAACAATTATACATACATACATACACACTCTAAAACATAACCCTCCTTCTGGCGCAGTCGGGTAAAAATAGTAAAAAATCATCAAAACGGTGTAAACAATATACTTTTATTTATAATTATAATATGTTGTATGCCAGTGAAGACTTCGCTTTACAACGAGCATGCTCCAGCAAATAGCGCAAATGCAATGTTCGGAAAAATAAAAGGGAATGCTATCAAATTGGAAGCTGTATTTCTGCTGCGATTGTGATCTGTTTCCAGTTATTTGTTTCGCTACCCTGTCGCATTTACATTTCTTACTAGAAGCAAATAGATTTTTGTATAATTTTCTTCAATGCAAAAGTTTTCTTCTCTGGGAGAAGGGAAGAAAAGACCTGTGAGAAAAGAAAAAAATTGCAATGTACCAGCAGCTTCTCTTCCCGCGCAGATCGTAAAAGCCGATCGAGGGAATGATCGAAATTTGTATCATGTTAAGGTGATGCGGCTAGCATCTCTATTCTATTTTGATTCCTTCTTCCATCATTACCAGAGGTCGGAATTAGGTAGAGTTATTTATGTACTTGCATCGAAATGTTGATATTATTATGGATCTTCTCGGGATTTCTAATGGATAATCCCATGTTGCCAACAATATACATACAAATACATAAAATCTAATAAAACCTCAGAGATATATAAGACAAATAAAACAAAGATAATTACGTAAAATTTTTATAAGTATTTATTATTCTGCTTTTTAAAATTAATCCCGGGATTTGAGGCATATCCACTTTATTCTTTTAAATCAGTGTAAGTACATAAATAACTCTACCTAATTTTGACTTCTGATCATTACGCCCACCATTACGCTAAACGTGCCCTTGGGGTCTTGCGGCCCTGGGTTCTGTCTGCTCAAAGCCGTAAAAATCAAAATGCTCTGTCTGACCCATTAGGGATACAGACGTAATAGTGTATATATGTAAAATACAACTGAAATAATCAACCCGACTCCTTTTTAGTCAATGCTGGTATCTTGACGACCTTCTTTAATTTTATCATCATATCAGCTACAGGAAGTCCACTGCTGGACAAAAGGCTCCCAAGGATTTCCAAACGGACCCATCGGAAGCGGCCTGCATCCAACGCTTTCTTGCAACCTTGCTCAAGTCGTCTGACCACCTAGCAGGCGTCCTACGCTGCGCTTGCTGGTATATGGTTGCCATTCGAAAACCTTTCCAATATAATGAGTAGGTATATTCTAAAATCTTGAATATTAATTTGATAAATAATATAATTTTTCTCGGAAAGTTTTTTAGAAATAAGGGTTTTACTTTCGGTGGATTATTTCCTGAAGAGTCACAATATCTTTCGGATCGTTCGGTTGCCTATATAAGTAAATCAATAACCAAAAATTCCAACGAAATTGATGGACGAAAGGCAAAAGCTATTCACAAAATAATAAAACCGTATCTCTATACATAATACCAGTTAATATTTCCGTACCGTCATTACCGATCGGACGGAATGCCAATGACACAAAATAAAGTGACTGATGGAAGTTTTTCAAGTTTAAATACCCCTTAAACCTCGTTAGATTTGCGGTTCTAGAATGCTGCTGCATCTGTGCTGATATTGTTCTAGGTGAAGACTCTTTTTTTTTACGACATCTGTGGCGTAGTGATCGCCATGCTAGTCTGCTACCCAGAGGTCCTGGGTTCGATCCCTGATCAGGGCAAGTTGGAAAATGGCCTTTTTCAAATTGTCCTGGGTCTAGGATGTTTATCTATGTATATATGTTTCTGTTATAAAATATAGTATCGTTGAGTTAGTATCCCATAACACAAGTCTCCAACTTACTTTGGGGCTAGCTCTATGAGTGTTACTTGTCCCTATATATTTATTTATTTATATTTAAAAGTAAGGCAACTAACTACTACTAACTACTCTAGAATTCTAACTACTCTAGAATTCTAAGTTTCTAAGGGCAAAATGGTCCAAAATGTCGTGATAACAATGTAAAACGTGATTTTTATTGATTCCCAATAACTAAGAACACCTATTGAACACGGTAATTTTTTGCGCTATAATACAAAATTAATCTAAGAAAAGGACATGTGTTTGTACAGCATATTTCATTTTGGTATTTACGTGACTAAAATTAAAAAAAAAAAAAGTGTTAATTTATGACATGAGCCATATTTTTACGCAATAGCATCTAAATTTGCACAATTGGAAAGCTAATAATTAATCCTAAATATAAAAAGTGATTTTTGTTTCTTACTAGGGACCAACATAAATAGTGGGATACGGATAAAGTAGAAGTAGAAGACCAGGGACAAAACAGGAGGGTTACTCCATAAAATAATAAGTTAGTCGTACGACAGTGACATCTTATTTCTATGTCAAACCAAATTAAACTTTATTATTGTACGTTAGTGCTCAATGTTACTTGACACTGAAACGCAGATACGCAGTAACGTCCGACTTGCGAAACGCTTTTGGGGTAACCCTCCAGAACGCCGCGAACTACATGGTTCGATTGAAACAACGCTTCCTGTGTCATATCTTCAAACCTTTTTAATTTTTATCGATGAGTAGGGACAGCAAAAAAATTAAAACATTCCGCGAATTGCCAAATCAATAATAATGTCGGGACCAAGCATTAGTCTTTGGGGACCTTTGCGCTCCGTTGGTTCTTTCCGTTATTTTATAAATGTTAGAATTGTTTCTGTATTGCTTTTGGGGACGGTAACGGAAATGATAAGCCTGAAATACGAGTGTGTTCCGTTTCAGGAAACGCTGGCTTTGGCAATGTTTTGCCGCCAGGTGTTTCTTGTTAATCGCTTATAGCCGGAAGGAAGGCAGAAATGCCAGATTAAATTTGGTTTTCATTGCTGGTTTTTTACTGAAACTGATAAGAAAAGGTCAAAGATAAATACGAATAAATACAATTTTCTTCCGTCTTAGTGGACAACACGCTAGTCCGCCAATCCGAAGGTTTTAGGTTCAATCCCCAACCAGGGCAAGTTGGAAAATGGTTTTTTTCAATTTTTTCTTGGTCTTGGGTGGTTATCTATAGGTTCCCTCTAAAATGGTTGAGTTTAACGATGGCTGATCCGTGCATCAACTCGTGAACGGGTGCTGCTGGGAGGGACTGGTCAATTCGGAGTAAATTTTTTGATTACTTAGTATTTCTTCTTATTACGTAATTTATGTTTGTTAACTCGTTCGCAAGCATTACTTGTTATAATGTATTAATATTGTATAATATTAAAAGTATTTGTTAATTAAAAATACATAATAATTACAAAGCCCTTCAGAATGAGTAGGCGACCAATACTGTTAAAAATGAGTTTCTTTCAGCGTTTCTTTTCAGCAGTGGTCTACGAAGCGCTGGTATCGTTAGCTTTTCTTTAAAATAAATTAAATTTCAATTAAACTACACGTAATGTAAATTATACGTTATTGACTTTTAAAAGTGCCTGTAAAGGTCATTTCACAAAATGTTGTATTCTGAATTTTATTATAAAATATAGTATCGTTAGGTTAGTATCCCATAACACAAGCTTAAGCTTACTTTGGGGCTAGCTCAATCTGTGTGATTTGTCTCTATATATTTATTCATTTATTATTTAAATACCAATAATGAAACTGCAGTAGCTCGTTCAATCGATGACCAATGGGACAAGGTTTTCGAAGCCACCACGTACTATCAAGCGAAGCTTAGGATGTCCACTTACAAAATAGTCAGAAGACCTGACCAAGAAAGCTGGAAAACGCCAGATGTGGGCCGTTTTAAATTGGTCGTATTAGAAATCCTTGAGACAGGTCTATATTCAGCTGTTTGGATTAGCGTTGTAAGCAATAGAATAAAATACCGACAGTCTATCGATACTATCGTGACCTCGAAAAACCGTAACAGTATCGATAGTATCGAGATAGTATCAATGCTATCGATAGTATCGATAGTTTTTTTTTATTTATACAATTATAGTGTTGATAGTAAAGGTTCTATTTGTATTAAAAACTATCGATAGTATTGTGACGAATATCGATATTATAATACTATCGATAGTCATTTAGCTATCGTTTATTTTTCCTCTCCAGAAAAGGTACATGTAAAGTTAATATTATCTGTAATATATTACAATTTGGTTAATGACCTTTAAAGAGCAGAGAACTGGTGCCTGAGCTAGGTAGATGTCCACCTGTATTACAAGTCACCAGGCTCCCTCCACCCTAGGTTTAATGTAAGACTATAGTACACATTAGGCGTTAAGATTAATTGAAAATAAAAATAAATATACTTAAAAATAAAAATAAAGATCGATAGTTTTTCGTACAAAAAGTAGTTACAGTATCAATTAAAAACTATTGATACTATCAATAGTATCTAAATTCAATAGTATCGATACATTCAATAGTCTTACCTTTCATCAATAGTATTGCAAACTATTGACAATCGATACTATCGATATTGTGACTGATTTTCGAGGTCAACTATCGATAGTCAAACAATATATTATTATACAACGCTAGTTTAGATACTTATGCGGCAGAAATTATGTGACCTTTAATGAAAGTAATACTTAAGAAGACGCGATGGTTTCGCTACACCTGCATTAAGAGAATCAGTGCAGACTTCCAGGAAGTCCAGTGAAATCTGCTCGGTCTTTCTGACTATATTACGGGATTAGCTGATAAACAATATACAGGATCTGAAAAATACTCACGCTTCGCTCACTCGCTGAATAATCTAAATTACCTTTCAAAAACCTGAAACCGCTTTAGGACGACCGTCCTTTACACCTCAATGGAAATTTAACTTCAATCGATCATTTCCGAGTAAAATTCACAAAAAAACTGAAAAGCAATTACAAAATCCATTTACATAATCTGGGACCAAAAAATATAATAATCGGAGCATCAATCCTCTTTATTAATACCTATCAATCTTTGCGAGACGTTCCGATACAATGGGTTAATATTTCTGGATTTTGCCGATAATTGGTCACTGAAATGAGGAGTTTTGGTTATTTTGAGCGAAAAATTGCTACACCGACTCTGAGTTTTGTAAGGATTAGGTCATTGAGAGAATAGGTACATTATTACTAATTTGAAAAATGTAAAAAAATAAGCTTGAATAGATGAGATTATTCCAATCTATGGTCCTGATTGCCAATGCAATGTTTAAGATTTATAGACAAAGTCAATAATTGTATTCAATGTAAGATAAAACTTTGTATTGATAGATGATTATTTATTTTACTTAAAAATATATTTATTTGCTGATTTATTATGACCGAAATTTTAAGCAAATCTTTACACGCAGATTGACGCAAACTTATAGCGACTTAGGAAATACAACCTAAACAATGTGTATGTGTTTGTGATGTAGTTATGTATGTATAATCTTTTAAAATATAAATTAATCTTTTAAATTCTAGTACGGACTTACTTCTACCTATTTAATTTATCGCAGGTTGACTGGAAGGATCCTTATATGGGATAAGTCCGCCATTGTATATTTGCTATTTCGAATTTTTGTACTTTATTTTGTTTTGGTACAATAAAGTTATTATATACAAACAAACAAATAAAGCTTATAAACATCGATGAGACAGAAACCTCTCCGACTCATTTGGCCATAGTGGAGAATATATGTCAAATTCTCTGGCTGCTCTGGCTAAGTTTAGCTCTAATAGGGAATATGCACAAAAAAATATGCGTTACCTAACCAGTTTATCCATGACTATTCAAAAGTAAAGTAATAACTGTGAAAAGAGAATAAAAATTGGTTGAAATACGAACGAGATATAATTATTTTACGAAAATATGTCTATCTCACTCGCAAAAAGGTTATCTCGCTGATTGAGATCATTTATAAGTTCTTTCATATTTATTTATTGTGGTTAATAAGAATTTCATCATACAAATAGAAAAATACGTGCATATTCCTTATCTTTATTCCGGTCTTGCAATGGAGGCTAAAAAGACCCTAAAGATGATGATGTCTCCTTTTCACTCTGATCAGCATTGCCAACGTAATCCCGAGATCCCGGGGCGCATTAGCCGATCGGCCGGAAACGTCATATTATCGGAGGATTCCAGGGAATATTGTTTCGCGGTTCTATCAATTCCGAGATAGGCCCAAATATTTGGCGGTTCGGTGAGAGATAATGAGAAAAAATTCTCGTGTTTAACATTTTTTTAATGAGCTCCAGTTTTGTAATGTTTCTCTGAAAATAAAATGTACCACTGCTTGGTGATATTTATGTTTGTTATGTTTATTCGTAAAAATGTTTTTTTTTTTTTTTGTATACTGTTTACCGTTATATTCATAAATAGTGAACATGCTATCAATTTAAAAACTGCGGTCTTTTAATATTTTTTTTTCTACTCCTGTACTGTTATCTGTCTTTTAAATGGTCCCGAACACTAATATAAGAAAATAGATTATATGATTTCAGAAAAGTCTATAGTCTTTTCCTAATATAATAGCACATGTGTCGTTATTTCGCCAAAACGATACTCCTAGCCATAGACCTATAACTTTTTTTCTTCAGATCTACCATACTGCCAACATAATAAAATCGTTATTTTAACATATGGTGCCATTTTTCAAACATAGAGTCACTGAACAAACGGTTTTTTGGATGAAAAACATTCGTTTGAGTGAATCCATGTATCAAAAATGGCACTTTTAGTCACTAGGAAGACGTCAATAAAAAAAAATAAGTCTTCCATAGATACCTAGTATCTAGCAAACATATGGTAGTATTTGGTACTTTTCTTTGTTTATTTTTGTATTTATTTTAGTAAATGTAGTCGTAGAAACAGTATTGTATGCAACGTTGTATAAGTAGTCAAAAAATGCTCGATGGCGTCAATTTACAATGCTCGCCAAGGCTCGCATCGTAACCTGCGCCACTCGCATTTTTTAACCCTCCTTATACAACTGTTGCATAAAATACTATAATGTACATAAAGAGCTCCTGAAATGTATAGCATTGTAATTTAATACTGATTTTTAGAGTGTAGACTTTTTTATAATACGGGGGTTAGTACTTACTAACCCCGAAACTTCTTTAAAAATTTTACTTAGCGCATTCCGGGACATTTACATTGTTTTTTCTATTGTGTCTGACTGAGCGTCCCGAAGTGTGTTAAGTAACACTTTATTGCACCAAAATACATATACATAGTTCCTATTTAAAAATATGCACAGTATAAGGTTTAACTTCAATTTTAATTAAAACTGATTAGTGTAGTAAAATAATTAAACCTAAAGCAAAATGAAGGAAAGAAACCAAATATGAAATACTTAAAGTACCCAGAACACTGGCGGCGTTGCCTCACTGAATAGCAAGGCTAATTAATTCATTGGGCAAGGAAGCTGCCAACTCTGAAGTTTCCTGTTGCCAGACGCGTAGACAGGTCTATCTATACAGTAGGTATGGCATTACTATAATAATAATAAACTATATTGTTATAAAATGTGTAATTTTTCCGAAATAAATCGAACCATAGGCTATTTATACTAAATCACTATAATATAATGAAATTAAAATAACGGGCAAAAAACAAAAAAGTCCCATACAAAATGCCCTTTTTTTTTTTGAATTGACAGACATAGGTTGCCTCGGACGGCATTTCCTACTTCACCCGGACAAGGTTTGAGGAGCGGGCCAGAGGCCCTGCATCCTATATTTATATACTACTAGCAGCAGCGCAAAGGGCTCCCAAGGGGGAAACCTTGGCTTTGGGCGCGCTAGGGATTATGGCAAATTTTGGGGTGCTGCAACACCCATGTTTTGCCGGAAGGGCCGAAGCTACGGTGCCAGAAGGGCCTACTTACGACGCAATACAAATTGCCCGGGCGGCTGCACAGTTTTATAAGGAAAAGCCGATTCGTTTTTTGTGTTTTTACTGTTATTTTAATTTCATTATACTATATATGTATAGCCCGTGGTTCTATTTATTAAGGGTATGTCCCTTCTATGTTGTATACATGAGAAAATACATTACAATACAAGAGACCTAAAAGCAGGCGATACTCTGGCATTTGATGGATAACTTTCAAAACATAATTAATTTAATATACAATGTCCTTTTTAATTAAGTACAAATATTTCAAGGGGTTATTCAGTCCATCATTTTGAACAACTTTGCCCAATAAATGTATATCGAAATACGAAAAAAAATATTTAGGTTCTCATACAGATCGAAGTAGTCACGTGATATCGTTACTATGAAAAATGCAAAAAAATTTTTCGTATTTCGATATATATTTATTGGGAAAAGTTGTTCAAAATGATGGACTGAATCACCTTTTAAAATATTTGTACTTAATTAAAAAGGACATTGTATACGTTATATTATATTACTTGTAAATGCAGATAACCGAAAAATTCCCAAGTTTTCGTTCAAATGTTTTTAGGCAATCAGACAATTGGTGTGAAAAGATAGGTTTTAGGATTCCGTACCCAAAGGGTAAAAACGGGACTATACTAAGACTCCACTGTCTATCTATCTGTCATCGAACTGTATCTCATGAACCGAGATAGCTGAACAGTTGAAATTTTCACAGATGATGTATTTCTGATGCCGCTATACCTCTAATAACAACTAGTAAAAACAGGATTAATGAAATATGCATTAGGGCTCCTGAAAAATAAACGTATTTTTTTATAGAAAATGATACGGAACCCTTCAGTGCGAGCCCGACTAGCACTTGGCCGGTTTTTATGACTCTAGAATTGATCAGAAAAAGTTGTTCAGATTGACTATCCTTTTATTGTTTGAAAGAAAATATGTGGTTCCATAAGAATTTCATCAAAATCGGTGGTATTGAGGTGAAATTTGGCATGCATACTATTGCATACGTATATCGCTAGACAATGCAATATTTTTATGATTTCATGGAGCTGATCTGATGATGGAACTCCGTAATGCAACGATGCAACCCCATCAAATTTGGGCATATTACAAAAATGCTTTTTTCTTTCAATATACTTATTTTTGCACTGCATATTTACCAAGACATCCCTCGTTTTGCAACAACGCATTACTGGAGTTACAGACCGAGACACGAACATCCATTGTATGCGGATTTGTTGCGTAAATGGACATCGTCAAAGGATGTTACTGGTGTTGTTAACTAGGAAAGGAATAGAGAGATACACACTTTTATGTCATCATCACCATCTGAGCGTATTTTCCCGGTTGCACCCTCAGCAGTTACGCTTCAGAGCCCGGAATGTACTACCTAACCAAGGAGATTTGGCGAGGTTACTGGTTTTTACACAGAATGACTGCCGTCCGACCTCCGCAACCCAAAGAGTAAACCAGATCCAATCCTTGGATAGATTTGAGCAAAAACGCTAGATGGCATTCGGTACCCACAGTTTATACGTGGGTTTCGAAACACAGAATGATCTTTCTTTTCGGATAATTAGGTGATTCAAGCCTGTAATGTCCTAACCAGTCTGGAAACAACTTTTCATAAAGTATACTTCCCAGTGGAATTTGAACCCACGACCTCCGGATCACAAGGCGAACGCCTTGACCACTAGACTATGGAGGCTGTCATGAAAATACACACTAGCCTTTATTCTCTATAGGTGGACTTTATTGGAAGAGCTCGGTGGCCTGGCAGGAGTGCGCATTAGTAGCGCCCTAGCAAGTAAAGCGACACCGGGCGTGGTCCGCACCTGGATGGGTGACCACAAGTGGCATAAAAATTTCTTGAGCTACTCCGTACTTCGAAAGGCACGTATAAACCTTTGGTATCGGCTGTCATCATTGCATGGCAGTCGTCAAGCTATGTCAGATGCCTTTGGGCAGACTGTAAAATCTGCCATCAGTGTATGCCACTTACACACACGAAAAACAATCAGTTAACAATGTGGTGTGGTGGAGTAATCCACCTATATCATCAAAGATTCAAATGTTTACTCAGTAATTAGACCTTTACAGGCACTTTTACACGTCAATGAGTATAATTTATGTTACGTGTAAAGTATATTGAAATTTAATTTATTTTTAAAGAAAAGTCACCAAAAGAAAATCGCTCCTTCGGTCCTCAAATTTGATGCTGAGCATGCCTCGCTCCATGGCTCTTTGCGCAACCGCAAATTCATACATAGTACCTTTTGTAAGAATCCATATTTAGGCACCATAAGTATTGTGGGAGGACTACTAGTTTAACCTAATTAGGGATTTCACACGGAGTTCAAATAGCACGTACCAAACCGGATATCATTCATATCTACAGGAACTAGGGATTTTGAACATACACTGACATATGGGTGATGACTGGGGTGTGCATTCAAGCGATGCGCTCGCGCAGGTGAGAGTCCTAGTTTTGATAACTCGTTGGATTCTAGGTTGGATAGCGGTTTCTTTTATTAAGAACCAGTACAATTTTTCAAAACTAAAAACCGACTTCACCATCAAACTACTCTACCAATTTTGATAAAATTTCTACGGGACCATCTGACAAACATTTTCTTTCAAACAAAAAAGATTTTTTTCCAATAAGTCTAGGAGTTTTCGAATAATCAGTAAACATACATTATAAAATATGCATGAATTGAAAACCTCATTCCTTTTGGTCGGTTAAAATAGTCTAAATTAATAAGATGTTTTCATATGTGAAGGTTTTTTCCGCCAATATTTTTCCGAGCTTTGTGATGCTATTTAAATCAATAATAATATTTAAAATGTTAACACGTAGGTAGGCAGGCAGGTAATTTCTTGATCTTAAATTAATGTTTTTATTATACTTATATTGATGACACTAAATAAAAAGCAAATTTTAAGAAAAGAGGCAATTACATGTTGTTGGGCAATATGAATTAATCCTTAAAGGGCTGGTTTTGTTTATGGTTTAACGCCATATTGGACCCAAATTTGATGAATTTCAAAATACGAAATAAAAAACATCTTTTTCCCAGAAATCGACCGAGCTGATGGTTTAATTTTCCATCTACATCATCATTTAGCCGCATAACGTCCTCTGCAGGACATAGGCCTCTCCCAAATATTTCCAAAATGACCGATATAAAGCGGTCTGCATCCAGCGCTTTCCAGCGACCTTAGTCAGGTCATCAGACCACCTTGTGGGTGGGTGTTTAATTATAATTTTTATTTTCTTTTAGCCTTTTTATTTCTAAGTGCGTATGACAAATTTTTAAATTGGTACGAATTTGAAGTAGCAGAAAAAATATTAGAATTCAACATTATAGGCAACGTATCAAACAGGTACTTCCAACTTCTTTCTTTTCTGTTATCAATTCAAACACACTGGTATATGCGCGAAGCAGGGGTGTCCAACAGAGCGTTGCGCAGGCGCATTGCACCGTGCAATACCGACGTCTGCAATGTCTGTTTTTTTTTTACTTTGAAAAATTATAGTAACGAGTATTTATTGCAGTGAAGCGTCGAAAAAGGATATGAGTCATGGTTTTTAAAATCAAGAAAAGAGTTCATGGACATCTGAATCTATAAAATAATACTTATACGTTCAAAATGTAAATAAAAAGTATATTTATCAAGTCAAAAAGTAAACAATAACTTTTTATATAAGTATGAACAGTTTTAATTACCCAGGAATTATGAAAATCCAATGTCACAAATAAATAAATACATTATATGTTTCCATACAAAATTTTCACATCATACTGCGCTAAAATGTGAGACAGCTAATAATCTTTAATGATTTTTAAGTTTGTTGGTAGTAGAAGGTTTTCAAAATGAATACCTAGGTTCCACCCCATTTTTGGTTTGATTTAAGAGTATCTATTCCAACCAAGACATGGTTTATATGGTTTTAGTCATTAAAATAGTGAAATTGTCTTATTATCCTTCTTTTCTTTATGATATCTGTCTGTCTATCTGTTACTCTTCACGCTTCAACCATTGAACCGATTTAGATGAAATTTAGGATCGACCCCGGAAAATTTGAAAAGACCATTTTCCAACTTGCCCTGATCGGGGATCGCACCCGAGACCTCTGGGTGACGGACTAGCATGGTGACCACTACGCCACGGAGGTCGTCAAAAGTCGGTCGGAAGTCGAGTGGAGCCCGCGTGCTCAGCTAGTTTGATATAATGTGAACATCTGACATTCCGCACATTTCTCTGTTTTAATGTCTAACATAAAAAAAAAACTAAAATATATCGAGAATGGAGGATGGCGCCTACCAGTAACGGTGGGCCCGCAAACTGGAACGGCTCATCGTTACACCTGGCAACACATGTCTCATGCTGTCTCCCTCACTCATTAAGCAAATAAAGACAAGAAAAAGAGGGCTTAGGCACGTGCCCGGAAGTGACTTATCGAAATGAAATTAATTATGGTTAAGATCATTTTTTTAGGTGTTCAAATTTAAGTTGAATAAAAAATGTATTTTATATTGAGTGCCGAGCATATCCGATAGAAAAATGTAAAAAGAAATATCTAGTATAAAATATGTTAAAAAAAAGGACTGTTGAATTGACTTATTGCCGAATGCTTAACAAAACTGATAAATTAGTAATTTGCGACCTTGGCAACCCCTTAAACAAATTGGCCATTTTAGTTTAAATAATATAATACTTATTGTCTTATCACCTTATTTCCAAATGTGAAGTTCCGATTTAGTTATATAACCAAATAGATTCCAATTTAATGTTATCCAAATAAACTCAAGGAACTTTGCTCGTTCGTCTAATTATTTAAATGTGTTGCCATTATTTAAGACTAGTGGAAATTGTGGGTAAATTAAGAAACTCCTTAAGTTCATCCAACTACCAGCGCATTAAAATGTAAATTTAACACAATGAACTCACTTTAGCATGCAAACTCTAAATAGCTAGAGCACAGAAATATATCTCATGTATGCATTTATTTTAACCCTCTTTTATATCACTACTGGAATATTTAAACAAAAAAACTACTTAATTGTTTAAAATTACTACAGGAAATATACTTAAGTATTATAAAACCAATTTTATTGTTCTAATTTTTTATAAAAAAATATAATTGGTCCCAAATGTCCCCGAAGTAATGTTTCCCCGTCTCATGAGATCTAAAGCAATTCTATAATATTCATTAAGAAATATTTTATAAAAGTTCAACTTTGCAACAGTTGTCGACTTACTCTCAACTATCTGAACTCACTTTTTCTAATTGAATAAGATTTTTCTAGAAGTCCTTTGGAGAAAATATAAATTATTATAATTGAGTTTTAATACTAGAGTACTTAACTGTCACATCCACTCTTTTAGTTTGTGACACTAGAGAGACGCGCACGCTTCGCCTGGCACGTGCCGAAGATACGGGTAAAATCATAAAGATATTTCTAAGAGATTTACTTCTATTCTTTGGGTCTGGAATCTAACATTATTACATACTATTACGTCTTTATCACTTACAAAGTACACAGAGTCAAGAATGCAAACCTAAAAAGTTAAGTATCACTCAACCAAGCCTGTATCACTCCCAGTTTAGGTACGTGAGTACTAGTACTTATTCTGTAGTTAAGGTATCGAAAATATATCCACATTGTTACTATGTTCGCGGCGATCATAGTGCGCAATGGGAAATTCGTCCAGAGTTATAAGAATGAAGTTAGCTTGCAATGGATTTATATAGTCCATTTGTTTAGGTATTTAAAAGAATGTAAACAAACTTGAAATGTCTTTTTATTGAAATATGCACTTTATAAATCAATACCTTTGCAAATTACAAATTATTTATTTCATAAATTAAAAATTACATAATTTATTAGTAAATTGCAAAGCTATTCATTTATAAAGTGTAGGTACATTTCAATTAAAAGACATGTCTAGCTTGTTTACTTTCTTTTAAATACCTAAACAAATGGATTATAGGTATGTTAATGAATAGGTGCAGAGTTTTGACGCGAACTAAGTTAAACCATATCGCTAACCGCATTGAGTAGATATTTCTTTGAATTTCTTTGCCGAGTGAGACTTCTGTACATGAGTACTTATTCTGTGACTCAACAAGTATTTACAACATGCATTTTTTTTAAAAGTTATAAACACAATTAATGTAGGAGTTAGAATTTTCACGCTACGTAAATTAAATTTAAAATTGCATTATAATTATTGTGGTTTCAGTAACAAATCAATGATTATGACCTAACGTGTCTGGTTAAGAAGAATTTCAAGGTTTACCTTGAATTCAGTGAAATCCTGTATTTATCTGAATGTGCTTCGAACTAATGTTATAACATGAAGTAACAAGTAGGAACATGTCTTAGTAATTTAGCAATGAAATATAAAATAACATGTTTCTCCGCAGGTATGGAATTTTTGAACCGTATCTTTATGATTACAGTCTTTTCCCCCATCTGACCCCACAATTTCTTTTTTATATAAAAACTAAGCTCGCTTCTAAGCACGCGACCATATCGCCCATGGTCTGTTTAACATGAATAAAAAAAAACCATCATACTTACTTAACTAAAAGGAAGTAACTCATGAGTACCCAAAGAACACATTGCATTTCATTTCATTATATGTACAAAGGTGTAAAAAGGAGTAAACACTAGAAACTAAAACAACTGAAAGTTTTAGAAGTAAAAAGTTTAGTGTCTAGCAACATGTTACAGTAATTTGTGTAACAAATGCTTTAAAAAGTGCCTGTAAAGTTCTGAACAAATATTTTTGATGTCTTTATTTTTTTTTATTAAATTTATTAAGGAACAACATGTTTTTTGTGGCAGAAATTTAAGCTACATACATATTATCACGCCTGTTTCTCACAGGTGTTTTCCCTGTTTTTGAAGCTATAAAAATATATAAATGTACAAAATAAACTACAAAACAAATTACATCATCTGGTTTTTAGAAAATAGTACCTTCTTTCTTACTTTATTCTTTGGAGTGTTAATTACACTTTCACAAATCGAATATGCGAATCAAGGAAGCTTGTTTGAAGTAAAAACTTCTTCTATCTAACGCTTTGAGCATTTTTTGAGATGGGAAAATACCATTTAACTCCCGACACTATTACCGTTACCGTAACCTACACAAATGTTTACTTCTATATTACGGCTCTGGACTACTTCTTTTTTCCTTATAACTATACAATCAAAGGTTGGCGTTGGTTCTTTGATTGCTTCAAGGGAGCTTCTAGCTACAAATCTTCACAAGTCCCCTAGTTTTCATAGACGATTGAGTGCCAGATGGCGTCCAAAGACGTCACATTTCACAAATAAATATCAGGACATCCGCACAATGAGTGTTCACTTTAACCATTTCACATATTTTCCATGAGCATGAGCATTTATAACAGTAAACTACACCTATTTAATATTAAAAAGTCCACTAGAATCAATTTTCAAAACAGTTTAAAGCTAAATCCAACTGAATCCCTTGACTTCCCGCCAAAAACTCTTCATTACTGTCGGCATTCTTTTTGTGCCACTGTTTTTTTTTACGGAGTCATGACCAACTAATTTAATTCTTAATTTTACCTTAAAAACTTAAACTTATACGCTTCTTAGCACGCGAGTATTCGGTCGGCTAAGCACAAGACAAGAAAGGGGCACAAAAGGTGGCGACTAATAAAAAAACAGGAATCCCGCTCTCTTGAGCACTTTTTGTGGCACGCGCCTCCGATGTGTGGTCACGGTGCTTTGGCACGGCTGCCGTGTGGACAGGACATTAATTTTTATGATAAGAAGTTTTACTCATGTTTAGGTAACAAAACACTATTTACTTAGGATATTGTCGGTGGTTCGTTTTAATCTTCTTCGTGATTATGGCTTGAATAGAGATAGATGCATAATAAGTAGTAGATTTTGAAAAATGACTCTGATTTTGTTAGCATTTACGTAAAAAAGGCCTTGAAGCACAATTAAAGTTTTTATCGATACATTAACTTTTGTTTTTAGTTGATTAAAAAAGTCAATTTAAGAAGTTATAAAAAATTAAAAAATAATATTACTGTAGGATTTTCTGAAAAACTTATAGCTACTTTTATTACGAAGCCAATCGTGTAAACGCAATATTTGACATAGCACCCTAACAAATGTTCTTACATCACGCCTACAAATGTGACATTAGTGACGTCACTCCGGTCTGGACTTTCTAAGGCGCTCCGAGACGCCGTCTAATCGCGGACAAGACTTTGTAACCTTTATAGCTTAAAGAGATGTTGGGTTAGCAAGGTAGCTTTTTCTTAGGTGTTCTATTTTTAGGAACTCTTTACATACCACAGCGAAAAGAAATTATGCATCTTCCCTCTTGTTCGTCCATGGCCGCTACTCAATTTTTCTCCATATATCCCTGTGTTACGATCGGTCACGGAGTTTTACTCCGGCTGCCGTGTGGACAAGACATAAATTTTTATAACAAGAAGTTTTAATCAATATTAAGTAACAAAGAACTCGGTACTTGACCGTGCTTCGTTACAATAATCTTCTTCTTATCGTAAACTCTTCACTATATTCTCTCCATCCATCGGTTGTGTGGAAGAAATCGCTTTCACGAATGAGTCCGCCCGTTAGATATTTAAAAGTCTTTAGTGTGTGAGAGTTTTTTTCTTTTCTTTTTTTTTCTTTTGTGGTGTACCATAAAGTATTACTTCACTTAACTTTTGACAGTGTGGTTGTGATTATGAATTGGTAAGTATGTCCACCGCTACTCTCGCGATGTTTCTCCACCACATAACACTCTGTCTGCGGCTTTTTTGGAGTATTCTGTTGCTGGGCATTGTGTTACAGCTTGGACAATGGACAAGGTCTGACTACATCGTTGAAAACTTGCCTTCAATTCAAGCCTGATTCACCTAACGTTCCATAGAGTTTTTAAAAACTCAAATAATTTAAGGACTGCACGTGCACAATAGACGATAGTTGGCAATGCCTTCAATATGGATACCTACGGCTACGTTGCGGCGATGAGAATTCATGTATAGCTGAACTGTACGTTGACTTCGGCTTTTTAATTAAAATAAATAAATAAATATACACTAACAAATAACACTGATTGAGCTAGCCCCAAAGTAAGTTCGTGACTTGTGTTATTGGATACTAACTCAACGATACTATATTATAACAAAACATATATAGATAAACACCCAAGACCCAGGACAATTTGAAAAAGGTCATTTTCTAACTTGCTCTGACCGGAGATCGAACCCGGAACCTCTGGGTGGCGGACTAGCATGGTGACCACTACGCAAAGGAGGTCGTCAAAAATTGGATGCCTGCTTTTACTAGATGGGCTAGGTATCCAATTAGAGCTGGCTGATTTAACCAGATAGCTGCAACATATATATTGCAATTTCTCTAGACTGCCCGACTAACTATCAAAATATCAGACTTTTAATAAAGCTTCAGAAGACAACAAACCTACAGCAAAAGTATCTTTATTTCAAAGTACAAACTGTGGAATATTAAGAAGACATAAAGCAAGAAAATAAAGTGCTAAATTGTGACCATTATCAGGGTTCGTGGAAAAACTGAAGTTTATCATTAGAGCTAATTAAGGTCTGGCGGCAGCTCTCCAGGGAGCGGTAATGGGAGAAAAACCTCGACTTTGGAGATGTGCACTAATTTGTAACTGGCTTACTGAAAGAGGGTTCGTATGCAGGCGATTTTCAGCAGGTGATGTTGGTTTATATAAACAATTATATTCTTTTTGATAAACTTTAAATAAACTTGATATAAACTGTTTTACATGTTTAGAAAACAAAAGTTGCATATATGAACGGTGAAACTCCCCTCTGTTGAGTCGCTAGATACAGCTTCATGCTCCTGTTGCTAGCTACCAATATCTGTAGCACAGGAGTGTTACAATTTAAAATAATCTAAATTTCATTAATTACTAACCCTGGAATAAGTTGAGTGCTATACTAACATAATATGGATGTATCTGTCTGAAATAAAATTATAATTTTTATGTTGGTACGCTTTTTAGCCATGGGTCCATGGGGACCCGGTCCTTTAAGGTGTTCACGGGGCCAAAGCCAACATGAAGAGGCCTTTTAGTACCTTTTTATCTAAAAAAAGAGATGGCTGCATCTATGGAGGTCTATCCCTTAATGTTCTATTGAGATGCACTAACGGACAGTCCCCCACAGTTGCCGAACTATTTCCAAGGAGGGATTTACTTGGTTTGGGCTTTATGGATGGAATGTTATTGGACCGGATCACTGGGTTATGGAGTGAGATACGGACATCTACCTAAAAATCTCTCACAACAATTTTAGCCTGGTAGATGGTGACTTGCTGCTCGTTGGCTACACTGCCTATGAGCACCCTATTATTATTATATAGCTGACATGACGTCTACAAAAACATCTATGGTTAATCATTTTCACTAAGCTGCAATGTTTTACTTTTAATTTCAAATTTTTAATGTAAAAGTGTGTTATTTTATCTATCCTATTAAGATTAACATTTTTTTCCACGCATCGTCAAAGTCAAAAGACAAAATATTTATCTTTGATTAAATAATAATTGTAAATCTTATCTTATTATTGATTTCATAATAATTCTTGACGTCAAAATATACCCCTAGATAGAAGTTTAATGCCGCTGACAAATCAAAAGACGCGGATCAAAAACTTACATAATTCCATGATAAAATAAGTAACGATCCTCGATAAGTTCGTAAAACAAACCTTAAAACAAAGTTTATCGTTTTCCTTTCGCTGTTTGCAACTCAAACAGTCAAAACGCGATCGTTATTCATTCACATTACTGGCATCCTTATGCGTGTAAGTTCTAGACCTTTTTAATCTAGAATGGTCAAGACAAAAAAATACAATTTTGAAAATTAACCATACAGTCTTGACTTTCGTGTTACCAGTGGTGACTTATGGCTCTGAAACGTGGTCCCTTACGGTCTCATAAGAAGGCTCAAGGTCGCTCAGCGCGCTATGGAGAGGGCTATGCTTGGTGTTTCCCTACGTGATCGAATCAGAAATGAAGAAATTCATAGGAGAACAAAAGTCACTGACATAGCCCAGCGGATTAGTTCGTTGAAGTGGCAGTGGACGGGACGCGCGAAGAACCGATTCTCGAATGGCGACCACGTACTGGCAAACGAAGCGTAGGACACCCACCCATAAGGTGGTCAGACGACCTGACCAAGGTCGCTGAAAAGCGCTGGATGCAGGCCGCTCTTGATCGGTCGTTTTGAAAATCCTTGGGAGAGGCCTATGTTCAGCAGTGGACGTTATGCGGCTGAAATGATGATAATGATGAAGCCTGACTTAAAATTAATATTTTTATATTGTTTCAATAAAATAGGCAGAGTTACGGAGTAACAGGCACATGGGATTATATGCGTCTTTGCCTCCTTGTAAGCCTCTTTTTAACCCCCGACAAAAAAGGGGGTTGTTATAAGTTTGACGCTAATGTCTATCCATCTGTCTGTCTGTGTGTCTGTCTGTGGCATGGTAGCGCTTGAATCGATTTCGATGCGGTTTTTTTTACGTGAAAGTAAGTTTCCTTGCGGTGGTTGATGAAAATCGTTTGAGCCGTTTAAAGTTATTGGGGGTTAACGCTTGAAAATCAGAATTTTCCCATGCCAATATTGAATGGCGCTACGGATATCAATCATAATATGTAGATCCGCTAATCATCACTAGATGGCGTTCTGGACTTTCGGAGTTTTTTTAATTTGCCTAGCAAATAACCTTGTAAGCAAATGGTAGGGATAATTTTTGATACCCATACTAATAGTTCGGTCAGCTGAACAGTTCTCCTTTTTTAGGTGCAGCTTCATTCCTAATGATTGGCAGCCAGCTCTATAAATCTTGCTTTGTCCATGGTAAGCCTGAATAGTTGTTCTACTGTTTTGATACCAGTCCATTGTCCGATGTTCCTCAACATTTTGCGACGTCCCAGCTTGCGTTTTTTTGGAAACACAAAAGTATGTAAAAGATATTTTCTACATTTCACGGATTAAGTCGCTTCTTTTAATTTTTGTATACTGTATGAGATGAACCGTATTTATAAGATAATTTTTCAAAACTTGAAACCCCTACCCTAAAACCACACAACCGGTGTTGATAAAATTTCTATGAGATCACCCGTCAAAAAAAACTAAAGGGTAGGTATACACACTTTATTTTTTTTATGTCGGTCCAAGCGTTTCCGAATAATCTGTGAACATAAATAAAACTAAATCGCGACGAATTGATAAACTTCTCCTTTTTTGGAAGTCGGTTAAAAAACTAACGATTTGTTTGAAAGGGATACAGCGACTCTGAGATCCGTACTCTTCCAAAAAGTATTTACGACCTCGTAAGCATTCTAGATTGCATATAACTTCCTAGCGACTCCCAAAATTACCATAACCCACAAAGAGGTTTGCAACTTCCCAAGAATAATTTGGAGTTCCCGAAGAAAGTGCCTTGCTTAATGTTAATAAGGCACCACTCTCCGGTGTCACTTTTCCTCCTGAATTTTTAAAGTCACAGAGTTAAAACTTTGCTATACATTAGGGTGACCATGAAGCTGCGAGGAAAGTTTCAGCGTCTTTAAAAATTAACGCTCAGCGGAAACCTAAGAGCTATTGACATCTTGTCGTATCAAATAATGTAAGGAGTTTGCTAAGAAACCCAGTGAATAGACTTTTTTAACGTTTTTTGTTGGGAACTGAGCTAAAGAAAGTTCGGAAAGTTAGTGCTTACTTTGCAGCCTTTATTTTTGTTTTGCTGGTTCAGAAATAGTGTTCTGAAGTAATCATGATATAAAAACTTAGTATGGTTTCTTAATTTTAGATGCGTATTATTATTTAAAGGAAGATATAATAGAAGAGATATACAAATCTAAGGCCGTGTGGTTTTCGACAGAGTAGAATAAGACCACTCTTACCCCCATATTCATAAAAGTTATCAAACGTATGCTAAACCTCTTTTAGGTAAAATGTATTTTGTCTCGTTCTTACTATGTCAGATATTGACAAGAGGGAAAGGGATAAAAGATGTTTTAACTTAAATACATTTAGCAAGCAGTTGTTAATTATTATGAATATGAGGGCAAGTCTTTCCGTGGATATCGTAGAAGGCAACTTGGGAAATACAAGCTAAACAAAGATTATACACATTAATGAGATCTCCCAACTCATCTAGTCAGCGTGAAGAGTGTAGGCTGAATCCGCTGGCTACTCTGGCAAAGTCTGACTCTGGCAAAGCAGGTCGTGCTCCTGCTGTAAAGACTAAAAGACCTGATGATGAATAATAGTAGACATAGAAATCCTTTGGAGAGGTCTATTTCCACCAGTGGACGTTATGCGGCTGAAATGATGATGATAAGGATAATAGTAGAAGAAAGCGAAGATAATACGTATGAAAGGTTCCCATAAGATAAAATACTAAGTAAAAAAACAATTTAGAAAAATATTGGTACTATTGTTTGATTGTTTTAGGCGCAAATAGTACTGGGTACATTCTTGGGTCAAAAATAAATTATTTTGTACTGATAAGAGAAAAAAAGTCGCAAAATTATGTCACTTGTCTCTAAATATGCCCATTTTAATGTGATTTTAATTTCTTATTGCAGAAAAACTGATCTTAAGAGCGCTTTTTGACTCCAAAAAACTATGACGTCATCTGCCTGTATTTGATACAAATCGAGAAAATGTTTGTTTTGCCGTTTAGGAAAAAGTATCTGATTTGACTTGTTGGAAAATAGCGGATTAGCATTAAGTCTTTTTAAAAGTGCTAATAAAAAAATACATTAATATGGTTTAATGTGTTCGGAATTCCAAATTTGTATATTTAGGATATAGGTTTTAAAAGAGTTATTTTCTATCATTGTTTAAGCTTAAACTTTAAAGTTAAGTGTTTTAACGTAAGTTACTAACACAGAAGTTTTAATGAAAAGGTTGTTTGTAAGCGAGAATCACGGTCATCCTACAGGATCTTGTCAAAAGAAAGCGCTCTGAACCCAAAGCGATCTACGGATTTGCATTCTACGTATGTAGGTGCCCGCGAGTACTTATTCCAATCTCACAGCGGCACATCTCGTCTCTGTTTTTAAAATGCCATTCGAATACAAACTTCGACCTTGATCAAAGTCAAAGTCAAGGTTTTTCCATACGGAGTAAATTCAACATATTTTTAATGGATTTCAAAAAAAGAAAGGTTTTTTGAGGTACAAGTAAACACGGGGTAAATTCAACTTATTTTTCATCATCATCATCATTTCAGCCGCATAACGTCCACTGCTGGACATAGGCCTCTCCTAAGGATTTCCAAAATGACCGATCAAGAGCGGCATCCAGCGCTTTCCAGCGACCTTAGTCCTGACTAAATCTGACTACCTTGTGGGAGGGTGTCCTACGCTTCGCTTGCCAGTACGCGGTCACCATTGAAGAACTTACTTTTAACCGACTTTAAAAATGGAGGAGGTTATCAATTCATCGGTATGTTTTTAATGTATGTTCACGGATTATTCAAAGAACCGCGGACCGATTTGGAAAATTCTTTTTGTGTTTAAGAGGGATAAGTAGTTCCATAAAAATTTTATCAAAATCAAAAGTCAAAAAAAAGTCAAAAATCATTTATTGATCTTTGGATATTTATATCACTTGATAATTTTCATTTCTTTTTTCTTTCGATTTCTTAATAGTTAGTTGTTGACGTCAGATCATTTACTTACAACTAAGTTTACTGCCGCCTCCAAAGCGCAAGTACAGAAGAAGCGGTAACAAACTGTACTGCAGCATTTTCTCCAAAAACGTCAACCTTACAATTATACTGTTATTAAAATTAGATGTGTGGACTGAGAATACATTGCTATGTCATAATTATTAATTAAAAATGTCAAATTTGAAATTAATGTCAATTTGTATAAAATTCATGTACTGATTGTACTCAAATTATGTCATTTGTGAGTGTACAAATATAAACCTTTAAAAGGGACCCGCGCCAAGCTCAAGCCAGACGTTTTTGTCTTTAAGATAATCATCGGTTCCGTAATAAGCCTTCTCACAAAGTACTTTCTTTACATAAACTTTAAATTTTCTATCTGGCATATCAAGGACCGATTCTGGCAATTTATTATAAAACTTTATACAGTTTCCCTTAAACGATTTACTGACTGTTTTCAGCCTATAATACGGGGTAACTAAAACATTTATGTTACGTAAGTTTCTATCCGTAATATCATCTGTTTTATTAAATAAGGCAATATTTTTCCTCACATACATTATATTTTCAAATATGTACTGGGATGGTACAGTGAGTATATCAATTTTCTTAAAAATAATCTGTATATCAGCAGCACTCCCCCAGAGAAGAATCCCGTAGGACATACTATGAAAGTAACTAAAGTAAACTAGTCTAGCAGTTGCTACATCTGTCAATTGTCTGATTCTTCTAATAGCGTAAGCCGCTGAGCTCAGCCTATTAGCGAGTTTAGAAATATGGACATCCCACTGAAGTTTTGAATCTACTGTGATTCCCAAGAAAGTAGTATTATCAACGAGATCTAAGTTTTGACCGTCTAGTAGCACATCAACATTGGCCTGCCTCACGTTAGGAAGACTAAATCTAATGCATTGGGTCTTGTTTGCATTCAACAGAAGGTTATTGGCAGAGAACCAATTAGAAATGGCCGATAATGTGTCATTCACCGCAGTAGCATCTTCGCTATGACGGTCTATTTCAAAAATAAGAGACGTGTCATCAGCGTACAACACAATACCAGCCTGTTTTTCAACCGCGTAAGGCAAATCATTGACGTACACTAAGAAGAGGAACGGTCCTAGGATAGAACCTTGAGGTACACCCATTTTGACAAGAGATCCGTTTGACTTTATGCCATTTATATCAACCGTCTGAAGTCTATCCGTTAAATATGATTGAATGAGGTTTATAGATTTATCGTCAAAACCGTACTGACGGAATTTGAGCAAAAGTGTCGGGTGATCTACGCAGTCAAATGCTTTTGAGAGATCGCAGAAAGAACCGATTGCATCATGCTTGTTTTCCCATGCGTTGTAAATGTGAGTAACTAGCGCTACCCCCGCATCGGTGGTCGATTTCCCTCCAGTAAAACCAAACTGCTGGCTATGAAAAAGGTTATGGGTGATAAAGTGATGTTGCATTTGATTAAGCATTATCTTTTCAAACACTTTGCTCAAAACTGGCAAAATGGAGATAGGTCTATAATTACCAGGATCTGTTCTTACCCCCTTTTTAAATAAAGGTATCAATTTACTGCATTTCATTAAATTTGGAAAAATGCCTTCATCAATGCATTCATTAAAAATAATCGGTTTTGTTGTTTGGTGTGGAAGTCGGTTTTTAGTAGGGTTGCATTACTATCGATAGATTGACTATCGGTAGTTGACCTCGAAAAACAGTCACAGTATCGATAGTATCGGTTGTCAATAGTTTGCAATATTAATAATAAATAAATAATATGTGTATATTTTATATTTTACTATTTTATAGATATATATTAAAAAAAATCTAACCTAAGAGAAGTAAAATTAATAAAGAGATAATAAATAATACATATATAGGGACAAATAATACTGATTGAGCTAGCCCCAAAGTAAGTTTGAGACTTGTGTTATGGGATACTAACTCAACGATTCTATATTTTATAACAAATACGTATATAACTAAACATCCAAGACCTAGGACAATTTGAAAAAGGCCATTTTTCATCTTGACCTGACTGGGAATCGAACCCGGGACCTCTGGGTGGCGGACTAGCATGGTGACCACTACGCCACGGAGGTCGCCAATGCAATACTATTTATGAGAGGTAAAACTATCGATAGTATAGATAGTTTTAATTGATACTATCGATAGTATCGATACTGTAACTACTTTTTATACGAAAAACTATCGATAGCTAAATTACTATCGTAGTACAATATCGATATTCGTCACAATACTATTAATAGTTTTTTTTATACAAAAAGGACCGTTACTTTCGATATTACTAATTAAAAACTATCGATATTATCGATTGTCCTATCGATATTGTTACTGTTTTTCAAGGCCACGATAGTATCGATAGACTATCGATATTCTGTAATATTGCTTGCATCACTAGTTTTTAGTTTTGAAAAAATATTAACACAAAATTTGATTTAACTATCATACAAATTAAACCTTTACAAGCACTTTTACACGTCAATAAGTTCAGTTTACATTAGTCAAGTTTAATGTTTATTACAATTATTTTAAAGAAAAACTACCGATACCAGCACTTCGCAACGACTACTGAGAAGAAACGCCGAAACAAACTAATTTACACAGTACAATATAAGCATAAAGGTTTTCTGATTTTACACGTCACATTGTCGATATCGTAACCGGTGGTTACTGAACCGTATCTCGTATAAATAGTACCCGCAACTTGTGTTACGTGTATGTAGTACTTACCAGGTACTTGTAATACGGTGATAATCACTTTAAATTCTTAAGGCGCGTTCAGACGAAACGAAGCTTACGAAAAACGCACGCCTAGTCCACCACCGCGCTTTGAAATTTGTTGCATATATTTAAGTCCTATCACACATCAATACAACTATATTGTATTTACGAGCAACTGGTGTTACGCGTGTATAATAATTGCCTGGGACTTACAAGGGCGGAAGCAAGGCGGAGGCAAGGCGTGGTGTTGGTGACTTCGGTGGCGTTGGCGTGTGGACTTCGGTAAATGCAATTGAGTTGTATTGACGTGTGGATTCAAATTATATACAACAAATTTCAAACATTTTAAAGCGTCGAAACACGCACTTACAATGCGAATGTCAACGTACGATATGGCTCCGTAGCTACTGATTGATCTAGCGAGCAAATTTGTCCGTGCCCACTATCTTTGATCGAGATTCGTGTGCTCATGATTACACAACTTTACTTGCAAGCAAATTAATAAAAAAACCCCGATTGTCAAGAAGACCATCTAGTGATGAGAAGTGGAACTACCGAAGCCGTATCGGTAATTCCGGTATCCTTAGCGCCATCTGTTATTAGCTAGAGAAAGCCCTGACTTTCAAGCGTTATTTCCCAATAACTTTTAAACGGCTCAACTAATTTTCAACAAATATAGCTAAATACCACCCTAAGAGAATTGACTTTCACGTAAAAAAAACCGCATCGAAGTCGGTCCACCCGTTCGAGCGCTACGATGCCACAGACAGGCACACATACAGACAGACAGACATGCAGACAAGCCGACTCTGATTTGTCGTAGGTTAAAAATCTATATCTTCATGGACGATTCCGTCCAGATGATCTATTTATTAGACCCGTAGAGAATGCCCATAGTCGAATATTTTTTACTGCATTCTAAATCTATGCAAATGCTTAATGGCATAAGATCCATTTGTACATTTTTTTTTTGGGATTTTGCTGCGCGACCGAACTGAAAAAAATGTGATAGTAAAACCGTAAGGATGACCTCGTTAAATAAAACCGTTAAATGAGACGTGCGCAGGCGCGACAGTCGTATACACAAGCGAGTAGTGTATAATACCTTTGAGCACGATTTTTCTTTTGCAAATTGTGTCGATTCTACATTAGCCGAAGGAACTTCGTTCCTACCTGGTGTCCCACGACACCACATTTCTTTATTTTTGTGTAATAAATTTTAAATGATAAATAAAAATATAACAACACATCCAAATGAGAAATAAAAATATAAGTGCTTATGCAAACGAGCTAAATTATTTCCTCAGCAATAAAAACTATATTCTTAATGTCTTCCTCCTACCTACCTGAACTGTAAATGCAGCAATATTTTATGCACGGGTCGTAACTCCAGCCGTAAAAATGCACTTTGAAACATGAGCCTGAAAATTGTAGTATTCTTGCCAAAGTTACCACTTAATGAAATAAAGGATTCACTTGAAATGCTTAAAACCATGCATTTACAATATGTTACAAAAACCCTTTCCGATCCTTGTAGGAGCAACTCAGACCGACAATATGAACAACTTTTCCAATGGGACCAATGCTTGAAACTCGAAAAAAATTCGTTATTTTCACACAAAAATGTTGGGCCGGCCCTGCAATTTGTATGAAAATGTCGGGTTTTTTTCGAGTTTCAGGCCTTGGTACCATAGGAAAAGTTGTTCTTATTAACAGTTTGAGTTGCTTCTATAAGGATCGGACAGGGTTTTTGTTACATATTGTATACACTATAATGTTTTTAGCACTAATTGGCATCATCACTAATCGTTAAAGCGGCAGTGGGTGAGGCACATAGCGCGACGAACCGATGGCTTATGTGGCAAAAACGTTATCGAATGGCAACCTCGTACTGGCAAACGAAGCGTAGCACTCCCACCCATAAGGTAATCAGACGACCTGACTAAGCTAGATGCGGCTGGATACGGCTCGCTATGATCTGTCATTTTGGAAATCCTTGGGAGAGGCCTATGTCCAGCATTGGACGCTTTACGGATGAAATTATAATTACTAATTCGGCAGACATTGGTTTGCTCGTTGTTCGAGGGATGTCAAAATAACTCTTTTTAGGGCATTTTGTACGTCCTTCTACACGAGCAGCATGTGGGTGAGCTACACCCAGAAACAGTACAGCGCCTTGCGAGTCCAATATAATAATGCCTTTAGGAAATTGATGGGGCTGCCGCGATACTGCAGTGCATCAGGGATGTTTGCCGGGTACCGCATGGATTGTTTTTACACAATAATGCGTAAACGGTGCACATCTTTGGTGCGCAGGGTTCGTGCCAGCCCCAGCAGCGTCCTAAAGGTATTTGCTGATAGATTTGACTGTGAGTACATGAACCATGCAGCGATGGTTCATGTACTGACTAAGTTAACTTAATGTAATTTACTAATATAACATAATACTATTAATAATTTAAATAAATGTAACATAAACTAATTATGATCCAAAGATGGTCGAAATAAATGAATTATTATTATTATTATTATTATTATATCTTGCAGCCCTGGCTAGACTGAACCTAGAGCCGCAAGATTCAAAGGCCACCTTTAGCAGGATGATGGGCGAAAAGGAAAAACAATAAGAATTAAATAGGGACTTTAAAAAGTCTCTGTCTTTGTCAAAAAATTGGCCTTATACAACCTGGAAGACTTACCCGTAATAAATCGAACCACGGGCTATACCAGATCACTATATAATAGTATAATGAAATTAAAATAACAGTCTTACGGCTCTGAGCTCTGTCTGCTTAGAGCCGCAAGTTCCAAAGGACATGTGTTAATTTGACATTAGGTTTAAAGACGAGATAGTATACTGTACTGTACAATTTCTTTGGTTTATCATAGTATGCTCCACCCCCTGATTATATCCAACCTTCACTGGAGCTACCGCTAGGTCAAAAACTGCCATAGGCCACAAGGAGGCGCTTGAATCGCCTCCGTACTGAGGTAGGTCGATGTAGGCACAATCTGGCGCGCTGGCGCTACATTGACCAAGCAGAAGAACAGTGCCAGTGTGGTCACGACGACCAGACTATGCAGCACCTCCTCTCATGCCCTTTGTGCCCTACCAGCTGTACCATGCTTGACCTATACTCTGCCTCGGAGGAAGGCGTAGAAGTAGCAACGTACTGGAAGAACAAAATTTGAGCCAGCGACACGATAAGAAGAATTATATCAAACAACACTAGGTGTTTTTAAAGAGCGTTTCAATATACCAGATATTATTCAGGTTGATTAAGGTACATCGCGCTCTAGACTGCCATGACTATGATCAGTCGTAGCCGTGGCCGCAACCTTGGTCGCAGAAGCTTCGGTTGGGCTGCGGCCACTATACAAACTAGTAGGTTGGTCGCAGCGACCACTCGCGCCGGCCCAGTGTGTGGCCAGTGGCCGTTGTGGCGAAGTGTACGACGTTCATGTGGTTTCTTTAGTTGTAGTGTGTGTAAGTGGCCAACGCTAGTAAAAGATTTTTTAAGCTGCCTAAAGGCATGTGACATAGCTTGACAACTGCCATTCAATGATGACAGCGGAGACCGGCGGCTTATACGTGCCTCCCGAAGCAAGGAGGAGCTCGATAAATTCATGCCAGCGCTTTCGCAAGTAAAACGACGTCGGCCACAACGCCCGACGTCGTTTTACTTGCGAAAGCGCTAGGGGTTGGATCTCATTTTTCAGCACGGAACAGTACTTTTCAGCGACGGAACGCTATCGCCCTGGCCGTGCGATAGCATGCTACAGCATTCTGCGCTCTCTCTCGCTCTGGCAAATGACGTTTCTGAGCGACAGAAAAGGATAGCAGCATAGAAAAGTGCTGTTTCGTGCTGACAAATGACAACCAACCCTTGCGCACTCCCGCCGGACCACCGAGCACCAAAGTTTTCCTTTAGTGAATCTGGTCGTTGCGACCATTGGTTGTGGTCGTGGTTACCTAGTGTGCGAGGTTCCTAAGAAGATATAAGTATAAACATCGAGCTACCACGTAGATGCTTGCTTGATAATTAAGCACTCTTTGTCTGTGTTCCGCTCTGAATCATCTTAAACGAACAGCTCACGATTCTTTGTTGAATCGAGTCTTACATGTGAGATATATGGGTTCGACTTTATTTAAAACTCGCTTTTGCCCGCGGCTTCGCTCGCGTAGGGGTGTAATTTATCAAAATCCTTTCTTAGGGGATACCTACGTCATAGTAGCTTTATGCATGCAAAGTCTCAGCCCGATCGTTTTAAAATTGGCAAAGTTTTATACAAACTTTCATCCCCTAATTTATCCCCTCGGGGGTAGAATTGATCAAAATCCTTTCTTAGCGGATGCCTACGTCATAACATCTACCTGCATGCCAAATTTCAGCCCGATCCGTCCAGTGGTTTGGGCTGTGCGTTGATAGATCACTATGTCAGTCAGTCAATCACCTTTGAGTTATATATATTTAGATTTACAAACAACCGTACTGTTACAACAGTTGTAACTCCTAATAACTTTTGAATGGCTGAACCGATTTGCATCAAACATAACTAAGAACCATTTTGACAGACAAGGCTATCGATAAAAAAAACCGTTTGAAATCGGTCCAATGTTTCAGGGAAGGAAAACATTTCACTTTCTGTGTGGTTTCCGTGCGTCAACTCGTGAACGGGTGCTGCCGGGAGGGACTGGTCAGCTCGGCTTCGCTTTTTTTGACTACTTAATATTTTTTATTCCGCAATTTATGTTTGTTTACTTGTTCGCAAGCATTACATGTTATAATGTGTCAACATTGTATTATATTATAAGTATTTATTAATTAAAAGACAATTATAATAATATGACAAAGCCCTTCTGGCGAGTAGGCGACAAATACTGTGAAAATGAGTTTCTTTCGGCGTTTCTACCAGCAGTGGTCGTTACGAAGCGCTGGTATCGGTAGCTTTTCTCTAAAAATAAATTAAATTTTAATATACTTTACACGTAATGTAAATTTATACTTATTGACGTGTAAAAGTGCCTGTAAAGGTCTTATTACTGAATAAACATTGACGACCTCCGTGGCGTAGTGGTCACCATGCTAGTCCGCCACCCAGAGGTCCCGGGTTCGATCCTCGGTCAGGGCAAGTTGGAAAATGGCTTTTTCAAATTGTCCTGAGTCTTGGATGTTTATCTATTTAAGTATTTATTATAAAATATAGTATCGTTGAGTTAGTATCCCATAACACAAGTCTCGAACTTACTTTGGGGCTAGCTCAATCAGTGTAATTTGTCAATTAAAAAAAAAAAAACATTTGAATCTTTGAATTTGGTTGTTAAAGTTAAAAGGAAAAACTAAGTACCAATCAAAAATAAAGAATGTCGCAGTCATATAATGACATGATGCCGATTCACGTTCATTGCCTTGATCGTCTTTTACGATCCGCGCAAAGTGGGGTTTTCCAAACAACGATCGTTGTGACTGTGGAGCTGTTCAAACCATGGCCCACCTACTGTCGTGTCCCAACTGTTCAACCCCCTGTACAATAGAAGACCTAAACTCCGCTAATGACAGAGGCTTAAATGTGGCCACACATTGGTTCACACTCATGTAATATATATATATATATTAGTCCATTCCGACTCGCTAAGAAGAAGAAGAAGATCCGCGCAAGAAGAGAAGCAGCTGATTCATTTCACCTTTTTTATTTTTTGTGTAACTACCATGGAGTCATGCATTTGTATGCATAACTAAAGATACTAAAGACGTAGGGAAATGAAAAAAAAAATCAAATAGTCAACCCTGGGCTTCGTGACGAGCAACTATATGCCCGCGACGGTCGACTGTCACTCCTATGATGATGACGATGACTTCCTGGCCGGTGTCGACCTCGGCGACTGTTTTATCATGTGTTTCTTTGGTGGACTCTGTAGTGACGTGTGTAGCCCAGTTTGTTGGTAAACGTGCGGTAGTACTACTACGTTTATACACGGTGATTTTTCAGTGGTTTTGGAGCCGAAGGCCACTTCATAAGGGTCGTTAGTAAGACCTTATTAGCTAGTCAAAATAAAAATTCAGAAACAGAATATGTTGACTAAAACTCGAAAGTAAAATCGTGAGATCAATTTGTAGTACCGCCGGCCGACTAGATTTCGAGTTCGTCGGGGTCACGCGTCAGTTATGGGCGCAACTACGTGGTCTCGATCGAAAATCATTTTCACAACTTTTTTATCTTATGTCATACACAAATTTGGATTACGTATATGGATAGAGATAGTGTATATTTTAGTGGCATGCTGTTAATGGTCTAGCCTTCAATTCGTCTCGCTTTCTGTCCGCCACCATTTTCGTGTCCATTTCGCGAAGTTAGTCTATTTCCAACAAAACACCCTGCTTGTATTGCACATAACTTAAGTACCCAAATAAACACCTACAACCAAAAGTATTTTTTGGTTGTAGGTGTTTATTTTCGATTCACTATGCCTCGTGCTGGGAGCACGACAATTAATATAAAGTCTCACAGTGAACGGGTCAAATAATATATAAAATGTAGGTACTGAATGTTTCAAAAATTTTGTACAATGTACAAAAAAGTATACAGAATAATGTTTTCATCAGAATTCCCTAACAATATTCAAAGCACACTGAAAGTTCCATACAACTCTGAGATACTTTATTACAGTTATTTATTCAGTGGCAATAATAAGAAGCTTGTTGGAAACTTACAGAATTGCTTCTTTAGCTTTATTTCTGTGTTTTAGTTTTCAAGTTACGATCTTAGAATTGTTACTTAAGAATATTTTTAAAACAACTAAGTGACTACCTTCGTGGTCCTGTGGCTTATGGCCTTGTGATCCGAAGGTCGTTTGTTCGAATCCCACTGGGTAGCAAACTTTATGAAAAGTAGTTTCCAGTCTGGATGATATAGCAGGCTTGAATCACCTGATTATCCGGAAAGAAAGATGATTCCGTGTTTTGGAAGGCACTTCCTCACAGAAACTCCTGTTTCGTGAAACTTTTCTATACGCAAATTTGCAAAGACGGCCACTTTTTGCAAATGTGCGTATAAAAGCTTTACGTTCTCATATAAACTGTAAACAGTAGTCATAATATAGTTTGAAGGGTTATCAAGGGCTTGATTGAGACAAAATTTTAAATGATATCTCCGTTTCCTTTCAAATATTATTTTTAAAACGAGGGCAGCACTGGATCCCAAAAATTTGTGTATCTCCTTAACGGATTGGGATGAAATTTGGCACGTAGATAACTTAAGATATAGATGAACACATAGGATACTCTTTATCCCGGTAAAATGGAACAATCTCGTGGGATTACCAAAACTTACCACTCTAGCCACGCCACGGGCATCAGCTATTAGAAAATAAAATAAACAACTTACATTGCATCAAAATAGTCAGTTTCACTAACCACCACATTCTCACTTCACTGCACTTCACTGTCAATCCAACGTGTGTGGGGTTCGAACCCGGGCCGGGAACTAACCGACAACCGCCGAGCAACTGGCGTCCGGTCAGCAGACCATATCGGAAGCAACGCGGTATTGTGTTGTTATTGGGTAATTTATTCTAATACTTCACTTGCTACACACGGCAGGAGACGTGGAGCAAGTAAGTAAGTTAAAACTTTATTTATTTAACAACAAAAAAAAACAATAATTAAAAAATACACACAGATAAGACATTCAATTGTACAACGGATGGTCTTATCGCTAGAAGAAATTTCTTCCAGACAACCGATGGAAAAAGAGAATAAAGTGAGACGTTAGCAAGTTAAGAGGCTTTTCACATTTGGTTGGCTGTCTCACTCGCACAATCAAACATTTTTAAAGATTATTAAAAAATGTGACTCATTTGAAGAAAAGTGTTTCATAAACTTTTTAATATATTAAATGTTAGATATTGTAGACATGTTTTGTTTTGTTTATGTGTGTGTGTAGCAAGAATAAGGTAATCAAAAATTTTAAATTTTGTAGGCCTAATTTTTGATGTAGTCAATGTCTACACAATGTACAATAATATGCTTAAAATGTCGGTAAATGTTAAATGCGACGCTAAAATATATGAAAATACCATACTAATCATACACTGAAAGTAGGCTTCTTTGAATAATTATCATTTTTGCTGGGAGCTGTGCAAAGACGTAATTTTATGTTAAAATAAGTAAACAGACATCAAATGCGATGTCAATATATGAGCACGCTCTATTTATTCTATTTATCAAATCTAGCGGGTAAATACTCAAATGGGTAGATTGAGTACTATCCACTGCCCATCTCTAGCTGTTACGCGGCGCAACATGCGCCCCGTCTGTTACGGCCCTTAAACGCTTGCAAAGGGGATTATAGTATTTGTAGAGAGGAATAATAACACCTCTGCTTCGTTCGGGTGTCGCGGCGTCGTTCTCTTACCATCAAGTGAGTAGTTGTTTCTTTATCTAAGAGTCATCATCATTCAAACGTATTCCCGGTTGCATCCTCAGCAGTAACGCTTCAGAGCCCGGGGTCCGCTACCTAACCAAGCAGATTTGACGAGGTTACTAGTTTTTACAAAGGGCAAACCAGGAACCAATCCTTGGATAGGTTGATGATCAAACGCTAGGTGGCGTTTGAGACCCACAGTTTTACGTGTCTTCCGTTTCTTTATTTACGAGTACCTAGGTAAAAACATCTTCCAAGCTGTGTGTCGACCGGACTTGGCACGTCGTCCGAAGCTACTTAACAGCGATTACCCATATTTGAACGTAATTTGCATGCTGCTTCTGTATGCTAGTAATGTACATTATCTATTCTGAATAGTTTTTAATATGCTGACTGTGTATCTAACTCGTATTATTTTCTTTTTACTTTCAAATGCTTCTTAGTTTTTTGCGGAAATGATTTTTACCTGATTTAATTTTATTTGGTTTTTTTTGCCTTAAAATTTAAAGACTAGAGGGATGTTTTTTTTTTAAATCGTTCTGGACTCTGTCTGCCCCGTAATGGATACAGATTTTACTATATATTGTAATTTTCAAATGTTTTCTAAGAGCGGATTGAACCAAACTAAGTTAGAATTAAGTTAGAGTTAGACGACCAGTGTAACTTGGGATAATTTTAATAATTCCGTTAACGTTTTTCCATTCTATACTTGGAGTAATCTTAGTATACCGACAAAAATCTGTATATATTATTATTTCCATAAATTGGCTTGGATTGCGAAGATCATTTCAAACAAAATAAACCATGCGTCACAGATGCCATCTTATCAGCTGTTACAATTAGCAGTCCGCCATTAAAATACTCCCAGGTAAGTTTACAATTCCTCGAAAATATTGGCAGTATAAATAGCTTACTCTGGAAAACACATCTTATTCTTGGATAGCAATAAGTAAAACGTAAATTTTTTGATATAGTTATTCTAGATTTCTCAGAAATAGTTAAAGTATCGGACTACATTTTAAACTAGTTTGTTCGAATTCGCACTTGCCCAACAGCATCACTAGGGTAAATTTTCAACACTCGCTATTTTAACCAGTAGTAGTCCATGCCCAAGGTTGTAGAAAATTAAGATCAGAAAGAGTCACTTATGTATGACTTTAGAAAAAATAGATATAGTTAGTTAAATCAAACAAAAACCTTCTTTTTTCCTCTCATCTTCATACTTATTACTCATATTAAAAACGTGCAAGTTTGTATGTATGGTCGTTTGTTACACATTCACGCAAAAATGGCCGTACGGATTAGAATGAAAGGCACTTTGATAGCTTAGTACTTGAATTAACACATAGGTTACTTTTAATCCCTTGAAAAATGTGAGCATCCCGTGGGATTGTCAAAAAGGTTCCATACGGGCCACGCCGCGGGCATTAGCTAGTAAAACGATAAAGATACTTACTTGAAATCATTGACATTTGATTTTTCCCTACAGTTTTTCTTACTACTATTATTAATTAATGTAACCTATAGTTATTCCAAAAATTAATAACTCAATACTATCTTACGTTAATTAACGTGAGAACTCCTAATAAAAACGGCAAGAGTTACCTCATCAGAAGTTTCATAGCTTACTTACTCCTTATTCGTTACAGTTTTGTTACTCTACATCAGCCTAATAGTACAATCAACTTAGGATTTTTTACCTCTTAAATTCATAAAACAATTAGAATTTTTGTATACATCATCATTTTAGTATTCTGAATGTTGCCTTGCAAGTCATATAGGGTCACGTCTGTAGATATTCAAGATTTTCAGTTTTTTTGGATAAATATCCCTTTTTTACCTACCTAAAATTGTATCTGTAAATGAGATTGAAAATTCAGTAATTGTTGTTTTAGTAACAAATATTTTTTTTTGTTATAACACTTTTACAGACACTTTTACGTTAAGAAAGTTATGAAATATATAATTCTCTACAAATAATGGTAGAAATATTAAACATGTAACCGTTTTTGAGACAGAGTGTGGTAAGTGCGTAGTGCTTAGCTCACGTTTTTTTTTTAAACAGTATCCTATTTATCATATCTACGTAATATAGGTATTTAAAATTGTCAATTGTAGAATGTAAAAGTGATCCCAATTTTATTCTTGTTGGCTTCTATTATTACTTTTTGCGAGCGCGGCTGTGTGGTAAATCAGAACTATGGCGAAAGTGGAAGGCCAAGTTTTGCAAGGTGCCGATTAATTATAACTACCGGTTCAAACTCCACCTCCGCTCTACATTTCAAGTTAAACTTTGTTTTCCAGAGTTTCGCCAAGATAAGTATTAATTTGTTACAATAACCGACTACGAAATGAAGTAATAACCGAGTTAGTAGTTTCAGCTGCTTATGTATTTTTTCTATTAAGCAGAACAGAAAGATGTTTTGAAGGAAATAAAAAAAAAAACGAAGGACTATTTGGTGTAAAATGTAAACAAAACATAAGACTATTCACGTTGAGAGCCACTGGCTGACATGTTTGGACCTCATCCTGATTCATGAATGAGTGTGTCTCGAGGCGCACCGTGTACGCGCGTCCTCTAGTTACATTCGCCCTGATGAAGACCTTCGAATGTGGTCGAAACATGTCGGCCAGCAGTTGACTTTCTACGTGAGTAACCCATTTATTCATGCTTATAACTTCTGTATCTCACGTTAATTTTAATTAAAAGAATTAAACCTTTCAATTTTAATTTATTTATTTATTGCATTTCATAATGTACATCAGTTCTAACTACTAAAGTCACTGTTTTATACAATTTGTATTATTACCAAAACCCTGTCCGATCCTTGTAAGAGCAACTCAGACTGTCAACATGAACAACTTTTCCTATGGGACTAATGCTTGAAACTCGAAAAAAAATCGACATTTTCTTACAAAAGTGCTCGGTCGGCCCGGCAATTTGTATGAAAAATTTTATTTTATGGGACCACCAGACAAATATCCCTTCACTTTCAAACAAAAATAAATTGTGCTACAAAGGGAAAAGGTAATATTTTAAAGGCGAGGGCGCTACTTTGAATCCAGAGCGAAACGAAGAATTCCACAGTTGAATCCCGAGCGTAGCAAGTGATTCTACGGTGGAATCCTGAGTGAAGCGAGGTATTCATGTATACCGCTCGAGATAAAAATATTACCGTACCCGAGTAGCACACTCTACTTTTCATCTCCATCTATGAGAAAAACAAGCAAATACAAAACAGAATATTAAGAAAAGTAGAACACCTGTAATATCTAATCAAACTTTAGCCCACAATTTAATACTAACCTTTGTTTGATGTCATTTTTTATACGAAAAATATTAAGAAAAATTTTTTCGAAGACCACCAACTTACGATAAAATGTTCACTCATAACTTTGTTTGCGTGGTCCTTCATATCTTTTTATTCTTGTAAACTTAATACCTATTCACTATCGGCTTAAACTTATGAAAAAGTCTTTCATAAGTTTAAATTTACATTTAAACAAAATTAAATATCAATACAAATAACCTAAAAATTGCGCTTTTTTCATTATACTTATTTCTTTTTCCGAAGCGAATAAAAAGGTTTACTTACATTCATCCATGTTGACAACGATATTTATTCTAAATTTAAAAAATCACGACTTCTGAGCCGTTTATTTTTTATTTTAAAACATAATTATACTATTTTTTGCAGGAATGCTAACATTATTTTTGATTCTACATAGATAATAAGATTACACTCGTGTTCAGTTTTCGCATTGGTGTTAATCCCTAGAGATTTTCTTTTTCACTTTTTAGTCCCTAATGAATAAGCAGTAACTTTAGCTCCAAATGTTTTGGGATGAAAACATCGTTTTTTGAGTAGATGAGATGAAAAATAACTTTTCAAATCAGTCCAAGCGTCTTCAAGTAATCGGTGAACATACATAAAAAAAAACAAAGATTTCGACGAATTGGTGGCTCCTCTTTTTTTTTGAAAAGGTCAAACATATGTATAAATATATATAAATATATAGGGACAAATAACACTGATTGAGCTAGCCCCAAAGTAAGTTCTAGACTTGTGTTATGGGATACTAAGTCAACGATACTATATTTTATAACAAATACATATATAGATAAACACCCAAGACCCAGGACAATTTGAAAAAGGTCATTTCCCAACTTGCCCTGACCGGGGATCGAACCCGGAACCTCTGGGTGGCGGACTGGCCTGGTGACCACTACGCCACGGAGGTCGTGATAGTATAGATCTCCACAGCAGTTAAGTAACATTAGCTAATAGACTTCATAACATTCATTGCGTATCCCTCACCGACAACTGCCCCGTCGATAAATAATATGAACTCGATTAATATTTATAGACCCGTCTTCCGTCGCTTCAATTCGTGTATTCGGTGACAATGAGTATTATTAGAAGTGGTTCCATACATAGGAAGTAGTTTTATGATGGTTTTGAGAGTTGCCTCTCATATGTACCAGTATACAACATGGAAGCGACATACCCGCAATAATAAGACCACGGGCTATACTAGATCACTATATATTTTTTTTTACGGTAAATTACACTGATTGAGCTAGCCCCGAAGAAAGTTAAAGAAAGTATAGTATAATTAAATTAAAGGGCTCCTTGAATTTTTGATTGAAGCTTTTTAATCTCACTTTAAACTGTAAACAGTAGTTTATACAGTAGTTTAAAGGGTAATCTAGAGCCTGGTCAAGACAACATTTAATATTATATCTCCGTTTCCTTTAAAATAATTTAATTTAAATGGGGGCAGCACTGGACCCGAAAAATTAAGGTAGCCACTTAAAATAACAACCAAATAACAAAAAAAAAATTCGACATTCCCATATAAATTGCCCGGGCGGCTGCACACCTTTGTGAGGAAATGCCAATTTCTTTGTATATTTTGGTTGTTATTTTAATTTCATTATACTATAGTGACCTAGTATAGCCTGTGGTTTGATTTATTACGGGTATGTCCCTTCCACTTTGTGTAAGTATTTTAAAAGTGATTCAAAATGTGTTAAAACAAAATTATTTATTTTATACTGTTTTTAGTATTTGTTTTTATAGCGGCAACAGAAATATATACATCTGTAAAAATTTTAACTTTCTAACTATCACGGTACACGCCTGGTTACAGACAGACAGACGGACGGACGGACAGCGGAGTCTTAGTAATAGGATCCCGTTTTTACCCTTTGGGTACGGAACCAAAAAAAAAAAACAAAAAATTGAGCCACAAATACTTGGCACAACATTATCAGCTATCAGGCGACCCTTATAAAAATGTTAGGGGCGTGACAACAACCCGTGACGGCACGGAAACGGAAACGTCCGGCGACCGGACCGTGTAAACGCATTCCTACGGGCTATGGGCATTGTCCTTTTGTGACGTCATCTATTGAACTTGAACTTTGGTAGTCACGGAGGTATAATAAAATCATAAAATAATGGATGGATTCATATTCAGTTTAAATAATATTATATAATTGGGTAGTAATAAGTATGTAGAGTTTATATTAAAAGAATAAAGATAATCAGAGCCCCTAAAAACTGTGGTATGGCGAGATGCAGCAAAACGGTAAAAGTCACTTTAACAGCGTTTATTTTTGAAATATTCACAAAACACACAAATAATCTTTAATTTTAGCGAACAACACAGTACGTGTTGTGTCTAGGCACAGAATAAGTACTAGCACTCACGTACAGAAGTCTTACTCAGATAAGAAATGCAAAGAAATATCTACTTAATGTGGTTAGCGCTATGGTTTAATTTAGCACGCGTCAGAACTCCTTACCTCTTCGTTAAGATACCTAGACATCCATTGCAAGCCATTTTCATTCTTATTACTCTGGACAAACGATTCTTGTAACTGAATTTTCCCCTTCGAAGTGATCGCCGCGCGCATAGTATTAATGTAGGTATATTTTCAATACCTAAATAGAGAGTGACACAGGCCTAGTGTAGGTACATCGTAATCATCGTAGTAGTGCAATCTGCCATTCGTCTTCTTTCTCGCTCTAACATCCGTCTTGTCACTCTTGGCGTTCAGATACACACAAAAACTTATTCATTAATATCTGTCATACATACGGATATATACCATTCCCACAATTATTTTATTGATATCAAAAATACACACATGATGTACACTCACATTACATAGGTACAAAAGAAAATAATAATAACAACAGTACATGCTTCGTAAGGTAGTATGTGTGCCGCTTTTTAAGTGTGTGAATGCGATTTTTTTTCGGTAACAATCCAGTGATAGACGTTGTTTATAGTGACGGATTGAATCACGCATTCAAGGCGTCAAGTATATTGGGAAGTAAAATTAACATTCGTTATATACAGGGTGACTGTTTAACCACCAGCAAAATTTATGGGGCAATTTCTGTCAATTATACTAAACTACTTTTAATAAAAACAAATAACGAAAAAAAGGTATTTGTCTTCCCATACAAATCAGCACTCGGCCAAATGGATAAAAATACTCTTCAACTCCACAATTTTTTTTTATTCCTCATTTCTAATACTTGATTGGCTAGTAGAGATCCCTTCTTAAGATAAGCCCGCTCTTGTACTAATTAAAAATAATATTTTGACGAAGCATGTTGCGGATACTTATTTGTAATTTTTTTTTGACGAATAAAACAAACAAATGTGATTTCGGGATAAGTATATTTATTTTGATTAAAATATATCAAAATATAATCTTTGTTTGCTCCTAAATACTATTTTATGTACAATAAAGAGTTAACAATCAAACGGATTTTGCATGGGATGACGTAATTTTTCTTATTATTTTCCTATAACTTTCTTCTTTATGTAAAGTAGTTTAGTATAGACGACCTTCCGTGGCGTAGTGGTCGACAGGGCAAGTTGGAAAATGGCCTTTTTCAAATTTTCCCGGGTCTTAGGTGTTTATCTATACAATATGTAACTAAAACCCTGTCCGACTCTTAGAGGCACAACTCAGACCGGCAATATAACCCACTTTTTCTATGGGACCAATGCTTGAAACTCGAAAAAAATCGTCATTTTATACGAAAGTGTTCGGCCGGCCAGACAATTTGTATGAAAATGTCGATTTTTTTTCAATACCAGATCAAATTGACATTTACGGAGATATTATACCAACTTGAAATCAAAAGCGTATATAGGTAGATACGTTTACGTATTGTTGCTCGAACTAATTGTAAAGTATTAAAACTGGTTTAGTTACGCTTTCTTTGCACGTCGTATGCGGTTGCGGCACGAGGCAGGTGTACACTGGGGGGCAATGTATTGTGTCCAGCTTATATTACAAATAATTAATAAAATACAAGTGAAATTACAAATAGTATATATTATATTGCAAAAATACAAACAATATATATATATCAATGCGTTTCTTAGAATGATGGTAAAATCAAAATGATTTTTTGTTCATAATTATTTAATTTTATTAAAATGAACGGGGGATGACATAACTAAATTTCTAACACTCGCCCTGATAACGATGGTCGAAAATCGATCGAAACTAGTCGGCCTTTTCCTACTACACTACTAGAGTAAAACCATGTTAAAATATATAATTATTTAATTGACATTAAATAATAATGACGGACCAGCTCAAACTACTCCCAATATGAAATTCACGAGAAAAATTATAGTATCCCTACTTCAGGTAAAGGGGAGGCACCCTAAAAAGGTTTTACCACGTTAATCAATTTTTTTTATTTGCCACATTTTCATGATTAATATATGCACATACAAAATTACAGCTTTTTAGTTAGTCTTTGAGTTAAGACAAACAGCCAAAACTATAAATGCAGCAATTCTTAAATCTACTGTGATCTGTTCCAATCCGCAATAATTTAAAAAGCCTGCTCTGGTCGTGTAGTTAATTGTTTATATTTCTTTGTCTAGAATTTCTTGTTCCAGATGTTAATTCGCCAACAAGACGTCTACTCTTAGAAGCACTTCTGTTATACAAATAGCTCTTAATCTCCTTTAACTTGGGGGTTAATGAGAGTCGAATTAAGTTTAGTTCCATACCAGCGCAGCTGCTGCCTAACTTTCGTCTAGAATGTCTATTTAGAACTAGGATAATAGTCACGTCATAATCACCGTAATTTATCACTTGAAACTTCAAACTCTTAATTAGAGACATGATTATATTTGGCTCGTGATAGTTGCTGTGTTTCATCTAAGTAGTAGTAAAGAATATTGATGCTAACCTTCGCGCCGAGTAATATCTAACGCATATCCCTCGCGATACAGCGGGAGAATGCCGCAAGTTTTATGGGCACTTTTGCGTCTGATACGATGCGGGGCAGACTTTTTGATTAGACTTAAATTGAAGTGTATTATGTATATTGACGTGTAACAAAATCGGAAAGTATTTTTTTTAAACGAAGATTTATATCAATGTTTTCTTTCTTTTACAATTATTAAAGTACCTTTGTATAACTCTTATATTTTATTCAGCCTGTTGATGTGTGTTACTGGGCAAAGGCCTTTCCTTTATTTTTCTACTAGTCCCTATTCATAGCAGCCTGTTACCATTTTTTCATGAAGCTGTCGATATTGTCTAGCCATGTCCTTTATGATCTCTCATTACTTATACTAAAAAAAATTTAAATAATTTATTTCGATACGCAACACATCACTATTTAACAAACTTTTATTTAGTTCCACCTGTCCCGTTGTCTGTCTGTCTGTCTGTAATCAAATATTGCAAGTTAAATTTGACCCACTTCCCGATTTCCAATTTAGCTATACTTATATCACGGGACAATGCAATAAATACTATGATGAGATGGAGCTAATTTGATTATGGAGCTGGATGGTGGCACGCTATTATGAAACGACGCAACCCCATTGAGTTTGGGCTTACTGCATAAGGAAAAAAAAATTTTTTTTTCCAAAAACTTATTAAATCCGTTTTACGAGGCTTTTGGTTCTTATGGCCCTAGGCTCTGTATTTCTTTTTAGTAATAAAAACGTGATAGTGCTTTTTAGGGTTCCGTACCAATAGGGTAAAAACGGGACCCTATTACCAAAACTCCGCTGTCCGTCCGTCTATCCATCTGTCTGTCACCATGTCATATCTCATGAACCATGTTAGACAGTTGAAATTTTCACAGATGGTGTATTTCTGTTGCCGCTATAACAACAAATACTAAAAACAGAAAAAAGTAAATACTTAATTGGGGCTCGCATGAAATAACGTGTTTTTTTTATAGATAATGGACGAAACCCTTCGTGTGCGAGACCGACTCGCACTTGACAGTTTTTTTTTAACCTTTATAACGTCGTTTTGTTTCTTTACCGACGCATACTTTTCCACGTCCGCCAGTGCACAAAGCACAAAGCAGCACCGATGTCTGATACCACACTTTTTACGGTTCTACCTCGATGCAGGTTTTTGTTTCTGGATCTGCATAAAGGCTTTTACAACTACTTTTTGGGCACAAAGGATTCGAGGTTGGATTTCGGGAACGCTTAGTTGAACTAGGCTACGTACTGTTTCTATACGTAGTAAAGATTTACATGTTACCATTATTGATGAGTATTGTTACAAAGTAAATTAGACATTCTTTACTTTTGAAATTAACTCAATCAGCTGTTTGCTTTTATTGCCTTGAAAGCTAAAAAACTTCTTCTTCGTCTGGGTGGGACGTAATATATCATTTAATTTCATAACTTTAGAGTTACAGATAAGATTTTGAAAAATTATGAATTATCCTGTATTCATTAATAAGAATTTTTTAGACCCTCGCGCTTTTAACATGTTATTTTATTTATTAAAGGAGAGTTAAGCAGATTAGGCGATCAGCAACCACAAAATACGTAACTCCGTAGAAACGTAAGACCCAATATAGAAAGGTTTATGCTATTATTAGGTTAATATACAATTATCTTTAAATCGACTACAGTTTCGATTCAGGTAAAGACATCATATGATCATAAACACGGAGAGAACTTCACCCGCCTCGCTTGCTCGTTTAATAAAGGAACTTTAATTTTGACATTTATGACGTCACACGGTCACGTAGCCTTTATGAGTGGGGACATAAAGACGCATTTAATCACCCTTTGCACTTAATTATTTCAGCGTTGGACGCCGCTTTATTGCAGCTTTGTGGAGATAATCACGTATGGGAGTTTATAAAAGAACTCATTTGCCCAAACTAGAGAATAAAACGCGCTCACGGGTAAAATAAAAAACTACTAATATGAAATCCTTTGCTTGCTTGCTTTTAAAATTTAGAGCTTAAAATGTTACAAAAATAATAAATAATCCATAAGACATAAGAGAAAATTTTATTACTAATGTTAACCCTCCTTCTGTCTTCGCCGTAATCGGGGAAAATATATTTAGTACTTATAAATAATGTTTTCCATGATATTGAACTACTAATATATCGGTACCTGGCAAACTGTTTTTAAATATAGACACACACACATAGGGAAATATAGTAACACAAGCAATTGATCTTAAAAAACTAGAATTACTAAGGCGATTAGCACACTCCTCCGCGCCCCGCTGTCTAGCGCGGGGCCGGTCTGTATGCAAGTATCTCAATTTGTATAGAAAACACTCATTGGGTCTACGTGCGTCGTTTTTATATAGCGGAGCAGTGTGCCAATCGCCTAAAAACGAGGACTTCGGCTTTATCTAAGAGTTTAAAGCTGGGTGAACGACTCAGCGCTGTCGCGTTCACGACTCGTTGAGCGATTCTGTCAGCCGGGTACAACTCGTGGCAAACCAAATCGATAGACTTAGATATTTAGCACGTTTGCCTACGGGAGAAAAAGAAGCTAGTACTTTTAATGTGTTTTTTTCATTTCTCATAGACCAGCATGTGAAAAACGAGACATTCGACTTTATCTGAGGGGTTAAAGCTGGGTGAATGACTGAGCACTGTTGTTTACGACTTGTTGAGCGTTTATGACGGTCTGGTACAGGTCGTGGCAAACCTAATCGATAGGACTCGGATATTCGGACGGGAGAAAAAGCAGCTGATATATTCTACGTTTTTTATTCTTTTCTTCTCTATCTAAACCATCATGGAACCACAAATTTGTTATTGTGAATAACGAAACGTTCGACTTTATCTGCGAGTTTAAAGCTGGGTGAACTACCGAGCAATGACGAGTTCACGACTCGTTGAGCGATTCTGTTAACCTGGTACGGATCGTGGAAAGCCTAATGGATAGACGCGGATTTTTTTGACTACGGGAGAAAAAGCAACAGTATATTCTCATTTTTTTTCTTTTCTCCTCTAGCTAGATCATTATTCATTATGGACCGACAAATTTGGTATTGTAAAAAACGAAAAGTTCGACTTAATCTGAGAGTTCAAAGCTGGGTAAACTCGACAGAGCTCAGTTGCTCTGTCGAGTTCACGACTCGTTGAGCGATTCTGTCAGCCTGGTACGAGTAGACTCGGATATAGCATTTTTGCCTACGGAATAAAAAGCTGATTGATACATTCAACTTTTTTTTCTCCTAGATAAGCATGAAACATCAAATTTGGATTTGTGAAAACGAGAAAATTGTTCTTATAAAACTATAGTGTGTATGTACACATACATACTCATCATCATCATCCGAGCGTATTCCCGGTTGCATCCTCAGCAGTAACGCTTCAGAGCCCGGGGTCCGCTACCTAACCAAGGAGATTTGACGAGGTTACTGCTTTTTACACAGAGCGACTGCCGTCTGACCTCCACAACCCAAAGGGCAAACCAGGAACCAATCCATGGATAGTTTGATGATCAAACGCTAGGTGGCGTTCGGGACCCACAGTTTTACGTGCCTTCCGAAACACGGAATCATCTTTCTTTTCGGATAATCAGGTGATTCAAGCCTGCAATATCCTATACAGACTGGAAACAACTTTGCACAAAGTATGTTTCCCAGTGGGAATCGAACCCATGATATGTACACAATATTGGAGCAATAAACGATTTGTGAGAAGGGTCGAAGTAGATGGGTAAGTCACACAGTATGTCGACGAGTATTGCAGACGACCTTGGGCAGACTGTTTCCTTCAACAATCGCCAGGATAAAGAAATCGACAGAAGAATAGAAAACGCTTGGCGAAGCATCTGGTCGATGAAGGAACTGCTGAAGGGCAATCTGCCAACTTGTCTGAAGAAGAGACTAGTTGACGTCTGTATCTTGCCCATCGTAACCTACGGTGCTCAAACGTGGTCCATAGGGGATGCGCAAAAGTCCAAATTAAAGGTTTGTCAGCGAGCGATGGAACGTAACATTCTAGGTGTCAGGCGAATAGATCGCGTAAGAATCACCACACTGCGTTCCATCACGATACGCATGCTTTTCATCACTGAGAAAACTGATGTAGGAGTAATAGCAGCCAAATTAAAGTGGGACTTGGCGGGACACAAATTTATACTAAAAAATCATACAGATTGAGCTAGCCTAAATTATTTCTTTACATTATAATGTATCATTAAAAGCATACAGAGTTATTGGAAGAAAGCTCAGTTGGTTGAGCACTCAAATATGAGAGGTTATTGGAGCGAATCCTACCATAGGCGAATTTCACGTCACTATGTACAACGTGTACCGGAAACGGGGTATCAACCCGCAAAAAAACATACTTATCAATGTAAATAATTGTATGGCTGACAAAATAGTTCTTTTTCACCCCCGACAAAAAGAGGGGTGATATTGATATAATTTTAACGCTAATTTCTGTCTGTCTGTCTGTGTTATCGTAGCGCTTGAACGAATGAACCGATATCGATGCAGTTTTTTTACGTGAAAGCAAATTCCCTTGCGGTGGTTCTTAGCTATATTCGAGGAAAATCGGTTTAGCGGTCTTTTTGTACACAAGAAAATTTGTCGCGATTTTTTTATAAAACAATTAATCAGTAAATTATATTGATGGAACAACATGAATGTAAAAATACTCGCAGTCAGCTTGCCTGTTGGATTGGGGACTGTAAAAATCTGTCATGTACTCGCACAGAGCGTTTGCAATCAAATCAATCCATTAACTGAAACCATTTTTATATTTCAAACATTTCATCAACAGGAAAAACTAATTTCATAGAAACCATGAGTAGTATTGGTGTAAGTATTTTTTATAATAGAACAAAGTTTTGATAATAATATTAATCTGTCAAAAACTGTTGCACGACTGTCGCCGGCTATTGGGAGCTATCGGCGATGGTTTGATAGTTTATGGCAGATTGACATGTGTCATGCGACCGTTTGCGACAGCCCGCGACCGTCGTGTGACACGCTTTTCTACGCAGATTTGCGAAAAACTACCACTTTAGGCTGCGTAGAAAAGCTTCAAGTTCTCTTTAAACTGTAAACAGTAGTTCATTAAATAGTTTGAAGGGTTATCTATTGCCTGGTTAAGACCAAAAAATGATGTCTCCGTTTCCTATCAAATGATTTATTTTAAATGGGGGCAGCACTGGACACGAAAAATTCATGATTCTGGTCGCCGACCGTATACAATTTCTCCAATTAGAAACCCGAAATTTATTTCCAATGGATCGTGGAATCGGAATATCGAATAGGATCAGTACTTTTTTTTCGCTTCAACGTCATTGAAGCGAGAAGGGTGAAAGTTCAGATACTTTATTCATGCCAGTTCGACATCCCAATACCTGTGTGACCTATTTTTGGAAGTATTCTTTTTTTTGACGTCCTCTGTGGCCTGGTCAACAAGCCAAACAGTGGAGAATGTTTATCTGTATAATTGTATTTGACAACCTCCGTGGCGTAGTGATCACCATGCTAGTCCGCCACCCAGAGGTTCCGGGTTCGATTACCAATCAGGGCAAGTGGGAAAATGGCCTTTTTCAAATTGTCCTGGGTCTTGGGTGTTTATCTATATACTCATCATCATCCGAGCGTATTCCCGGTTGCATCCTCAGCAGCAACACTTCAGAGCCCGGGGTCCGCTACCTAACCAAGGAGATTTGACGAGGTTACTGGTTTTTACACAGAGCGACTGCCGTCTGACCTCCACAACCCAAAGGGTAAACCAGGAACCAATCCTTGGGTAGTTTGATGATCAAACGCTAGGTGGCGTTCGGGACCCACAGTTATACGTGCCTTCCGAAACTCGGAATCATCTTTCTTTTCGGATAATCAGGTGATTCAAGCCTGCAATATCCTATCCAGACTGGAAACAACTTTTCACAAAGTATGCTTCCCAGTGGGAATCGAACCCATGACCTCCGGGTCACAAGGATAACTCCTTGACCACTGGACTACGGAGGCAGTGTTTATCTATATACTCGTATGTACATATTTGTTATAAACTATAGTATCTTTGAGTTAGTTATCCCATAACACAAGTCTCGAACTGACTTTGGGGCTAGCTCAATCGGTGTAATTTGTCCGTATATTTTTATTTATATATTTGTTACAAAATATAGTATCGATGAGTTAGTATTATCCATAACACAAATCTCGGAACTTACTTGTGGCTAGCTCAATCTGTATGATTTTTTAGTACAAATTTGTTCATTATTTATTTATTTCTATCGCTGATGCAGAGATGACCTGTAAAAAAAATGGCACTATGTTTCTACTAATTTTAGACGGTGCAAGGTTTTTGCCTGATGCATACAAATAAATTGAAAGCAATAGATTACTTGCATGGTCTAAACGAACCGTCAACCGTACAATTTTTATTTTTTTTATTAGCCAATTAAGCCCCATTTTTGGGCAAAAGCCTCCCTTCTTGCTTTTCATACGTCCCGGAGCTTTGCTTTCACTCTCCACTTCTATTAAAACTGGGTCAAATCATCCGCCCGTCTTTTTTTGGTCGTTCCGGTTTTCTTCGGCCGTTTGGTATACAATTTGTAGTAATTTGTGCCTATCTTTCAAACTGCACGCGGCAGACGAGTCCCGCCAAGTCCCACTTTAATGCTGGCTGCTTTTACTCCTACATCAGTTGTCTCAGTGATGAAACGCATGCGTATCGTGATGGAACGCAGTGTGGTGATTCTTACGCGATCTATTCGCCTGACACCTAGAATGTTACGCTCCATCGCTCGCTGACAAACCTTTAATTTTACTTTTGCGCATCGGTTATAGACCTCGTTTGAGCACCGTAGGTTACGATGGGCAAGATACACACGTCAACTAGTCTCTTCTTCAGACAAGTTGGCAGATTGCCCTTCAGCAGTTCCTTCATCGACCAGATGCTTCGCCAAGCGTTTTCTATTCTTCTGTCGATTTCTTTATCCTGGCGATTATTGAAGGAATCAATCTGGCCAAGGTAGCTATACTCGTCTACATACTGTGTGACTTACCCATCTACTTTGACCCTTCTCACAAATCGTTTATTGCTCCAACAAAATGGTAAATGCATCATTCAAGAAATATTCACCATCTCAATGGGCCTTTCTATGATGCAAACAAAAACTTGACTCCCAAATAAAACAGAGAGGCTATTCTACCTGATATTTTTCCTACGTCCTTAACTGCATATTGGATCCACTGTGACTAAGCTGTAACCGATATCGGGACAGTATTAAACCCAATTGACCATAGCACGTTGCATCAGAAGTGAGCATTTAAAATAGTTCTTTTTAACCCCTCACAAACAAGAGGAGTGTCATAAGTTTGACGCTAATGTCTGTCTGTGGCATCGTAGCTCTTGAACGGATGGACTGATTTCAATGCAGTTTTTTTACGTAAAACCAATGTCACTTGCGGTGGTTCTTAGCTATGTTTGAGGAAAATCGGTTCGGCTGCTTAAAAACTATTGGAGGTTATAGCTTAAAAGTCAGGGCTTTCCCTAAAGAATTAAAGATGGCGCTATAATAACGGAAATACCGCTACGATATCAAATAGTATCTGTAGTACCGCTATTCATTGCTAGATGGTGTTCTTGACATGTTCGGTCGGGGGATTTTTATATTTACGTTGTAAGATTGTTAAAAAGTTAGTTAAAGGTATTTAGTGCTAATATATACATATCTCGTACATAGTAAACATCTTATCGAAATATGATTGGCAAGTGGTCATGGTAGATATTGTATGTAATAGCGGGATTATATATCTAACTGCTTGGCTGTAGGTACCTATTATATTCCGATCTGATTGGTATTCATGAACTGCGTAAGCTGTAACTAGCATTGTTAAAGTCTTACTACCATATAATAGTTATTTATACAGCTGTAATATATAAGGGGTATTAAAACATGAATGCGGGTTTAATGATAATAGTATCACATGAGTGTTTTAATACCTAATTATTACAGTTGCATACAATACTTTATTATACCCATGATATGAATCCTCTATAAAAGGTTCTAAATCCATAGGGTGATTTACAGTGTTGTAATAATTCATCATCAACACCATCTAGTTATGAGTTGCGGAATTACATGTTCCTATCGATTTTAAGTGGAATTGATATACGAAGCCCCGTCTATTTTTGCCTGGTAAATTAAAATACCTCGACTTTCAAGCATTAACTCCCAATAAATTTTAAAATGTTGAACCGATTTTCATAAAACATAGCTAAGAACCACCACAAGTGAACTTGCTTTCACGAAGATAAAACTGCATCGGTTTATCCGTTTGGGAGCTACCATGACAGAGATAGACACACAGACAGATAGGCTGTCATAGGCGTCAAACTTATAATACCCCTCTTTTTAGTTGGGAGTTAAAGCCCGGTTGAAGAATACCCGGTAAATGCCGGGAGGGACTGGTCTGCTCAGCTTCGCTTTTTTGACTACTTAATAATTTTTATTACGCAAGTTATGTTTGTTTACTTGTTCGTAAGCATTACATGTTATAATGTGTCAACATTGTATTATATTTTAAGTATTTATTAATTAAAAGACAATTATAATAATATGACAAAGCCCTTCTGGCGAGTAGGCGACCGATACTGTGAAAATGAGTTTCTTTCGGCGTTTCTTCTCAGTAGTGATCGTTACGTAGCGCTGGTATCGGTAGCTTTTCTTTAAAAATAAATTAAATTTTTATATTCTTTACACGTAACATAAATTATACTTATTGACGTGTAAAAGTGCCTGTAAAGGTCTAATTACTGAATAAACATTTGAATCTTTGAAATCTTTCTTGCTTCAACTCGATAAGAAATAATAACGTCGATAACTGAAAATTAATCACGATATCCTTTTCGCTGCAAAAACCACACTCGAGGACACAAAAAGTTCTAAAACCGAGCGGGTCACTTCACTCCATTAAACGAGTAAAAAAATCAATATTATAGGTACGAGAATTTCCCTGGTTATCTTAAATTTTGTGGGAATTTGAACCTTATTGTGTCAGCGTTAAGGAAGCGAAGGTGTGATTGCCAATGCTTTGTACGAGTAAGTAAGCAAAGCTTTCAGGCGCCCCAGTAATTGAACTGAATACGGCATTACAGTTAAAAGGTACGGTATTATACGAACCTATAAATGAACGAGCAAAATGGGTCGGGTCTGCATAGTAGCCGAAAACTTCAATTCACGTTCAAATCATAGTATTGCATTATCACGAAAAATTTCGTCTTCGTTTCGTCATCGATGATGGGTCAAATTTTCTGTCTATGATTTTGGCCAGACTGTGATTTCGGCTATGTTTTACATGGACAGGGAAACAAAAAACTCTGGTCAGACGATAAAACACACACCTTCTTATTGTAAAAACAGGACTAACTTTGTTACTAGGTTTAAACCATCAACCGCCCAAATCAGGTTGACATTGACAGATGAGATTGTGTGTGATACAAGACGTCAACTTGATTTGGGCGGATAATGGTTATAACCTAGTAACAAAGTTAGTCTGGGTTTTATAATAAGATGGATATTATTATAAGGTTGACTGCTATAATAGGTTGTGAAAGGGACTGGTATATTATATTAGTTAAAAAGAAAGTCTTTGCCCAACTGTGGTTTGAAGTAGTCTAAAAATGATGCTGGTACAAATAATTTGTGTACCATTTTTAATGGAGGAAGAAAAAAACTACGTAGTTTTGATTTGCACCTGATCCGTTGTGCGTGACCCGTCCCAATATACCCACTCTATAATAGTAACAGTTTCTCCCACGAGCAGACACTGGCCTGTATTAGGTATAGTTTGTTTGTGTTAAGGAAATGAGCATCCGAGTCATTGGCGTTGTATTAATTTACTTTGTACGAAGTTATAGCGAAAATACCAAAATGTTAGTTTGTTTTGTTGTAGATTTACAAATAAAACAAAAACTAACAGACTGTTAGTTTAGTGCACTGTACAATAACATAATATGTCCTAGTGTTCGCCCCGACCTCGCGAACCTCATTCTCGGCAACTCTTTGACTGATTTGGCTCATGTTAGAAATTACACATTCTAGTGGCAACTTCTACACATCTACCAAATTTCATGAAGCTCCGGTCAAAATTGCTTGAGTTATCATAGAATTGTGTGACGATAGAAAGGCAAACATCGTCAAATGTTTTTGCAAAAACCCGGGAGCCTAGACCGGCAGTCAGCAGCGGCAGACAAGCTTTAATTATATTTTATTTTCTTCGGAAGATTTACAGCATTATTACAATACAACAAACTCTTCTACCTGAATTATCCGGGGTCCAGTGCTGCCCCCATTTGAAATAGGCATGCTTCATCCTAGTCTTCATCGTCGCTTACCATCAGGTGACATTGAGGATAAATGCCTAAACCAATATATTGTATAAAAAATCTATTGAAAGGAAACGGAGATTTCATTTAAAATTTTGTCTTGATCGGACCCTAGATATCCCTAACGAAAACGGCCACTTTTGGCGTATGTGCGTAGAAAAGCTTCACGTTCTCACTTTAAACTGTAAACAGTAGTTCATAAAATAGTTTGAAGGGTTATCTAGGGTCTGATCAAGACGGTTGACGAGTTCCGACCTGGTTCTATGGGACTAATATGGTGACGATATTTTACATGAACTAACTAGTGGCGGAAACACACTAGTTCAAATCTGTTGGAATATCTGTTCAGTATGGGCTTAATTAAAATACTATTTAACTGGTGAAGTATTAAATAATATTGTCTTAACTTTTTACTTGGAACTCTTGGACGTTATATGTCTGACACCTAGCACACAGCAGAGCATAGAGAAGAGATGACATAAGTGGGGGTTACCAGCACCATAGTATTGCCAGCCATAGTACAAAAATAAATATTGATTTTTGCAATTAAAATAATATAAATCAACAAAATCAAAGAGTATAAATTTTTAGAGTTCCGTATCCAAGGGGCAAAAACGGGACCCTATAATAAAGACTACGCTGTCCGTCTGTCCATTTGTCTGTCTGTCACCAGGCTGTATCTCATGAACCGTGAAATTTTCACAGATGATGTATCTGTTACCGCTATAACAGCAAATACTAAAAACGGAATAAAATAAATATTTATGTGGGCTCCCATCCAACAAACGTGATTTTTTATAGATAATGGTACGGTACGGAACCCTTCGTGCGCGAGTCAAACTTGCACTTGGCTGGTTATCCTCTTTATCTCATTGAGAAAGTCTAATTTTTATGATTGTTTAGTACAAGACAATGCTTTTGAGATCGTGCCGAAATAGGAATAATTGACAACATTTCATTTTCTAAAAGGTATGAAAATTCGAGAATCATTTCGAGATTTAGCAATTCTGAACTCGTAAAATATTTTTTCAGATTTTTTGAGTTATATTTTTAGAGATAAATGAAAAAAACTCAAAAGTACAAGGATATAGGCATTTAACAGGTTACGCCTTTGCTTGAACATCTAAAAGTAAAAAAATTATGTCAAGCTGTCAGCTGTCAATTGACACGTGCGTCAACCTGACAACTAACATCACGAGTGAGAGAGGGAGAGATAATAGTAGTGTTGTCTATTGAAGTATCAGTTCGATAGGAAGACCATCTAATATCGATAGTTCTTTCAGGTAAAGTAGAATTAGGATTGGAAAAAATACACATGCATTAAAATGTTTACATAGTTTGGTGACGAAATTCTAATATTTCCTTTATATGATTAATATTTCAGGTTAAATAAAAATAATATTGACATCCAGGTCTTAAAAACTATAAAAAAATGAAGGAAGGAAAAATGCTACCCTAAAATGGGGCGACTTTCAAAACACAAGGTGACATTTATGATAGTTTTTTTTTTGGTTTTTTAATTAAATCTCCCAAATTTCTGAACGCATATTTATTTATATTTTTGAAATAGCAATCCTGGTACGTCCGCCATCTTTTCACAACGCGTGTACGCCGGAGCCCTTGTTTTTATTTTCAGTCAAATTCACCCCAATTAACTTAAAAACGCTGTAACCTTAAAAGTAAAAAGGTAAACATTTTTTTCTTTGTGTTCTTAATTCCTGTAAGGGGCGACTATGAGAATCCGTTAAGAAACGTGGGTTACGAACAAAAACCCCAAGTCAAGTATAGAGATGATAGGGCAAATTATTTTTTGTCGAGTATTACAAGCGTAATTTTTTATGTCATTTGTTTTCCACATACCAAATCGTCAATATAATATTTTTATGCCAAAAATAGCTGAGATAGAAGCGTTTGAATTTTTAAATTAATCAAAGTAACCCTATTTTACGATACGTAAGTTTTTGTATCGATATCAATATTTTACTGCTACAAAACACAACTCTATAGACGTCAGTAAAAGTTTAATTTTTTAATTATAATGTATGGCAAAGATGTAAACTCGTTACATCCTAACTCTTGTACTTACGCTCTTTTAGAATGGAGAGATTTTAAACAATTTAATTTTAGGAGAAATAATGAAAAGAAATGAAAAAAAAAATACGTATGTCCTTTTTTTTTGAAGTTCTTTAAGGAAAAAATATAAAATATGAATATAAAATTTTTGAAATGTTGTCAATTAGAATCGACTCGCCCTACTCCGGATCCGCGTTGGCTCTTTAATGCGTTGTATTTATTTTGGATGAGCCGGTAATTGCTCAATAAACGAACACTCGATTCAATATTGAATATTTGCTTATTCTACCAGAATGCAGAATAACGCGGTTATTCTGCATTCTGGTACATTCCGGTAGAATATTTCTATCTTTTTGTATAAGTTTAAGTATAGTTATACAACGTAGAAGAGACATACCCGTAGTGAATCGAACCACGGGCTATGCTAGGTCAATATCACAGACAATAGATCACTATACTATAATAAAATCAAAATAAAAGCAAAAACAAAATGAAAAATCGGCGTTTCCATACAAAAGTGTGCAGGGAATTTGTTTTGCCGATTTTTAATCTCATCATAATGTAAGGATCTAGTATAAAGCCCGTGGTTTGCATTATTACGGGAAAGTATGTCTTACCCATGAAATGAAATGAAATGATTTATTTCGCTTAAGCGTGGTTACACTTAGCTGTTTCCAGCATGCAAAATTTGTATTAATACCTAAATATGTTACTTTATACATTATTTCATATTCAAGTCAATGTGTAACATAAATAAATAAATTGCATTATGTAAAATTAAGATAAGATAATTAATTAGATTTTATTAAACATGTCATTTTAATCTTAAATTATTCAAAAAAATCATTTATACTATAAAATGCCTTCTCAGTCAACCATGTGTAAAGTTTATTTTTAAACAAATTAATAGGGAGGCATTTAATGGATTCAGGTACACGGTTATATATTTTGACACTCATAAAACCGCAATTTCTGGAGCAAAGTGTAGTTTTACTGTTCGGTAACAAAAGCCGGTTTGGCCTTCTGGAGCTGTAATTTGTAATTTTAATTTATATAAACGGCAAGGATGCCGTTTATATAAATTAAAATTAGTTTTTACATAAATATAAATACATGGAAGAGTTAATAATCTCATTTCTACAAATAATTTTTTACAACTGGTGCGAGGAGGAACATTGCACATAGCTATTATGCATTTTTTTTTTGCGTTTTGAAAAGTCTTTGTAGCTCAACACAATTTCCCCACAACAGGATGCCATATCTCAAGTTTGACGCCACATAACCGTGATAAGCTTGGAGAGCAAGTTTTTGGTCACTGATTTTTGTCAGGCGCCATAAGGCATAAGCAAACCGATCTAATTTAGTACATATTTTATCAATGTGTTGTTTCCACGTACAACATTTATCTATCATGTTGTATAACCTCTAAAAAATACTGAAACTATGTTTGTTAAGGGTAGACTCAGTTCATGATATTGAACCACTTTCTCCAAGGAACATACATCGAAATATGATGAATAATTTTTGACCTTTCGTATAAGTTGAACTGTCAACTTCCGAGTTTTTATGAATAGCAATTTTTTTTCATATTTCGATATACAGGGTGACTGGTAAATCGTTAAATAGTTAAAGGGGTGATTCTCGTTCCAATTATATAAAAAATAGGTGCTTAAAATTTGACAAAATTATCCAATAAAAACAAGGAGTGTGGACACTCGCGCTGTTCACGTTTCGTCTCGGTCGCGGCCCGCGGCAGGCCTGTGTCAGCCCCCTTTTAAGTATCAAAAATATACCTACATTTTTACTACGCGCGCGGCGAACACTTCGAAGGGAAAATTCAGTTACATGAATCGTTTGGCCAGAGTAATAAGAATGAAATTGGCTTGCAATGGATGTCTAGGTATCTAAACGAAGAGGTGAGGAGTTCTGACGCGAGCTAAATTAAACCATAGCGCTAACCACATTTAGTAGATATTTCTTTGAATTTCTATTCTGAGTGAGACTTCTGTACGTGAGTACTTTTACTTATTCTGTGTCCGCGGGCATTGTAGCGCGTAGCGAGCGCGCGGTGTCTAAACATTCCGAGACTTTTTTCCACTTAACGGAAGGACACAGTCACAATTAAGTTTTTATGTACCAAATGTTGTTAGAGAAATAAAAATATTTTCATTTTTATTTTCGCACTAAAGTGATTCAATTTTTCTTTTTAATTAATAAGTATTTTGTTGGTTTTTGTACATTTGGTGTGATCATTATTTATTATGTCCTTAAGGCGGCCTTTCCCAACGGCTCTGTCGTCAATGCGAGCATAGTTCGAAAAGCTTGTTTTTTCATACAGGGCAATGCTAGAAAAAAAAGCAAACCAAAAAGAGAGAGATAGCGCCTTAGGGCACGGTTTGCACTGTATTAAATGAAATAAGTATTATTATTAACTATCCATTGAACGAATATTAACTATTCATAGGGTGCGGAAATTTCATAAAACTTGTTCCAGGATATACGTTTTTGTCAGTAAGCCTTACAAGTTTGTGAAATAAATGTTTTTTATTTAAAATTTTTATTACATTTGCGAGGTTTCTATCGAATTCCTTTTTTTATTTTTATAATTTATGAGTACTTTATGAACGGTCGAATTTCAGGTAAAATTAGTGCAAAAAGCAGATTTTTGGAGGCATATACTGAACTTGTTTTTACAAATATTCATTTTTTTATTTCGATAGAAACCTATAAATAGTGCACAAAATATCTTTTGGTTCAAAAGATTTCAAGAAAGATCAATTAGAACGCCATAATTACGTACGAGCGTTTGTATGAAAAGTAAGACGGGAAGGCTGCTCTTAAGTATGAAACGTGATTTAGCAGTCACCCTTTATGGTGCTTGAGGAAAATTGTTCAGTATCATAGATTGACCATGCCCTAGAAATAGCTTCAGCATATTTTTTTAGACCTATAAGCTTTTCTACGAACATTAGCCAAAACTAGCCGTGCCCCCATTTGAAATAAATCATTTGAACGGAAACGGAGATATCATTCAAAATTTTGTCTTGATAAAGCCCTGGATAACCTTTCAAACTATTTTATGAACGACTGTTTATAGTTCAAGGTGAGAACGTGCAGTTTTTTTACGCACATTAGCCAAAATTGCCGTTTTTTGCAAATGTGCGAAGAAAAGCGTCACGTTCTCATTTTAAACTGTAAACAGTAGTTCATCAATTACTGTAAAGGGTTATTTAGAGCATGATTAACAAAATTTTAATTTATATCTGCGTTTCCTTTCAAATAATTTATTCTAATTGGAGGCAGCATTGGACCTGCAAAAAATCATGAATTCCACTAAAGATTCTGATGAAATTTTATACGACTACTATACGCCACAGGAGCAGTTATAAATATACCAACTAGATTTTCCCCAGACGTTGCAATATTCCTAACTCATGCTTTCTATCTTCTATAAACACATTTTTTCATTACCTTGAACTAACGAGTAAATATCATTATGTAAAATCCTTAAATACTGCTCACAGTCATGCTAACTTCATACTTTGTATTCTTTACATACAGGGCTTAACAATGTTAGAGCACGCAAGCATTGACATAAAGTCAACTGCGATAGACTGATTATGCTAATTTATAGCACTGGAATTTTAATTGAGGCTAGATGAAACGGTTTTTCTAAATTAAAATTTGTATTTACAATTACTTTTATAGAAAAGTTTATTCGACGATAACTTTACAAAAATAAGTAGATATCTGTGTAATATATGTGTAAATAAATTAATATTAATTGTGATTGAATTAAAGGCCGCATTTTACACTTTCTGTGAGTTAATTATAGCTATACAGCCGTTTATTGAATATTTTTTTATTTTATTTTTAGGTATTTAGGTCTCATATTTGGGCTAAAGCCTTTTTGTTTTCAATGAAATAATTTACTATGATATCTATAAATATAAAAGCGAAAATCACTCACTCACTCATCACGAAATCTCAAAAACTACTAAGCCAATGAAAATGAAATTTAGCAGGAAGGTAGATTGTGACTAGGAGACGTCCGCTAAGAAAGGATTTTTGGAAATTCTATCCTTAAAGCGGTGAAATAGGTGTGGCCAGTTTGTATGAAACTTCGTAATTTTTAAAGTAAGACACATGAAGTTTTTGATTACTTTAGGAATTAGTAGAAAATAATAATGTATTTACTAGATTTTGAAAATTACATCCCTATAGGGGTGAAATAGGGGCTGCAAGTTTGTATGAATCTTCGTCATTTTTAAAGGGAGACACTTGATATTTTTGAATTAGTGATTAGCAAAAAATAATAATTCAGTAATAAGATTTTTAAAAAATTGCATCCCCGGGAATGGGAATGGGAACGGAAACAAGGAATACCTACACTTTAATAAAGATTGTTATATTTTATAAGCATTCAAATGTTTTAATATAATATTTTTTATGTTTTGATTATACCAAAATGATTACGTAAAAAAGCAATCAAAAAACTTTTAGAACCATTTTCGACTTCTACGCGGACGAAGTCGCGGGTTACAGCTAGTATATTATATATATTTAGAATATCAACTGTTTATTCTATTCATTACTATATTAATTAAGTATATAAAAGCTGAACTACGCCACCTGTTATCTGATTATACCCTGCACTCATTCTCTTTTTAGTTGCTACAAGAGATCGCTTCGACGATAAGGCCGTCTCTAGTAAATGTCTTTTGATGTAATAAAGTTAGTTGTATGGTATTGCACTTCGATCTTCAGTTTTTTTCATTCATTCCATGTTTTACCAAAAGCGGACAACTCGCCATCCACCTAATCCACAAATAATTAATTTTAAAAATATTTTTTATTTTCTGTGTATTTATCTTTAAATAAATTCAGTCCAGTATAGTTAGTTTATTTAACGTCAGCACACACCAGCATGGCACAGAGCACGGACATTGCCTTCATGATTTTTTATGGTTTCAAATTTAATCACGTATCGATTTTAGACGCAAAAGCGCGTGCTATAAAAGTGACTATACACTGAAGTTTAATTTAGCATCAAAGGTTTATTAAAGGTCAATGTTTCCCTTCTTCAGGTAATTGAATAATCAGTGATGTATTAACATTTTGAAATTAACTTTGAACCAATAGTTACTAAATGTTGATTGCCATAGATGAGGATTGATGGTAAATTACTACCCACTTTTAAAAAATGAAAGATGAAGTAGTTTAAAAAAATGTTTTTGAAGGGCAATATCGAAACCAATAATCATACGTTGATTTGAATTAAGTTATATTTAATGCTATTTTAAAACGCAAAACGAGCAAGAGTATTTAAGATTACCTTATTAGTGCTTATTAACTCACTTAAAACAAAAATAAAAATATTTTCGTTGCCCAAAGTAGGTCTTTTTATTAACGGACTTAAAAAAGAATGAGTTTTACAATTATACCTAAATATACATAATATACGGTATAAGCCATTGGTCCCGGCTGTCGTCATTGTATGACAGTCAAGCTACGTCAGATGCCTTTAGGCAGCCTGAAAAATCTGACACTAGGCCACGTACACACACTAGAAACCAAATAAAGGTATACATATAATTTATGTATATATATTATTATATATTCCCCGATTACTCGAAGACGCCTGGATTAATATGGAAAAATCGTTTTTTTTTTTAAGAAAAAGAAGAACGTCCATACATCACATCTCATTTTTGGACACAAAATGTACCCAAAATCTATATCTTACTATAACATTATCAACATTTGAACTTTCTTCCTCGTACAATTAAATATGACCCTTACAATGTCTGTCAATAAAGAACAATAGTAAAACAATGGCGTGTAACCACTATACGGTTATAGACAGTATTCCTAACAAGTAATAAACACCAATTACAATTCTACATATTGTCATCTATCAAACACAATCATAACATCAAATGAAACCACATTCGAACCCCTATTATGATTAATATACGTATGACTACCTCGAAAGCACACAAGATTAAATCGTTGTGTGTATACACCCCGCAATATGTCATCTCGTGATTTTAAACACATGTCGCGGATATGACGCGAGGCAGATTTCCGATATCGGGTTCATAATTGACACCGATTACTGAAACCAACGAAACCCCACGCGTGTTTGGTTATAAAAAATAAGGGTTTAAAACTGGGCAGCGATTTAGAATCCGCTAGATGACAACAAATCAAATTAAACACTTTTTTCTAAACGTCAAAACAAATATTTTGTATGGGATTTCGTAAGAAATAAGAAAGCGTGACGTCATGCTTTTTTGGAGTCAAAAGGCGCTCTCAATATCAGTTTTTTTGCCTTTACAAATCGAAAATCTTGTTGAAAGTAGATCTGATCAATGAAAAGTGACACTATTTTTTGACTTTTATTTTATGAACTGTGCCGAATAATTTATTTTTGACTCTGCAGCATCTACCCAATTGCTACGGTAGCAAAATATGCAAGGTTTTTTTGCACGCCTCATAAGCGGAGCGTTGAAGTTGTGCATTACTTTCGACATGTCAGAGTCAAGCATGTTTTTGTCTTTTCGCGTATGGCGTCGCCAATACTGATGTGGGATTTTTCAGGTTGCCTAAAAGCATCTGACTTGGCTTGACAATATAATATCACGCCTCTTTCCCACAGGGGTAGGCAAACACTATGAAACTCAACTTACTACGATTCTGACAGACCTTATTTGCTTCATCTACACTCATCAATCTCTTCATACATGCCCTTCGGTTGTTTGTTTGTTTTTCGTGTGTGTAAGTGGACAACACTGGTGTCAGATTTTTCAGGCTGCCTAAAGGCATCTGACATAGCATGACGACTGCCATGCAACAATGACAGCTGGGACCAACGGCTTATGCTTGCTTTTCGAAGCACGGAGGACCTCGAAAATTGTTTGCGCCACTTGTCTGCCCGAGCTCCACCGCTATGGAAGGTTGAAAATACGATATGGCTCGTCAATACGAAATACCGTGGGTGGTCCAATTGATCTCAATAAAGCCAATAAAGCATAGGTATAACATACAAGTTTGTCTCATTTTAAGTATTATCCTAATAGTGATTAAAATAAAAATAATAATTCAATTCAATTCAAATATAACTTTATTATCATAGGATATTTATAATATCTCTTAATAAATCGTCACTTTGTTTTGTTGCACAATAATTGTTGACGTCAAAAAGTTACTTAGAGCTAAGTTTACTGCCGCCTCCAAAGCGCTAGTGCAGAAGAAGCAGTAACAAACTGCACTGCAGCATTTTCTCCAAGAACGTCAACTCACAATGAAATTAATATTTATAGTTGATATGTGGACAAAGTATACATTGTTTGTTGTCATAATTTAAAATATTTTTTTAATGTAGAAATTTTAAAATAATATCAAATCAAGTTGTAGATTCAGTATGTACCTAATGTACCAAATTATGACCGTTTCTGAGTATACAAGCCTCAAACCAACAAAAATAATTATTCAAATTTTCGCTAATGTAGCAATCAAACAAAGATGTGTGTATTGGTAAGACCACTCATCACTTCCAAATATCCAGAGAAAACATAAAACGATAGGATTACAAAAAAATTGAAGTGTAAGTAATAAATAATATAATACAGTTTAAATAAATTTTCATTTCGGGAACAAATTTTCCTAGAATGAAAGCTATTAAACAGCAATTTACATGATTTTAATTACTCTCGAAGTGCTCTATTTGTTTCGTATGATTTATCACAGGATTAAAATTAAATATTTAAATAAGTTCATTTTGATGATTATTATCAGTAAAATGAACTCATTTAAGTATTTAATTTACCAATTTTCTGTAAGTTAACTGTTAAAAATAAGTCAAAAATAAATAAAGCTATAATTTGGCTGGTGTTCAAAAATCCACCAGGTATTACTATCCTCATATACAAAAAAAAATTAATAAGCGTTTGCTGAAGCTATTTTAGTTAAAATATGTTTTGTCCATATCTCTCTTTTTGGAACGAAGTTCCAAAGATAGATAGGGAAAGATAGAAAGAGGAGATATGGATTTTGCTGCGCGACCGAACTGAAAAAAATGTGATAGTAAAACCGTAAGGATGACCTCGTTAAATAAAACCGTTAAATGAGACGTGCGCAGGCGCGACAGTCGTATACACAAGCGAGTAGTGTATAATACCTTTCTCTTCCTCCCTCTTTCTTTTCGTTCTCTCATCTCTTCTCTCTCTATTACCACTCCACCCCTCCAATGCATAGTATATACTCATGAATTCATGGACAAGCACGTGGCGAATACTCACATTATAGATACATTTTACTCGTGAGTAGCCACGTTTATTACTACATTTAAAAAAAAAAATAAAAAATAAAAAAATAAATTATTTATTCAGATATACGTCCATTTAGTGTTAGTATTACAAAACTTACGAACTATGTTAGTATACATAATTAATTTAAATATTTTCTTGACCGACTGTGCGACCCCGAGACAACGGCATGAGTATGTACCCAGTGCCGCACAATCGGACAGTCAAATTTAGTACCTATTACCTTCAGAATGGTGTTGGCACTTCCGCGTACTCTGCGCATCAGCGATGCGATCCGCTTTCGCAATACGGCATGGAAGCCATCAACGTGCGCATACGCAAACATATTGGATGCACTGCAGTGTCGCGGAAGCCCCAACATCACCCTGAAGGCATCATTATATTGTACTCGGAGAGCATTGTGGGCGCGCTGCGTGTAATTAACCCACAGATTGCATGTATACATGGACTGGCAGAAGGATTTAAACAAGGTTATTTTAACTTCTGTCCCAGATCGAGCGAATCTGCGGGCTAACATATTGCAGCGTACCGCCAAAGCCCTCCTTTCCCTTTCCATATCACTGTCGTCCTTCAAGTCTTCTGTTACCAAATGACCCAAGTACCTGAAAGACGACACCCTCGCAATCGGCTTCCCATACAATGTAACAGCCGGCACATTGTCTATTTTGCGACTTTTTGACTGGAATACCATGAACTCAGTCTTCCTGACATTGAAAATGAGGCCATGTGTCTCGGCAAACCTCTCACAGACGACTAAAAGCCTTCTGAGTGCCGCGATTGATGGACTGAGCAACACGGAGTCATCAGCATAGGTGATACTATTGACACATTGGCCGTCAATTGAGCATCCAACACGTGTATTGCTCAGTTCAACTATCAGCTGATTTATGTACAAATTGAAGAGTGACGGTGATGTCAGGCCACCTTGTCTCACCCCACACTCCAATCTATACTCCTCAGAATACTGTCTAGACCATTTGACCTGGTTTAACTGGTGTTCATACCAGTACTTAAATATGTTTATTACATCTGGCGGTACACCAGCATCCATCATTTTAGTCCATAAGATGTCGTATCTAACCAGATCAAATGCCTTCGTCTGATCAAGAAAAACCGCATAAACACAAGTTTTTCTATCTGTGTAATACTTGATGGTATGCTTAGAGACAAAATTGCGCATTCTGTTAATAGTCCAGGTCTAAAACCGAACTGTGCGTCATGTAAATTAAAATGTTGTTTTAGTTGTATCTCGAGCAAACCATCAAGCACCTTGGCCGCAATCGTAGCCAATGATATAGGTCGATAGTTGTTCTTATCAGAAATATCGCCAGTCTTATTTTAAACAATTGGTACCACGATAGATTTCATTAAATCAACCGGAAGGTAAGAATGCCTTTTGCATATTGTAAAGAGCAACCCCAGTAATCTCACCAAGTGTGGCCCAGCATGTAAGAAATGTTCTATGCTGAGGCCGTCATGCCCAAGTGACTTGCCTCTCGTTATGTTTTTAATTACACTGTGTACTTGTTTAGCAGTGACGCGCTCTGGCACTCTGGACACGACCACCTCCGCACTCGCCTTACTATCACCACACATCGGAGAAGGCTGTACCTGAAAGTGCGATCTAAACATGTTGGCTATGTCTAAGGAACTTCGTTCCTACCTGGTGTCCCACGACACCACATTTCTTTTCTATATTTAACATGGCAAGAACAAGACAAACATTTCGGTTTAGCAAACGTTTCTATTTTTTACGAATAAAGGGGAAACTTTCGTTGAAAACGTTAATACATATTCTGCCATTATCCGTAAAAATATTCCTCAGGTACCTTCAATGCGACACAAATAATTTAAACAACGTAAATTGAACCGAAATGGCGGTCGTCAGCGCTTTATTTGTAGTGCGCCGATAATCGCCATTTTGGTTCATCCTATGTGCCGGTAATTTGTACAAAAATGCTTTGAAGTCCGCCATTTTTGTTCAACTTATATGTGTCACATCGTACAAATTTGTTATGTTATGCATGTTGTTTTTAAGAATTAGTAATTTTCCAATAAACGTTAGTTATTGGCAGGTCATATAAATATAAACGTAGTATTGTCCGGTTAATGAAAAATGGAAGCTAAATTGCACATCAATATATTTAACAAATAAAAATGTAACAAAAAAGAAACTTTTTAAAAATTCAACCTCATTTAACAAATATTCTGCCGCAGGTAATCTAATAATGTAATTCAAAAACTTTTAACTCAACCATTTGGCACAATGGGCCCAAAATTGAATAAAAAGACAACTTTTCAGACTGTATCGGTTTATAACTGGCAGTCTCCTAATTTTACCAAAGTGCTCTCGAAATTGTGCACAATAACAAAATCGGAGTTAAGTGTTTCGTCACAAGTCCTCTTCAAATAAAGACAACTTAGCGAATGGACTGCAATTTGGATTAAAGAACCAGTAAAGTTCTCTAAGTCTTCTTGGACAATTTCGTTGTAATGAATGTTATGTATACGAATGTATTAATGTTTGACGATGATTTGTGCATCCGAAATTTATATTTTTAGACGAGTTGATGAGAAGAATAGGTTTTTTTATTTTATTAAATGAGTCAAATCGTTAATCGCTCATCTTTCTGTAAGATAGATATTATATACTGCTTAAAAACAAGTATTTACGATGTTTTAAACTTCTTAAAACTAAGCACCACTACTAATTAAGGGGCTACCTGAATTTTTCGGGGTCCAGTGCTGCCCCCATTTGAAATAAATCATTTAAAAGGAAACGGAGATATCATTTAAAATTTGGTCTTGATCAGACCCTGGATAACCCTTCAAACTATTTTATGAGCTACTGTTTACAGTTTAAAGTGAGAACGTGAAGCTTTTCTACGCACGTACGCCAAAAGTGGCCGTTTTTCGCAATTGTGCGTAGAAAAGCTTCACGTTCTCACTTTAAACTGTAAGCAGTACTTTATTAAATAGTTTGCAGGGTTATCCAGGGCCTGATCAAGACCAAATTTTAAATGATATCTTCGTTTCCTTTTAAATTATTTAGTTCAAATGGGGGCAGCACGGGACCTCGAAAAATTCAGGTAGCCCTTTAAACAGAATTGGCATATTTTTTTTATACCTACGCACCTGTTTGTTTGTGATCTCTTTATTGTCCATTATATTATAGGAAAAACACATATAAATTATAATATATAATTTGTACAAGGGCGGGCTTATCCCAGAAAGGGGTCTCTTCCAGCCCACCTTATTAGTATCTTTAATGAGAATTCAGAAGTTGAAAAGTACAACAACATAGAATTACATAAGTAACAATATTGGTTAGGGTAGATTAAATCTCAGTCATTGGACAGAACACAATAAAAATTTATTTATGGTTGCTTTCAAATCGAAAATACTGCAGCTACTGAGTATAAAAAGCTATCAGCTGCAGTGGACAGAATATAGTTAAACCTTAATTAATAAGGTTTTATTGTGTTTAGTCCAATTACTGTTAGCGTCCAATGAATGGAAGTTTACCCTACTTGTTCTCTATTGCTTAACAGTCCGTGTCAGCCGATTGTACGGCGCACTGTATAAATTGTTAAAGCGCTCGAAATGACGTCCGTTTTGAAGTTTGCAGACTTATTTCCATTAAAGTAGAGGAGAATTTATACGATGAAGGTTTGACTTCGATGACGGGAGGGCTATTCTGGAATACCATAACATTTATGATATTCACTTCGTTATCTCCACCTGATTGGTAGATTGGGTATTTAATATCATGATCATCACATCCCAGCAATTATAATTTTTCAAACTAAAAACCGACTTCTACACCAAACTGCACAACTGATTAGGGTCAGTCATTAGGGTCAGGGTAAGTTGGAAAATGGCTTTTTTAAATTGTCCTGTCCTTGAGTGAGAATCCCATAACACAAGTCTCGAACTTACTTTGGGGCTAGAACAATCAGTGTAATTTGTCCCTATATATTTATTTATTTATTATTATTATTTAGTTATATGAGACCACCTGACAAGTATGCCCTTTCAAATACAGAAACATGGTGTTCTAATTCGTCCAGCTGTCTTCGAGTAGTCTGGGAAAATAATTATATACCCGAAACATAGTATTCCGAAACACGGAATCATCTTTCTTTTCAGATAATCAGGTGATTCAATCCTGCACCATCCTAATCAGGCAGGAAATAAACTTTCACAAAGTATTCTTGTCAGTGGGATTCGAACCCATGACCCCCGGATCACAAGGCCACTAGATCACGGAGGCATTCATTTAAATCCAGGGTTTTGACGGGTTAGGTAAACCTAACCGAAATAACATGTTTATTAACCCAATTAGAAATGAGTCTTCATATATTTTGGTTAACCGAAATAGGTTGTTTACCTATAATTGCGATTAACCTTAACTGAATCGACATATACAAGTAAGTTTCTGCATGATACAACACATTTTTCATTCCTCGTCACTCGGTCACGGAACCTATCCCTGCAAAAGCGCTTGCATGACTCAACCAAACGGCTGTGCATCACCGAAAACCTAATTAACCTATTCAGATAACGGTTACTGTTAGCCTTATTGTGTAGGTTAACCGAATCAAAGGATTAACCGAAAAGGGGTTTACCGATATAACCGGGTTACCGTTAGGTTTTCCGTTCTAAATTAAATTTATGTAATACAACATTTAACAAGTAATTCAAATCAAGGACTCAAGTACTTAAGAGTCACCTTACCCTAGACAGAATTAGACTATTCTACACAAACCTAGACTAGCTTTTATTTCGAAACGACATGTCAGATATTGGTGAAATTATGCAATTTCAAAGAATTTGCATGTATTAAGGCATTTAGCTAATTTTCACAGTCAAAATATGAACTTGAAATAGAATATAGTGGATTATATCGTATTTGACCTTCTATACCAAAATTGCACGGCTGTATGGAAAACTTCTACACTCCCATATTTTCTTTCAGGTTCAAAGTTGACTGTCGAAAACTAGTTATATGCCGAGATATATGCAATTTCTTTAAAATTACTAAATACTGCCGAAATCTCACATGTCATTTCAAAATAAAACATAGATTACATTTGTATGGAAAAGTCTGGGGTTCTTAAGTTTTTTAATACGAAAACTTACCTACTTCAGAATAGCGGCATACAGGCGTCGCAGTTGACACGGTGCAGGTGAATGCCTTCAACTAAATTGCATGGAAGTTACGCTGGCGATTTACTAAACTGTTTGGTCTACCGTTTATTTATTACGTTATACAGGGTGTTTCAGAAAGGCAAATTTATTTTTTTAATAAGTAAAATTGGTTTTTCTCCTCCTGTACTGTTGTTTGTAGTTTAAATAGTCACAAACGCTAATATTAAAACATTGATAACTTCTTATTTTAGGAAATAAAGACTATTTCCCATAACAGCACATGTGTCGTAATTTCGCTAAAAAGATACGCCTAGCCATAGACCTATAACTTTTTTTCTTTAGATCTACCATCACTAGGAAGTCGTCGGTTTAAAAAAATAAAGTTTACCATAGATACCTAAGTATCAACCAATTTTTTAAGCTGCCTTAAGCCATTTGTTTGTTAATTTGTAATACATAATAAAAGGTTCTAAATCCATAGGGTGTTTTTGTACAGTGCTTAGAACTCTATGTGAATTCCTGGTAAGTTTAATTGCTGAGTATCTTATACACACTAACGATGTATGTATAGATAATAATGAAATTATTTATTGTAATAATTATTTAAATTTTGGATCGTACAATTATTGGAATGAAAGTTATTTTTGTTCTATATTAGCAAATATCGAACAAAAATGGCGGGATACGACGTGAATTCGAATAACCAATAAGTTCCTTTTTTAAATTACGGAGCTGTGGTAGAGAACGGCGCGTAGATGACAATGTTCTTTTTTTGAAATTCATAAAAAATGTAGCTGTTGATGAGTCAGGGATCGAGTTTGCGATGCATAATGAAATTAAATTCAACATTATAACTCTCTTTTGGGTGATATAATGGTTACTATGACACTGTGTGTTTTAATGTTGGCAATAAGCTAACTGTTTCAGAAATTTTTAAAGAGGATTTATAGCATGGGTGTAGATTAAGCTTATTATGATTTCATGGTTTCGATAAAATCAAATATTACTGATAGCAAAAGTCAGGCAAGTTTCCGTAATGTAATACTGTATCACCGTTATTCATGCAGCGTATTCGTGAAATCTACAAATTCGGGTACGAACTGAGTTATATTATGGTTTAGCATTAAAAATTCTTTAAAAGTTCTTTCTATTGTAAATAAATGAACTATAAGGTTTTTAATCATAGATGAATAATTAATAACGTTATTATCGATCGAGATTGATTGGTACCTACTATAAAACTCCTTATAGTAGTTTATATAATTATATAAAGTAGTAGGTATAATTTATGAGATATGTTATTATGACTATTTAAAGACAGTATACTATTATGGATATGTAGAAGATCCAATGACTGAAGATGATAATACCATAATACCAAAAAAAGTCATCATTTAGTTGTTTAGGGCTCCGTACCCAAAGGGTAAAAACGGGACCCTATTACTTAGACTCCGCTATCCGTCTGGCCGTCCATCTGTCTGTTTGTCACCAGGCTGTATCTCATAAACCGTAATAGCTAGACAGTTGAAATTTTCACAGATGATGTATTTCTTTTGCCGCCATAACAACCAATAAATTAAAACTAAAAAATACTAAAAACAGAATAAAATAAATATTTAAGTGGGGCTCCCATACTATAGGCTATAGATAATGGTACGGAACCCTTCTTGCACGAGTTCGACTCACCTTTAGCCAGTTATTTTATTAATCTACACTGCAAGAGCATGGCCGTCTCTATATAACCCGGAGCAACCAGATGATTGGACCTTTACTCTTCACACTGGCCAGTCATACCGGCAATATAATATCCGCTGAAGATTACGTTTTGACAATACGCCTCCTGGCACAGTGAATTGAATCTGACCCGGCTTGTGGAAAGCGATAGGATATTGTTTATTTTTCAATAAGGTGAATTTCCTTAGCAAATTTGGTTTGCTTAGTCTGCAAGTTACAGCCACTTTTAGTAAAATAGCAATGCTTACTTGATCTTTTAAACATAAGATAAAGAAAAAAAAATACTAACATAAGATGGCCAAAATTTGTGTTAGATATAAGGTGTTTCAAGACATTAGGCCTGCAGACTTTATACTAATCTGTTATACTGACAAGACACTACGTTCGTGGTGCAGTGGTCAAGGCATTCGACTTGTGATCCGGAGGTCGTGGGTTCGAATCCCACTGAGAAGCATACTTTGTGATAATATGTTACAGTCTGTTTAGGATATTGAGGGTTTGGTTTGAACACCTAATTATCCAAAAAGAAAGATGATTCCATGTTCCGGAAGGCACGTATAAATTGTGGGTCCCCAACGTCATCTAGCGTTTTGCTCAAACCTATCAAGGATTAGTTCTGGTCTACCCTTTGGGTTGCGGAGGCAGAAGGCAGTCGCTCTGTGTAAAAACCGGTAACTTTGTGTAAAATCACCTTGGTTAGGTATCGGATCCCGGGCTTTGAACTGGTTTTACCGCTGAAGATGAAACCGATAATACGCTCGGATGATGATGGTAAAAAGAGATAGTATGTTATTTAATCCAAAGCATAATAAATTAATAGGCAAAACGGCAAGCAAACTATCACTATTCTATGTTAAACGTGACTTTTGATTCAAAAGATTCAATGATTCAAATGTTTATTCAGTAATTAGACCTTTACAGGCACTTTTACACGTCAATAAGTATAATTTATGTTACGTGTAAAGTATATTAAAATTTAATTTATTTTTAAAGAAAAGCTACCGATACCAGCGCTTCGTAACGACCACTGCTGAGAAGAAACGCCGAAAGAAACTCATTTTCACAGTATTGGTCGCCTACTCGCCAGAAGGGCTTTGTCATATTATTATAATTGTCTTTTAATTAATAAATACTAATAATATAATACAATGTTGACACATTATAACATGTAATGCTTGCGAACAAGTAAACAAACATAAATTGCGTAATAAAAAATATTAAGTAGTCATAAAAGCGAAGCCGAGCTGACCAGTCCCTCCCGGCAGCACCCGTTCACGAGTTGAGTTGAGTTTTTTTACAGCAGAAAAGTAATTTCGAAGCATATTGGCTGTAACAGGACAGACACACAAGAAGGATTTCGTTTTTTCCTTTTGCAGTACGGAACCTTAAAACAAGTTATTAACTACTTAATTATATGCAAACAATAATTACATGCTCTACCAACTTGATTATTAATAAAATGAAAAAGTGGCACGAAGAAAATCAAAAGAGCAGTGATGAAAAACTATAATTCTTTTTTTTACCGGTATTTCCCTAAGCGGCGTGGTTGTGTTCTGGTCGGGACATTTTTAATACCGCATTACTCAGCAAAAAACAAAGCTGATGGGATAAGTAAGGAGATGTAACGACTTTAAATTATGCGTAAAAAACTTTATTCTATTTTCCAATCAGCTCAGAGTTTCATTATCCCATCGGTCAAGTCCTTTAGGTCTATTTCCCTGAACGTCCACTTCCCTGAAGTGCGATTTCTAAAACGCGGAGTCACCTAAACGAATAGTTTTCCCATACAAAAACCATACGTTTAGGTGACTCCGCGTTTCAGAAATCGCACTTCTGAACGTTCACTTGCCTGAAAGTCCACTTCCCTGAGTTACCTATAAGAAATATTATTTTAAAAAATAAGATTTTATATGTAACAATGGTAAAATAACCTAAAAAGATTAAATTAACCTTCAAGACGAATTAATCGGGCCCAAACTCGGTTGGTTTCTGTGTGACCTAGCAATTTATATAGAATTTTGTTGGCCCGCTGTTTACAGTTCTGTATCCGCTCTCAACACAACTACTCATTAGAAAAAAATCACAGATTTTGTGCCTCATACGACTATAGAGCACATTGGATAAGAATTTACGAAATTCGAAAAAAATAATGAAGTCATGAAGTCACGTGAAAAATTTCGTTCTGACTTTTTTACTTTTTTAAAAAGGTAAGGCTACAAGGCAAACCCTTCATCCGATCGTCTTTGTTTTAGGGTCAAATTGTTCTAGAGGATTTTTTCTCAATTTTTTGATAATTCTTCGTTTTTAAAATAACGAGCGCCAAAAGCAAAAATTCAGAAAAAATTTTTTTTATTATTTCGGGCATAACTTTTTCGTTTTAACTTTCTCGAATATATTTTTTGCACCTTACATTTCTTTCCAATACACGTTTTTTTTATATTATATCTTCACAACTCTCCAAGACATAAGGTGATTACATTTTTCGTGAAATCGGAGCCTACACTAGCGATCAAAAAGACATTACCAATGTCAAAAAATCATCAATTCGCCAGTTCCTGAAATTAGAAAAGCGGGGGCGACGGCGGGGCAAGAATAACTATTTAACATATTTCTGCCTCATCTTATTACTTAAGGCCTCAACAAGGTTCGCGTGGCCCGCCGGCTATTTAACTTGTAATGTGCGCACGAATGAAGAGATTTAGAGCTTACAGGTGATTGCGGCGGGCGATCAAGCTTTTAAAGTTCATTGTGTGATAATTAAAACCTACCTGATGAAGTAAGTTATTATACCTTAGTAGGGAAAATGACATGGAAAACCTTGCAATAGACAGCAGCGCCCTATCACTAATTCTAAATTCCGTTTGTGGTTCTTATGTCGCTCTACATACCCCGAAGAGATAATTACGTGATACTAACGGTGAGTACTTCGTCAAATTTATTTAATAAATCAAATTAGAAAACCCTCGGTCGAAAATGTCAAGAACGCCATTTAGTGATAAATAGCGGAACTACCTATACTAACTAATGTTAGTAAGAACACATTAAATCGATAAAACAGGCCAATTGCGAGTCAGCCTCGCGAACATACCATTATCTATAAAAATCACATTTATTGTATGGAGAGCCCCACAAAAATATTTATTATATTCTATTTATATATATTCTATTATTATAATCTGTGAAAATTTCAAGTGTCTAGCTATCACGGTTCGTGAGATTCAGCCTGGTTTTTTTATGTTATAGGGCGGCAAACGAACAAGCGGGTCACCTGATGGTAAGTGATCACCGCTGCCCATGGACAACTGCAACACCAGGGGTGTAACAGAAGCGTTGCCGATCTTTCAGGAAGATATAGACTCCTTTTTTTGAAGGTTTCTATGTCGTATCGGTCCGGGAACACTGCTGCAGGAAGTTGATTCCACAGTTGTGACAGACGAACGGACAGTGAAGTCTTATTAAAAGGGTCCCATTTTTACCCTTTGGGTACTGAACTCTACAAACATTATTACTCTTTTGTACTTACATGCATACGTCTTTTTCTCTTACAGGATACACACAGTCAGGACCATAAATACCCAAAAGCCACGTTCGATGTAATACTGGTCGCGTTAATAGAAAAGGGTATCAAAACAGAACGGATTTGTATTGGTAGTGACATTGCTCTAAACTTTCACACACTCTTTCAATCGGCTTTTACAATCTGTATGGGAAAGAAAGCAGCTGGTACATAAGAGAGTAAATAAAATTGCCATTTTAGTTTCACTGTGTCTGACTGTCTGTCCGTGGTTATATTTAAAGACTTTCATTCTTATTATAAAAAAGGCCTTATTCGTGGTTTAGTCCTGTATTATCTAAGTCGAAGTTTAGTGCGGTAACAAGCGATAAATCTACTTTAGACTTTCTTTTATTACAAAACCTGCACCAAAGACGGAATAAGATAGATCCAACTTAGTCAGACCGGAAGTAGAAAAATCGTTCAATTTTTCATAATAATATATTGTCGTCGAAAAGATTTTAGTTAAAAGCGTTTAAAATAAGTTAAAATAAAATTATTTTTGAACTATTTCCATCAATATACTCAAAGATCCGTCATCCGGAATAGTTCCAACATGAGGCGATCGAAGGGCATGCAGTAAATCTCCCGACTCCGGAGACGATACCGCCTTAAGACGAAATGGTAGCTAAAGTGGCGCCCTCATTTGAAATAAATTGTTTAAAACTAAATATGGTGATAATTAAAAATTTGATTTGTATCACTGTCTAGAAAGACCTTTAAACTATTTTATGACGGGTTTTCGCCAAAAGTGGCCACTTTTGGCGAAAACCCGTTTTAAAACTAGACGGACTACCAATATTACTTCATCATAAAATAGTTTAAAGGTCTTTCTAGACAGTGATACAAATCAAATTTTTAATTATCATCATATTTAGTTTTAAACAATTTATTTCAAATGAGGGCGCCACTTTAGCTACCACTTCGTCTTAAGCCGAGCGATGTCTACTCCCACGGTAGTAGTAGGTAAAAGTAGTAAAATAAAATAATGAAAATAATTTTTGGAGTTAAGGAACCAACCAACTTAAAAAATGTACTCGGAAAAGTAAAATTTCATACAAGTGTAAGAGAAAATTAGACGTGTTCAGTCCCGTAATCTGAAAGTTGGCATTTATAACTACGGAACCCTATACTGCGCGTGGCCCGACACGCACTTAGCCGCTTATTAAGTTATTTAGTTACTCAATAACTGATAATAATTTACCTTTTCTTCTTTACATCAAAAGCATTTTTTGCGTACAAAAAGAGAAAAATGAACGAGAGTATGAAAAATGTCGGTGACCCCGCTTCTAAAACAAAAGTACATGGAAAGGACTTTTACGTAATAGCCGAACATGTCACCGCTGAGTTAGGTCGCGGGGTCGTTGACTCTGATATCTAAATCAATTTTCCGCGTTCGCTTTGCGAATTTAAAAATCTGATAAAGGTTAAATTTTAGTATAGAATCTTTGAATTGGCTATTTTTCAACAACTCAAATTAGACTTTTTTCTAAACGTCAAAACAAACATTTTCTATGGGCTTTGTCTGAAATATAGACTAATGACGTTATAGTTTCTTGGCTTAGATCATTTAATACAGGATAAGCCTTACCTGCGCGTTCCCCTCTGCCAAAGTATAAGAACAAAATTCTAATACGTTTATAAAAACTAGTTGCGTAATCGATTATATTCATTATGTGAATCGGTAAGGCATAGAAAAGACGTCTAAAAGTGCTCCGTTAAAAATGCCATGCTATGCAATTTTCTCGTGTAAAAAGAGGTCAAACACATTTAATCTTCCAAAAGATGGCATAACCTTTCATTAGTAAGTATTTTTTTTTTATTTTATTAACGTTGTTTTCTGTTTCAATGTAATTTCTAAAAAATCGGAGAAATATCTATTAGTATAGATTACGGAAAAAATAATCGAATCACCTTTGCAACTGATTTCCTTCCAGCCCATAAAATAATCTAAGATCGCATACGAGACTAGTTCATTAACCCCCGTTTTAAATGTATCAATTACATTCTTAAGGTTCTGTAATAAGGTTCCAATTTGAAAAACGATTAGTTGATGACGTAGGCGCACTCTCCACGAGACTATAGCGCACTGCTGCGCACTCCTCACAAGACTATGTATTTATGATTTACAACCTTCGTCTTTATTCCCTGTGCATTAGAGTTGATATATTTTTTGTCTTCTCTCTCTTTCTTGCCAAGAGTGTATTATCATGTGTATTAACTCTTTTTTTTTATTTTAAGTTTTATTAGTGTGCGGAAAATAAGCTAGTGTTTTTGTAGTGTGCATTTATAGCGACACAAATTATTTCTGTGAATGTGTGATTTTGTTTAGATGTAGTAGTAGCTTACCCCCGCACTAAAAGCGGCAGAAAGTTTTGTAAGAAGATTTGTCTGCGTAACTCATCCTGTATTAAATGATCTAAGTTTCTTGGCGTCAAATAGCGCTCTTATTATCAGTTTTTCAGCAATAATAAATCTAAAATCACGTTGAAAATGATCATGACTAGTGACATTATTTCGTGAAGTACCAAATAACTCATTTTTGAACCATGAAACTACCCAATTAGTCTTCCATAACCACCAATGAAAAAGAGAGGTATTATAACTAAATATTAAAAAATGGTATCACTCACGTAGTGTAGTCGGAAAATGCCGGCTAGTTTCGATCGGTATAGATAGATGATCATCATAAGGGCGAGTGTTGTTAATTAGGACGGCGACGCGACGGTTTCGCTGTCCTTAACGCACTGAGCGTAGCCTCGCGTGTCGCCGCCCGCGCCGCCGCCCGCGCTACTGTATTAATTTTATTTAATATCGTTTTTAAATATTTAGTTATGTCATGTCACGTTGCTTTTAATAATATTAGAGGTATTATAAGCTTGACGCGTCTGTGTGTCTGTCTGTGGCATCGTAGCGCCTAAACGAATGGGTCTATTTTGATGCGTTTTTGTTTTGTCTAAGCTGATTTGATCGTGATAGTTTTTAGCTATGTTTAATGAAAATCGGTTAAGTGGTTTAAAAGTTATGGTTAGTGAACCCTTGCAAGTCGGTTTTTTTTTATTTGTGTGGCCAATCAACTTTTTTTTGTTATTTCTGTTATCTTTCGAACTTGAATTAATAAACGGATTCGAATAAATACAGAGTTACTGGTAAGTAACGTAAAACCTCTTAACATCGGAATCAGAAGCATAACATAATTTAGATCTGCAAGAAAAAAATAAAGCAATCCTAAGATTGCTTTATTTTTTTCTTGCAGAAAATTGGACTCTCCATAGAAACTCGACCAGGTGATCAGTGAATTTGTATGGGAAGGCATTTTTTTCTGCAATTTTTGTTTTTTTTTCTTGCCAACGTATAATGTGTTGGAGTCTGATTCTGGGAGGTTACTCCATAAAATAATACGATAGTCGTCCGATTGTGACGTCCTATTTCTATGTCAAACAAAGTAAGACTTTATCATCATATATTCATGCTCAATGTTACTTGACTCTGAAACGGGGATACGCAGTAACGTCCATCGTGCGTACCGCTTTTGGAGTAACCCCACTGATGTTAAGAGGTTTTGAGTTAGTTACCAGCAACTTTGTATATAAAGGCAAATAACACTGATTGAGCTAGCCCAAAGCAAGTTTTAAACTTGTGTTTTGGTATTTACTGAACGATACTATATTTTATAATAAATACTTACATGACCAAGACCCAAACAATTTGAAAAAGGCAATTTTCCAACTAGCTTTGACCAAACATATACTTACATCACTATAACAAATAATAAATTCCGGGGTCAAACTCATAAATCACATATTTACGTACCACTTGATTTTATTACTTTGTGCAATTCCGCCACCAGTTAGTTCATGCAAACTATTGCCGGCAATAGTTTGCATGAACTAACTGGGGGCGGACTATTGCCGGCAATAGTTTGCATGAACTAACTGGGGGCGGAATTGCACAAAGTAATTCAAATCAAGTGGTACGTAAATATGTGATTTATGAGTTTGACCCCGGAATTTATTATTTGTTATAGTGATGTAAGTTTGGTCAAAGCTAGTTGGAAAATTGCCTTTTTCAAATTGTTTGGGTATTGCCGGCAATAGTTTGCATGAACTAACTGGGGGCGGAATTGCACAAAGTAATTCAAATCAAGTAGTGTGTAACTTTGATTTCCGCAAAGTAACACCTGAATCTATTAAAAATCACATATTTATCTTTGGATATATGTGTCACTTGAAAATTGTGAAATTTTCTTTCGATTTCATAATAAGTCTTGACGTCAGATCGTTTACTTAAAGCTTAATTTATGACTAGCTAGTGCTCGCAACTTCATTTACGTGAAATTTTAAAATGACGACAGCTTTTTTTCCTGGTATCAGATTTCAATGAAACAAAGCCTACATTTTGCGCCAAGCTGACCTATTATTGATAACCGCATAAATATTAGTCCAGAAGTTTTGAAGATTAGCATTAACATACATACATACAGATAACCTTTTTTATCTTTTTTGTGTTCAGTTTCTATTTTTGTAGCGCCCATACTCATTTTTTCATAAATTTATTAAATGTACAGACACGCGATTTTAACTGTTTTATTATACAACGTTGAAGGGAACCCGTAATAAATCGAACATGGCTTGCTCTTATGGGGTAAAGCGGCTAACATACATGCTATCTCTGTGCTACAAAAGAGAGCAATTCGGTCGATCTACGGACTAAAATCACGCGATTCCTTAAGAGAGTTATTTAAATCTATAAATATTCTTACTGTGACATCTCAATTTATTTACGACAATCTTCTATTTGTTAAATCTAGGTTAAATAATTTCAAGAAAAATAGTGATGTTCACAATTATAATACTCGCAACAAAAATCAGCTTCATACGCCTAAATTTCGACTTGCTAAAACTAGAAAGTCACTCTTAGGTCTAGGTATAACATTATTTAATAAACTTCCCGAAGCGATCGTTAACCTACCAATGGCAAAATTTAAAACACATGTTAAAAAAGTTTTATTGAACAATCCGTACTATACTATCAATGATTATTTAAGAGATAAAAACGCGTGGATACTTCCTAAACATTTTCCATTACACTCCACACATGAAACATAAATAGCTGCATTTTCTGTTACCATAATAAGCCTACTGTAAAAACATGTAAATGCTCTGCGATCAATAAGTGATCAACATATAATTAATATTTTCTCTTGACAAGGTCTGCGAGTTCGGGTTTTTCATGCTCACTAAAATGTCCAATCCGGTGGTGGCGTCGCTGGTCGGGTCGTTGGATTCCCTCTAATATGGTTGAGTTTAACGATGGCTGATCCGTGCGTCAACTCGTGAACGGGTGCTGCCGGGAGGGACTGGTCAGCTCGGCTTCGCTTTTTTGACTACTTAATATTTTGTATTACGCAATTTATGTTTGTTTACTGGTTCGCAAGCATTACATGTTATAATGTGTCAACATTGTATTATATTATAAGTATTTATTAATTAAAAGACAATTATAATAATATGACAAAGCCCTTCTGGCGAGTAGGCGACCAATACTGTGAAAATGAGTTTCTTTCGGCGTTTCTTCTCAGCAGTGGTCGTTACGAAGCGCTGGTATCGGTAGCTTTTCTTTAAAAATAAATTAAATTTTAATATACTTTACACGTAACATAAATTATACTTATTGACGTGTAAAAGTGCCTGTAAAGTCTAATTACTGAATAAACATTTGAATCTTTGAATCTTTGAACCACGGGCTATACAGATCACTATAGTATGATGAAATTAAAATAACAACTAAAATAAAATCGACGGGTTGCACTCCGGGAGTGCCGGCAGAAGTGAAAACTTGAATATTAACGTTGTGCATTTTTGATGTTTTGGAATGGTTAGGGAATAATTTTGCACGAATTGCTTTAATTGTCAGTATAAAAGTACTATCATTTATGTGGTAGAATACAATATTTATTTATTGCGCTATCGTAGTTACATAAACATGACAATTAAAGTAAAATTACATTAATTAAACACTTTATTTACTAATTTTACAAATACACAGCAGTGTGGGCACTACACAGACGGTCGAGCCATCAGCTGTCACTGTCACCATCCATGGATGCGCGTGGCACGCTGTGACATAAACGCACACGAACATTCGCGCAAGCGCCCTGCGCCGCCTAAACGAAACAGCAGGTGCAGGCATACATTTTAGCCGCGCCGTAGAAAGAGAGGGGGATACTTCCTCTCCTACGCCGCGCCTGTCTACTCTCCATCCGTCTTACGAATTTTCGATCAGGGTCACGCCCTGACACGAGTTTAACATTTTTTCAAAAAAAAGTGTATAATACCGCAAAAGAAGTTTTCACTTCAAAAAATTGACATTCTCATACAAATTGCCCAGGCGGCTGCACACTTTGGTATGGAAATGGCAATTTTATATTTTGTCTGTTATTTTAGTTCCATCATACTTATGTAATCTGGTACTTATAGAGCCTGTGGTTCGATTTATTACGGGTGTGTCCCTTCCGCGCTGACTGTAATAATAATTATAATTATTCTTCCTAAATTTATTCTTGGTATAACGTTTGGCTCGGTCCTGGGGGAATTGAACCTAAACCTTCGGAAAAGCCCACCTTGTACTCTACTCAAGTATAATATGATGTAACAGAAACTGGAGTAGCAGCAGGTCTGTGCCACTCCCCTCTTAGGTACCGAAAATATGTATACCTACATATTATTATTATGCGCGCGGCGACCACTTCGAAGGGGGAATTCAGATACATGAATCGTTTGTCAAGAGTAATAAGAATGAAATTGGCTTGCAGTGTGTGAGGTATCTAAACGAAGAGGTGAGAATTTCCGACGCGAGCTAAATTAACCCTTTCACCGCGAACGTCGGATTTATCCGACAAACATTGTCGTGCCCATGCGGGCGAGCGTCGGATATTTCAGACAAAAAAAAAAACCGCTCATATTGTATTTATTTTAGATTTCATACCCCTCGCGCTGGGGGCACGGCAACCGATATAAAGTCTCGCGGTGAAAGGGAAAAGAAATATTTACTCAATGTGGTTAGCGCTATGATTTAATAGCGCTAACCACATTGAGTAAATATTTCTTTGAATTTCTTTTCTAAGTAAGACTTCTGTACGTGAGTACAAGTACTTATTCTGTGGAATCAGTATTTGCATAATTTCGTCAGCGCTTGTCCCGAAGGCACGGTTTGTAAACAACTGTTTACAACCAAGATTGAAGACCGAGTGCGGCTGCATATTATATGACACGAGCTGCAAGTGGAGTATAGAACCTATTTAAGGTGAAAGCACACTTATCCGAGCCGAACGCGTCGAACGAGCCGAGCGAAACGAATTTTAGAATTCTTATGAAATCCTATGAAACCTCGCACACCGTATCGCGTCGAATCGTCCAAATCTGGAAGAAGCCAGAATTCCTAGACAAATTCGAATGACGTCATCAAATTCGGCGCGGTTGATGCGATCGAATCGTTCGAATCGCCTGCATTTCGACAATGACAAGTGTGTGCGTAAGAGCACCGAGAGTTACAAAAATGAGTGATTCTAACATAATGGATTAAAAAAGCACTGACAGTAAAAATCTCGTCAAGATTCATCACAATTCACATGTAATTACAGTGCGACAATGTAAAGGAAATGGAAACGATTCTTTCAGCGCGGTCGATTCTTTCGGAGCGGTCGATTCTTTCGGCGCGGTCGTTTCATTGGTTGCAAAGATAGATATGCGAGGCTTAAAAACTTCGATCGATTCGTCGCGTTCGGTTCCGATAGGTGTGCGTTTTTTTCCTGAGTCTATGGAGTCTATCTTCAACGTGTAACGAAAAGGGGTTATCAAACCGAAAGGGAGTAAACTTACTTATCAATGTTAACAACTTTTACTATGGGAATATACCTTAAATCGCAAAAAAAAACTGCAGCTACATACATTTTCGCCCAGTAGGAATTTAATTTTGTATTGACCTGGATATTTTTTTGCGATTTCAGGGATAATCCCAAACTAAAAATAGTTCATATTGATTAGTACGTTTCCTTCCTTTCGGCACAGATAATATAAAAAACTAACGCAACATATACCCGACATCATAGAAACGATTGGAAGGCCCGAAAGTAGGCAATACTGGAGTTGCGGGTAGGCACACAGAGATGGCAGCACACATGACTAGCAAAAAAGTGACAAAGAAAGTGTTGAATATGCTTACAAAATAAGTATTTATTGCATTTCGTATTAGTCATATTTAATTATTGTACTACTTTAATTAACTAACGAGAAAAGGGGATTTTAATGTTTTAATTAATAGCTATTGCGTCATCTCATGACAAGGAAGTAATGTTTATAAGGCGATGAGTACGCATTCTTTCGGGTAAATAAATACCTTTTCAGATTGCTTTTAGTAGTGACACGTTTTAAATATTTATTTTTAAATATATACTATCGTTGAGTTAGTATCCCATAACACAAGAGTTTAGCTAAAACGAAAACTTTACCGGAAAATAAAAATACCACACTAAAACCTTCTTTATAATAAAACGTGGGCGGGAACCGAACCTGCGCCCGGGGGCAGCTGTAAACAACTTCGCTAATGGTCACTTAAAGTTCGCGGAATCGCCACACTTTGAGCAAAGGCGGCTTCCGGAAAAATGTCTTTGTACCACGTGTTTTTGAGGTGTAGGAATTCTCAGCCGCAGGCCACTTTTAATTAAGTTATTTACTTAATGAGCTTCCTGAATTTTTCGAGTTCCAGTGCTGCCTCCATTTGAAATGAATCATTCGAAAGGAAACGAAAATATCATTTAAAATGTAGTCTTGTTTGGACCCTAGATAACCCTCCAAACATTATTTGAACTATTGTTTACAGTTTAAAGTGAGAACATAAAAGCTTTTCCACGCAAATCAGCGAAAAATGGCCACTTTTGCGTAGAAAAGCTTTAAGAGCGAACTTGTCGATTTTCTATACAGATTTCGGAGGGGTTTCCTCCACTGTTTAACATTGTACATTTAAAGTTTACCATGATATCGTTTTGTCTGATAATAAAATTTGTCTATATGGATACAGAATAGTAAAATTAAAAGCCATAAAAGAATTATGAGCCATAACAATTAGTTTTTCTTTTTGCTTATTTTTACGCAACTTTCGGCGTAAATAAGTAATAAAAGAAGTGTAAAATCTCCAAAACTAAGTCCACATTGACAAGATTTATGTATCGAAGATTTTAATAAACTTTATTTGTAATTGATTAATGCAGTAGTTTTTTCATAAAACTCCTTTTCCCAAAGGACTTTACATATTTTTTACGCGCTCGTGAATTTATCGTGCATTTCACCTCACTGCTTCGCCCGAACACAATTTTAGGTGAGACAGAATGCTTTTAGGCCACGCCCACCTGTGAGTTCGGGCCCAAGACTAGTTCAACCTTAAGTTCTCACTTTAAACTGTAATCAGTGGGTAGTTCATAAAATAGTTTGAAGGGTTATCTAGGGTCTGATCAAGAATAAGAAATTTTAAATGATATTTTCGTTTACTTTCAATTGATTCATTTCAAATGGTTTACAGCACTGAACCCCGAAAATTCAGGAAGCTCCATAATGAACGCAAACTGTCTATTGCCGAGGTTATTTTAGAACTGCTCTATTTAAGCAATTTTTAGTATTCCGTAGTAAACAAGGAACCTTTACTGTTTCGTCATGTCTGTCTGTTTGTCTTTCTGTCCGCGGTTTTCCTCAAAGTTTTGCCAAAATACAGCTTTCAATGAGTCAAATCGGTCACGGGCTTGCTAAGACATGGGGTTATAAAGGTCGCAACTTGTAGTTCACCGAATCATGGCCTGACTAGCTCCAAAAATAATACGCTGCATGTATTGATCGGAAACAAATGTAAATGTTAATACAAAATCGTAATCGAATTCAGCGCACTCTCATATTTCGCTCGCAAACTGTGTTCAAAGTGCACAATAAACATCGGATAGCTACAATATAGCGCGCAATGGATTGCGACTGTAGTATCAGAACTAGCGCAGACTTGGATTGTAAACTGCGATACATTACTTTGCAATGAATTTGAGTATTTGGCTCTCAAATTCTTGATAGGACTATGTTTTAGAGGAATATTTTAAACTTTGATTGGAAACATTGGAAAATTCGTCATAGATGTCGGTAGCTGTTTTATACATATACCTATTTAACATAATATATACTTATTATAGCAAGATTCCACAAACGGAAAATGTATTTTAATATATATTATAGCTAAATCGTACACAAAAAATTATGATGAAATTGCTCAAAAAAAATATATATTATTTTTAACATTGTTTTAAAAAAAATAACAATATTTTTGTAACATACTGTCTTTCACTGTCATCTCACAAAGAATATGTTATTAAAGTAAGTATACAATCGTCAATAATAAAACTACTTAAAAAACCTCTTATCATTCGACATATTACCAAACTGATTATAAACTTATTGCAGTTAGAATTCTTAATAAATACGATATTGAGAATAACCAAAAAAAAAAGCTGTCCAAAATTACAAGCCAAAAAAAATTCGCAACACAATAACACAACCACATTAAAACTCCATTTATTTTGCAAAAAATAATGCAAGTTAATGGCTTTCCCTGTCGCAGGGTATAAATCTAGCAAATCAGTTAATTCCGAAAAACATTCATTGTAATTTACATACGGCCGGGGTTTGGAAAAATGCGTTTTGGCTGCTACCCCTCGCAAATGTGCCGCTAAATGGGGTAATTGCGAAATAGGGCTTCGTTCGCCTCTAGCCAATGTGTTGTGGATTTCGGATTTATTTTCGTTTTAAACTACGTTTAATTTAAACAAAAATATATTTCTTCCAAATCGTTTCATTAATTCGTTTCATTTGAAAGTGTTTGGGGAGTTTTATGTCCAGCAATGTACTTTCTGTAGCCAGAATGATGACGATGATAATAATTAAATCTTAAAAGACTTTATAATAACAGTAAAAGGTATTGCCTGAAAAAAAAACAAGTCAAGGAAGAAATTTGTGCATCTCCTGAGAAAATGTTTTTATTTTAAAAGACAAAATATGCCAAACTAAAATCCCTTTTACAATTGTCACACCCATCGTTATGCAGTTAGGGTGGGCCAGGTAGTAAATGTGGCTACGGGTATTGCGGCTCTGTCTACTACGTTAAGGATAAAGACGTATTCAAAACAACATGAAACAAAAATTATAAAATACTTAGTTTTGGGGTGCGCAAGCACGTCATGTATAAAGTGATTTCCGCACGCCTAATCGACGCCTAAGATGATCCAAAGGCTGGTGCACATTTTGGAGAAAGGCTGAGCTTGGCCATTCAGCGCGGAAATGCCGTCAGCATCTTGGGTACCCTACCCTGCGAGCGCAGCGATTTAGACTCAATTTTTTATATCATTTGATGTTATTATTAGTAGATATAAGTATTATAATACTTATATCTAGTTTAGTTTTGTTTAGTTGAGTCATATTTTTTTTTGTGTAATTTAACTTCTGTAATAAGTGTATCATTAATTTTCATATACCTTAGCCTTATTTCTTGTTAATTTAAAAACTTTATGAATAAAATAGACCAATTCTAATAACTAATTCTTTGAATAACAATCCGGTTTAAAATTTAAAAGTCAAGTTAACGATGTAAATCTCCGATTGCCGCCGGAAGCGGCTAATGCCCGGAATATACTGCAAACAACCTCTCAGATATCGTCTCTTAGCCAGATATATGATGGCTAGGGGGCGCAGTGTACTGCACAGAAATAGGGGTTTCGAGAGTTCCTTATTCCAATTTCAGATTACATCTTTGCTTTAGTTCTTGACAAACTTGTTTTGCAACTATTTCAGAAACTATTTAAAATAGATAAGAGGTTAAAATTGTAGTAATATGTTGTAAAAATATTGCAGTATATCTGTAAACAAATATATTGTACACTCTGCGTGTACACTAGTTGATGCCCGCGACTTTTTTCGCGTGGATTTTATGACTCCGGCGTATTAAGAGCGGCCTTCCCGTCTTACTTTTCATACAAACGCTCGTACGTGATAATGGCGTTTAATCTGATCTTTCTTGAAAACTTTTGAACTCACAGGTATCTTGGGCGCTATTTCTAGGTTTTTATTGAAATAAAAAATTGAAATTTAGAAAAGCAAAGTCAGTATAAGCGTCCAAAAATCTGGTTTTTTGCACAAATGAGTACTTTATGAACTGTCGAAGTTCAGCTAAAAACTTCGACAGTTCATAAAGTACTGTACCGGAAGATCCCGGTATAGACTGATGAGGTGATAATAAAAGTCACTGATAACTGAAATGAAACTATATTCTGTGAAACTTAATTTAACTAAGTATGGATATTGATGGGATATGAAGTGAGTACGCGCGACGCTCTTGATGGCCGGCTAATTGCGAACTGCTTTAAATTACGTAAAAATGCGCATCGAACCACTTGGGCTGATGTAGCATTTTATTGTACGACTTGCTCGTACATATTCCCGGGCGGGAAAGATGGGATTAGTAGATGGGATGCTGCGTGATACATTATTCTATGAAACAAATTGTATCTATGAACTAAAGGTTAGTACTGATTTACAAGATGATAGCGAACTGATACAATATGCTTTAAAAGTGATCCAAATGAATTATTTTGTCCATTTCACTTGACATTACACTACACACAATCGTCTGGAAGGCTAAATGCCGACGCAAACACGATAGGGGACGACCCTTGTTCTTTCGTAGAAACTCGCACACGGTGAACATTCGGTAGCGTGCTTGCTCGCTTAACGGACACTCGCGCACTTCTGTCAGACATTTCAAACATTTCTCTGCACTGATCACTACTGATACTCATAGCCGCCTCCTGCGATGGAGGATGCGACGCTGCTCGCGGACACTCCACTGCTGGAGCGGGCGCCCCGGCCACCGGGACACGCCGCCATCGTCTCCAAGCCCATAAGGTTGCTCCTAAAGCGACTCCAGCAATCATGACGTATATAGCTACGTAGTGGTGGATATCGTGGGAAGAGACGCCGGATAACAATGGCTCATTTTCTGACATGCTTTTTAATTTTTGTTCGATGTTAACAAGCTGATCGGTATAGTTAAATAAATCGTCGTTTAAGAGATTGTCTGATGGTATTGTGATATTGATAAGGTAATTAATAGGCGACACTTTGGGAGTTACAATGTCTGAGCTCATATTCATGCTATTGATAAATTCTGGTTTATGTGAATAAACCAGAGAATCGGCTGATTTTAAAGTGCATCCTTGATTGACGCGAAATATTCCTGAAGAGTTTATTTGTACCAACGTAATTTTGTCGTCACATGCAAGTTTTAATTGATACTGTTCGCAAGCAAAGAAAAAGTATGTGTTTAAGTTGTAGAGTTCTGTCCACCTATTTTTACAGGCACTCGTGACTGTCTTGCATCTTCTTGTTTTGGGTAATGTATCGCAGAAACTCTGATCATCCTTGATGACGCTCACAGGTCTCTTGACGCGACATAGACTCAACTCGACATGCTGGAGACAAGATCTCAACTCCATTTCTGTCATCGTAATAAAGGCGTCATGTCTTAAATTGACGGCGACGTAGTCAGACACCGGTAAGACTGATATCTCATTATCATTGCTGTTTACACGAGGTATCGGGATTAATCTTGATATTTCAAACATGACGTCACCTATGAGTGGGATTTTAATTTCAAAAATGATATAGCTTGCAGTCACCCTTGCTCGGACTTGGAGTAAGTTGTATATTTCTGAAAGACTGTCAGACTTCTTTGCTGGTAAAGACAAATCCTTAGGAAGTTGTTCTGATATGACTCCCAGCTCATGTCTCAATTGATCGGGTGTTAGGAGGTGAAAACTGATTTTGCCATTGTAAACGTTAGTTATAGCCTCCAATAGAGTTTGCTGCACATTTTTCAGACTAAACAAGAGATTATTTGCGAGTAAAGAAGTAAAAAATAGTGAATATGAGAGAGATTTAGAAGATTAATCTTTACTTGACCGAAAGTATCTTCTAAAGCACTAATTCTGCTGTGAATCAATTTATAATTTTTGTTTACAATAGATTCGGTGCGTTTTAAAAGATTAAATTCAGCTTCGACTACTGAAGTTTGATTTTTCCAGAGACTTGCCAAATGATTTTGATTATTTTTTATAAGAGAAATATCTTGTTCATATTTTTCGGCAAACCTATCATCTAAAACACCGAATAAACTATTTGCAATATTCCCAATCCCATTTATCAAACCTCGGCGTTTACGAATGACCTGCTTGTTATGATGATTCATTAATATGTCATTGTAATACCTAAGTTCGCTGGACTCGTGACGTAATTGCAATAGGACTCCGTCGCAATGTGATTGTGTCTTGATTTCACTGCATAAACGATCTAAGTACTGTATATATTTATCGAGAGCCTCATTGCCTACTTGATAAGGTTTTGTATCGTAATAAACGACCAACGTCCAGTCATCCCGAATCACATGCATGTCACCTATGCGATCGAAATAAAGACTTTTATCCTGCAATAACGTTATATTGTAGGCGCAAAAAGCAGATGGTAACATTATGAAAAATAACAATAGCGTAACAGCTGTTGTGAGACTGAACGATTTTTTTGGTTTTTTAAAAGTTAAACTATTTTGAGTAGCCTCAGCTTGATTAGAAGCAATTTCTGAGTCCTGATTTATCGCAGATATCTGACCTGGATTTACAGGTAAAATAGATAATTTTACAACAGGCCGTTGCATTAAACCGTTTTTGGTTTTTAAGGTTACGACTCGTACGTAGCCATCCTTACCGGGATGGAGCTCTACTACGCGACCTAAAGACCATTTTCCCGGCGGTAAATTGTCATCCTTGATAATGACAATGTCGTCAATCTTGATATTTGGCCGTGACTTTCTCCACTTACTTCTTGCTGTAAGTTGGGTTAAGTATTCATCACGCCAACGACGCCACACATCTTGGAAAATTTTCTGAATGAGATGCCATCTCGTTCTTAGATCTTTCTCTGTATCATATAGCGTTAACAATGGACCACTTGACAAAAAGTGAGATGGAGTCAAAAAATTAAGATCGTCTGGGTCCTCAGTGAGGGGGCAGAGCGGACGCGAATTAAGGCAGGCTTCCAACTGAGCAAGGAGGGTAGTAAATTCCTCAAAGGTAAGATGTTGATCCCCTATTACTCTTTTCAGGTGGTGCTTCAGACTCTTTACCGACCCTTCCCATAGGCCTCCAGCTGATGGCCACGAGGGCACGTTGAAACGCCATTCAATACCCATACTTGATATTCCTGCTGCAAATTCATCATTGAATGTCTCTTGTATTAACTTTAACTCCTGTTTTAGTACTCTGTTAGCCCCAATGAAGTTTCTTCCTTGATCACTATACAAATACCCTGGCACTCCTCTCCTGGCGACCATTCTACGCAATGCAGCGATGAAAGCGGATGTCGTTAAATCAGAGACAAGCTCCAGGTGTATGGCTTTAGTAGCCATACACACGAAAACTGCCACGTAACCTTTGGTGGACTTGATTCCCTTACCCTTGCTGGCTTTTACGATTACGTGTCCAGTAAAATCTACTCCGCAATGAAAGAAAGGCCTTGAAGGATTTGTGCGTGCCATAGGCAGATCACCCATTAGCTGATGTTGCAGCTGAGGGTCATGCCTCCTACATTTCACGCATAAGCGCAGGCGTTTTTTGGTAGCATTATTACCACCTAGTAACCAATACTGACGACGTATGTATGCGCTCGTCAACCGAGGTCCTCCGTGATATGAGGACTCGTGAGCTTGATCGATGATAAGATCTGATAACCTTGTATTATTCGGAATTATTGCAGGATGCTTCATATCGGCATCCAGGTTCGCATGCCGAAGGCGGCCTCCAACCCTTAAGACACCGTCTTCGTCGAGAAAAGGATTTAAATTTAACAACTTGCTTCTGCTATTGACGCTTTTACCTTGCTGTAAATCATCAATTTCGTCTGAAAAAAATCCTACTTGTATATTTTTTATAATTAAAGTTTTAGCTTTACGTAACTCTTCTACGCTTAAATATGCTTGCTTTTTATTTTTCTTACTTAACCTCAATACCCATGCTAATATTCTTATTGATTTTCTTAACCTGCTATGCTTTTCTAATAACTGCTTTATAATATTATCGCTTGATAACGTAACATTAACTTGCTTTATATTTTTTATTTCCTGATTTGTAGAATAATGCTTTTGATTTTCTATTTCAGGTACGTAGGTGGATAGCCAGGAGGGGCCTTCCCACCACAGCTGATGTTGCTGTAGCTGTGAGGGTGTGAGGCCACGGCTTGCGCAGTCTGCTGGGTTTTCTTTTGAAGCCACGTAACGCCAGCAACTAGCATCTATAGAACCAGTAACTTGTCTTACACGATTCTCAACGAATGGCTTCCATTTTCCTACTTCCCCGTTGAGCCAACCAAGGACTGCCATTGAGTCGACCCAACAGTATATTTTAGCGTCATGATTTTCTAGACATTTTTTGATTTTTGTCATTAATTTGGCGAGTAATACTGCGCCGCATAATTCTAAACGCGGCAGGGAACAATTTTTCGACACTGGTACTAATTTTGCTTTTCCTGCTACTAAGATTACCGAAGAATTATCGCCCTTATTCACCCTACAATAGACTACACAGCCATAGGCTTTTGTGCTCGCGTCACAAAAACCATGTAGCTCTATTTGATCGTGTTCTTGAGTTTTGAACCACCTAGGCACTCTAAACTCACTGATAATACTTATCTCCTGTTTGATCTTAACCCATTCCTCATAAATATTTCGAGGTACTGGCTCGTCCCATTGTATATTTGATTTCCAGATCTCTTGAAACAATATTTTAAGCATAGTTGTAAGTGGTGAGAGCCAGCCGAGGGGGTCAAACATTTTAGAAATATCTGATAAAAATGCTCTTTTGGTAGCCTTTGAAGAAAATTCTAATTTTGATTCGAAAATAAAACTGTCTTGATGTGGATTCCACCCTAATCCTAACGCCTTTGTTGATTCTACTTGTTTAAAATCAAAATTTGTTTGCTGATCAACACTTTCATTTACATGTTCTAATAATTCGGGACTGTTAGATTTCCATTTTCTTAAATTAAAACCACCGGCTTTTAAAAGGTTGATCAAATCCGTTTGTAATTGTTTACCAGATTCTATGGAGTACGCTCCATGAACTAAATCGTTCATGTAGAATGACTCCTCAACGACAGCAGGTGCGAAACTACTGGGATAATTTTCTCTCTCATCTTGAGCCAATTTTTTCAGAGTCATCATCGCCAGAAACGGCGATGATTTCATCCCGTATATAACTGTGGCAAGCTTGTACTCCTCCACCTTCTTGTTTGGAGAATCTCGCCAGAATACCATCTGAAGATTCCTATCGTCAGGATTGACCCAAATTTGCTGAAACATTCGTTCCAAATCTCCTATGATAGCAAACTGAAATTGCCTCCACTTGATAATAAGGCTTTGTAAGTCATGCTGTAAATTCGGGCCACAACATAAAACGTGGTTTAAACTGCAACCGGAAGTAGTTTTACTTGAACAATTAAAAACAACACGCAATTTCGTTGTAGTAGAATCCTCTCGTATGACGGCGCTGTGCGGCAGATAACACTTGAGTGTCGGGTTACATTCGCCGGCCGCCGGCACCATATGTCCACGCGACTTATATTCATTTATAAATTCTGAGTACTGTTTTGCAAAAGGGGGATTTCTAATAAGTTTATCTTCTAATTTATAAAACTGAGCAAGTGATCTATTTTTAGACTGACCTAACTTTTCCTTATAATCTGATTTTAAGGGCAGACGGACCTCGTAACGTCCATCTTCCCATCTGATAGTCGTAGACTGATAAAACTCTACGCACTGCTTATCTTCTGCTGATAAATCTGAGGGATCTGTTACATCCTCAATTTCCCAGAACTGCTTGATTTCGTCCAGGTTATATAAAACAACATTACATTGAAAAACTTTTGTATTACCGCTTAAAATCCAGCCTAGCTGCGTTTGCTGTGCAGTAGGCAAGGAAGTTAAATTTTCTTGACAGATGCCATTCATTAAAATGAGGGAATAAATATCTGCACCTAACAAAATATCTATAGGGTGACTTTTATAAAATTCAGGATCTGCTAGATTAATGTGATCTAAGTATGACCAATCAGGTTTTATGAACGAACGGCTGGGCAAATTTTTGATAAGTTGACTCATAATTAAAGCGTCTGTTTCAAAAGTGTAATCATTGATAAGTGAGGAACATCTGATAGTGACAAAGCCCTTGCTATTTGTTGCTTTGTCGCCGATTCCCTTAATGACTCCCCTACATTTTTTTCTTGGCAAACGTAAAATCTGAGCCGCGTGCTCACTGATGAGGGAAGCCTGGGAGCCTTGATCTAGGAGGGCGCGCATGGTATGATAAGAACCATCACCTGCCTGAACATTGATTAAGGCGGTCGGTAATAAAACTTCAAAAACATCGTCTTGAAGTGACACGTGGGAATTAGCTTGAATTATTTTCCCAGCATTTCCATTTGCGTCAGCAGCGTTTCCCCCGCCCCCTCGCGAACCCGCCCCGCTACTTGTAACTTGAGGCCCGGAGCTGGAAGGCGCTTGCGCAAACGCTTCATGCAACAAGCGATTATGACTCTTATTGCATTCGCAACATACCCTATCTGATTTGCATGGATTTCCTTGATGATCAAATAGGCAATTAGGGCATAAATTTAATTTGGTGACTGTTTTCAACCTATTATAAGAATTCATTTCTAAAAATTTATTGCAAAAGTAAATTCCATGTTCATTACTATTGCACAACGAACAATGATATTTTGATGACACTGATTTATTGTTATGAGGTGACTTTGGAATCGGTTTACTGTTTGTGAAGGAATTTTTATTGTAATTAGGTAAATTAATTTTCTGATTTTGATTATAATTATTAGACTGATTTTTAGAAACTGATTGAAATTGACGTTTCGGTGCAGGGATGTCTTGCTTCCTGCGAGAGGCTTCCAAAGTCGTAAATTTTAGTTCTAAAAACTGTAAAAATTCTTTTAAATTTGGCAAATCCCTAGGATTCGTTACGGATTCCATATATTCAGTAAAAGAAACTGTATCTAATTTTTGCGTAAGCAAATATACTATTATAGGGTCCCATGAACTGATGTCGATCCCTAAATTTTTTATAGCATTCAGACACTCTTGTGTAGTGTCGTGCATCCGTTTTATGAGACTGACTGTTTGCTGCTGCATTACGGGAAGATTATTTAACGAATGCATATGGGACGTGAAAATTAATCTAAGGTTATTATATCTTTGATTAAGTAAGTCCCAACAAGTCTGATAGTTTTCTGAACTAACATCTAAATGAGAAATCAATTTTTCCGCCTCCCCCTTTACTTTTGATTTAAGGTACTGCATTTTTTGAGAACTAGACATGGCTGTATTTTTATGAATGGTTTCCTGAAATAAATTTTTGAAGGAACTCCAAGAATTATATGAGCCAAAAAAATTCGGAACTTCTAGAAGGGGGACGGCTTTTTCTTTATAAGCTTCAGACCACATTTTCTTGTTAATGGCTTTTTTTAAACTCTGATATTTACGTTCGTATACTGCAAAGGTATTTTCATACTCCTCATTGCTCCCGTTCAACTGACTGTCAAGGTCCCAATGGAGCAAGTCAATGGCTGTCCAGCGAGCTTGGACTTGACTTGACTTGGAGCATTTTTCACTGATGGACTCCAGATCGATTCCTACTATAGTACGATGAAAAGCCTTAAAATGACTGCTCTGCTTACACAACATCTCCTCCGTCTTACTTGCTGACGCAAATGAGGCAACCTGGGCCTTGCTGCCACTTGCCTGAGGATTAGAAGCTAAGGTTTGCATGGAATCGTTGGGTTTTGGTACAAATATGGGGGGTTTGACAAGAGGAGACTGAGGTCTCTCCTCAGTAGAAAATTCAAAATTTTGAATATGAGCCCTAATATTACCATATCTTTCTTTAACTGTTTCCCTATCCTTTTCAATAAATTCCCTTAAACCGGGCTCTACATCCAAACTTGATAAATTTCGATAGTTGGTTTCGTAATCCAACCAATACATATCTAAGAGATCTAACTTCTTCTTGATGTAATCTGCTGTTTTTCTGCTGGCACCATCTTTCTTAAAGTTGGTGTAAGTGTTCTCGATTGCTGATGCAAGCTGCTTTTGGGTGGTTAAGATGTCCTGAGGAGTCGACATCATTTAAACAAGTAATAGGACTGATCTTACTTGAACTGCTGATACGCAACGAACGTGACTTGCTCGTTGCTCTGCTGCTTACTGCTGGTACCACTGCAATCCTTGATGTGACACAGTGGGCACTGATCTTGATAGTCACTTACTATGCCTCTTGATAACACAGTAAACGTCACTGATAGTTCTGCTGGAGTGGACTGTATAAGAACATATAACTAGTCGGCACACGGAACCACCAACACGCGGTTATAAGTCCAAAAACACGTGCACTAATGATCCCGCCTGTACCGTATGCTCGAAGGACCATGTACCGGAAGATCCCGGTATAGACTGATGAGGTGATAATAAAAGTCACTGATAACTGAAATGAAACTATATTCTGTGAAACTTAATTTAACTAAGTATGGATATTGATGGGATATGAAGTGAGTACGCGCGACGCTCTTGATGGCCGGCTAATTGCGAACTGCTTTAAATTACGTAAAAATGCGCATCGAACCACTTGGGCTGATGTAGCATTTTATTGTACGACTTGCTCGTACAAGTACTCATTAATTGTGAAAGTAAATAAAATATTTCGATACAAACCTCGTAAATGTAACGAAAATTTTGAATACAAAACAGTTATTTCAAATACTTGTAAGGCTTACTGATAAACACGTATCTCCTGAAACAAGTTTTATGAAATTTTCGCACCCTGTGAATAGTTAATATTCGTTCAATGTATAGTTAATAATCATACTAATTTCATTTAATAGAATGCAGACCATGCTCTTAGGCGCTATCTCTGTCTTTTTGGTTTGCATTTTTTTCTAGCATTGCCTTGGATGAAACACCAAGCTTTTCAAACTATGCTCGCGTTGAAAACAGAGCGGCCGGGAAGGGCCGCCATAATGTAGATACATAAGTAAATACTTGTAGCAGTGTTATTTTGTCAATAAATAATTTTTTTATTTCATTTTCTTGGTTCTACGTCAGGCGTTCCAGATCTTCAAATATAAACAGTAGTTCATCTTCTGCTGCCTCCAATGAAATTACATCCTCTTCAAAGCGCACTGGGCTCCGGTTCAAAATTAAGGTCCGCCAAGTCGTCGTCCTTATCGCTGAACTCTTCGCCTTCTTCCTGTTCTAACCATTCAACTATTCGCTAATTGCTTGTTGTAGCAGCCAACTAGTGACATCATAGTCTGTGAGACACTATGGCAATTTAACAAATTTACTGATGTGGTAGTCTGACAGATACTCACGGTAATACTGTCGTGGTAGATTGGTGGACACCGCAGCGCCTACGCGCTCACGTGTGGCTTCCGCGACCGCTGCCGCCAGACCGACGGTTGCAGCGGTGCAAATTAGGAAGGTACTCAAAACGCGGGAAACGAAACTCGAAGAGTAAAGATTTCGGAAAAGATTATCTACTTCGTGGTGTCTGAGGGACTACCACATCAGTCGCAGAGGGCTGGGATACTATGCTAAACCACAGAATAAGTACTAGTTGCCTAAACTATTGTCTTAACGCATGTGGTAACTTTTAGCACTCACACAATGCGCTCCTACTAATTTCAGACTTCGCTTCGCACCTAAAGTCCGTCTGTAGTCTGTACGAATCTTTGAATTACACTCCGGATAGGTCACTAATTAGAAGGAGAGTTCTCAACTCGACTCAACTAAATGCACTCAGGACGGCACTTGTGCATTCTAATGTCGTAATGCCGCCATTTTGAGTCCTTTGATCTCGCCGCTGCGAGCTGCTCTGTGATTGGAATAATTAATGATATTTGAAAAATTTTCTTTGGCAACTTGTTAAAAATGTACGAAAAATTCTTGTGTACCGAGACTGATTTTAAGAGAAATACGATTATAAGGAAAAAAGCACATCTTAAAATGATTTTAAAAATAAAAAACAGGACAAGCTCTTGTAAATTAATTAATATGGACAAAGGACAAAAACGAGGGGACTTTTTTCAATTGCATATGTGAGTTTTCTTCAAGGAAACATTTAATAAAATTAAATTCGTAATTAATTTTCCAGGCAATTACTTTAGACGCTCTTTGATGTATGGTGTATGGCATAGGGGTGTGCTGGTGGACTATTACAATTCGGTCATTTTGGTATCAAAGTAAATCAAACTCGAAGTCAAAAGGCAACTTAACATATACATACAAGAAACCTAAAGAAACTTTTCGTAGAAATTTTTATTGGTATCTTTTCCGAGTATATCTACTTACATTGTTGAAAATCAAATGTTCATCACGATACTCCAATCACTGTGTTATGACCGACCAGTAATTATACTATCAAGCTTTACAAAATACCATAACGTTTGACATATTAACACGCGATTCATGTATCCAAAACCTTAAATCCTTATGGTTCGAGCCGGGGCGTGATTGGACGCCACGCGCACGCTTAGCGCACGCCTAGCACATGCCTAGCGCGCTTTGAAATTTGTTGCATAAAATTTGAGTCTTATCCCACATGAATACAACTCAAATTGCATTAACCCTTTCACCGCGAGACTTATATCATTTGTCGTGTCCCCAGCGCGAGGGGTAGTAAATCTAAAATAAATACCTACAACCAAAGAGGGATGTGGATACTTCAGTTATGTGGAAAACTGGCATTTTTTTGTCGGAAATATCCGACGCTCGCGGAATGGGCACGACAATGTTTGTCGGATAAATCCGACGTTCGCAGTGAAAGGGTTAACCCAAAGTCAACGCGCGCACGCCTCGCCTTAGCCACGCGGTCGCCTTGCCTCTGGGGCATTATACTCCATAATGTTATCGACGGGAGTCGTCCGTTAGACGGGCACTTCAAGGCAATGCATAACACATTCGCGATGACATCGGTTCGTCACTTTAGTGTGGACTAAAGACGGACTAAACGACTTTGACAGAAAAACAGCCCAAACGGTACTCGATAAGAGTAAAAATGTCTACTTGACAGCACGTGAGTCGGCCGAAAATGCCCCCCGTCCCACTCCGCATCATCACCCCGCCATGTTTGCTTCCGCCTCGTCTCCGCTATGTGCCCGCCCGAGGCTCACCCCGACTGGATTTCGGCAAATGCAATTTGAGTTGTATTTATGTGTGATATCTGAAGAACCGGATTGGACGGACTTAAGTTATATGCAACAAATTCAAACCGCGCTTTTCGTGCGCTTGGCGTGTTCAAGGCCTGGGCTTGGCATGCGCGTGTCGTCTAAACCCGCCTTTACAGTTAGAAATCTCCCAAAACAAATTTTGACGCAGGAACTTAACAAGTTCAACCTATGGCACCCGAACCAAACCATGCCAGGAAATAGCTTTCTAACATGGGCGTAGCCAGCCATGGGCTTAGGGTGGGCCAGCAGTCTAATGCTCAATTTCATTATGCTATGTACGATTTCGGCGAATCGCTGCGACTCTGCCGCAATGTATTGAGCCTAAAATAATATGTAATTAGCAAACTATACTCGCAATCTTAACCTGGTAATTTTTTTTCATACAAAAAGTTTACACCCACGCTTATAATTCGAATTATCTAAAACACTAGCTACACCACGAAATCTTTCGGATCGCTTTCCCGCTCAACTGACACTCACAAACGAAAAACAAAAGGATTGCGTTTGTGTAACGCATGACCGACCGCTTTTTGTTTTGATTGCATTTTTTTCTGTCGACTGTCGAGTGTGAACTTTCTTACGGATATTAAGTATTAACACTTAGATAATTTAATTTTTAAGGTTTGGTTAGGTACCTTACTGGTCAGAGCCAGGGTGGGGCAAGCTCCCCACCCTGCCCCACCGTTGCTACGCCCATGCTTTCTAATTAAGCAAAGTCCTGCTCAAATTCGATTGCGAATGCACTCATGTCACGACATCCACACTGGAAGCATTCTAATGCATCATTCCTAACATGACACGCAAGATACAGTTATAGGGTACCCGTACAGAGGTAAGGTTTGTGTGCAATTTGCTCCTCTTGATTGTACTCAGGCAATATTCATGTGTGGAGTTTAAGTGATGCTGGTTTGATAACTAATAGTATTACTGGGCAATTAGGCTATTCTCATCGGTCAAAATTAAATTAATAAACAATGCCAATTAAATAGTCTTTACTTTAGAAAACATGAATACAGTGTTAATTTTCTCCAAGAACTAACGATTTATTTTTAATTTCAAAAAGAAGATCGTAATTTAATTATCTGTTTGTCACGTGATCAAAAACGTCGACTGCCATTTTGTTTTCATAAGTGACGTCAAAATAGCAGAAACGAGATGTAGGTAACAGTGATTAAGTGATATTTCTTCATAATTGTGACTTCAGATTATATTTATTTGGACTTTAAAGTTATATTGTGCACGATTTATTACACTAGCCGTCCGTTTGTTTATTAAAAATGGAAATAAAATCGACACGGTGATGGTTTCAAAGTTCTATGCTTTTATTACTGACTTATTTTCTGCTGAATGCAGGAATAATTAACAGACGTAAGTACATACCTTTATTCTATTTCATTTTAAAAACAGCTATCACACAATACAAATAATAATGTGCATTCTTGATGGAAAGTTTACAATCTAGCATTTGTTACTGCTGGTTGACGTCACCATAATGGTGGCTGTCGTTTCGATGCAAGTATGTCTGGCGTAATTTTTAAATTTAATATTATTTTTAGCATTTAGCGTCATTATTTTAACGAATTAAAATACGAGTTGACTTAAAATTACTTATAGAACAAATTAAAATATATTTTGAAAAATCGTAAAATTGCTTATTATTAAACGGGTTTCTCACGTAGAGACTCGGCTACTGGCCGACATATTACCACCTCATCTGGAGGTCTTCATCAATGCGCATGTGACTACAGGACGCGCGTACACGATGTCACGATACACACTGATAAATAATTTGATTTTTAACAAGTGGCTTCCGGATAAAACCGGGTAAGTTTTAATGGGAAAATCTTTGCGTGAAATGAAATAAACTCCACCAGCTCAGCATAGCCTAATACAAATGACAGTTAGTAATAGTAATGGATCAATTTACGGGTTTATCTACTTTATAGGGATATGAACTAGGTCTGAAAAGTATGACTTATTTTATTAAATCTATCAGTTACGTCATCTAACAAGTTTATTTTCAGGGCATATTAAAATCAACCGACTTTCAAGAACGCCATCTAATAATGAGTAAAGTTATATATCTGTTAATATCCGTAGCGCCATCTATTAATTACAAAGCACATAAAAACCCCGACTTTCAAGCGTTAGTAACCAATAACTCAAAAACGCCTGGTCTGATTCTCATTAAACATATCTAAAAACCACCGCAAAGAAACTTGCTCTCACGTTAATAAAATCGCATCGAAAACGGTCCATCCGCTTAAGAGCTACTATACCACAGAAAGACAGACAGTAGCGTGAAATTAATGTGACCCCTCTTTTTTGTAGCGGATTAAAAATGATAAACCATCAAAGATCAGGTGATTAATTTCACCTTCTAGTGAACATCGTACAAGATCGTAACGTCATGCGAAATGTAAATGCGGTCTATTTGCGTCGACATTTACAATGTTATTATTGAAATGTTTTTCTAAAATAAGGTATGTAACCAAATTTAAATACATTATTTCATATAGCTGTGTATCTCTGTCTAAAGAAAGAACCTAATAGATTAATTTATCGAGTACGGTGACCACAAAGCTGCCACTGCAACTGGGAATTCTATTTCAGTCTCCCCAAGCATAAAGGCAATACAACCGTGTCTTTGCTATACCTAACCTGTCTAATTCTGATATACGGGAACCATATTTACTTTCTATTTAAATATTAAATGTAATAAATTTAAAAAAAAAATGTGTTTTCTTCAATTACAATTCAGTACTTTGAGATTTTTTTACGTGGGTAATTTTTTAATCTTGTGTGAGCAATTTTCACAGATAATACAGGCTGACTAGTAAGTGCCGCAACAAACGGGGCGCAAGTTGCGTCGCGTAACTGCTAGAGATGGGCAGTTAATAGTACTCAATGTAATGTACCCATTTGTGTATTTACTCACTCTATTTAATAAAAAGAGTAAATAGAGCATGCATTGACATCGCATTTTGATGTCTGTTTACTTGTTTTAACATATATTTACGTCTTTGCACACCTCCCAGCAAAAAATGATAATGAGTCAAAGAAGCCTACTTTCAGTGTATGATTAATATGGTATTTTCTTATATTTTAGTGTCGCATTTACGTTTACCTACATTTTAAGCATTATAGCGTATGCACTTACTTTTCGACAAGAATTGCAAGTGTAAACTAGATTTAATTTTAAAAATTGTCATGCATACATGAAATAATGAATATAAATATAAATATGAGTCACAACTCATATAAATGAGTCTAATCACCAAATGAATAAATACGGATATTTGTCGGGTATTTACTCAATCTACTGAATAAATATTCAAATGGGTGTATTTAGTAATTATGCACCGCCCATCACTAGCTGTTACGCGGCGCAACTTGCGCCCCGTCTGTTCTGGCCCTAAATCATAATACATATGGAAAACGGGCACTCATTACTCGATTCGAGTTCTAAATATATAAAAAAACTAGATGCATAAAAAAGACTTGATGATTAAATTGACCATATTATCCAATAGTAACAAGAAGTTTTCCACTGGGAAGCATACTTTGTGAAAAGTTGTTTCCAGTCTGGATAGGATATTGCAGGCTTGAATCACCTGATTATCCGAAAAGAAAGATGATTCCGTTTTTCGGAAGACACGCAAAACTGTGGGTCCCAAACGCCACCTAGCGTTTGATCATCAACCTATCCAAGGATTGGTTCCTGGTTTGCCCTTTGGGTTGTGGAAGTCAGACGGCAGTCGCTCTGTGTAAAAACCAGTAACCTCGTCAAATCTCCTCGGTTAGGTAGCGGACCCCGGGCTCTGAAGCGTTACTGCTGAGGATGCAACCGGGAATACGCTCGGATGATGATGATTATCCAATAGAAATAAGAAGTGTGGACATTCCAATAGAACGAGTATCGAGCGTGTAGCGAGCGCGCGGTTTCCTAACATACCTACTGAGACTTTGCGCACTGATTGGACATTTTATTTTTTAAATTAATAAGTATTTTGTTGGTTTTATATTTTTTGACTTAACGTTCGATCATGATTTGTTATGTCCTTGTATGACGCGTGATTTACCATACAGCCTGAACGATGCGACACAAATAAGTTGAACAAAAATGGCGGACTTCAAAGCATTTTTGTACAAATTTCCGGCACGTAGGTTTAACCATGACAATGGTTATCGGTGCAAGTACAAAAATTCTCCGACGACCGCAATCTTAATTCAATTTAAATGTCGGAAATTTGTACAAAAACGCTTTGATGTCCGCCAATTTTGGTTCAACTTTTCTGTGCCGCAATGTACATGCTTATGATAAACCTTTACAAACTAAAAAATATAATGCCCTTTTTACCCGACTGTGCCAGAAGGAGGATTATCTTCTACGAGAATATGTATGTATAATTGTATGACACGCTGTGCAGCCTGAACGCCTCGATGGATTTTAGCTTAAGAGGTTTCATTACATTTGTATTTACTTAAGAGTGACACTGGGTATATCAAAATAAACTTAAAAAAAAAAAACAAATAAAAGGTTTGTATGGGAAGTCGGTTTTTTTCTTATATTTCATCTTTATTTAACTTGCAAAATATAATCGGCTGATAGCCTTACTGATTGATATTCTACAGAAATCATAAAATGAAAACTTACCTAAAAATTTGTTGCTCAACAGTGGGACACTGATTCAGGCTAAATAATATATACATTGAATACGCCTATTGTTCTGTACAATTTGAGTTTGATGAATATTAAAGCTAAATAAATAAAAACAAAAAAAAATAGGGACTAAATAAATAAATACGAAATTTGGTTCGACCAATCGTTGAATAACAAAACGAGCATCACAAAACAAACAATTTATTGTTCTACGCGCAAAAAGCCTAAAAAAGCGGAAGAGGGCAATATAAATAAAATGCTAACAAAAACATGTCTGCCGCAGGAAAAATCATAAATATTTTACCTAAACTTCCCTCTCGTGAGACAGTTTCGGGACATTCCGGTCATTAGAAAAGTTTTAGTGGCTATTACGGCCTCTTTATAGGTATAACCAGGCACACGACGTGGATTTACGTGGGAGCAAATGCCATGGGATTTTGCAGTTGTATCGTTTTCTTTGGTGGCGAGCAAACTGCGGCGGGGCGGGTCCCATCGAAAATTCGTACTTAGAAAATTTGAGATACCTACGAGTATATTACAATAAAATACCCTTTATTGCATAAAATAATTATCTTATAAACTAGGTTATATATTGGTTATGTATTGACAGGTTTCTTAATAACGTACCTACCTCGTCATTTCATACTTCTATACGTTTGAGCATGGGAATTTTCAGCACAGTTCTCATAGTGATAAAAAAATTAAGGCGAGGTAACCTAAGTTCTAGACTGATTCGCATATGCTATCGAAAATGGATTACTTAACACCAATGTTGATGAAACTAGCTCAGTAATGACAGATAGAGAGAAAGAGAAAGAAAGACAAATAGAGTCCATTAACCCCTTATACTTAGTAAATATCAAAAAAGTGTGAAAAACACGTGACACTTTCTCAGAGATTTACTAAAATAAATGCGCAGCTGCCTATTTCGGTCTAGTACGATACAAACAGATACAAATCGGGCTGGGCCGAGACAGAAATACGCCTTGCAGCATAGAGACCCGCAATGCTTTGACAAAATCTTCTATATGTCATCAAAGCCGTAGAATGGCAGAGTTTTGTGTAGCGACCCGACCAAATGCAGCCCGCTCAAATATGCTCACTCCATTTTATTTGGCAGTAAAGTAACAAGAGTTATCTTTGTGGGGTCAGGGAAGCGAGGGTGTAAATTATAATCATACGCGTGGTCCCACATTGACCTTGCCTAATTTTACATCAGGACTATAAATCGTATCGTCCATTTGCCCCCCTATTTGAACCCCCTGGGGATTTTCCTATATAGGTAGTAAGTAGGTATCGTGTATTTGGCAGCCATCTGATGCTAATATCTACCTGAGTATACTATAAAATCTATCTGGATACTGAGACTAATAGTATCTACGTTGAGCCGTGTGGTTCACGGTAAAAAAAATTACACTTTTTAATACGTGGACGTCGAAAAAGGAGACTTTGAAAAAGGAAAATATGTAGAAAAAACTTTTGCAAAAAAATTAAATACTCTTACATTGCAACAAGTAAAGATACTCGTACCAATTATAAAGAGGAATGTTCATTGTCCACAGTCCTGAAGCTATTTACTGTTGAAAGAACGCTCTGTAATAAACAAAGTCATGCACAGTATTCCCAGGCCGCAGAATGAGAACAAATTGTTTGTAAGTACTCTTTTGTAAAATACTTGTATTTTCTGTTATATGTAATGGTCCATGAACATAATATTTTAAATTGCAGTTTCAGTCAGTTTGAATGAACTTATAATATCGAGATGCATAAAAAGTTTCCGCTTAGTTACTGACCAATTTATAAAACGCAATCATATTTTTTTTGTTTTGATTCTTCTTCTTCTTCGGCCCATTATCACTCAATGATGAGTGTAGGGCTCTAGCAATGCACGCTAATCCGTTCGATTCTTAGCTTTCCTCATCCATATCTTTCCGGCAACTTTGACCAGATCGTCGGTCCTTCTAGTAACTGGTCAACCAACACCGATGCGGCCAGTTCTAGTTTTCCACTCCAGCCATTATTTTTCCAACGTTCGTCTCTGGTTTGGCATACATAGCCCGCCCATCTCTACTTCCTTTGCGCTATGTCGATGAGTCTCGTTCTTTTAATATACGGACTTTTGTGTTCGTTATTCTATCCCGGAGAGATACTTTATACGTGTAAAAGTGCCTGTAAGATCTAATTACTGAATAAACATTTGAATCTTTGAATCTTGAATCACCTAACATTTTTCGTTCCATAGCTCTTTGTTCCACTTGTAGCCTATGAATGGACTGCTGCGTAAGCGTCCAGGTTTCTGCGCCATTTACCATCACGGGGTAGATACACTGCTCGTAGACTTTGCACTTCAGGTTTATCGGTATGCTCCTGTTTTTGAGCATGTCAGACATTTTCCCGAACGCTCCCCATCCTAATCGAATGCAACGTTTTAGTTCTTCTTCCTGTCCGGTTTTTTCTGTTCTCAATAATTGTCCGAGGTACACATACACGCTGACTCTCTTAAAAACTTTCCGTGTACAGTAATAAGGGTGGCTTCGGTGTCTTTGTCCATAAATTTGTTTTAGACATATTCATCTCGAATCGTACCAATACCTTACACAGTTCTCCGACCATGGCTGTAAGATTTGCCAAGTTATCGGCGAATGTCATTCGCAAATCAAAGATGAATCAGGTATCTACCATTGATGTTTATGCCTCTATCGGACCAGTCGAGAAGCTTGAAGATGTCTTCTAAACATGAGGTAAATAGTTTAGGGGATATAGTATCTATCTCCCTGCCTCACTCCTCTCTCCACTGCATCCGGGTTAGTGTAACTCTCGACAGTAACCGGGTTTGTTTCGATTCGAAAAATTTAATATAAATCATTTATATACTACTTGGTTAAAAGTGTAGAAGAAAAGTTGGAAAGCCGACACAAGATTTTGAAACAATATAATTTGAATGTTGTAGATCTATCGAATTCATTTTTATCTTATCTTATCTAAATATGCAACCCGGATCGCGCCAAAATGAAAAAGATTTAAAACTACTCAGCTGCTATTAGGTAGCAAAAGAAACCTCACTCCGTTGTTTTACTACGGCAAAGCCGAAAGGAGGACAATAACACTTTTGGCTATGCAGTTAATCAATGCCAATACCTTATGTTCCCATTTTTACAAAGATACAGTTTTACTTAAGTACTTAGAAAAAAAAAAAACAAAGTTATTACTGTTACTAAAAATATGAATTACGATCTCATACCATTAAAGTAAACAGTAACAAAACGTAACGATCGCCCGAAGTGCCGTTTCTGCATTAGAAAATATTGGAATTTTGCAGTGTGTGACATAACATAATATTTTTTTCAGAAGGTTAACATATTTCGATCGAGTAAATTAAGTATCATTGATATCATGACGACGACTTTCACTTCACAAGCTAAATTTATTACTAATAAGACTTGTTTTGAAGAATTTTGTTAAGTTGGTGAACATATTGGTAAAGCTTGGTGATACTAACTCAACGGTATTATATTTTATAACAATACATCCATAGATAAACATCCAAGACCCAGGCCAATATAAAAGGCCATTTTCCAACTTGCCATGACCGGGGATCGTACCCTGGACCTCTGGATGGCGAACTAGCATGGAGACCACTACCCCACGGCGGTCATTATAAAACTAATTTGTACGGTCGTCAGTCCTTTAACGCTATACAATACACAAAACTGTTTCCCTTTGAAGTAAGAAAAAATAATAGACGTCTACCAACAAATCAGTGATATTTAATAACTTTTTAGATAGGACTGCAGACTAACTAAATATCATAATCGAATTGTTTACTATCACTGCTATCAAACCAAAAGTTCTCCTCACTGAGTACTACAACTTTGATCTATTAAATTTTGACCCTCTGTTATTATTTATATTATGGCTTTCGTCCCTATAATATTTTATGTGGAGGCTGAATCCACCCTTTGTTCAATAGATAATGTTATGGCCACCATACCAATCGCCATTACGTTTTATTTCTATAATATCATCCACTGTTTTTCGATCTGATTTCTTAGCTTGTGGCTTTTTTGGTTGAAGTTGCAATTTTTGCCGAAAATTTTGGTTTTTATTTCAGACAAAAACGTTTATATTTTTAGAAAGGATTTAATTTATGTATCTTTTAAATAAAAATATTTTTTCAATAATTTGGTGAAACGGGCGATTGCTTGCATCGCTTACGTCAGTGTGTCTCGAGGTGACATCGTGTACGTGCGTCCTCTAGTCACCCTGATGATGACTTCCGGATGAGGTCGAATCATATCGGCCAGTAGCTGAGTCTTCTTGAGTAACCCATTTAATTCATGCTAATAAGTATCTCTCTTTTCTTTAAAGTACAACAGTATTAAAAACGTTCCGTTTGTCGATTTGTGCCATCTGCAAAGAAAGTGAAGCAGTATTTTCTCCACTGAGAATTTTCAAAATGACCGACTAAAGAAAGCATTTACTTATACCCATAGTGGAGGTAGATGTCATAAGGTTTAAATTTGGAAAAAAAAATTGGCAGTTTTGTGTCACATCTTGGGGAAAGGACTCTCAAGATCTAATCAACCAAGGCAGACAATGCCACACCTTCTTCCCTTTGTTTTATGGCCGACTTGATATACTTGGGACAGACAATGCTATTGCTGTGACCTCCTACTTTGGGTTGGATCTCACTTTTCAGCACGGAATAGTACTTTTCTATGCTGCTTTCCTTTGCTGTCGCTCAGAACTGTCATTTTCTAGAGCGAGAGAGCTTCGAAACGCTATAGCACGGGCGGATCAGTCGGTGCTGACAAATGAGATCTAACCCTTATCCGTCGGGAGTTATTTGATTTGAGGCTAAGACAGGGCAGAAATGGCACCGTCTGATAATTTCTAACTTTTTTCAAATAGTTAGGCATAAGATAGACTTTAAATTATGTGATGAAGAAACGTTGCGTTGATTGTGCATATTTTTGCCGAAAATGCCTTTTTTTTAGTAGAAATGCGATTTATAGCAAGACTGACTACCAATGATACTTTAAAAGGATTTATAAAATAATTAAAAAGTCTATCTACCTAACGCCAACAATTAGCAAAATATTAGTTATCACCACATTTACGATTATTTTTTTTTTTATTTGAAATGAAGGCATTTCTTCTGCCTTGTCTTCGCCTTAATATGTTACAGTCATCAACACGACGAAAAAGAAGATCTACATAATGTTCATTTCTTCTGTTTTCTCAACGCGTAGCATGGAAGATATTAGACATGCTCATAACTAAAAATAGGCAACGAAACAACTAAAATTCTTTTCATATCTAAAAACTAGAAATACTCAGGCGTTTCATTTCAAAGTGGGACTGTCTTCTACAAAGAGAAACAACCATTACCCGACTGCAGAGAGAAACCCTTTATTTCTCTACATCTCTAAACAATAAAATACGCACTACACACATTAGCCGGGTAATACAACGCTCGTTTATTACTTTCATAATGTTGCTACTAGAAATGGTTGTATAAAAGTTATTCTGTTGTGACGAAATATACGTGTCGAAATTGTGTACGTCTACGATGCGATTTGTCAGCTCTTTTCTTTCACAAATCCTAATATAATTATTAAGAACAAATAAATGGGTAATGGAACCAATCTTATAATAATTAATAACCTCCATGCTGATCTGGGAGAAAAAAGAAAACTTAGAATGTACCAGCTGCATCTCTCTCCCGCGCAGATTGTAGAAGTTCCGTTAGGTCTAAAGACATGATCAGATAGTAGTATGTTTGTAGGTAGGTTAATTTTATACTTACTAATTGTTGCGACTTTTGTCTCCTAGATTTGGTGATGATGAAAAATGGCTGACATGCGGATAAAAATTATAGAATTTGACTAGGATGAACGCCAAAAAACTATATTTAACAAATATTAATTGAGAAAAGACGTCGCCTAATTCTGTATTGTTTCATCAACGACCGAACACCAACATTATATAAATAGGTACTTTGCATTTATGATTGGTATCTTTTACCTTTATTTATATATTATAAATAATTATCTAAATATCTATCTATTATTTTCACTGCTATGTTGGGCGTATTCGCCCAGTGACATGATTCTGCATGTTTTCGTCCATTTCTTCGTTCGTCAACCATCTAGTACTAAATTTTCTTATTTTTTCAGCAAGTAAAATGTGATGTTTCGACAAAGACTTTAATCGTTTAAGCGTGTGATTAATTCCCGTATATTTCTCGCCTAGTGTGGTTAAGCTCTCCGTAGGTAGCTCGAAGCGTCCTTTGTTGTTCTTAAGAGAATTTTTCACTTAAAACTTTTAAATGCATTGTCAAAGTTTAATTTAAGTCGTGGCTTCCCATTGTATGTAAGTGATAGATGCAGTTTGGCTTTGCAAAACTTCGATATAGCTTTACCGGGGCAAACTAGACTCGATTATTTACCTTAATCTTTGTTTGTAAGTTTTAATAGACCTATGTAGTGGACATTCAAGTGAGTGACACATTATTTTGTCACTCACTTGAATGTCCACTACATAGGATTGAATGTCCACACATACTAACAACACTAAAATTTGATTTGTATCACTGTCTAGAAAGACCTTTAAACTATTTTATGAATAACCTTTGAAATTATTACTAATAGTCCGTCTAGTTTTAAAACATGTTTTCGCCAAAAGTGGCCACTTTTGGCGAAAACCCGTTTTAAAACTAGACGGACTACCAATATTACTTTCAAAGGTTATTCATAAAATAGTTTAAAGGTCTTTCTAGATCGTGATACAAATCAAATTTTTAATTATCACCATATTTAGTTTTAAACAATTTATTTCAAATGAGAGCGCCACTTTAGCTACCACTTCGTCTTAAGGGAAAGAAAAAGAAAGCTAAAAACAAACATGATTCGCTTTAATACTCTGATTTTATGAATGTTCTTTTTTCTTCGCTTCTTGTTATTATTAAACAACATCTTAAACTCTTTATAATTTAACTTAAATGTGATTAGGTTAATTTTCTTTCATGTAGGCATGGTTACCCATCGCCTTATAAACATAATTATTTTTCTTCTCTACCACTAGATAGCACTGTAAGTATTAATTAATTAAAACATTAAAATCTTGTGTTACTTTTATTTAAATTAAGTTGTACTCGAATTAACTGAATATGACACATATGAAATGCAATAAATATTTTTAAAACATATTCTTTGTCACTTTTTTCTTAGTCGTGTGTGCTGCCATCTCTGTGTGCGTACCTGCAACTTCCAGTTTTGCCTACTCAAGGGCCCAATAGTTTCTATGGCATCGGTTGTCTGTTACGTTAGTAATTATATTATCTTCGATGTAGGTAAGGGTAAAGACTAAGAAGAAGAGGAAGAATCAATAAATACTTAAATACTAAATATTTTCACACTATTAAGACGAAGTGGTAGCTAAAGTGGCGCCATCATTTGAAATAAATTGTTTGAAACTAAATAAGGTGATAATTAAAAATTTGATTTGTATAAATGTCTAGAAAGACCTTAAAACTATTTTATGAATAACCTTTGAAAGTAATATTGGTAGTCAGTCTAGTTTTAAAACTGTTTTTCGCCAAAAGTGGCCACTTTTGGCGAAAAACAGTTTTAAAACTAGACGAACTATTAGTAATAATTTCAAAGGTTACTCATAAAATAGATTAAAGGTCTTTTTAGACATTTATACAAATGAAATTTTTAATTGTCATCTTATTTAGTTTTACACAATTTATTTCAAATGAGGGCGCCACTTTAGCTACCACTTCGTCTTAAAATCTACAACAGTGTTGTAAAACTAAATCCTAAGCTAAACGAGCTTAATTTTTGACTTTTGAGTCGCTTCAAATGAATGGCAGAATTTCAGCTACATTTCTAAGAACAACCACAACCCAAAAAGTATGCTTTTTATAAACACACTGTTTATATTTTAACAAATAGCCGGAGGGTCTACCACACAAACTCGTATTTTTATTAAAAATAAACAACATTTTATACACAAGAAACACAACGCAAGCAAAATAAAAGCGAACAAAACGGGTACATTCTTTTCATTGTTATTTCCCGCCGTTAACAATTTAGGCAGACACTTGCAAAGCGCACCTAGGAGAGTAACAAACATCCGGAAAGGTCAACATCTCTTAGGAAATAGGATTTATTCAGTGAAAAGCATAAAGTTTTGTCCATGTATAAATTAGGAGTGGAAATAACGAGATACAAGAATTATCTGTGTTTTTTACGTGGTCAAAAATTAGATTTTTAGGCTTCCGTACCTAAAGGGTAAAAACGGAACCCTGTTCTTCTGTTCTTCTGTCTCCAGGCTGTATCTCATAAACTGTGATAGCTAGACAATTGAAATTTTCACAAATGATGCATTTCTGTGACCGCTATGAAACAATACTAAAAACAGAATAAAATTAATATATTAGTAGGGTTCCCATACATAGAATTTGTTTTTTTATAGATAAAATGGGACTTGCCCGCACTTGGCTGGTTATTTATTTAATAGGGTGTATGCATGAAATTAATATGTGTTATCTAACCAGTTTATCCATAAGAAAACAGAATAAAAATTGGTTGAATAACGAACGAGATATAACGATTTTACGAAAATTGTCTATCTCACTCGCAAAAAGCTATTTTCTATTGGAAATGTATAAATGATATGAACTTTGACGTCACCAGTCCACATCGGACTTCTCTTTCTAATTGAAACTTCAAAGTATCACATGTTCGTCGCTGATTAAGATATTTTATAAATTCTTTCATTTCTGTTCACTGTAATTAATAAAGATTTTACTAAGCAAATAAAAAAAAAATACGTGTATATTCCCCATTCTTTGACAAGCTGCAGCGTTCCCTGACTTACTAGTACAACTACCATCTATTGTTAAGATATAGACAAATACTCTGTCTGTAATAAGACAAGATCTTAATCTTATGATTAAAATTGATTGTTAATAAAAAAGAGACCGACTTATTTAATGGCCATGATCCTCATCTTAATGCGTTTCCTAGTTGTATTCTTAGTTTATCTGCTCTAGGGTGGGTTTAGAGTTAGTGCCAATAAAGTTGGATGAACCACGGCCACCAAAAGAAAAACAAGTAATTATTAAAAAATATATTTGTAAATAAGCTTGAATATAAAACGACGAACTTAAAAGTTTAAAGTGCTCCTCTAAACGAATCAAACGAGCCCATACTCAATGGGGTTGAGTTGTTTAATTACAGAGTTCCTATGTCCACGGTCCACCCTACGGCTCTCTCATCAGATCAATTCCATGTCTTTAGAATATTGCATTGTCACGCGAAAAACGTATGCGTGCAAAATTTCAGCTCAACCAGAAACCGGGAAGTGGCACAAATTTTACTTTCAAAATTTGATTACAGACAGACAGACCGACAGACAACGGGACAGGTGAAACTAAATAATAGCTTGTATTACATAGAAAGTAGTATTGAACACACTCATAGGTTTTTCTTCTGCTTTCTAAGTATTTTTTCCCAAAAGGTCATGAACAATAACGCCTGAAGTCACAATTGCTATTCGGCCCACCTCGCCCCTACGTACTAATCGTAAATAAATCTTGAGAAAGTAGCAAGGCAGTAAATTGGACACGTGACTCGGACTATAAGGTTTGCCGCACATAGTGCGAAAACTAGTTGTATACTATGTGATTTGAATAACTTTCTGCGATTCCGCCACCAGTTTGATCATGCAAACTATTGCCGGCCGGCGCCCACCCACTACCACTACTGTTACGCCCAACATACCTGTCAAACTATTTCCGGCCGTCGCCTACCCACTACTGTCAGTCCCAACATACCTGTCAAACTATTGCTAGTCCGCGCCCACCCACTACTGTTAGTCCCAACATACCTGTCAAACTATTGCTGGTGGGCGCCCACTCACTTCTGTTAGTCCCAACATACCTGTCAAACTATTGCTGGTCGGCGTATTGCCGGCCAGAGCCCACCTACTACCACTACTGTTACGCCCAACATACCTGTCAAACTATTTCCGGCCGTCGCCTACCCACTACTGTTAGTCCGCGCCCACCCACTACTGTTAGGCCCAACATACCAATCAAACTATTGCCGGCCGGCGCCCACCCACTACTGTTAGTCCCAACATACCTACCAACAGCTGATGCTGAAAACTAGTTGATAAAAAATTTTGACGTGAGTACTTTTATCGACTATGTAAGTGGCTAACATTGGTGTCAGATCTTCAAGCTTATTAGGCCATACTGGAGGTTCTGAGTTCGATCCCCAGCCAGGGCAAGTTGGAAAATGGCCTTTTTTAAATTGTCCTGGGTCTTGGGTTTTTATCTATATATGTATTTATCATAAAATATAGTATCGTTGAGTTAATATCTCATAACACAAGCTTAAGCTTACTTTGGGGCAAGCTCAATATGTGTGATTTGTCCATATATATTATTTATTTATTATTATTATCTTCATCAACTGGCCTTCCGAACCATGGAGGAGCTCGAGAAGTTATTGCCACCCATCCAAGTGCGGACCACGCTTGGTGGCACCTAACTTGCGAAAGCGCTAGTAAATGCATTCTTCCATCACCGGGCCAACGAGTTCATTTGGCGAGTAGCTTCAAGAATGTTTCCATATTATGTAAGTAAAAATATTACGAACAACAAAAAAAGTAGATACTTATCTAGAAAAATAAAAAGTTTTAAATATGTACCTTTCTACTTACTTAAAAGTAAAATTTAAGTTAAGTATTTAAATTAATATAATTAAAGTGATTGTTATCATATATTTTTACTTTGATGAAGATGAACTTTTATGTCATATTTAGATGGACAGCCTTTAAACTATGTCAGTCAGGCAGTGGGTAAAATCCGACATCAGTGTAGGCCACATAAACACAAAAAAAAGAAAACAAGAACATTAACCCCTTGTATGTCGGAATATCAGACACAATAGTTAAACAATGCATTCGCGTGTAGATCTACGCAACGGCATACGACAGGTTAATAAAAAAAATACTCAACTTTCCGTCAAGTGTGAAAGTGACCCATCCCACGTAGGTATAATACAAACAGGTGCGCAGTGAAGGGTTAACGTTAAATAAAGAGATTCCTATAAACCCCCGTGTTTCATGTACAGGACTAACAGGGTATCAAGAACGGTCATAAATATCGGTCATTCATTACCCCTCATTTCAAATTCTATTAAGGGGTAATAGTGTATTATTTTGATGCTTTTAAAGTAAGTGGTACTTTTTTGATGAGCCAATAAAAATATACAACATCTCACATTAACTGCTATATATACAATGTGTATTTTTTATACTTGATCAAACGAAATCTGCGGATATTAGACGAAATATTATTGATAAAAACCGGAAAAAAAATCGTTATTAACACTTTAATTTTTTTTCTTCTAAAAGTCGTGTTTCGATTTTTATTTTTAAGTAAACGGCGTATTTTCCTCAAAGTTGTCTCATTTGAAAACTACAAAGTTTAAGAAGCTTAGAAAGTAAAAAATAATTAACAATACCAAACAGGAAATAAGTTAAAAAATAATTGACGAAAAAATTAAAATGCCTGGACTTTTTAAATAACTAACATAAAAAATAAACATTGTATTCACGTGTTAGACACTATGAAGCATAGACCTTGAAGTTTTATGAAAAATAAAGTTTTTACGGGTTCCGTACAAAAAAATTAAATTGAATTGCAATTGGATCTCAATAATTTTTTCTTATTGTAAAATAAATAGTTTCGATTTTATTCATGAAAGAAGACGAAAATTTACCATTAGGTGCATTTTGTTTAATTTTTTGTTATATATAAATATATAAATAAATAAATATATAAATATAAATATATTAGGACAAATAACACTGATTGAGCTAGAAGTAAGCTTGTGTTATGGGATACTAACTCAACGATACTATATTTTATAACAAATACATATATAGATAAACATCCAAGACCCAGGACAATTTGAAAAAGGCCATTTATCGACTTGCCCTGTATCTGACCGGGGATCGAACCCGGGACCTCTGGGTGGCGGAATAGCATGGTGACCACTACGCCACGGAGGTCGTCAAGTAAAGATTGATATAGAAAAAGTAAATAAAGATTTTATTCTTTCAAACCTATGTTCTTTTTCATGATGTTTCTAAAAGAGAAGAAAATTATTTGTTGCTACTGCCAGATTTTTTTTTCTGTCTGCCCCGCCACGTAATGATTCGCCTTGATGGCGCACAATATCAGACATAATAGTAAAACAATACATTCAAGACGGTAGCCGGCAAGCAAAGGGTTATGGGTCAGTCCTACTGTCCAGCATTACGAGATATAGATTATTTGTAAAGATACAAAGAATAGGAGAACATTTTATCCCAGTGTGCAAAATAAAGAGAGTTCTGTTCCGTCCAAGATACGAAAAATTAATACTAAGATGAAAGGCGACATTTTGATAAAGAAACATTTTACGAAGGGGACATTTTACTGATGGTAAAATTTTTGCTTTCAAATTACTTTTTGCGAAGTCAACATCCCGCGCCTACCTCATGCGAGTAAACTTTGGTTATTTGCTCAAAAATGTTACATTGTTTTGATAAATCCATAAACCTTACATAACTCAAAAGCCACAAAGCCTTTGTTTCCTACACTGTTTACGAGTTCCCAACAAGGAGCCATCACTTAAGTCGGCGGATTATGAAAGTAATAAAAAGCTAGAATGAGAGCCGACTCGAGAGGATGCTTGGCTCTTTTTAGCCTTTAGCATTGTTAGGCAGAGACTGCCGCTTTTTCCTTTCATATTTCACGATCCTTAGGTACTTACAGCGTAAAAATACAGCTTACAAATGTATGTACATCTTGATAAGACCACGCGTCACTTAAGGGGCTACCTGAATTTTTCGGGGTCCAGTGCTGCCCCCATTTGAAATAAATCATTTGAAAAGAAACGGAGATATAATTTAAAATTTGGTCTTGATCAGACCCTGGATAACCCTTCAAACTATTTTATAAACTACTGTTTACAGTTCAAAGTGAGAACGTGAAGCTTTTCTACGCACAATTGCGAAAAACGGCCACTTTTGGCGTATATTAAGGACAGCCTAGTCACTTTAGCAAAAAATATGGGTCAACATCGGAATGAGAGATAATAAGCTGAAAACTCGTATACACCTTCATTTAGGCATCCTAAAAGTTATGTCAAAAGTTGCACAAAATCTCGTGTCTGCGTCGTAAGTTTTTGAAGATATCGGTTTCGTCGGTTTTTAGCGATTATCTCGATTTCTATTACTCTAATGATGTTAACACTTATGTAATAAAATTGAAGAGCGTGAAATTTTCAACAATTAATTCTTAACATTTTTACATACGCTCAACCGTTTTTGAGAGGGAGGAAGATTTAATAATAAGTGTTAACGTCATTTTAATAAAAGAAACGGAGATAATCGATTTTTAGAACGCCGAAAGTAAGGTCTATACTTTCGGCGTTCTAAAAATCGATTATCTCGATAGATAAGTAACGGTCGCTGACTGTCGCTCGACGTCGGCTGAGAACTGTCGCTCGACGACGGTCACTAATGGTCGCTGTCGGTCATCTGCAAGAGCCCGTCGTTGATCCTGCAAGTCGACATTAGGTGCCTAGGAACCGTTTACATAGCGTGAAAAATCTGATACCAATATCACAGAATTAAAATATAAGTATTAGGTTCATTCGGAACGGAGTTTCCTGCTACTAGGGTCCCGCGCAATATGCATAATTACGTACGTTTTCGCGCGTTGGGAGGCGTGTGCACACATTGACGTGTGCACGGATTAGTTTTGTTTGTAGTAGTAGTAGGCATAAATGATACTCCGCTTGTATGAAGAGCGATATCTGTGCCAGTGTTGATCACATTACACACAAAAAGAAACAAAACATTACGATTACAATATATACTTAAATACAACTTACTTAAGATTGAAAACTATTTCAATGTAAGTGGGTAGCACTAGCATAAAACTTTCACTTTGAATTAGAAGACAAAAATCAACGTAAGAAAACATGCAGTTTATAGGTAGCCGGGAATACGATGTTTTTCTTAGACACTTACGGGAAAAACATGTTTTACGCCTTCCATTACTTAATAGATTCCTCACATTCCGACACCGGACAAATACCGTAGTCGATGCCGATATCTTTATCGGACACGGATTTAGTGGGTTAGTGTCGTGTCACCAGTTACCGAGATTAGGGTTCAAAGAACTTGCAGACTTGAGCACGGCTCAATGGGTTCACATGTGGTCATCTATTGAAATGAATGAATACGTTAGTTTTCATTTCAATAGATACCACTTAAGATGAATTTATGAATATTGTTAAACTCACGGTATATTCCATCTTTTTGCTAAACAACAAACAAACATTTGTCTCGCTAAAACTCAAAAACGGCAGGCCGGATTTTGCTGATTTTAGGTTAAAAATGTTGGTCGCAGTCAGGGTAGGTGAGTAAATTTGGCCCCCCCAATGGGTTCCCGGTTTGTCGTACCGGGGGGGCTCAGTACCCGTGGTAGCCTCGAGCCACGGGTACTGAGCCCCCCGGCGCTCCTGCTGTCGTCAACCAGCAGTGAGCGCCCACATTGGGGCGGCGGGGGAGTGGGAAGATCTCCCCCCACCCGGGGAGGGGCGCTCCCGCGGGCTCGGCTTCGGCCTTGAGCCTGTAGGGATGCGCCCAATGGGGCGGCGGGGTAGTGGGAAGTTCTCCCCCCACCCGGGATGGGGCCACCGGGGGGGGAATGTTTCATTGCTCTCCCGGCGCTTCAGGCGGGGCCACACCGCCGTGGCTGTGGTTGGAGATCGGTCGCGGAGGAGGAGGAGTGTCGGTGTTACGTTGCCGCTCTCCCTATCCTCCACGACCGAGCGGTGCCGCACCGCGTTTGCGGCGAGAGGCAAGCGGCGGAGCCTTTCATCTTCTCCGCCGCTGGGAGCCGGTTTATCTGGCTCCCATGGGTCCACAGGCGGTGGACTGCGTGGGAGTTTGCCGCCTCTCAATTGGGCCGAGGAGGTATGGCGCATCTGTGAGGTCCGGACGCGCCGACTTAGTGAGTGGGGGGGCGCTGTGACGCCCCCAAGGAGGGGCCGCTTTGGCGACCAGCCGCGCTGGGGTTCGCGGATGTATTTCCGTTCCCGTGTCCCCGGCAAAAGCGGTGAGATGGAACTCCGGAGGTTTTTTAGTAGTAGGCACGTCGCTCTGGCGTGGAGTCCCACATAACCCGACAGCCTCCCCCGCAGGCTGATGGGTATCCGTAACAGGGATCTTTCCTCAGTAAAAAAAAAAAATGTGAGTAAATATGGAAAAATTAAGAGAAAGATAGTACATAGAAACAAGAATTTTATTTTCCAACTAGCTGATGCCCGCGACTTAGTTCGCGTGGACTTTATGAATCCGGCGTATAAATATAAATAAAAACTAATGAGAGAGAGAGAGAGAGAGAGAGAGAGAGAGAGAGAGAGAGAAAGAGACAGAGGGAGAAAGTACTTGTAACAGTGTTAGGAGTTAAAAGTCAATATTATTTTAATTCTTTCCTTTGGGAGCCAATATGAAAAGAGCTGAAGTGTTACTAACCCTGGAGAAAGCCACAATAAGTAGGCCATGCGAAAAACCAGTCCTTAGATCGACATTAGCAGCTTTAAGCCTCTAAAACTGTGACTTATTTTCATAGCAAAGCAAGTTAACATATGGAACTGTGTATTTTCAAAAGGAAAATTGTTGGGGATGAGTGGCATACGCGGAATAAATACAGTTTTACTGGCATCACTCACTTACTGTGAGCTTTAAGTGTCTCAGCAGACTATGCCGAAGTTTAGTGGCTAAAGTTCAGTGTCTAAAGTTCGGTGGGGATGACACACTGAATAAGCTGAGCTGCTGAAGTTCGGTGGATACGCCGGACAGTAGTGATGTGCCGATATGAGAATTTAATCTTCCGTCTTTGGCGCGTCTGCGGCGAACGGAAACGGGAGCGGAAGAGGGAACGGAAGTGGAAGAGGGAACGGGAACGGGAACGGGAACGGGAACGGGAGCGGAAGCGGAAGCGGGAGCGGGAGCGGAAGCGGCAGCGGTGGCGGCAGCAGCGGCGGCGACGGCGGCGGCGGCGGCGGCGGCGGCGGCGACGGCGGTGGCGGAGGCGTCGGCAGCGGCGGCGGAGGAGTCGGCGGCGGCGGCGGTGGCAGCGGCGGCAGCGGCGACGGCGGCGGCGGCGGAAGCGGCGGCGGCGGCGGCGGCGTCGGCGGTGGCGGAGGCGTCGGCAGCGGCGGCGGAGGAGTCGGCGGCGGCGGCGGCGGCAGCGGCGGCGGCGGCGGCGGCGGAAGCGGCGGCGGCGACGTCGGCGGAAGCGGTGGCGGCGGCAGTGGCGGCGGCGGCGGCGGCGGCGGCGGCGGCGGCGGTGGCGGCGGCGGCGGCGGGGGCGGCGGCAACGGCGGCGGCGGCGGCGGCGGCATCGGCGGCGGCGGCGGCGGCGGCGGCGGCGGCGGCGGCGGCGGCGGCGGCGGCGGCGGCGGCGGCGGCGGCGGCGGTGGCGGTGGTTGCGGTGGCGGCAGCGGCGGCGGCGGCGGAAGCGGCGGCGGCGGCGTCGGCGGAAGCGGAACGGGTACGGGTACGGGTACGGGTACGGGTACGGGTACGGGTACGGGTACGGGTACGGGTACGGGTACGGGTACGGGTACGGGTACGGGTACGGGTACGGGTACGGGTACGGGTACGGGTACGGGTACGGGTACGGGTACGGGTACGGGTACGGGTACGGGTACGGGTACGGGTACGGGTACGGGTACGGGTACGGGTACGGGTACGGGTACGGGTACGGGTACGGGTCCGGGTCCGGGTACGGGTACGGGTACGGGTACGGGTACGGGTACGGGTACGGGTACGGGTACGGGTACGGGTACGGGTACGGGTACGGGTACGGGTACGGGTACGGGTACGGGTACGGGTACGGGTACGGGTACGGGTACGGATACGGGTACGGGTACGGGTACGGGTACGGATACGGGTACGGGTACGGGTACGGGTACGGGTACGGGTACGGGTACGGGTACGGGTACGGGTACGGGTATGGGTACGGGTACGGGTACGAGTACGGGTACGGGTACGGGTACGGGTACGGGTCCGATTCAGGCAAAAGCATCGGAAGTTCGGCGTTATGTGTTGCTAGTAATGCAAATAACATTGCAGGCATGCATTGGCTGAAATTCAGCCGCTGAACTTCGGCATACAGTGCTGAGACATTAAGTTGGGTTCCATTACACAGTTTCGGCGGAGTCAAATTTCGCATCAGCATTATTGGCCCTCCGACATTAAGACTTATTTTGTGAGCCGTGAGTCCATTTGCTGCAAGCGAATTAAGAAACTCAACTTGATAATTGGTGGCGTCGTCAACAACACTATCCAAGAAATCTAAATATATATAACTCAAAGGTGACTGACTGACTGACATAGTGATCTATCAACGCACAGCCCAAACCACTGGACGGATCGGGCTGAAATTTGGCATGCAGGTAGATGTTATGACGTAGGCATCCGCTAAGAAAGGATTTTGATCAATTCTACCCCCAAGGGGATAAAATAGGGGATGAAAGTTTGTATGAAACTTTGTCAATTTTAAACCGATCGGGCTGAGACTTTGCATGCATAAAGCTACTATGACGTAGGCATCCCCTAAGAAAGGATTTTGATAAATTACACCCCTACGCGAGCGAAGCCGCGGGCACAAGCTAGTTAACAATAATTTGCGTCATAAGTTCTTTATTAATTGATTTTTAATTTTTTGGTGTCAATATGGCGCGTTCACATAACCAAGAATTTTCTGGTGTGTTATGCTCTGAAGGTCCGCAAATACTGAACTTATAAGTTCTACTTCGGACGAAACAACTTTTTTGAAAAAATTTCAATGTACAGACACATTTTTTTTACTCTTTTATTATAGTATACATTTAGTATGTTTTTGTTCAGCGGCAACAAAAAATATCATCTATAAAAATTTTAACTGTCTAGCTATAATGGTTCATGAGATACAGCCTGGTGACAGACAGACAGACAAACAGTCGGACGGTCTAAGTAATAGGGTCCCGTTTCTACCCTACCCTATGGAACCCTAAAAATCGAATAAAATAAGTATTGATGGGGGGCTTCCATACTACAAACGTGATTTTTCATAGATTATGGTACGGAACCCTTCGCGCGCGTCCGACTCGCGCTTGGCCAGTTGTTTTATAACTCAACAAAAAGTTCTCATCAGACTTAACAACTTTTGCTAAGGCGGCATTTTAATATTTCTTATAGTTTAGCTGGACCATTATAGTTCTGCATCATGTGTTCCATTTTCCAAAATCAATTATAGCCTATATGTTGCCCAGGCTTCACAGCTATATAACAAAAAAGTTTCATTCGAATCCGTCCAGTATTTCCGGAGATTAGCGTGTACAAACAGACAAACAGACAAACAGACAAACAGACAGACATTTTTTTTTTTCTTACTCTATTACTATATCTCCATCGCCCCAAATATTTTTTTTGAAAAATTTTCAATGTACAGACACATTTTTTTTACTCTTTTATTATAGTATAGATACGAACTGTTCCTACTTGTCAAAGATATTAGGTGCGTTCACCATTGTCAAATAAGCATTTATATTTAGAAAATTATTTTGAAAGAGTAATTTAGAGTTGAAACAGTTCTATTTCAGAAATTTAAAACGGTACCGAGATCGGGACCGGGAGTGGGATCGAGAGCCGCAGCGGATACGGGAACGCTGGAAGGGCAACAGGAACAGGAACGGTGAAAGGAGAGCGGAAACAGGAACGAGAACGGAATTAAGCGCTGGAATAGGCGGAAGAAAAACTATTATAGGCGCATAGCTTAATGTTTACTGCGTTTAAAAGACTGTTGTTGAGTTGATAAATTCAGGGCTTCTTAAGTCAGTACAAATTTATTTTTACAATTATAAACAATCATTAACTATATGAAACAGACAATAACATGCAAACACCTAAACGACTCATTCAAATCACATTTCAGAACGGAATGGCAATACGGCCACCGCGTCCACTCGCCCGTTTGGGCCGCGGTTGACATCAACTGCGTGCCTCATACCACGCAAACGGCGAAAGCGGCGGCTCTGGGCGAACAGACAAATATGCAATAATATTTGACCAGGTGGCGTGAAAAATAAATTGTGTGTGATTAATATTTCCCTGTTTTGACTTTGAACTTACCCCTAGGATACACCTTACCTTACATATTGAATAGAAATAAATTTCTTTACGAATGTGACGACGAGATGTCTTAAAGTTCCGAATAACTTGGAAATATACCTTGATCCCTCGCCACAGGATAGGGAATGCCACAAATCCGAAAACTCCGCATTTCAGTGGAGTTTGAAGTATATCACAATTCACAGAGTTATAAAAGTGCGAGCAAAGAGTAGTTAGTGTACACAGAAAGTATTTGAGGGCGGATTGCAAAAACGGCCACTTTTGGCTAATGTGCGTAACAAAGCTTCACGTTTTCACTTTAAATTGTAAACAGTAGTTCATTAAATAGTTTGAAGGGTTATCTAGGGCATAGTCAAGACAAAAATTTAAATGATTTCTACGTTTCCTTTCAAATAATTAATTTCAAATGGGGGCAGCACTGGGCCCCGATAAATTTAAGTATCCCTTAACCCACAGTCTCGTATTATAGGATTTTTTATACAGAATACAAAGTCATAGTCTAATTTGTACACTGTTCTTATATGGATGCTATTTATACTGTATATGGGCAATATCTTCGTGATATTCTTTTCAACGAATTACAGCGTAGATCAATTTGATCCCAATATGACCCGAGTTTAAATTTAAAATATCTGTCAAAGTTTTTATTATGCTGCTGCAGCATAAATGGACGCATCTCTAAAAACCTGTATGTAGCTAAATAACAAAAAGTTATGTATTCTCTTGAGTATTGTGTGTGAGTGTGTGTGCGTGCAGATTACACAAAATTAAACTTTTTATCAAAAAAAAACTATTAAGTATTTCATATGATTCTTAAATAATATTTAGTGGCCTTAACATTTCATAACAAACACGTCCAAGTGCGAGTTTGACTCTATACTTACATCATCTGTGAAAATTTGAACTGTCAAGCTATCACGGTTCATATGAGATGCTTGGTGACAGGCAGATGCACAGACGGACAAACGGACAGTGGAATCTTAGTGATAGGATTCCGTTTTTACCCTTTTGGTACGAAACCCTAAAAAGAGTAGATTAAAAAATCGAAAAAAGTGGGTTTCTACATTTTCTTGTTCCAATATGAAAACGTTAAACTTTGCATACAATACAAAGTATAAAGTAAATATTTTCCTAAGAAAATCTTGCACAAAAATCCGAAAACTCCGCGTGAAAGTGCTATAACACATTCTACTTCCGACGAATCTTGCGGGATATTGAAAGGGAAATCTGTGTACAGTCGGGTATTACCGCTCCTTATCTCGTGCGAAAAAATGTAGAAAATGTAGTGGCGACGAATACACGTACTGCGATTTTTAGGGATGGGGGCATTAGACCTTTGGGGAAACATAGCCTCTCTTAAATATAGACTTCCCAGGAGTGGTCATTTATGTGCCAACATGCTTAAAGTTTAAAGCATTGGCATAAAAATAAGTTGAAAAATAATGACTTTAAATATAACATATTATTTGGTTATTTGTTCATTGGATAATTGAAAATAAAGGAATTGTTCTTACAGCATTTGTTTCTTAAACTGACGTTGACGATTTTAGTATTTTTGAAGGATGTGCGGAAAAAGCGGCCAGAATTTGCATAGGTACAATTAAATCAAATAATAAAATGTCAAGTTTGGATGAAATAATTTTTCAAAATTAAAAACCTAATTCTCCCACAAAATACTCAACCGATTTTGACAAAGATTCTATGGGACTACCTGGAAAGTAAACCTTTTCAATCAAAAACTAATTTTCCAAATTGGTCAAGGCGTCTACGAATAATCGGTTAACATACATAAAATAAACCATCCAAGTGCGTGTCGGGCCACGCGCATTGTAGGGTTCCGTAGTTACGACGGCCAACTTTGAGTTCACGCGACTTAAAACATCTAAAAACAATTTTTTATCGAATTTGTATGAAATGTTCCTTTTTCGAGTAAATTTTATAATTTAGTCGCCTATAACTTTTTCATTTGTAAATCCTTCTTAGCTCTGACTGTTTTTTTTTAAATTTTGTTATTAATACTACTTCTGTGAATTTTTTACGAGTCTATATACAACCTTTTAAAAGATATAGGACAGTTGAACAAAAATTTTCATTATAAAACCAAATATTATCAAAACGGATCCCTAAATCGAAAAATGGCGTTCCCAAGCTCATAATATTTTTGGAATACCTATTCAATGATACCTACTCCACACAATTGGGCAAACGAGAAAACAACTAAAAAAAAATTCAAAGGTGCATTTTACCACTTTTTCGGCATGGTTAGTATACATATCCATGCCAAATTACAGCTTTCTAGTAATTATAGTATTTGAGTAAAACTGCGGACGGACAGACAGACAGACAGGCAGGCGGACAGACAGACAGACACAGCCAGCAGACCGACATGGCGAAACTATAAGGGTTCCTTGTAGGTACCACGGAACCCTAAAAAAGATCGCAACGAATGAATAACCTCCTCCTTTCTAAAAGTCGGTTAATAAAATTGAAATGCCATAACTTGATTATTATTTTTTGTTTATTTAGCAACACAATACAATCTCAACAACTCCCTTTATTTAAATTACCGTTCTAACATTACGGTAATATATTTTTTTTCCTCGCACGCTGATAAAACAGTAAGTGGACACGTAACATACAGTTTGAAACACCGATAAATCCACCAAATCCACTAGCCTAATTATTGCGGTAACTCGACTGACCGAACCGAAACCAAAAGTCCTAACTTCGCCGATTAATCACATCACTAATTTTGCACAACAGCAAAAAATTGAGTGCGGTCGATTAAAACCAAAACCACAACATGAAACCTCCATTAACAGATGGATAAAATACTCCTCATTATAACGGGTGGACGTAGACTTATATACGAAGGATTAAAATACCCAGCGCTTAAAGTGAACCCAATATATAGTTGATAAGTAGATACACGTACCTTCATTTACGCACGCCTTTCGTGTTTACTCTCACAAAATAAATACTTAATTTTATCTATAAAACTTATTAAAATATTTTTTCAAAACTAAAAACATATTTTGATAAAATTTCTACGGGACTTTCTCTAAAACATTACATATGACAAGTATAACCTTTCAAACAAAAAAAGATTTTTTGAAATTGTTCCAGGTATCTTCGGGTAATAGGTATACATAAAAAAAGTCTTGACAATTTGATAACCTCCAGGAGTGCTATTTTTCATTTGAGGACTCACCGAAACAGAAAACGTGTAGTTTTCCAACTCACCACTTGCGTAAAAAACCATTTGGCCGTATTTTTGAAACCGTTGTGTCAGCTAAAAACAATATTGTTTTAAGCAGAAAACATCGAAAATAACTCTATGGTTTTCTAAGAATTTCACCATGAATAAAAAAGCAGCATGAATCGGATTCTCCATGAAAGGTTTCTTTGTCATATCTACTTCACAAATGTCAAAATTACGAGTGGTCGAGTCGAGACCACTCGTTGAAAATCCTTCGCATACGATCATTTCAAAAATGCGCCCGTTTGGAAACGCTCGCGTAAACCATTCGTAACGTAACAAGTGATTTCAAAAATGCGTCCCCTGATATCTTGGTAAAATTCGGTAATAAAAAATATGATTGATAATGTTAACTAACATATTTATTTTTGTACTTCACTCCACTTAAGAACGGAATAAAGAAAAAGAAGTTAAGACGTTCTGATACTGGTACCTTATTACTCTTATTAGTTATTTATTACAGACCAATGAGAAAGTATCGTTTTTTTTATTTACTTATCCAAATGTCTATTTTCTCGCGATCATCTTGTGGTAGACTGGCAGAAAAGGCCCCTGGCTCATTACCAAGCGTTTTAAGTTACAATTTCTTATTACAACTTGTAGCAAAGTTTAATAAATAAATACACACCTTACATAGAACTATATGTATTTTTCTCAAGAAATAACATGACTAATCAAAGTTTTTGGTTAATGGTTGACCGCTTTTGGTAGTGCTTTACAATCGATAGTTTTAATCTAATAATGCCAAACTATTGATAAGCCTATCGATAGTATCAATAACTGTTTTAGAGCAATACTATTAAAAATAAATAAATATATAGGGACAAATTACACAGATTGAGCTAGCCCCAAAGTAAGTTCGAGACTTGTGTTATGAGATACTAACTCAACGATACTATATTTTATAACAAATACATATATAGATAAACACTCAAGACCCAGGACAATTTGAAAAAGGCCATTTCCCAACTTGCCCTGACCGGGGATCGAACCCAGGACCTCTGGGTGGCGGACTAGCATGGTGACCACTACGCCACGGAGGTCGTCCAAAAACCATAAATACTATCGAATGTATCGATCGACAACATCCAACAAACTATCGATAGACTATCGATAATGAATTATCGAATGGCAACACTTATTATTGGCCTTGTATTACGCAATACCTTATCTATCGTATAAAGGTCATTACTGGGCATCTAAGCGTTAAATAATTTTATTTTTAGCTCGTGGCTTCCAGATAAAACCGGGTAAGTTTAAATGGGAAAAGTTCTTTGGGTGAAATTAAAGGCATCCCATCAGAGCAGCATGGCTTGATACAAATGACGACTTGTAATAGTGATGGGTCAATTAAGGGGTTTATCTACTAGATAGAAGACTGGGAATTAGCGACTTTCTTCAATATCATCTTGTGTCTTGTGAATATAATAATATTCATTGACCTATTTAGCAGTTTTAAAAACATTAAAAAATAATGGTTTCATCTACACATGAAGTTACGACGATCCAATGATATTAGGACACTAGATTTTTTTCATTCTAAGCAATTTCGTGACTATTACCATTGCACAAGGGTACAGTGCGTTACAAATAAGTTGAACAAAAATGGCGGACTTCAAAACATTTTTGTACAAATTCCCGACACGTAAATTGAACCAAAATGCCGGTCGTCGGCACATTATTTGTACTTGTGCCGATAACCACCATTTTCGTTCAATCTACGTGTCGGAAATTTGCAAACCAGAAGGTACCGCTTGGCTTGAATTTAAAAATACATGCTTTTTTTTAACTTTATTACATGAAATTGTAGCAGGTGGATTTAAGGCCGTTGGTCTTTTCTACCAGTCCACCTACAGGTGGTGTTGACGTGCGGAAATCAAGAACTGAAAACACAATTATAGAACAATGCAAATCTATATGTACATACCTATATTTTTCCAAGTAAGAAATTGTTTATTACCATCAATAAAAGTCTACAATATTATTAAATTAAATTTTGTACCCTTTTTCACCGATTCACTTGTAAATTTTATTGACAACTTTCTTATGCGTAGTGTTCCCGGGTTCGATCCTCGGTCAGGGCAAGTTGGAAAATTGCTTTTTTTTTAAATTGTCATGGATCTTGGATGTTTATTTTTATATGTATTTGTTATAAAATATAGTATCGTGAATAAGTATCCCATAACACAAGTCTCGAATCTACTTTGGGGCTAGCTCAATCAGTGTCATTTGTCCCTATATATTTATTTAGTACTCTGGCGGCCTCCGTGGTCCAGTGGTCAAGGCGTTCGCCTTGTGATCCGGAGGTCATGGGTTCGATTCCCACTGGGAAGCATACTTTGTGAAAAGTTGTTTCCAGTCTGGATAGGATATTGCAGGCTTGAATCACCTGATTATCCGGAAAGAAAGATGATTCCGTGTTTCGGAAGGCACGTAAAACTGTGGGTCCCAAACGCCACCTAGCGTTTGATCATCAAACTATCCAAGGATTGGTTCCTGGTTTGCCCTTTGGGTTGTGGAGGTCAGACGGCAGTCGCTCTGTGTAAAAACCAGTAACCACGTCAAATCTCCTTGGTTAGGTAGCGGACCCCGGGCTCTAAAGCGTTACTGCTGAGGATGCAACCGGGAATACGCTCGGATAATGATGATGATTTATTTATTACTCTATTATCGAACGATACAATACAATTGACGACCTCTGTAACCTAGTGGTCATCATGCTACGCTATATATAACAAAATGTTATCAATATGTAATAAACAATAAACAATTTCACACCGGAGATGCTGTGTTCGATCCCCGGTCAGCTAAAGATGGAAAATGATCATTTTCAGATTGACCTAGGTCTTGGATGTTTATAGCTACTTATGCATTTATTATAAAGAATATTATCATTGATCTAGTAATTTAGGGCTAGCTAGCTCTATTTGTGTAGTTTTCCGTATATGTTTATTTATATATATCATCATCATCATCATATCAGCCACAGGAAGTCCACTGCTGGACATAGGCCTCCCCCAAGGATTTCCAAAACGACCGATCGGAAGCGGCCTGCATCCAGCGCCTCCCTGCAACCTTGCTCAGGTCATCTGTCCATCTAGCAGGTGGGTGTCCTACGCTGCGCTTGCCGGTACGTGGCCGCCATTCGAGAACCTTTCTGCCCCATCGGCCATCGGTTCTTCGCGCTATGTGCCCCGCCCACTGCCACTTCAATGAGCTTATCCGCTTTATTTATATAATACTGATCGATTAATTTTAAACAATATCAGTGAAAACCAAGTAGTTCCCATCACAAGAAAATGAAGAAAAAAACGTCCGTGCTTTAATTGCAAGAAAATTATCAAGGGAGGGAATCGAAGTGGCAAATACGAGGTCTGTCACACGATTCAAATTGTAAAAAGTAGATACACGTCGATGAGTCAGAATTTTTTGATAAATTGATGCTATGATTGTGATAACCATTTAAAACTAGTTTATTCGCCACAGGGGCGTAGCTACGGCCATATCTGCCATATCAATTATACGAGGCCCCCGGGCCACTGGGGCCCCAAACGTGCTTACAAAAATTGATAAAATCATTTTTTTTTTCAGAAATGGCAAAAGTCAGCAAAAGCAGTTTCTTTTTTTCCCGCTAAAGCGTGCGTTCAAAAGTTGGCAACACCCTACTTCAGTTATCGCGGACTATGGGATTTCCTCTTGATTTCTTCAACGAGGGAATCCCACAATAATCGATGTACATACGATACGATGATAAACCACGGAGAGCAGTGTTTATTGAAATGAGACAGATAGATAATTATGATGAATAAATATTTCTTTTAATTTTATGCAATTTTTTTTCTTTTGTGAGAAAACTTTACCCTTCCTAAGGGCCTCCAAACAAATTATACGGGGCCCCGCCGAGGCACGCTCCGTCACTGTTTGCCAGCAAATTAAAACATCCGCTGATGACACCATCTAGTGACCAGTTGCAGAACTACATATTTCAACCGATGTTAAGTGTAATTCATATTCGTAGCGCCATCTATTAGGTGCCAGTTTTTTTTAAAAGCCCCTTCTTTAAGCTTTAACCCTCCATAACTTTAAACGGCAGAACCGATTTTCATCAAACATGAAACATCATAGCTAAGAACCACTGCAAGAGAACTTGGTTTTACTTAAAAAAAAACGCTACGATGCCACAGACAGAGAGACAGACGTTAGCGTCTAACTTATAGCACCCTTCTTTTTGCGTCGGGGGTTTAAAATATGGTCAAGTTAGTTTACAACCTCCTGAATGTAACCATCGACAGGAGACACGCAAACACTTTGACCGCAAACTAGTTTCAAACCCTAGTCTGATGAGCCATTGTTAGGGATTACCGACTCAGTCGATTACTTAAACAGCTTGCGTCAGGTCGGTTATAATGAGAGGTTAACTTAACACCTTCGTCAGCTAACCTAACAGTGTCAAAATACCTGCGTAGTAGTCTACTTTGTTCTAAGAAGAATGTCGTTTGTAACTTTGGATTTGATGGATGTTTTTGTCTCTTACGAAGTAGGTAGGTATAAATGTGGACTTCGTTACTTTCTATGTAAGTAGTGAACGTACTTAACCCGTCAACAACCGCAATTTTGCAAACCCATTGTTATCTATTGTTCTCTCGGTCGGATCCGACCGTCTGGAAGCTGACGGGTTAATTGTACCTACGTGTCGTAAGTAAGTACTTAGTACTTATTACTCCCTTCTTTCCTTGTGAGAGGCAACTAAAGATAGACGAGCGAGAGACAATATGCCCGCGACATCAGTTCGTAACAGGAATGTCAGTTGGTGAAAGTTGCTGGCAGTTGTCGCGTGGGCATTCTGTCATCTGTTAGGACTCCAACAAGTAACAGAGAACGGGTAGCTTCTTCTGTAAGTACAAAGAGTTCAAAGAGGTACCATGTACTCTGTAATCACCAACACATCTTCCCAGCGTGATGATTATGGGCAAATTCTTCTTTTATTGGAAGATGCCTTTTCGCGTGATCCATGCCTAAAAAGTACAAAATGCGTTCAAAAACTTAACCCTCCTTCTTAAACAGTCGGGCAAAAAAGCTTTCAATTACAAAAACAACCGTTTACACTAACGCTGAAAAACATTTCCTTCACACGTAATGCGAACAGTTTCGCTGTCAGGACGAATGAGGGGCGTGGGTTTGATTCTCGAAAATCAATGGGTCCATTAGTGGAGATCTCCGACCATTTCCTTTGAGCGGCCAGGAGGCTAATGTGGGGGTTGCCCTCAAAAGATTGACCCTTGTAATACGATCTCCGATGTATAAATAAGGTGCATATAGAAGTGACGCAAGTATATTTGAACCACGACACAGAATAAGTAGGTACTATAGTACTCACGTAGAGAAGTCTTACTCATCAAAGAAATATCTACTCAATGTGGTATAGCGTTATGGTTTAATTTAGCACGCGTCAGAACTCAACTCATTTTCGTTTAGATAGCTAGAAATCCATTGCAAGCCAATTTCATTCTTATTTCTCTTGACAAACGATTCATATAGCTAAATTTCCCACTCTAGAGTGATCGCCGTGCGCATAGTGATAATGTAGGTATATTTTTAATACCTAAACGGAGAGTGACACAGGCCTGACCACATTTGGCGACATGAACAATCTTAGTAGCTGCTTCAATTTATTATAATGGGCGAAGTTGAATGAAAAGAACGCGTTGGAAAACACAAAAAATCGTGGCTGAAGTAGATACATACGAAAGTAGCCCAAATTAACCGAAGTCGAGAAATTGTTCCGCATGGCAAAATATAGAAGCTGATGGCCAACATGTAGTAAAGGAGAAGCAGTAAACAAAGAAGTAACGCCTCGACCACCAGCAGAGACAAGAGTTGTGTGTTACGTCAAATTAAACTAACATCATGTATAAATTCGATGTTGAAGCTTAAAATCCGTAAAAATAACCTATTCATAATAATCATTGAATATGAGTGCCATTTTACGAAGTTTTACAAATAACCTTTTTATTAAATTTTATCTCAATACGAGTTTTATGCTAATAACCGATGATGTTAGTTCAGAGTATTATTTAGTTAATGCAAAACTCGACTTGTAAGAACAGCTAAGCGTTTTGTTAAAAAAAGAGCTTGCCGACACTTCATCAAAAACGATAAAAAACTACTCTAATAAAGTATCATCAGTTAAATTTTCTACTTTCGATAATTGAATAAAACAGTAAAGTGCATTTATACGCATTAGATAGTTAATTAATCATATACGCTTGTTATTTATGGGTTATATATGTACCTAGCAGGTACTTTCAATAAAAAAAGTGATGTGCATTCATACAGAAGATACTTCTGTATGTTAATTATTTTGTACTGATGGTTAATACCCACTGAAGGATGGAATATTCGCTCAAATCATTTCATTAAACATTGTAAATAGTATTTTCTTTGATATGTCGGAAAAATGATTTATGTTATTTTGGATAAATCAGGCAATAAATGAACAAGCTTAACTTAAAACTAAGCTTGTTCACTTATTGCCTGATTTTTGTGTACATACATTGGATTCTTCTTCATGTGCCCCTGAAAGGGCAGACGATCAATCCTTGGATTGGTTGAAGCAAAAGCTAGATGGCGTTCGGCACATTTGATACGTGCCTTCCGAAACACGAAATCATCTTACTTTCAGATAATCACATGATTCGAGCCTGCAATATCCTAACCAGACTGGAAACAACTTTTAACAAAGTATGCTTCCTAGTGGGATTTAAACCCACGACCCCCGGATTACAAGGACAACCCTTGACCACTGGACCACGGAAGCAGTAAGTGGTAGCATACTAGCGTTACATAACTATTGATAGTTTGACTATCGATAGTTGAACTTGAAAAGCAGTCACAATATGGATAGGACAATTGATAGTACCGAATGACCGATACTATCGATAGTATCGATTGTCAGTAGTTTGCAATACTATTGATGAAAGGTAAAATTATCGATAGTATCGATACTATTGAATTTAGATACTATCGATAGTATAGAAGACTGTAGATAGAATCTAAATTCAATAGTATCAATACTATTAAGACGAAGTGGTAGCTCAAGTGGCGCCCTCATTTGAAATAAATTTTTTAAAACTAAATAAGGTGATAATTAAAAATTTGATTTGTATAAATGTCTAGAAAGACCTTTAAACTATTTTATGAGTAACCTTTGAAATTATTACTAATAGTCCGTCTAGTTTTAAAACTGTTTTTCGCCAAAAGTGGCCACTTTTGGCGAAAAACAGTTTTAAAACTAGACGGACTACCAATATTACTTTTAAAGGTTATTCATAAAATAGTGTAAAGGTCTTTCTAGACATTTATACAAATCAAATTTTTAATTATCACCTTACTTAGTTTTAAACAATTTATTTCAAATGAGGGCGCCACTTTAGCTACCACTTCGTCTTAATAATTTAACCTTATATCAATTATCGGTTATTCGATACTATCGATTGTACTATCCATGTTGTGACTGTTTTTCAAGGCCACGATAGTAGCGATAGGCTATCCATATTTATACTATTGCTTGCAACACTACAGCATACTAACTATATGACTTGTTTAGGAGGGCAGTATTCTTACCCAACTACGGCAAAATCAAGAGGAAGCGTGATGATTTTAGCAGTCTATGTGTGAAAGTATGTATAAATGTGGATATACAATATAGTGTTCCAACGTAGCATCCGAATCGCTTATCCAATTTTAACAAATGAAATGTCATTTGATTTGACATTATTTTCCTGGTGATATAGGCTACAATTTGCTTTTTTCCAACAAGTCAAATCAGTGGCGCGATTTTTCAAACGCGGAGTCACTAAACGAACGGCTTTTTGTATGGAAAAACTATTCATTTGGGTGACACCGCGTTTGAAAAATGGCACTTCGTATACTTTTGTCTAAACGTCAAAACATTCTCTTTGGGATTTGTATGAAATACAGGCAGATGACATCATAGTTTCTTGGAGTCATATAATAGCGCTCTTAATATCAGTTATTTTGCAATAATAAATCTAGGATCACGTCAAAATAGAAAGTGACATTATTTTGCCACATTTTATTTTTTCATCGGTACAAAATATTTTTTTTTTCAACCCTTGATAATACCCAATTTGTATGCAATAAATGTATTATAACGAATGTTACATACGACAAGAGAGTTAATTTTTTTTTCAATTTTAAGTTGGTTATTAAATGAAAAGTCTTTTTAAAAATATATACATTGTTACCCTTTAATGGCTCCCGTATAAGTTTTTTAAATGTATATTTTGTTATAAATAATGAGGGTAAACCTTTTTACTTCTACAGTTTGCGTTTTTTGTATATATCAGGCAGGTGCCAGCAAACTTTTCCACGAAGAAAAAAATATTGTATCGATTCACCAAAACATATCTGTCTGTTATCAATCCTTCAGACGCCAGGTGAACTCAGTTCCATAACCTATGATGGATGAGTCAATTATACCATGATGTGTACCTCAAACTCGTCTCCACGAAATCACACCTTATTTTAAGGTGACAAGGTATACTTTTGAGTATAAGAAGTGATATTGTTGTTGTGTATTGAAGGAGTGTCGCATACTTCATTATTGATTTGAAGAAGGCGAGATTTTGTCACAGATTGACGGGCCGTGATAAATGAGCCACATTTATTGTATTAAGGGGCTGGATTACTTTTATATTAGGTGACGAGGAAAACATATTTTCTTGTCATTTCATTTTATCTATAAAAAATGCGTAAGTATCGTGGAAAACTGGGTTGGAACGAATTAGGAAAATAAATTCGTGTCGGAAAAATCTTACACTGTTTTTCGCCTAGCCCCCATACACCAAGTCCTTAACGTCCGACAGAGTTGGGCGTAGTTAACTACTATTGTGTAGTTTGATTACAAATTAAAATTACATGTAGTTAATACACACTTTACAATAAGAATTTATTACCGCGGGCGTGTGTTAACGGTGTTGTGTTTCGAAATTGTAAGTGTAAAAAGTTGTAAGCAAGAAACGAAAATTCATAAGTTAATCTTTATAAATATGCAGTTTAAAAAAGAAGTATCGTGGAGAACTCGGTTGGAACGAGATTTTTGTAAAAAATCATGTCGGAAAAAAGTGACGGAAAATCTTACACTTTTTTTCTTCATCCAGTCCGTACCGTCCGAAAAGGATCTTCGTTCCGAAATTCCTACCCTTTGTAAGTAGATGGATAAAATCAGGTAACATACGTTTTTATTAAAGCCTAGTGCCATATAAAAACCAAGGGCCACGTTCAACGATAGTGCGCCTGTAGATAAAAAATACAATCAACTATTTGATTGTCTTTCACCATTAGCTTGCTGAATTGCTTGACTATTGACGTTGAGTTTTGCTCAATCCCTCAATCGATTTAAGCAATCTTGTAGCAAATTGGTATATTTAAGAATCCCTCTACCCTAGACTTTTCCATACAAACGTAGTCTACGTTTTATTTCGAGACATGTCAGATTTCGGTAAAAAATAGTAATTTTAAAGAAATTGCAATTATCTAGGGTTATAATTGAAAGAAGTAAAATTATGAACTAGAAAGAAAATATAAGGGTGTAGAAGTTTTCCATACTGATGGTCAAATATTATATAATACACTATATTCTCTTTTAAGTTCATAATTTTATCGTTGGCAACCAATTATAACCCTAAATAATTGCAATTTCTTTAAAATTACGTAATTTTGCCCATATCCAACATCATCATCATTATTTCAGCAGCATAACGTCCACTGCAGGACATAGACCTCTCCCAATGATTTCCAAAATGATCGATCTAGAGCGGCCTGCATCCAGCGCTTTCCAGCGACCTTATTCAGGTGGTCAGACCACCTTGTGGGTGGGTGTCCTACGCTTCGCTTGCCAGTACGTGGTCGCCATTCGAGAACCATTTTGCCCCATAGGCCATCGGTTCGTCGCGCTATGTGTCATATCCAACATGTCGCTTCCAAATTAAACGTAGACCTCGTTTTTATGGGAAATTCTGATTGTATCCAGGGTAAGGGGACTCTTAAGGTCATCTTTGTTTTTCACAAACCATCATAGATCAATTTTTAAATCATATTAATAACGGTCGTAATATAATGCGACGCGCCTCCTCCCGCCTAAAACTGAAACAATTCAGTGTTAGAAATAGGGATGTGGACCAAAAAAATTGTTTAGGCTTATTAAATAGAATATTAAAAAGTACGATTGATGTTTTTTTCCCCCTCTGATTACACTGGTCGACAAAATTTTACGTTTCTTTTGCCACTGGAATAAGACCAATTGTCTCTTACAGATTTTTGTATAGTGTATATGGGCATAATTTACTTTTGTTTCTATGAGGTCAGAATTGGGAATAATGTTATATCAAAAATCCGACTTTCCCTAATTTCTGATATTTTTAATTATTTATAGTAAATCATTTTTTATAGTTAGATTCATGTTTTGTGTACAGAATTCTTTTAGAAATCGCTGCAAATATGCTGGTGGCAAAATCTTGTTATCCAGTGCTAGCGAATAATGACGAAGATAAGCGTAGCGACGAAATATAGGTCCTTTATTTTAGGATAATCTAGTTGTGGACTAAATAAAATAATATATTTTATACCAGTCCCATCCCTCTTGGGATCGACGATTTCTTAAAACAATAAACACCTTGTTTGTCAACTTGTAATTACATAAAAAAGAAATCGAATTGTTTTCCAAACACAAGACGTAAAACAATAAAAAGCGAAGATAAACAACTTTACATCATTTATCGCTCCCATAAACACGCTTAAACAAGATAACACGATTTATAGCAATCATAAAAAGACCAACTACTTTTAAACTCAGTTTATTCAAAGGTACTAAAAGGGCGGATCACCAAGTACTAAATTTTACGGCGCAGACTCTGATAAAAAAGAATAAGTTAAAATGAGAAAAGTTCCATTCGGTTATGAAATGAAAAGATCACGGTTATCTTGCCAGAGCATACTACTTTTGAGTTATGTTTGAGATCTGCGATTGTCTTCGAGGGACTATTCTGGAAAACCTGATTACGTTGTTTGAAGAAAATGGTGAGAATGAAAATGTTCGTGGTACTTTTTCGATATTTTCTTTGGAAATAAAAATATGCTGTTACCTTTATGTTAAACAACTCATCTGCGTTTAAAAGGTATTTTAGAAAACACAAATCTGAAGTTGTATCATTCAATAATTAAGTATGTAGGAACATAATGCATAGTATGCACTTTGTTATGGTTGGATCTCACTTGTTAGCCCACTACAGTACTTTTCTACCCAGCGGCCTTAGTATGATGTTTTATCTGAGAGGTCTTTACGTATCTTTCTTCTGTAACGACAAGATAAAATTCATAAATGGACACGTAGTAAAATGAGTTGTCACACGCAGGCAGGTTTTAAACAGTGTTTCTAATGTCTGCTAAGAAAATATAATAATTTTAAATTGAAACATGCGTTTTGTAAAACAATCACCATAGATTAAAGAATGATATAAGTATGTAATAATTCCTAGAATAAATATTGCGACCGAAGAATATTTAAAATTATTCAAATAAAATGTTATAAAAATGAACGTGCAACGGAACGTTTCAACTCATGTCGTACAACCAACATGTTTGTTGCGGTAAATTACGCGAAATGCGACAAATAAGAAGAATAAAATTTGTCGCCGTAAGCATGCTTGCCTCGCTGCTATTCTTTTCTGTCGCTCAGAACAGTCATTTGCAAGAGCGAGAGAGAGGTGCGGAATGCTATAGTACCGGCCGTGCTCTATAGCGTCGCTCTCTATCGCTCTAGAAAAGTGCTTTCCCGTGCTGATAAGTGAGATCCAACTCTAAAGCGACTGACGGGCGAACCTCCCGCGTCTCGCCAGTCTTTCGGTCGCCTGGACCATCACTTATGTTATGATCAAGGAATAAAACGTTTTTGTAAGATCGGCATTTATCTTGTAAACTTCTAGCTCCCCTAACATCCGTACCCCGACAAGTACTATTTATATTTTAGTACTTAAAGTAGCAACTGGATATTGTATTCTTCTTGTACGATTACATAAAACATAATTGTAAAGATAATAAAAAATACAACATGATTGTAGTGCGGTAATCAATTTGATAGAAATATAAGGTGCTAATTAGATTTTTCGCCGATGCTTTACAAATGTTTATGTTTGATACTGCTTTCATATTATTTATATTATTAATTGATTATACTCAATACTCTATAATTTATTTCTTTCTTTATAAATGTACGGTACGCTTTAAAAATGGAGTCATAATTTCTCATACAGCTAGTATGAGAAATTATGACTGCATTTTTGAAGCCTGACTGTACAATACAAGTGTTTAATTAAAATAAGGATCAATTTATTTACTACTAACTGATGCCCGCGACTTCGTTCGCGTGGACTTTATGACTCCGGCGTATTAATATAAATAAAAACTAATGAGAGAGAGAGAGAGAGAGAGAGAGGAGTTAAAAGTCAATATTATTTTAATTCTTTCCTTCGGGAGCCAATATGAAAAGAGCTGAAGTATTACTAACCCTGGAGAAAGCCACATTAAGTTGGCTATGCGAAAAACCAGTCCTTAGATCGACATCAGCAGCTTTAATCCTCTAAAACTGTGACTTATTTTCATAGCAAAGCAAGTAAACACATGGAACTGTGTATTTTCAAAAGGAAAATTGTTGGGGATGAGTGGCATACGCGGAATAAATACAGTTTCACTGGCACCACTCACAGTAAACTTTAAGTGTCTCAGCAGACTATGCCGAAGTTTAGCGGCTAAAGTTCAGTGTCTAAAGTTCGGTGGGGATGACACACTAAATAAGCTGAAGTTCAGCCGCTGAAGTTCGGTGGAAACGCCGGACAGTAGTGATGTGCCGATATGAGAATTTAATCTTCCGTCTTTGCCGCGTCTGCGGCGAACTGAAACGGGAGCGGAAGAGGGAATGGAAGTGGAAGAGGGAACGGGAGCGAAAGCGGAAGCGGGAGCGTAAGCGGCAGCGGGAGCGGAAGCGGCAGCGGGAGTGGCAGCGGCGGCGGTGGCGGCGGCGGCGGCGGCGGCGGCGGAGGCGTCGGCAGTGGCGGCGGCGGCAAAGGCTTCGGCGGCGTCGGCGGAAGCGGCGGCTGCGACGGCGGCGGGAGCGGTGGCGGTATAGGCGGCGGGAGCGGGAGAGGGAGCGGGAGCAGGAGTGGGAGCGGGAGAGGGAACGGGAGCGGAAGCGGGAGCGGAGGCGGAAGCGGCGGCGGCGGCGGAAGCGGCGGCGGCGGCGTCGGCGGAAGCGGCGGCGGTGGCGGAAGCGGCGGTGGAAGCGGCGGCGGATGCGGCGGTGGCAACGGCGGCGGCGGCGGCGGCGGGAGCGGTGGCGGGAGCGGGAGCAGGAGTGGGAGCGGGAGAGGGAACGGGAGTGGATGCGGTAGCGGGAGCGGGAGCGGGAGCGGGAGCGGAAGCGGCGGCGGCGGCGGCGGCAAAGGCTTCGGCGTCGGCGGAAGCGCCGGCGGCAGCGACGGCGGCAGCGACGGCGGCAGCGGGAGAGGAAACGGGAGCGAAAGCGGAAGCGGGAGCGGGAGCGGAAGCGGCAGTGGGAGTGGCAGTGGCGGTGGCAGCGGCGGCGGCGGCGGCGTTGGCGGAAGCGGCGGCGGCAGTGGCGGTGGCGGTAGTGGAGCCGGGAGCGGGAGAGGGAACGCGAGCGGAAGCGGGAGCAGGAGTGGGAGCGGGAGAGGGAACGGGAGCGGAAGCGGAAGCGGGAGCGGGAGCGGAAGCGGCAGCGGCGGTGGCAGCGGCGGCGACGGCGGCGGAAGCGGCGGCGGCGGCGTCGGCGGAAGCGGCGGCGGCGGCGGAAGCTGCGGTGGAAGCGGCGGCGGAAGCGGCGGTGGCAGCGGCGGCGGTGGCGGCGGCGGGAGCGGTGGCGGGAGCGGTGGCGGGAGCGGTGGCGGGAGCGGTGGCGGGAGCGGGAGCGGGAGCGAGAGCGGGAGCGGGAGCGGGAGCGGGAGCGGGAGCGGGAGCGGGAGCGGGAGCGGGAGCGGGAGCGGGAGCGGAAGCGGCGGCGGCGGCGGCGGCGGCGGCGGCGGCAAAGGCTTCGGTGTCGGCGGAAGCGGCGGCGGCAGCGACGGCGGCAGCGGCGGCAGCAGCGGCGACGCCAGGAGCGGCGGCGGTGGCGGCGGCGGGAGCGGGAGCGGAAGCGGGAGCGGGAGCGGGAGCGGGAGCGGGAGCGGAACGGGTACGGGTACGGGTACGGGTACGGGTACGGGTACGGGTCCGATTCAGGCAAAAGCATCGGAAGTTCGGCATTATGTGTTGCTAGTAATGCAAATAACATTGCAGGCATGCATTGGCTGAAATTCAGCCGCTGTACTTCGTCATACAGTGCTGAGACACTAAGTTGGGTTCCGTTACACAGTTTCGGCGGAGTCTCGCATCAGCATTATTGGCCCTCCGACATTAAGACTTATTTTGTGAGCCGAGAGTCCATTTGCTGCAAGTGAATTACGAAACTCAACTGGATAATTGGTGGCGTCGTCAACAAAACTATCCAAGCAATTAACAATAATTTGCGTCATAAGTTCTTTATTAATTGATTTTTAATTTTTTGTTGTCCATATGGCTCGTTCACGTAACCAAGAATTTTTCTGGTGTTATTTGCTCTGAAGGTCCGCAAATACTGAACTTATAAGTTTTTCTTCGGACGATACAACTTTTTTTTGGAAAAATTTTCAATGTACAGACACATTTTTTTTACTCTTTTATTATAGTGTAGATAGATAGATTTAGTATGTTTTTGTTCAGCGGCAACAAAAAAACATCATCTATAAAAATTTCAACTGTCTAGCTATAATGGTTCATGAGATACAGCCTGGTGACAGACAGACAGACAAACAGTCGGAAGGTCTAAGTAATAGGGTCCCGTTTCTACCCTACCCTATGGAACCCTAAAAATCGAATAAAATAAGTATTTATGGGGGGCTCCCATACTACAAACGTGATTTTTCATAGATTATAGTACGGAACCGTTCGCGCGCGTCCGACTCGCGCTTGGCCAGTTGTATTATAACTCAACAAAAAGTTCTCATCAGACTTAACAACTTTTGCTAAGGCGGCATTTTAATATTTCTTATAGTTTAGCTGGACCATTATAGTTCTGCATCATGTGTTCCATTTTCCAAAATCAATTATAGCCTATATGTTGCCCAGGCTTCACAGCTATATAACAAAAAAAGTTTCATTCGAATCCGTCCAGTATTTCCGGAGATTAGCGTGTACAAACAGACAAACAGACAAACAGACAAACAGACAAACAGACAGACATTTTTTTTTATTTTCTTACTCTATTACTATATCTTCATTGCCCCACATATTTTTTTTTGAAAAATTTTCAATGTACAGACTCATTTTTTTTACTCTTTTATTATAGTATAGATTATAAAGCAAAGCCAAGAATGTAGGATAAAAACTGTCAATCAGAAATAGTGACCACTTGCTAGACCATCGCTTTTTTTAAAAAGATACTCGAGCCCATTTGCTTAAAGGCATAAATGGCGCTTTCTTTTGAAATAAATTCTTTAATCCCAAATACGATGAAATGTAACATTTTGCTAAATGTTATGAATTAGATAGACCTTGAAATTATTTTATGAACAATGGTTGATTGTTATTCAGTTAGTCCATCTAGGTTTTTAAAATCTGTTTTAGCAAATTTTTTTAGCAGAAACACGTTCTAAAGCTAAACGACTGCCAATTATACTCTCAAGGTTATTCAAAAAATAAATCAAAGGTTTATCTAGTGCATAAACCTTTGTTGACCTTCACCGCATTTACGATTACAGAATTCATTTCAAATGAGGGCATCACTTGCCTTTGCTTATTTGTCTTTGCCGTCAGTAATTTTCAAATTCAAAATTTCTTTATTTTCTCCACAATCTTATACCTAAAATAATTCTCAAAACTATAGTCATACCAAATGGCAAATTGTAATACAAGATTGTGAGAGACTGGTGTGTCTGAACTAAGCAGAGCCTGTATCTCAGTACACCAGCCTCTCCCCACTAGGAGCTTAGCAGCTTGACGGTATAATATAATATTATAACATAATCTAAATTGAAAGTTTTTTTATCTTATAAGGACGAAAGAAGGAAATGAATAAAAATAAAAGATATGATATCAATCAATGGCAACGCTGGCATAGATAATAAATAAATAAATATATACGGACAAATAACACTGATTGAGCTAGCCCCAAGGTAAGTTCGAGACTTGTGTTATGGGATACTAACTCAACGATACCATATTTTATAACAAATACATACCTATATAGATAAACATCCAAGACTCAGAACAATTTGAAAAAGGCCATTTTTCAACTTGCCCTGACCGGTAATTGAACCCGGGACCTCTGGGTGGCGGACTAGCATGGTGAACTGACCACTACGCCACGGAGGTCGTCGTTATATTTTCTGTGTAAATATATAACTAGTAAAATACATTATTTAATTAATCAACCTTAAAGACGGAGGAGGCTATTAATTTGAATGTATACTACATTGTGTAGTTTGGTAGTAATAGGGATGTGGACTGAGTAAAAAAGAATATTTTATTTAGTCCGTCAACCAGATTATCCAAAAATAAAGGGCCCATATTTTTTCGTTTAGAAAAGTACCTAGTTAAAAATTTAGAAGATACAGCACTTCGAAGTTTCGGAGTGGGGGAATTTACTTCATCTTTGGTTAAAAATCTTAGCCAATCGTGACGTCACGCGAAATCGCTGTATCTTCGTCATTATTTGCTTATCAGAAATAAAAAACACGTAAACCATACTTTTTAAAAATCTACTTAAGCCAAAACCATTTTTAAATCCACACCCGTATTCATATAAAAAGAGGGCGTTACTTATACCCTGTCTTCGCCAGTAATTATTTAGATTGCTGCTAATCAGAGTTGGGCGTAGTTAACTACTATTGTGTAGTTTGATTACAAATTACAATTACATGTAGTTAACCACAAGTAGTTGAAATTACATTAAATTTAACTACAACAATTGAAACTACTGTAGTTGTAATTTGTAATCGTAATTAAGTAGTTATAACTACAAATTACAATAAGAATTTATTACCGCGGGCGTGGGTGTTGAAGTTAAAGGTGTTGTATTTCGAAATTGTAAGTGTTAAATGTTGTAAGCAAGAAACGAAAATTTATAAGTAAGTAAACTTTTATAAAATATGTAGTTTCAAAAAGTAGTTTGTAATTGTGATTACAACTACTTTTTGTAGTTTATAGTTCAACTACTTTTTCAATTACTTTTTGTAATTATGTAGTTGCGATTACTAACTACAAAATGTAATTGTAGTTAGTAATTGGTAGTTTAATTACATGTTGCCCAATTCTGCTGCTAATATTCCTTAAGTTCAGAATACTACCTCGTCAGAATTATAATGGTCGCCTTTGCATTACAAAATTAAAATTCGCTGAGCGGCTCGAGCCCAAGTTGCGTATAAATAAAGGATCTTATGCAATTTGCGAACTCTGAAATCCTTTGCTTAATTATATTATCTTCAGCTTGGTGGCGTAAGGCGGGACATTGTTTTTAATTACTACTGGGAAGTTGAAACTTTGTACAAATGTGTTCTTTTGAGTTTTATGGATATCATGTCACAATCAAATGTCATTTTCTACAATGTCACTAAATGCAACTTAGGAAATAATAATGTTATTTATAAAGTTCCTAAATGTCTATTAAATTTAGACGATTGATAGACTGGCTAACAGTAAAGAAATTATTAGGGCAACAAGGTTTTTGGTGCAACAAAACTTAAAAATGCTAACAGATATTTATCTTTTTACTAAAATATGCCTAACAGATTCCAATTTTATGATATTTGATGTAGAAAACAAGATGCATAGTTTATAGTTTTCAAACAATGATTACCTCATTTTTTTTTTAATAATTTTTGTTCATAATCACGCGTATGATATAGTAAAAATCTTGCTCTGTAGCAAGACTTTTTCAATCATTAGTAAATTAAATGTCAGCACAAAGATATAGAAGATTTCTCTGTAGACTGAATTTCCCCACATTTTTTTTTTTATTGGAAATGGCATGGCAAATTTAACTTCACAGATCATTGAAAAAAAAATAAAGGTAGGAACATGAATCAAATTTTGTTTTGAAAACAAACTTGGAACTTAATTTTGCAATCGAAAACTGACTCTTTCTCACACTCTCTCACATTTTTTTCTCTCAATAAATAGCACTCCTTCACTATATACGAAATAACTAAATTTCAAGTTTAAAAAACGTATATTTCCACAATTTTTAGCTAACTAAAAGAAAACAAAACTAATTTACTTTCTCAGCACACCGTTAATCTTGTTTTAAACGTCGTTTATTTTATTCAAATTCACGAAACCCGTAATCACAATGAAGTCACAAAGGTAGAAATTAGTGAGGTGTCTGTGTTCTGTAACCAGAGCAAAAGAAAGGGTTTCTTTGTGCTAACGAGGGTCAAGACTCGCAGCTTGACTTACAAAGAGGCCCTTGGAACAATCAGATTTTTCTCTCGAATGACGGGACTACTATTACTGGGCAACTTTCAGTTCACATTTTCTTCTTAGGATTTCGAACATGGGATTTTTCCGACACACAATTTCGTGCCTATTTAGCGAGCATCGGATATTTCCGACAAAAAACCACTGCTCGTATTTCACATAACTTAAGTATCCACATCCCTTTTTGGTTGTAGGTATTTATTTTCGATTCAGTATGCCTCGCGCTGGCAATACGACAACTGATATAAAGTCTCGCGGTGAAAGGGTTAAAACACAAGCAACATTTTTGGAGCAAGATCAATCCATATTACTAAAATACTTTCCATAAACTCAATTATATTATAAAAAAAAAACACTAGTTTCCATACAAATCAGCACTCAGCCAAATGGATTTTTAATATGAAGACGATTTTTTATCGATTTTCAATATATTTTTCCTAAAATGTTGCTGGTGTTATGAAATTAACCCTGTGGAATTTCTAAGATTTTACGTTGAAAGTCTTAATTATTCAAACTAAGCTATTACAGCTGCCTGCCTGACGGTCATTTTGTTTGGAAATACATTACTACGAAAAGTTTTACAACCGGCCGCCGACCAACGTTAAAGCCCGGATTAATATTTTGACAAGTGACAAGTGTTCGAGAAAAAAGTGCAAGTGACAAATGACAAGTGCGATTGAATAAAGGCGATCACACTTGTAACTAAGCATTTGTCATTTGTCACTCGCACTTGTCACTTGTCAAAATGTAAAATTGGCTTAACTCTCCTTGGAAATGCAGTTTAAGCACGAGATGTTGTGTTTAGTCTTTTATTCGCCTCTTTCGACATCCACAGGAAGAGATGGAGTGGTCCTATTTTAAGCAGAAAGCCATACGGGTCATGGTATCAAGTTCCTTTATTCAACCTTTTCTACCTTTGAAATACAACCCGCAAACGATCCAGCCTTCTCAAATTCTGAGTTCCAAAGTCAAGACGAGTGACGCCCGGAGCTGAAACATTGAATTTTTAACCGCGTCGAGTCTTAAAATTCTTGAGTCGCGTCTGCACGTTTGCGGACGTGACTCCATCGCGTTAGGACGCGGACACGTCAGCGGAAATATTCACTGAGATGTGGTTGCCATCTTGGTGAAAATTTTCCATTCTAAGTATTATTCTAACATGGGATGTCTTAATATACCTACAAAGATATAGTGATAGTGTGTAATAAGATGAAATCACATTTATAATCGTACTTTTCAAAGGAAATTCATCTTGATTAAATTAGGCTTATGTTATTCAGCTTTTATTTACTGCAAGTAATCTACCATTCTCAAATTCTGAACTCCAAAGTCAAGACAATAGGATCAACATTGCAGTTACAATCTAGTTTTGCCTTATTTGCATCATAACATTTATAACCTACTGAACCAAATGTACTTTTCCTGCTTCAAAATACTACAAACGATCTATTCTTCTCAAATTCTGAGTTCCAAAGTCAAGACGAGTGACGCCCGGAGCAGAAACATTAAATTTTTAACCGCGTCGAGTCTTGAAATTCTTGAGTCGCGTCTGCACGTTTGCGGACGTGACTCCATCGCGTTAGGATGCGGACACGTCAGCGGAAATATTCACTGAGATGTGGTTGCCATCTTGGTGAAAATTTTCCATTCTAAGTATTATTCTAACATAGGATGTCTTAATATACCTACAAAGATATAGCAATAGTGTGTAATAAGATGAAATCACATTTATAATCGCACTTTTCAAAGGAAATTCATCTTAATTAAATAATGTTTTTGTTATTCAGCTTTTATGTACTGCAAGTAATCTACCATTCTCAAATTCTGAACTCCAAAGTCAAGACAATAGGATCAACATTGCAGTTACAATCTAGTTTTATATTTATAACCTACTGAACCAAATGTACATTTCCTGCTTCAAAATACTACAAACGATCTATTCTTCTCAAATTCTGAGTTCCAAAGTCAAGACGAGTGACGCCCGGAGCAGAAACATTAAATTTTTAACCGCGTCGAGTCTTGAAATTCTTGAGTCGCGTCTGCACGTTTGCGGAAGTGACTCCATCGCGTTAGGACGCAACACGTCAGCAGGAATATTCACTGAGATGTGGTTGCCATCTTGGTGAAAATTTTCCATTCTAAGTATTATTCTAACATAGGATGTCTTAATATACCTACAAAGATATAGCAATAGTGTGTAATAAGATGAAATCACATTTATAATCGCACTTTTCAAAGGAAATTCATCTTAATTAAATAAGGCTTTTGTTATTCAGCTTTTATTTACTGCAAGTAATCTACCATTCTCAAATTCTGAACTCCAAAGTCAAGACAATAGGATCAACATTGCAGTTACAATCTAGTTTTATATTTATAACCTACTGAACCAAATGTACTTTTCCTGCTTCAAAATACTACAAACGATCTATTCTTCTCAAATTCTGAGTTCCAAAGTCAAGACGAGTGACGCCCGGAGCAGAAACATTGAATTTTTAACCGCGTCGAGTCTTGAAATTCTTGAGTCGCGTCTGCACGTTCGCGGACGTGACTCCATCGCGTTAAGATGCAGACACGTCAGCGGGAATATTCACTGAGATGTGGTTGCCATCTTGGCAGTTTTCAAATGTTTTTAATGGTGTCGTAAAAGTCTATCATTAAAGAAATATAACCTTTTTTGTATATTTTTTGGGTAATTAACAATTTGTGAATTATGCAAGTTATGGCGAGTGCTCAAGTTATTTGTGCCATCGAGTATATTGCGTGCAAGACCATCAAGTCAATATAATCAATTGACCGATTTTTTCTATTTTAAAAACTTTATTAAAACAAACAAACATAAACTTTCAAAAATTATTTTAATGCTACAATTGTTCAACTAAAACAAGTAACGTAACTAAATATAAGTACTAACTTTTCTACTGTTATATGTAACAGCTGTTTTAATTACTCTACTTAAGTTAGTAGGTTCACACTTACTATAAAATTTTGTTTTCATACAAAAATGTTTTTACAGAAAGTTGTTAATTATGACGGTAAAGTATGTTTGGCTACGTAATATTTATTTTATGTCCTTGTGGATCACATGTCTTTTGACCTGAGTCTTTCAGCAAGCTTGTGAGGGAATTCAGATTAATTCCAAAATGTTCAGGACTTTTGCACAAGTTCATTCAACATCAGATATATATTTTTTTATTTTATATTCATGCAATAATGTTTCATACATGTCCATGTGGTTACAGCCTTTGCCAGTCTTGCATCTAGAATTACAGATGCTGCGAAACGGCGCGGCGTGAATCGCGCAAATTTCCGCGCTTACAAATTGTAAATCTCAATCAGGGCCCATTCATCGTGTAGGTGACGATTCTATGCAAAACTACGAATTTTTCAGGCGAGGTCAGATTGTGCACCTGTTATTTTAATTCCTCGCTTGTTTGCTCGTACCAATAGCGTACACTGTATTCCAAGTTAAAATGTTTTTTAAAAATATAAAGTGGTTAGCACTAGTTTTTAGAAACAAATGTATATTTAATAGTTGGCTAATCTGAAGCCCCGTATTCCAACATCCTCCCGCACAAGATCTCAGGGAGAAGGGGGGTGCCTGTAAAACAGCGTTACCTCGAACCTTGGTTCGAGGTAACACAAGCTGAGGCACTCCTTTGCCTTAAATAAGATTATATAAGTAGTATATGTAAGGTAGAATAAGGTATAAATTAGTTTGCTCTGTACCTCTCTTTCTGGCAATAAATGATTTTTTATTATTATTATTATTTTATGCCAGCATGTGCGCATGTTTCGGCTGCACGCGCGCGGCCACATACACGTTGTTCTTAATAGGTTTTGGATCTTCATAAGGATCGTTTGAATTTTTATTTTGACTAGCTAATTAGGTCTTAGTGAGACCTAATTAGCTAGTCAAAATAAAAATTCAGAAACAAAATATGTTGACTAAAACTCGAAAGTAAAATCGTGAGATCAAATAGTAGTACCGGCGGCCGGCTAGATTTCGAGTTCATCGGGGTCACACGTTAGTTATGAACGGACGTAACTACGTGGTCTCGATCGAAAATCATTTTCGCAACTTTTTTATTTTATGTCATTCATGTCACAAATTTTGATTACGTATATGGATAGAGGAATTTATTTACAACATGATATTTTTTCTTCCAAAACCAATGAAAAGTCAGCGTGTATACGAGTATGTAGGTCGTGTGTCAGCACAAATGTGCAAGCATTGCTCGGACATACATTCTATCACGTCTTTATACCTAAAGGGCTAGACGGAGTAATATAGACTGCGCCGGCCGCAAGACTCAAGGCCACTTTTAGCGTGATGGTGGACGAGAAAATGGAAAGAAATCAATATAGTGATTGGTTACTAGCCGCATCGCCCATTAAGGGGCTACATGAATTTTCCGGGGTCCAGTGCTGCCCCCATTTGAAATAAATCATTTAAAAGGAAACGGAGATATTATTTAAAATTTAGCCCTGATCAGACCCTAGATAACCCTTCAAACTATTTTATAAACTACTGTTTACAGTTTAAAGTGAGAACGTGAAGCTTTTCTACGCACAATTGCGAAAAACGGCCACTTTTGGCGTATGTACGTAGAAAAGCTACACGTTCTCACTTAATAATGTAAACAGTAGTTCATAAAATATTTTGAAGGGATATCCAGGGTCTGATCAAGACCAAATTTTAAATGATGTCTCCATTTCTTTTCAAATGATTTATTTCAAATTGGGGCAGCACTGGACCCCAAAAAATTCATGTAGCCCCTTAACATGATTCTCATTTTCGCCCTTTCCCTCGATCGGCTTTAACGATCTGCGTGGGATAAGAAGCAGCTCGTTCATTCTAAGTTTTTTCTTTTCTCCTAGACCAGCATTTTTGTTTTCGAGGAAAATTATAATTCAATTTATATGTATTTACTAAGTTACATCTTTTGTTGTAAATTGCAATACTAAAAAAAATCTGGCGAGATCAGTATTCATATTAACTCTCCGCTTATTGTCTTTTGTCCTTTTCACTTCTCAACTATTTTATGCCAGCATTTTTGGGTCTAATTCAAAATATATTTGGACGTCAACAACAAAATTAAGATTAAAGGTTGTATGTGAACAGAGAATACATAGTTTGCTATGCTATAATATAATTAAAATTTTTTAAACATCGAATTTTTTTATCGAATCTATTTACCAAATGTACCAAATTATGACATTTGTGAGTTTAAAAACCTTTTAGAGATACCCGCACCAAGAGGCGTCAAGTTTAAGCCAGACTTTGTTGTCTTTAAGACAATCATCGGTCCTATAATAAGCCGTCTCACAGAGTACTCTCTTTACATAAGCTTAAATTTTTTGACTGACATATCAAGAACCTATTTTGGCAATCCTATTCTAACTATCATATTATAAATGAGAAAGTGAGTTTGCATATTTGTTTGTTTGTTACCACTTAGACCAATAAACCTATTTAGATGAAATTACAGAGAATAGTTTTTAAGCCGAAATTCCTACGGGGAGCGAAGCCCACAGGCACAGTTAGATTGATATAAACAAAGTACTTGCAGATCCCACCTAAGAATTGCCCTGCTCCCAACCCTGCTACCTTTTCTTACTCCTTCTCGGCACATGCAGTCAGACTACGAAACTCATTACTACCTGCTATACGTGACTCTAAAACGATTTCTGTACTTAAAAGACGAGTAAAAGATCATTATTTATTGGAATCATCTTAATTGTAGCTTATAATGTTCATATTAAGTATATATTATATTTCCTTCTAAATATACATATGTATTTATTTAAGTATACGTGTAATAATATATGTAAGTTTATTTGTAGTTTGTGTAGTTGTATGTCATTTTAATTTTCTTCCTCCTTTATTTTATGTATAAACACGCCTGAATGCCTCTCTTACATAAACATCTCCTCTCACAGGCCTACTGGAAGATATCTCTTTTGAGATAAGTAGTGCCTTTGCACAACTTTTATTTGATGTATTCTCTGTATAAATTTTCCGTGTACATAAATTGGTAAATAAATAAAAGTATACAGTTCCCACCGTATACTAAATCTAAATATATATAACTCAAAGGTGACTGACTGACATAGTGATCTATTAACGCACAGCCCAAACCACTGGACGGATCGGGCTGAAATTTGGCATGCAGGTAGATGTTATGACGTAGGCATCCGCTAAGAAGGAACTTTGATCAATTCTACCCCCAAGGGGATAAAATAGGGGATGAAAGTTTGTATGAAACTTTGTCAATTTTAAACCGATCGGGCGAGACTTTGCATGCATAAAGCTACTATGACGTAGGCATCCCCTAAGAAAAGATTTTGATAAATTACACCGCTACGCGAGCGAAACTGCGAGCAAAAGCTAGTATAATATAATCCATCGCAACATGTCACGCCGCGGGTGGTGTACTACTGCAAACAACACACTGTATCGCTCGCGTCACGTCGCACATATTAATTTTAGCTTCATTTCAATACCAACAGGAGTCAAGCGCTGTTTGAGACGTAGCGCCCACCATTTTTAGCGTACGGTTTATGTTTCAAGCGAAAAGGCTTCTTTTAAATCATCAACAAAGAGAGGCCTTAAAAGTATGACGCTAGTGTCTGTCTGTCTGTCTATCTGTGTGTTTCTGTCTGCATATAGCTCTCGAAATGGATATCGTAGCTCTAAAACGGATGAACAATTTTTTTATTATAAGTAGATAATAGTTCGTTCAGCTGCTTAACAGTTATTGGGGGTCAACGCTTAAATTCGGTTGAATATGTAGTTTTATAAATTTTCTTGACAAATAAATTGGTTAACTCTCTATTTTCTATCAACTTTAATCAAATACTTTTTTCTAAAGGTAAAAAAAAAACATTTTTCATGGGATTTGCATGAAATAAAGACTAATGACGTCATATTTCTTGGAGTCAAATAAAAAAGTACCCAATTAGTTTTACAACGCGACACAAATAAGTTGAACAAAAATTTCCAACATGTAAATTAAACTAAAATGGCAGACGTCGGCGCATTATTTGTACCTGCGCCGATAACCGCCATTTTGGTTCAACCTACGTGCCGGGAATTTGTAAAATGCTTTGAAGTCCGCTATTTTCGTTCAACTTATTTGTGTCGCATTGTACCTCGCTTCAGCGTGATCCTTGGGCCATACAACTTAGACAGGTAGCTGTGTCTTGTACAGGTGCCGTCAATAATTTTATGCATGAAATTTGCTTCACGCGAGAAGTGTATTTAGTCTAAGAGCTGAAGTAAATTTACCTTGTTGGAGATATGCTGTGATGTTTTGATTTAGTGACGAGACAATTTAATGTGGAGAATGTAAGTGATTAATGCGTTTTAGTTTCAGGAAATAGGGAATATGCATGAAAAACAAAATTGTATCTATCCAGTTTTTCCATAGATATTCAAAAGTAAATTACTAACAGTGAAAACAGAATAAGAATTGGTTAAAAACGAACGAGATATAACAATTTTACGAAAATATGTCTATCTCACTCGCAAGAACGCTATTTTATATGACAAATGTATAGACGGTGTGGACTTTGACGTCACCAGTCCATATCGGACTTCTCTTTCTAATTGAAACTTTAAAGTATCACATGTTCGTCGCTGATTAAGATATTAAATTTTTTTTTTCATATTTGTTTATTGTGGTTAATAAGGATTTTATTAAACAAATAAAAAAAATACGTGCATATTCCCTAAGTAATATATGCAGAAATGTATGTGATTTTGAATGTTTTTTTTTTTACAAATTATCTGTTTCTTAATTTTTGAATCAGGGCAATTAGATGCTGTGAAATAGAAATGTACATAACATTTTTACTGACTTCAAAAAAAGAGGAGCATCAAACTTTTTTTTAATGTACGTTCAATTGTTCATGGATTACTCCAAGACGCGTAGAGAGATTTAGATTTTTTTTTTTTGTTTGAAGGTGTATACTTCTTAGGTGATTGATTTCATAGAAATTTTATCAAAATCGGTTGAGTAATTACGGTGAAGTTGGTTTTTAGTTTTGAAAAAATATTACCGTATAAATTTAAAAAATGAAAGAACAATGCCAAATATCATTTAAATTATACTCCAAGAACAGATTATATTTAGCTTTATGTGATAATTATCATTTAGCTTTATAGTGTGTTTTTGTACGCAAGAATCTGAGTGAAAGAAACGTTTATACACGTACTTAAGGAATACATGATTTTTTCGGGGTCCAGTGCTGCCCTCATTTGAAATAAATTATAATATCATTTAAAACTTTGATTTCATTCAGACAATCATTCAAACTATTAAGCTGACTTCTAAAAAGAGAAGGCTATCAATTCGTTGCAACCTTTTATATATTTTTTCATGTATATTCAACAATTTCTCAAGCATGTTCACCAATTTCTCGAGGATGTTCATCAATTTCTCGTGGATGTTCACCAATTTCTCGAGGATGTTCACCAATTTCTCGAGGACGCTTGGGCCAATCTAGAAAATTCTTTTTTTTTAAATGAGATAATTGTTAGGCAGTTCTATATATATTTTTATTAAAATCGGTAATGTAGTTTGGTGTAGAAGTCGATTTTAGTTTTGATAAAATATTATTTAGCTATTCTGTGTATTTATAGGCAAACAAAACCTTTATATAACGTGGCAGGGAGATACCCGTAATAAATCAAACCAAGAACTATTATTACCGGACCACTTTAAATAATGAAATTGAAATAACAGACAAAAAGCAAAAAAATATTGCTATTTCCAAACAAAAGTGTGCAGTCGCTCGGGCAATTTGTATGGGACTGCCAATTTTTTTTTCGCATTTTAACTGTTATTTTAATTTCATTATACTAAAGTGATCTAGTTTAGCCCGTGGTTTGAGTTATTACGGGTATATTCCTTCCACGTTACATACTTACTTAAATTTATTCCGTTTCATAATAATTCTCTTCTTGATATAAATAATCAAAAACCAGGGTTTCATCAAACATCGGCCGCCCAATTAAAAAGTCAAATAAGGCCAAACGCGTGATAACCGAATTTCATATACGTTTTAAATGTAAATCGTGTTTAGTGTAGTTTGGTCGGTTCCGGCGAGGAGATGGAGCTGCGATGAATACTAATTCTAGGGCCCTCCACACGTGTGTACCATTAGTTCAGCGCTGGTACAAGTCATAACCCGTCTTATTATAAAACACAGACTAACTTTGTAACTAGGTTTAAACCATTATCCGCTCAAAATGAAGTTGACGTTGGCAGGTGAGATAGTCTGATATTACTAGATGTCAACTTGGTTTGGTCGGATAATGGTTTAAACCTAGTAAAAAAGTTAGTCTGGGTTTTATAATAAGACGGAACAAGTTTATTTGCTAGGACATTAAAAAAAACAACGACTGTCAAGAACGCCATCTAGTGAAAAGTAGTGGAACTACCGATTTGATAACTATTATTTGCTATAGAAAGCCCTGACTTCCAAGCGTTAACCCCCAATAACTTTTGAATGGGTGAACCGATTTTTATCAAACTATTAGGAACCACCACAAGGTAACTTGCTTTCACGTAAATCGGTCTATCCTTTCGAGCGGTACGATGACACACACAGACAGATAGACAAACTAAAAGACAAACTTTCAACACCCTCTCTTTTTATCGGGGGTTAAAAAGAAATATCGCATGAAATATTTTGCCCCTCACAAAATTCCATCAACTAATCAAATATTTGTAAAAAAAGACGATTTTATTTTCATATTTCGTTTAAAATTCTTAACGCAACAAATATTACCTAATTTGACGACCTCCGTGGCGTAATGGTCACGCTAGTCAGCCAACCCGGAGGTTCTGGGTTCGATCCCCAGCAGGGCAAGTTGGAAAATGGCCTTTTCCAATTGTCCTAGGTCTGGGGTGTTTATATATGTATTTATCATCAAATATAGTATCTTTGAGTTAGTGCTCCATAACACAAGCTTAAGCTAACTTTGGGGCTAGCTCAATCTGTGTGATTTGTCCCTATAACGCTGACTTTTCATTGGATTTGGAAAAAAGAATGTCATGTAGTAAATAAATTCCTCTAACCATATACGTAATCCAAATTTGTGTACATAAGATAAAAAAGTTGCGAAAATGATTTTCCATAGAGACCACGACGTAGTTACGCCCTTTTAAAACTGACGCGAGACCCCGATCAAGTCGAAATCTAGCCGGCCAGCGGTACTACTAATTGATCTCACGATTTTACTTTCGAGTTTTAGTCAACATATTTTGTTTCAGAATTTTTATTATGACAAGCTAATTAGGTCTAACTAACGATCCTTATGAAGTGGCCTTCGGCTCCAAAACCATTGAAAAATCACCGTGTATATTTAATATTTATTTAACTATGTTCACTTGGCTGGAACCATTCACTTGGATTTAAAACGCTTGGTCTAATGGCCTAAGGCACAAACTAGCCATATTGTATTAGCATGATTGCCCAGTTATTAGCATTTATTTAGGTTTGGCTCGCTACGGGGGTAAGATGAATATTCCATTGATATTTGCAAACGAAATATCTGATGTTTTGATAACAATATATAAAGGTAAGCGTTATCTCCGTGCGATTTCAGCAGGATTGCCACATACAGGCTTATCTTTTCCGGGACATTTCTAAAAAAATTGGCCAAGTGCGTTCGGGTCACGCGCAGTGTAGGGTTCCGTAGTTACGAATGCCAACTTAGAGTTCAGGCCACTAAAAACGTCTAAAAACTAATTTTCTATTGAATTTGTACGAAATTTTTTTCACGTGACTCTAATAAAAAATTTCACTTTACAACCAAATGTTTCAGGAACGAATTCCTAAATCGAAAAACGGTGTCCACAAGGTATTTTTGAAAGACCTATTCAACGATACCGCACATGATTGTTAAGTCGAGAAAATAAAATTGACTTTTGACTTTACTTGTATGAGAGCTCATTTTACTTTACCACTTTTTCCGCATAATTAATATACTGTAATTAAAGTCGCTGAGTAAAACCGCGAACGGACAGACAGATAGACATGGCAAAACTATAAGGGTTCCTTGTATATAACGGAACCCTAGAAAACCTCACCCTTTTTCAATTCAATTCTTTATTTGATTAATAAGAGTTTGTCACAATATGGTTTTATAAATTAATACAGTCTTTCTTATAGGGAAATATATTTGAACAGAAAACAATAAATCCGGCCAAGTGCGAGTCGGACTCGCGCGCTATGTTTTCCGTATCATTATCTATAAATAATCACGTTTTTTGTATGGCAGCGCAACTTAAATATAAATATTATTCTTTTTTTAGTATTTATTGATATAACGGCAACAGAAATACATAATCTGTGAAAATTTCAATTGTCTATAGTCCATTTGATAGGTACTTAAATAAAGGTTAACAATCTTGATATGTCTATTTATTATTTAATATAGATAAATCTATCTTTGCAAATTGCAATAAATGAATGTATAAATTATGAAATTTATAAATTATTAATACATTAATTCCATTACACTCTTAATACCTTTGTAATGTGTAAAGATATTAATTTGTAAATTGTATTTTTCAATAAAAGACACGTCAAGATTGTTTACATTTATTTGAATCCTTAACCAAATGGACTATAGCTATCACGGTTTATAAGATACAGCCTGGTGCCAGACAGACAGATATATAGACAGTGGAGTCTTAGTAATAGGGCCCCGTTTTTATCCATTGGGTACGAAACCCTAAAACGTCTGCATAAAATTTTTGAAACGTGAATACGACAAAAGCAAACAAGCGAAAAATTAAATAAATGGAACACAAGCTGACTTCGCTTGCCAAATCCGTAGTTTGGTATAGAATCGTCACCTACAAAGTAAATAATACAAATCTACATGTTTATTTGCTAGGAAAATTAAAAAAAACCTCCGACTGTCAAGAACGCCATTTTGTGATGAGTAACGGACTACACATAATAATTGATAGCGCCATCTGTTATTTTCTTTAGAAAACCCTGACTTTCAAGCGTCAAACCTTAATAACTTTTAAACGGCTGATCTGATTTTCATCAAACATAGCTTAAAACTACCGCAAGAAAACATGCTTCCATTTAAAAAAAACACCGAATTGAAATTTACTACCGTTTTAGAACATAGATTGCGCTATGGATATCCATCTAATGATGAGTAGCAGAAATACCTATATGATTCCGGTAGTTCCGCTTATCACTAGATGGTATTCTTGACAAGCGGGGTTTTTTTTAATTTACCTAGCAAATAATCTAGTCAAACCTATAAACAACACCAGAAAAGTTGTAAAAAAATATCATTATATTAAAAAAATATGACTCAACAATAAAAGAAACCTAATCGAAGTGCAATGGATTTTCTATTCCGCATCGCAATTCGCAGCTGTTCAAATAATCACTTCCAGGACACGTGACATGATCTATGATCTATCCCCTGCCCGAGATTGCACTGTCATCTGGAAAATTGTTCGTGGGGTGTCGCTTATAACGGATGACTGACAGATCTCACTTCTACCGTGATTTAGCGTGCTTCAGTTGTCTGTTTGTATATGAGAGAAGTCTCTTTTTCTGACTCTCTCTGCCGAGTCAATAATGATTATCTGAAAAATATCAATTTTAATTCATTTGTACGATTTTTTTTTATGGAAAGAAGGAATTCGCACCATGTTTCTGTCTCCGCCGTATCCAGTCTGGCTTTTGTCTAAAACATCCGGGGCCATCAGAAATCTGAAACTGAAAGAAAAGATGTCCGCGCCACGTCTCTGTCTTTTCCTCTTCCAATCAAGCTTTTGCCTATAACACCTCCGACACCGTTAATCACCCATCTGAGATCAAGATACATCAAATAGAATGGAAAGATGTCTGCGCCATGTCCCGGCCTCCACCATATCCAGTCGGGCTTTTACCTAAAACACCCGCCGCCGCCAGCAAACGTTACAGATCGAGACACAACGAATTGAAAGAAAAGATATCCGCGCCACGCCTCAGCTTCCGCCACATCTAGTCAGTCTTTCACCTAAAACACCTGCCACGTTCTACCCGCCGTCAGTCACTCGTTGGAGATCAAACACACCGAACGCAAAGAAAAGATGTCACCACATTTCGCCTAAAACACCTGCCACCCACCGCCTTCAGTCACCCGTCGAAGATCAAGAGTAGAGACACACCGATCGCAACATTGGCAACACGATTTTCCGCGTGACAGCGCAATCTCAGGCTACGGGATATGGCACGAGGGTCAATCATCTGTGGACGCATTCAGTGGACGGATTACTTTTTCTGATAAATTGAAATATATTTTTTTCTCAATGATTTTCTTTCACTTTCAAGTTTGCTGCGAAATTGTGTTAGTTTAGTCACAATCTAATATGGAAAATTGGAAAACTAAGTTTATTGTTATAAAACGCTATTTCAAACTTTAGGGCATGCTTTAAATTGGGCTTGCCAAAAAGCCTTCAACGAAGAGATTAAATTAACTGACCGTGTACGTAACACCAGCATTTATTCCAAGACCAACATTGTTAGTATTATATTAATATAAATATTTATTAATTAAAAGATAATTAATAATAATAATATAACAAAGCCCTTCTGGCGAATAGGCGACTACTCGTAATACTGTGAAAGTGAATTTACCAAGCGCTGGTATCGGTAGCTTTTCTTTAAAATTAAATTAAATTTTAATATACTTTACACGTAACGTAAATTATACTTATTGACGTGTAAAAGTGCCTGTAAAGGTTTAATTACTGAATTTGAATCTTTGAATCAAGATTGGCTGATTTTCGCCCCATGCAGTAGACGAGAAAATCAGCCAATCTTGGTTCTTACGTTAAAAACTTAAATAGGACTGCCCTGGGCATGTGTATAGGATGCACCCAGATAGTCGGGTTGAGATTGCTGCAGGATGGGTCATCATACGAGCTTATTCCCGGTTGGTGGATCGATGGCCCTGTCAGAGTGCGCTTTCGCAAGTAAAGCGACACCGGGCGTGGACCGCACTTGGATGGGTCACCCCAAGTGGCAATAATTTTTCGAGTTCGGTGATTTAGAAGGCACCTGTAAGCCGTTGGTTGCGGCCATCATCATTGTGTGGCAGTCGTCAAACTATGTCAGATGGCTTAAAGATCCCCCCTTACCTCAGACTTTACCATACAAACGTAGTCTAGCTTTTATTTTGAAATTACATGTGGGATTTCGGCAGTATTTTTGTAATTTTAAAGAAATTGCATAAACATAGCATAAGGCACTTGAAAGAAAATATGAGAGTGTAGAAGTTTTCCATATTGATGGTCGAATATGATATGATACGCTATATTCTCTTTTAACCCGTCAGTTTCCAGACTCCGACCGAGGATCCGACCGAGAGAACAATAGATAACAATGGGTTTGCAAAATTGCGGTTGTTGACGGGTTAAGTTCATTTTTTGACTATGAAAAGTAGTTGTATGCTTTAATATGTACATGCAATTTCTTTGAAATTAAATTGTTTCGGAAATATCTGACATGCCGATTCGAATAAAAGCTAGACTACGTTTGTGTGGGAAAGTCTAATTCTGTTTAGGCTCTTAAGGCTGTCTGAAACCAGTGTAAGCCACTTACACATAAGAAAAACGAACAACAAAATTCCCGGTTGCATCCTCAGCGGTAACGGTTCAGAACCCGGGGTCCGCTACCTATAGATTTGACAAGTTTGCAGTGGAATAATATAGGCCGGAAAAATAACTCATACATTTTTCGACAAACATTTCGTTTAAAATTCCTTCTCATAATAAAGTCAGACGAGCCTATACTCAATCCACACCAGGAAATTGAAAAACGACAGCTATTTGAGTCGGTGGAAATCAAACGCCTTAGTTTGTTGATACGCGTAATAAAATTTTGGCCAGGAAATGGGCGGGAAAGTAGGCGCTTATTGGATCTACTAAAGCAGACTTTCCACCGAAAAATTTTAGAGCAAGTCATTTTATAAGTTCAAGGAACTGAACACTGGTGGTTTTTTTTTTGTCTCTGGAAGAAATAATAGTATTTTGCAGTGTAAATACATTTTATTTATCTCAAATATATGACTGAACAATATGAGTAAACTAAATCATAAATAACTAAACATACATCAAAAGAAAACTTTAAAAAAATACTCAAAATAAAAATAAAACATTAAATTATTGACAAAAAATTGTAAGAATTGATATTTCATCTCTACTTCTATGTATTCTTCTCTGCGAGTCTAGGAAAAGAAAATCGTTAGCGCCGATTGAAATAATAGTTGACAAAAAAATGGATGACAACGTTTGATAAAGGCGTTTGATTTTCACGTTGATAAAAGCGAAGCGGCATCTCATCACTATTTTGATTCCCTTTTTATGATTCCGTACCCAAAGGGTAAAACGGGACCCTATTACTAAGACTCCGCTGTCCGTCCGTCTGTTGTCAGTCTATCACCAGGCTTTATCTCATGAACCGTGATAGCTAGATAATTGAAATTTTCACAAATGATGTATTTTTGTTGCTGCTGTAACAACAAATACAAAAAAATATAATAAACTAGCTTTTGCCCGCGGCTTCGCTCGCGTAGGGGTGTAATTTATCAAATCCTTTCTTAGGGGATGCCTACGTCATAGTAGCTTTATGCATGCAAAATCTCAGCCCGATCTGTATAAAATTTACAAAGTTTCATACAAACTTTCATCCCCTATTTTATCCCTTTGGGGGTAGAATTGATCAAAATCCTTTCTTAGCAGATGCCTACGTCCTAACATCTACCTGCATGCCAAATTTCAGCCCGATCTGTCCCGTGGTCTGGGCTGTGCGTTAATAGATCACTATGTCAGTCAGTCAGTCACCTTTGAGTTATATATATTTAGATATTTAAATGTGGCTCTCATTCAACAAAATGGGTACGGAACTCTTGCGCGTATCCAACTCGTACTTGGCCGGCTATTCACGTGGTCTTTGGGACTGGGCCAAAGCGTATTTTATAATTTTTCAAAACTAAAATCCGACTTCGCCCCCAAACTACACCACCTATTTTGATAAAATTTCAATGGAACCACCTGAAAAGTCCTCCTTTCAAACAAACAAAAATAATTTTTCAGAACGGTCCGGGCGTTTTCGAATAATCGGTGAACATTTAAATGATCTAAGGTGACATATATATACATATAAAAAACCAGCCAAAGGGTTCCGTACAATACCAAAGTTTTGAAATTAATATAAAATATCACATTTGAAATCGTTACACTAAAACGCGAGTTAACTAATAATAGCGCTATCTAGTGGTGTTTTAGTGAACTATTTACCGTAAGTGAACGTGTTTTATTCATTCACAGCTTTATTTTTAATTGATAGAATTCTTTAAGGTTTTCCTGTGATCTACAAGCAATGAACTAGATTTTGTATGTTTTTCAAAATAGGCTCAGTAATTCATGTGATCAAGATCGGGGGGGAATGGTAAATTTATGTCTTATTTCATGATTAACATCAAATCTTTTATTTTTACATTACTGACAAAAATATCTTTGAGATCTTCATAACGAGCCCATTTATTTAATAGACATAGTAATTCTTGCGAAACTTTTTTTTTAATTTCCTAATTTGTCCCCCAAAAATTCCCCTAATTAAAAAAAATATATTTATTTACTTTGCACAACTGAGTTCCCAATTTCACCTGATTTGGTCCAGCCGATTCGGAGAAAATTGTCTGTGATAGACGGACGGACAGACAGACGCACCTTTAAGGGTTCCGTCTTTTTAACCTTTTGTACGAAACCCTGAAAAGAAAAAAGATCGCGACGAATTGATAACCGTCTTCTTTTTTTTGGAAGTCGGTAAAAAATTAAACCAGACGCAAACGAAATTTTGTGTGACCCTAAAAGGGTTGTATTTGTTCCTACTACACGTACTATCGGTAAAATTCAATGAAGGTGTTTGCAGATAGGCTGGACTCAGCTATCCTGAATCGATTCATCGACCTGCATGTGAGAGGTGCGAGTCGATGAATAAATAAAATTTATTTGATTTCATTTAATTTAATATTGCTTGTCCGCCTCGTCACAAAAAGGCAGGTTATATAAGTAGATTATTTTTATTATCATTATTTTTTTCTCTTTATGATATTTGAATTATTATTATTTGGATTTCATTATATAATTTTTAAGTCTGATTTATTTAAATTTTAATTCAATTTATTTTTATTATTATTTGATGAACCTTATTAATATTTCTATGGACTAAGTTGTCTGACAATAAACGATTTTATTATTATTATTATTTATTATTAAAACAGTACGATACAATCTTTCCAAGGTAAGATAACTTACAAATTAACACAGTTTATAATTTGATTATCCAATTTTCGTGTAACGATGTTCGAGCCAAGCCTCTAATCAGTACGACTTGTATGAAAACTTCTCGCATTGTCAAATGATCGCTATCTCATCATCATCATCCTCACGTATTCCCGGTTGCATCCTCAGCAGTAACGCTTCAGAGCCCGAGGTCCGCTACCTAACCTAGGAGATTTGACGAGATTACTGGTTTTTACACAGAGCTTCTGCCGTCTGACCTCCACAACCCAAAGGGCAAACCAGGAACCAATATTTGGATAGTTTGGTGATCAAACGCTGGGTGGCGTTCGGGACCCACAGTTTTACGTGGCTTCTGAAACACGGAATCATCTCTTTGGGATAATCAGGCGATTCAAGCCTGCAATATCCTATCTAGACTGGAAACAACTTTTCACAAAGTATGCTTCCCAGTGGGTTTCGAACCTATGACCTCCGCGGGTCCTATAAATGATCGCTATCTCTTTTGCTATTATCAGTTATCGTATTATCTGTCGCACTCGGTTAATGTGGTCACTTTTTTTAATTAGCCAGATTTTATCTCCCGCAGCTGGGCAAAGGCCTCCCCATCTATATTTATCTCGAGCATTTTTCTGCCATCCACTCAAGAAACCCTCGATGTCATCCCGCCATCTCTTGGTGGTCTTTTTAAGCAAAAATCTAGCTCTATGGATTTTACGGCTCTGAATTCTAGTTCGCACTTCTGTAATATCACTACGAATCCTCTTATATTTCCCCTAATGGGACTAGTGGGAATATAAACTGGAATAGATTCGTCTTCCTTATTATGATTGGCGTGAGTAATCGGAAGATGCCGTAGGTCGAGTCCGAACCGTGATGGATGGCTGAAAAACAGGTAATGGGATACTAGATAGATGTAGTGTACTTTGGTAGCTATAGGAAGATAAAATCTTAATATAAATAAATATATAACACTAATTGAGCTCTCTCAACTCAACTCAACAATACTATATTTTATAGCAAAAACATACGATAAACATCCAAGACCCAGGACAATTTGAAAAAGGCCATTTTCCAACATGGCCTGACCGGGGATCAAACTGGGACCTTTGGGTGGCGGACTAGTATGGTGACCACTACGCCACGGAGGTGGTCAAAATATCTAAATTTGTATGTTTGTTACCCACGAAAAATCGAATAAGGTTATCTTTCATCTGGCAGAACGAACACCACTTTTCTATGCTGATATCCTTTTCTGTCGCTCAGAACCGTCATTTGCTAGAGCGAGACAGAGCGAAGGAACGCCGCGTAATCGCCCATACTGTTGCGTTCCGTCACTCTTTCTCGCTCTAGCAAATGAAAGTTCTGAGTGTTTGATTGGTTGGAAAGTGCTGTTGTGTGCTGCCCACAGACATGAAAAGGGAAGTTTATTTTATAATCTGTGGTTCTACCAAAAGAGTTCTATCTAACTCATGGAGTTCTTGCATGTAAGTGCTCTTACAGACCAGTGACAGAATGCCCGCGAAATCTGTTGGCGGCAGACAGTGACCGTTGCGCGACGACGGTCGGTGACGATCCCCTTACTACCTGCTGAATAATATTAAAAGATTACTTTTATTCCTGAAATTTGATTTATTCTTTAACCTTCTCATATCATAGCAACCCCTAACCAATTTGGCTCATATTTTAACCAAAACATTCTATAAGTCTCATGACTAAAGTTCCTTCTCAATCATGAAGTTTCGTTCAAAGATACTTACGTGTTATCGCCGACCAAACATACAATCAGCAGACTATCCAAGAAGACTAAGAACTTCAATTTATTCGCGCGTTCAAAAATTCAAAGCTTCTACTCAAATAAAAGTCAAGATACAAGTAAAATTTTACTTATTTCAACAACAGCGTAACTTTAATAGTTGCATTTCTTGGAAGATATTTGAACGTAGTCTAAAGACAGACCAACCGTCTTGGACTAAATTCTGCAATTTAATGCTCAACAATTATATCTTAATTAATTCCTTTGCCACGTCACAAGTTACAAGTGAATTCAATTTAATTTCTGCTGTAGAAACGTTAAATACTTAAAGCAGTTTTATGAAATGTATTTAATTAAAAATTTAAGCAAGTGCGAGTTGGAGTCGTTGTTTTTAGGTTCTGTATTCTAATATTATCAAATGTTTGCTCTCTTCCTTATCTGTTCAATTAGAATACTGCTTTATAGTTGAAAAAGCTCTATTTATAGATGTTCGGTGTAGCAACACACAGTGACGTCAAACGCATCGCAGCGCTTGATCCATTAACGATTCAGTGAAAAAATTGCTGCAGTACGTACGATCCGCTAATAACAGTTTCATTTACATCAATATTAGTAAACATTTTCGTGCAACATTTGCAATCTTTGAAATACTGTAGCAGGCCTGTGTCACTCCCCGTTTCGGTATCAAAAATATACCTACATTATTACTATGCGCACGGCAACCACTTCGAAGGGGAAATTTCAGTAACATAAATCGTTTGTCAAGAGTAATAAGAATGAAATCGGCTTGCAATAGATGTCTAGGAACCTAAAAGAAGAGGTGAGGACTTCTGGCGCGAGCTAAATTGAACGATAGCACTAACCAAATTGAGTAGATATTTCTTTGAATTTCTTTTCTAAGTAAGACTTCTGTACGGGAGTACTAGTACTTATTATGTGACTTTATTAGCATTAATTTCTATTAACATTAATCATTATATTTTTATACTTGACAACTCACCCTAGTTCAAGCACCCCCAACAGCAGATAAACTGAAATACTGTCCACACCGAGGAACATGTCGTTTTATTAATAGAGTGCGAGTGGACGCAGAAGTAAGAAATTTTGTAAAAAGTGAAACTTTCCCGCCGATGGCAGGTGGTCACTATGTCATGTATTAACAGTGTTCAGACATTATGTTGCAACTTATATACACTTGCACTTGCCACCTGCAATATTGTTGTTTTCTTTTTCGTTGCCCTGTCTACCTCGTTATTTATAAAAAGAATGGTTTCGGGTTTAAAAAAAACCTGCAATGGTTTGCTCAAAAACTTAAACACGGTTCGATTCTGATGTCTACCTCGATAACTTCTTATTTACACGCCGCCAGTAAGCCGAAGTTTTGAGTAAGTATATCTCAGGCCCTAGGAGCTACAAGAGTGTTATCAAAGTTTATACGGGGTTCATAGATTATGAAATTGAGATTTTCATGAAATTTGATATTAAAGCTTACACAAATATTTAATAATATACGTCTAAATATTTCCGTTTCTTTTTTTGCAAATTAAGAAAAACAGGACCCTGAAACAGGTCTTTGGTTTGATTTTATATCATGCCATAACTTTCATTCATACCGGCACTAAAAGCAAACAATTCACCTTGTTTGAGAGTAACTGCTTTAATCTATTAATTTAAACATCACCAAAATAGGTATAGATATTAATTTCACAAGAAGACTATTTCCGCGTAGACGATTACAAAATTTTGAAAGTAAATGTTTAGGTAACCATTCAAATCGTTGACTCAGGCAACCTTGAAAGAGTTACAGATGTCAAAGAGCGTCTATTTATTTTCATTCCAGATCTTTAACTGTTTTTTGTAAAAAATGAAGCACTCGGAACGTTAATTAGGAAATGTTGCAATTTACTCAGCGCTGGCGTCTCGAACTTTCTCGATGGATATGCAAATTTCAGCGAGTTAATTATTGAGTGCATCAAAAGTTGGTTAATATGATGCAGTCGCCTTATTTACTTTTCGAAGTTTTCGCTGAGGTATGTCAAGTTCAACATAAATAATGTCAAATTTGTTAAAAAACTGACGTATTTTAACTAATTTAAAAAAGGTTATGTCTTTGATCTTGAATCATAATAGATGCAAGACATGTGTTTTTTTTTTTAAGAAAATAAAGCACTTACAACGATAATTACTTACCGAGCGAGCAAAGCGTCTCAGTTTCGAGATTAGACAAAAATGCTAGTTAGTTTGTCAGTATGTTCTGTTGTTCTCGCCTACAGGTCGCAATTCTCAACCGACTCTCTTAAAACTTTGTGAAATGGTTCGAAAATTATATAAAAGTAAGCACGGGAAGTAAGTCATTCGCGAATATTTTGTTCGCAATAATTCATTCGTCGAATAACTTATTTGCAATATGCACGGTATTTTTTTTTTTGAAGAGCTGGTATCGTCGCTCCGTCTTCTCCGTGGTCTCCCTCTACGCCTGCGCTCTTCTTGCAGCTTCAAAAAGGAGTGGCAGTAGGCTGATATGGACAGGGATCTGTGGAAGAAAGAAGGGGAGGCCTTTCCCAGCTGTGGGACACCCCATCAGGCTGAAAAAAACAAAAGTACGAACAGTAGCGGCGTTAGGGTAGGGCACGGTTGGGCGACCGCGCAGGGCGCTGGATATAAAGGGGCGCCCTGTGACGCCTCTTTGCGGTGATTTCCAACTGAAATTAACTGTAGCCTTTGAATCAGTTACAGATGGTTGTATGTAGTGTGATGAACTCGTAAGTCTAAAATCTTTTATCTGACTGTGACACAACCTGACAAGCACTTGACCGGTTATTAATTTTCATTTGGGTTTGAATTGCTGTTAGGGGGGGCGTGAAAATATCGCCCAGGGCGCTGGTATTGCTAAAACCGGCACTGAGTACGAGTAAGAATAATTAGTCGTATTTATTCATTATTCGAGTGATTTTTTTTTAATTCTCATTTGATATTCGTTATTCGAATAAATTTGACCCATCTCTGCTTGTGAGGTCTTCAGCTTACAGAGCCACGTTATAATGTCTGTGGCTCACGTTCGTCGTCATCATTATCATCATATCAGCCACAGGAAGTCCACTGATGGACATAGGCCTTATGAGACCCATAGTAAGGGACCACGTTTCAGAGCCATAAGTCATCACTGGTAACACACATTGATTAAACACTTTCGCCTTGAGGCACTGAGGTATTTTAGACGATAAAACACTGCGTAATTTCCCGAACGCTGCCAAGCCGATTCGGATTCGCCGAAAGACCTCTTCCTCGACGCTCGAACTTCCTGCCTTTCCAGGCATCCCAATTGACCTAGTAGACATACTGGTCTACAACTTCGAGGGTGGAGCTGCCAACAGAAACAGGTAAAGACTCACGTTAGTTTCAACCAAAAAACAGGTAGGTAAGTAGTTCTCAAAGCTAAAGATCCATCATAATACGCTAACACACCGAACTTCATCTAAAACCGTTCCACGTCTTCATTCAGTTACTGAATTAGGTTACGGCTTCTGAGGCTCTCCTTTGAAAATCGTTTTCATTAGCGGTTAGCTAATTGCTAGGTAACGAGCAAATACTTTTACCGGATTATGTTTAATGCGCATTCGCGATGGAAACGTGAGAGTGTTTTTGCAAATAAATTTTAATATAATAGGATGAGACAAAGAAAGTTTAAGTAAGTGTCACCATACGAAGTGGAAGGGACACACCTATAATAAATCGAACTACAAACACAAAAGTGTGTCAAAAAACACAAAAGTTAGACAAAATACAAAAGTGTGCTGCCGCCCGGGCTCTTTGTATGGGAATGTCAAATTATTTTTCTGCTTTTTGGTTGTTATTTTAATTTCGTTATACTATAGTGATCTAGTGTAGCCTGTGATTCGATTTATTACAGGTATGTCCCTTCGATGTTGTGTAATGTACCCCGTCATAGGTGTCGAAGCCTTATGACAAACGTCAATTTTTATCTACAAATCACAGTTTAAGTAGTTTGTAACCGACTTCCAAAAAAGGAGGAGGTTATCAATTCGTCGCGATCCTTTATTTTTTTTTGTATGTTCACCGATTATTCAAACACGCCTAGACCGATTTAAAAAATTCATTTTTGTTTGAAAGGGTATACTTTCCAGGTGGTACCATAGAAATTTTATCAAAATCGGTTGTGTAGTTTGGGGGTGAAGTCGGTTTTTAGTTTTGAAAAATTATTCTCTATAAATATAATTTTTGTTAAAGCAATATTAGTTTCTCTAAAAATGTGTGCAAATTTTTTATTGGTAATATTCAAATTGAAATAATTTCAAAACTATCTCAATGAGAGCATAAATGTTTAGATTTTATCGTAGCAAATATTGTATTTTATCGTTTTAAAATAAAAAATAAGCAATTTATTTCTTACACTTATTTCTATTGTTTTTTTTTTTCAAAATAGCAAATAATCTTAAAAATACAAAGATACTATAAATGTAAATTTTAAATGCACCAAATATAGTAGATTGCGCAACAAGGGGCTAAGGTAATATTTTGAAGGCGAGGGTACTACTTTGAATCCTGAGTGAAGCGAGGGATTCATGTACTTACATCGCCCGAGATAAAAACTTTATCGTACTCAAGTAGCATACTCTACTTTTTATCTCTATCTATGAGAAAAACCTGCAAATACAAAACAGAATATAAAAAAAATTTGAACACTTACAATACCTAATCAGACTTCAATCGACAATTTAATACCAAGGTTAGTATTTGATGTCGTTTTCATACAATAAATACTAAATAAAATAATTTTTAGAAGACCACCAACTTACGATGATATGTTCACTTAAAACTTTGTTTGGCTGGTCCTTCATATCTTTTTATTTTTAGAAGTAAACTTGATACCTACTCACTATCGGCCTAAACTTGCGGAAAAGTATACACATTTACTTAAATGATTACATGTTAATATAATTAACGTAAAACTTTTGTAATAACTTCAACCAAAGAGAAAAATTGCTTTTTTAATTAGGCTTATTCCTTTTTCCGAAGCGAAGAATATAAAAATGTTTACCTACATTCATCCATGTTGACGACGATGTGTATTTCGAATATTACGACGTCTGTGCCAATTATTTGTTATTTTAAATCTTTTTTGCTGGACTACCAACATTATTTTTGACTCTACATAGATTACACTCGTGTTCAGTTTTTAAATTGGTTTTAATCCCCAGAGATTTTCTTTTTCACTTTTTAGTCCCGAGGGAATAAGCAATAACTTTAGCTCCAAATCTTTTGGAATGAAAACATAGTTTTTCGAGTAGACGAGATAAAAATAATTATTTTTTTATTTCTGTTTAAAATAGTAAATGCAGCAAAGAAACAGCAAGCGTAAAATGAATCGCGCATTTGTTTCATACGAAAATTCGCCTGAAATATGCTTAATTATATTGTTTGGGTGGGTTTTGGTATTGAAGGAAGTTCCTCGTACTTTTTATTCAAAAAATCTTGCCGCAAACGGTCAGCATGACGACGATACCCAAACTACGCCGGAAAGAACAGAACGCTGCATTACAGTTTCTTATTGTAACATTGTCAAATCCCACCGTAAGCCATGTAGAATTTCGTTCCAGAAATGGGAAAGGTAAACCCTGTTAACCATGCTAACATTGGAAAACAAAACCCAATCAAAATTTGATCCCCGGAAGCCCGACATTACTGTCGACAACAACTCAAAGCCGACGAAGTTGAAGAAAACGATTCCTATCCAAAAAACATAAGAAAACTACACATAAATGAAAATTGCGGAGCTGTCACGCCCCAAACCATGATCAAACAAAATCCATATGCCCTTAAAACAAACGATTATCAACTGTATTCAGATAAAAATAAGCGTTAAGCTATTGGAATGGAAAAGTTAGTTGTAGTATTTACCGAAGCGCCTTGTTTTCAAGTTGCAAATTGATTGAAACACCGACATCTGATAATTGCTAATAGTTTTCTTGTTAGTGTTGGAAGTGGAAAGTTCGAGACAGCTTGATTTCTTTGCAAGTTCCAATGTCTTTGAGGAATTAAGTGGTTGTTTGCCATTATTTCCTGTTTCCGCTCGCATTTCGACGGTTCGATGTTTTGTTGATGAATTTCCGTTATCTGCCCTTTTGAGGCTGCCTGACCACTAAACCGGAGAGGAGAAAGGAGAAGCGGAGCTGTGTCAAAATTAAGCAATCGATTTAGGTACATAAAATATCCACTCCGCTTAAGAAGACAGGAATTAGAAAACTAGTTTAAAAAATTATACAAATAAAGCTAGCTTCCGCTTCTCCGCTTCTACTCTCCGCGGTCCCGGAGTTAGAAGCGGGGAAACGGGAGCTGGCTTCGCGTATAGAAAAACGTAGTTCACACTATTCCGCTCCGCTTCTCAACTCCGCTACTCGTCTCCGCTTCTTCGCTTTGCTACTCCGCTTTATGAACATAACAGTCCGCAACTACACTACGGTACCTAGCCCGCTTCAGTGGACAGGCAGCCTTATTGGTAAGTTTTTGGAAGATTTGCTGTATCATAAATAAGTGATGAGATAGTTGTTTACCAATCGGATGACTAAAAGAATGTCGAATTGGAGAGGGAATTTCGGTAAAACAAAGAAATATGATGAGTAGGAATAAAACAACTTTATTTATTGTACGAGTATTGTTTTCCTTTAGTTTCGTATTTATATATGTGGTCAGTTTATGTTTTTTTGTGCTCAATAGGTTAGAATAACGTTTTCGGAATTGTTATGTTATGAGAAAACGACGTTGCTGCTGAAGGTATAAAATAAATATTGTAAGTAGTTAGATAAGTAAACTTTTTGTAGCTTATACGTCTATGTCAAATATACGTGTCTAGAAACACCCTAACACTAACACACACATAAAAGATTATGCAGGCATATATTTTTTGTGCCTGCTTTAATTTTTTTAAGTATCGAAAAAAAAACATGTGATGAAAAATTTCGCCACGAGTCGAATTCCAACCCACGACCCTTTACCAATTTTGCTTCAATGTTTTTTTTTATGTGTGTAATAATGAACATAAAATATAAATGAATTTATTTCTATCTAAAACAACCTAGTGGACGAGAACAAAAAGAAAATTTTAAGAAATTTTAAGAATACAAAGAAAAATATAGAATTTGAATTTGAGCATGGCAACGGTTTTCCCCACTGAGGCGCGCCGCGGCGACATCGTGTGTAAGGATGAGAACATACAAAATCTATGTATCTGTAATGTGTAAATGCTGTTGCTGGTATTTTTTTGCAGTTATAGTGTAACAATCAATGAAAGGTTTGATATTTCCAACAGATTCAGATCTGTGTAACCCTTAACGAATTGAAATATTGTTGAAATATAGCTCCTAAAATAATTTATCTCACAACGACAGTCGTAGTGGAGAAATATCTAATTTAACTCGAGCCCGACTGCTCCATCTCAACGCCTCACACCCTCTCGCCAAGTGATTTTGCACCAAAGTATGTTAATATCGTTCTATGCCGGTCTAGAAGAGAAGATAGAACATACAATGCAGTAGGTCTTCTCGCACAAAAAAGCTAACAAGAGAAGAGTGGAGTCAGTTTTGGAAAATTATATTATAGCAATACTTGGCAGTCACTATGGTAGTATTAAATAAGAGGTGTAAGTCAATGAGACGCTCTATTTGATGATCGTTCGGTGTCACGTCGCAGACCTACCACAGACGTTTATTAGATATTTTTTGAGACAAAAATACCCAGTATCTGTCGAAAGCAGCAATTAATACGGAAAGCTAACTTGGTGGCGATCGGTAGCCACGGCGATGGAGACAATCACGCTGTTTTAGCTTGAATTGAAGGACGTTGTTCAAGACAACGAAATGGAGAAGCCTCCTCCCATGGGGACATAGGAGAAGAAATTATTAGAATCAATACTTTAAGTGCTTCCTTCTCGTAGAATTTAACATTATCATCGTCTCTCAACGACCCACTGCTGGGCATAAGCCTCGTTTTGTCTGCGCCATTGATACCCGTCCCTAGCCTTAGCTATCCAACTTTTTTCCAGCAATCCGTTGGATATCATTGACCCACCTAGCTACCGGACGCCCAACACTCCGTTTTCCATTCCTAGGGCACCACTCGGTGATAGCCTTACTCCACTTTCCATCGTTCCTTCTAGCCAGGTGTCCTGCCCAGTTCCATTTTAGGTTCAGAATTTAACATTCATATATAGTTCACGCCTTTTTCCCACAGGTTTAAAAATATTTCAAGTACCTATACTTAAACGATTTTGAAATATATACAAAATGCGTGACTGAAAATAGTGACTGAGCCTCGAGAGTAAATCGGGAATAAATATAACAGTAAAACAATGCATTTTATCCAGAAAACACAACACAAGAACTCTCACAAGACTGGAACCACAATCATGTTTTGTCTATATACGAAAGACGTACGGGTGCGGGCCCATCCCAGCGAGAAATAAAATAGCAAAACCTTGAAGTAGAATGAACGAGCGAAATTAACAACTCGGGCTTGGTTTATTGACAGTATAAAATATTTATCAGCGGTTTATTTGCTATCTGGAGAGGTTAGACACTTTTATTAGCTTTTGATTTGGAAGTCAGGTTTTTATTAGAAAACTTTTTTATTTTTAACCTCTTCAGTCTCACTTTTGTCTGAAACGCGCGCCATTGGGTTTGTCTAAACTATAAGAGCCTATTAACCCGTCAGCTTCCAGACGGTCGGATCCGACCGAGAGAACAATAGATAACAATGGGTTTGCAAAATCGCGCTTGTTGACGGGTTAAGTGATGTTGAGCAGGTTTTTGGGAAGAAAATAATGTTGGCTTTATTATGCGGTAGGTGTTTTGGTCTAAATAATTTATTTTTGACCCAGGAAAATACCCAATTTGGGTATTTTCCTGGGTCAAAAATAAATTATTTTGTATTGATAAGAAAATAAAACGTCGCAAAACAATGTCACTTGTCTTTGAACATATCAATTTTAACATGATTTAAGATTTATTATTGCAGAAAAACTGATAATAAGAGCGCTATTTGACTCCGAGAAACTATGACGTCATCTGCCAGCATTTCATACAAATCCCATAGAAAATGTTTGTTTTGACGTTTAGAAAAAAGTATCTGATTTGACTTGTTGGCAAATAGCGGATTGTCATCTGGCTCTTTTGGAGACTGTAGAAAACTAGTAAAAAGTGTTACATTTAAGCAAGAAATCAGAATGGAGTGATGATAGCGGAACAACATATTCCATTGATATCCGTAGTGCTATCTATTATTTGCTAAGAAAATTAAAGCGATTTTCTTCAAACATAGCAAGAGAACTTCCTTTCACGTAAAAAAACAGCATCAAAAAAAAGTCATTTTTTTTTATTCAATGTAGGATAAATTTATCTCTTATTGAAGGTAATTTTTTTTTAAATATTATTTTAGTGCAAAAGCTAAAAACTTTCATCGAACTAGCATCGAAATCGGTATATTCTTTCGAGACACAAACGTCCACAGACAAACAGACATTAGCGTCAAACTTTAAACACCCCACTTTGGTGTCGGGTGTTAATAAAAAATATTATAAAATGTCGCGCATAGGTCCAATTTATTATCATGAATTTTATCACCTTCAACTATACTTTGCTTTATTTTTTACCGACTTCCAAAAAGAGAGGAGGTTATTAATTCGTCGCTATCTTTTTTTATGTTACGTCAAAATCATTGATTTATTTTTAGATATTTGTCATCATCATCATCATCATCATCATCATCATCCGAGTGTATTCCCGGTTGCATCCTCAGCAGTAACGCTTCAGAGCCCGGGGTCCGCTACCTCACCAAGGAGATTTGACTAGGTTGCTGGTTTTTACACAGAGCGACTGCCGTCTGACCTCCACAACCCAAAGGGCAAACCAGGAACCAATCCTTGGATAGTTTGATGATCAAACGCTAGGTGGCGTTCGGGACCCACAGTTTTACGTGCCTTCCGAAACACGGAATCATCTTTCTTTTCGGATAATCAGGTGATTCAAGCCTGCAATATCCTATCCAGACTGGAAACAACTTTTCACAAAGTATGCTTCCCAGTGGGAATCGAACCCATGACCTCCGAGTCACAAGGCGAACGCCTTGACCACTGGACCACGGAGGCAGTCTATATTTTTGGATATTTGTATCACTTGATACTTATTGTCGACTTTTTTCTTTCGATTTCGATAAAATTAGTTTTACACTGAAATGGCACCACTCAGCAAAGGACAATGATGTGCCTTTATCTAATATAATAATATAAGTAGTTGTTGACGTCAGATTGATTATTCGAAAACGCCTGGACCGATGTGTTTTTTTTTTGTTAGGGCATACTTGTCACTATTACAATCGATAGTGTAGTTTGGGGCGAAGTCAGTTATTAATTTAGAAAATTTATTCGTATAAATTTCTAACTTTCTACGTACTCTGGTACGACTCAAGTACTCAATACGCCACAAACCATTGTATTTGCTTTCACCTTGTAAATACATATCAGACAAGACATTCAATTACCAAGAATTGAGGTTCTAGAGCTACGTTCAGGTTCATGATGAGATAACAAACAAACAAACAAGCATAAATTACTTATATATTGTTGAAACTCAACTACAAACACTCAATGAACGGAGAATTTAATGCACGTAAACAATAACATTTGCAGCACAAATATATTGTTAACTGTTAAAATGCTTCAGCGTTTGTTTAAAATATTTGTTGTTTAAAGTGTTATTGTCTGTTTAAAGTGTAATTGATTTAACTGTCAATATGCTGCGAAATTTTATTCATAACCATTTATAGTTATATGCCTAGATATATGCAATTCCTTTAAAATTACAATATACTGCCGAAATCTCACATATCATTTCAAAATAAAAGCTAGACTACGTTTGTATGGAAAAGTCTAAGGTGCCGGGATTCTTAATAACGTTTCTTAATTAGAGTTAAGGAAAAATTGCGAATATTTAAAGCAACCAAATTCCAAGGAAATAGAGTTAATTACTTCAAGACAATGCAAGAATTTGCTAAAGAATCCAAGTTCAAGGTCGAATTTGTTCATTAAATCCAGGAATTTGTTAATTTGTTTGCTGAACATCGATAACAAAGCAGCGTTGCCTTTTCTCTTAAGTTCTACATCGGAATGCCCGAATTTCAAGTTTCAGAGTTATGTCCATTCGATATTAGATTTGCTTAAATTGACTCTTAATTTTCATTAAATTATTTAACGGCTTTCATCGACTAAATTGATTTGGTTAATTGGTAACGCCAAAAAGAGATGTAAGTTAGGGATAGATAACTTTTTTAGAATTATAGTAACTCTAGCCAGTGCCTGCAACTTCACGTGAATTTTAAAAATGACAATGACAGGACAATTAGATAACTTTTGCAGAATTATAGTAACTCTAGCCAGTGCCCGCAACTTCACGTGAATTTTAAAAATGACAATGACAGGACAATTTGATAACTTTTTTAGAATTATAGTAACTCTAGCCAGTTCCCACAACTTCACGTGAAATTTAAAAATGACAATGACAGGACAATTTGATAACTTTTTTAGAATTATAGTAACTCTAGCCAGTGCCCGCAACTTCACGTGAATTTTAAAAATGAAAATGACAGGACAATTTGATAACTTTTTTAGAATTATAGTAGTAACTCTAGCCAGTGCCCGCAACTTCACGTGAATTTTAAAAATGACAATGACAGGACAATTTGATAACTTTTTTAGAATTATAGTAGTAACTCTAGCCAGTGCCCGCAACTTCACGTGAATTTTAAAAATGACAATGACAGGACAATTAGATAACTTTTTTAGAATTATAGTACCTCTAGCCAGTGCCCGTAACTTCACGTGAAATTTAAAAATGACAATGACAGGACAATTAGATAACTTTTTTAGAATTATAGTAACTCTAGTCAGTGCCCGCAACTTCACGTGAATTTTAAAAATGACAATGACAGGACAATTTGATAACTTTTTTAGAATTATAGTAGTAACTCTAGCCAGTGCCCGCAACTTCACGTGAATTTCAAAAATGACAATGACAGGACAATTTGATAACTTTTTTAGAATTATAGTAGTAACTCTAGCCAGTGCCCGCAACTTCACGTGAAATTTAAAAATGACAATGACAGGACAATTTGATAACTTTTTTAGAATTATAGTAGTAACTCTAGCCAGTGCCCGCAACTTCACGTGAATTTTAAAAATGACAATGACAGGACAATTAGATAACTTTTTTAGAATTATAGTAACTCTAGCCAGTGCCCGTAACTTCACGTGAAATTGAAAAATGACAATGACAGGACAATTAGATAACTTTTGCAGAATTATAGTAACTCTAGTCAGTGCCCGCAACTTCACGTGAAATTTAATGACGACAGCTTGTTCCTGAAATCAGATTTCAAAGAAACAAAGCATAAGAAACAGAGCTGAGCTTAATCTATTATTGAAAACCGCGTTAAAATCCATCCAGTAGCTTCGAAGACTAGCGTGAATACATACACACAGACGAAAAAAAATCTCTTTTTTGTCGCTCACACTAACGTTTTTAGAGTTCCGTAGTAAACAAGGCATCCTTATAGTTTCGCCATGTCTGTCTGTCTGTCTGTCCGTCCGCGGTTTTACGCAGCGACTATAAGTACTAGAAAGCTGTAATTTGGTATAGGTATGTATATTAATTATGCAAAAAAAGTGGTAAAATAAAATATTGAAAACAAATTTTTTTTAGGCTAGCTCTCATACAAGTAAAGTCAAAAGTCAATTTTATTTTTTCGACTAACCAATCATGTAGGATATCGTTGAATAGGTCTTTCAAAAATATTCTGAGTTTGTAAACACCGTTTTTAGATTTAGGGATCCGTTTCGGAAATATTCGTTTATAAAGTGAAAAATTTTGTTATAGTCAAGTGCCCCCCCCCCCCCCCCCTCCTCTATCTGCTAAACGGTTACATATGGACACGTGAAAAAATTCACAGGTATAGTAAATATAACGAAATTTTAAGGAAAACTATCAGAGCTGTGTAGGGTTTACAAATTAAAAAGATATAGGCGATCAAGTTATAAAATGTACTCCGAAAAGGAAAATTTCATACAAATTCAATAGAAATTGATTTTTAGACGTTTTTAGTGGCATGAACTCAAATTTGGTATTCGTAACTACGGAACCCTATACTGCGCGTGGCCCGACACGCACTTGGCCAATTTTATAAATTTACTTAATGTACAGAACAGACACGCAATTTCTACTGTTTTATTATATATGTACATTGATATTGATTTATCTTTATTTTCTTTCTAACTTATAAACCAAGAAACTAGAGTGTAGCTTTTATTTTTGTGTCAGATGCCTGTAATAGGTTTATAAGATACTATTGTTAGCCACTAAAACATAGTTCTACCACAGAATAAGTACTAGTGCCCAGAAGTCTTACTCAGAAAAGAAATTCAAAGAAATATCTACTTAATGTGGTTAGAGGTAGGGTTTAATTTAGCTCGAGTCGGAACTCCTCTCCTCTTCGTTTAGAAACCTAGACATCCATTGCAAGCTAATTTCATTCTTATTACTCTTGACAAACGATTCGTGCAACTGAATTTTCCCTTTCGAAATGGTCGCCGCGCGCATGGTAATAATGTAGGTATATTTTCGATGCCTAAACGGGGAGTGACACAGGCCTGGTTCTACATCGTAATGCCCGAATTTCAAGTTTCAGAATGAAGCAAATCTAATATCGAATGTTATGTCTATTCGATATTAGATTTGCTGAAATTGACCTTCGATTTCTATTATACTATTTAACAGCTTTCGTCGACTAAATTGATTTGGTTTATTAGTTATGACGCCAACAGGGGATGTACATTTTGAGTGGCTATTTCTGAATTATGTAATTTAGCTGTATCAGATGCCTGTTAAGGGGCTACCTGATTTTTCCGGGGTCCTGTGCTGCCCCTAATTGAAATTAATCTATTAAAAGGAAACGGAGATTTGATTTTAAATTTTGTCTCGATCAGACCCTAGATAACCCTTCAAACATGAACAATTGTTTACAGTTTAAAGTGAGAACGTGAAGCTTTTCTACGCACAATTGTGAAAAACGGCCACTTTTGGCGTATGTGCGTAGAAAAGCTTCATGTTCTCACTTCAAACAGTAAACAGTAGTTCATAAAATAGTTTGAAGGGTTATCTAGGGTCTGATCAAGACAAAATTTTAAATGATATCTCTGTTTTCTTTCAAATGATTTATTTTAAATGGGGGCAGCACTGGACCCTGGAAAATTCAAGTAGCCCCTTAAGCCGGATACACATACATGTATTAAATATGTACAGTTTAAAAACGATGTTCACCATGCATAATGCATTTATTTCATATTCACATTATGTTTATCTACCCAAATTGTTATGAGACAAAATTATTGTATTGTATTGATTATTTTTCAACAAATAAAATATATCACAAGGATTTTTTTCTGATTTTGAGCATAACGACGTCTGGACATAAGCTATTTAGAAAACACATGTGTAAGTTTAAAAAATTGTTTTTTATGAACTTCGAAATAATATTCAAATTAAAACATGTGATGAAAAATTTCGCCACGAGTGGGATTCGAACCCGCGTCCCTCACATTATCGCCGTTAACGTTCGAAAAAATACTTATTTGACATAACTCTTTGAATTTAGATGAACCAACCAATAATCATTGTAATTTTACGAGATGCTTACATTGTGTTTTTAACTGTACTTATTTTAATTTTATATGTGTAAGTACGTAAAGGTGATGTAAGGAGTACCTATAACGGGAGAGCATGCATGACGAGAGAAATGAGTGTTAATAAAGCAAAAGAAGTTTGCAAGGATCGTAGCAAGTGGAGACAAGTCTCTCATGGGAAACAGGCATGAAAATATGTATGTATATATACACACCCGCCACTATGCTATAACATAACATATTTCTTTTTTTTTTTAAAGGTAAAGACCCAAAGAATACCGAAATAAAAAAATTTTGCGTATGAATGTACAATAATAGATTCCAGGGAACGCTCTGGATCGGCTTTGCGGTCTGCAATTCAATTCAGTTCAATTCAAATATATGTTTATTATCATAGAATATTTATAACATCTCTTAATAATCGCAACTTTGTTTTTTTGCACACCAATTGTTGACATCAAAAAGTTACTTAGAGCTAAGTTTACTGCCGCCTCCGAAGTGCTAGTGCAGAAGAAGCGAAAACAAACTGCACTGCAGCATTTTCTCCAAGAACGTCAACTCACAATGAAATTAATATTAATAGTTGATAGGTGGACAGAGAATACATTGTGTATTGTCATAATTTACATGCGTGGGAAGAGATACTAAATTCTACGTTTTTCATCCAGCCAAAAATCGAAGGAAACATTGAATTTATGTAAGGGCTTAATGTAAACTTTAAATGGTTTTTACCGATAAGAACTCAATTTCAGAGTCTCAGACACATTTGTCGGGCGGAAATGAGACTTGCAACGGAGCGATTTGCGTCTAAAAATACACTACTCAGACTTTTAGACGTAAATTTCCTCTTAAATTGAAAAATACTATTTTAACTTAGCATTTCATTTCTGTAATTCTCAGTTATTATAGAACACTTAGTAAATCTATTTTCTATACATTTGACCGAGTGAATATACTGGACAGATTCTTCCTTGTAGGTTTGGGAATGGGATAATTCCGCCTGAGAATATATTTTGTAGTTTAAAACTTTTGAAGTTATGTTTTTGGTGCTTGATTTATAACAAACAAACGTACAAAAACTTATAGTTCGACTAATTTACGATTTTATGACTGCATATCTCCAGTAACATCTTTATTTCAGTCTATGGATTTAGAACCGGCTGCGGCCTCCACCAGGCCTGTGTCACTCCCCGTTTATGTATCGAAAATATACCGACATTATTACTATGCGCGTGGCAACCGCTTCGAAGGGGAAAATTTCGATACATGAATCGTTTGTCCAGAGTAATAAGAATGAAATTGGCTTAAAATGGATGTTTAGGTATCTAAACGAAGAGGTGAGGAGTTGTGACTCGAGCTAAATTAAACCATAGCGCTAACCACATTTAGTAGATATTTCTTTAAATTACTTTTCTAAGTAAGAAATCTGTACGTTAATACTAGTACTTATTCTGTGTACAATATTCCGAAATAAAAAGTTTTGTATTAATAATACTTCTACTTAGCATATTTCGTTCCTATCCATTTAGCTGTTTTGAAGTGAAAGCGAAACAAACAGCCCTTTATACATACATACAAGCTTTCTTATATATTATATAACGTGGAAAAGACATTCCCGTAATAAATCGAACTACGGGCTATACTTAAGACGAAGTGGTAGCGAAAGTGGCGCCCTCATATGAAATAAATTGTTTAAAACTAAATATGGTGATAATTAAAAATTTGATTTGTATCACTGTCTAGAAAGACCTATAAACTATTTTATGAATAACCTTTGAAAGTAATATTGGTAGTCCGTCTAGTTTTAAAACGGGTTTTTGTCAAAAGTGACCACTTTTGGCGAAAACCCGTTTTAAAACTAGACGGACTATTAGTAATAATTTTCAAAGGTTATTCATAAAATTGTTTTTTTCATTGTGGCTCAATTTATTACGTTCATTGTGACTCAATTTATTACGAGGATGTCCCTTCCACGTTATGTAATACATATAATCGTTATATAATTGTGAGGAGCTCGGTGGCCCGGCGGGAGTGCGCATTAGTAGCGCTTTCGCAAGTAAAGCGACAACCGGGCGTGGTCCGCAGTTGGATTGGTGACCACAAGTGGCATGAATATTTCTCGAGCTCCTCCGTGCTTCGGAAGGCAAGTATAAGCCGTTGGTCCCGGCTGTCATCATTGTATGACAGTCGTCAAGCTATTTTAGATGCCTTTAGGCAGCTTAAAAAATCTGACACTAGTGTTGGCCACTTACACACACGAAAAGCAAGCAAGCTAGCCCTTCCACGTTTTATTAGTTGGATTACATTAAGTCATATTGATACATTAGCATATACATATATCTGATGCCATACAAATACTGACTATAATAGTACTACGGGACTTATCGCGATTAATATTTTTAGCCAGATGTTTCGACGACCCTCGATGCCGTCATGTTCGCTGGCAGACTGAGGAACTGCGATGGATGTTCCGCTGTCAAGGGTAACCATATCGGTCTACCCTCTTTCTGAGTCGTTTCTTACATAAGTCCCTACACACAACACAACACTGAAGGTGTCCGTTCGGGGATTATTTTTCGTATTTCGCACACACTTTTTACACAACTCAATCACTGGTTTCCCCGTCCACGAAAATTTGAAGCCATCTTCTCGATTGAAATTGTTTTTTTTTTATCTCAAGCAAATCTATAAAACAGTCATTGCGGCCGCGAAGCTCTAAAATCATATACAATAATGTAACAAAAACCCTGTCCGATCCTTGTATAGGAGCAACTCAGACCGTCAATATGAACAACTTTTCCTAATATATATATATATATACTCCTATAATATGTAATATATATATATCCTAATATGTATATGCTAATATGGGACCAATGCTTGAAACTCGAAAAAAAATCGACATTTTCATACAAAAGTGTTCGGCTGGCCCGACAATTTGTATGAAAAAGTCAATTTTTTTTTAAATAAATTTAGTTAGACGTTATACAATACGATTTTTATTGTATAACGTCTAACAAAATATACTGAACCTATTTTAAGGGTGATTTCAGTCCATGACACTTAACAACTTTCCCCAAGGAACATACATAATTGTACCGAAATAAGAAAAAAAATTTTTTGATTTCCGTACAAACTCTGATCAGCTGATCGGTTAACTTGCATGGAAGGTCAAATATTATTTTTCATACGTTGGTATATTCCATGGGAAAAGTTGTTTAGCATCGTGGACTGAATTCACCCTTAGATAGACAGATAGATAAAACATTTATTCGAAGGGGGAAAAAGACAATACTGATTTATCTCCCCCAAAATGGTCTCCAACTCAGCATGTGCCAGGTGTGCCGTAGCGTAAACGAAGCCCTAGCGCTAATCTTCCGCGGGAGCCATAATTGGTGCTTTCACGGACGTACGCACGATGACTGAGTACATCTACTTAATACATAGGCACACAGATTCACTCAATAATCTACCTACACAACTGCAAAGAAGAAACCAAACACCTAGAAATTATTAACCCTTAAAGCTTGCGCAGACGAGGGATTTTTGACCGCGGACTTTTTTGTCCGCTAAAATAGATCGCTTACAACTGTATCGAGAAACGCAAATGAAGGATTAAAAATACCGCGTACAAAAAGTCCCTCGAATTACTGAGGACTTGCAGAGAGCGGACCGGACAAAAGTGCGGGGGAGTCCCCGAAAAAAATAGAACTAGTATGACTAGGCGAAGCAACGCACTTGACGGACTTTAGTCCACGTTTGTTCTCTACATTTCCGGGCAACAAATGATCGCACACTGTAACCTACCTACCTAGTGGATTAATTAATTTCTAATTATTTTTATTCGCTACCTTATCCAACCCTAATATACTATCAAATGCATTATTTATCTTCCACTCGCTGTATTTGAATTGACAAATTGGCAGTGATCATCTAGTAGTGGACCCAAGTTGTATTTTATAGTAACTCAAATTCTAGCGTAACACGTTTAGTACATAAGTCATAGTGATTTTCCCTACATTCTAATTTACCTATTTTACTAAGTTTAACTCCGAATAAAGACTTTGTCAGACGTTGAGTTCAATCAATATAGTAATAAAAAGATAGAGATATATAAGATAAACTATCATAGGTGTTTACTTAATATATTTTTATTTAATTTAAATTTATTTTACGTTTATCGAAAAATCTACTATTTAATTTTTATTTGAATTGAAATTAAATTTCAAAGGCAGAATACTTTAACATAATTTAGAAATTTGTTATTTAGTCATTCAGGTATTTGAGAAAAATACTAGAAAATTTAAAGTTATGCAGTTAATTATTTTAATTGATTTTAAGTTTTATTGTAAATGAAATAAGTTTTATAATTAGAATAATTAAATTGAGTCAGATCAATTAATTATATTAGATGTTTTATACGTATTTATGAAATTATTTTAATCAGTTTTTAGTTATGTATAAAACAACTGAAAATCTATAAAAGAAGCTATTTAATTTTGTAGATAAAATATTATTAAATTTTTGTCCGTAATTGTAATATGGTTAAAGTTGACATGTAGTATTTTTCGTCCTATGTAAAATCAGGTATATTTATATATACTTATATATTTATTTTAAAGCTCAGATTTAAATTTGTTTGGCCCTCGTGAGAGGGAAAAGGAGCCCACTCCCCGCTCCGATTCTGTAGGTATTCGACTCCTTACTTGGATGTACCTCCCAGCCATGGGACTCCAAATTGCTCAGTTTAATAGTAATATGAAAGTATTAAATTTAATAAACTTAATATAAGCAAGAGATAGTTGAGAGGAGCAAATAAGTTTTGCAAAGCGATATCAGCCACTTCAGAACCGATATATTTTATCTGATTCTGGACTGAGCTAAAACCAATATCCTTTACTTCAAATAGCTGATATCTAAAATGCTTAAAGAGCATACTAAAATATATTCCACAGTCTGTCTTGTCTGTCATTATAGGTCAGAGAAAGAATCAAGAATGGTGCATAAAATCTCAGATAAATGAATGATAAATATATCAAACGTAAACCTCAGATTCTATGTTAAATTGAAATAAATGAAAGGATTTTCAATTCACAACAAAAATCCGGCTCCAAAGAATAAATTTAATTAAAATGTATAGTTATAGAAACATTGAGATTTAGTTTGCTCAACAGACATATGACTTCTTTGCTATAAATTTGCCTCGACTATAAAGCAATTTAGTTAAATCTAATAACTATTGTTTTACTAAAGAACTTCTTGTAATCAAAAAGATATATTTCAAACATGACTAAGAAATTAATTTGTAGAACAAATCTAATTTCCTCTGAATAATTCTATTTTAAAATAAATAAAGAAATGGCTTTTCTAATGCTTAAACCAAAACTGAATTAACAAACTCAATAGAGTTAAATCTTGATAACTAAATAAATCCTTAAATTGGTAAGTATTAGAACTCTTAATCGAATTCTAATCAAGCTCATTACCAATTTGTTGAACAAACCAATCAAACATATAAAAAAGTTTATTACTAGCTATTTTTTATTCCTATTCTCCTATAAATGTCCTAATTTCCTTTTACAGAAAATGATTCTACTGTGTTAAGTTACATCCCAATTCAGCAAAGTGTGTATGACTAAATTGAACCCCGGTGTAAGGGAACAATTCCTAACGTGGATATTTTCCGGTGTAAGAAAATATCCGCCTAGAGCTAGCTAGAGTTTTGAGAGAGCCTCTCTCGCCCTAATCTAAAGGTTACCTAACTACAAACAAAGCCTATAAATGCCTATTTGAAAATCCTACTCTGGGTGTGGATGGACTATGACAAAGTCATATTCCCCTAGCTGCTACAACAATACGGAGCTGGTCTGGGTTGACCGAATTCTACCTATAGCCCGTCGAATTCTGATTGTGATCTTATAGGGATGGGAAGACCACAAACAGGCTATCTAACAAATCTAATGGGACTATATTTATGTCCATTTCCTTAGCCTTAGAGCGAGTAATACTACTCACGCCGTTCGGACCGTTGGCTCTCTAATTCCAAAGGAAACATTGACACAAATATAGGTAGCTAACAAGACTAATAACTTATTATTAGCCCGCCAAGCCGCTACAACTCAGCTTATTTACCTAATGTCTCTATCCCTTTGGAGATCCCTCCATCTCTGCAGGCCAAAGGAACAGAAACTAACGAAGGTTTGACCATTAAGCCCCAATTCGACACAAAAATTTAAAATTATTAAAAATATTAAACACTAGATCTTAGATGCCTAAGATAAAATTGAACGAACATTGAATCTTTAGAAATTCAAGGCCCGAACCAGTTCATCCCGGAAATCATAAGATTGGCACTAAATTAAATTAACACTGAACTAAATAATTAATTAAACTCAACTATGAAACTAAATTAAATGAACTTACATTAAAACTATTAATTTAATTTATTAAAATTTACTTGGGACAAACTAAAATATGAAATTATTCTAAAATTTACAAAACTTTAATTTCGGAATTTTTTACCACAAATTCCTAATTAAAGTTTATTTAAGCAAGGGACCGCGAGATAATTAAACGACCTATGTGTCAAACCAACGTAACCCCACAAAACACAAATTTCTTGAAGACTTCTTCATTTCTTGAATTAAAATAAAACTTTGACGAAATTTCCCAACGAACTGCTTACGTTGTTGATGCTTCGAAGGATGTAGCCGCAATGACCACAAACCAGGGCGAAGACTCTATAAAAACTAGCTGTCAAAAAAAAAAAGGTAACGCCCCCTGTCCATGAATTGGCCCAATGATATAAGACCAATTCCTCTACCTGAGTCAGCATGACAATCTCCCCCCGCACCCCCGAAATCCAACATGCTTTTAACTGGCTTCCAAAACGAAGAAGGTTATCAATTCGACGCGATCCTTCAGTCAATAGAAAATTTGAATATTAAATATTAATTTTGCATGTGGAATTATATAAAATAATCATGTAATGATTTTAAAATCACTTTATGAAGTAAAATAGAGTGTCACAATAGGATAATATACTTAAATAAATTGAATATGAATTTATCTTATGACGTCTAAGATAAATGTCCAAAATAGATTGATTATGGCTAAAGTTAAGCTCAAAGTTTATTCAGTTTGTTATTATATTACTGGAACTGAATCCAGACGATCTAGATTACCTAGATAGACTTGATTATCATTATATTTACAAATTAAAGATGTAATCTCCATCACAAATTGTTGATGTATTTTCCGTATTGAGGATAGAACTCAAATGAATCTAGATATTATTCTCAGACCTTTCGATACACCACATAGACTAAAATTCAATAAAGCATTTTCAATCAATAAACTAGTCAAATGGTAGATTGGTCTTTGAACAAATAACTAGATAAATAGGTATATATGTACCTAAAAGTTACTAATGTTTAGAAATTCCATTCTCACGGATTTTGATGCTTGTCGGAGATTTATTAAATTTCTGCTAATTGACAAAAGTGCCATGCCACACTTTATCCAAGCGTTCGAGACGGTTAATTAAAAACAATATTTATGGGTCAGACAGAGACAACTACATATGTTAAAAAGAGACTAAATCTCAGCCTGCATTTCAGCCCATTTCTCAATATTAAACCATCTCTTACACTAATAGAGATCAAAATTCATTAACAAACTAGTAATTTTTTACTAATTCAACCAATTGTATACAAACAAAGAAAGCTTGTTCAACAAATACATGGAACCAGGCGATATGAAATATTTATTACTGTTATGACCGAACTCAGTTCCGTGTACCGTAATAGGGTTTCATTGATAAGTATGTTTGCCGAGCAAGACTGCAATTTAAATAACACGTGCATTATGTACTCCAAATGTTAAATCTTATGAAATTGATATGTATTTATAAGTATTTGAGAATATAAATGTCGAGAGCTAATTTGCGATTCGTCACAACACCGCGTGCGTTGAGTTCGCGGTAAATCCGCAGCGGACTTTTTATTCACAGAGCGTACTTTTTTCTCCGCCGCGGAGAAAACTACGTCGTCTGCGCAGGCCTTTAAAATAGTTTCAGTATATTTTACTAGACCCTGTATACACATACTGGTCAAAAACACATGTCTACCTAAATAGGGGTTAATAAAGTCTGTTGACCTGTAACCAGCAGCTACGTGTGTTCCACAGGGATTAGCAGGGACACACCGAGGTGCTCACAAACTAATTTTCAAGCCGGCATTAGGGTTAAACGATGTGTAACTCCGTATAAGCCATATTAATGATAACGTAAATTATTTGCTGCTGTCAGTAAGGAACGTAGTTCAGTTGTAACGAGAGAAGTTCTGCATGTCTGCTTGGGTAATCCATTTATCTGTAAGTATAACTGAAAAGATAAGGTAAAAATCTATTTATTACTCTCTATACAATCTCATAAATAAATAAGTACATAGATCATAGGTGAATACATAAAACACTACAGTGTGTTATGTGACCAATGAGATTGGAGGAGACTGAAACTGACAGAACTGACGCCCGCGAGTTGCCCCCAAAATCAATATTTTTTCCACAATTGGTATCTCTCTTGTAATTTAAGAGTTTGCTTTTGTCGGAAGAGTTAAGAGAAGATGCTTCCATTTCTCTCTTCTCTCTACAATCCTTTAAAGGGGCTACCTGAATTTTTCGGAATTCAGTGTCCTTAATGTCCTGGTACGACCAAACTCAAAACTTTCTTTAATTTGTTTCATTTATTAAGACAATAGGTATTTGAACTAAAAAAAAATATTTTTGTGCGTTATTATCGCCCATCAGGTAGATACATCTATAAAAAATAATGAACTCGTTTTTTTTTTCACTGGACCAATATACAGCGCATTTAAATTTTGCTCGTGTCACAGTCTAGGACGATTTGTGCTGGACGATGACGTCACAAGCCCCCAATCCGGAATTGTGATGTGCTGTATTTTTAGGGTTAGATCTCACTTGTCAGCACGGAACAGCACTTTTCTATGCTGCTATCCTTTACTGTCGCTGAGAGAGATATAGCACCGGCCATGCTATAGCGTTCCGTCGCCTTCTATCGCTCTGACAAATGACGGTTCTGAGCGACAAAAACATATAGCAGCATAGAAAAGTATTGTTTCGTGCTGACAAGTGAGATCTAACCCTAAATATTTTTTCCTAATTTGATAAACCGATAAATCTGGATCCATTATTTTGGTTAGCGTAACTGATGGACGAAATAGAAATAATACTTTTTTGAGTCAGATATTCCCATTGTTTTCTTCTGCAGTCACCACAAGGCAAAAGTCTCTCTAAATATTGAAAATAGAAAACCAAAGCGCCAATGCCATACATAATCAATGTATATTATGGAAATACCAAAGCTTAGACTGGGAATTACCATATTCTCCACAGAATCCGACACGAAACACCAAACATCAGTCTCGTATGCCAACAATAGAAGAGTGGAAGACGCAACAAATCTATTGAAATTACAGACCTTTTATCTTAATGGATAATGAAAGTGCAAACACTGAACGTGAGCAGAATGAAGATTCGTTTATACATAAATAAATAAACAAATATATATGGACAAATCACACAGATTGAGATACTAACCCAACGATACTGTATTTTATGATAAATACACGTTTAGATAAACACCCAAGACCCAGGGCAATTTGAAAAAGGCTATTTTCCAACTTGCCCTGGCTGGGGATCGAACCCAAAACCTCCAGATTGGCGGTCTTGCGTATTGACCATTACGCCACGGAGGCAGTAGATGAACGCAACATATAGTATGAGCAAGGATAAGGGTTGCATATTCTCGTAAGAGATTGTTGAAAGAATTCTGAAGAACTGCAGCCGTAACTGTTATCCGAAAATTTGTGGAACAAACTTGTTGGAAAGTTATTAAAATGTAATTAAATTACACCTAACGCCATCTGTTATCTTTACATGTAAACATTATGTACTCTGCTTTTATCTATGTGCTCATCTTAAGAAAAATAAAGATCTGTCTATTATCCAAATTAAAATTTGGATAAATAAATGAGGTTTGTCTATTGCTAACCGCCAACCAACGTATTTTATTAAAATTCTTGACTAGAAATAAAGAACACTCGTCGTCATCATCATATAAACATATAATCAGCCATAAGAAGTTCACTGGTGGACAAAAGAGGGTCAATAGAAGACAAGAAAGGATAAATTGTTGTTGAGGGTCAATAAAAGACAAGAAAGGATGACTAGCTTTTGTTTTGACTTTACTAGTTTTCTGAAGAAAAACTCCGCAAAAACCTTGTTTTAGTGTATGCATGTATTTTTTTATTCACTTTGAGAGTGCTGCTATGAAAATTTCAAATATATAATGCATTTGATATATTTGTGTTTGCCACAACCACATGGACATAATCATTAAATAAGCTGTCGGTAGCAAGCAATATATTTATTAAAACTCGAAATCAGCCAATAAGTATATCAATTTCTGTAAGTACCTTGTTTTTCGATCCAAGATCTTCCCAGATCATACAGCACAATTGAACGATGAAGAAAATATATTTAACTTCTTAATTTCCTTACTTCTTTTAACAGTCTTGACTCTTGATTCTTTCTTTAGTTTCTTGTGTTACCTATTTCTACCGTCGTCAGCGACAAAGATAGTACATTTCTCCAACGTTTCTTACACTGCCTGTTTTCAATGTGCATAGCTAATTACCACAGATCATCCTCTTAGCGGCATCCTGCGAAATTAATACGCTTTACTTCTATTGCCGTTTGGTCTCTAAGACAAGAGATAGCGGTTAGTTGTAAGGATAAGAAGTTACATATTTAACGTCATATAACTGATATTAGAGGTGCAGATAAATAAATAATAAATAAATATATAAGGACAAATTATACTGATTGGTCTTGTCACAAAGTAAGTTCGAGACTTGTGTTATGGGATACTAACTCAACGATACCATATTTTATAACAAAAATATATATAGATGAACATCCAAGACGCAGGACATTTTTTTATGGATCTGGTAGATATAAGATAAAAACTAATTGTAACAAAAAATTGAAACTTATACGTTCAAGAATACTTTCTGTTAAACAATTGAACACAACCTAGTAGATGGATTTCTTATCTTATACACTTATTCCTTTCTGATAGCAGTTCAATGAGCTGATTTCTTGCTAATACTATGTTTGTCTGCAGAGATATTTGATTGAAATCTTCAAGTAATAAGCCCAGATACATAAGAAAATAACTGACTATAACCACTGCCACAGAAATGTCTACGAATAGAAGGGAAACCTTTAAGCAACGCACGCATCAGTGGCTAACAGTTCATAACCCGTATATATAAATCAAGATCGAATCAAGCACGTGTCTATACACATCATTTTACCGTGCAAATGCTCGTATCTTCCAGCTTACACCACACCATAATTCTGCAGGATTAAGCGGCTCTATTAATATACGTATTGTACAGACCGAAGCCCCTTCAATTCAGCGCAGTATATTGTGCTTAATTTGAAATCGCGTTTGAATCGTGATAATCTACACCGAAATGCAGTCAGCTCCATTGCATTACCGGTGAATTGAATGTGGCGGAACTTATTGTATATTAAATACTAGCTGATGCCCGCGACTTCGTTCGCGTGGACTTTATGACTCCGGCGTATTAATATAAATAAAAACTAATGAGAGAGAGAGAGAGAGAGAGAGAGAGAGGAGTTAAAAGTCAATATTATTTTAATTCTTTCCTTCGGGAGCCAATATGAAAAGAGCTGAAGTATTACTAACCCTGGAGAAAGCCACATTAAGTTGGCCATGCGAAAAACCAGTCCTTAGATCGACATCAGCAGCTTTAAGCCTCTAAAACTGTGACTTATTTTCATAGCAAAGCAAGTAAACACATGGAACTGTGTATTTTCAAAAGGAAAATTGTTGGGGATGAGTGGCATACGCGGAATAAATACAGTTTCACTGGCACCACTCACAGTAAACTTTAAGTGTCTCAGCAGACTATGCCGAAGTTTAGCGGCTAAAGTTCAGTGTTTAAAGTTCGGTGGGGATGACACACTAAATAAGCTGAAGTTCAGCCGCTGAAGTTCTGTGGAAACGCCGGACAGTAGTGATGTGCCGATATGAGAATTTAATCTTCCGTCTTTGCCGCGTCTGCGGCGAACGGAAACGGGAGCGGAAGAGGGAATGGAAGTGAAAGAGGGAACGGGAGCGAAAGCGGAAGCGGGAGCGTAAGCGTAAGCGGCAGCGGGAGCGGAAGCGGCAGCGGCAGTGGCGGTGGCGGTAGTGGAGCCGGGAGCGGGAGAGGGAGCGCGAGCGGAAGCGGGAGCAGGAGTGGGAGCGGGAGAGGGAATGGGAGCGGAAGCGGAAGCGGGAGCGGGAGCGGAAGCGGAAGCGGGAGCGGGAGCGGAAGCGGCAGCGGCGGTGGCAGCGGCGGAAGCGGCGGCGGCGGCGTCGGCGGAAGCGGTGGCGGCGGCGGAAGCTGCGGTGGAAGCGGCGGTGGAAGCGGCGGTGGCAGCGGCGGCGGCGGCGGTGGCGGGAGCGGTGGCGGGAGCGGGAACGGGAGCGGGAGCGGAAGCGGGAGCGGGAGCGGTAGCGGAAGCGGTGGCGGTGGCGGCGGCGGCGGCGGCGGCAAAGGCTTCGGCGTCGGCGGAAGCGGCGACGCCAGGAGCGGCGGCGGTGGCGGCGGCGGGAGCGGGAGTGGGAGCGGGAGCGGGAGCGGAACGGGTACGGGTGCGGGTACGGGTACGGGTACGGGTACGGGTACGGGTACGGGTACGGGTACGGGTACGGGTACGGGTACGGGTACGGGTACGGGTACGGGTACGGGTACGGGTACGGGTACGGGTACGGGTACGGGTACGGGTACGGGTACGGGTACGGGTACGGGTACGGGTACGGGTACGGGTACGGGTACGGGAACGGGTACGGGTACGGGTACGGGTACGGGTACGGGTACGGGTACGGGTCCGATTCAGGCAAAAGCATCGGAAGTTCGGCATTATGTTTTGCTAGTAACACACTAAATAAGCTGAAGTTCGGTGGAAACGCCGGACAGTAGTGATGTGCCGATATGAGAATTTAATCTTTCATCTTTGCCGCGTCTGCGGCGAACGGAAACGGAAGCGGAAGAGGGAATGGAAGTGGAAGAGGGAACGGGAGTCAAAGCGGAAGCGGGAGCGTAAGCGGCAGCGGGAGCGGGAGTGGCAGCGGCGGCGGCGGCGGCGGCGGCGGCGGAGGCGTCGGCAGTGGCGGGGGCGGCAAAGGCTTCGGCGGCGTCGGCGGAAGCGGCGGCTGCGACGGCGGCGGGAGCGGTGGCGGTAGAAGCGGTGGGAGCGGGAGAGGGAGCGGGAGCAGGAGTGGAAGCGGGAGAGGGAACGGGAGCGGAAGCGGAAGCGGGAGCGGGAGCGGAAGCGGCAGCGGCGGCGGAAGCGGCGGCGGCGGCGTCGGCGGAAGCGGCGGCGGTGGCGGAAGCGGCGGTGGAAGCGGCGGCGGGAGCGGGAGCGGGAGCGGGAGCGGAACGGGTACATGTACGGGTACGGGTACGGGTACGGGTACGGGTCCGATTCAGGCAAAAGCATCGGAAGTTTGGCATTATGTGTTGCTAGTAATGCAAATAACATTGCAGGCATGCATTGGCTGAAATTCAGCCGCTGAACTTCGTCATACAGAGCTGAGACACTAAGTTGGGTTCCGTTACACAGTTTCGGCGGAGTCAAATTTCGCATCAGCATTATTGGCCCTCCGACATTAAGACTTATTTTGTGAGTCGGGAGTCCATTTGCTGCAAGTGAAATACGAAACTCAACTGGATAATTGGTGGCGTCGTCAACAAAACTATCCAAGAAATTAACAATAATTTGCGTCATAAGTTCTTTATTAATTGATTTTTAATTTTTTGTTGTCCATATGGCGCGTTCACGTAACCAAGAATTTTTCTGGTGTGTTTTGCTTAACTTATAAGTTTTTCTTCGGACGAAACAATTTTTTTTTGGAAAAATTTTCAATGTACAGAAACTTTTTTTTTACTCTTTTATTATAGTGTAGATAGATAGATTTAGTATGTTTTTGTTCAGCGGCAACAAAAAAACATCATCTATAAAAATTTCAACTGTCTAGCTATAATGGTTCATGAGATACAGCCTGGTGACAGACAGACAGACAAACAGTCGGAAGGTCTAAGTAATAGGGTCCCGTTTCTACCCTACCCTATGGAACCCTAAAAATCGAATAAAATAAGTATTGATGGGGGGCTCCCATACTGCAAACGTGATTTTTCATAGATTATGGTACGGAACCCTTCGCGCGCGTCCGACTCGCGCTTGGCCATTTGTATTATAACTCAACAAAAAGTTCTCATCAGACTTAACAACTTTTGCTAAGGCGGCATTTTAATATTTCTTATAGTTTAGCTGGACCATTATAGTTCTGCATCATGTGTTCCATTTTCCAAAATCAATTATAGCCTATATGTTGCCCAGGCTTCACAGCTATATAACAAAAAAAGTTTCATTCGAATCCGTCCAGTATTTCCGGAGATTAGCGTGTACAAACAGACAAACAGACAAACAGACAAACAGACAAACAGACAGACTTTTTTTTTTATTTTCTTACTCTATTACTATATCTCCATCGCCCAATATATTTTTTTTTTAAATTTTCAAAGTACAGACTCATTTTTTTTACTCTTTTATTATAGTATAGATAATGGCTCCCAAATAACCAATTAAATTGTATACATAGGTACAATTTAAAAATCTGACTTTATTACATTACATTTACTTTAGTGGCATGGAATCGGCAAGAGCGTTAATCGAGCGCTATCATCTATATCTTCCTATGAGTAAGCGAACAGACGGCACTAGTCTGTCGCGCGATATAAACTTTATCCGAGTTTATCAATGGTACCATGTAACGGGGGCTGGCCACAAATATAAATCACTAACATATAATAAACGAGCTAAAGCTCACCGCAGGTCATAACTGGAGAAGAGTTGCCAGAGACAGAATGCAGTGGAAATGGTTGGAGGAGGCCTATAAAAAGCAACAATATTACCCAAGAGTTCAGGATAAAGGGCTTATATAATACAATTCAATACAACATATAAGAAATTAAGATCAAACAATAAAACTGTCTTAATGTTATCCATATTTCAACCCTGACCTAACCTCCCGCTTCGCAACCCTTACCCAGCTCAAACTATCTTAAATGCAGTACCCACAGGTGCAACATAAATTCCAGACATAAGGGCAGCGCTCCACCAAGTGGTTTATAAGCCCAATAGATCCTCGCTTATCTAGAGCGGTGTGCGCGGACCTTATTTATAGCCCCCGAGAGACCATTCATTTGGTAAGACGCCATATAGTTGTTTGCTCCCATTTTTATGGGTCTGAGATAAACTATGGGTGGTTCGTGCTTTGTATTTGATTTCTTAACGTCTGCGATACTTTGGCTTTGTAAGGTATCGCAGAAGTTAAGAAACACGTTAAGTTAAGAGAGCTGACGCGAAGTAAAGTGGAACTATTTGCAATAAGCTGAATTTTGCCTGATAGGTGCAGAATGATTTATTCCGATCCAATACCACGAACGGATACCACTGATATTACTTTGAATTTTTAATTATTTTCTATTCCGAACGGACACCACTTTTTAAATCAATACCAAAACATATTCAAAGGTACAGTTAGTAAAAATGGTTTGAATGTAATTACAACATTTTTATTTGCAATAAAAAACTGTTAGATCAAAATAAACAAATTTAGTTAGCTCACGTCTAGTGTCTAGTTCAATTATTTAATAATATTTTTTATAACAATTTTAATTTCTGCAAAAATATCAAATTAGAGCAATTTACTTACAATGTAACAATTGTAAAATATCACATAAAATCAACTTTTTTATAATAAAATCAGTCATTCATCATAGACTACGTAATAAGATGGTTCATTTTAACTACTTTTACTAATACCTTGGAAATCAAGTGAATTTGAAAAGTTTTAGCATTATATTTCAATGACATAAAAATATTAGAAAACAAATTTATTTTGATGACTGAGTTGACTGTAACAAATTAAGGTTTCGGTATTCGTTCGGACATAAAATTAAATAACTTAAAGAGTGGTATTTGTTTCGTAATAGAAAATAATTAAAAATCCAAAGTAATACCATTGGTATTCGTTCGTGGTAATGGATATGAAGAAATCTGCAGAATAACAATAACAAGTTTATTTGCCGGGCCAATTTCAATAACCCCAACTTTCAAGCGTTCATACCCCATAACTTTTGATAAGCTGAACCGATTTCCATCAAACTTAGCTAAGAGCGATCATGATCAAGCCAGCCAAATTCAAAATTCAAATTTTAATTCAGTAATTAGACCTTTACATGCACTTTTAAACATCAATAAATATAATTTACGTTACGTGTAAAGTATATTAAAAATTAATTTATTTTGAAAGAAAAGCTACCAATACCAGCGCTTTCTAACGACCACTCTGAAATCAGAAGAAACTTATTTTCACAGTATTGGTCGCCTACTCGTCAGAAGGGAAGGGCTTCGTCATATTATTATTATTGGGACTTTTAATTAATAAATACTTATAATAAAATAGAAAGTTGATACTTTATTTATAACATGTAATGCTAGCGAACAACATTTTCTGTCACTCCTCATTCAAAAGCAGGGTGCCGCGTTTCATTGACAAAATGAGCGAGTGAGATGTCTCCGTTTCAGCATGGGCAAAACTGTTTAACCGACTTCAAAACGGAGGAGGTTATCAATTCGAATGCACATATGTTCCTTGATTATTTTAAAATGCGTGGACTAATTAGAAAGTTCTTTTTTTTTTTTGCTACTATAAACTATTTTATGAACTGCTGTTTACAGTTCAAAGTGAGAACGTAAAGCTTTTCTACGCACAATTGCAAAAAACGGCCACTTTTGGCGTATGTGCGTAGAAAAGCGTCACGTTCACACTTTGAACTGTAAACAGCAGTTCATAAAATAGTTTTAAGGGTTATCTAGGGTCTGATCAAGGCCAAATTTTAAATGATGTCTTCGTCTCATATCCATTGATTTTTTCAAATGGGGGCAGTACTGGACCCCGGAAAATTCATGTAGCCCCTTAACAGGGCATACTTGTCAGATAGTTCTATATAAATTTTATCAAAATCGGTTTTGTAGTTTGGAGTTGAAGTCAATTTTTGTTTTGAAAAATTATAAGCTATTAATTATAGAGACAAAAAACGTGTGTTGTTAAGACGAAATGGTAGCAGAAGTGGCGCCCACATTTGAAATAAATTGTTAAAAACTGAATATGGTGATAATAAAAAAAATGATTTGTATCAATGTCTAGAAAGACCTTTAAACTATTTTATGAATAACCTTTGAAATTAATATTGGTAGTCCGTCTAGTTTTAAAACAGTTTTTCGCCAAAATTGGCCACTTTAGGCGAAAAACTGTTTTAAAACCAGATGGACTTGTGGGGGCTTATGATGAGGAATGAAAGGAAATCACTTACAGCAGTTCGATCTGGTATATTCACTCAACACACAGCACACAGTTAATACAGTTAGAAGGAAAGGCACAAAGAAGAAGCGAAGATTAAGTTCGGAAGGATAGATAAGCACAAAACAAATAACACAAATAATAGGCAAGCGTAAGGGCGTACGAGCGCGATAGGTACTAGTAAAGCAAGGAGCAGCGTGCGTCTGCTCCGATCATGCGTGGCTGACTGTCGTCAAGCGGCCGGCGCGAGAGCATCGGCAGGAGGCGGGGCTCGTCCGACCGGTTACCTACACCGGGGACGCGGCGCAAGGACATTTCTAACTCACGACAATGATACGATTATTTAACAATAACAAGTAAGTACTTATTATGAATTTATGGTTTATAATTAAGTTTATATAAATCAAGGTAAGTAAATGAGTATATTACGTTAATAAATATTATTCTATGTATATATATTATATAATGTATGATATTTATCTATGCGCTTCGTACGGAAAGTATTATTATATTATTTTATATATAGTAAGTATTTATACAATACTAATGGTTTTTATTCTACTTATTAATACAAGTATATTTCGGCAAATGTATGGTTAAGGTAAGTGCTATTCCTTTTTTATTATAATTTATACATTTGTTTATTTTACTGATTTATATTTTTGTTTCAGGTTTTCAGCGGAGCACGCCACACCACACCCCTCCAGAGACCGTCTACGGGCGATAATAATCAGGTATTCTGACTGTTCTCCCGGATCGTGTTTTCTTTTCAGGTCCTTCCTCTGTTTCCTTTTGACATGTTTTCTGTACAGGTGGCGGCGGGGTTGCGGCACTTGGAGGATGGTTGGTGCTTTCTGAGGTAAGTGTGTAGGCAGGTTTTAGTCTTTCAATGGTTACAGTTACAGGTTTCCCTTTTACCAGAATTTTGAAGGTTTTGTCGTTTCTTTCTAATACTTCATAGGGTCCCGTGTAAGCTGGCTGTAGTGCTCCTTTGACAGTATCATCTCTGAGGTAGACATGAGTGGTTGTAGCTAGGTCTTTGAATATAAATACCGTTTTCTGGCAGTGTCTGGAAGCTGGTTGTGGCTGTATCTCTCTGGTGATTGATCTTAGACGTGCTATAAAATCAGTAATGTCGGTTGTCTTATCACTTGATGGTTGAAATAGCTCTCCTGGCAGCCTCAACGGTTCTCCATAGACCAGTTCTGCTGACGAAGCTTGTATGTCTTCTTTCAGAGCACTTCTGATTCCAAGTAAGACGAATGGGAGTGCTTCTGTCCAGTTGACGTTAGAGTGACAGATTATAGCAGCTTTCAATTGTCTGTGAAATCTTTCGACCATCCCGTTACAGGCAGGATGGTAGGCGGTAGTGCTTTTGTGCTCAAAACCTACCATTTGTGACAGGTACTTAAAAAGTTCTGACTGAAACTGTCTTCCTCTGTCTGTGATAATGGTAGTGGGACAGCCAAAGCGTGCTATCCATCCGGATATCAGAGCCTTGGCGACTGTCTCTGCCGTTATGTCATGGATTGGGTAAGCTTCTGACCAACTGGTGACCCCTCTTTTGGACATGGATCCGGCAACCAAAGATGGCGATGACGCGACGGCGAACAAAAGTACCGACTCATTTGGGACTTTCACACCTCACGACACGACCGGAATTTTTCGTGTCGGTGTTCGACCACCTCCATTCTGGCCCGAAGAGCCCGCTGTCTGGTTTTCCCAACTGGAAGGAAACTTTATACTATCCCGCATTACAGATGAAGATACAAAATTTTATTATGTGGTTTCGACGCTTGAGCAAAGATACGCAGCGGAAGTAAAAGATATAATTATATCACCACCCAGAACAGGCAAATACGAGCGACTGAAGAGCGAGCTTATCAAGCGGTTATCTGCCTCAAGAGAGAAGGAAGTCAAACAGCTCTTGATGCATGAGGAGCTCGGTGATCGCCGGCCATCACAGTTACTGCGTCACATGCAACGGCTGGCAGGCCCCACAGTCCCGGAAGAATTTATCAAAACCATCTGGACTAGCAGACTGCCTGTCACTCTCCAGCCGATCATCGTTTCACAGAAGACAGCAGACCTACAAGCACTAGCAGACTTGGCAGATAACGTGCATGAAATCACACCGTGTACACCACAAGTTGCTGCTACGTCATCACCGCACACTGCTAGCTCAAGTTTAGAAACGATGTCGAGACAAATCGCAGAGCTGACACGGAAGGTTGAAGCCCTGACATCAAATGACCGACGAAGATCGCGCTCAACCAACCGCAACCACCAGCGTGACCGCAGCAGTAGCAGGACTCGATCACAATAACCGGTCGGACGAGCCCCGCCTCCTGCCGATGCTCTCGCGCCGGCCGCTTGACGACAGTCAGCCACGCATGATCGGAGCAGACGCACGCTGCTCCTTGCTTTACTAGTACCTATCGCGCTCGTACGCCCTTACGCTTGCCTATTATTTGTGTTATTTGTTTTGTGCTTATCTATCCTTCCGAACTTAATCTTCGCTTCTTCTTTGTGCCTTTCCTTCTAACTGTATTAACTGTGTGCTGTGTGTTGAGTGAATATACCAGATCGAACTGCTGTAAGTGATTTCCTTTCATTCCTCATCATAAGCCCCCACAGTGGTGACCCCGACGTGATTGAAAGCAACCTTCTCCATCATCAGCAGCCAAGCAGCCTTCTTCAGCATCGTCGAACTCTGTCATCATTGTTCCTCTCTCTCACTCAATATTGGTCAGCAGCAGTCTCACAGCAAGCCAGCGCAACGGGTCAATCTTTAGGTCCATCGCAGCCGACTCACCGAGCTTCCTGGTCCTGATACCAAGCACCCACAACTCACTCGACGACTTCAGCGACCGGCGCATCCCCCGTAGCATCGCACCCTGGATCTGAGGCATCTACTCTCCAGCGTGGCACTCCGGCAGGACATCATTCCGGCGCCAACAAGTCGACAACGCTCTACACAGTCTCGACTCACCGCAGACTACGAGTACGCTCAGCACGGTCTCGACTCACCGCAGGCCATGAGCAAGCAAATTCACTTCCGACTCACTGGAAGGCTCCCGACTCACTGGGACAAGAATCATCTGGCACTTGCAAGCTACGACATGAAGCACAGACTGCACTTGAAAAAGCTATCAGACCTTCAGTCTTGGGAGGGAGTCCTGTGGCGACCTCTACGGCCACTACGAGGAACTACAATCAAGAGACAACCGACGATATAGTTCACAAGAAGCATATGAGATGGCGCCAGCAGAATATCCTACATCTCGATCTTAGAGTTCGCCCGATTCGCTGCATATATACAACTTCCGACGATAAACCGTCGGAGCCGCGGTTCCCCAGGCGCAACAACATGCCTGGCGGGAAGATCTCCCTTTTTCGGCGGTCGAGCATATCACTTCGCTCCCGCTACAGACTATTAATAATAATTTCAAAGGTTATTCATAAAATAGTTTAAAGATCTTTCTAGACATTGATACAAATCATTTTTTTTATTATCACCATATTTAGTTTTAAATAATTTATTTCAAATGAGGGCGTCACTTTAGCTACCACTTCGTCTTAAAATATTGAAACCATTATAACAATAGTTCTTAATGACTTTGCGTTGGCCTAAAGCAAAACACGTGTTCCACTTCACCCTGCTTTGAGACACACCTGGCGGGTCCCGAGGGAGAGCCCCGAGGCGCCGCGTCTCGTCACTCTCTGGAACACAGGAACTGTTTTGTTCTCGTACAAAGCTGTAATGAGTGTTTTTGAAGTAAGACCACTGCTAAGCTTTCTCAAGACACCACTGCGTAAATTTCTGCGAATTCATTGTATAAGTACACTATTCTTTTTTAAACACTGTACTTTATGTAGTGCATATAGTTTAAATGTCCTGAAACACATAATAACATTAAATTCTCCGATTTATTACCATTTTTGTAACAAAAGTAACTTACTTTTAATAGAGTTAATATCCTCTCAATCCATCGCAGATTGACTGGAAGAGATCCCTACATGAGATAAGTCCGCCATTTGTATATTTGCTCTTTCGTATGTAATCTTTGTTATGTATTTGATTTGGTACAATAAAGTTTTTACTTACAAACAAACTATACCTACATGTACGACGTACAAAAGTAAAATTTGTTATTAAAAGCAGTTCTAAATGACTTTGCGTTGTAAGGCGTAAAGCAAAACATGTCTCCCTGCTTTGAGACACACCTGGCGGGTCCCGAGGGAGAGCCCCGAGGCGCCGCGTCTCATTACTCTCTGGAACATAGAAACGGTTTTGCTCTCGTGTAAAGCTGCAATGAGTGTTTTTGAAGTAGGATGACTGCTAAGCTTGCTCAAGAGACTACTGCATGAGGCCAAAATGTGATGATAACATTCCAAGGCGTGGTTATTGTGAGAATTAGTAAGTAAGTATATGTAGGTAGATGATATATGCTTCAATTGAACAATATGATTGATTGCCACTTTCATATCGCTTTTTTTCAATACCTATGCCAAGATAAAAAAAAAACATTCCAAGTTTTTATTTTATACACAGCACGGGTTACTCTCGTAGAGAGTCAGCTACTGGCAACACAGCAATAGAAATTAGGCAACATCCCAATTTTAATCGAGATGCAGATTAGAGCTTTCCCCTACCTGGAAACCGATTCTTGAAGAGACGCATAATAGATGCTACGTACAGCCAACAGTCTCTAACACAGTAAGCTTTTTTCACGCATCATCACTAGCAGCCGACGATGAACAAGATAAAATTGAGGCTCCCAGTAGATCCGCGGGAGTCGTCGATGCAGGAAACCAGCAATCTCCACCACTGTCGCTACGAGCGAAGCAAGCGATCGCCGCCGCTCGCGCGACCCAACACTGAACCCAGTGTTTCGCGGAGCGACTTTGTGAACGCGCATCACATTCGTCCTGATGAAGACCTCCGGATGAGGTCAAAACATGTCGGCCAGTAGTTGACTCTCTACGTGAGTAACCCGTGCTGTGGTAATAATGTCTGTGTCTCACGTTAGTTTCACTTTTTATTTACATAGATCTCGAGACTCGTAAGCTCAGCTCTTCATTTGTGTGAGTGCACACAGATAGTGTAGGTGAATGAGGCGCGGCACGACATAAATTAACATAATAACGTGTTTTCTTTAATAATCAAAATAGTTCATTTCTTTTTAATAAACATGGATTTTATTTTTATGTAATTTTTTGACTGACTACTTTTGGCGTTCAATCACACTAATGCAATGCTGAACTTACTGTTCGAGTTAAGTTACTGCTTCGAGGACTGTCTTACTAAGATTGCTAAGTAATATTCCCAGCTATCACATGTACTTACAGTTATAGCACAGAATAATTACTAGTACTCACATATAGAAGTCTTAGTCAGAAAATAATTTCAAAGTAATATCTACTTAATGTGGTTAGCGCTATGGTTTAAGCTCGCATCAGAACTCCTCGCGTCTTCGTTTAGATACCTAGACATCCATTGTAAGCCAATTTCATTCTTATTACTCTGGACAAACGATTCATGTTACTGAATTTTCCCCTTCGAAGTGGTCGCCGCGCGCATAGAAATAATGTACATAAATATTTTATTTTATTTTATTTTTATTTTATTTTATTTTATTTTATTGGGAAGACCAACAACTATTCTATTTTATATAAAGATAACACTATGGATACAAAAAGTCCATTACAGGTCCTCACTAATAAAAAACATTGTATTTTTTAAAGATTACGATCTCTAAACATCACGTTATCACTTACAATCTGCTCACAAAGCTGCAACTTTAAATCATCAGCTCAGCATACTCAGTCCTTAATTTATGTTCAATATGATAGTAGTTTGTGGGATTACTTATAAAGAAGTAAATACATAAGTTACTTACATTGCATTTAAGTGTTGATCGTCGTTAACTACATCGCTTGGGAAAAAGAAATCAGTTAGAAGGCGTTTCAGTCTAGGTATACTACTAGAAAATATGTCGATATCAACCTCAGACGAAACCTGATTGTAGCTATTGCCTGCCCTCGAAAGAAATGAATTTTGTCTGTAGTTGGAGTTTACTGAAGGGGTAAAAACAACGAGTTATTACGCAATACTCTGCATGGGGCCATGAAACCTATCTTAGCAAGCAAGTCCGGGCAATCCACTACACCATTAACAATTTTTGAAAATAAAACCAAATCAGCTATATTTCTCCTCTTATCTAGTGGTACAAGGTGTTGCTTCGAGCACATTATATTGTATAAATCGGAACTATAGGTAATATGCAGTCGATAGCACAAATAACGGACAAACTTTTTTTGAATTGCCTCTATTCTTGATATATATGTATCGTATCTGGGATTCCAGACCTGACAAGCGTACTCTAAATGACTCCTTACATAAGTACAGTATAAGATTTTAAAGGTTTTAGCTTGATTGAAATTTTTAGAATTGCGCATCAAAAAACCTAAAGATTTGGAAGCTTTTTTTATTATTTTATCAATATGAATATCAAAAATCAATTTAGAGTCATGGAATACACCCAGATCCCGAATACCAGATTGTCTATTTAGTTCTGTTCTTTTAAGATAATATTTAGCGACAATTGGTTTGGTCTTACGAGTAAATGTAACAACTGCACACTTATCCGGATTTAAATCTAATCGATTACGAGTGCAATAGTTAGCAAGTCTATTTAAGTCTTGTTGTAAAAGCTCAACATCAGCATTAGATGATACGGAACTAAATACTTTCATGTCATCTGCATAACACAGAAGTTAAGATGATTTAAAACAACTACCTATATCATTGACAAATACTGTAAAAAGTAACGGCCCCAGCAACGATCCCTGGGGAACGCCACTAGGAACCGGAACCCAGCTAGAAATATAATTACTGATCACCACCGCCTGTGTTCTATTCTCAAGATATGACGCGAACCATCTCAGAAGATCACCTCGTATGCCCATACTATATAACCGATTGATTAGAAGATTATGACTGATTCTATCGAAAGCCTTGCTGTAGTCAGTGTAAACTACGTCTACCTGAAAACCCTTATCCATTGAATCAGTAACAAAATCATTGAGAAGAATTAAGTTAGATGTAGTAGATCGTCCTTTAAGAAATCCGTGCTGTTCATCGCTGATCGATTGTTTAAGAGCAGGAAATACACGATTATAAGTCAATCGTTCTAAAAGTTTAACAATTATGCATATTTTTGAAATCGGCCTAAAATTAGTAACTTCAGTTTTTGAGCCCTTTTTCGGAATTGGAGTGATATAAGCTCACTTCCAGATGGCAGGCACACAATGCTCCTTAAATGATTTATTGAAAAGTAGTGAGATAGGTCTGGCAATGGCTTTGGCGCAACCCAGGAGAAAGCGAGCAGGTAAGTTGTCTGGCCCAGCCGACTTAGAAACGTCCAATTGAAGGATTAAATCATACACCTCAGACTCATCAGTTACAATTGAGTAAATATCAGTTAAGGAATCTGACAAATGGTTATTAAAACATTGTAGGTCAACTGGATCCGGATCTGAAAAGTTAGATTTAAAATATTGTGAGAATAATTCACAGATTCCTGCGCCTGTGTCAGCTTCAACATTGCCATATCTCACACAACTGGGTATGGAATTAGACTTGGATTTTGATTTAAAATACGCCCAGAATTGTTTAGGAGATTTTTCAATAGATTTCTCAACTGATGAAATGTAAGTCTTAAAACAAGATTGTTCCATACGCTTTACCCTATCCCTTAATACTGTAAAAGATTGCAAATCGGAGAGGTTCCCGTATACCCTGTATTTACGGTGGAATTTATCTTTTTCCTTAATAGCTTTTTTTAATGCAGAGGAATACCAGGGAGGAAAACTATCATGAGTTATTATTTTTGAGGGTATATATTTATTACGTAACTTATTAAATATGTCATAAAAATAATTAGTAGCATCCTCCATAGATCTGCTTGAAAATTCAGGTTCCCAGTCAATCAAAGACAATTCACGACTAATGCTGTCATAATCACCCTTATTAAATAAATATTTTATCAATGGAGCAGGCTTAAGTGGTTCCAGCTCATGAAAACTTACAGAGATATCAAGAACGGCGTGATTCGGGTATTTTCAATACCTAAAAGGGGAGTGACACAGGCCGTTACAGCTAGTGGCATATTTTTATATATTAATAGAAAATGGGCAAGAATGAAAATGACGTCACGTCAGCAGGCGATCGGGTTAGCAACCAATCACTATTTTAATTCACTTTTTCCACCTCCGCGCTCACCATTGTGCTAAAAATGACGTTGAAATCTTACGGCCCCGGGCTCTGTCCGTGATAGGGTATCATATCTATGATTTTATATCGCTTGGTATAAAAATAAGGACTACCTTATATGCTTTATAGTTGGCAATCCACCACCGTACGTTTCAAAAGGAACTTTTTACCACGTACGACCGAACTGCGGAATCAACTTCCTGCAGCAGTGTTCCCGGACCGATAAGACATTGAAACATTCAAAAAACGAGTCTATATCTTCCTAAAATGCCAGCAACGCTTCCGTTACATTCCCGGTGTTGCAGTTGTCCATGGGCAGCGATGATCACTTACCATCAGGTGATCAGCTTGTTCATTTGCCACCCTACAACATAAAAAAAGAAACGGCTCTAAAATACTGAAATGAAGATTCAAATAACACTAGATCTGCTGATTCTTGTGTTGCAGATGCCTAACACTTACCACTGCTATCATACAAATCCATCTCATGCTTCTCTGCACAGTTTTATATTAAAAAAACGACTAGCTATAAAGTCGGCTGCCTGCATGGTTGCAAATTCATTATTAAAAACTCCGTAAATTATTTTATAAATCGTAATTAATGTCAAATTGATTAATTAATATCACTTCGTTTTATTGAAAGTGGCAATACGAAAAGCTAAAAGTGCGAACAATTAATTAATTAAAAATTCAATGAACTTTTAAATTAAGCGGGCGTTGATTAATATTGGAAAAACTGTACTTTTTATTTGGCTGGTGTCAGTCAAACGAAGTATTTCAATGAAATGAATTAAAATTTTAAAGGCGCAAGTTTTTATTTAATAAATAATTATAATAATTGAAAAGTAATTAGCCAAATTAATTTAAAAAAATTTGTTTAAAAAATGTATATGTGTGAGGTTCGTATTTTTTTAAGTAGATTTTTTGCGAGGGCTTAATTGTATTGAAACAAATGGAAAGCTTTGCGCATCAAAAAGACGTTACTCTGTCGCTACTTGTTACAAAAAAGTTTTCGGAATAATTAATTTAAAGTTATATATTTTACTAGCTGCGCCCCGCGGTGTTATTTATTTTTATTTATTTATTCTAACTTTATTGTGTTGTAAGTGTGGCGGACTTAACTCCATATGGCGTTCTCTGCCAGTCAACCATTGTACCAAGTTACTTGCGGAAAAAGTAACCTATGTTAACACATAGGTTACTTTTTCCGCGGGTGTCAGCTTCCTGCATACCAAATACCAAAATTGGTTTAGCCGTTTGCGCGTGAAGAAGTAACAAACATACCCACACACACACTCACAAACTTTTGCCTTCATAATATTAAATGTATTAATGTGATATATAATAATGTGCAGCTCTACATTTCACATATAATAAAATTAATGAAGACTATGTGTGACAAACTTTATGAAAGACAAACTTATGCCTTAGGTTCTTTTTTTCCTACATCCTTGTCCCACTGCTACAGTACATTTCTTCCATTTTATCATACCTATATATCTAAAGTCAAATAATTCGTTACATTATAAACAAACAAACATGTACACGTTCAATTCTACACGCAAAATACGCTTTGTAACTCCAAAATCATCCATTTTACCCGTAATTGCTCAGTATTAACTTTAAACGAAAAGCTTTTAAATGCCTTTATTTACGTAAAATGCATTTATATTTCCGACTTTCGAGTACAATTCTCATTTTTGTGAAAATTACGTACGATACAGAGGCACGCGTTTAAGCCTCGCCACATACGAGCTACTGACGTCGACCACAAAAGTGAAACTACACTCTTTTATTTTTTTTACACAAATAAAAACACACTGGCATTAAGCCTGCCCGATGAATGTAGTTACTAATAATTATAGTCTTGGACCTTCGATCTTTATGCCAACTCGCTAGACTAGCAGGAAAAAACGCAAGACAGAGAGAAATGGACAACCGAGATCCCAGAGGCTTTTGACTAACAAATTAGAGGGAAAAATAGAAGAAAGAATACTCAAAGAAAGGCCTAAAGATAGTTTTCTAAAAGAAACAAAAGCTTAAATCAATGTTTTAACCTACAAGGATGTACAGGAGTTAAGTTTGGACAAAGAGAGATGGAAGGCATTTGTTGCTCCACAGATAAGCTAAGCTCTTTAATATTAGGAAAAAGAAGGAAAAGGGATGGTGACAAATACGGTAAGTACTTTAATATCACCATACGACATACAGTTGCTCGTATACGATGCCCCTTATAGAAGGCAAACGGAACGAAACTTATTAAAACTAAAACAGTATCCCGATCCGACCTACATTTTTCTTATTTATTTTATTTATTTAACTTCATACACAAATACAAGTGTAATGGCGGACTTAAAGCCTAAAGGCCTTATCTACCAGTCAACTAAACGGGTGATGTAGAGAATGACAGGGGTAGTGCAAAACTTGAATAGGTACATGGCGAAAAAAAATGACTATATGTCAAAACAATAAACTACATACAAAAAAAAATACACGCTATTAAGTATATACTATGATAAACAATACCTACAAATACTACATAAATACACTATGATCTATCTGACAGTTTTTGAAGAAAGTGTGCCTTCACCTGTTTCTTAAATGAAAAGCGGGTTTTAGCCTTCCGGACATCAACTGGTAAATCATTCCATAGTTTGAGAGCCTGGACTATGAAAGAATTTGTAAAGAACCCACTCCGGTGAACTGGCAAAAATAGGTTGAAATTGTTAGAGGAGCGAAGATCTTTGAGATGGGTATCACCCTGAAATTGTGGTCGCGGTAAATGCTACTCGTACTTTTACGTACGGATAAATTTGTTGTGAATCGGAATGTACTCGTAGTTTTGTTTTACTTAGTTTTTGCGAACATGTCTTTTTTACTTTAAGTTAGCAGTTAATCATTTTTTATTTAATAATTGATTAGTAAATAAACCTTAGATTTAAACTAAGAAGTAGAAGAAAGTAAGAACTTGGGGACCTCATGTATATCGAATGTATTAAAACGCAATAACAATTAAAAGCATTAGGTAGGTACATTGGTAGATAATATTAAAATAAGTAAATTTGAAAAAAAAATAGAATTTATAATAGACAAGTTAACTTTAAGGGCGTGTTCGGACGACACGTGCATGCCAAGCCTGAAATATATATATTAATACACGTGCCTTGAAATGTTGAACACATGAACACAACTCAAATTGCATTATTGCATGTCGTCTGGACGCGCCCTTAACGTTCGATACCATGAAATCTACAATCTAATCCAAAATTATCCCTATATATCGTACGTGTGATAAACTCTTTGTTCAAAACTTTTCAATTTTAAACTCATAAAACATCGAAAAACGTTCAAACTTCACTTGCAAACAATAACGAAACATTCATTCAGTATATTAAAGCAACCAAAGTCCCGTTCCCAGGGTCCTAATAAAACTAGAGCACAAAATTGTTGTTTGGCTCATCATGTACCTAATTCGGGATTTCATATTTAATTTAGGCGGCATTATATCTGGCGGATTTGAGACCGCGTTACGGTTTTACAACACCCTGTAGCGTCGTTTGGCCGGACTGCGAGCACACCCTGTTTCATTTATATCTAATTTCAACCAGTGCCGCATTAAGTATTGATGCCGGAGAGGGATTAAGTGGAGGTAAGGGGACTTTGGGCACATTCGTTTTGAGGTTATGTCGACGTAAGATTCTAATAAGTTTGTAAGCCGTTTATCTGCAGCAAGCGAATGGACCCGGCTTTTCGTGTTTGTACATTTTTAACATAGATACATATGAGTCATGTGGAAGAAAAACTAGCAAAGTCAAAGTCAGAGTCAAAATTTTTTATTCAATGTAGGATAAATTTATCTCTTATTAAAAGTCATTTTTTTTAAATATTATTTTAGTGCAAAAGCTAAATACTACTAGCGTTTCGGAACGACCACTGCTGGGAAGATTACGCCGAAAGAAACCCAGTTCAGTATTGGTCTCTACCCAGCCTGATGGGCTATATTACAGTTACAATACAGATTTACACTTTAGCTAGGTATACATTATACTATATATTTAAACAATACAATAAAAATTTGCAGTCATCTATTTCCAAGAATTGTGATCAGACGATGATAAATAGTCATTTACATGATAATACGCATTTTTGATTAAATGATTTTTTTATGCAATACCAACTAGGAAATGGATTTTGCTAGTTTTGCTTCTATATGACGCATATATTCACGTCTGTTTCCCATGGGGGCAGGCATAGACTATAGATTTTCACTTGCTACGATCCTTGCAAACCTCGTTTGCTTCGTCAACATTCATTACTCTTTTCATGCATGCTCTTCGGTTATAGGTACTCCTTTCTTCACAACATCTGCAATTTGGTCGCAAACGTTCTCGCATCCACATCCACACGATAAATATTTACTTTTACATTTTTTATCGCCGGCAAAAAAGAAGAAAGTGTGTTATAAGTTTGACATCTCTGGGTGTCTGTCTGCCAGTGAGTCTGTCTACTCTGTTTTCGTTGCGCCTAAACGAATGAGCCGATTTTAATGCTGTTTTTTGTTTCGTTTGAAAGCTGACTTAATCGAGACGGTTCTTAGCTATATTTCACAGAAATTGGTTTAGTAGCTTCAAAAGTTATGGGAGGTGAACGCATGAAAACTTTTTTTTTTTAATTGCATGGCAAATTTTGTATATTAACCCTTTTGAATTCATCCAGCATTAGTTCATTAGACACTTTTTAGTTGTTTACAGCTTTGATTCCGAATAACTTTACCTTTAGTATCTTCAATATTTAGTGTATTTAGGTAGTAAGCTGTCCTACTGGAAGTGATATGGATTTATTCTATTGTGTATATTTTTCACTATTAAGTAGGTATAAGAGAAAAATCAAAGATAAAAATTGTAAAGAATATTTTTATTACATAAAACTAATTTACATTAACACTATCTCTTCACCAATCCTTCAAGAAAAAAAATAAATTTTGTGGCACATAGAGAATTATGTAAGATTCAAAGATATAAAAAAAACATTTATCATTAGATAGATTTTTAATCTACTAAAAGGCTAAGAAATCTCGGCAAATACCAATATACTTAAAGTTATTTAAATTTAAATGATTAAAAGTGAAATCATTTACACACAGAAAACATAAATTTTTATATAAGTAGATCGTCACCGCTTAATAAAATATTCTTCTTATCCAGTCGAAATAAAATATTGTAATATGGATACAAGAGTCTCTAAAAATTTGAACTAGATTCCTATTTTTTTTTAATTCGATTAATAGTATAGTACTTAGAGATACATTTTTGTCAAAAATTATTTCGTGTCAAAAATTTGTAGAAATAGTTAAACTTTTTTCTTATGCGTTTTTTTCAACGAGTATATCAAATCTACAATTAAATTGCCCAAAGAATCCAACAAGAAACAAAACATCCCATATTAACGCACAATTAGTTGATTTAAAGTCTGTGACATCTTATTTCTATAAAGAATCCCCACCTGAAGACAAATTCTTTCCCATGCTAGCTTTTATTTCGAAACATCATGTCCGATTTTGGTAAAATTTTATAATATCCATGAAATTGCAAAACAAAGTTAGACTAGTTAGACTACGTTTGTACGAAAAAGCCAAGGGTCTTAAGGTATGAAAAAACAAGTAGACAACTAATAAGCTTTTATCTAAAGTGCTCCTCAAGACGAATCAAACGAGCTAAAACTCGATGGGGTTGCGTCGTTTCGCTTCAGAGTTCCTATGGTCACCTTCCGGCTCCAACATCAGATCAGTTATTTGTCATCATAATATTGTATTGTCACGCGATATACGTATGCGTGCAAAGTTTCAGCTAAATCGGAAATCCGGGAAATAGGTCAAAGTTAACTTGCAAATTTTTTACTGACAGACAGACAATGGAACAGGTGAAACTATAAAAGCTTGTAAAATATGCACTAAATACAAAACATCCGTATAAAAATTTGACGAGTCACTTTAGCAATTGGGTACTTTCCTGGGTGAAAAATGAATTGTTAGTTACTGTTAAGTAAACAAAACGTCAAAAAATAATGTCATTTGTCACGAGCATGAGTAGATGAGCATTTCGTTCCTTTAATTTTTCGTCCCATGGCATGGGGACGAAAAGTTACTTTCAAAATGTTCTAAGTAAAATAAAAATAAAAGACAAAATATTGAAAAAAAAAAAAGCGATGGAAATCCCTAAGACAACACCTAATAGGTAATATATATTCGTTTGCCTTTTTTTCGTTGATATTACTTTTAAAAAAATCAATGGGACGAATCGCACACAGAATTCTAAATACTTTTTGTCTACGAAACGATCACCTACTCACGAGCATATGCATAATCAACGTGATTTTAGATTTATTATTGCAGAAAAACTGATATTAACAGCGCTATTTGTCTGCAAGAAGCTATGACGTCATTGGTCTATATTTCATATCAATTCCATAGAAATGTTTGTCCTGACTTTAAGAAAAAAGTATCGGATTTGAGTCATTGGAAAGTACAATGCGACACAAATAATTTGAACAAAAATAGCGGACTTCAAAGCATTTTTGTACAAATTCCCGACACGTAAATTGAACCAAAATGGCAGTCGTCGGCGCATTATTTGTACATGCGCCGATAACCGCCATTTTTGTTCAACTTAATTGTGTCGCATTGTAGTGAATTGGTCCCGGCGGGAACGAGAAAGAAAACAGAGGCAATAATTTAGTGATGACGACTAGAACCAATTTACTGCCAATTAAACTTTCTTGTAGAAGATCCCGTGGGCCGGGCCGTGGTACTCCAACTCCTCCGGTTTCGGTTTCGGCACGTACGGGTTTTTCAGCGGGTCAGCATTCAGTCTGTAATAATATATTTCTTGTTACTTCTAAATCTATGTAAATGTTTCATTTTATCTAATTGCATAGTTTATCTTGTACTTTAAACAAGCAATTCTTGTACAGCTTGTATATTGAAGATCTCGAAAACGGCCCCTACGATTTTGATGAAACTCATTATTTAGAAAGTAACAAGGCAAAAAAAATGATTTTCAAGAAAGTTGCTCAGCTAGTTATTTAAAAGCACTGTTTGTGTGAATACTTAAGTATGTAGGATTTTTAAAAACCTAACCACATTCTGTGTTTATTATACAATTTAGAACAAAAACCCTGTCCGATCCTTGTAGGAGCAACTCAGACCGTCAATATGAACAACTTTTCCCATAAGACTAATGCTTGAAACTCGAAGAAAAAAATACAAATGGCCGGGCCGGCCGGACCATTTTGTATGAAAATGTTGAATTTTTTTAGACTTTCAAGCATTGGTCCCATTGGAAAAGTTGTTCATATTGACGGTCTAAGTTGCTCCTACAAGGATCCGACAGGGATTTTGTTACATATTGTATAAGCATGGACGGTGCATGATTTATTTGCGTATTATTAAATTGAAAATATATTGAAGAGGGTATTCGACTATATGCGAAACCTAATAGCAGTGGCGGCGTCACAAACGCAGTATGTGCATCCTTTTTAACCAACTCCAAAAAAGACGAGGTATCTATTTTTTAGTTTTATGTATCTTCACTGATTATTCGAATACGACTAGACTGATTTGAATTTAGGTCTATTTGTCAAGTGGTCTCATAGAAAGTTATTCAAATCGGTTGAATAGTTTGGGGGCGAAGTCGGTTTTTAGTATTGAAAAATTATTTTGTTTATATTTTATTGATTTAATAGGCTTTTATTATCTGCTTATTTTGAAATTGATTAAAAAAACTTTCTGTATCGGGTTAAGTTATTTTTGGATGCAAAAATATTATATAAAATAGAATTTAGTCAAATACATCATAATATTAATCGAATCACTTTACGACAATTTGTAATACTTCTAGTTAAGATATTTTTCGATTATTCTAGTGCTATATAAACCAATTAATATTTGTATCTTACTAGTATCACTGTTTTAAAAAATATATTAATTTACTGTCAAAACCACTTAACAAATTTACACTACTGTTACATTATAAATTTGTTTACTGTTCTGAATCCTATTTCCATGTTCTCGCTTACCATTATGCTAATATAGTGGCCTTTGGATCTTGCGGCCCTGAAGTGCCATTTTTCAAACGCGGAGTCACTCAAACGAATGATTTTTCCATACAAACAATAATTGGCCAAGTGCGAGTCGGGTCACGTGCAGTATAGGGTTCCGTAGTAATAAATGCCAACTTTGATTTCATGCTAATAAAAACGTCAAAAAACGAATTTTCTATTGAATTTGTACGAAATTTTCCTTTTCCGAGTACATTTTATAAGTTGATTGCCTATAACTTTTGAGTCTGTAAACCCTACTTAGCTCTGATAGTTTTCCTTTAAAGTTCGTTAGATATAGTATAGCTGTGATTTTTTTCATGTGTCCATATATAATCGTTTAGCAGATAGAAGGGGGGGGGGGACACACTTGACTCTAACAAAAATGTTCACTTTAAAACCAAATATTTCAAAAACGGATCCCTAAATCGAAAAACGGTGTTCACAAACTTATAATATTTTCAAAGACCTATTCAATGATAATGCACATGAATTGTTAGTCGAGAAAAAAAATAGACTTTTTACACTTTACTTGTATGGGAGCTACCCTAGATTTTTTTTTCAGTATTTTCTTTTACCATTTTTTCCGCATAATTAATATACATACCCGTGCTAAATCACAACTTTCTAGTACTTATAGTCGTTGATTAAATCCGCGGACGGACAGACAGACATGGCGAAACTATAAGGGTTCCTTGTTTACTACGGAACCCTAAAAACCGTTCGTCTAGTGACTCCGCGTTTAAAAAATCGCACCCCTGGGCGTCTTTTAGACCCGCAAGACCCAAACTGCTCTGTGTGTCCCACCCCATTAGGGATTAAAACGTGATAGTATTGTATCTTAGAGTCAGCTCAGACCGAGACGCGACGCGACACGACGTGGCGCACACGTTGGAAGAAATATAGAACTTGTTTATTACTCAAAAAGATACTAATTGCAGCAAAAGCACACGCTGCCTCGCGCTCAATACCCAATACTCAATATTTTATTGCAAACCATAAAGTACATAAGATGTTAACAATACAATTTAAGATCATTTATGGACCCTGTCGGGCACAGACGCAGCACTGCGCAGCGCGGCGTTGTACGTTGCTCTAAAATTTGTACCTTATTGTGTAGTAAACAAGGTCTATGTTTCTTCAAACGTGCGCGCCACGTCACGTTTCGGTCTGAAGTGTCATTTTTGAACCACGTAGTCACCTAAACGAATGGTTTTTCCATACAAAAAACCGTTCGTGTAGTGACTCCACATTTGAAAAATCGCACCACTGAGCTGACCCTTACTTGTAATGTGCGATGGCTTGCGAGCAGTCGACGTTGTACCACCAATCGCACGCGAACTTGGCCTGGTCGAACAGTGTCCCGTTGGTGCACAGGAACGACGCACCCTGGTGGCCTTCGCGGCCGTCGTGGCACACGTGGTAAGCCTGGAAAAAGGAGTAGGTAAGTGAGTAAAGCGAAAAGTTGGCCGTCCCAAACAGACCTAGCGACTCACACGAGCGGCCTTCCCGTCTTACTTTTCCTACAAACACTCGTACGTGATTATGGCATTGTAAATGATCTTTCTTAAAAACTTTTTAACTAACAGATATCTTGTGCACTATTTCTAGGTTTCTATCGAAATAAAAAATTAAAATTAGGAAAAAAATCAGTAATACGCCTCCAAAAATCTGCTTTTTTGCACAAATTTTATCTGAACTTCGACCATCCATAAAGTACTCATAAATTGTAAAAGTAAAAAAAATATTTCGATGTAAACCTCGCAAATATAATGAAATTTTTAAATATATAACATTTATTTCACGCACGTAAGGCTTACTAAAAAACACGTATCACCTGTATGATGTATGAATAGTAAGTATTCGTTCAATGGATAGTTAATAATAAAAATAATTTCATTCAATAAAATGCAAACCGAGCCCTCAGTCCCTCAGGCGCTATCTCTTTTTGCTTTGCCACTTTTTCTAGCATTGCCCTTGGTGAAACAACAACCTTTTTAAACTCTGCTCGCGTTGACGCAAGAGCGGCCGGGAAGGGCCGCCTTAAGTTAAATGAGTAATACTTTATTTTACACCAAAGTTTATAATCACAAGCTGATTAACCATAAAAATTAAAAAAAAAGCGACAACACCACCTAGTTATCAGAGGCGGAACTACATACCTATTCCAACCGATGTTAAGTGTAATTGATATCGGTAGGGCCATCTATTATTTGCCAGGTAAATTAAAAAACCCCGACTTCCAAGCGTTAACCGCCAATAACTTTTGAACGGCTAAATCGATTTTCATCAAACATAGCTAAGAACCATCACATGGGAACTTGCTTTCACGTAAAAAACGCATCGAACTTGGTCCATCTGTTAAAGCGCTACGAAGCCAGAAACAAACAGACCTGAGCGTCAAACTTGTAATTATTACACCCCACTTTTTGTCGGGGTTCACACCAAAGCGTGACTACAGTAGGAACGTGTAGATACTCGAGTAAACTTGTGGTATACACTGCTTGTTATTTACAAAAGAATTTTATTGGAAACTTCAAGATTTTGGCCTTGCCCCAAGTCTCCCGAACAACCCGTCTGGTACATAAGTCAGAAACCGTATTGAAAGTTGTCGAACAAAAGCTCGCCGGAGTTCCGTAGAAAAGGAAGAGTGTATGTGCAAGGAGATAAAACTGACTACCAAGTTGCATACCCAACCTTATAAGCTTTCATTTAAAACTCTATACTAAGATTTACATTTTTAAAAACCTGGATTGGTTTATTGAGGGTATCCTTGACTGCCGAAAGAGTATTATGTTTTCGGATTGTGTACTATTTGGCACGTTCTTTAGACACATTTTGAGGATTTCGACATGTGTAGAGACATAAAGCTTGTTTAAAATTGTTTTCATCTCATCGATACGAAAAACGATGATTTCATCCCAAAACGTTTGAGGCTAAAGTTACTGCTGATTGACTGAAAAGTCAAAAAGAAGATCTCTAGGGATTAAAAACAATTTGAAAATTAGTGTAATCTATATAGATTTAAAAAATAATGTTGGCAGACTAGCAAAAAAAGGATAACTGAGTTTTAAAACAAAGAATAATAGGTACAGGCGTCGTTTTTTTTTTATTTGGAATATATATCGCTGTAAACATGGATAAATTTAGATAACTTTTTTATGTTCTTCGTTTCAAAAAAAGAAATAAGTATAATTTAAAAAAAACAATTTTTATCTTTGATTTAAAGTACTTACAGAAGTTTAAGGTTATTATGTATTGACATGTCAATATTTTTGGTAAATTTGAATACTTTATTTAAACCAATAGTGAAACAATAATTATGAGCGAACTTTTTTTTAAGAAGTTGGTGTCTCCGATTTTTTTTTATAAGTATGTATTTAATGAAAACGACACCACATAAAGATAAAAATCTGACGGTTGAACTCTGATAAAGTATTGTTACTATAGGTTACTTTCCTTTATTATTCTGTTTTGTATTTGTCAATTTTTCTCATAGATGGGAATGAAAAGTAGAGTGTGCTACTCGGATACGGTTATATTTTGACTTCGGCGAAATACTTGAATCCCACGCTTCACTCAAGATTCTATCCTTCGTTTCGCTCTGTATTCAAAAGAGCGCCCTCGCCTTAAAAATATTACCTTTACCCCTTGTAGCACAATTTACTATTTTAAATAATAACTTGTTGTGAATAAATAAAGATCTAATTTCTCCACTAAATATATCGTGTTGACAATTCATATCGCCCAAAAGTAACAAATACAGCGTGCTTTATCTGTCCTCACACACACAACTGTACGTGACCACGAATTAGTACATTTACATAATGTAAATATGAATTTAATGACTTGAACGCACATTAACAGGTTTAACTACGTTAAAATATTTGTACAGGGTTGAAGCTTTTACTTATTAATACCAAATGCGTTATCAATAATGGCGACAATAGGTTTTTACTTAATTTTACATAATAATGAAAAAAAAAATCCCAATTAATGATTAAGCGAGCGAGCATAACGAGCGAAGTTCTCCGAGTGTACTGAAACAATCCGGCGTTTGAATGTATGTATGTAGGTAGTGTAGGTATGTATGTTCGACGATAACTCAATTTTTTTGTCTAAAGCTTTAGGAAATTTAGTAGGCATGCAGATGTTAGATCGGACATGTAAGCAATAAAATATTTACAAATAACATATTTAAATTTAAATACATAGTATAAATATACCACAATTGATAATGGCACTTTTTTTAGTTATTTGTCATGAGTAAAGTTGCCATTTCGATTTAAATTCGTTAACAATCGCAGCCCCACTTGTCACGTCAGGTTTTTCACCGACGAGTGGGGGCTTGATCAGGGCTGTTTTCGTGACGGATCGCAATTCTGTTCCAGATAACCGCCCAGAACGGACAGTAATTAAAATAAGTGCCACTTGTATTATAATTACATTTTACAGCTCAATAATTTGTGTGTAAAAGTTAGTAACTAAGTGCTTTAGTAGTAATAAATAAGTTAAATTCAAGAATACGTTTTTCACTTGGTACTAGCTAATAGACATGAGCCAAATTGGTCAACGATTGCCGAGATATGGGGTCTGCGAGTTCACAGTTCAAGATGATCTTCTAGTTACCATGATTCATAGCAATTTTTTTTATGTCAGGGCGGCAAACGAACAAGCGGTTCACCTTATGGTAAGTGATCACCGCTGCCCATGGACAACTGCAACACCAGGAGTGTACCAGAAGCGTTGCAGGACTTTCAGGTAGGGAAGATGTAGGGGGAGGGGGGAGGGAGTGGGCTCCGGCTCTCGCACTCACCGAAAGAAGCATAGAAGCGGTGACGCTACTACTCAGACGTCGATTTTCTGTGAGAGTGTGGTACTTCCCCGGACGAGCCGGCCCATTCATGCTACTAGCAAAACAGAGTTTTGCCGGTAGCGTGGCTCTACCACAACGAAAGTTTCATGCACGTAGTTTTCCTTAAATCTGGATTGAAGAAGATTGAGATCAAAGCTTAAAACTGTTCAAGTATCAAAATCCAAACAGTTTCTGGTTTGCACTAAGCCTCAAGTGCAACAGGCGATGGAAAGCTAAGGCCATGTTCACGACGATGCGGAGCGTGAAACGGAGCGGACGAGGCGAAATCAGTTAGTACAATGTATAGATTAAAAATTTTTACTGCGTTTAAAGACCACACTAGCCTAGTGCGTCGAATAATACGATAACTATCGTCCCCACAAGAGCCAAAGAGATAGCCATCAATTTTCAAGGGATATTTTTTTATACAAAACATTTATATGCTTTTCATGCTCACTTAAAAATGTCCAATATGGTTGTGGCGTCGCTGGTTGGGTCATTGGATTCTCTCTAATATAGTTGAGTTTAACGATGGCTGATCCGTGCGTCACCTTGTGAACGGGTGCTGCCGGAAGGGGCTGGTCAGCTCGGCTTCGCTATTTTTTACTACAGACAAATACTATAGTATATACTAGTAATTTATGTTTAGTAACATGTTCGCAAGCATAACATGTTATGATGAGTCCATATTGTATTATATTATAAGTATTTAATAATTAAAAGACATAATAATAATATAACAAAGCCCTTCTGGCGATAGTTTATGAGAGAAGCAATACTATCGACAGTATCGATAGTTTTCTCTATCGATAGTCTAGACCATTGAAATTGAACATACTTAAGTCCAATCTCAAAAGTACGCACTTGGAGATAATCGGACCATATCTCACAGATGTAAATTGGTGGCCTGGCAGGAGAGCGCATTCCTAGCGCTCTCACAAGTAAAACGATACCGGGCGTGGTCAGCACTTGAATGGGTGACCATAAGTGAAAGCTTATAAGCAGTTGGTCCCGGCTGTCATCATTGTAATCACGTCTGCCAAGTCGTCAAGCTACATCAGGTGCCCTTATGCAGCTTGAAAAATCTGTCAATAGTATTGGCCACTTACATACATGAAACAACAACAAATGCAAAGCCAGTGCCTAAACCATTGCTTGGGTGAGAAATATGAGTAGTAAGTTTTATAGAAACCATGTGCTATATGTGCTAGAAACGCCACGCTTGCGCTTAACACATCGCATCGACCCTTAACGAGCTCTAAGCGGAAACCATAAGCCGGCTTAAGCAGACGAAGCCAGCATAAAGTTGACCTCAAAGCCCCCAAGCGAATCGATACGATATTAAAAAAACAATGGACAAAATCTGCAAGGTAAAATATTTGCTATTTTTTCTTCCTATGATCAGACAGAACCAATTATACATCCACAACTTATTTAACATAAGTCATAGGCAAGTTACTAAAGTAAAGATCACCTCGCACCTCTGTCACCTCGCAAGTTAACCCAACGCGTTAAAATGTATCCTAAAAAATAAGGGTAATAGAAAATAACTATGACATTTTAGAAAATGGCTGAAATAATAATATTTTTTAAATTCTTAACTCCTCCCCTCAGGGAATATGCACGTATTTTTTTATTTGTTTAATAACATCTAAGCGCACGGTAGTGCGCAGGCCAAGTTCCAGCAACATCCTTATTTACCACAGTAAACAAATATGAAAGAATTTATAAAATATCTTAATCAGCGACGAACATGTAATACTTTAAAGTTTTAATTAGAAAGAGAAGTCCGATATGAACTGGTGACGTCAAAGTCCAACATCATTTAAACATTTGTCATAGAAAATAGCGTTTTTGCGATTCTTATTTTGTTTTCACTGTTAGAATTTACTTTTGAATATTTATGGAAAAACTGGTTAGATAATATTTTTTTTTTATATACGTACTATCTGAATCGACAAAAATATTTTTAAACTTTTCACAAAATCTCACAAAAATCGGTTGAGAAATGTGACATGTAGACGAGAACAGCCGGACAGATATACAAACGGCCAGCCGGAAAAGCATTTTTGGCCAATCTCGAAACTGAGACTCGCTCGGTCAATAAAGTTAACAAAAGTAAAAGTGAAGTCGCGGGCAATCTCTAATCAACTTATACGAAGCTTTAACAATAGCGCACCTTGACAAAGTTATATTAACATCAAGGAAATAACGTGATGGAAATAATAAGTGCGGATTAGATTCGGAGATCCTTTGAGGTTAGGCACGCGCCCTTACAATGTCTACAAACTTATTCAATTTGTGGAAATTGGCCGGCCATAACAACCGCAGATGTAAAGAACTACCTACTGGATGCGATTCCCTACTTTCCAACAGTTTAAATCAGATACTTTTTTCTAAACGTCAAAACAACCTTGTTCTATGGGGTTTTTATTTTTATGGGATTGATTTTTTGACGACCTCCGTGGCGTAATGATCAACACGCTAGTCCGCCAATCCGGAGGTTCTGGGTTCGATCCCCAGCCAGGGCAAGATGAAAAATGCCTTTTCAATTGTCCTAGGTCCTGGGTGTTTATCTTTAATGTATTTATCATAAAATATAGTATCATTAGGTTAGTATTCCATTACACAAGCTTAAACTCACTTTGGGGCTAGCGGAATCTGTGTGACTTGTCCCTATATATTTATTTATTTATAATTTGTATTAAATACAGGCTAAAGTCGTCATAGTTTCCTGGAGTCAAAAAGCGATCTTAATATTAGTTTTTCTGCCATAATAAATCTAAAATCACGTTGAAAATAGATTTGATCATTTAAAATTATATTATTTTTCGCGACGTTTTATTTTCTTATTAATACCAAATATATTTTTTTTCGTATGGAAAGATATGGGGGAGGCCTTTGCCCAGCAGTGGGACACTGTACCTACAGGCAAGAAAAACAATATATTTTTGACCCAGGTTCGTACCCAATTTTTATGCTGACCTCACATTAGGTACCTACTGGTTTTATATAAATTTCTTGTTTTGTTACACTTAGTCTGCGTTGAAGAGCTCCGTGGCCCGGGGGAGTGCGTATTACTCGCACTTTCGCAAGTTAAGCGACACCGAACTTGACCCGCACTTGGATGGGTGATCACAAGTGGCATAAAAAAATCTCGAGCTCCTCCGTGCTTCGGAAAGCACGTATACGCCGTTGGTCCTGGCTATCATAATTATATGGCAGTCGTCAAGCTACGTCAGATGCCTGGAGGCAACTTAAAAAATCTGACACCGGTCTTGGCCACTTACACTCACGAGAAAGAAACACTTTTTGTGATCGATTGGGTTTGCCATTTATCCGGCTTTTTCAGGTCGCGACTGGCCAAATATTTGTATGCCCAGCCTTTTATTAGGCCTCGCCATAAATTCCGCCCAAAAATTCCGTCTTTTTTTTTTAGGAGATGCATCCCTAGGTCGGTCATTACAGATCAGTCAATTTAGGTTTACAAAATAAGAATATGAAAAAAGAGACAAACCGATATGGCATTCAATTGTTTTGGAGGCCAAGACCCATTAAATTGTAACTCTTGTAGCCAAAGAAAGTTCAAAGACTTTTAATACCTAATTTAAAATGATAGATGATCGATGATGGCGAAAATTCTAAGGTCTATTTTGGTTGTCATCAGTCAATACATCGTGGAAGGATACATCATAATAACCAAGAATAAAAAAAAATTTGACATTTTCATACAAATTGCCCGGTCGGCTGCACACTTTTGTATGGAAATGGCAATATTTTTTTGTGTTTAGGCTGTTATATTAATTTCATTACACTATAGTGATCTAGTATAGCCTGTGGTTCGATTTATTACGGGTATGTCCCTTTCCACGTTGTATATTGAATTGAAAAGCCATGTTCTCGTTGGTGATTTCTTTAGTTTGTATCTTTACTCTAGAAAGTCATGTGGACTAAACTAACAGTGGACTTAATCAATACTGAACTGAGAAAATTTTTGGCTCATTCATAATATATTAAAAAATGTAGTGCACGTATTCTTCTTTTCCTGCATTTAAATTTAGCGTGACGTCACGATGAGCAATAATGTTTAACCAAAGTTGTATGTAAATAACCCCCACTAGGAAACTTCGAAGCGCCGTATTTTTGTTAATTTTAACAACTTTGCTAAATTTAAAAATATGGGTACTTTATTTTTAGAAAATCTAGTTCACGGACTAAATAATTTTTCTCTAAATAATTTACTGAGTCTACATCACTATTGTCACATCTAGTATCACACTTATATCTCTGTGTAAAGTTCCAGTTGGGTGCATTTCTAAACTTATGAAGGATCGGCGATATCGATCTCGATTAGCCTCTGTCCACGTAACTTTTCTTTATCGAGGGCTGATACAGAGTTATGCGTTGTTTGAACTTACGCTTCGGATGAAAATTACGTATACTGAGGGGAAATCTCTACGGCAACCTATACTGAAAATTACTAGGAGATGCGAGTGTTACGTAAAATGCTTTGACATATTTTTATGCAATACCTTGATTTTATGTACAGCTTTTTTTTTAACTAAACGTAGTAGTTCCGTAAAGGTTTTATCAACCTAAAGACCACGGGCTATTTGGAGAATGTATCCCGGAAGGTGGTACATTTTGGTAACTCGCCGGGCGGCCAGTAGTCGGAAGGAAGTGTGCTTCTTTGGTGATGAAATGATGAGGATGTGATGGAATATGATTCGTTTATTAATTGACTGTTACAAGACAAAATGTGTATGCAATGTGGTTGTCTGATAGCGAGTAGGGGCCCGCGTAGCTACGTCGCCGATGACCGGTGTATGTCTGTGTGCGTGTGTTAGTGTCGATGTGGTATGTCGACAGTAACAAAGTGGACTCCCGAAGTTGATCGAAGGAAGAGAGGTAGGCTCCGGAAGCGTTGGTATGACGACTGGCAACAGTTTGAAAGGAAATGGTTGGAAGTGGCACACGATTGAGATATTTGGAAGGAGATGTTGGAGACCTTCACCCAGCAGTGGGATAGTAGAGAGTAAATAAAAAAGACCAATAAGAAATACGAGTAGTTGGATAGCAATTAGAACCTTTTAATTTTACTCGCCATATGTTTTCTCGCGATGTTTTTCTTACAGAAGCTTTGTTTTGGTTGATGAAATTAAGATTGGTTTTACCAATTAGGCTTTCTTGCAATATTTTACAATATTTTATAACATTTACTAATGCGACCGGACTTAATAACTTATTTTGTAAATCCTTGGGGAAAGACTTTGCACCCCATCTACCATCTCTGCTACGTCCCAAAGGTGTACTGGTAGACAATGCTTAGCATTAAGTTGTACCTATCATCTTAAGATTTTAAGTGCAATTTTAATTAGAAAAGGTAGCCTATGCCCAGCAGTGTACTTCCTGTGGCTGATGATGAAGTACTGATTAAGACTTCTTCTTATTCAAAATTCAGTAATTAACTGGACCCAGGCCCTTTAACATGTCAAGAAGGCCCTTTAACATTACGTGAAGTGAATATTAAAGTTTAATTATTTTTAAAGAAAAGCCACCGATACCAGCGTTATCGTGTCGTTGGCTCAATTTTATTTTATTTTTTTCTTCCAGAACGTTGCCGCTTTTAAGCGTCCTTCCGCAGCAGAGTATAAGGTCAAGCCTGGTACAGCTGGTGGGGCACAAAGGGCATGAGGTTCTGAGACGTAAAGGATGTTCGCTGGGGCGCGAGTTGATTACTTTTACGATACAATGCGCAAAAGATGCGGGTCCCTGGTGCGCAGGGTGCGGGCCAGCGATAACAGCATCCTGAGGATGATCGCAAGCAAGCTGGACTGCCGGTCTATTAACCACTGCTGCGCCACATCGGGGGGAGTGGAGCTGGAGTGGCCTTTATAAAAAAAAAATGTTGATAGTGAAACCTATAAGTTAACAATCCTTAGTATTACCACAGAATAAGTACTAATACTCACGTACAGAAGTCCTACTCAGAAAAGAAATTCAAACAAATATCTACTTAACGTGGTTAGCGCTTTGGTTTAATTTAGCTCGCGTCAGAACTCCTCACCTCGTCGTTTAGATACTTAGACATCCATTGCAAGCCAATTTCATACCTAAACGGAGAGTGACGCAGGCCTGGTATTACTTACAAAACGAGTCATGTAGTTACTTGATGAAAATAAACAATTCATTCATGATAGGAGGTGCTGCTTGGTCTGGTCGACCCGCACTACTTTTTATCCCACTTTTGCTGTGTGGTCAACGTCTTAAATCTCTGAATAAACCGACAAATTACGGTGCAAACAAAGCCAATAACTCAGAAGCAACATAAATATGGAATTAGGGAGACGTTCGAAACCACGCTCGCCTCCCGGCGACGGCCAAACCTTTGTTACCATTTGCCGCTTGAATAATTATTTAATAGCCCGAGGCCACAGATGAGGATATGCCGAGTTCAAGCATTATATAATCAAACAACAGTAGTACTGCCACAGTTGCTGCGATGGCGAGAGCATAACATAATAAAGAATGATTGGATATTTTGAGTCGAATACATTCTTGTTGTATAAAATGTGAAGGAATTAATAGCACTTCGTCCAAAAATAAATTTGATATTTTGCATATCTTATGCAAAATTACATACCAACTTACAAGTATTTTCATTGTTTTAATTCAAATTCTCTTATGTAAAATCTCTAAACAGTTAGAAAAAACATGTTTTTATTTTGTCATTTTATAAGTAGCTTATCAAATTTATGAAACCGTACATGTATATGCCTATGCAGCGAACCAAAGAAAAGTTATATCGTATCAAATAAGTGCAATGAAAAAAGCTTGGGCTCTGGTGCTACTTGGTATCGGGCAGTACAATAATTCGCCATGCACCCCATGGGGTTTGTCGACGACCAAAGTAAATTAATTGTTGATTATTTATTTAAACCACGTTTGTTAGTTTGTCATCAATTGTGTGAATTTGCAGCGCAAATATGGTCACTGCAATGTTGAATTTTGGTTGCCTAAAATTCGTTTGTTTAAATAAAACTAAATTTAAATTTGATTGTTTTGTTAGCTAAAATAAGGCGTCAGGTCGAAAATATATAAAATTGTTTCATTAAGTTCGCTTCAGTCTATAATATTATTAAATAAACCAAGCGGCATTATTTGTCAAACGCTTAGATCTTACATTTTTAATGTGGCTTGGTAACAAGTTATCTTTTACCACTATCTATTATACATGACAATTTCATTTAAATTTATTGGATAGTCAAACCTGCTAAATTGTGACTTAATTTAGCAGTCAAAGCTGCTAAATTAAGGCACTTAAGTTAACAATTGCAACAAACAACTCTACGTTACCAACAACTGTAACGTAGAGTTGTTTGTTACAATTTCTAATTTTGATTACATATCATAACAAATGTAACAAACAAGTATATATATTCAAGTATCTTACATTATTTCAGTTCATGGTTTTTTTGATAAATTAAAAAAACCATGAACTGAATATCTAAACATCAGGGCTTGGCGAAATTCGTGGTAACAGCATACAACTGGCAAAACTCCCGCATTACTTAATGTCTTATGCATTGTACCGAAGTCGCTAATTACCCCGCCAGTCTATGGTTATGATAAATAATTCCACTCTAAATGAGAGGACAGATTAAATTCACGACTGGCAGTCACGACTCCGTTTCACAATCGCGTTTACATCACAAAGCTTTGAGGCTAGGAAATTAGCGACTTTATTTTATTAAAATCTAAATGAATATTATATAAGTTCAGAGAGTAAAGCTAAAATGACGGGCCTTTTAACACCCTAATGATGTTCGTCTAATAGATCGATAACTGGTCGGCTATTCAGACTTCGTTATGAGAGTTAACCGTTTAAAAATGTAAAACTTTGCTTTATATTTATTAACTGTTATATTTATTACAAACCTGCTCTCCTAAGTTTATTACTATAAACAAGAAATTATTGTTCAAAACAGCTCCAATGATTTCAGTGTTTGTATGTAGGGGCTTCAGAACTTAATTTAACTAGGTTTCAAAAAACTCGTTTTATTTTATTCAGTCATAAAAGAGTATCGATGCTATCAATTTATGGAGTGTATCTATAATTAAATTTATTGTACGTAGGTACGTATAGACCGCTGCTGTTTAGGGTTTCGTAGTCAATGAGTTCCCCATTGTGTAGGTCCCGTCCCCAAATCAGGTAAACGGTTGTATAACGACACGTTAAAAAATATAACGACGTAGGATTTACGAAAATAATCTACCAACTTATAAAATGTATTCGGGAAATGAAAACTTCATAAAAATTCAATAAAATTAGTTCTTTTAGACGTCTTTGATTCATAAACCGTAAGGGGTGAACTCAAAGTCTTCATTGGCAACTGTTGGCCGGTTATATATTCTCATCTATGCTTCCTTATAAATAAAAGAAAATGCTTTAGTAAATATACGTTACCAAAATATTTCGATACGGGAATAGATTACACTAAACCGATATTAATGATTCTGATAAGATTTAAAATGATAAAAATTAAATGGTATGTAAACAATCGCGCTCTCAGTGGCCACACCATAAGGAGTATTAACGGTAAACAAGGTAAAAAGCACATTTTCTTTAAGAGTTATCGCAATTTTCAGTGTATTCGTGATTTCATCCATCACTAACGAAGTATATTTTTTTATTTAATTAAGGTGCCCCTCAAGAAACCTGGTCTAGCCCTCATTTGGACCTTGAAACTCATTATCTATGAGTATTTATTGACCGAACGAGCGAAGCGAGCGAGGTCTCTACATCGAGTTTGGGCGAAAACACATTGTATGTATATATGTACGGCAATAACTGCCGAAGCAAAGGTCTGATTTTGATGAAATTTGGTAGGCATGTAGGAAATGTCAATAGAATTTTTAAGTTCGTTGGGCATCAAAATCGGCTTAGTAGTTTTTTAAATATTAATAAAAATATCGGCGATTTTGTAGCAAACGAAACCACAGCGCGTTCTATCTTTGGATAGCGCCATCTAGGAGTTAGTAAGGGAATTAAATTGTGTCTAAGTTCGCGGCGAACTACTAGTATTATATACACTATAATTTGTCCTTAATGGGGTAGACAGAGCAGTTTGGGTTTTGCGGGTCTAAGCCAGAGCCTAGGGCCGTAAGATCCAAAGGCCATTTCTAGCGTAATGGTGGGCGAGAAGGTGTAAAAACAAACCAATATACTTATTGGTTACTAACCGTATCGCCTATTCACATGATTTCTCATATTTGCGCATTCCTTCGATCGACTTTTAAAATCTAAGCGGGAAAAGACGAAGCTGGCAAATTCTACTTTTTTCTTTTCTCTCACACCAGCATGGAAGATATATAACAAGTAATTATTACAAAAACATAAACCCGACTCGCTTATTTTTGTATTTTTTTTGTTATTTTTTGTTTTTGTTATTTTTTTGATATATTTTTTTGTATTTTTTTATATACACAGTGTCACTTTCACAGTAAATACGATTCTAACGACACCTCTCAAGCTAAAAGCCATAGAGCCGTTCAGGCTGCAGAGCATGCCAAACAATTATACATATATACTCTCGAAAAACATAACACTCCTTCTGGTGGTTCGAGTGGTTGCAGAGCAATCGTGGCAACTTTTCACCTCTCGCTGGCGACCCGCCATTATTTCCCATAACAGTAACGATTAAAGCAAAAAGGTCTAAATACAGTCCTATTATGGTACCCTTGTCTTATATCGCACTAGGCAGCTGTAATCTTCTTATTTTTGTGATTGTGTTAGTACTGTATTCTGAGAAGAATAGATATTTAAGCAACTCTTGATGGTTAAAAAATAAAATAAAAATGTGGTGTCGTGGGACACCAGGTAGGAACGAAGTTCCTTCGGCTAATGTAGAAATAAACGTGGCTACTCACGAGTAAAATGTATCTATAATGTGAGTATTCGCCACGTGCTTGTCCATGAATTCATGAGTATATACTATGCATTGGAGGGGTGGAGTGGTAATAGAGAGAGAAGAGATGAGAGAACGAAAAGAAAGAGGGAGGAAGAGAAAGGTATTATACACTACTCGCTTGTGTATACGACTGTCGCGCCTGCGCACGTCTCATTTAACGGTTTTATTTAACGAGGTCATCCTTACGGTTTTACTATCACATTTTTTTCAGTTCGGTCGCGCAGCAAAATCCCTATCTCCTCCAAGCCTGCCGTAAGGAACTTCGTTCCAAAAAACTTATTTAAACGGTTCTTGTCAGGTTTAATTCATTCTTAATTTTATTATCATCGAACAATATTCTCTTTTATTTATACAATACAGTACAAAACAATACCCTTTATTGCACAAAATAAATAAGTCAGCTTCCAGACGGTCGGATCCGACCGAGAGACCAATAGATAACAATGGGTTTGCAAAATTGCGGTTGTTGACGGGTTAAAACTAAGGAAACGCGCAAAAGTCGCAATTTCTTCTCGGCAACCTCGCTATACATACAGAAAATAGTAATTGGAAATTAGGTGGTGCGGGGTTTTATCTTGGGATTTGAAGCTGGCTAGCGTTTAGTTTATTTATATCTAACTTCGAAATAAATTAAATCTTTGGAAAGATTTGGCTGCTTGTAGCTTGAGAAAGACGTTTATCGTCTTACTGAGTTGCTCTCCTTTCATATTTCTTGGATGCTAAAAGCAAGCAGCTTTCATAGCATAACAAGTACCTAGCCGTCCTTTTTAATCGACTTCCTAAAAAGAGGAGGTAATCAGATTATTTAAAGACGCTTGGACCGATTTGAAAAAATCTTTTTTGTTTGAAAGGTGGTATACTTATGGGTATGGGTATAGGTGGTCCCATAATTTTTTTATCAAAATCGGTTGTGTAGTTAACTATATTATATAGGTGAAGTCGTCTTTAGTTTTGAAATATTATAGTTAGTTTATTTTGTGCAATAAAGGGTATTGTTTTGTACTGTATTGTATAAATAAAAGAGAATATTGTTCGATGATAATAAAATTAAGAATGAATTGAACCTGACAAGAACCTTTTAAATAAGTTTTTTGGAACGAAGTTCCTTACGGCAGGCTTGGAGGAGATAGGGATTTTGCTGCGCGACCGAACTGAAAAAAATGTGATAGTAAAACCGTAAGGATGACCTCGTTAAATAAAACCGTTAAATGAGACGTGCGCAGGCGCGACAGTCGTATACACAAGCGAGTAGTGTATAATACCTTTGAGCACGATTTTTCTTTTGCAAATTGTGTCGATTCTACATTAGCCGAAGGAACTTCGTTCCTACCTGGTGTCCCACGACACCACATTTCCTTTTTTGTTTGAAAGGTGGTATACTTATCAGGTGGTCCCATATTTTTTTATCAAAATCGGTTGTGTAGTTTAGAGGTCAAGTCGTCTTTAGTTTTGAAATATTATAATTTAGTTACACCAATATTTTTCTTTTACTTTTTATTACTCTTTGTATTTTTTATCGATATGAGATGATCGATTGGCCCGTCGAGAGTTTGCATGACTAGCGCTTTCACAAGTAAAGCAATTCCTGGCGTCGTCTGCAGTTGGTTAGGTGACCACAAGTGGCATTCTTAAAACTTTTCTTGAGCTCCTCCGTGCTAAATTACATTTAGCCATCGTTCCCATCAGCTTGAGAAAACTGACACAAGTATTAACCACCTAAACACATAAAAAGCTAACTTCAACAGTGGCTTCATCATTTTTAGCAGACTTGAAGGAAAAAAGGAGATTATCAATTCGTCCTCCCAAGTCCCATATAAATTTTATCAAAATTGGTTGGGTAGTTTGTGGGTGTGAAGTCATTTTGAAAAAATATATAATAAACCCCGCGTACGTCTTTCGACGACTCCGTGTAGAGTATCGCCCTTCGCAGGCAGATACAGTAAGTTACCTGACATTTCGGAACAAGTATCAAAATGGCGCGGATTACTGTGAATTGGCGCGCTGCCGAGTGCTGCCAGCTTAAACGCAGCAAATTATACATAACTGATGATGGACTTTTAAGGGGATTAAGATTTTTTTTATTTTTAGCGTTATACTTTTAACATTGATCCACTTCTGTACACATTTATATATATCATCATCGGATCTTTGTCCTCCAAGTCTCCACTGATGACCTCTGTGGCGTAATGGTAACCATGCTAGTCCGCCACCCAGAGGTTCCGGGTTGGATCACTAGTCAGGGCAAATTAGAAAATGGCCTTTGTATTTGTTATAAATAGAATCGTTGAGTTAGTATCCCATAACACAAGTCTCGAACTAACTTTGAGGCTAGCTCAATCAGTTTAATTTGTCCCTCATCATCATCATCATGTCAGAGCTTCTTCCGCTCATTGCTGAGCATAGGCTTCCTTCGTCTACGCCACCAATCTCGGTCCTATGCTGCTCTCATCCAGGTGCGACCCGCGACCTTGACTATATCGTCAACCCATGTCATTACAGGACCTCCAACGCTTCTTTTGCCCGTCCTAGGCCACCATTCTGTTAGGGCCTTGCTCCACGGGCCATCACTCGGCGGCATGCCAGTTTGTCCCTATATATTTCTTTATTTATCCACTGCAAGAGCACGACCCTCTCTGTACTACTAGGGCCATACTTAGCCAGAGCAGTTAGAATATTTGGTATCCACTCTCCACGCTGGCCAGACCTGTTAGGTTGGTTGTAAAGGTCTCATTGATGTTTATAAGCTTTGTTTAAATTATATTCCCGTCCCTTTCTACAACATCCATGGGTAGACTTGGAGTGGTCCTATTCTACTCTGTCCGAAACCACGCAGCGATGTTTACAAGCCTATATATAACTTGCAATGTATCTTGAATATATGTTTGTCTGGGTCAAATCTTGCAACTCAATTTGCAACCAGTTATATTCAACCGTTTGAACTGAAATTCTGTATACCTGTGTCAATAGGTTGTACTAATTGATGCTGGAGCTGGAACTCAGTTATAAAACAACGTAACCTCATTGAGTAGCACTTTATGGTACAGGATGCGTAGGGACTGATCACGAAGACTGAAGGTGGTCGATGGAACTCCGTAATAAAACGACGCAAATTCATCTAAATACGGCTTATTTCATTTGTCTTAATTACTTTGCCCTCATAATGAACACTTAAATATATTTCTTTTTTCAAAATACTTATTTTACGTATATAAGCCATGATTAATTATAATTTCGCTTATTGTAACGTATTCCCGGTTGCAACTTCTTATGCGCTGGTTAACCTAAGATCCTCTTTTCGGCTTTATTCTTTCACTGAAAGCTTAGACTTAGTTCATGAGGATACCGCTTCTAAGTCGTCTTAATGCGGTAACTCCGCATGTTTCCGCTCCCACATTCCTCCTTGGAGTCCTGAGTCCCTAAGACCTTAAGGTCTTAGGGACTCAGGACTCCAAGGAGGTATTAATACCCAAAGACCACGTTTAGAGCTTCGAATTCAAAACAAGATTCACGTTAAAAAAACTGATACCCGACTACGGGAAACATTAACAATGTATATATTTTTGAAATGTACTTATTGAGACATTTCATTTGATACCCCACTTGATATCGAAACAAAAAGATTTTTTTTTGTATGTAACATTAATTATACAACGGGGAAGGGACTACCCGTAATAAATTAAACCACGGGCTATATTAGATCACTATACTATAATGAAATTAAAATAACAGCCAAAACACAAACAAAAAATCGGCATTTCCATACAAAAGTGTGCAGCCGCCCGGGCAATTTGTATGGGAATGACATTGTTATTGGTTCTTTATTTGTTAGATAGATAGATAAATCGTTTATTTGTGAAAACTGCACACACTCACACACAAGGAAATACACGAATGACTTTTTGTATATTAAACAGGTTTTTAGCGATGTGATGTGTGTATGTATGCTGCAGCAGCACGAAAAGCTCGTAGACTCAGCGAAAATATTGCTAAAAAAGCAATACGCTGATTTTCAGATAAAACCTTAGGTAGGTGTTATTTTAATTTCATTACACTATAGTGATCTAGTATAGCCCTTGGTTCGATTTATTAAGGGTAGGTCTCTTCCGCGTTGTACACTTTTATTGCTTACAAATCGTAGCCTGTCAGCCGGACAGTAATAATGAATCGATTGACATCTCATTTTTCAAATAAACGATTCAGATGCTATTGCGGAACAGACATACCCACATACAAACATATACAAGGGCTATACTAGATCACTATAGTATAATAAAATAAAATAACAGCCAAAACACAAACAAAAAATGGGCATTTGTATGGAAATGCCGATTTTTTGTTTGTGTTTAGGCTGTTATTTTAAAATAAAAAATCTCCTTAATCCCCTTAAAAGTCCATCATCAGTCATGTATAATTTGCTGCGTATAAGCTGGCAGTACTCGGCAGTGCTGCCTCGGCAGTGGAAGGGGCATATCCTTAATAAATTGAACCACTAGATCACTATAGTGTAATAAAATTAAAATAACAAGCAAAGAACCAAAAAAATGGCATTCCCATACAAATTGCCCGGGCGGCTGCGGAACATATATACATACATACATACATAGCTCTTGGCTTTGTCGTAGTTGGGTAATTAGAAAATAGAAATCAAAATGGTTAAGGGTGGCTAGCTACATCGCCTATTGACATAATTTAGATATTCTCACGATCCCCCGGGACTTCTCAGTCTGCTGGTACATTCTAAGTTTTTCTTTTCTCCCAGACCAGCATAGAAGAGTCATCATCATCATCATCATTTCAGCCGCATAACATCCACTGCAGGACATAGGCCTCTCCCAAGAATTTCCAAAATAACTGATAAGAGCGGCCTGTATCCAGCGCTTTCCAGCAACCTTAATCAGGTAGTCAGACCACCTTGTGGGTGGGTGTCCTACGCTTCGCTTACCAGTTCGTGGTCTCCATTCGATAACCTTTTTGCCCCATCAGCCATCGATATAGAAGAGTAGCGGGCGAGTATTGTGAATATATAATATAATATATTATTCACAGTACTCGCCCGTCAATATATAAAGTATTATATTACACAGAATATATACTTAATATTACAGTGAATTCAAATTGTAGGTAAACTTGTTTATAAATTCACCATTTACGCATTTAGGTGCACCTGTGCAACCTGTGCTACTGACTGCACATTGCACAATGCCTGTTAAAAGCACTTAATTATTAATTTCCGAACCGGGGCAACAATTGAAATGTACGGCATAAACTGATTTCACTCCCAGCGTGATATTTAATCAAATGAGCAATTTGGAATTATTTGTTGATCAAGTGTGCTGTTTTGGAGACCATTCATAGACATAAGTATTAAGTAGTAAGGTCATGTTATTAACCACATAAATGTGGTATACTGTTTCTTATGTCATTGTGACAGATGTCATTGTCATAGATGTCTCAAGAAGAAAAGTGCATTGTCTGTGAAATGTTTTTACTTACCTTTTGCATCAGTGTCAAAATAAAACGCCATTACTTAATTTGTTTCTGGCTTTCATTCCCAATATTAGTTATTTATGCAACTGTAGTATAATAAGGGGTATTAAAACATGAATGTGGGTTTATCACACGAGGCGAAGCCGAGTGTGATAATAGTATCACATGAGTGTGTTAATACCTAATTATAACAGTTGCATACATAATTTTATCTACACCCATAATATGAATCCTCTGTAAAAGATTCTAAATCCATAGGGTGTTGTACAGTGTTAAGAACTTTTGTGTAAATTCCTATTGAGATTAATTGCTAAGTATCTAATACAAACTAACTATGTATGTATAGGTAATAATAAAATTATTTATAGTAATAATTATTAAATTTTGGATCATACAATTATTTAAATGCAAATTATTTTTGTTCGAAATTAGTAAATATCAAACAAAACTGGCGGGATATGACGTGAATTCGAATAACCAATAAGTTCCTTTTTTAAATTTCGGAGCTGTGGTAGTGAAGCGCGGGTACATGAAAATGTTCTTTTTTTTTTAAATTCGTAAAGTATGTAGCTGTTTGATAAGTAAGGGATTAAGTTTGCGTTGCATAATGAAATTTAGAACAACATTATGACATTCGTTTGTTCGGAGTCTATTTAACAACTTCCAGACTGCCCAGGGGAGGTCGGCACCCGGTGGAAGTTTCTCAACAGGCGGAATATCAGATGGTGAATCCGGAAATTTATATAATTTATTTATGCGTAGAAGTGACAATATGTTTCATGCAACCAACCAAGGAGATCGGTGGCCCGGCGGAAGTGCGTATTACTCGCGCTTTTACAAGTAAAGCGACACCCGGCGTGGTGGCCATACTTGGATGTGTGACCACAATTGGGTATTTTCCTCGGTCAAAAATAAATTATTTTGTACTGATAAGAAATTAAAACTTGGCAAAATAATGTTACTTGTCTATGAACCTAACGATTTTAACGTGAGTTTAGATTTATTATTGTAGAAAAACTGTTAATAAGAGCGCTATTTGACTCCAAGAAACTATGACGTCATCTGCCTGTTTTTCATACAAATCCCATAGATAATGTTTGTTTTGACGTTTAGAAAAAAGTATCTGATTTGACTTAATGGATAATAGCGGATTTGCATAAAAAAATCTCGAACTCCTTCATACGTCGGAACGCATATATAAGCCATTGGTCTCGGCTGTCAGCATTTTACGGCAGTCGTTAAGCTATGTCAGACGGCTTCAGACGAAGTGGTAGCTAAAGTGGCGCCCTCTTTTGAAATTAATTGTTTAAAACTAAATATGGTGATTATTAAAAATTTGATTTGTATCAATGTCTAGAAAGACCTTTAAACTATTTAATGAATATCCTTTGAAATTATTACTAATAGTCCGTCTAGTTTTAAAACTGTTTTTCGCCAAAAGTGGCCACTTTTGGCGAAAAACAGTTTTAAAACTAGACGGACTACCAATATTACTTTGAAATTCCTCCTCCTCATTTGAAATTAATTGTTTAAAACGAAATATGGCGATAATTAAAAATTTTATTTTGTATCAATGTCTAGAAAGACCTTTAAACTATTTTATGAATAACCTTTTAAATTATTACTAATAGTCCGTCTAGTTTTAAAACTGTTTTTCGCCAAAAGTGGCCACTCTTGGCGAAAAACAGTTTTAAAACTAGACGGACTACCAATATTACTTTCAAAGGTTATTTATAAAATAGTTTAATTATCACCATATTTAGTTTTAAACAATTAATTTTAAATGACGGCGCCACTTTAGCTACCACTTCGTCTTCAGGTAGCCTGAAAAATCTGGCACCAATGTTGGCCACTTACACATACGAAAAACAAACAAACTTGCAACCAATAACGCTAATGGTAGTCTCATAAAAAAACGAATTGAACAAAGTCTGTTAGCGAACTCATAAGAGAAATAATAGCGCTTTCAAATATCGGAAAGCTGTGAAAACGAGCTTTCAATGAAGCTCTGGAAACTTCTGAACTGTTTTAAAGTCCATTTCCGTAACAAGACAACACCTTGACTTGTGTTGCTAACTGTTGGAAATCCTAAAGTAGATTACAGGCACAAAGAATGGAGCGTGTGTCTAGTAAAAGTTTTGAAGTCATTTCGCGAGTTCTAGACTACTTTTAGTACATGAAAAAGACAAAAATGTATTTGTAAAAAATCATCACTCCTTAAATAAGTCACATAGTGTAATGCTACTGATTTAGGAAGAACAGTTTGTGTCAATAGCTTAATAAAAAGGTCGGCACTTCTTAAATTGGTAGCATACATATTTTATGTCTGGCTGATTTAACTCATAGTTAAACATAGTATGACGGTCAAAGTTTTGGCTTTATACTGGTAAATAAACATACTAATTATACGATTTCGTGGATGGTCCCATAGTAAAAGTTATTTACATTGATTAGTATGTTTACTCCCTTTTGGGTTGAAACCCCCTTTCCGTTAAACGTTGCATGCTTTGATTAAATTGGTAATAACATAGACCTAGATTTTTTTACTGCGTTAAAAGACCACATTTTTATTTGTGGAGCAACATTTAGCAACATGATAATTAAGTTAAATGTCGTTAGGAATTTACTTAATACATTAATTATTTGGGGACCAGTGCTGCTTCCATTAGAAATAATTTTATTGAAAGGAAACGGAGATATCATTTAAAGGGGTCGTTGCAGAAATGTATGGTAGCTGGGCCAGGTCATGGTACACCTCCCTAAAATTTGTAGTTATTTATGGTAAGCAATATTATATCGATAATTTTCAAAAAATCATTCTATTTTTAATGTAGTTTTAGTTTGAAATGCCGTATTTCAGGTTATAATAACATTATCAACTTCGCGCTCTTCAAAGTGACTTTGACTTTTGATTGGCATTAACATATGAAGGACATTTTCACAAATTAGACAGAATATATCCTGTGGTGCGATTTTTCAAACGCGGAGTTAATAAACGCACGGTTTTTTGTATGGAAAAACCATTCGTTTAGGTGACTCCGCGATTGAAAAATGGCACTTCTGCAAGAATAATCGTCCGCCGGTCGATCGATGACGTTATGGTTTTTGTCAATCGTTGTTTGACTTTGACAGTTACTAAATGTGACAATGTTACACATTGACGTTCAGTGGTGCCATTTTTTAAACGCGGAATCATTAAAAGAACGGCTTTTTGTATGGAATAACCATTTTTTTAGGTGTCCACGCGTTTCAAAAATGGCGCTTCAGAAAGTGCTAAGAAATGGTGCCACAAGTTTTGAATGCACCGAAAGTTAGCCGCCATGACTATGTCGCCATTATGTAATATTACACTCGATTTTGAAGTTAAAGTTACTCTAAGATTACAACGAATAAAAAAAAATGTTAGCCTCATTACATTCCTACTATTTTAAAGTATTTTTTGCGCTGGTGGTGTACAATGACCTGGCCCATAATAGAACAACCCCTTTACTGTATACAGTTTAAAGTGAGAACGTGAAGCTTTTCTTCGCACATTTGCGGAGGCACTGGACCCCTAAAATTCATATATTTCCGTAAGTTTCAAACTTAGAAATTTCAAGTTCTGCAATTTCATATGTAATTTCAATTTTTATGTTCCTAAATGTTGCTGAACAAAAAATAACATCACTGTGGAATGTCGATGCGCTTTAACATACCTGGCATCCAGTCTCCACATTGGCGTACATGCCAGGATGGACGGGAACGTGTGCACACGAGAACCTGGTCTCTGGAACCTCGTGGTATATCGGGTAGTCCACCCCTGGAACCCCTGGCACGTTCCGGAGGTCCTGTGGCTTCTCGTGCTCCCTTAGGGGCTTGCGGTACACTTGGGGCTCGTATTGCTGGTACGGGTCATATTGCTGGAAAGAAAAATATATTTTCTTTATCGATGCTTGTAAAAAATGTTTTGTATTATAGACTGATACAACTTTTCCATTAAATTTTGTATGCTTTTTTAACCGAGCCGCATATTATAAGATTTTTTCTGACAGTGTAATCTGATGACTGACAACGCCCCTCGGAAGGCACTCTATTTTTATATATTTTGTTCTAGATCCCGCATAAATTATCAAGATTCGGACGTGTCCGTGTGTCAATGTGTGGGGTATGTGTAGAACAAAACATATGGGCAGACTGGCGTCAGAGATATTCTGACAGATATTATCTTATACCTGTAATATGCAGCTGGCCTTCAATTATTTTAATTTTTTACAAACATTTTCATTATCATTAAAGATTTAAAACAGCAAAAATGGTTTTTTCGGTACAACGATTAGACAAAAAAATTGCTCATTAGATAGATTATTAAAAATATTGTTAACATATTATTTTCATTTTCTGATTAGCAAATAATAACAAAGATAGAGCGCATTTAAATTTTGCGTGACGTCACGATCAGGTAAGATTTTCAACAGAAGGCGACGTAAATAGCCCTCACTTCAAAACTTCGATGCACCGTATCTTTGTGAATTTTTACTACTCTGCGAAACGAAAAAATATGGGTTGATTATTTTTAGATAATCTAGTTGACGGATTAAATAAAATAATATATGTTTTACTCAGTTCACATCCCTATTAATCATACGTTGGGGCCAAATAAGTCAAGTCTAAACGTAACCATTAAATACAAGACCTTAACAAACAGTTTATGCCAAAGCTCGCTGCCATGGACTAGCCATACAACTTTCCCTTTGCGAAATTCAGAGCACAAAAGGCTATTAACCACTTATGTAACGCTGAACTTGACCGACATTCGGTTACGTTACCCTGCGTTCTCGATTGACGAGCGATTATGTCGAGAGCAAGATTTTTTAGAAAAGTAATCAGCGATATATATTGGTGATAGTGTACCTATGTATTATTATCAGAGATCGGAATCACGGGCGCTATTGCTATCAAAAGTATGGATATGACTAAAAGTTCCGGGATTTCTCGAGAATATAATTGGGTACTAAGTAAATAAAACAACCATAATTATGTTATTTCAAGATAAGTATATACCTTTTTCGATTATAATATATCCTGAATTGAAAGACCAAGAATGAAAAATATCATATCTAGAGACTACAAAGGTTAAAGTAGAGGTCAAGGCGGGTACAAATTGTACTCGCACAAATGACTTATGTACCCAACCTTTATTAATACTCGTAATATACAAACAGGCCTTGTAGATACAATCAGCATTAAAAATTAACGGCCGATTTTAGCAAATACTTATTAATATTTGTATATACTTTAATATGAATTTTATATTTACCACTAATTAGTATTGATTCCCAATTAGAAAATCGATAAAACCATCACTTTTTACGGTTATGTTGAGCATAAAGTATGTCTATTAATTTTGATATGAACTGCACAATTAAAATGTATATTTAGATATCGTGTAATAATACTGTAATAAATAACTAATTTCACAAATATTTCTTAATTATTTAATTATGCCTTGTAAGTAATAAAATTAATTGCATACGAGTAAATATGATATTTAAGATACTCTTCTTTTACTTCAATTTTTATTACTGTTGCGATATTTCTAAGATATTTATTGAATTTGACGTATTTGTATTTATAATATCGGTAGTAATTTGAAATGCAAGTTGATATTCTTTTGCCTTTCCTTATCTCACTATATCAACTATACCTCGTCGAATACTAAGTACAGTAATAATAAGTAAAGAACTGTCGTCTATCTGTGTATCTAAACGGAAATGTCATAAGAACTATCTCGCTCGGTAGCATTAAGACTTGCATTTCGACACTCGAGTGCGGCAGACGGCAACGCACGGTTGTCCCGGCCGTCCGGCGATTACACGACATGAAAGTTTATATTCTTTTCGCTTTCGTTATCTTGCTCTTACTATACGTCATACAAAATAAAATCCATGTCAGGAATACATGATAGGAAGCACAGTGATAATTACTAAAAAACTGTTTCGATTGCGTAGAAACTCGTATTACGACACTCGATATCGATGAGAGGGGCAACCCGCCGCTGTCACGGCTAGCACGGCAATTGCAAGAAATGCGAGTTCATATTTTTCTTCCTTTCCGTATCCCACTATACATCAAAAAAAAGAAAATTCTAATCAGGAACTAAGAACGGAAATATTTACTAATAGAACAGTCTCAATAGCATAAAGACTGGAATTACGACACTAGTGCGGTGAGAGGGGCAATGCACGGCTGTCACGGCCACCCAGCGATTGCACTGAATGCAAGTTCATGTTCTTCTTCCTTTTCTTATCTCACTACGTATCAAATAAAAAATATTTACATGTCAGGAACCAAGAACTGAGATAATTACAAATAGAACTGTCTTGATAGCATACAAACTTGCATTACGACACTTGTGTGGTGAGAGGGGCAACGCACGGCAGTCACGGCCGCCCGGCGATTGCACAAAAGCGAGTTCCGATCGCGCCGTGGGGACGGAAGGCGACTTTTTAGGGTTATGCGAATGTAGGCGAGGCGGGTCAGCGAGCGGTCATCCGACTGATATGATAACTTTAACACTCGCAAATTACTTACTTTAGATACAATATATTCATATTCATATATTTCATGTTTATATATTTTATAATGTAGGTATATACTTCGATCCCCAGTCAGGGCAAATTGGAAAATGGCCATTTTAAAATCATCCTTGGTCTTGGGTGTTTATCTTTATATGTATTTGTTATAAAGTATAGTATCGTTGAGTTAGTATCCCATAACACAAGTCTCGAAGTTACTTTGGGGCTGGCTCGATCAGTGTAATTTGTCCCTGTATATTTATTTATTTACTGCTTATTTTGCCGTATGCTTTTCTCTATATAACACTATGGTTGGCTGGGAGAAAATGCTTTTAGCATTAAGTCTATTTATTATATAGAACAATAAATGATAAAATAATTTAAATAAATTGCGTTCACTAATTAATGGTTTGTCAGAATATTTACTTTACTAATTATTAAACTTAATACATAATAATTAAATAAAATTAAACTAAAAGCTATAATATAGATTGAAACTAATATTAAAGGAAAAAACTATTTATATAAAAATCGTTCCCAAGTAAATAATAAAAACGTAAATCAATTACGTAAACGGACAAATTTTTTTAACATTGGTAACTTGGTTTAGGTCACTTGACCAGACACAATAAATTAATATTTATGTAAGTAGAAATACATATATTATATACTAGCTGTGCCCGCGAATTCGTCCGCGTGAAAATCTGTTCAGCAGTTTCGGACATTCGGGTGTACAGTGTGCATACATACACTGACATACAAACAAAAATCTTAAAAATCTTTCTAGTGTTCTGTAACTCCTTATATATCTTGCTCACGAATATATACTTTAATATCTGTATTTGGTGCCCGCGAATTCGTCCGTGTGAAATTCAGTTTTCTTACACTCCATTGTCAGATATAAATTTTATAAAAAAAATTGTCTGTATATTTACAGTTCGATTTTTTTATTGTGATGCGGTATACTTTTAATATTGCAAATGTGACAGTTTATAAGGATCTATAGATATCAGTTACTTATTCATACAACTTATGAATGGATTATAATGAACCCTTACAATAATAATCATAACCTTTGTGTATAAATATATAAGTACGCAGACGAAGTCAGCAGTCAAACGTAACCCCCTATCTGTCAAAGTCTCCGAGGCGCGAGATAGTGTGTGACGTTCTCAATCAGCAGTCAAACGTAACTCCCTATCTGTAAAAGTCTCCGAGGCGCAAGATAGCAAAGGACGTTCACGATCAGCACTAAGTCGAGACTCCCTTTGAGTGGAACTCTCCGAATGAATTTCGTTCTCGATTAACACTTAGTCGATTCTTGGGATCTACTCATCCGCTTTCTTTTCGCTTGTCTAATATTCTGAGACAGATTTGACTTTTTTCGTAACATTAAGGAGCAAGCACAAAATACAATAATATATATATTTAATTCACTGAATCTATTTAGCCAAAAATTTTTTTAAGATAACATCCTAAATATAATACCTAACCAATCCACAAAGCAAGATCACAACATCCGTATTATATATATTGCTATAGCCAAATGTCAAACTTAGTTCAATAAATCTATAAAGCCAAGAAGCTTTTGAAGATATCCGAAATATCTTACCAATCCACAAAGCAAGATCAGGAAGTTCGTATTTTCGTAGCCAAGTGTCAAATTATAAATCAACAATATCATCCGAAATATTAACTAACCAATCCACAAAGTAAGATCAGAAAGTCCGTATTTTCATAGCCAAGTGTCAAATTATAAATAAATCAACAATATTATCCAAAATATTAACTAACCAACCCAAAAAGCATCAAAACAAGATCAGAAGTCCGTATTTTCATAGCCAAGTATAGCCAAATAACAGTATAAAAGCAACAAATTTAACAACAGTAACTAACCAAATTACAAAAGAATCAAAAGGTCTTACGTACAGAGCATTTTTTTTTAAATTACATACATATGTTGCCTCGAACGGCATTTCCTACTTCACCGGACAAGGTTTAAGGAGCAAGCTAGGGACTATGGCAAATTATGGGGTGCTGCAACACCCATGTTTAGCTGGAAGGACCGAAGTTACGGTGCCAGAAAAGCCTATTTAGGACGTACAGGGCTAAATAATCAGCTTGTATTTATACTTTTTCACAAAAACAACCATAGCGCGTTTTTAAGTTTCTTGAGGCGCCATCTGTTGTTATTTAATGTAACTATAAAGTCGCCTATAGAAAACTTATCTTCAAACTTTAAATGACGATAACTTTTTATCTGACAACAGATTTCGATGAAACAAAGCCTATATGTTGCTCAAGATGGGCTTAATCTTTTAATGAAAACCGCGTAAAAATCTGTTCTGTAGTTTTTAAGATTAGCGAGTACATACAGACAGACAAAAAAATCAAAAAAATCCTTAAATCCTTAAAACATCCAAGACCCAAGACAATTTGAAAAAGGCCATTTTCCAACTTGCCCTGACCGGTGATCGAACCCGGAACCTCTGGGTGGAGGACTAGCATGGTGACCACAACGCCACGGAGGTCGTCAACAATAATTTATTATACTACATAACATTTAGGTACTTATAGAATGAGTTGTAGCAAACCTTTAAAATGACGTTATTCATGCTTACAATATAATATGAAACTAATATAAAAGTTTAAGCAATATTCCTAGAACTATATTAATATAAAGCTTTGAACTATCTGAAATAAAACACCTGTACTTTATTAAAAAGCTTATATAGGGCTCGTTGGTAATAACTTTCGATACAAATTTTAAATTCTCGGCTCAACGTTTAATAAAAAAGTTGAGTGAAAAACAGTCTCTCGAGCGCTTTATTAGTAACAAACCTACATATTACAAAGTGGATTTTTGAATTCTCTATTAAAGGGTTACCTGAATTTTTCGGGGTCCAGTGCTGCCCCCATTTGAAAGGAAACAGAGATATTATTTCAAATTTTGTCTTGATCAAGCCCTAGATAACCCTTCCTATCAGAGCTAAGTAGGGTTTACAAATTAAAAAATTATAGGCCATCAACTTACAAAATTTACTCGCCAAAGGAAAATTTCATATAAATTCAATAGAAAATTAGTTTTAAGACGTTTTTAGTGGCATGAACTCAAAGTTGGCATTCGTAACTACGGAACCCTACACTGCGCGTGGCCCAACACGCACTTGGCCAATTATTTCTTTTCGCTGAGAAACAAAAAACGACAAAGATACAGCGCATTCTTTACCCACTCCGGAGCTTTGATGCTTGGTATCTTTGTGAATTTTCACTTTTTTAGCAAACTGAAAAATATTGATAAGTTATCCGTATTTTAGATTATCCAAAATTAATGTAATTATTTTTAAAAGACGGACTCATTATATTATACATTTCTAACTCTGTCGTTACCCTTATTCTTCAAGCCAGTGAAAATGATGAAAACGTATGGTAATTTGACAGTTTAATAATAAGACAGCAAAAAAGTCTATAGCCCAGTGGCTTTGGTGTATGCATAAAATATCGAAACAAATAGGTACGAGTAAGATGCATCTCGCATATTATGTGGGCTGTCTCAAATATATATAATTATAATATAAGTTATAGTATAAATATAAGAATTTTAAAATTTATTTAGAACGTAAGCTTGATTGAATTATTGTTAAATTTGTCATGAATTTAATTTTTTAGTTTATCAGAATTAAATCCCTAGCGAGCCCAAAGAATATTGAGTTTTCGAGAAGATTACAGGCTTTCATTTTTACAACGTGGCTATGATATCACGTCGAGCAATATTTTTAGTTAAAATACGATGAAAATGTAATCTTGTTTGCTCATATTCAAATAGGTTTGAAGAGATTACTGAGGCTTTCTATTCTCCAAGAAAAATAAGCTCAAATTGTATTTTATCGAAAGTTCTAACATAAAAGATAATCTTTGCTTGTTTAGAACCTAAAATGTTTGATCATTACAAAAATCTTGAATAAAAAAGAGCTGAGCGAATATGAAAGGTGCAAACAAGCCGGCAAAAGGAAAGAGTATTAGGCAAAAAGGCACCGGGCGCAAGGTGCGAATTTGTGAAATTACTACTGAATACCAATTTGGTGCCAGGACCAAGTTTCAAACAATTTCCACTTTGAGGATCTTGATCAAAGAAATAAAACTAAAAAACAGGCCTCCCCGACGAAAATGAGAGTAAATTTAACCAACAGTAATTCGCCTTTGAAGGGCTCAAGGGAAACTCTCGAGAAAGGAAAATTGCAAAAGTTAGTGTTCCCTTATGAGGGGGAGTTATAGCTACTAGATATTGTAAGGTCGCCGGCCCTTTTGCTGCAATAACTCTAGTTTAAACACCAATTATATCAGAAGTTTTCGCTTTGTGAGTTATGGATGGCCGGGAAGTTCAAAAATTATAGCGGCCTTTATTTGGCGGAATTTCTCTATTTGCTTGATAATAGCACGTTTCGCTCGTTACCTAGACTTGTAGACGGGTGTACTAGATAAAGCATTATTGGAACGAAGTTCCTTACGGCAGGCTTGGAGGAGATAGGGATTTTGCTGCGCGACCGAACTGAAAAAAATGTGATAGTAAAACCGTAAGGATGACCTCGTTAAATAAAACCGTTAAATGAGACGTGCGCAGGCGCGACAGTCGTATACACATTGTGTCGATTCTACATTAGCCGAAGGAACTTCGTTCCTACCTGGTGTCCCACGACACCACATTCTTTTTTTTGAAACTTGTATTTTGCTTCTGTAAGTAGACACTGCTAGTGTCAGATTTTTTAACTTTTCTAATAGCCTTTGACATAGTTTACGAGACTATGATAAGGACCTGCATATAAAATAGAAATACTTAGTAGAAGACAAAGGAGAAAGCTTAAAAAAAGTTTAACATATTTATTCATTAATAGAATAATATAAGTATATTGGTAATTGTTTACATACATACTATCACGTCTTTATCCCTAACGGGTCAGACAGAGCACTTTGGGTCTTGCATCTGTCTGTCTATTCAGATCACGCTTAAAATTACGAGTATTACTGATCTCTAAGGCCTATTATTCTGTAGATGAATTCTTAAACGACAATTTTAGTAAATAAATTAGCTTGTAGCGTGTGTTACCTTAATCTCACGTCCACGGAAAAAATAAACTAAGTAGATATAAAAGAAATTAATTGAATAACGTGTTTACATCCAAATATTAATATTGTTTCCTATTTGTTTTTGCTACACCCAAACGTACATGTTGATCTGCACAATATATTGTTAACTTTTTGCTTACATGTTGCGAATGACTTATTACTTATGCTTAGAGCCAGCAGACAGATTATTGTAATCTTTTGTATTAAATTAAAATTTGCAAGAGCTGATGAAATAATAATCTTTTCATTGCATAACAATGAAATGAGAAATAAGTAAAAGCCTTCTTTTGAGCCACGCTACTTAACTGGAATTCCAAATTAAGATAAGTTTGGTGGCCATGGGCCACAGTTAGGTAGAACTGTGTGCATTTTGTTATTAGAATGAAGTTTATTGCTTCTCTGCCCCAGATTGTCTAAACAAACTATGTTAGAAGTCTATGGTCATTGCAAAATTTGTCGTGTTTGAAATGCACTCGACGAGAGTGGATGTTTGTGAAATTTTAATACATAATATTAATTGAATTTTATGCGTCAGTAAACTTTTTGAGCAAACAGCGAATTTTGACGGTTCATTGCGAGTGATTTGGCAATTTTGACAAACATTTTTTGCTCTAACCTGCGCCGAAGTAAAAGCAAATTAAACTTCATTCGTGCAGTCGCTCTGCATATTTTTTATTGAGTGCTGCATAAACTATTTTATTCATAAATAAAGTCGGAAAATTGAGTCAAGATTTAATAAAAAATTCTGCGCTGTTGAGCAAACTTTTGAGTTTTTTCAAGTCTTAAAACTACTTCAGTGTTCGGTAAGTCTGTTATACTTTCTTCTGCGTTGTACTCTTAAAAAGATGCTTGTAACTAATACTGAGATGGAAAAATAACACACACTTCTTTGCTCCGAAGAAGACCAATTTTTTAGTTTAAAACATAAAAGGATTTTATGCAGTTCCTATTAATGAGGACTTCTGAGATTTCATGTATAGTAAATAGTGTGACCAATTTTCAGCTCTATGTGAATTAATTTAACCATGAATGTACAGTTAATGACCAGATTATCTATACTTTTTTGTTGACGACCTCCGTTGCGTAATGGTCAACAGGCTAGTCCGCCAATTCGGAAGGTTCTGGGTTCAATCAAAGGGCAAATTGGAAAATGGCCTTTTTCAAATTGTCCTGGGTCTTGGATGTTTATCTATATATGTTATTATCATAAAATATAGTATCGTTGGGTTAGTATCCCATTACACAAGATTGAGTTTATTTTGGGGCTAGCTCAATCTGTGTGATTTATCCCTATATATTTATTTATTGTGGAGCGAAGGCCTCCCTCTTATTTTTCCACTCATTCTTTTCTTCTATTGATATATATCTATGCTACTGATTATATTAACCGTGCTTATTGCATTAACGCGGATTTGCACAGAACAGATAGATTATTATCTGGTCTGCGCAGAAAAAAAAACTTAAAATCATATAATAGTACTATCCGTAAAATATACTTCAGTACCGTTTAAAATTTATAGATAAAATGGGCTGCATAGGAGTCACAACAAAAATACGCATGAAGCATGGAAAAATATTTTTTTTTGCGCATGAGTTAGATCATTAAAACATATTATACACCTATTTTTTTTTCTCTGAGAAACAAAAAATTACAAAGATACAGCGCATTCAAATTTAACATGACGTCACGGCTGCGTACGATTCTTACATAGAGGTGGCGTCGGAAGCCCCCACTCAAGAAATTTGATGCTTCGTATCTTGGTGAATTTTTACTTTTTCGGCAAACTAAAAAATATGGATCCTATATTTTTGGATAATCTAAAAGACAAACTAATTACAATTATAATATACAATCCCTGTCGTCACACCTACTCACAACAAGTCTTGCAACTTACAACTTTTCTTTCAACACTTACAAGCAAACTTTCTCCCAAAAATCTCAACACGTTAGACCACGAAGTACACGTAAACCCTAAAACAACACACGTCAGAACAAACAAGTCCGATGGGACTAACATTGACTGTGTGTTTGTCCAACAATATTTGTTTGTTCTGCCGAGTCCGCGAGGTAATCAACACATATTACTTGTCAGTTAGAGCTATTCATATTTTTGTATTTATTTAATTTGTTTATTTGTCTCGTTGGGTATAAGTAATAAAATAAAATAATAAGAAGGTTTTTAGGATTCAATTCAGTATAACAATAGAAATAAGTTACTGTATGTTTGTATCAAACCAAGGGCTATACTAGATCACTTTAGCATAATGAAATTGAAATAACAACCAAAAGACCTAAAAAGTTTTCGACAATCCTATACAAAATGCCTGGGCGGCTGCACACTTTTGTATGAAAATACCAAAAAAATATTTTGTGTTTTAAACTTTTATTTTAATTTCATTATACTGTAGTGATTTAGTACAGCCCGTGGTACGATTTATTACGGGTATGTCCTTCCACGTTGTATTATTTATTGATAAGTACTATTTAGTAGATATATTATCTATTAATAAGTACAATTTTCAGGACGCAAATTTTTAGTAAGCGTAGTAATTGGCATGGACTGAACTTGCCATAAAAAACATACAAATAGTAAACAAAATCTTGTACTTCAACCAACATCTCAATTACTAACTGTTTATATTAAATATGCAATAAATATTTAAAACAAACACACAAACTAACTAACTAACCTGTAAATAAGCCGCGTCAGACACCAGGCCACAGAGCAGCGCACCCGTGAGCGCCCTCAGTACCGCTTTTCCCATTTCACCACACATTTTTTTAGTCTGTACACACCGCTAGCCGAAAGCAAAAGTAAAGTTACACTGCGCACACGCACGCCGCCCCGCCAGCGGTAGAAGGGTTACCTCATTTGGTGGTAATGAATATATTCAATGAAATTTAGGCTTGAAGTTGAATCAGAATATCTTTGAATTTATTTAAATATCTTTCATTTTTGTCTGAGAATATAAATAAATATATACGGACAAATCACAGCCCGAAGTAAGTTCGTGACTTGTGTTGTAGGATAGTAACTCTACGATACTATAGATATTTTATAACTAATAAATATAGTATAAAGAAAGACGTAGTAAAAAAATTAAAAAGTTTGCTAAATCTATTTTAGTGGAAAGATGTTTGTCCCTATCACTCTTTTTAATATTTGGCAATGCAAGAACAATCCGATCTAGAGCGGCCTGTATCCAGCCTTCTCCAGCGACCTTAGTCAGGTCGTCTGACCACCTTGTGCGTTTCGTGTCCTACTCTTCCCTTGCCATTCGAGAATATTTTTGTCGCAGCGGCCATCGGTTAGTCACGCTATTTGTCCCGCCCACTGCCACATCAACGAGCTAATCCGCTGGGCTGTGTCAGTGACTTTTGCTCTCATACGAACTTAATAAACTTTTTAAGAAGTCAATTATCTTAGTGTCACCGGGCATAAAACAATATGTACTTGCGGCATGCAACATTCATTAGTGCTGTCCGGTGCGTGTTGCGAAAGGCATGTAATTGTCGATGTTGCTGAAACTTCCCGGTCGGTAATATCAACAAGTACCTTTACTTGCAATAAGAAACTCTTTTTAACTTTGACTGCGAAAAAAAAACATACCGTATGAGTATTCATTTTAGCAAAACACACACGGTGTTATTTTCAGCGGTCTAAGTTAACATACATTGTACTATCGTTGGAAGAAAATCTCACCCATTTCTCATTTAACCCCTTTTAAGTATAGTAAAAGTAAAGCAAAGTTAAATGTAAATTTATTTTATCTATTTATAAAAAAAAAAACAGAAATAATAAAGAGTAGTTGTGGAATCCAAAAAGTAGCAAGAAAAAGTGCTTGGTTTTCATTTTGAAAGCATAATAAATTAGCTGAATTTATCATTTCTAACTATTTTCCATATTCACGTATGTAGGTATACATTGTATTTTATTTATAAATATATTATGTATTAATTGTATTTATGATAATTTTAAAGTAACTATGATATCTGGCTTTATATATTTTATCTGTATTTAGACGCCAAGTTTCATATGTTTTTCTTTTCCTTTGGTTTGGCTAAATAAAGTTTTAAAATGAAATTAGCCATTGAGGTACGTCCGATGCCTTCAGGCAGCTCGAAAAACAAAACGCCAATGAACAAAAACCTCGATATGAAGAAAGTGCGACTGGTGATTAAGAGGCTTTTCACATTTGGTTGGCTGTCTCGCTCGCACAATCAAACATTTTTAGAGATTATTAAAAAATGTGACTCATTTGTAGAAAAGTGTTTCATTAACTTTCAATATGATTATATGTTACATATTGTAGATAAGTTTTTTTTTATTGTTTATGTGTGTGGGTATCGAGAATTAGGTCTTCAAATTTTTTTAATTTTGATGGCCTAATTTTCGATTTAGTCAATGTTTACACAATATACAAACATGTCTAAAATATCCGGAATATAATTTTATATTGAAAGTTAATGAAACACTTTTTTATAAATGAGACACATTTTATAATAATTTTAAAAATGTTTGATTGTGCGAGCGAGACAGCCAACTAAATGTGAAAAACCTCGTAATAAAGAGTATGCAAGTTTTTTTATATATTTTTAATGGAAAGTTTTTTTATGATTATTTTACGGCTCTGGATACTAGTCCTTTAGAGCCTATCTTCATTCACTTCTTTACTCCTAACCCTAACCCTAGCTATACAATCAAAGGTTGGTGTGGGTCCTTTGATTGCTTCAAGGGAGCTTCTGACGACAAATCTATACGAGTCTACTGGTTTTCATAGCCTAATGAGTGGCGGACGGCGCCTAAAGACGCCCACCACAGTCCGCAAATAAATATCACTACAGCCGCACTATGAGTGGCCCTACGTTAACCATTTCACATATTGTCCATGAGCATGAGCATTTATAATAATAAACTACACCAATTTCATATTATAAAGTCCACTATAGTCAATTTGCAAAACAATTTAAAGCAAACTCCCCCTTGACTTCCCCCGCCAAAAACTCCCCTAATCGAAAGTTCTCGTTGACATAAGGACGCAAAAATATATCAGTGCTGAAAAACATGTGTAATGGTATAGACAATAAATATTTAAAAAAAAGCAAATGACAACTACAACGCGCCATTTTAAAATATGATGTCAAGGTCTACACTATCCGCAGCTTAGAAATTTCCTGTGTGACAACCTAGCTAAAACAAGCTAAGACGCATGTTTTTCTTTTTTTTTAGTTACGTTCGGCATTATCAGCCAATGATGGTTAGGTAAGGTAAGGTGTTTTAAAAAAAAAAACTTGTAAAAGAAGTTACCCATCGCGTGTGTGTGTATACAAGCAAACCCGCTACGGGAACTGTGCATCCTTTTATTTATAACTCTGAAACTCTGAGGCCAATTTTGCGGTTTTCCCCAAAATGTTGGGCATTCTTCGGAGAGATTTGTATACATAAAATATACCATGGCAAAGCCGCTAGTACAATAAATAATTCGTAGTTAACTTGTAATACTTACCTATGAGCCGACAATAGCTCAAGAGTGTGTAATTTGTGTAATTGAGGAAGGTAGGTAAAATCTGCTATTAAGTACCTTGAAAACATAGATATCCACATCATTAAAAGGTATTCGACCGAATTTAGCCAATATGAGGCAAAAAAGGCTGACAATCATACCTCAGGGTTCTTCAAACGAGCAGCAGTATGCTAGTGTTGCCGAAAAATCGATAGTTTTACAATCGATGGCTCCAAATCGAAAAGTGCCAAACTATCGATAGGCCTATATAAATAGTATCGATATTGTAGATAGTTTATGTATTATGAAAAGCAATACTATCTATAGTATCGATACTATTAATATAGTCACTAGCGCTTTCGCAAGTGACACCAAAACTGTTCCGCACTTGGATGGGATGCACGTATACTCGTAAGTCTGCAGTCGTCAAGCTATGTCAGATGAAAGCAGCCTGAATCTAACACCAGTTTTGGCCACTTACACGCAAAAACAAAAACTAGAAACTTGCAAGAAGTGTGAAAGTAGAAATTGACAATTAAAATTACGTCAAAAATCACAACATTATATGAAATTGACTTAGTAAAGAAAACGTAGTTAAAGTTAACTAATAAGTTAAACGTAACCCGTCATAACAGTTACCGCTTATGATACAATCGGCAATTAAAACGAACGCTTTCGGTTTCGCGGGTACTGACCGCGTCATAGTTGCATTGTTTTACTTTGCGGTTCAAGGTACGGGGATACTACCTATTTTCACTTCTTGCATTTCCTAAGTTTCTTCTGTACTGGTCTGTGAGAAAAGAAACAAACTTAGACTGTACCAGTTGCTTTTTTCCCGCGCATATCGAGCTGATCTAGCGAATGGGCCAAAATGTGAATCATATTATAAATGATGCGGCTAGATCATAGACCCATCACTATTTTGATTCCTTATCTCACCTTCTCGCCCATCTGTGCACCGTCACGTTAAGGGGCTACCTGTATTTTCCTGGGTCCAGTGCTGCCCCCATTTAAAATAAATCATTTGAAAGGAAACGTGATATCATTTAAAATTTTGTCTTGATCAGACCCTAGATAACTCTTTAAATTATTTTATGAACTACTGTTTACTGTTTAAAGTGAGAACATGAAGCTTTTCTACGCACGTACGCCAAAAGTGGCCGTTTTTCGCAATCGTGCTTAAAAAGCTTCACGTTCTCACTTAAAACTGTTAACAGGTAGTTAATAAAATAGTTTGAAGGGTTATCTAGGGTCTGATCAAGAAAACATTTTTAATGATATCTCCGTTTTCTTTCAAATCGTTATTTTAAATGGGGGCAGCACTGGACCCCAGAATATTCAGGTAGTTAAGAGTTGCCTTTGGACCCTCGGGCTCTTTCTGCTTAGAGCCGCAAGACCCGAAATGCTACTCCTTATGTCTGTCTTCATTAGGGATAAACGCGTGTTAGTTTATGTATAGTATGTATGTATGTACTTTACCAGGGGTAGTGGCCTTTTTTTGTCAATTTTGAAGATTCCTTTGATCATCATATCAGCCACAGGAAGTCCACTGCTGGACATAGGCCTCCCCAAAGGATTTCCAAAACGACCGATCGGAAGCGGCCTGCATCCAGCGCTTTCCTGCACCCTTGCTCAGGTCATCTGACCATCTAACCTTCCTTTCTTTACTTTCCTTTGATCAGTATCAACAAAATTATTATTGAAGCTTTTGTTGTAAATAATTTATAATCGTCTTCGAGTAATCCGGGAAGACACATAAAAAAAAACATATAATAATTGAATTGATAACCTCCTACTTTTTAAAAACTCAAAAGCCAAAGTAAAAAAAAAATACATTTATTGACATTTATTTATCTTTCGATATTTATATAATCATGCTGTGTATATATCATTCGATAATCCACTATTTTCCATCAAGTCAATTCAGATTTGTATGAAATACATGCAGATGTCGTCATAGTTTCTTGGAGTCGGATAACTCTCTTAGTGTCAGTTTTTCTGCAATTATAAATCTAAAATGACGTTAAAGTCGATATTTTTAAAGACAAGTGACATAATTTTGTTTCGACATTTTGTTTTCTTATCAGTTTTACTGATAATTTATTTTTGACCCAGGAAAATACCCAATTGTCATTTTTTTTAAATTTTTTCATAATAGTTGTTGACGTCGGATAATTTACTTATAACTAAGATAATTGCTGCTTCCTAAGCGCAAGTACCTACTGTATACTGGAGACACAGAATATACAGAATATTCCAAAAAAAAAGGAACTACGTTCCATATTACGTGAAGAACAATCCAATTTCCTAATAAGTGCGCCAATTAATGAACAAAATGAACATGAACACTGAACAGGCGCCCGAGGTCGTTCACCCGATGTCGCAAAGGGCTGAGTTTCGAAACTGCCTTCAATTTCGCATTTACTTACTGGATAGCCTTGTACTAGCTGCTAACATTTCTAACTTATATTTTAGACAAATTATTGAAACGTGTTTAAAAATTGTACATACCTGGCTTCCAGCAGTATTTTGAGGTCTTTAAATTAAATAATGTATATTTTAGTAGTAACTTAAACTATAACGATTTATGCGAGCGTTGCCATTGATATTATATCTTTGTATTTTTCTTCATTTCCTTCTTTCGTCCTTATAAGATGACTAATAACTTTCAATTTACGAGTACATTATAATAAAATAAATGAATAAAAATAAAAATTGTTTATTGGGAAACTAGTTTACGATTTATATAAATTGTTGGAGCCTCCTTTTAAGCAAAATTATGCTTGTGCCAGGAGACTCCGCTCTTTCTTATCTCTAAGTTTTATATAGGTACCTAATAAACAAAAACTTAGAATTAGACTATGGTTGTATGCCATTAATAAAAGTACTTAAACTTATGGACATGTTAATATTTACTAGAAGATATATAAATATGATATATATTATTATTATATAAAATATATGTATATTTATAAAGTATATTCAACTGTAAAAAGGGTGTAAGCGGTCCCTAGGCTCAGTAACCGAGTACATACATGATGAAGAAATTAAATAAAAGTGAATTTATTTAAATATGTGTATCTATGTATAAGTTAAGGTGAGATATATATGTTTAGGGGATGTCTATGTGTGTGTCTATATAGGGGAGTTATCGATAAATATTTCCAGTTCATCATAAGTTTTATTTTTTAGCCACGAAATTAAAGTTGTCTTGCACTCGTAGTATGGTTTTTTATATATTTGTAGAATATTATCGAGTTTATTATATATAAAAGCTGCTCGAGAATCAAGCTGTACTCTTGCAAATTTCGATTTAAGTGATGGAACGTGAGCAACATCTCGCCTTCTTTCTCTTTTACCCTCATTATCTGAGACATAAGGTATTATGTTATATTATATCGTCAGGCTGCTTAGCTCCTAGTGGGGAGAGGCTGGAGTACTAAGATACAGGCTCTGCTTAGTTCAGACACACCAGTCTCTCACAATCTTGTATTACAATTTGCCATTTGGTATGACTTTAGTTTTAAGTATGTATTTTTAGGTACAAGATTGTGAAGAAAATAAAGAAATTTTGAATTTGATTTTGAATATTATGTATTGATTGTATATTCCCAGTTAACTACTGGTAGATTAAAAGTCCCAGTAGTCCCACTGATAGGTCTATTGATACTAAAATTCCCATTAAAGCTACTGGGACTACTTAGCTCGTAATATCATACAAAATATAAATGTATCGGGACAAATTACGACGATTGAGCTAGCCCCAAAGTAAGTTCGAGACTTGTGTCATGGGACACTAACTCAACGATACTGTATTTTATAACAAATACATATATAGATAAACATCCAAGAACCAGGACAAATTGAAAAAGGCCATTTTCCAACTTGCCCTGACCAGGGATCGAACCCAGGACCTCTGGGTGGCGGACTAGTATGGTGACCACTACACCACGGAGGTCGTCAATATCAGTTTAAAAGAGCTATCAAGAATTATTAGATCTTAATTATAATTTATATAAAACGCATAAACACGCTGGATTCGGTCTAGCAAATGGATATAAACGTCACATTGTACAACACTACTTGTACTTAAAGAGACATTCACGTCCGTTTTTTAGCTTGTAATCGTGCTGGTATCAACTCACATAAGGCGAAATTTTGTGAGTGTGTATTTTTGTTACTTCTTCACGCGCAAACGGCTGGACCAATTTTGCTAAAATTTGGTATGCAGAAAGCTTACACCCTGGATTAACACATAGGCTACTTTTCCGCGGGTAACACCGCGAAGCGCAGCTAGTATGAAATATTTTTGGCGAAACGTTACATTATAATGACGTACCTAAACAACGCGCAAAAACATTTTTTCTTTCCCATAAAACTAAGCCAAATGATTCTTTTGTATAGTGTAATAACCTTTTTTTTTTCAAGTTTCGATTAATACATTCATTAGGAAAAGTTGACTTATCACCCTGTGAATTACTTGTACTATATTTAGAAGCACCTCCTATAGGCATATAAGTTATTTTATTCAGTACGTTCGTCCATTTCTTTGTATGATAGATATTTCTAAAAATAGCATTTCCCAAAAAAAATACGGCAACATACGAATTTTTTTCGATATCCCATGCAACACAATTTGAGTATGTGAATATTTATTTACAAAATTAAAATATATCTGGACAAACTGGTGGACGACCTCGTTTAATCAATTTAAATTATAAATACCACGCATACATTTAAAATGTCCAATATCAAAATAAATTATGTATACTAATCAAACTTAAGACGCATTTCACATTTGGTTAGCTGTCTCGCTCGCACAATCAAATATTTTTAAAGATTGTTAAAAAATGTTACTCATTTGTAGAAAAGTGTTTCATTAACTGTCAATATAATTATATGTTAGATATTGTAGATATGTGTTTTTTATTGTTTATGTGTTTTCGATACACAATCGAGAATTAGGTCAGCAAAAATTTAAAATTTTGATGACCTAATTTTTGATATAGTCAATGTCTACACAATATACAAACATGTCTAAAATGTCCACAATATAATTATGTTGAATGTTATTGAAACACTTTTCTTCAAATAAGACACAATTTAATAATCTTTAAAAATGTTTCATTGTTTGATTCAAATGTGAAATGCCTCTTAAAGATTAAATGTCAGCAGTTATCAATTTTGTTTTTATTTATATTTTTTGTGGTATATATATCGCGGCCCGCTGTACAGAACCTGACCGGCTGCGTACCCTATCGGCGCAGGTCAAAGTCGACCACATTTTAAACACATGTGAATTAACTGGCTACTTAAACACTTAAGTAGTCATGCTATACTACTACTTTTACAATGACGTATTACACATTCAAGTAAGTAATGAGACTTTTATTCAGTGCGGAAATTTGTCCTTTGCAGAGGTCGGAATTAGGTAGAGTTATTTATATACATATTGCATCGAAATGTTGATATTAACATGGATCTTCCTGGGATTTCTAATGGACAATCCTGTGTTCTCAACAATATTGCAAATAAATAATAATTAAAACCTCACAAATAGATAAGACAAATAAAATCATGTTTTTTTACGTCATTTTTGGAAAACATTTGAATATCACGGGATTTTTTTATTAATTGAAAACTTAATCACTTAAGCCCTGCTTCCGTTTGTTATTAACGCAGGTGAACGACCACCTTTACAGATGATTTGCGTCTTCTACTTCGTAAAGCGCACATGACTGTTAGTGAACTACCTTCATTGCTTATATTATTTTTTGTATTTGTTTGAATGCTCTCACCAACATTGTTTGAAATGTAATTATTATTGAAGATTTCTCTGTAAGTGAAAATGTAATATATTTTCTTCGAGAAATAAAGATTCTTTAACCAGAAAACAAAGATAATTAACATACTATTTTTAATAGTATTTGCATTAGTATTTTTATTAGTTCTTACATATTGGCAACGTCGCGCGTGCAGTGGTTTAAATTGTGTAAAAGTAAATAACTTTTTAATTTACAAATCACGGGATTTTACTGCTCTTTAAAATTAATCTCGGGATTTGAGGCATATCCACTTTACTCTTTCGCTGTATGAAATCAGTGTAAGTACATGAATAACTATTCGAACCTCTGATCCTTTGACATTGCTTTCATTCAAAAACACATAGTCACATATGTATACATTATTAGCTGCTGTTGCGACTTATCAAAAAACGATAATCTAAACTATATACTCGTATATAGAAAATATAATCTAACCGATGGGCTTAAGATAATTTTCCGTTCGTCATGCCTATTAACAGTATTTACTTTTTATTGTATTCTAACGCACAAGTTTATGTTGAGTACCTACTTGTTTTACCTTATGTTGTTATTGTAAAGATTTGTTTCAATACTTTCTGTGTAACAGTTGTTTAAATCCTTATATCAATAAATACATTAAATATTATTATTTTTTACATTGAAGATATCGGTGGCCTGGCGGAAGTGCAAATTGCTCTGCTTTCGCAAGTTTAGCAACACGTGGTAGGTCATGGTTAGTACTTGGATGGGTGATCCCAAGATTCATAAAAAAAAATATTGAGCTCTCCCGTGCTTCGGAAGGCATGATAAGCCGTTGGTTCCGCCTGTTGTTGTTATTCGGCAGTCGTCAAGCTACGTCAGATATACACACGACAAACAAGCAATGAAATGTACTACGTATAGGAACTAGAGTTAACAGCTTTGCAGTATTTTCATCAACAATAACTTGTGTATATGCACGGTTTAAGTCAAGTGTGGTGGAAAACCTACCACCAGCTCTGGTAACAAATACTTCGTTGACTGTACTACGATAGTCTCCAGATAACCTGATTTCGCCAGATTTTATCATGATTGGCACTACTGAGGTTGCCCAATCGGAGTAAGATGTCGGTCGCAACACTTCCACGTCTTTATCCTTTGCAGAATAGACTGACCAGAGCTGACCAGTCCCGGCAGCACCAGTTCACGAGTTGACGCTCGGATCAGCCATCGTTAAACTCAACCATATTAGAGGGAATCCGACCAGCGACGCCACCACCAGATTGGACATTTTGGTGAGCATGAAAAGCCCGATCTCGCAGACCTTGTTAAGAGGAAATATTAGTCAAAACTAAAACACTCAAAACTAATACACAACAAAATCTACCTAAGTGTATGCAAAAATAATAATCAAACAATAAACTACTACTAAGTGATGACCTCCGTGGCGTAGTGGTCACTATGCAAGTCCGCCACCCAGAGGTTCCGGGTTCGATCCCCGGTCAGGGCATGTTAGAAAATGGCCTTTTTCAAATTGTTCTGGGTCTTGGATGTTTATCTATATACAGTATCATTGAGTTAGTATACCATTACACAAGTCTCGAACTTACTTTGGGGTTAGCTCAATCAGTGTTGTTTGTCTGTACTAGGTATTTAGAACGGAATTATATTGTTGGGTTAACTTTATCAGTTTTTGGTTTAAATATTTCAATTTAAATTGCGTCACATAATCTCGGTTAAAATGACATAATTTCGCAGAAATTATCAATATAAATACCAGCCAACAATCACCAAAGTTAATTTTATTACTTGACACAATCGAGGTTATTTTGTAACTTCGTTGATTTCATTTTTATGAATTGTTACGAACTTTTTTTTTTATCTTCAGTTTTTACTTTTTAAGCTAAACCTACTTTTGAAAGCACAAATTAAAGGCATGATGAGTTTCTTTTGGCGTTTCTTCTCAGCAGTGGTCGTTACGAAGCGCTGGTACCGGTAACTTTTCTTTAAAATAAACTAAATTTCAATATAAACTACACGTAATGCAAATTATACTTATTGACTTGTAAAAGTGCCTGTAAAGGTCTTATTAATGAATAAACATTTGAATTTTTGAATCTTTGTAAAGATATTTTTGACTCATTGTTAGTACATCAAATATTTTTTCAAAACTTAAAACCCGCAACTCGCCCCCAACCCAAACTACATACTTAACCGATTTTCATAAAATTTCTATGGGACGACCTGACAAGTTTGTCCTATCAAACAAACAAAGAATTTCTTAAGTCAGTTCAGGCCTCTTTGTGAATAATTAGTAAAAATACAAACAAAAAAAAAACTCCTTTTTTGAAGTCGGTTAAAAAGATTGCAAAGGTGATTTTTTTCTGACTAGCATAAAAGTTCGAAAACACAGCGCAATTAATTATGGTATTCTGTCACGGGCTCACGGCGTAACACCACTCCAGATAGATTACTCGGTTTCGTTGTAAATATTGGTCCATTATTTTTGGATAATCTAACTGACTGACTAAATACACTATCACTTTTCTGACCCATTCATCATTCCTGTACTGAACATCACCATCAATCAAATAAATAAATTTAAATAGGTATATAAGGATCAAATCACACAGATTAAGCTAGCCCTGAAGTAAGCTGAAGCTTGTGTTATGGGATACTAACTCAACGATTATATGTTTTATGATTAATAAGTACATACGTATATAGATAATGTATGTATTAATCATAAAATATATAATCGTTGGACATGTTGAGAGGATGGATGAAAGAAGACTAACTAAAAATATTTATCGTGCGGATGCGGATGCGAAAAATGGACCGGGTCGACCACGACGAACGTTCTGCGACCAAATTGCAGACGTTCTGAAAAATGGTGAAGTAAGAAGTATCTATAACCGGAGAGCATGTATGAAAAGAGTAGGTAATGAGTGTTGACGATATAAAAGAGGTTTGTAAGGATTGTAGCAAGAGGAAATCTATAGTCACTGCCTACCCCCATGTGAAACAGGCGTGAAAATATGTATGTATATAGTTAAACACCCAAGACCCAGGAAAATTTGAAAGAACCCTTTTTAAAAAAAGCCGTCTTTGGAAAAGACAATTTTTGGCAAAGGCTGGGGTTCGAACCCGTAACTAAGCTTTTATGCTCTACTCAGCAAAGAAACAGAAATAGGTACAAATGTTTTTACCCCCAACACAAGCTTGAGGCAATGAAGCTAAACAAAACTAATATCGTCCCGTTGAACGGCTCCATAAATAGATAAAACTTTGTAGAATAGATAGAATGTAATTAAATGCAACTAGTGACGTGTATCGCGTCGGCCATTTTGTCCGGCAGCAATGTGTAGTAAACTTTTGTTTACGGGATATGTGCTGCTTGTTCCTTTTATGGAGAACACTATCACACATAGCTAGAAGCATTCTAAGTAAATTTTTACAAACTTCCTTAAAGAAGGAGGTTATCATTTCATCGGAATCATTATCCGACTGCGCAAGAAGAAGGGTTATGTTTTCCGAGAGTATGTAAGTATGTATTCATCTATATATATAAAAGCAAAAATCACTCACTTACTCTCTCATCACGAAATCTTGAAAACTACTTAGCCAATGAAGATGTTGGCAGATAGGTAGATTGTGACTAGGAGACGTCCGCTAAGAAAGGATTTTTGGAAATTCTATCCCTGAGTGGGTGAAATAAGAGTTACCAGTTTTTATGAACTTAACTAAACTTCGTAATTTTGAGTGGAGCGGGAGCGGGAGCGGGAGCGGGAGCGGGAGCGGGGGCGGGAGCGGGAGCGGGAGCGGGAGCGGGAGCGGGAGTGAGAGCGGGAGCTCGACAAGGTTCCTCGGGTCCGCTCGCTAGGCCTTTAAATCCCTACACTTTTATAAAGATTGTTATATTGAAGAAGTATTCAAACATTTATAAATTTTATCATAAAAAATCATATGTCATAACAAAATTAATAACGTAAGAAAACAAATAAAAATCATATTAGAAACATTTTCTAGACTTCTATACGGACGAAGTCGCGGGTTACAGCTAGTGTATGTATAATTGTTTGGCATGCTCAGCAGCCTGAACGGCTCGATGGATTTTAGCTTGAGAGGTATCGTTAGATTCGTATTAACTGTAAAAGTGACGCTGGGTATATCAAAATAAAAAAGAACAAAATGGCAGATTTTTGCCGAATTTTACGCCAAATTCAAATGTTAAGCACGCTCTGAAGCCTGAATTGCTCGATGGATTTTTAGCTTGAGAGGTGTCGTTATATTCTTATTTACTGTGAGAGTGACACTGGGTATATCAAAATAAAAATAATACGAAAAAAATTTCGGGCTTTGGCTTTTGTAATAATTACTTGTTTAATATACGGTCGCCCGTGCGTGTGTATCGTGGTGGTGGCCCGGCCTTCGAACGCATTACTAGCGCTTTCGCAAGTAAAGCGACACCAGGCATGGTCCGCACTTGGATGGGAGACCAGACCACAAGTGGAATAAAATTTTCTCGAGCTCCGCCGTGCTTGGGAAAGCACGTATAAGCCGTTGGTCCCGGCTGTCATTATTGTATGGCGGTCGTCAAGTTATATCAGATGCCTTTAGGCAGCCTGAAAAATGTGACACCAGTTTTGAAAACTTAAACACACGAAAAACAAAAAAAAACAACAATGTATGTTTACAGATTATTCGAAGACGCCTGGAACGATTTGAAAATTTTATTTATTTGAAAAGATATAATTGTCAGGTGTTTTAAAATTTTGACAAAATTTATTGTGTAGTTTGGCGGTAAAATCAGTTTGTTTCGAAAAAATATTTCTTGTCTTTCTATTGTCCATGCAGTTCAGTTCACTGGAAGTGTCCTCTTATACTGTTTTGCAAATAATTTTTTGTGTTAAGGAAATTTAAAAATATTGTACCTACTAGATTTTGTAAACTTTGAATGCTTACTTATATCAATTGTTGCGTAAAAGTGTGCAGCCCGTTTATATCTATACCTACATAAGTTGACTTATCAAGATGTTAGTGTCTCACTGGCGCTAACAATAGGCAACACTGTCTGACATATGGCAACATCGGGAAGAAGCTGGCAACCCGATCAGAGGAGTGGCGGTGACGCCCGTTCACCGGTCTTCTTGATTCGACGGTCGCCGCGTATGGTTGTGGCAATCCAAATATTGTATCCTATTACTAAATTTATTCATCAAAGATCATTTGTTTGAAGTTAATGAAGTAATAATTAGATATTTCATATAGTACTTATTTTTTTTATCTAGCAAAAATAAATTTGTTTTATGTACGAGGTGTCTATTATTTATTTTTCTGATAATGACCCTGAGGTCTTCTTAGCCTGCACTGCAAGAGCATGATCCTCTCTATACTACTATAGCCAGACTTACCTAGAGCAGCCAGAGGATTAAACACTTTACGGAGTCCAGACGGGTTCGAGAGGTTTTATTAATGTTTTTAAACTTTGTATAGCTTTTTTTGAGTGACCTTCTATTGTAGTGGTCACATAAGACATGTAGAAACAATCACACGATCATAAAGATGGTTTGTTATGTACCTAAGATTTTTTTTTGCGAAGGCGAGGGCATTATGAGGATTTGTAAAAAAAAAAAGTTTGGAATGTTTGCGGAGCTGCACAGCTGTTTGGACTTGGTAAAATTTTGCGTGATAAATAAATGTAATTATGCAATACTACATGGTTTATATTTACGCCGTGTTGTGTAAATGCGAGTTTATACTCTGTCATATCTTTAGATCGGCTTATCTGGTCTAAATTTTCGCTGATTACACGTACAGAGGTCGGGTAGTACTAATGCTTAGATACTTCCTGAAAATTGAATTCTATACATAGACATATTTATAATTGTACATTCATATATATATACAATGGTGAGGTTGCGTCTATTTACTCATATACCATAGGTACACATGAAATCACAAGATACAGTTGATTCATATATCGTGTTACATTCATCAATTAAATAAATTATAAATATGTCATATTATTCGATAGAATGACGATTGCGGAAGATCTCTATGTGAATGTAAATATATTAAGTTATCTTAGATAGCGACGCTATTGAATGCATGTAAAGGCAAATGGGGATGCAATATTTTTTTGTTGCATGCTAGTTAGTAGGCTTGGTGTCGCGTCAAGATTCGAGGGTCAGACGAAGCTAATAAAACCAAACGCGAGGCAAGAAAGGGGAGGAGTCCTTGCGCGTTCTTTGCCTGACATACAAGTTTCGAGTTTAAAATCGAGTGTGTGTGATTTTGTGTTATAAATTTCATTCACCGATTTGAGCTCGTTGCTTTGTGTTCGGGTAAATTACTGTGAAGTGACGGGTCTAGAATTCTAGACTTCCTAAATATTTTTATCTATACCTTTCTCACAAATCCCAAAATTCCGCTGGAGCGTTAGATAAGTACTGAATAGGTAATTTATACTGGGTGCTGAGACTGGCATTCGGGCGCTTCAGGCCTTCCTCTTTCCTTTCACCTAGGTATCCTAGGTCAACCTGTAGGTTTACAGAGGGTCGACCTTATCCTAATGTATCCCTAGAGTAGTTCTTATTTGCATATCCTACACAAGTCGCTTTACACACACACACGTTTAACTTCTCACACAACTGTTATGAGCGTGGTGGCTAATAACAGACCCTAGGTTCACACTAGGTCTTACAATAGACTAGACTTAGGTTAGGCAAGCGGTTGCGGCTGCTCTTAGGTCGGTTTAGACGTAGGTTCGTGATTAGGTTCGTTATCGGAATATAGTGAGGTTTTGCTTACGGTTAAATTAATAAATCTGCTAAAGATAGATACGATAAAAGGGAAAGATGATATATATATATCGAATATTACTTGAATTTCTATAGTTGGGTTAAATGTAGTATTATCATTGTTGCTGTCAATTGAGAGTCACATATGTTCCATTTGTTACCTTAGATCTATATAATTGAAAGATATCGGATCCGATCAATTTAGTCAAAATAGTGAATATCTAAAGGTTATCAGATTATGATATTTGATAGTTATGTGTATTGAGGTTATAGAGATATATGGTAACTAGTATATCAAACATCTATTCACCAGAGAAAGGTTAGAAGGTTAGAAGTTAGGTATAGAACTTATGATCTAAATTAACGTCTCAAATATATTTGCTCTCAGGATCTTGACACGCCAATCGTTGCGAGCATGTTAAACTAGAAAATAAGTAAAAGAATAGAATTTACGTGGAAGCTCTGGTAATTACAGAGCAGATAGGATTAGGACTCTTTGTTAGGATAGCCGGGTAGGATTGTTTTGTTTTGTTTGGCTCAAGATCATTTAGATCTTGATTGCTTTCCTACATAGTAATATTAGAGTCGCGAAAAGGTTAATAAGTGGTAAGAATTATCAAATTTCATCGGGAAATTTGGTTTTTCCGAGGCTATTAAGGGTTGGCAAAATTATGCCTGAGTGACCGAGAGGCCAAACAGACATACTTTCGCTGGAAGTGGACTTATTAACCAAAACCATATATTTTTCTTATGCATGTTAGTGCAAAGGTGTCAAACCGTGACATCTTTCTCCTAAAGAGGAAACCTGTTGTCCATGACGATATAATATCCCATTCCTCGCAACACAGCAAACCAGATATATTGACTTTGTATCGCCAAGATGTATCGAGTTTACTCGAAATAATTAGAGTCTTGTGAAAATACTATTATTATAAGAGCTCTTCGCGATTGTCATCGCGACCAAAATACCTGTTTCGCGTAAGCGAATTTATAAAATTACATTGGTTAACCAAATATCCAAGACTCAACGCCTGTTATCGTACTTTGTACGACATTACCACATATTATTAAGCTATAGCAAACCTATGACCTAACTGATTACAAATATGGATCGATCCGCCTGATTTTCAGGAATGGCGTATATTCCTTCGCTTTATGAAGTCAATTATTTGAATGATATAAACCATAACAGATACGGAAGAGCAATTCTGTTATACGACTTTTTCAATAAGGGATTAAATTACGTTATAAATAATATCTAGTACAGATATAATCATTTTAAGCTTTTAAAATAATTCAGAGTAGAGTGAACAGCTTGGAATATCTTATTATGTACAATACTTAAGGTTTTAAATAGACGATCATAGCTCAGGTGATTTGGAATAACCGCAGAAGCCGCGGCATCTTACTGTGTATATTATATACATAAGTAAGGGTTCCATCACTGAATTGGTGCCGTAGACCGTGGATAGTATCTTGTTTGTATATTTCATATACAACAGAACTATTCAAAAGAACTCAGGCTTATTGGGTTATATAATTTAAATACACAACGTAGAAATATAAAACAAAGTATTGAGTCTCAGAATAATTATCCATTTACTTAAAGAAAACAGCAGCATTGAAAGAAAATTGCATTGTTTACAAAAGCATTGTAAGCAGTTCGGGCAATTGAACAATAGATAGGGTCGTTGCGCAGGTAGTCAGGTGCGTAGACCTTTGTAGCGTTTCGTAGAGTTTCGTAGTGAAAGTCGTAGGCGATTACGTATAGGATAATTAGTTTTTTTAATAATTTAATTAATTAAGTTTTAACTATGGTTCGTAGTAGGCATTCGAATCGTATTTCGACTCGTAGGACACAGGCGGAAGAATCAAATATTGGAAATATAGGAAGTGAAACACCGGGACAAATAACTGAATTATTAACTACGATTATGCGTAGATTGGACAATATTGAGAAAGCCAGTACATCTTCAAGCGAGGTAGCGGGACCTTCGCAGGCTTTAGAGAGAATAGAAACCAATGAACGTTCTACTTGTATAGTAAAGTTAACACAAAAGTTACCAACTTTCGATGGCCGAAGTTCTGTTAATCCGATGGAATTCTTACGAGATTTAAAGAATTATATTAAGGTATCGGGTGATAGCAGCAGAGCACTTGCGTGGGCTATCGATAGCTTAACGGGTAACGCTAAAAGTAGAATGAACATTTAAAGAGAAAGCTGGCGTACGTTTACAGATTTTGAGAATGATTTCATTCAGGTATTTTGGGGGAGTAGTGAGCAGGAAATGATAAAGCAGAGGTTTATAACAGCGAAGTACGATTCTAAGAAGGGTCAAAGCTTAGAAGAATATTTTGCTGCACAGCTGAATAGTATATATGGGTTGTCTATACCATTTTCGGAGGGTGAACGGGTGAACACTATATTCAGGCAGATGCCTAGAGAAATACAAATCGCTTACTTTACGAAAAGTGAAACCATGACTATACGAAGTGCTATGGAGTTCTTACGTCAGTTAGAAAGGAATGTTGAAAGGCCGCTTGTAAAAGAGGCCAAACCCGGGTTTAGCAGTGTGACACATAACTTGAACGATAGTAGAGAACAATATATGAGAACTCAGAACAGAACGTTGAGAGTAAATACCATACGGTATGATAACTCAACGAAACGTAATAGTCAACAATTCCGAGGAATTTCTCGCGGTTATTATAACCGAGGTCGTGGTTCTTTTCGTGGATATGCGAGAACACAACGGCCAGGTTTTAAGGCCATAGCGTTTCAGCCAGCGTCAGAAGATAAACCATCTTCACAGCAAGGAAATAATGAGATTATTTCAAATAACTTGCAGTCGAGCGCGACAGGGACTTCGGGCTAAATTACTTATAAAGGTGTGGAAGGACGGTTAGTGATTCACAAAGAAATCATAATTTGTATGATTTATGTAATTTAAATGCTGAAGTGGGAGTAAATGACTTTGTTCAATTATTGACTCACTAAACAAACGGATATTCCGTATATTTCAGCAATGAGTTACAAGTGAATCAGTCAAGCCGACATAGATCACGGATAATATGTAGATTGTTAGGAAAGCAAGCTGAAATCCCTATTCCTAGCGTTAGAGCTACGGGCGCTTTAGGCGCAAGCAGAGATAAGTTAGGTAAATTAGTTTCTTTGCCATTTAAGACTGGAGAATGTATAATATACACTCCGACTTTAGTGCTTAACAAGTTACCTAAAGACCTGATTTTAGAGTTCGGTTTTATTCAGTTAGCCATTTTGACGAGCATATTCGACAAATAGATACGTTTTGAATAAATTGCGAACGGCAGGTTTCACGGTATCCTTAAAAAAAAATGTGGTATCGCTGAAAAAAAAGGTCAAGCTCTTGGGACATGTGTTGTCAACTTATGGCGTTGGACCTCGACAAGATGAAGTCAGTTCGAGAATATTCTATTCCAAAAAACGTTAAACACTTGCGGGCATTCTTGGGATTTGTAAATTATTTTAGGATGTTTACAAAAAAATTATGGGACACTTGTTCAGCCGTTGTACAATTTATTGCGTGCCAATGTCAAGTTTGAAGTGGAATTTATTGGCTCAGACAACTTTTGAAGGGATAAAGAAAGCTTTTGTATCAAGTGTTGTTTAAGTGCAGCCAGATTTCACGTCGCCATTTTTTGTGCAAGTTTTGTTGGGATCGGGGCATATGTTTACCAAAAAAATAAGTCGGGTCATTTAAGATGGTCAGTATCTGAACAAAAATAAAAATGTATGCAATAATTTACGCGGTAAGGAAGTTTGAAATATATTTACAGGGTGCTCAGAATCAAAACGGATCATAAGAGCTTAACGTTCATCAAATCGTGGACTCTGTTGGGAGCTCGCGTAACAAGGTGGATTATGTTCTTGGATCGATTTGATTACACTATACAATACGTCCCTGGCATAGATAACAAAATCGCAGACACATTGAGCAGACATATAGCTGGGTGTGAGGGAGAAAATACTATCAGAGCAAACCAACCACCTATTTATTGGTTTAAAGCGACAAATCACGATAGTTTAATTATAAATTTGCGAGACATTTCAAAATTGCAAAACGAAGACGAGTTATTAAGTGAGATTATAGGTTGTATTAAAGGCTGTATAGAATCCAATATACGACGGGTTTTTTTTTTATTACAAATAAATTAATAATACAATATATTTCTTGGTTCCGAAACGTGATATCAATTTATTAGTCATTCCATTACGACTCCAGGAAGAATTGATTTTGCATATACATGAAGAAATTGGACATTATGGTAGATATAAAATATTAGCATTTATGAAAGATAGGTATTATTTTCCGAATATAAGTAAGATAGTTAACACAGTGGTAAAGAGTTGTGACGTCTGTCAGAAGGTTAAACCTTGTAGTATAAACACTGTTGGTCCTTGTAATTCAGTTTTGGCGGAAAATTTAGGTGAAAAAGTGTTTGCCGATTTGTACGGACCTTTACCAGTAGGGAAATTTGGTTGTCAATATATATATGTAATGCAGGATGTGTACAGTAAAGTTATTAGGTTATATCCGATGCGTAAAGCCACTGGTCGGGCGGTATTCGCGTGCACAAGAAAATTTCATAACGAAATACCTATTAAAACTATCATTACGGATAACGGACCTCAGTTCACATCTAGAGTTTGGGAAAATGGATTGAAAGAACTTGGTATTCGAGTCACACATACTTCTGCTTATTGTCCGAATTCCAATTCTGTAGAAAGGGTTAATCGTGAGCTTGGAAGATTGATAAGGACATATTGTAATCAGAATAATAAAGGATGGGTGGATATTTTATCAGAGATAGAATCATATTATAACAATGTCAAACATAGTTCAACAGGTTTTGCGCCAAATGAATAAGCGTTTGGAAAACGTAAATCTGGTCAGAAGATAGGTGCAATGAATTGAGCTGGTGCAACATGTGTTAATAAAAACTAAATATGATTTTTGTAAGTTTAATGTAACCTATGTAATGAGTTAACGATTGTTTAGTATACATAGTAGTTTAGGTAAAGAGATTTATAGACTGTAGAGATAGATTAGAAAAAAATATATAATAATTATAAATGAATAAGATAGACTTAAGCGAGTGAGTTAGACAATGGATAATTATTCTCTGAACCAACTAAATAATAGGTTGTAACATAAAGTTAATTGGCGATTATTTTTTAAAAACTGAGACTTGCTTCATGCTTGAAAAACAAACATTGTCACAAGTCTGGGGGGGGTCTGTAGTAGTCACATAAGACATGTAGAAACAATCACACGATCATAAAGATGGTTTGTTATGTACCTAAGATTTTTTTTTGCGAAGGCGAGGGCATTATGAGGATTTGTAAAAAAAAAAAGTTTGGAATGTTTGCGGAGCTGCACAGCTGTTTGGACTTGGTAAAATTTTGCGTGATAAATAAATGTAATTATGCAATACTACATGGTTTATATTTACGCCGTGTTGTGTAAATGCGAGTTTATACTCTGTCATATCTTTAGATCGGCTTATCTGGTCTAAATTTTCGCTGATTACACGGACAGAGGTCGGGTAGTACTAATGCTTAGATACTTCCTGAAAATTGAATTCTATACATAGACATATTTATAATTGTACATTCAAATATATACAATGGTGAGGTTGCGTCTATTTACTCATATACCATAGGTACACATGAAATCACAAGATACAGTTGATTCATATATCGTGTTACATTCATCAATTAAATAAATTATAAATATGTCATATTATTCGATAGAATGACGATTGCGGAAGATCTCTATGTGAATGTAAATATATTAAGTTATCTTAGATAGCGACGCTATTGAATGCATGTAAAGGCAAATGGGGATGCAATATTTTTTTGTTGCATGCTAGTTAGTAGGCTTGGTGTCGCGTCAAGATTCGAGGGTCAGACGAAGCTAATAAAACCAAACGCGAGGCAAGAAAGGGGAGGAGTCCTTGCGCGTTCTTTGCCTGACATACAAGTTTCGAGTTTAAAATCGAGTGTGTGTGATTTTGTGTTATAAATTTCATTCACCGATTTGAGCTCGTTGCTTTGTGTTCGGGTAAATTACTGTGAAGTGACGGGTCTAGAATTCTAGACTTCCTAAATATTTTTATCTATACCTTTCTCACAAATCCCAAAATTCCGCTGGAGCGTTAGATAAGTACTGAATAGGTAATTTATACTGGGTGCTGAGACTGGCATTCGGGCGCTTCAGGCCTTCCTCTTTCCTTTCACCTAGGTATCCTAGGTCAACCTGTAGGTTTACAGAGGGTTGACCTTATCCTAATGTATCCCTAGAGTAGTTCTTATTTGCATATCCTACACAAGTCGCTTTACACACACACACGTTTAACTTCTCACACAACTGTTATGAGCGTGGTGGCTAATAACAGACCCTAGGTTCACACTAGGTCTTACAATAGACTAGACTTAGGTTAGGCAAGCGGTTGCGGCTGCTCTTAGGTCGGTTTAGACGTAGGTTCGTGATTAGGTTCGTTATCGGAATATAGTGAGGTTTTGCTTACGGTTAAATTAATAAATCTGCTAAAGATAGATACGATAAAAGGGAAAGATGATATATATATATCGAAAATTACTTGAATTTCTATAGTTGGGTTAAATGTAGTATTATCATTGTTGCTGTCAATTGAGAGTCACATATGTTCCATTTGTTACCTTAGATCTATATAATTGAAAGATATCGGATCCGATCAATTTAGTCAAAATAGTGAATATCTAAAGGTTATCAGATTATGATATTTGATAGTTATGTGTATTGAGGTTATAGAGATATATGGTAACTAGTATATCAAACATCTATTCACCAGAGAAAGGTTAGAAGGTTAGAAGTTAGGTATAGAACTTATGATCTAAATTAACGTCTCAAATATATTTGCTCTCAGGATCTTGACACGCCAATCGTTGCGAGCATGTTAAACTAGAAAATAAGTAAAAGAATAGAATTTACGTGGAAGCTCTGGTAATTACAGAGCAGATAGGATTAGGACTCTTTGTTAGGATAGCCGGGTAGGATTGTTTTGTTTTGTTTGGCTCAAGATCATTTAGATCTTGATTGCTTTCCTACATAGTAATATTAGAGTCGCGAAAAGGTTAATAAGTGGTAAGAATTATCAAATTTCATCGGGAAATTTGGTTTTTCCGAGGCTATTAAGGGTTGGCAAAATTATGCCTGAGTGACCGAGAGGCCAAACAGACATACTTTCGCTGGAAGTGGACTTATTAACCAAAACCATATATTTTTCTTATGCATGTTAGTGCAAAGGTGTCAAACCGTGACATCTTTCTCCTAAAGAGGAAACCTGTTGTCCATGACGATATAATATCTCATTCCTCGCAACACAGCAAACCAGATATATTGACTTTGTATCGCCAAGATGTATCGAGTTTACTCGAAATAATTAGAGTCTTGTGAAAATACTATTATTATAAGAGCTCTTCGCGATTGTCATCGCGACCAAAATACCTGTTTCGCGTAAGCGAATTTATAAAATTACATTGGTTAACCAAATATCCAAGACTCAACGCCTGTTATCGTACTTTGTACGACATTACCACATATTATTAAGCTATAGCAAACCTATGACCTAACTGATTACAAATATGGATCGATCCGCCTGATTTTCAGGAATGGCGTATATTCCTTCGCTTTATGAAGTCAATTATTTGAATGATATAAACCATAACAGATACGGAAGAGCAATTCTGTTATACGACTTTTTCAATAAGGGATTAAATTACGTTATAAATAATATCTAGTACAGATATAATCATTTTAAGCTTTTAAAATAATTCAGAGTAGAGTGAACAGCTTGGAATATCTTATTATGTACAATACTTAAGGTTTTAAATAGACGATCATAGCTCAGGTGATTTGGAATAACCGCAGAAGCCGCGGCATCTTACTGTGTATATTATATACATAAGTAAGGGTTCCATCACACTATGACATCCACGGGAAGACTTGAAGTGGTCCTATTCTACTCTGCCGGAAACCACAAGTTGACTAGTAAATAAATAAAAAAAACTTTAAATTTACTAACGGAGTTGCATGAGATCACTCATCTAGATTTTTGAAGTCACACACCAGTGTATACAACACTATATACATTTTTTTCCCAAAAAAAGAACATACTTGAAACAGACGAGCTCAATTAAAAAAAAAATCCAACAAAAGATAAACGAAAAAAAACAGTCTGGTTATGAAATCGATAAATTCCTCCTCGCTAACAATGTTAACTTACATAGTTGCGGGGAGTTTTAATTTCCGACCTCGCTACAAAATGCTGAAAGTAAAAATATGACTACTTTTTTTATAGAATCCCAAACACGTTTTTTTCCTTTCCAAATTTTAAGTAAATATATTGTCAAAAACCCGTCTTTTTAAATAAATAAAATAATTATGCAATAGTTTTACTTCTGTACCTCATGTTTGAGTTTTCAATGCATTTAATCCAAATATGGCACGCCACGGTACGGTACACGCGTTGCAGTATCAAGTAACATTGAGCGCTATAATATTATGTTAAAGCCTAATTTGATGTGACATTGATATAGGAGAGTAAATAACCTGGATATTCATTGCGTTTGACTTTACTACCAGAAGAATCCCATATCCTGAGCAATTAAGAAAGATGTATTTTTGGATGGAAAAAGGATGTGTTTTTCAAAGACGAGTACATCATTAGAAACTAGTAATCGGATACATATATAACCGATATTTATTTTATGACACTATCCAATAGTTTAGATAGAATGGGTAAAAGAGGATATGACTAGGAAGGATGTGATGGACGGGTTGACTGAAGATAGAACACAATGGAAAAAATCACATGCTGTGCCGACCCCACATAAATAGTGGAATAAGGATAAAGCCGAAGAAGAAGACTATCCAGTAGTGAACCTTCAGAAAGTATCAAGGAGCCACTTCTGATCTATTAATGTTTTGTGTTCACAACGGTGCGCGGTGGGAACTTTATTAGAAACTAGCGACCGGACGCATATATCCGATATTCATTGTGTAAGATTTTATGACACTACCGGTATTGCATTTTATAAGCTGTGTATGGCTTTATTTTTAAGTCACCTTCTATGAAACCATCCATCTATAGTGATTCCCACTTTAATCTACTGGGAATCACTATAGATACTTTCATCGACTGGAAAAAATACATAGAATTAACAAAGAATAAACTTACGAAATTTGTATATGCACTTAGCGTCTTAAAACTTAACACAAATTATGAAACTGCATTGACTGCATACTATGCTTATGCATACTCGTGGTTGAAATACGGGGTGATGCTCTGGGGTAACAGCACCGATGCAGATGATCTTTTAGTTATGCAAAAAAAATGAGACAGGAATATAGACACACCTGCCAACCGTTCTTTATAAAACATAATATTCTTACACTACCCCTTAATCTACATACTTGAATTATGCTCATTCGTATCGTAAGAAAACATATGTCCCTCTTTAAACTAGTAAAAGACACTCACACAATAAACACACGGCACAAAGACAGACTAGCGATACCGGTAAGTAAATTTAAAGGAAAAGACTTAGAAATTTATAGGAATGGTTCGTACCTGAGCGCAATCAAGATGTACAATAAATTACCAAAACTAATCACATCGGAAGAAAATGATACAAAATTCTTTTAAAAACTAAAAGAGTTACTATTGTACTGTTGATACTTTTGGAAAAGTTGCAAGAGTCCATTTCTGTTCTATTAATGTTTTGTTAACAACATTGCGCGGTGGAAACTTCATAAGAAACTAGACGCATATATCCGATATTCATTGTGTAAAACTTTATGACACTACCGCTGGTAATGCTATTTATAAGCTGTGTATAGCTTTATTTTTTTAAGTCACCTTCTCTGACATCCACGGGAAGACTTAAAGTGGTCCTATTCTACTCTGCCGGATCGGATGCATATCCGATATTAATTTTATGACACTATTCAGTACTGTAAATGCGTTTGGAAAAGTTGAAAAGGGCTACTTCTGTTCTATTGATGTTTTGTTTACAACGGTGCACTATAGAAACTTTATTAGAAACTACCGATCGGACGCATATATCCGATATTCATTGTGTAATACTTTATGACACTACCGTTATTGCATTCTGCAAAGTTTTACATGCATATAGGATATCGAGTTTAAAACTCGAAACATGTTCTCGATACATCGTCGTGTTTTTGAAAATTGTTTACTAATCCATTGCATAGGTATTTCCTCAAGAGTGTTATAAGTTATAAATCAAAAGTGATACCGACGCTGGTGTATGGAAGTGAGAGCTGGGTATGGCAGAAAAGACACGAAAGTAAAATTAATGCAGTTGAAATAAGAGCGCTGAGGAGTACGAGTATTACTTTGAAAGATCGGATTAGAAATGATGTCGTAAGGGAGCGGTGTGGACTGAAATAAGATGTAGTTACAAAAATTGAGAAAGGAATGTTGAGATGGTTCGGACATGTAGAAAGGATGGATGAAAGGAGATTTACTAAAAGAGTCTACAAAGCGCACGTGAATGGAAAAGTGGGTCAGTGTCATCCTCGACGAACGTACAGCAATCGTCATGCAGACGTTCTTAAAAAAGGAGAGGTCAGAAGTACCCGTAACCGGCGGGCATGCATGAAGAGAGTGATGAGTGCAGATGAAGCGAAAGAGATCTGTCAGGATCGTAGTAAGTGGAGGTCTTTGTCTCTGCCTACCCCTGTGTGAAACAGGCGTGATAATATATATGTTATAAGTAAAATCATAGTAAAAGCTAGAAAATAAATTATTTATAGTTAAATGAAACAGTGTCAATCGAAGTTGAGTTTGACACTATGCCTTATTAAATTTAAATAACGTCGTCGTAATAACCAGAATTTTTTACATTTATGATAATCGAATAGATTTATAAAACTTAAGTACGTAAACATCAAATGTCACATGAATTATTTGATTTTATCAACCTTATTTAACAACATAAAACTTAAGTTACAGTACTTATGGAACATATATTTTGTCGCGTATGTTTTCAAATAAAATATAGTGTCGTGCGGGAAACCAAAAGTGTGCATTACAGTGGTCGAGTTTATTTAAAATGAAGGAATTCAGTTTATTACGTATTTTTCCTCGCAAGTGTGTTGAAAAACGTCGCATGATATACGTGAGTATATTGGTTTTAACACTGGGTTCTTTTACGCCCTCGCCTGCGGCTCGGGCTGAAATTCCAACTCGTGTGTTATATAACCATCAAAACGCAATTATATCGTAATGTACTATTATTGCTTTTCACATTGTACATTTAATTACACTTTACTACACATTCATTTCTTAAATAAGTAGGAAAAACATGAACACCGATATGGGCAATCAACAGAAAACAATGAAACGGCATGCGGATTTTTAATTTGTATTTATTGATGCTAAAATTATATAGAATAAAGATCGATTTGTCTGGTAGTTTTGTAGATAGGTAATGTCAATTAGTTTTTATTTACTTATTTAAATACTTGCTATATTTGTTGAATAAATATTATTAAAAATAAATATATTAAGACAAGCTTTTGTCGGAAGTGATCCTTAAGACAAATCAAACGAGCCCAAACTCAATGAGGTTGCCATAGTGACTCTGTAATGAAAAGTCATTGCAGAGTTCCTATATCCACCGTCCAGCTCTATCATCAGATCAGCTCCATGTCATCATAATATTGCATTGCCATGCGATATACGTATGCGTGCAAAATTTCAGCTCAATCGGAAACCGGGAAGTTGGTCAAATTTAACTTGCAAGATTGGATTACAGACAGACAGACAGACTGTCGGTCTATCTGTCTGTCGAGACAGACAACGTGACAGGTGAAATTTAATTAAGTTTGTAAAATAACTTACATTTTATTTATAAGAAAAGTATTTTTTATTATACAATATGTAACAAAAACCCTGTCCGATCCTTGTAGGAGCAACTCAGACCGCCAATATGAAGAACTTTTCCTATGGGATCAATGCTGGAAACTCGAAAAAGAAATCGAGATTTTCATACAAATTCGGGTCGGCCGAATACTTTTGTATGAAAATGTTGATTTATTTTTCGAGTTTCAAGCATTGGTCCCGTAGGAAAAGTTGTTCATATTGACGGTCTGAGTTGCTCCTACAAGGATCGGACAGGGTTTTTGTTACATATTGTATATCCTTCCTTTGTTAGCAACAGAAGCCAGATAACTACAGTTTAGCCGTCCAGAGAGGTACGGAACTCATTTAGCGGCATCCGGCGCTCTCTCGTCCGATATCGTTAGTCTATCAAACTTGGCCTTCGGACTAACTTATTTCTACATTACCTTCCTGCGTTAGTTTCATGTAAGAACACAGATATAGAGGAACATATTGGCTATGGTTACGATTAATTAATTTTTCGTTTAAATTAAAAGATAACAAATACAATTTTTACCCTTACACCGCGAGACTTTATATCAGTTTTCGTGCCCCCAGCGCGAGGGGTAGTTAATCTAAAATAAATACCTACAACCAAAAAGGGGTGAGGATACTTCAGTTATGTGCAAAACGGGCATTTTTTTGTCGGAAATATCCGACGTTCGCGGAATTGGCACGACAATGTTTGTCGGATAAATCCGACAATCACGGTGAAAGGGTTAAATGATATCTCGATTTCCTTTCAATGATTTATTTCAAATGAGGGCAGCACTGTTTTTTTTCTATTTCTATTTTTAGCCTATACTGTCCCCTGCAGGCCGCAAACCTGGTAGACCCGGAAAGGGATGGAAGGACCAGCTTAACTCCTACTGCAGGGATTGGGCCTCAAAGGCCCTCGACCGAGAGAGTTCGAATGCTGGAAGCGAGGCGTTTGCCCTGCAGTGAGGGCAGCACTGGATTCCGAAAAATTAATGTGTTTAAATAAATTCGCCCTTATCTGTGATATTGCAACCTTCAAGGCAACCCCATAATAGTTTTTTTTTTTGTTTTTTTTGCATATTTTTAACCCCCGACGAAAAAGAGAGGTATAAGTTCTACGCTAATGTCTGTCTGTCGGTCTGTCTGTCTGTCTGTGTGTGGCATTGTAACTTTCAAACGGATGGACCGATTTCAATGCGCTTTTTGGTGAAAGCAAATCCTCTTGCGGTGGTTCGTGTTTAATAAAAGTCGGTTCAGATGTTCAAAAGTTATTGGGGTTAACGCTGGAATGTCGGGGTTTATTAATTTTCTTGGCAAATAATAGATGGCGCTACGGAAATTCCACTTAACATTGGTTGGAATACGTAGTTCCGCTACTCATCACTAGATGGTGTCGGTGGGTTTTTATTGCTGCGTTGTATTTAACAAGTTTATTTGCCTGTCAAATAAACTTGTTAAATACAACGCAGACAAAAATGCTTTTTGGCTTTCTGTCAACAGAAAATTAAATAATTCATTCAGAAGTATGTCACAAGCACTCGTATCTTTACAATGTATTTAAGTCTTGTCCCATGTTCTCTTAGCGTCGCTTTGAACTAATTTCAAGTAAACATTGTAAGTTTGTCTATTTCTAGTTCTGTGTCTTAGGCAGTTAGTGTCAGTGTCCATTTTGCGAATTAAGTCCATTGTATCATGATGTTACTATGGTTTTACAACATGTACTCGTAACAAAAACCCTGTCCGATCCTTGTAGGAGCAACTTAGACCGTCAGTATGAACAACTTTTACAATGGGACCAATGCCTGAAACTCGAAAAAAAATCGACATTTTCATACAAAAGTGAACGGCCGACCCGGCAATATGTATGAAAATTTCGATGTTTTCTTCCAGTTTCAAGCATTGGTCCCATTGGAAAAGTTGTTCATACTAACGGTCTGAGTTGCTCCTACAAGGATGAGACAGGGTTTTTGTTACATACCTATTGTATAAACAAAACATTGTAGTATCTTTCCGACCTTTACACATGTGGCTCAAACTTGGTCTTTGACAAAAGCTTAAAAAGTTAAAAGATTCAGGTGTTGCTTTGCGGAAGTCAAAGTTACATACTACGTGGGGCGCACTATAAGTTTCCGGAATGAATATGAAAAAATACTATTAAAGGTACAAAATTAATTTATTGTTTTTCAAAATAATCTCCCTTGGCGTCTATGCACTTTTTCATTCGATGAAACCAGTTTTGAAAACTTTTGTGCCACTCCTCTGTGGTGACCTTTGAAACGTGTTTTTCATACTCCTCGACAGCCTCTTCTGGTGATGAAAATCGTTGACCGCGTAATTGGTTCTTAATTTTTGGGAACAGAAAAAAGTCACAAGGTGCCAGGTCGGGACTGTATGCAGGATGACTCATGAGTTCTACATTTTTCGCCTTCAAAAAGTCGTTTGTCTGTCTGGCCGTGTGAGAACTAGCATTGTCGTGGTGCAGGATGATACGGCGTTTACGGTTATTTTTACGGAGTTCGTCAATAACTTCCGGCAAACAAATGGTCGTGTACCAGTCACTATTCACTGTACGACGATTCTCTAAAGCAACAGTAGCCACGTGTCCAGTTTTATTAAAAAAAGAAGCAATCATCCGCTTAGATGCACTTTTCACGCGCGCCACTTTGGTTGGTTTCGGCTCATCTTGAAAGACCCATACGCTCAATTGCTGCTTTGTTTTGGGATCGTAGCAATAAATCCATGTTTCGTCACCTGTTACTATGTCCCATACCAAATTTGACGCACCTTCGTTGAACCTGGTAAGCATGGCACTGCACAAAGTGACGCGGTCCGTTTTTTGAGCCTCGGTCAAGTTGTGTGGGATCCACCGCGAGCACAGCTTTCTCACACCCAAATGTTTGTGTAGGATTAATTGTATTTGACTCATGCCTATTTCTAAGGATGCGCGAATTTCATGGTAGGTCACATGCCTGTCTCTTTCAATCATACTGCACACAGCATCGATGTTTTTGTTGGTCACAGCGGTGGACGGCCGACCATCGCGAGATTCGTCACTGAGATTGATACGACCACGCTTGAATTCTGCAAACCAGCTATAAACAGTTGTCTTGCATGGTGCTTCATTGCCAAAAGCTGTTTCAAGCCGAGCGATGCTCTGTTGAGCTGTCAAATTACACTTAAAATCGTAGAAAATCATACTACGAAAATTTTCCCGAGTTAAATCCATGTTGATGCAGACACACAATTTTTTAAATGGCGCCACAAGGTAAAAACAAAAGACAGTCAGATGAAACAAACTGCATTCTACAGCCAAAGAGTTCTATTTTCAAATGTTGCAATAAATTTTTAAATATTGTTTATGTAAGTGGCCAGTTCCGGAAACTTATAGTGCGCCCTATGTATATGATTTGAATTACTTTGTGCGATTCCGCCACCAGTTAGTTCATGCAAACTATTGCCAGCCGGCGCCCACCCACTACTGTTAGTCCCAGCATACTTGCCACCAACAGCCCGTGTGCACCCGCCACCGATACTGATGCATGCTCCGATACTGCTGCATTCGCTGCGGCTCCAGCAACATCGGACACCGCATATGCGACACGTGTTTCGCCTCTTCACGAGGCATTCTCAGGCACCAAACAGGTATGCAGCGATTAACAGTAGTGGATGGACGCCGGCCGGCAGTAGTTTGCATGAACTAACTGATGGCGGAATCGCACAAAGCAATTTAAATCATATAGAATGTAAAAGCTCAGAAGTCCAGGTTCGGGGTTTGCCAATGCGCCATGGAGCGTAGCATGTTTAATATCAAGAGAATAGATAGAGTCCGCAACACCACCCTGTGATCCATCACCTAAGTTACAGACGTGAATGTCACCGCTGCTAAATTAAAATGGAACTATAATCCATTTGGTTAGGTATATAAATAAATTTAAACAATCTTGACATGTATTTTTATTAAAATATACACTTCAAAAACCAATCTCTTTACACATTACATATAAAGTATGTAATTCATGATTTATAAATAAATTGAATAGTAATTTGCAAAGGTATTGATTTTCAAAGTGTATATTTTAATAAAAAGGCATAATAAGATTCATCATCATCATCCGAGCGTATTTCCCAGTTGCATCCTCAGCAGTAACGCTTCAGAGCCCGGGGTCCGCTACCTAACCAAGGAGATTTGACGAGGTTACTGGTTTTTACACAGAGCGACTGCCGTCTGACCTCCACAACCCAAAGGGCAAACCAGGAACCAATCCTTGGATAGTTTGATGATCAAACGCTAGGAGGTGTTCGGGACCCACAGTTTTACGTGCCTTCCGAAACACGGAATCATCTTTCTTTTCGGATAATCAGGTGATTCAAGCCTGCAATATCCTATCCAGACTGGAAACAACTTTTCACAAAGTATGCTTCCCAGTGGGAACCGAACCCATGAGCTCCGGGTCACAAGGCGAACGCCTTGACCACTGGACCACGGAGACAGTCACATAATAAGATTGTTAACCTTTATTTAAAATAATTTAAATACTTAAACAAATGTATTATAGGCCGGTCACGTCAGCCGCATGCCGTCCGAACTATGGGCCGAAACTCTAACTTTATGGACCCCAACGAATGGACGTCGGCGTCGTCCTAGAAAACTTAGGCGCAGATGGCGTGACGACCTACATGCCTACTCAAAGGACTGACAGGCATAAGCGCAAGAAAAAGAAAAGTGGAGAGCCGAGAGGAAGGCGTTTGCCCAACAATGGGTCTACTGGACTCTAAACTAAACAATAATTGTAGGATTGCCTATCATACCACTATGCGTATCTTAGGAAACGAGTGGGTTCGAGCCCCACACTACTAAATTACGTTCTCATGGGTAAGTTGCTTTGGCAATTTTTCCATCTAAAAAAGATAATTATTTGATAATTTATGAAACTTAAAACTTTTTATTTCGTGAATTAATAACTGGCCAAGTGCGAGTCAGACCCGCGCACGAAGGGTTCCGTACCATTATCTTAACATAAACACGTTTGTTGTATGGGAGCCCAACTTCAATATTTACTTTCAGTTTCATTTATTCATTGCTTACATGCACATTATAACAATATTAAGATCACAAAATTTGTCTTATTTTAATTAGTTTAATGTACATAAATACCCTGTTAGGGTGTTGCAATATAAAATATTATTAAAATTCAAAATCTACTTAATTTAAATTATATATGTAAAAATTTATAAATGTCATGTTCATTAATTAATTAAATAAAATTATACAACACTTTATTCTGTTTTATTTAAGTACTTGTTGTTATAGCGGAATCGAAAAATAAATCGTTAAAAATTTCAACTGTCTAGCTATTACGGTTCATGAGATACACCCTGGTGACCGACAGATGAACGGACAGACAAGGGAGTCTTAGTAATAGGGTCCCGTTTTTACCCTTTGGGTACGGAACCCTAAAAAGAAGGGGAGGCTTTTGCCCATCAGAGAGACACCTCAACAGGCTAGAGAAACAACATAACTTATACTAAACAAAATCCGTCTTATTATAAAACCCAGACTGACTTTGTTACTAGTTTTAAACCATTATCCGACCAAATCAAGTTGACATCTAGTAATACCACACTATCTCACCTGTCATCGTCAACTTCATTTTGGGTAGATAATGGTTTAAACCTAGTAACAAAGTTAGTCCTGTTTTATAATAAGACGGTGTAGGTTCCTAACAAACACATTAGTATTTTAGTTTATCAAACTGTATTCAGCTATTTCGGGTACATTTGTACCACATTTTATTTTACACGTGTTTGAACTTTAACCATTTCTCCAGGAAATTCTTCAGTGACTCGAGCGCAATCGTCTCGGGTAGACTTAGCAACTTTTTGTAGGTCGGTTTCGATACGGAAAGTTTTCTTTGTGGTTTCTTTTTCAACATTTTCTTGACTAAATATTTTAACACGATTGGTTTCGATCTATTTAGTCGATCATAAACAGGGTGAGTGTTAGGAGGGACGGCAACCCGACGGTTTCGCTGTCCTCAACCCACTGAGCGTAGCCTCGCGTGTCGCGAAACGATGACTAATGGTGGTGTGTCCGTAGTTGTTGGTGATACTCTTGGTGAAAGTGAAATAACAGTGTTAAAATATTTAGTTACGTCATTTCACATTAATTTTAACATTACTGCGGGTAGGCGCTACATGTGCAGTCCCTCAGCCCTGCCCCTGCGGGGATACCGTAGATGGCCCTGGACTCCACGGACTTTCCTGCATCAGGAGTGCCGGTCGCTTAGGACGTCATTCAGCAATCAATTATATTATCCCCCGTTCTCTAGCCACCATCAATATCCCCGCGGCCCTAGAACTCAATGGTCTGGCTAGAGATGATGGCAAGCGGCCGGACGGGATGACCTTGGTGCCTTGGAGATTGGGACGGCCCTTAGTGTAGGATGCTACTTGTGTGGATACCCTCGCACTGTCCCATCTTCAAGTCACCAAGTCAAAGGCTGGCGCAGCAGCAGCTGCAGCAGAGAGCCTCAAAAGGCGCAAGTATGTATGTTGTTTTAGTTCTTATTTCGTTTTAATTTAAATTTTACTACTCATAATTTTAATTTAATTTAAATTGTATTAAGAAGATATAATAATGCATTTTAACAATATTATAACATTTTTTCTGTATCTCGTTTTCATAAAATAAAAACTGATCGTATTAACAGTATTTTTTTTTAAATTACAGGGTTTTACTTCTTTTAAAAGGCTAACCTTCTATGCTGGTTTGAAGAAAACAGAGTTCTCTTCCAGCACATCACAAGCCGATCGAGGGAACGGGCAAAAATGCGAATCATTTACGGCTACCCTATTTTGATTCCCTTTTTCACCTTCTAGCCCGCCATCATACTAAAAGTGATCTGACCCACAGATCACTTTTAGTATGATGGCGGGCTTCCAGCCCAGACTAAAAATCTGTGACGTAGCTTGCATGGGTGGCGCCCGGTGCGAATACAATAATAATACCTTCCGTGCGCACCGGGTGACACCCGGTTCACAGTACCTCCGTGGCGTAGTGGTCACCACGCTAGTCCGCCACCCAGAGGTTCCGGGTTCGATCCCCGGTCAGGGCAAGTTGTAAAATGGCCTTTTTCAAATTTTCCTGGGTCTTGGATGTTTATCTATATAATATATGTATTTGTTATAAAATATAGTATCGTTGAGTTAGTAACCCATAACACAAGTCTATAACTTACTTTGGGGCTAGCTCAATCAGTGTTATTTGTCCCTTTATTTATTTATTTATTTTATTTTTAAGACAGGCAACATCTATATCGGGTGACACCCGAACCATAAGAAACAACTAAATAATCATAGAATAACTACCCATTCAATAATATCCCTTTGCTGAACCTATTTAAGCTAAAACATATTTTGTCCCTTTTCCTCTTCTCAATATTTGACATTGAAAGAACGAGACCAAACATATTTTAACTAAAATAGGTTTAGCAAACGTTTTTTTATTTTTTATGAATTTGGGGTTACATGTTTCTCATCACCATAATGCATCCAAAGTCAAAGTTTTCAGTCTGAGCAACGCGTTTGTCATGCACAAAATATACTCGAATATTAAATTATGACCTAACTTTTCACATTCTAACAAAACACAAACAAACCTATTTACTTTTGTGTTATGGGATGCCATCTCAACAACTTACCGATATACACCGAAGTTGACGAATAGTTGTATGTTGCGGCGCTAGAGTTATCCCCGTGTAAGTAACCCTTTACGAATGTCTACGTAGAGTGAGAAACGCACGAGTGGGACGTGCATTCCTCTGATGATCTGTGGTACAGTCATCACGTACAATTGTTTAACATAAAACTGTCGAGATTGGAACTCTACAAGAAAATGTATTGCTTATTCACCGTTGAAAAATTGTTGTATGTTGCTGCGACAGAGTTATCCTCGTGTAAATAACCCTTTACGAATATGCGAAACGCTATATAAAACCACTCGTGCGTTTTGCAAATAGAGTGCGAAACGCACGAGTGGTGCGTGCTTTCCTCAGACCAAGATATACAGATCTGTGGTGCACTTATCACGTACTAGTTAACATAAAACTGTCGAGATTGGAAAAATATATTGCTTGTTCATCGTTAAAAAATTGTTGTATGTTGTCGCGACAGAGTTAACGTCGTGTAAGTAACCTTTTACGAATATCTACGTAGAGTGCGAAACGCACGAGTGGTGCGTGCTTTCCTCAGACCAAGATATACAGATCTGTGGTGCAGTCATCACGTAAAATTGGTTAACATAAAACTGTCAACATTGGAAGTCTACAAGAATAACTGCTTATTCATCGTTGAAAAATTTTTGTATGTTGCGGCGACAGAGTTATCCTCGTGTATTTATTTATGATTTAGGATCGAGAGACTCCCTAAGAGTTTTTTTTTTAAGAAAATTGATATACTCACTGTACCATCCCAGTACATATTTGAAAATATAATGTATGTGAGGAAAAATATTGCCTTATTTAATAAAACAGGTAATATTACGGGTAGAAACTTACGTAACATAAATGTTTTAGTTACCCCGTATTATAGGCTGAAAACAGTCAGTAAATCGTTTAAGGGAAACTGTATAAAATTTTATAATAAATTGCCAGAATCGGTCCTTGATATGCCAGATAGAAAATTTAAAGCTTATGTAAAGAAAGTACTTTGTGAGAAGGCTTATTACGGAACCGATGATTATCTTAAAAACAAAAACGTCTGGCTTGAGCTTGGCGCGGGTCCCTTTTAAAGGTTTATATTTGTACACACTCACAAATGACATAATTTGAGTACAATCAGTACATGAATTTTATACAAATTGACATTAATTTCAAATTTGACATTTTTCATTAATAATTATGACATTGTAATGTATTCTCAGTCCATACACCTAATTTTAATATCAGTATAATTGTAAGGTTGACGTTTTTGGAGAAAATGCTGCAGTACAGTTTGTTACCGCTTCTTCTGTACTTGCGCTTTGGAGGCGGCAGTAAACTTAGTTGTAAGTAAATGATCTGATGTCAACAACTATTAAGAAATCGAAAGAAAAAAGAAATGAAAATTATCAAGTGATATAAATATCCAAAGATAAATAAATGATTTTTGACTTTTGAAAAATTATTGTATGTTGCTGCGACAGAGTTATCCTCGTGTAAATAACCCTTTACGAATATGCGAAACGCTATATAAAACCACTCGTGCGTTTCGCAAATAGAGTGCGAAACGCACGAGTGGTGCGTGCTTTCCTCAGACCAAGATATACAGATCTGTGGTGCACTTATCACGTACTAGTTAACATAAAACTGTCGAGATTGGAAAAATATATTGCTTGTTCATCGTTAAAAAATTGTTGTATGTTGTCGCGACAGAGTTAACGTCGTGTAAGTAACCTTTTACGAATATCTACGTAGACTGCGAAACGCACGAGTGGTGCGTGCTTTCCTCAGACCAAGATATACAGATCTGTGGTGCAGTCATCACATACAATTGGTTAACATAACTGTCAACATTGGAAGTCTACAAGAAAAACTGCTTATTATTCATCGTTGAAAAATTTTTGTGTGTTGCGGCGACAGAGTTATCCTCATGTAAGTAACCTTTTACGAATATTCGTAAAAGTTTCGCACTCTACGTAGATATCTACGTACGCACGAGTGGTGCGTGCTTTCCTCAGACCAAGATATACAGATCTATGGTGCGGTCATTACGTACAATTGGTTAACGTTTATCTGTCGATATTGGACCTCTTTTACAAGACAATGTATTGCTTATTCATCGTGTACAAATAGTTGTACGTTTCGGCGACAGAGTTATCCTCGTGTACATAACCCTTTACGAATATCTGCGTAGAGTGAGAAACGCGCGAGTGGTGCGTGCGTTCATTACGAATTCCCCTAAGTAAACACGGCTTTCAATATTAGCCCCGAAACATATGGCTCTCCGTAAGGCGTGTTTTATTAAACTGAGGTGTTCGGTTACATGGTTTTAAGTATTCAGCGTAGGTACGTGATTTTATTAATGCTAATTTCACTTCGATACGTGGGGTTTGCGGTTTGCAATTTTGCATATCTGAAGTTTGAAGTTATGGAACGTCTGCATCGAAGTAGGAAAATATCGTTAATGCCACTACAAATCCCCAAATTGCTCATCTAGTTCAAACGGACATTGAAGCTGTAGATTGTCTTTCAGGCTTGTGGCCAATCTTGGAGTAAAACCTTGGAATCAAAATACGTGGGTAGGCAATTTTTTAAAGGAATATTTTCCGTGTGAGCGGGAAGAATTGAGCGATCGATTTTCAAGAGTAGAAGGTTAACCTAATATTAAAAATATCAATAGGAACCATAATAAATAAATCAACATTTTTTTCTGAGCGTATATCATCTTAATGTTTTATTGTTTATAATAATTAAGAATTATTAAACTTGTTATACTGTTATTATATTTTCTATTAAGTTTGCACATTCTTTCGCACCACCCAAATTATTTTCCACTTAGTCCAATGGTTGACTAGCAGGGAACACCATATGGCGTTAAGTCCGCCATTTGCACACTTTATTGTGCAATAAAGTTTGAATAAATAAATAAAAATGAATAATACACATATAATATGGCCTATATAATAATGTTAATGTAATTTCAAGCGCGGAACACCTCATTTAGCAATTCCCAGTCAATCGGACTGTGGGGTGTTCGTATGTATGTTTATTACGCGTGTTTCCGGCGCACACGGGAAGTTAATCATGTTTTTGTCGTCTATACGTTAAAAGTATTTGTTATATTTTCGCCGCTTTTTTTGCGTATTGTACCATACATTAATCAACGTGGGTTTTTTATTGTTTATTATGATTTTAGGGTACCGTACCCAAAAGGCATGAGATGTATGTCTCATGAACCGTGGTAGCTAGAGAGTTTCATGGATGATGTATTTCTGTTGCCGTTCTAACAACAAATACTAACATCAAACAATACTCGGATACTAAACGTGATTTTTTAGATAACGGTACGGAGCCCTTAATGCGCTAGTCCGATTCGCACTTGGACGTTTTTGTACTTATTGTGTGTGTACTTATGTGACAATTAGTGAACTTGTTCAAGATGCCTACCTAAATCACCATCTCATGCAGTGGATGGCATGGCATACCAGTGGCATCTAAGGAACCTCCTGTTTCAAATTCGCTTGAGTCACCAAGTTGTTCATTTAGTATAATGGTCGGCGCTGTATGTCTTCTTCCTCTATTACCTGACATACTAACATCTACTCCTACTAAGGTAGTTAATCCTCATGTTTCCATTTTCATCGGTATAACTAAGTTATAACAAATTGAGTTATATCGATGAAAATGAAAACAGGGTAAGAGGAAGACCAAAGAAGAGGTGGATAGAATGCATAAGCCAAGATATAAGGATTGCTATCTTAGTAGGAGTAGATGTTAGTATGTTGGGAAATAGAGGAAGGAAAAGACATACTACGCCGAAACCAGATAATGGAATGTGGTGAGGCAGATGATTAATTATATCGATGAACTACTAGTAGGTATGTGGAAACTCCACCTGTTCCAGCTAGTAGGTGTGCTCCCACATGAATTATGTAGATTCAAAATAGTCGTAGAGCAAGAGAAAGACACGACAAGGGTTAACACCTTTATTTGTCAGCACTGATAAAATTATATAATTCAACAATTATTTGATGCTTATATGAAAGGTAGTGGAGGAATGAATCGTAATGGTGAGGATGGAATGTTCTGAGGGATGAAATGATTGTGTCAAAAATTTAGAATTTGAATTTAAAAAGGTAGACAGAATTAAATTATATTATAATAGGGTTCATTGCAACATCATTACAGGTATAAATATATTCCTTTGAATTACCTGTATGCCTCTCTTACATAAGTGTCTCCTCTCACAGGCCTACTGGAAGAGATTTCTTTTGAGGTAAGTGGTGCCTTTGTACAACTTTTATTTGATGTATTCTCTGTATACAGTTTCCATGTACATAAATTGGTAAATAAATTAGCAATTATTAGGTACGAATCATTTTTAGATAAGGTTCTAAATCGTGCCGAGAAAGCATAATAGTATAATACGCTTATCGAGTGGAAGCAACTCTGTCAAATCAGCGAGAGCTAATCCCTTAACTAATCCGTCCCGCTAAACATCCCAGAGAGGGATAGTGGTTAGTACTATAAACCAATATCCGATTCTGGCATGTTTTAAACTCTATAGTAAATCACACTCACAAATATATGAGACAGGGAAAAGAGAAGTAAAAGACAATTTCAAATAATCTTACCATTTTTAACCGACTTAAATAGGGAGGAGGTTATCAATACAAATGTATATCAATACACACACACACATTAAATATATATATATGAGTGTTAAAAAATATTTTTTTTTTTTTCATATATTTCCTGATTACTCCATTACTCGATTAGTTTGAAGACGCCTGGACCAATTTAAAAAATCCTTTTTATTTATAAGAGGGCATACTTGTCAGGTGGTCCCATAGAAGTTCAGTGAAGAAGTCAGAATTTTGTTATGAAAATGATTTAGAAGTTTTCCTATGTATAGTTAAGGGTTTGGTTTTTACTTTATTTAGGTTTTTTTTAAGAATTTAGGTCGAATAAAATTTACTTAGGGGTATATCTCCAGAAGACTTCTCAACTCTTCTTCAGTTTGTATTATTATATATCATTCCATATTTTTTATTCGACAACAAATGGCAGAGTAATTAATTAGTCATCACTTTGCTCTATTTTCTCATACACATAGCGAAATGTGGCGAGTATTACAACTAGACCCGAGCTCAGAAGAATTGAGAAGAAGAATCCATTCATATATCGGGTTTCCTAAACAATTCATATTATTCACCGCTGCTTGTCTAAAAGCCGAGCTATCCAGCGTTTATCCTCCATCACAGTATTAATATAGGTCTGAGCTCCACAGAGATTTGCCCATTTGCATATAGCGATACGGTAATTACGTGTGACTTAGTGCGTGAGTAAATATCAAATACAGAGGACAGAAAGAGTGCTATGGAATAGGGGTGATGGATGACAGGGTCAGAAGAGAATACTTTTCAGATTCTTTTTTTATGAATCTAATTAGTCAGTCTTTTAGATTATCCAAAAAGAATTGACCCATACTTTTCGGTTTATCAGAAAAAAATCACAAAGACACGGCTGATCTTAGTCTAAGACTAAGAAGACGTGACGTTTAAGGAAAGTAAATGCGCTGTATCTTTTTCATTTTCTGTTTCTTAGGGAAAAGAAAATAATATCAATTTTTTTAATAATCTAACTGGTCTTCTGGTCAAAGATTATTGAAAGCTACATAATTTATGTATAACCACTTTGACTCGACAAGAATAGACATTCATTGAAAGGTTAGTTGCTTATTGCACCATAATGGGCAGACAGACCCTAGAGCCCTAAAACTTAAAAACCCAAAGGCCACGTATAGTTTGTTTATTAAGCTTAAACATAGATACAAACCCGAAAAGTAAACTCTCAACAGCGGACTTATCTCATACTCGTATCTCTTCCAATCAATCAACAGGAAATGTTTACGTTTAGATTGATGATAGTATATGATATTGTAGTAGATAGTATAGTAGATTTATTTGTATTTGTATTTATTTAACAATATTACGGTACATATCATTACAGGTTGACACCTAATGCGATAGTACATTACCATAACAAATTATCATTAATGATACCCGTGTGAATTCATTCAGAGTAGTATTAAACAAGTCGATTTTACTGGCTACAATATTAAGTGTGCGCAGCGCCTGTGTCAGTGGTGCTTCCCGCAGCAGGTTGGTGCGCGCTCGGGGCGCGGCCAGCAGCGGCGGCCGGTGGCGGCGCCGCACGTATTTGTTTGGCACATATAGGCCAATCTGTGACAACACATCCGGATGGTTTTGCTTGCCCCTGATCACCTTAAAAACATATGATATGGTAGCCAGGTGCCTTCTAACCCTTAATTCGTTGTACCCAACCATACCTAAAACAAATAGGGTAGGATACATTAAGGGGTAGAAAGGATAGACTCCGTATAATCTCATGTATAGATACCTAACAAATTTATTTTGAACTTTTTCCAACATGAGACTATACTTAGCCTCTCTGGGATTCCAGATCATAGACCCCGTTTCCAGTTGGCTCCGAACCAGCGCATTGTACAGCGATATTATCGCGTGGATGTTGGTGAAAGACTTTATTGTACGCAAAACAAATCCTAAATTTTTAAAGGCTCTCTTACATATCGTTGTGATGTGTCCAGTAAAACTTAAATCTTTAGTAAAGGTGATGCCTAGGTCCCTAACCTCAGAAACTTGCTTTAGGACTACCCCTCCAATGTTGTAATCATATTGGACGGGGTTATGCGCTCGTGAAAACGTGATCGTTACGCATTTGGAGGTATTAAATTCTAGCAAGTTTTCCAGGTTCCAATTTACCACCCTATCAATATCCCTCTGAAGCCTTTCGCAGTCCTCACGGCTTGCAATCGGCATAGTTAACTTGAGGTCGTCAGCAAATAACAAGCATTTGGCTTCCTGTACTACTTGCGGCAAGTCATTAATCATTAGGACGAATAGTAAGGGACCTAAATTACTTCCCTGACTTACCCCAGACCTTGTGTAATATGACCTTGAAGAGTGCCCTGCATAATTTACATACTGTCGCCGATCACTCAAGTAGCTGGTAAAAAAATTTAGCAATTGAGGGGTAAAGCCAAACCGTGCAAACGCCGTTAGAAGCCTGTCATTATCGACTAAATCGAACGCTATTATCGATGATATTAGTAACTCATTGGAAAAGGGAATCTAAATTGAGACAGGTTGCTGGCCGCGGCACCTATTGATTTGAGATGTCAGTTTTTCGTCCGTTCCTTCAATAGGCTTTTTTGATCTGCGTAAGAATAGAAACAATTGAGTTGATATGTTTTTGTCTTTTCTCTCAGACCAGCATGGACAAAAGCTCACCAGCCTTCCTCACCTCTGTAAACGTTGTTTGTGTAGTTGAAAAACGAGATGGAGCACATGCCGTCAACTAAGTATCAAAGTGATAACTCACGTAAATACTAGGTTTTAACTTCCCGAAACGTAATCTAAATTTAAAAATAAATAAGTCTTCTTTTTTAGACCCATGCCACTCTAAGTGAAGTCGACACAGCATGTATCTCTCTTCTTGTCCTTCGTCATTGTTTTTGAAATATCGTTATTTTTTCTAAGATTTGTTAGGTTTTTTTTTTTAATCAACCTGTCAACATGTGTCATGGCTAGAAAAAGACCTACCCTTAATTATTCCGCGAATCCCTATCCCCAGAAGCCTGAACATTTTATTTTCAGTCAAAAAAATCACAAGTCTAAGCAATTTTTTTTACAGATCATTTAACATATAAAGCCAGTCCTTATAATTTTATACTCACTCATGGCCCACCAGCTTAGAAGGGTGCGTTATGATTTAAACGCATTTCTCTTATGAGATAAGAGTATCCAAATTAGTATTTTGTATTCCAAATTTGGTGCATGTTTGCCGAGGGAGCCATGGTGCAACTCATGTCACTTTAAAAGGGGTTGATATGGATTTATGGGGATTAGTTGGGGTTTTGACTGGGGTAAAGTTTCGGTGTTAACTTATGCTAGGTAATAGTGGTAAATTTATATTAATTCTTAGCATCACTAACACGTCTTAATACCTTACGATGTAGATAGAGTCAATGGTAGCAACACTTAGATTAAAAGATTCAAAGATTCAAATGTTTATTCAGTGATTAGACCTTTACAGGCACTTTTACACAGTTTTATGCAGTTTGCATCATGTGTAACAACAAACTTATTGATTTGACATTAGAATCTTTGGATAGGCATAAACCATATTTGTGTTCGTATTTAACTAAGATTTATTAGGTTTCACAGTTATAAAGATATTATTAAGCATGTACTTGATTCCGAACCAACAGCGTCATATCGCTTACAACACGCGACTTTTGCTAATAGAATTCTTCAACTCGAAGCTGCACACGGTATCGTATTCAATGCAATTGGAGGTCGTTCACCCGGCGTCCGCTGCAGTTTGCCAATACTTGCAAAGAGATTTAATCTTTAGAACTGACACAGATATATCATGTCTTTATTCTTATCTGATAACAGTGGTCGGTTAATCGGGCGCGTAAACTTCACGCGGTACATAAGACAGCACCAACATGATACAAACACCAACCTGATAAAAATGAATACCAATCTCTCTTAATGCATCATTGCTTTTATGGTTTATCTAAAGACGCTAGATACTATCTAGTTGTACATAGAATAGGCATGACGAATGAAATCAAAATAGTGACAGGTTGCTATTGCATACCGCATCACCCATTGATCAACATGATTTAGATTCTTGATTATTCCCTTGTTTATTCTACTTTTTTTTTCTTTTTCTCAGACAGAAGAACGATTTCTACAACATAAAGTTAAATAATTAATTATGTACCTCCTTGGAAGTTGTTACTTTTAGGAATAGAAACATTTATATAATCTATTGCGTTTATCAATCCCTTAGCCCAGCTTGGTGATTAAAAGCAAATCCTCTCTTTATTGGGAGAGGTGTTTAATTCAGCCAGTTTTTGTCAACTTGAGTGAACTGATAAAGGTTGTAAAGAAATGCTCAGGAGTGGCGGGCTAGTATGTCAATTATTATGCCACGGAAGACGTCAATAAATCACTCTTTGTCGTGTAATTCGTCAATGCACTAATTGCGGGTTTGATTCGATGTTGTGACGAAACTAATCTAATGACGGGACGACATAGGGCCCGTGTTCGCTCGACGGAAAATTCTGACAAGAATGACTCTTGATTGATAATAAGGAATTAAGGAGTTCAAAACTTACCCAAATGTATAAATATCCAATAAACAAATATAATTCAATGCACTAAATGCGGGTTTGTTTCCATGTCGCGACGAATCTGTGACGGGTGACGAGATGGCGACATTATTATAGAGCGGGCCCGTGCTCGCTTAGCGGAAAATTTTCTTTTGAAACTAGACATTTTTGAAATCTTTGGTTTCAACATACTTATACACCGTCGAAGGGACACACCCATAATAAATCGAACTACGGGCTGTACTAGATCACTATAGTATAATTAAATTAAAAAAATATTCGACGTTCCCATACACATTGCCCGAGCGGCTGCACACTTTTGTATGGAAATGCCAATTTTTTTTGCTTTTTGACTGTTATTTTGATTTCATTATACTATATTGATCTATTTTAGCCCGTGGTTAGATTTATGACGGATATGTCCCTTCCACGTTGGCTTTTATTGAGAAAAGAAATAAGAGGTTATTAACCTCTTCTTTTTGCAAGAGCTAGCGAGACAAAGGCTATGAGAAGTTACGTACCATATAGTAGATTTCATCTATCTATCCGACTATTACATATAATATTAATTAAATCCAACTCTTTCATAATATTTTAAATACCGGTTTCTGGTGCGATTTTCTAACAATAAGTATCATGATTATTTAAGAAAACACCGACCCATTTGATCAGCTGCTTGCGCGTTTGTAGTCGATGTTTTTGTTTTGAAATTGACTTAATATTTCTTAGACCATTGTTGCCATTTAAATGTCCATATACACATATCTATATATATATTGTTTGGTTGGCCAAATTCCCAAATTCAACTTCTGATAGTCCGCCTGCTGAGAAACTTCCACCGGGTGCCGATCTCCCCTCGGCAGTCTGGAAGTCGTTGACTCCGGACTGGCGTTGGGAGATGTCAAGAGAATCGAGTTAGGTGGCGTTTCTCCAAAAACGATAAATGCGAGTGTGGTGATATCCAATCAATGACCCACTTATTGTCCTGTCCAAAAAGCCCCACTTCCTGCACATTGCAGGACCTTAATGAGGCAAATGATCGGGGAGTCGCCGCGGCCAAACACTGGTCAAATTTATTATAGCCTTTCGACTTGATAAGAAGAAGTATACACCTTCATATGTGTAAGAGAACTAGATACACAATAATTACCAAACCCTCCTGTTATAAACTACATAACATGAGTAAAGAACGGTAAATCCTACATATTTTGAGTAGCAAATTCGATGATCAATGGTTTGATATGTAAGGCAATCAAAATTACAAACAGAAAAAACATGTGCAGTATTTATGCTTAAAAAAAGTATGTTTTTTAGCTTCCATCATGAAATTTGATTATGAAGCTGTAGATAAAATGGCTCTCTTTTTATCAAATTCAATGCAAAAATGAAAAATATTTAAAGCTGGCTTCCCCGAAATCAATAAAAAATAAATCCAATCGAAATGAATGCCGAAACGAAATGTATGGTCGGTCTGATGAAAAATTGGAGTGTTTTCACGAGTGTGAACATGGCTTAACATTCGCTTTATCGGCGAACATCTGATCGGTTGCCCTCTATTGAATACGACACCCTACTGTACTCACCCTAATGTTGTTTATACTTCACGACACGATTTTATTGCGATTGTTTCGACGATTTCTTGTTTTAAATAACTTTATTACGTCCAACTTAATATAGTGAAACTATTTTAGAAGTAACATTCAGGTGATAAGATTTAAATAGTATCCCTATTAGTATAATACACATTGTTTAGAAGTAATAATCAGAATTTTTATGGAAAACAAGTATGTTCCCTCGAGAAAGTTGGTGAGTATCATACAGTTTACCCTTAAATTAGTATCAACAGCAATATTTTGTTAGACCTATAATATTTTTTTTTTAATTTGTATTTAGGGTTTCCTACCATTAAATGGTTAAATCGAGACCCTATTACTATGACTCCGCTGTCCGTCTGTCCGTCTATATTTCCGTCCGTCTGTCTCTCCGTCTGTCTGTTTGTCACCAGGCTGTATCTAAAGAACCGTGATGCTAGACAGTTGACATTTTCAGAGATGATGTATTTCTGTTGCTGCTATAACAAAAATTACTAAAAACTGAATAAAAAAATATTTAAGTCCCATGCAACAAACGTGATTATTTATAGATAATAATGGTACGGAACCCTTCGTGCGCGAGTCCGTCCGCACTTGGCCGGTTATTCTATACGTCATTAAATTTGAAATGAGGAGCATTGGACCAACCGGATGATCGCCCCTGACCATCCATCGGCTATCTCCGTTCTTGGCTCTTGCTGAAGTCCCCACTTAAGCAAGATCACTTATAGATGAATGCATGCCCAAGATCGGATTCAGCAGATGGATGCATGCCGGTCCCAATCGGTCACTTTGGAAATCCCTGAGCAGGGCTTATATCCAACTCCAACTGAGTTTTGCCTATAAACCCTCTTTGGAAATGCTATTGGGTCTTTTCCTGAGTCAAAAATAAATTATTTGCTAATGTTAAGAAAATAAAACGTCACTTGTCATGATCATATATCCATTTTTAACGTGATTTTAGATTTATTATTGCAAAAAAACTGATATCAAGAGCGCTAATTGACTTCAAGAAACCGTGACGTCATTAGCCTGTATTTCACACAAATCGCATAGGAAATGTTTGTTTGACGTTTAGAAAAAAGTATCTGTTTTGAGTTGTTGGAAAGTATTTAGTGAATTGTGCGAAAAGGCAGAAAATGCAGTTACAGCACAAGATTTTTTTGGTTAGTCTTTGAGTCGACACCACGACGACATCAACAGAACGAGATGGCGTGGTCTCATTCCAGTGCAGAAGCCAAAAGACCAATCTTTTATCGTAGGTAATAATAATAAGCGCGCAGGGCAACTTGTGACGAGCTGTTGGTGAGTAACGACACCACGGATCCGAGTGCTCCAAAGAGCCGGTCCGGGCCCTCGTCCCCGACGTGTCTTCATCGGTCGGGGTGGAGACCCAAGAAGGCTCGCAGGGCTCTCAGCTCTGCATTGCCTTAATTGGCCATGCACCACCAGGGGTGGAAGTGTTAAAGGGCATATCGCCGCAAGTAACTTCGGAGAAAGCGCAGCACACATCTCGACACCCCTAAGTCCCCTGCATCGGTGTTGCTCCTTTGACGACAACTAGTGTCGGCGCGTTTGAGGGGCCCATCTAGGTGGGCGGCAAGCAACCACCTGCCTACAATAGTCAGTAATCATGATTCTGCCAGGTGAGATTCCTATTGCAATATCCGAGCATCAGGCCATCCCAATCACATTCTATAACCCATAGACCTTTCCCTTTTTCTTACATAGATCTTTCTCCTGCCGAAGCCTATTCACGGGTACACCTTTGTATATTCAGGAATAGGTTTTGGCGGGAGCGCCACATTACATCAAGTTCTCCAAAGGGCCGCTACGTGTTGGATCTATATCCCCCCCCCCCCTGCCCACGCAAGCCTCTCAAAGGACCGGGGTGAAAAGACCCGTGAATTAAAAGGAGATACATAATAATAAAGTTGTTTATTGCCACAATTGTTACAATTTTAGGACTAACGTCGGGTCTTCCTTTTAAATTATATTAACCTAAATTATACTTACATACACGAAAAACCAACAAACAACAAACCTTAATTATCACAGGATGGATTCCCGCAGATGGTCGTAGAAAGCTGGACAGGCCTAGAAAACGTTGGAGTGACATAATATATTTTGAGAAGAATTGGTCACATGAAGTGGAAGGATATTGGGGAGACCTTTTCCCAGCAGTGGGACTATAATGGTTAATCAAAAATAAACCTAAAGTACAGAAGAACATTGTAAACGTCTCTAAAAATAGGCACACACCAAGGGCGGTACATGTAATTTCACTCCATTCCCTGTGTTTTACATTCCCTCCTATCTCTAGGGAGCGCTCCAAGTGAAAGCCAGTTATTTCTTGCATTCTGTACTAAATTCACAGTTAGGAAATTGAATTTTTCGAATTCCACGTCTCAAGATCCCAGGCCAAGCTATCTTGATCCACCCTGCTTCCTTTTCCCTGCCGCAGGTGGGCAAAAAAGGGTTTAATCTGCACAAATTTGGGGGTCTATGGATTTTGGTTGAATAACGTTTTGTACTTCGTAAAGCAACGGTGGGGAGGTGAAAATGGCCTAAGGTGTTACTGTTATTTTGTGGAAGTGATAGAAAATCAATAGGTTGTGATACAACTGCGATATTGGGTACGGTTTACGCTTCATTTTCTTGATTATCAGCTTACAGATTTAAAATATATTCAATACAGTAGGTACAATATCACGTCTTTATATCTCTAACGGGATATGCAAAGACTGTTAAGACGAAGTGGTAGCTAAAGTGGCGCCCTCATTTGAAATAAATTGTTTAAAACTAAATATGGTGATAGTTAAAAATTTGATTTGTATCATTGTCTAGAAAGACCTTTAAACTAGTTTATGAATAACCTTTGAAATTATTACTAATAGTCCGTCTAGTTTTAAAACGGGTTTTCGCCAAAATTCAAAGGTTATTCATAAACTAGTTTAAAGGTCTTTCTAGACAGTGATACAAATCAAATTTTTAACTATCACCATATTTAGTTTTAAACAATTTATTTCAAATAAGGGCGCCACTTAAGTTACCACTTCGTCTTAAACCCAAGGGTCTTGTTAAGCGTGACGGTGGGCATGAGGTGGAAAGAGGGAATCAGAATAGTGATGGGTTGCTAGCCACATTGCCTGTTGATATTATTATTATTCTCGCCTATTTCCTCAATCCACTTTCACAATTTGCGGAGGAAGAGAAGTAGCTGAAAAACACTGAAATTAAAGCGAAGTTAAATTCATACCTATTAGCAATTGAAGTCCCCCGTTGTCTAGCTGTCTGTACGCTCGAGAGTATCACTCAGAAAGTAGAGTTCGATTTTGATACGATTTTCATTTCTCACCAACATGAAGAACATTTTACCTGGAAAAAAAACTCATGCCAAACCGCTAATATGTATAAATAAGGTAAACTAGTTATAGTAAAACATCATTGATACTGATTTTACGTTGGCTTTGAGAAGCTCGTTGACACGGTGGGATCAGGCATTGCTAGCTCTTACGTAAGTTGAGCAACCCTGGTCGTAGTCTGCACTTGGGTTGATTAGATATAGCAAAAAAAATTCTCGAGCTCCTTCGGAGTGTACGTAAAGCTGCTAGTTGTTAGGCTGTCATGTATTTATTTATTTATTAAAATCTTTATTGACAACAATGGTACAAAAGGTGAACTTAATGCTAATGCATTCTCTACCAGTTCAATTCAATTCAAATATATCTTTATTATCATAGGATATTTATAATATCTCTTAATAATCAACAGTCGTTCCTACAGTCAACCTGTAGGAAAACAGAAATTTTTAATTTTGATTGCGATAAGCGCTTATAGATGTATTTAAAATTTACTATACAATATGTAACAAAAACCCTGTCCGATCCTTATAGGAGCTACTCAGACCGTCAATATGAACAACTTTTCCTATGGGACCAGTGCTTGAAATTCGAAAAAAATATCGACATTTTCATACAAAAGTGTCCGGTAATTTGTATGAAGATGTCGATTTTTTTTTCGAGTTTCAAGCATTGGTTTCAAGTTTTGTACGTGAGTACTAGTAGTTATTCTGTGGCTATGATAAAACCTTTTGGCAGCTTGAAAAATCTGACACTAATGTTGGCCACTTACACGCACAAAAATCAAACGAACTGATTTGACTAGTTACTAATTTTTAGTTTTCGAACTCCACTGGAGCGCTCGTAAAGCCGTTATTTCCGGCTATCATAATTTTTTGGCAGTAGCTTAAGTCTATGACAAATGCATTTCGGTAGCTTGAGGAATCTGACACTAAAGCTGGCCACTTACACGCACAAAAATCAAACGAACTGATTTTAGGTACGTAGTTACTGATTTTTAGTTCTCAAACTTCACTGGAGGGTACGTAAAGCCGTTAATCCGGGCTATCATATTTTTTTGGCAGTAGCTTTGAGTCTATGATAAATGCATTTCGTTAGCTTGAGGAATCTGACACTAAAGCTGGCCACTTACACGCACAAAAATCAAACGAACTGACTTAAGGTACGTAGTTACTGATTTTTAGTTCTCGGTATCCACTGAAAAGTACGTAAAGCCGTTAGTTCCGGCTATCATTAATTTTTTTGCAATAGCTATGAGTCTATGACAGATGCATTTCATAGCTTGAGGAATCTGACACTAATGTTGGCTACTTACATGCACAAAAATCAAACAAACTGATTTTAAGTACAATAATTCATGTGCTTTAAACTCGTGTTTGTTTGCGGTATTGAGGTGACCCTATGTTAACGAGGTAAATAATTTACCTTTAGGCTTTTAATAATGTTTGTTATTATAACATTAAGGTAAATAAATACCGGCGGTAAGGGACGAGTCAAGACCAAAAATTATGTCAAATATTTACTCTGCCCGGGTAAAATGTTCGTAACAAATTAAATTCATTTTGTCACTGAATAACCCTGAAATACTTTTCTTAATTGTTTTACAAAATTAGAGATCAATCTCGATTTATAAACTGTTTATATGCTTTATTGTTCACATAAAGATATATTTATAGATGGCAAAAGTCTGGCTTGAGCTTGGCGCGGGTCTTAGTTTCTATACTCACAAATGTCATAATTTTGTACATTTGGTACACACTTAATCTACAACTTGACTTTATTTTACAATTCCGACATTCTAAAAATTAAATTTAAATTATGACAACAAACAATGATTTCTCTGCCACTTATCAACTTTAAATTTATATTAATTTAATTGTGAGTTTACGTCCTTGGAGAAAACGCTGCAGTGCAGTTTGTTACTGCTTCTTCATCACTTTGCAAGCGGCAGTTAGTTGTAACTATTTGACGTCAACTATTGTGCAACAAAACAAAGTGACGATTATTAAGAGATATTACAAATATCCTATGATAATTATGATATATTTGAATTCAAATTTGAATCGGGTACGCTAAGAAAATTAATGCATTTATCATAAAATGGGCTTTATTTTAACGTTATAAGTAGCGTAGCGATTAATTCAAAAAATTTTGACCGTGCAAAGGATTGCATTATTTTACTTACAATTTACTTCGTTTGCAAAGCATTTAAAGTTTCTTTTAAATATTATAAAAAAAAACTATTTATTTATTGTATTCTGATAAAGGTAATGGCGTAGATGGATCTCGCGTTCTGTAAAAAAATATCAAACATAAGTACCCAGTACTTGCATCATAACTTAATTCCAAAATGATGAGTATACCATCAGGTATACTCAATAATACTATTTCATCATTAAGTAAATATTATATATATATATAAATATATATATATATATATATATATATATATATATATATATATATATATAAGATCCATGCTAAGCTCTCAGACATAAAATAAATACATCTTCTGTTCTGTTCTGTTCTGAGTCCGCCCAGCCAGCAGTTACGCTGCAAGAGTTTATGAATCAGGTCTACCTTGGAAAGAGTATCATCACGCTTGCAGACCAAAGCCGGTATGTGTACCGTCCTCAGTTCGTCGAGCTTGGTGATGCCAAACCTCGTTATACCACCCTCATAGCTCGAGAAACCAGTTGGACTCGTAGATACGGAGAGGGAGTGTAAGAGATATTCGCAGTCAGGAAGTAGGAAAGAGAGGGAGTTGTAAGAACCGACCGAATACTTGCATCAAATCAGTATGGGGAGGATAGATATAATACTCGGTGTGTAATATATACTTGGAAGGATAATAGACTGCTTCAGACATAAAATAAATACATCTTTACATATTTTTATCACATTTTAAGATGCATACATCATACTTTTCTAGACATGATATTATGGCCCGCAGTATTTATAATAGGCCAGCCAGACAGTACACAGATTACTAAAAGTATTTATTGTGAATAATATTCGTATTAGAACTAATTTATTGCTTATATTGTCCGGCGAAACATTGGTCTCGGCCGTAGATATAATAGATACGCTCCAATAAATGTGTACTTTCTGGAATATTAAGTGATATGGCTCTTTTTATGAGACAAACTGTATATAAGGCTTTTTTATTTATTGTTCTGTTTATATTTTTACTAGGGAAAAATCAGTTTTTATTTTTATAAATGTAAAAAAAAGTTATAAAATTAATAACCGAGAACGTGTATTTTTAATCTTGATAATGTTACAACACTAAGTAAGATTTGACCATAAAAGTGGAAAACTGGAATTGAAAATGGTGAAAGGCTGATAGCCGACTTCCCAAGATTTAAGTCAATTCCCTCGATAACCAGTAGAAAAAATAATTGACAGCATTATTAAGGGTGACATTTTACCCACCTGCCAAAAGTTTAGTCTATGAAACTGACTGAACTACCTAAAAATTTGTTTATGCTCTTTGACTACGTTCTATAAAAAAAAAAATCAATAAAAAAATTCGTCCAAAAAAAATAGCGCTAAAAATCCCTGCCATATAAAATCAACGGATTTTGTATACAAGGTTTATTTTTTAAGCGGCTGATTTGTTTATACAAATAAAATGTTTCAATATCATGGACAGAACTTATTTAAAAAATTTGGCTGGTGGGTAAAAAGTCGCCCTGTATGATTTGATGCAAAATAAATTTTTATTTTTTCTGTTTAACTTTCTTTGGTTTATTATCTTGCCTTTGGGTTCCACAACTTAAGTACTAGGCTACCTATAAAGATAGCCTATTGGTTATCATGCCAGGCTGTCACACTAGAGGTACCGAATTCGATCCCTAGTCAGGTCAAGATGGAAAATGATCTTTTCCGATTGACCTTGGTCTTGTGTCTTTATCTAAATATTTTTTATCGTTGAGTTAGTATCCCATAACACAAGTCTCGAACTTACTTTGGGGCTAGCTCAATGTGTGTGATTTGTCCATATATATATATATACAATGTTCTTTTTAATTAAGTACAAATATTTTAAGAGGTGATTCAGTCCATCATTTTGAACAACTTTTCCCATTAAATATATATCGAAATACGAAATTTTTTTTGAATTTTTCATAGTAACGATATCACGTGACTACTTCGATCTGTATGAGAACCTAAATATTTTTTTTCGTATTTCGATATATATTTATTGGGCAAAGTTGTTCAAAATGATGGACTGAATAACCCCTTAAAATATTTGTACTTAATTAAAAAGGACATTGTATATATATATATATATATAATTATTTATTTATTTATTTAGTAAACACGTGGTATATTCAAAAAGAGTTTAAACAAAATCATCGTTGCTACAATTCTCTATTTATTTTTATTTATGTGCAAATCGTTCGAGCGTTGCAGCGCTGTTCAGATATTCATACAAACTCGATTGCACGCGCTGCCGCAAATGCATTTCCGCTGCAGCCGCTTCATTTCGAGGGTGGTGCAGTATGTAATGCATTTTGAGGAAAACTATATTTTATATCGCAATTTTCGGTATGATTTTTGACAGAATGAACGATAATAACTGTAGGTTAGTAACTCGCATGTTATCCTTACTCGTAGTTAGTATTTTTGGTAGTTTTTGAAGTTCCAGTTTTTAGTTTAAGTTTTTAGTTAGAACATACTTAATAATTATTTTAATTTAGTTTTAACCATATTTAAATGTTGATGCCTACATTGATTGTTATTATGTTTTTTGGGAATACTTAACGTATAAAAAATAATTATTAAAAATTTTTGAAAACCACACTGCTCGTTTTGCCGCAAAAATACAAAAAATACTACAGACGTCAACCTTCCTACGAAAAAATACACAATAGCGTCCATAAAAAATATCACTGACTAAGGCTGTTTGTCCACCAAAGCAGAGTAAAAAAGAGCGGAGCTGTGCCAAAATTATCCCATCGCATTGCATAAAATACTGCTCCGCTTCAGTGGACAAGGATTAGAAAGCTAGTTTTTAAATTCATACAAATAAACAGAGAGCGATTCCACGAAGATAATAGATAGATAAATTGTTTATTTGTCACTACCGACACACACAAAAACTAAACTATAAATACATTAGTTACACTTACACAAGCTTAAAATACAGACACAACAATAAATAGATTACATGTGTGTGTGCTGCAGCAAGACAAATAGGTCAAAAGCTCAGTGATAATATTGCCTCGAAAGCAATGCATTGCGATGAGAAGCGGGGAAGCGGAAAACTCATCGAGTACTCAAAGCCTAGTTCCGTGTATGGAAATATAGTCCACTATTCCGCTCCGCTGGTCTACTCCGTGTCTATGGACAGACACAGTCCGCCACCACCACTCCGCATTACCTCTAGCACCGCTCCGTCACTTAGCTCCGCTTCAGTGGACAGGCAGCCTAAGAGAGGAATCCGTGACACACGCACCTCGCACTCAGCCGAAAGTGGGCCGCCATAAAGAGCTGCCCGAATCTCATATTCATATGTCGTCCTACGATCTAAGGAGTTTATTGCAGGAATTCTAGCAATGGCCGACGTGCCTTTACATTTTTTGGAATAATTCCGTTGGTGCTTTTTTGTCGACGCGCGACAAATAAAAACCTTGATCTTACTACATTTCTATAGCCGTAGGTTCTTGTACTCCGTACAAGGTATATGTTCTTTACTAGACACCATTAGTACCTTGCCCTTTGTTAGATATTATACGTATTCCTATATATATAGTGTGAAAATGAGTTTCTTCCGGCGTTTCTTCTCAGCAGTGGTCGTTACGAAGCGCTGGTATCGGTAGCTTTTCTTTAAAAATAATTTATATTTTACTATACTTTACACGTAACGTAAATTATACTTATTGACGTGTAAAAGTCCCTGTAAAGGTCTTATTACTGAATAAACATTTGAATCTTTGAATCTTGAATCTATCGGCGATGGGCTAACAATCTGTCACTATTTCTGGTTCTTGCTTTATGATCATTCATCATTGCAGCCGTACACTGCTGCCTCAGGCCTCTCCTAAGGGTTTCCAAAATGACCGATCGATCTAGAGCGGCTGCATCTAGTGCTTTCCAGAGCTTAGTTAGGTCGTAAGACCATCTAGTGCGGGTAGGTGTCCTACGCTTCGCTTGCCAGTGCGTGGTCGTTATTCGAGAAATATTTTGTCCCATCGGTTGTTTTATACAGATTTGCTTTACCGTCTTGCAACCCTTATCTCTATATTTATCATTTTTTTTTAAATTTTAAATACCCTATGTCACTTTCACAGTAAATACTAATCTAACGACACCTCTCAAGCTAAAATCCATCGAGCTTTCAGGCTGCAGAGCGTGCCAAACAATTATACATACATACATACTCTCGAAAAACATAACCCGCCTTCTGGCGCAGTCGGGTAAAAAACAGAAGTTTTCTTTATTGCTGTTATCACGTTTTTATGTATGCCCCTAGTGGGCTAGACGAGCTTCCTTGGTTTCAGATAGAGCCCAGGGAAGCAAGACTCAAAGGCCACTTTTAGCGTGATAGTGGGCAAGAAAGTGGAAAAGGTATCAAAACAGTGTTGTGGTTGCTAGCCTGATTCGCATTTTGGCCCATTCCCTCGATCTGCGCGGGAAAAGAAGGGCACATTTTATTTATTTTCCTTTCGGCCAGAATAACGTGGAAGAATGGTATCCAAGTTTATGTTAAACGTATAAGTAACTTTTGATTTTTATCTCTCAGCATTTAATAAATAAATGAATAAATATAAACGGACAAATCACACAGCTTCAAAGAAACTTCGAGACTTGTGTTATGGGATACTAACTCATCATCATCCGAGCGTATTCCCGGTTGCATCCTCAGCAGCAACACTTCAGAGCCCGGGGTCCGCTTCCTAACCAAGGAGATTTGACGAGGTTACTGGTTTTTACACAGAGCGACTGCCGTCTGACCTCCACAACCCAAAGGGTAAACCAGGAACAAATCCTTGGGTAGTTTGATGATCAAACGCTAGGTGGCGTTCGGGACCCACAGTTTTACGTGCCTTCCGAAACACGAAATCATCTTTCTTTTCGGATAATCAGGTGATTCAAGCCTGCAATATCCTATCCAGACTGGAAACAACTTTTCACAAAGTATGCTTCCCAGTGGGAATCGAACCCATGACCTCCGGGTCACAAGGATAACTCCTTGACCACTGGACTACTGAGGCAGTATGGGATACTAACTCAACGATATTATATTGTATAACAAATACATACATAGATAAACATCCAAGACCGAGGTTAATCTGAAAAAGATCAATTTCTATCTTGACCTGACCGGACTCGGGACCTTCTGAGTGGAATGGTGGCCACTAGGCCATAGAGATCTTCCATATAATGATACTTATAAATAGCATAATTTTGACAATAAAAAACTAAATTAATTATTTTTTACTAAAATTAATATAGCGAACAATAAATTGTCGCGAAAAATGTTTCGGAAAGCATGACGTCTAAATAAACCGTTAAATCCATAACAAAATGCATTCATTTATGACTAAAAGTAATTAAACATTAACCAAAACAGTCTGAAATTGTTTCGAGTTTGTGTAAATCAATGTAATTGTTACTTTTGAATAGAAATGGAACTGTCATACAAATCACATTAGGGCAGGCTGTGCAGACGAACAGTTGGAAGTTTAATTAAATCTTAGGCCGAGAACATCTGGCCCGGCCGATGTTGGGCTGTGTTGTTTGTAAACTTAAGAACATAGGTTCACTTCGTATCATTGACGTCATTGGGAAAACTTGAATTATTTGAGGGTTAACCTTAATAACTTTTTAATGGATGGACATGGATTTTTCGGGGTCCAGTGCTGCCCACATTTGCAATAAATTATTTGAAAAGAAACGGAGATATTATTCTAAATTTTGTCTTCATAACGTGAAGCTTTTCTTTACATATTAGACAAAAGTGACCGTTTTTCGCTAATGTGCGAAGAAAATTGTATTTTTTTGAAAGCGAGATTTATAAAATATGCGTCAAATTTGGCGGGAGTCCTTGCACCAAGAAGAGCGGAATTTAAAAAAGAATTAAGATATAAAACTCACTTTATTGTATATTCGAAATATTTTGTGATACTTAAAGGAATTTTTCGGAATCCAATGCATTTGTAAAACATTACATAACACAGAAATAGCATTTAATTTTTTTTTTCTTGACCAAACCCTAGATAACCCTTCAAATTATTTCATAATCTACGTTTATAGTTTAAAGAGAGAACGTGAAATTTTTGTACGCACATTTGCCAAAAGTGGCCAATTTTCGCAAGGGCTTCCTTTACATAATTTATTTCACATGGGGGCAGCACTGGACCCCGAAAAATCATGTATCCCCTTAAGTACAATATGTAAGTTTTTTCTTTAATTTGTACAAAATAAAGCCAGATGCCCCTTATATGGAAATGCATGTAAATATCTCTTTACCTCGTGTAACACCAAGGATACTCACGTTTCCTAGGGATACTTATCACATAGCAGCAATCCGCAATCAAAGGCTAATACTCAATAATATTCCTACACGAGTGCGATTGTAATTTCTCAAGCATGCTCTGAAACTGGTACCAAGCCACACAAACTTTCATTTCCTAGCGCCAACTCCGAACGTAGAAAATAATGACGTCATATCTCATAGAAACACCTAACTTCACTTTCCTACTCGGAGCAGAAGTTACAAAGGTTATGAGCTAGGATTCCGCTCCAAGTCGTTCTAAGCTGTTATAGTTAAACTTACAAACGGGAAAGTACTTTAATTGCTACCAGATATATGATGCGGTTGTCAAGACAGAACTCAGGAGATAAAATTGTTGGAATTAAATAAACCAAAATACATAGGTAATAAATGAGGAAATTCGTAAGGGAACAAAAGCCCAGCGGATTAGCTCATTGAAGTGGAGTGGACGGGATACATAGCCCGACGAACCGATGGCCGATAAGCAAAAAGGATCTCGAATGGCGACCGTGTACTGACAAGCGAAGCGTAGGACATCCGCCCATGGTGGTAAGACGACCGGACCAGGGTCGCTGGAAAGCGCTGGATGCAGGTCGCTCTTGATCGGTAATTTTGGAAATCCTTGAGAGAGACCTATGTCCAGCAGTGACATTATGCGGCTGAAATGATGATGATAACATAGATATAAATAAAACCAAAGCACTTGAATTAGGCATGGGTAACTCCAGACTAGAAGATTTAAATGAGCCGAAACATCAACAGGAGCCGATGATACCCTTATTTAGTCAGAGCAATTCTTATCGACTCACGGGAGTTATTAGTACCGCATCGTGTATTTGGTTCCGCCGGGATTAGACGCCTGTCTTGTCGCGCTCGCGTCGCGATCGTGACTAGTGCTCATGCTGCGTCCGCTGCGTCGCGTCGGTCGCGGCCAGCTATTCGGGAGGAATCGAAAGCGTTCGGTTATATTCGTTTATTCAGCGACCGAACGTTTAACTGTGAGCGGGAGCCGATAAGGGAGTAGGAATCATTAAGAGGAGTCAATACCGGGTGCGGATTGAGATTCCGTGAGCCGAAACACGCCTCAGAGTCGAGATTACCCATGGCTAACTTGAATGAGGCAAATAATCATGCATTTACCGAAGCCAAACATTAGTAAGATTTTAAAAAAGTATTGGCAATTCGACTTGTAAGAAGAAAATTGAGTCTTTTTATATTTAATTCTTGGTACCCGACTGCAATACAGAAATACATCATATGTGAGAACTTCAACTTGGGTTCATGAGATACGGCCTGCCTGGTGACAGACAGACAGACGGATGGACAGCGGAGTCTTAGTAATAGCGCCCCGTTTTTACCCTTTGGATACGGAACCCTAAAAAGGCAGTCGGGTTTTTTTCCACTTATTACTTGTTTATATATCTTGCTGCCAAAGAAGGTGTCTTGAACATTCATTCACCGAATAAGCCGTTAAGCTATGGAACGCCTTTCCTGTTGATATTCACATAGCCAGGAAGTTAAACAGCACAAGCAAACAAGATCGAACTGGATCTAAACGAACCGGTGGAAATATATTGATATTATCTACTGACCAACTACATTTTAAAAACTAAAAACCGAGTTCACCCCCAAACTACACAACAGATTTTGAGAAAATTTCCATGGGACCACCTGAAAAGTATATCCTTTCAAACTTAAAAAATCCAAATCGTTTTAGGCGATTTCTAATAATCGGTGAACATTCATAAGAACAGATCGTGCGTGACGAATTAATAGCCTCCTTTTTGGAAATCGGTTTCATAGAAAATTATTGGTGACTAACTCAGAATTTAATAGCAAAAATCACAATGCGTATACCATTTCTGGACAAAAGCCAATGTAAAGGCTTTCTACACGTAGGTAGCCTGGCTTCGTGCCAACGCTGAAGACCATAAAACAACTAATTATCTTCTAATTACCGGCTAGCGCTCGAGCCGCCAATCCATCAGCACATACCGCCACTGCAAACCCGTTGGCTTTGACGGCTGTTTATTAAAAGAAACCTAAAAAGAGGAAATCTTTGTTTTTAAATGGTAATAAACATGGTTTATCTGGCTTGACCAAGATAAATTTGAAATGATATCTGTATATTTTTTAAAATGCGAGCAGCATTAGACCCCGAAAAATTCATATAGCTATCCCCTTGTGTAGTTTCTCATCAGTGAAATAATTCATTTTTAACCAAGTCTACATCCCTATTAAATACGAGAGTAGCCTACTGTCATTTATTATGGAGGATGGAACAAACAATTTTTGTAATCCACATAGGGCAAGCGCACCTGCAATCAGACGTCTGGTGCTTTGTTGCAATAAGCCGTAATTAGCGCCTAAAGCGCCACTAAGGGTCTTGTGTTTGACGCACGGCCCAAGGAGAGAGCTGAAGAGGTCGCTAATTAGCTACGTGCTACGTATGTGCAGAAATAACTCACTTTTGGCTAATGTCCGTAGAAAAGCTTTACGTTCTCACTTTAAATTGTAAACAGTAGTTCATAAAAAAGTTAGAAGGGTCATCTAGGGCTTGTCGAGACCAATTTTTAAAAGATATCTCCGTTCCTTTCAAATAATTTAGTTCAAATGGGCTCAGCATTGGACCTCGAAAAATTCAGGTAGTCCCATAATAAGTTCCAAATCACGTTCAAAATAGATGTAATCAATGAAAAGTGACATTATTTTGTAGCTTTGTAATCAATTTCTCGTCATACATATGTACATATTTTCACGCCTTTTTCCTATGGGGGTAAGCAGAGACTATAGAACTCCACTTGCTACGATCCTAGCTTCGTCGACACTCATTACTCTTGTCATGCATACTCCATTAGTTTCTCATCAGTACAAAATAATTCATTTTTAACCAAATCTACATGCCTATTATGTCTGAGTCTGTCGTATGTCTCCATTAAAAATGAGTACTGATATTTATTATGGAGGATGGAACAAACAATTTTTGTAATCCACAAAGGGCAAGCGCACCTGCAATCAAACGTCTGGTGCTTTGTTGCAATAAGCCGTAATTAGCGCCTAAAGCGCCACAAAGGGCCCTGTGTTTGAGGCGCGGCTCAAGAAGGGAGCTGAAGAGATTGTTAATTAGCTACGTGGAGTATGTACGGAAATAACTTCCGATATTTACAACAAAAACATTACGGTAAATTAATTTATAAACAACTTGACTTACTAAATAGATTAATTGGTGGCCAATGAATGGTAAGCGCAGCATAGGGCGTTCGTTAGCAAGATGGGTTGACGACATCAGAAAGTTCGCGGGTCGAGCGTGGATGAGAGTAGCTCAGGAGCTTGGTAAACGGCATTCATTGAGAGAAGCCTATTCCCTGCAATGGAAGGATTAAGGTTGCGGATGATAAGAAAGATTAATATACATCATCCAAACGTATTTTTCTGCTCGCATTATTAGCAGTAACGGTTCAGAGCCCGGGGTCCGCTACCTAACACACTTTTTACACAGAGCGACTGCCGTTTGTAAACCAGAACCAATCCTTGAATAGTTAGATGATCAAACGCTAGATGACGTTCGGGACCCACAGTTAATACGTGCCTTCAGAATAACAGAATCATCTTTCTTTTCGGATAATCAGGTGATTCATGCCTACAATATCTTTAACAGACTGGAAACAACTTTTCTCAGAGTATGCTTGACATGACCTCCGGCTCCGGGTCACAAGGCGAACGCTGACCACTGGACCATGGAGTTTGTCCTCTGACTTTACCCTAACGGGATAGACAGAGCTCAGGGTTGTAAGATCCAGGCTTCGTATAACGTGATGGTGGTCGTCATCATCATCATCATTTCAGCCGCATAACGTCCACTGCAGGACATAGGCCTCTCCCAACGATTTCCAAAATTACCGATCTAGAGCGGCCTGCATCCAGCGCTTTCCAGCGACCTTATTCAGGTCGTCAGACCACCTTGTGGGTGGGTGTCCTACGCTTCGCTTGCCAGTACGTGGTCGCCATTCGAGAACCTTTTTGCCCCATCGGCCATCGGTTCGTCACGCTATGTGTCCCGCCCATGCCACTTCAACGAACTTATCTGCTGGGCTATGTCAGTGGCTTTTGTTCTCCTACGAATTTCCTCATTCCTAATTCGATCACGTAGGGAAACACCGAGCATAGCCCTCTCCACAGCGCGTTGAGTGACTTTGAGCCTTCTTATGAGACCCATAGTAAGGGACCACGTTTCAGAGCCATAAGTCATCACTAGTAACACACATTGATTAAACACTTTCGTCTTGAGGCACTGAGGTATTTTGGACGAGAGGACACTGCGTAGCTTCCCGAACGCTGCCCAGCCGAGTCGGATTCGTCGAAAGACTCTTCCTGGAAGCTGGAACTTCCTGCCGGGATCAATTGACCCAGGTAGATATACTCGTCTACAACTTCGAGTGTGGAGCTCCCAACACATACAGGTAGGGGCGCGACATGGACATTCGACGTTACTTTCGTTTTGTCCATGTTCATTTTTAGGCTCACCTGTTGGCAAACTCGATTTAGGTCTCCGAGCATAGTACTTAAGTCTTCCATCGATTCTGCCATGACAACGATATCGTTGGCAAATCAAGTAAAACGATTTGAAACTGGAAAATGTATAATATTCGGCAAGCTAGTAATTGGTACATAGACATTCACTACTTGTTTATTCTAAATCTTTGTAGACATTAGACAAGTGGGTGACAGAGGGATGGAGGCAAGCTAAGTTGCCAACATACAAAACACAGGCTTAGACAACATAACAAAAATAATATGGGTGCGTTCTTACTTTCTAACTATATGCAATACTTAGTTTGATTTTAGGATCATTATTTTTTTGGGTTCCGTAGCCAAATGGCAAAAAAAGGAACCTTTATGGATTCGTCATGTCTGTCTGTCCGTTTGTATGTCACAGCCACTTTTATCCGAAACTATAATAAATAATTGTTGTTTGAAGTTTTTGTAGATCTGTTTTTGACCAATTGATTACACCGAAAGTTAATACTGGGATTGCATATGTATTTATTATTATTATTCTTATATTACCACTGTTTCTAAGAACAATATGAACCCTGTCGAGTGTTGCAAAAATAAGATGAAACAGCGGGTGTTCTAAAAATATATTACATAAAATTATTTAAAATACTATACAACATTCTACCACCTACTATGCTATTCAATCTTTCGTAGGTGGACTGGAAGAGATCCCTACATGGGATAAGTCCCTTTATATATTTGTTCTTCCTCATGTTACCTTTGTAATGTATTTACAAACAAACAAAAAAACTCTAACCAAGCTACCAAAGTTTATAAAAACGTTTCTTCCCCACACCTTGCACCAAATCATAACACTACATGGTGACAAAGACGCCTCCGGCCGTAGAAGCGATCCTTCATTAAGGGACAAAGGTCAATGGGAGCGAGTGACGCTGGACTGATTACGCCCAAATTATGGAGCCACCCTTTTTTGTCCAGTTGTAATTACACGGCATTGTAATAAGGGTTCCGTTTCAGGAATAGACAAGAGTAAGGATGGAGTAGAGTTTAAGCTTGATACAATTGCGTACGTAACGCAATCGTATCAAGCTTAAATACTACTTTAGGTTAGCTTGTTACTCATTTAAACATAAAAATATAACAAAATTTTCCTGGTACTTAATACGTTTAATTTTTTATATTACAAAATATCATACATTAAATATAGAAGGGACACCCGCAATAAATCGAACCACAGGCTATACCAGATCACTATAGTATAATTAAATTAAATTAACAAAGTAAAAAAAAAAGTAAAGTTTTATGATTTAAAAAAATTAACAGTAAAAATCTGGAGAAGAACCGTAATAATGGAACACCAATTTTGTAGGAGTTGTAATATCTACTGCAGAAAGTTTTTATGATTTAAAAAAATTAACAGTAAAAATCTGGAGAAGAACCGTAATAACAGAACTCAAATTTTGTAGGAGTTGCAATATCTATTAGAGAAACTTCTCTAACACGTACAAGTATTTATAGTATGCAGTTACTAAAATTGCATCTAACTTGGGCATTATATAAAAGTTACTCTCTTTTCGTCCGTATTAGCCTTTGATGTCCTGTTTTTGATTTTTGCGATGTCACATGTGTTTTTGTACGTTGATTTTAAATTTATGCTTTGTGATTTCAAAAGCAATGTCCGTGTACCGGACGTATACATATAATGAATGAATGAAAACCTCTTGATTGCACCAATACAAAAACAAAGTTTTACAACTGAAATACATTTATACTTACTGGATAATAATTTTATCACTGCGCAATTAAGTGAATTGTCAGCAAGTTTATTATATATAAATTCATTATTACATTGCTTAAAAAAAATATGGCGAAGTACGAAACTTTTTACACGACTGTAGCAACAAACATTAACAAATAGGGTGACTAGACTACCCTATTTGTTAATGTTTGTTGAGGATTGTGGGATTTTTGTGGGATTTTTTCCATACCGTGTATGTACTCGTAGCTTGCAACCTAGAATAGGACTAATGCAACTTAACCGGGAACGCGCTAATATAAAGATATTACATAAGGAATTAAAACAATATGTATTAGGTATATATAAACTTGTTATACAAATTGTAGCACTAGGAACAATCTTCCATTACCTATATCAATACTTACTGCTTTCATTTATTGTTATTACAACTTGGATACTTGATGTAATTAATTTAGCGTGAATTCTGTATAATATTGGCTAATAATTAGAGATTGTAGGTAAAATGTTCATGTTAACATTACCTGCCAATTAACTGGAAATTACAAGTTGTAATAATAAGGGCGTGTTCAAACGACACGAAAAGCGCAGTTTAAATTTGTTGCATATAATTTGAAAACTATCACACACCAATACAACTCAAATTGCATTTGCCGAAGTCCAAACGCGGTGAGCGCCCGCCGGGTGGGCGCAAGGCTGTCCGATCTTTATAGGAGCAACTCAGACCGTCAATATAAACAACTTTTTCTTATGGGATAGATAGATAACTCTTTATTGTACACCAAAAGAAAAAATGTGACACAAAGAAATAATTTTAAGTTAAATGAGTACAATGGGCGGTCTTGTCGCTTAAAGCGATCTCTTCCAGACATCCAGTGAGACCAATGCTTAAAACTCGAAAAAATCAATCGTCATTTTCATACAAATTGTCGGCTGAACACTTTTGTATGAAAATTTCGTTTTCTTTTTCGAGTTTCTATCATTGGTCCCATAGAAAAAGTTGTTCATATTGACGGTCTGAGTTGCTCCTACAAGGATCAGACAGGGTTTTTGTTACATATTGTATATGCAATGGACTCAAAATGTATGCAACAAATTTCAAAAAATTTAGAGTGCTCTAGGCATGTGCTCGGCATGCGCTAGGCGAGGGCTTGGCGTACACGTGTCGTCCGAACGCGCCCGAATAGTCAAGATTATAATAACTTGAGATAATCAATACAAAATCGACATTTAAGAACCAGTTTTAAAATAATAAGTACACATACACATTATGTTATTACATTTTAACAAGCCATTTCTGACCCAATGCTGACCGAAGGCCTTTTTTTCGCTTCCTACTTTTCTAATGGAGTGTCGACTTAATGAGATGGAACTCGTCATATCATGTAAACATTATGCACTGTTACCAGGCCCTAAAAACAGATATTATTAATCACAAAGAAAGAATCAAAATTAAAAGAAAAGTCAAACCAATTTCCCTGTTAAAAATACATGTGAAGTTGAAACAAAAGGTGTGCCATAAAAACAAATTTTCAATGGCTTCATTCGACAGAACTCAGTCGCTCCGACATTTATTTTTCCTGTTAAAGAAGTTAGTCCACACTTCCGCACACCGACAAACTTTTTATTGACATATTTTTAGACTGGTTTCAGATTCAGACAAAAAATCATAGGGATTTTTGCACTTTGCTTTGGAATTGAAAGAGTTATTTTGGGAACAAAGAGAGGTATTTCTTCTTATCGAGTCAAAAATGTTTTTTTTTCTATTTGACTAAGCACACTATTGCGTGGACGAATACTTATCTGACAAACTTTGACTGAACGGGTTATCACTCTTTTACTATAAACCTTGTTCTCGAATAACAGAAATAACTTTAAAAATTGATCTCCAAGAATTAAAAAAGAAAATTCTAATTCATAACATTGGGTATTTTCCTGGGTCAAAAATAAATTATGTTTTGTACTAATAAGAAAATAAAACGACACAAAATAATGTCACTTGTCTATGAACATATCCATTTTGACGTGAAATTATATTTATTACTGAAAAAAAAAAGCGATAATTGACTCCAAGAAACTATGACGTCATCTGCCTGTATTTCATACAAATTCCATAGAATATTATTGTTTTGACGTTTAGAAAAAAGGATCTGATTTGACTTGTTGGAAAATAGCGGATTGAAACGTCAATAACTCATTACCACCTGTTATACGCGACTCTAAAACGATTTCGGTATTTAAAAGACGAGTAAAAGATCATTATTTATTGGAATCATCTTACAATTAATTGTAACTTATAATGTTCATATTAAGTATATTTTTTATTTCATTCTTAATAGACATATGTATTTATTTAAGTATATGTGTAATAATATATGTATGTTTATTTGTAGTTAGTGTAGTTTTATGTCATTTCAATTTTCTTCCTCCTTTATTTCATGTATAAACACGCCTGTATGCCTCTCTTACATAAACATCTCCTCTCACAGGCCTACTGGAAGAGATCTCTTTTGAGATAAGTAGTGCCTTTGTACAACTTTTATTTGATGTATAAATTTTCCGTATACATAAATTGGTAAATAAATAAATAAATAACTGTCTAATTGTATAAATACTAACTCCTAAAAACAATATTTGTATGCCTGACGGCGCAGCATGAGGGCCTACACCGTAAACTAATAACTTCTGTACTCATGTCTGATAAATTAGTGATATATGATTGATGTTTGAACCAAAATTTGACCACGGAGAACGTATTGCCGTTGGCGTCATTGAGATCTGTCTTTGTGCAGGCGTTAGGACATTACATATGGTGGTCCATGGATTGAATGACCCCACAGTCACACAAACTGTTGTTAGAGTAACCCATTTGGCTTGGCTTTCACGGCATCTCCCAGTTAAATCTCCTTACAAAGGTAAATGTGGAATTTTTCTGTTGATTTCAATTTAAAACTTTATGCCTTGCCGACCTTCATGGCCTATTGGTTACCATGTTCGTCAAATTGAACTGAAATGCTTATGAAATGAGTGGGCAAACTCATTTTTACAGGTATTTGTGGATCGGGAAGTGTAGTGGATGATCGGGGAGTGAATGCCCTTATTTTTTTGGCCTTCAGACATTACTGCAAAAGCAATACTGATCATTCCCATTCCTTTAAATTTTCGTATAAGCTTATGAGTTTGTGGTTCATTGTGTTGTCTTGTCTATTTATTTATTCTTTAATTTCTCATTTATATTAGACACGGTTTACAGTTCACTGATACAGAAACGTCTCACGACCTAAGTCAGGTCTTCTAACTATCCAGTAAGATGGATGCCCTATGTACGTGTTCTATATTCGGAACTTTCCACCCGATCGGTCATCTGTTCTGTGCGCTATGCACACCACTGATTTCTACTTGAATAATCTAATTTGGTGACCTTTATTTTGGTACGATTGGTAGGACTATTGGGGCTAGCTCTGAATTTCATCTTTTTGTAGACAAATAATTCATCTGAGGAAGAAAACTTAAGCTTTTTATTAATCCCATAGTAATTGTTTACGTTTTCAGAGCCAGAGGTTTTATTTTAGGATCAGTACTTTCACTTTTATCATCTTTACCTTTAATTTATACTTTCATTTTGTAATAAATATGCATGTATATACAGATATTTTAGTTTAGTGAGGTATAATTTGTTTTGTTTGTTTCATATATTAGGTACGAAATTGTTCAATTCTTGTGAGTTATTCTCCTATCTTTTTATTCGCCGATTGACTTGAAGAGATTCCATTATGAGATGAGTCCGCCGTTTTCAATTTACTCTTTGTGTTTTTATAGCATGTAATTGTGTGTTTTCATAGTACAGTAAAGTTATTACAAAAAGAACAAAAGCCTACATTTAGTCTTTGGATCTTTTGAGCCCAAGCTCATTAAGACAAAGCCGTATCCGTTAAGGATTAATATGTATGTTCTTGAAGAATCACGGGTCTTTTCACCCCGGTTCTTTGAGAAGATTGCGTCAGAACACATATCAACATGCTAAGGCCCTTTGGAGAAGTTGATGTTATGTGGCGCTCCCGCCAAAACCCATTCATGGATATACCTATGAAAGGTATAGGTGTATACCCTTGAATGCGTTTCGGCAGGAGAAAGATCTATTGCAAGAAAAATGAGAAGGTCTATGGGTTACGGAATGAAATTGGGATGGACTGACGCTGGGAAATTGCAGTAGACACGTCACCTTCCATAATCATGATTACTGACTATTGTAGGCAGGTGGTGGCTTGCCGCCCACTAGATGGGCCCTTAAGGGTACGCTAGTCAGGTGTTTCGCCATATAAATTCTGTAGGGTGATGACTCCGTTGTTTGGTATCGTCTGTTTAAAGTTTTTAATTCTATCGATTTGTCTTGTCGTTATCTATGCTTGTATGGAATCATAATTGTAAAATGATAAGTACTTTAAAAGTTACGAGTCTCACACAAACGTTCCGTTTAAACACGTAATTTTAATTTTTGGGCACAATTAAATACTGGAAGGAGTATAAAATCTTTAATACAAAATTCGTACAAGCATAGTTTGGATATTAAAAAAATTAAATAACTTTACTTTTAATTAAAACAATCAGATCATTCATGTTTTATCACAAGAACACTTCTCCCAAACGCATACTCGTGAATTTTTAGACGTGTAACGTAAAGTTTTTGTGCGTTAAGTCGGATACGACACACTAGACTGTAGTTCCGATGTGCGTATAAATCGATGTAAATAGTTCCGCACTGTTCATAACCGAGTCTATCCCTTTCTCAGCGAAATAGCACGCAAATTAGCCACGTGCGCTGACGAGTTCGAGTTCCGAACTGGCTCATCCTTAAACGCGCTGACAATAGTTGCCGGCAAAGGAGCACCACCGATCCAGGTGATTCGTGGGAGTCAAAAGATATGCTTCGCTTTCTTCGTAGTGGCGTAGTTCTCTTTAACACTTTCACCTGGAGCAACAGCTTTAACGACTCCTCCCTCATATGTTTATTATTGTATAGAACTAAACAAATGCATTTCACATTTGCAGCTAAATTTGAGCTACAATATCGCCGACGGCAATCAGCGGCCTGACTGAAACAAATCTCCCACATTTGGTAATAAATAACCCGTCATGAGGGGCCTGCCTCTATTAGTCAACACTAATTATAATGTTAAGCCGTAGAACAGCTCACAGAAAAAGAGAGATTTGGTGTTTGGTCACTATTTGACCAAGGATGCTCAAGAGCGTGCAAAGTGGAGAAGAAAAAGTCGGAAAGCGAATCCCAGGCTTCTCAGCCTTTCACCTGAGGACGCAACTGGTAAAACGCTGATATGAGAAAGAGAGAGAGAGAGAGACGTGTTTGGTCACTATTCACTGAAACTACTGACTACGCTGCGAGTCCTTCCGCTCGATGATTTGTGCATTCAATCATTGTCGTTTAGTCGGATTTTTTAATCGGATCTATAAAAGAAACTTAAGAGATTAACAAATCGAAGAGAGAACGAATCTTGTGCGCTCAATTATTTTTCTAGCCTGAGAATTTTTAGTAGCTATGTTCTCAAGTTATAATACTCAACATTTGATGTCGTATCCAAAGTTCACTTTCCAACTGGAATTATATTACTCTCTCATGGGTGGTAGTTTTAATCAATCATGGTTTTGCAGGTGAAGCATAACAGCCTGGCCACGGGGACAGGCGGCGCGAACGTCGGCACGACGGGCGGGGCGTCTATTCGCGCGGCGCGAATTACAGGCCACGGGCAGTCACATTCGCCGCGGCGATCAAAACAGACGGAGATCCAAGAGCAATGTCTCTATCAAAGTTATCTCAATATTGCTTGCAAAGTAGTAATTTTTTGGTCGAAGACATATTGTTTGGAAGAGATTGTGGAGTACATGATTTACATCGAAGTCGTATCGAAGATGGCGAATTTCATAAGAAATACGAAAAATACAGATTTTACCCCAAAAAATTTTTCTTACTTATTATTTTTACCTGTCAATAAAAAATAGTACTTACTTTCATAATCAGGAAATTTTTTTATTTCTTCCCACATTTTATATTCGTGCTGTGGGTGGCCAGACTTCCATATAATGTGGCCTAGCTAATATTTCTGTAAAAATTTCGGTATCCATTCTAAAATAAAAATGTTGTCCCTTCTACTATTCGCCGCGACTACCGCCCAACTCCGTGGCATGCGCTATACTGATACACCGTGTTGTTTCACTCGCCCGCCGCGCCGTCGGTCGCCCGCGCGATTCGCCAGGTGCATCTCGCCGGTCGCCTCGCCGGTCGCCGGTGCGCGTGGCATGGTCGGTACTTTTCTCTACCATTATTCTACTCGCCGGTCGCCCCGCCGTTCGCGTCGCGCGAATTTTCGCCACGGCGAATATCCCCTGGCCAGGCCGTAAGGGTTGTTAATTTATGATTACAAGAAAAATGCTAATGCTAACACATTTAACTTTTTCTTCTCAAAAATAACAGGCATGTCAAGACTCACCTAAAGATGCCGAAAACGTAGATAAATAATTAAATTTAAATAAATATATTGCGGATACCAGCTAGTAAATAAATTATACGAACAAATCATATGAAAATGAAAATATTTTTATTTCTTTAACAACATTTGGTACATAAAAACTTATGATTGTGTCCTTCTGTTAAATGGAATACACCTGTATTAGAAGGGCACACTTTTCCATAGTCATAGTAAAAGAGTACCTATTAAATGATTTGATTGAGCCAGCTCCAAGGAAGATAAAGTATTAAAGCTTATTTTTTTTTATTATTTGAAAAACCAATACAGTGCTAATATCTACATTAGCAATAGTACTTAAACATCTATGAACAATACAAGTATAACACACTTAAGACACTTAGAAAATTGTGGTAAGGAAACCTAGTCGAACCATTTTTTAACTATAAGGTTCTTAAATTTATTACAATTACAGTTAAAAAGGTCTAACTCGGGAACATCGACTATCTTATTGAGAACATCAGCAGCACGGTTAAAATATTCTCTGAACATATCTCCTTATTCACTGATCTGAGATGAGTAGTGTATCGGGGCCGTAATTATTTCACGGCGTTCGGCGACACCGAAATTCAATTACCGACCGGCCGCTTATAGGAGCATTGGCGGACTGCTCAATACGGTTGAGAGCCGTTTCATAAACAGAATGTATTTACTGCCTCTGCCTATTTATGCTACTGTTGTTTTAAGTGTTAAATACAGGTAATCGAGGTTTGCAAGGATCGTAGCAAGTGGAAATCTATAGTCTCTGCCTACCCCCATGGGAAACAGGCGTGAAAATATGTATGTATGTATTGAGTGTTTTCGAGTTAAAAGTGTTTATTCACCGCTCGATGCACAAGTACAAACTAGATCGATCAACATTAATGAAATTAAGTTTTTGATTAGTAATTCACCATCATTATATCAGCCTCAGGAAGTCCACTGCTGGACATAGGCCTCCCCCAAGGTTTTCCAAAAGGAACGATTGGAAGCGCCTTGCATCTAGCGTTTTCCTGCAACCTTGCTAAGGTCGTAGTAGTAGTAAGCCAGTACGTGACTGCCATTCGAGAACCCTTCTGCCCCATTAGCCATCGGTTATTCGTGCTACCTGCCCCGCCCACAGCCACTTTCATAAGTTTATCAGGGCTATGTCAGTGACCTTCGTTCTTTTACGAATCTCCTCATTTCTGATCACGCAGAGAAACACCGAGCATAGCCTAAGGCTCAAGGCACCTTGAGCCTTCTTATGAGACCCATAGTAAGGGATCACGTTTGAGAACCATAAGTCATTACTGCTAGCATACATTAGTTAAACACTTTAGTCTTGAGGTACTGAGGTATTTTGGATGAGAAGACACTTGAAATAACTTCCCGTTCGCTGCCCAGCTAAATCAGATTCGTCGAAAAACCTCTTCCTCGAAGATGAAACTTTTTGCTTGGATCAATTAGTAATTTTTCAAATTATTGTTTCTCTTGAAATCCTATGAGATATTTCATTTACTTAGGTACCTAAATTTGTTCCTGTATAACCAAAAACAACTATGCTATGCTAAAAGGCCAAAGCAATAAAAATCTTTAACAGAAATTCAGATAAGAAAGCATCTTATTTTGAACAAAAAACTATCCTCTCCACCGGCCTCTAGCTTGCGCTGTGAAAGTTAAGAAATAAGCTCTCTGCGCCGAGACGGCTAAGATTTTTAAACTTTCGTCATAAAGGATTTTGTAACGCTTTATGAATATGAAAATGTTATCCATAAAATTTATTCAACTATTTTCAAGCGCTGTAAAGTGGCCGGGACTCGAGACACACGCCTTCAGAGCGTATAAAAGTTTAAAGTTGTATCGTAACTCTTGGAGTTGGAGGTTCATATTCAGTTAGGAGGACTTAGGGAAATGTGGGGTAAACAAGATGTTCTTGAGAATTTTGTGTGGTGTTATTGTTATGGAGTTAAACTTGTATCATAATCTTATAACTTTATTTTGATATCCAAATTAAATCATGAGATGAAAAATTCCGCCACGAGTGGCATTCGAACCCGCGTACCTCACGTTAACGCCATGAGTGCTCTACCAATTGTGCTACCGTGACTTCAAGTCACCCTGACGAATTTTCTTATCACCTGCATTTAAATCATGCGTTATTTTTCATTACTACTCACTATTTAGAATATAATTTAAATAATCATCCGAGCATTGTAATGCTGTTAAAAATCAATAAATTAAACAAAGCCTTCTTCACTTTAATCAACGTTCAAATCATCTAAATTACATTAAGTTAAATACCACACTTCTAAATTTGGATAATAATCCGAGCATTGTAATGCTGTTAAAAATCAATCATTTATTTTGATAGTTTTGATACACACTTTGATATGGGTTAGCACAGTTTGTCTTTCAACTGTGCTAACCCATTTCATCATCATCACATCGGACCAACTCTTTTGACACTTTTTTCTACGTATAGTCTCTTTAACCCAGTGATGAACAAAACAGATATTTGTTTCCTCATGTCTTTGTGTAAATAACATTATCTTCCTCGAAGGATTTTAAAGCAGTGTCTTAACTTCAGCAAGGAGTTTGTCGTCTTTTGATCCAAGTGTTGTTAAAACTTGTGACACACCTTGAAGTGGAAATCAAGGCAATACTGTCGCATTGGGATTTGTTAGCAGCTGCTCGATGAGACAGAACGCTTGTTTCAGTTTGCAGCTCGCCTCGCGCGAATACACAACTTGTAATGTTCTAGCCACTACTAGTGCAGACTTAGAACAATCAAGAATGACTTGTGAATTATGTATATTGAAGAAAAATCAAGGCATTAATGTCGTATTGGGATTTGTTAGCAGCTATTCGATGAGACAGAGGGCTTGTTTCATTTGCAGCTCGCCTCGCGCGAGTCCACAATTTGTTATGTTCTAGCCACTACCAGTGTGAATTTAGAACAATCTAGAATGCCTTGTGATGTATGTAGATTGAATAAAAATCAAGGCAATACTGTCGTATTGGGATTTGTTAGTAGCTGCTCGATGAGGCAGAGAGTTTGTATCAGTTTGCAGCTTGCTTCGCGCGAGGACACAACTTGTAATGTTCTAGCCACTGTGTAGATTTAGAACAATCTAGAATGACTTGTGATATACGTATATTGAAGCTCAACCAAGACAACACTGTCGCATTGGGATTTGTTAGCAGCTGCTCGATGAGACAGAGCATTTTTTCAGTTTGCAGCTCGCTTCGCGCGAATATGCAACGTGTAACGTTCTAGCCACTACCAGTGTGGACTTAGAATAGTCAAGAATGACTTGTGATATATGTGTATTGAAACGAAATCAAGGCAATACAGACAAGGCAGTAGTACGATCAATTTGCAGCTTACTTCACGCAAATTTAAAAATTATGTAACAAAAAATTTAGATATTCGAAATTTTTCAAATTGGCGGGTATATGGTTATTGAAAACTTGAAATAATATTTTCTTCGTGCTAAGTTGTAGAGCTACTAGTATTAGTAAGATTATTTCAGACAAGGTAAGTACAAATCGTCTTAGTCCACAGTTTAGGCAGTCCGCTGTACCAAGTCGTCCAGTCAGGGCGCACACGTGCCTCGACTGCGATGCGAATCTAATTTCCTAAAGCATTGTCTCGCTATCATGCCGTTGGTAAAACATACACGTCATCGCGCATTACAAACTCGCTCTCTTTGTATTATTTTAATAGATGGGCGCTTTGGCTTTGCTTGTATTTTGTCGACGACCTCCGTGGTGTAGTGGTCACCATGCTAGTCCGCCACCCAGAGGTCCCGGGTTCGATCCCCGGTTTTTCAAATTGTCCTGGGTCTTGGATGTTTATCTATATATGTATTTGTTATAAAATATAGTATCGTTGAGTTAGTATCCGATAACACAAGTCTCGAACTTACTTTGGGGCTAGTTTAATCAGTGTTATTGGTCCCTATTTATTTATTTTACTTATAAGCGATTAAGCTCGACTGCGATGTGAATCTAATTTTTATGCGTGCTAACTACGTTAGTATATAACCCATTTTACTCATAGACCTACAATTTTTTTTTAATAATTTTACTAGTGACTCTGAGCTTTAGACCACGCGACTCAATCCCAAACCGTTGAAGTTATTTGGATAAAAAAGATGTCCAGCCAAGAAGTTGCGTCAATTTTTTTAAATTTTTGAAAAAAGTTCTTTATAGCTGTAATATGATTTTTGACAGTTTTCAAGCCCCATATTTCCGCCATTTTCAAAATCTATTGGAATCGATAAAAAAAACTTTACTTACTATCCAACTTGCTCGATGCGAAAATAGACTGACAGACGGACAAAAGAGGTTTTTTCGCCAATCTCGAAACTGAGATGCTTTGTTCTTAATATATATATCTTCAACTTAACCATTTCTTTAGCCAGATGTTTGGTATCCCTCCTCTCAACCAGACCATACATTAAACGGTGTCTTTTAATTTTAAAAACAAATTTACAAGCAAATTAAAAAGCAATTATTACGGGTGCAAAATTAAGAAAAAATTGGCGATAAAAACGTCGAAACCTATCAGCAGACACGCTGAAAATAATAACAAGAACATTAATAACACATCGGCCGTTCCCGAACAAACAAAGGCGCGACAAAATGGGAATTGTCAGTGAATTTTAAACTCATGATTGCACCATATTCGATAATCCATCACGGAGATACGCGGCAAAAAGTGATTTATTGCGTCGTTAGCCATTTAACTTTTAAACAGGTGGCGGAATGTGTTGTGCCGCGGGTTTGCTCGCTTACCTTTTTTAAACCCCGACAAAAAGAGGGGTGTCGTAAGTTTGAAGCTAATTTCTGTCTGTCTATGACATCGTAGCGCTCAAACAGATAGATCAATTTGATGCGGTTTTTTTATATGAAAGCAAGATGCCTTGCGGTGGTCCTTAGCTATGTTTGATAAAAATTGGTTGAGGTGTTTAAAAGTAATAAGGGGTTAAGGCTTTGAAAGTCTGGAGTTTCTCTAGCAAATAATAGATGACGCTAAGGACATCAATTGAAATATGTAGTTCCGCTACTAATCACTTGATTGCGTTCTTGAAAGTCGTTTTTTTTTTTCCTGGGAAAAAAACTAGTTCAAATTTAAGTTATAGGTGGTATTAACTTTACATTTTTCTTTTTTCATTTCACAAATAGTCTACTCTGGTGTCAGATTTCAGTCAAACACATTCCAAACTGCTTTCATCTATAGATTTTATTATAATTTGTGGCAATCTTCGATTTACTACTTTTACTTCTTTAACTTTCAAAACGCTAGAAATTAGAGAAACCAAACGCAATTCATCATATAGTAAACTGGCATCACATATAGGTTCAATCAAAATCGTGAATCAGAATTACCCATCATAAAATTTCTGGCTATTCCCCTCTCGTAGAATACAATGGGAAATGTATAAATACTACTGCAAATTCAAACACGGACATAATACAAACTCACCAAAACGTGACGTCAGCATATGACGAACAAACACACCGCCAAACCGATCGCAGTCGTGTTGTTGTAACTTGTTATAAATTATCGGGTGTTGGGTTTTGTTCGCTTGTAACCAAAACATGTTCCTTAATATTAGAAAATTTTTGTTGTTAACAACTAAATAAAAGAAGTACCCACGAGTAAAGTTAGCTCAGCTCAAGCGGTTGATGAGATAAATAAATAAAATAAGCTTTATTGTCCTGCCTCTTAAGTTCTAGAACAACAAAGAGGTTGTTACAAAGTGACTTACATGTCTAAAAATGTTAATTAGTCACATCATATCGAAGGTATATAATCGATCGAATAAACCTTTTATAAACAAACAAACAACATATCATAGGTCAGCAAACAGATCAGCTAAAAAATTAATAATAATAAAGCAGACCTTTTAACAACATAAGAATTAATAAAAGAAGAAACTGACTGGCTGACTTATATATTGACTGATCAATCAGAGCTGAAACCGCAGGGTCTAGAAACTTGAAATCTTGTACAAAAGTTCCTTAAATGATGTTAATGTTTACTAAGAAAAGATTTTAGGAAAATCATCAACAAAGAGGTTTAAATGAGGGTTGATATTTTGTATACAACTTGGCCAATTTTGAAGTAACAAATGTAAAAAAAATAGTTAACTCACGGATTAAAACAAAAGATTACTATATCATTACTTTTTAAAAAAATTATGTAACGGAGTACAATAGGGGGAAAAAGTTTGTATAAAACTCAGCTAAAAACGACAAAACAGCGAAAACAAATTAAGATTGTCAAATATGGCACTATGCAGGAAAGCCCGTGGGCTTCAGCTAGTCAGTCAATATTTTCTGTCTCTCAATCTTTAGCAAAATGTTTAGCCAGATTTTATGCCATTCTGCCTCTTTCTTTACTTCGTCTACAAATGCCAAAAACTCTATAAAATTACATTTTTAGAGTATTCAAACAGCCAATTTGTTGAGACAGTACTCATAATTTGTTATACACAAATCATCATAAATTCCGCAGAAAGTCCAAAAATTTGTTTCTTGAGTTCTATAAAAAAAGAATCCTCGAATGTATGAACACACATTTGCATAAACACAAGTCGTAAAATGCAGAGACTGGGGTCGCAGACTAATAGACAGTATAACATCTAAGTTATTATTTTATAACAAAGATTATTCCAAAAGTTGCCGTCTTGGGACAAAATTAACGACTGCGTTTGCTTGAAAATGTTTTTGAAACTATTGCATTAAATGTTGAAGTAACTGAGGCGAGACGTTTGAAAGTGTGGCATTTTCTGCTGGAATACGCAGCAACCCGCAAAACCCTTGGGAAAATGGAGTTGAGAGGAGCTTTTTATGGTATGGCTGTTTATAGTCACTTTAACACCAATTTATTTTTTGACGAACTTTATATTGAGGTTAATTATAAAATAAACTTGAGTTTTGTCATGCAATACTGCGTTTTTATTTATAAACGTATCAGCCAATCACATTTTTTTATGAATGTGATATGACTTTTATACTATTTGTCAGCTTTTACATGCGACGAGAAATTTATCTTAAATTCCTCCAACCGTCATCTTTCAAAGGAAACGAAATAATAAACAACTTGGAAGGGACATCCCCGTAATAAATCAAACCACAGGCTATACTCGATCACTGTAGAATGATGAACGTCAAATAACAGAAAAAAAACACAAATAATAATTCAGCGTTTCCATACAAAAGTGTGCAGCTGCTCGGGCAATTTGTATGGGAATGTCGGAATTTTTTTTGGTTATATGGTTGTTATTTTAATTTCATTATACTATAGTCATCTAGTATAGCCCGTGGTTCGATTTATTACGGGTATGTCCCTTCCACGTTGTAATTCATACATTATAGTGATACTAATTAATAATTCATCGATAAAATCGTGCCCAATCGTGTTCGTAAGTAGGCACGGTGACAAGTACACGCGGTGTCAAGTAAATAAAAGAAAACTTCAAAAACATGTGGAACAAAACTCACTGGACATAAACGAAACAAAGCCCAGAATCGACAAGTCGACTCACTACGGGAAAACCGTCGAAAATAGACTGAGTCGAGTTACTAAAAGTTAAACGAAATCTCACACAAACATATGGAGCAAAACTTACAGGACCAAACTGAATGGATCTCTGAATCGACTAGGTATATGCAATAATTCAGTGAAAATTGCTCGTCCACTGCGCATTACTGACTAGCAATGTGTCGACTATTGTTTGAATTTAGTCGAGTCACCAAACAATTGCGTTTTTGAACGAGCGCGGGAAACGGTTGGGTTTGTATTTGAGAATTTTGTTGAATAGTTTTTGAACAAAACGCTCTAGTTGGGAAAAATGTTTAGTTAGTGCTACCTTGGGGCGATGGTGTATTGATGATAGTGTTTTAGGAATACTGTGTTGCAAATTTTTGTTTGAAACTATTTTCGTTTGGTGGAGTTAAAAGCGAGTGCACTAGAGCCCGCTTTTAACTGAGAGTAAAATAATGGTGCTACTTTGAAATGAGGATTAATTAATATTTAGATCTTATTTATTTATTTAAACTTTATTGCACAAAAAAAAGTGTACAAATGGCGGACTTAACGCCAAATGGCGTTCTCTGCCAGTCAACCATTGGACCAAGTGGAAAATAATTTAGGTGGTGCGACAGAATGTGTAAACTAAATAGAAAAGCATAAATTAAATATCTAAAAGAATACAATCAAATTATAACATATATATATATACACATATATGTATACCAATACAATTACTATAGATAGATCTTATGTATGGGAGAAACTGCGAGTTTAGTGACTTCCTGGTTTAGAAATAGGGTTTTAAGTTCCATGTGAAAATCATTTCGATGCAGTATTCAAATATAGTAAAAAAACCTGGACTGTTGTTGAATATTTTGAAGAACAAAAAAAAATATTTTTATAGAAGTTTGTTTGGTTACATCGACTTCTTCTCTCATTGTATAGAATCATTGTGAAATGTTAAGCCAAACATTACACAGTTCGTTGAATACCGGTAGTGGCTTTACAATCTTAGAAGATTAAAACTACTTCCTTTAAAAAAGGGTCAACGTCCCGACCATTTCTGGAAGAATTAAATAAACCCCTCATTGAACATTTCTCCCAAAGCAGATACAAGGCACACAAAAGACTGTAATAAATTGAATAGAATGTCGTCCGCAGACATGCTCGCCACGCGGCCCCGCCCGCTGCTGGAGAACTATCTCCAAAAGCGAAATGTCACCAAATATAAAACGTATACTTCTTGTCTTCGTTACACTCAAGATTCTCCTCCGTCAGTCATCTGCTCACTGCTGAGCGTCATGATGTGCCTAACTTTTTTACGATCTTCCTCCATTTGTTACGATCTTTTGATACCGCTAGTGCCTTGGAGATCTTGGTTTTTAGGTGTTCTTTTATTTGGTCAGACCATCGTATAAGGCTATGACTCCTACATCTTCTTCCTTCCATTCTACCGGTCACTATTAGTTTTTCAAGGTTATCGTAACACTAAAGTTACGTAGATACTATTAAGTAAGCTAAAAGAAGCAGAAAAGAAGAAAAATCGTATAAACAATAGTTTTTACAATTACTTTAAGCAACGACTTAAATTATCTCGTTGCTTATTAAGTCCAACCAAGTAACATAAACATTGTTAAATAACATCAAACAAACATTAAGGCTTGATCTAGATAGTCAATTTTAGAATCTTCTTCTGCGCTTCTAGTTTAAAAGTTAATATCCAGTATAATTATTATTTATGAAGTGCATTATTATTTATTCGATGTGTGAATGATTTACCAAAAGATTTAAATTTCACGAAGTAGACATTAGTAGACAAAATATACGATTGGTGATATGGTCACTTTCAAGAATAGCTCTCCGAATTCCTTTAATACTAAAAGAACTTTAAACCATCTGTATAAAACTTGGTCACATTATTTCTCCCAGCGGTACATTTAATAACAATTTGCTCCCGACAGGTTATTTGTTAGTGCGAGATATGTTTTTAATAACTATATTCCGTTCTCACAAAAATGAATGTTCTGGATAGCGGAGTTGAGGCAAAAATGTATTTTTAAATTCGGAAAGGAGTTGTTGTTCTTTTTATTGTCTCGAATCACTGAATATTAGTTTAAATTAAGATTGCATATTTACTACTGTACCTACTAGGTTTTTGTATAAGTAATTAACACACACTAGGAAGTTGTGCAATAGAATACTGGTATTCTGGCTACACTGAGAAAAAGAAATAGCTGAATCAGTTTTGCTTATTGCGATGCGATTTGATTAGTAAATAAATAAATAGGGACAAATAACACTGATTGTGTTAGCCCTAAAGTAAGTTTAAGACTTGTATTACGAGTATGGAATACTAACTCAACGATAACATATTTTATAACAATTACATGTATAGATAAACATCCAAGACCAAGAACAATTTGAAAAAGGTCATTTTCCAACTTGCCCTGACCGGGGATCGAACCCGGGACCTCTGGGTGGCGGACTAGCATGGTGACCACTACGCCACGGATGTCTTCGACAAAATAAAGGCAAAACCAAAGTGCCCATCTAGTAAATTAATATAAAGAGAGCGAGTTTGTAATGCGCGATGACGTGAATGTTTCACCAGCGGCATGATAGCGAGACAATGCTTTATTAGTAGATACCAAACTTTTGGTACTTGGCAAAACCATGTAGTTGCATGTCCCAAACTACAACTAACACATTTAATGCACCCAAGCGCATTAGATTTCAAGAAGTCCTCAACATGTCCTACTAGAAGAAATCTTTTACTAAGAATCCAACCTGGAGTGGGAATGTTAACTACATAAATAAGAAGAAAAACCATCACATATACACGCTGACTTTTAATTGGTTTTGGAAAAAGAATGTCATGTAGTAAATAAATTCCTCTATCCATATACGTAATGCAAATTTGTGTATGGCATAAGATAAAAAAGTTGCGAAAAAGATTTTCAATCGAGACCACGTAGTTACGACCGTTCATAACTGACGCGTGACCCCGATGAACTCGAAATATAGCCGGCCGGCGGTACTACAAGTTGATCTCACGATTTTATTTTCGAGTTTTAGTCAACATATTTTGTTCCTGAATTTTTATTTGAACTAGCTAATTAGGTCTTACTAACGATCCTTATAAAGAGGCCTTCGGCTCCAAAACCAATGAAAAATCACCGTATATAACTAAGAAATACTCTTTCTTAACCTTTTCGTTGCAATATAAACAGGCTAGCAGCTCCCGACGTATTTGGTGACGACACTAGCGGCATTTCAGAAAGTCCTCTATAATCTACGAAAACATCCGGCTACTTGGGGACACTTAATTCTGAATGTTGGCAAATGTCGTACAAAATTGTCCGACTGAATTTTTACATAGAAACTGTTCGGGTGACCTCTTAAAATCTCAGTTTTCATCGCCGCAGATTTTTAAAAACAAGAGTTGGCCTTACCTTCTGTTTATACTAATGCTTGACTAGATAGCACGCTCTTAACATTAAGTTTCCCAATTATATAGAACAATAAAGTTTTGATAATTAGATAAATAAAAACATCGTCCTGCAAAAATCATCTGCAAAAATTTCCAAACAATCTCTGCAAGCTCTGCTAAACATAGACCTGTCTTCGTCAAAATAACCTTCATCATCGTCATATTCCCGGTTGCATCCTCAACGGTAATGTTTCTGAGCCCAGGGTCCGCTGCCTAACCTAGGTGATTTGACGAGGTTACTAGTTTTTTAACACAGAACGACTGCCGTCTGACCTCCGCAATCCAAAGGATAGACTAGAACCAATCCTGGGATAGGTTTGAGCAAACGCTAGATGGCGTTTGAGACTCATTGTTTATACGTGCCTTCCGAAACATGGAATCATCTTTCTTTTCGGATAATCAGGTGATTCAAGCCTGCAATATCCTTACCAGACTGGAAACAACTTTTTGCAAAGTATGCTTCCCAGTAGGATTCGAACCCACGACCCGGATCACAAGGCGAACTCCTTGACCACTGGACCACAAAGGCAGAAAAACTCACTTATTGCCTAGCTAATAGATATGTTAGTGAATATAATCGTACTCGAATGATTGTAAGAAATATTTCTGCCCAGCCCATCTGTAAAATAAACAGCTTCCGTCGTGTTGCTTGGCGCAGTTGGCGGTGACATTCGTGGCGCCCAAGAGCGTTACATTTCAGAAAGTCCTCTAAAATGTCCGGCGACTTGGGAAACTTAATTTTGAATGATGGAAAATGTTGCGAAAAATTGTCCGACTGAAGTTCAACTCTCGTTCGGTTTATGTGGCTGGCTGGTTTTGGTATCATTTAAAAGTTTAAATTTTAAAGAAGATAATTCCAAATTCAAATTAAGAAAATGCGTGATTTTTATTTGTTTTTCTTACCGTCAAGATGAGTGAATCTAATGAAGAAATTAGATACATTTTAAAATTTTTCTACCAAAAAGGTAAAAATGCAACGCAAGCCGCGAATAAAATTTGCGATATTTATGGACCTAGTGCAGTGTCTGTGAGAGTAGCACAAATTTGGTTTAAGCGTTTTCAATCCGGAAATTTTTATGTCAAAGACGCACGTCGCTCTGGTCGCCCTGTTACATATAAAATGGATGCTATTTTTGAAAAAGTGGAGCAAGATCGGCATACCTCACGAGCTCTCTGAAACCTAATGAACCGTGTACTCATTTGTGATTCTTTATTACGACGTAATGAGACCGAACCATTTTTGAAGAAATTGATAACTGGTGATGAAAAGTGGATCACGTACGACAAGAACGTGCGAAAAAGGTCATGGCCAAAGGCCGGTCAGGCTTCACAGACTGTGGCGAAACCCGGGTTAACTCGCAACAAGATGATGTTGTGTGTGTGGTGGGATTGGAAGGGCATTATTCATTATGAGCTGTTACCACCAGGTAGGACCATCGATTCAGAACTCTACTGCGAACAACTGATAGGATTAAAGCAAGAAGTTGAGAGAAAGCGGCCGGAATTAATCAACAGAAGGGGTGTGGTTTTTCATCATGATAACGCTAGACCTCACACATCTTTAACCACTCAGCAAAAATTAAGAGAGTTTGGCTGGGAGGTGTTAATGCATCCGCCGTATAGTCCTGACCTGGCACCTTCAGATTTCCACCTGTTTCGGTCTCTTCAGAATTCTTTAGGCAGTGTCAGGTTAACATCACGGAAGGACTGCCAAAACTACTTGACGCAGTTTTTTGATCAGAAGCTCCAAAATTTCTATGGCAATGGGATCATGTCCCTACCTATAAGATGGCAAAAAGTTATCGAACAAAATGGTACCTACATACTTTAGTTACATGTAAATAAACTATATTAAAAACGTTTTGAATGTTCATATAAAATGCGAAAAGACTTTTTCCCCAGCCTATTAGCTTCCAATGACGGCTCTAAGATTTCAAAAATATTGATGGGATGGTGCCGCAAGTCCCGAGTTTGGCTGAATATGTGCTTATGCATGTGAATAGCCTCACGTGAATCAAATGCTATCACATTAATCTACCTAGTGTAAAAAAATCGACATTTTCATACAAAGCTGTTCGGCCGGCCCGGCAATTTGTATGAAGATGTCGATTTTTTCTTTGTGTTTCAAGCATTGATCCCATAGAAAAAGTTGTTCATATTGACGGTCTGAGTTGCTCTTACAAGGATCGGACAGGGTTTTTGTTACATATTGTATAGATTCACGTAAGGCATAGTGCATAGCTCTATAGAAAAAAACGGTCTCACGAGACACTTCTCTTGAGACCGTTTTTTTTTTTATAGACCTACTCGTATCTTTTGAATTATAAGCACGTGATCTGCCGTCACGCGCACGCCAAGCCTACGCCATGCCGACGCCTAGCACATGCCTAACGCACGCCTAGCATACGCCATGTGTCATAGGACGCAAATTATATGCAAAAAAACAAATTTCAAAAATTTCAAAGCGCGCTTGGCTTGCGCTAGGCGTGCGCTGGCATGGGCATAGCGTGCGCGTGTCGTCCGAACACGCCCTTACAATCCGTTGCTAACATCACACATATTAAATAGCAAAACATATACAACACAGCAAGCTGTTCAAATCTACACAAAAATGTTACTTACAAAATTGTTGCCTGTACACACTTCTTGATCAATACAGAACAAATTGGAAAAGTCACTTATCCGAAAACCGTAATCCAACACTGGAAAGAAAAATAATTTATTCGTGTATTCCGCCGTCCTAATTTTTTTATTAGTAAAGTGTAAAGTAACCCTCTCAGTGGAGTTGCGAAATTGAGAAGCCGAAAAAATATTCCACTTTTAAAACTTTCCACTTCAAATATTTGTACAAGTTTGATTCCGGAAAACCTTTTTTCTCCTAAGAGTCGCGGTAAATTCATAAAGAATGAAACATTTGCAAGTGAAATGAAAGCGGGAGACGAGAAAAATAAAGAAGTCCCGACCGGGAGTGAAATTCCCATTGTTAGGCGAATGAGGTCCATTTATGCATACGAAAACTTATTACGGTTTTAAGATGACGGAAGTGTGGCTTCCGTAAGCTGATGTTTTAATGTGATTGCGTCCAATTGGTTTGATAAAAGCCGATTCTTGCCTGTTTTTTATCTCTCATCTACATTGCGATGAATCGTAAAACTTTTTTGATAGAAAGTGAGATATTGGATACTTGTTTGGAATTTAGTATTCATGTTAGTTTGCACTTACAATATTTGAACCTGCAAGCGAAGTTTTCCAAGACTATGTAATTAACAATCCAGCGTTTTTATATAAGGGATTGCCGAGATTTAAAATAATATACTTTATAATATAAACGTTTATAGATAAAGAGGCCATTTTTCAGCTTTTTGATTCAATCCCCAGCCGAACAGGTGGTCGAACCTAAAATCGTGACTCTCTTGAGGCTATCTTTCAATGTTTCAATAACCACCTCACATGATAAACATCACTTTGTGTCAAAAGCCGGAATGATACTCGTATTATGCAAAGAATGATGTACATTCCGCATGGAAATTTGTCTAACATCATTCCCCTGCCATGAGCTTAGCATGAAATATTGCGCGCCACTGTACAATTTATCAATTTATGGCAGCTGAAAATTACTTTTGTTGTGTCTTATATCATGATTTCTTTCTTTTCGAATCTATATTACTATAGTCACACTTGTTATCATTTTAGCATTGATTCCGCCATTTTGGATATTATTTAGATTTATTTTGCAAATTGCCCAATTTACAACGAATCTTACCAATATCAATGGAGAAGTTTGTAAGGATTGATGAATTTAAGTGTTTCTTTCTATTTTAAATGACTGCACATGTTGATGGATTTTGAATCTGTCATTCTAAATCAGCCGCTAGTCTGTAGGTATACGATAGCCTTTTAGTTTTTAACCATTTCTTTCTGTGTTAATGTAATCAGTCAAATGGGCTTAATTAGCCGTGTAGTAACAGCAGAGTAGAATACGATTTGTTAGCACTCCCTTTTATCTCCCACGGGTATTATAAAAGAAGCGGCGGGCAGCCTACTCTACTGTCAAACCAAATTCACCTTTATTTCTATCTTTGTAACGCACAGAATGGCTTGACAAAAACTCGGCCGCTTGGCGCCGCTGGCAGTCACGAGACGTCGCGGGGTTTTTGTTTTGTTCAAACTATACTGTGCATTACGTAAATAGGAATAAAAGTAATTGTGGTTTGACAAATAAAGTGCGCTGCTCGCCGCTTCCCTTTCGGTGTGAGTTAAGCCTAAAGGAGCTATAGGAGCTGTAGGTTAAAGAGAATAACTTTATGCTATATCTACTGCGATCCCCAACCGGTGATTAGATAGGTAGAAAGATGATAACTCTTTATTGTACACCAAAAAAAATATATAACACAAAGAAATAATTTTACATTAAATGAGTACAATGGTCGGTGATTATGGGTAAGAGCGAACGATACTCGCGACACCTGCCAGTGACTGTCGGCGACAGGTGTTCTGGGCATACTGTCACTCATATGTAAGGCCCTAAATCCTCTCTTTTTTGGGATAGACTTTCAGTCCAGCAGAAGACTGACGTAGAGAGAATATGGGCTGAAACTACTATCAAAATCTGACACTAGAATACAAATTGACGACCTCCGTGGCATAATGGTCAACACGCTAGACCGCCAATCTAGAGGTTCTGGGTTCGATCCCCAGCCAGGGCAAGTTGGAAAATGGCCTTTTTCAAATTGTCCTGGGTCTTGGGTGTTTATCTATATATGTATTTATTATAAAATTTAGTATCGTTGGGTAAGTATCTCATAACACAAGCTTAAACTTACTTTGAGGCCAGCTCAATTTGTGTGTTTGTCCGTATATACAAAAAATAAATCTTTATGTACATCGTGCAGAATCTTCGTTTTATTTTCATCATCGATCATTCTATACATTCTAAATTCTGATATTCCAGCAAGCAAGACAAATTTCAGAACGAACTATACTAATATTTCTGTTCGGAAATAAAAGTTGCATCGTGCTCAGTTTGGATCGTGCATTCGTTTGCTTGAAAAATGTTCGCAGAAAACGAACACGTGCAGTGTTTGCGCCTATTTCGATTCCAGAGATCGTCATTGTTAATAACGTAACAAGGCGAATAGTAAATTATATATTAAGCTAGCGTACCTATCTGTACTAGCCTCAAAATACCTTACTTATAATACCCAGCCAAGTGCACGTCGGGCCACGCGCAGTGTAGGATTCCGTAGGAGCGAATACCGACTTTTAGTTTAAAGGATATTCTACTGCCGTGTGTCCAAATACCTACAACCGTTTAGTAGATAGAGGCGGGGAGAGGGGGGCACTATCTCAAAAAAAACAGTGGCACTCCGGGAGTGCTGACATAAGAGGAAACTTTGGTATCGATTACGGTAACAGTGTCGCGAGTTCTTCACCTAGTGAGGGTCATAAGTCTCAAAATAAAAAACATAGTCATATGCGAATCATCTTTTCTGCATTCATTTTTCCTTATATTATTAGCAAAACTTAACTAAGTACCCCATTCCTGCTCCTTGCATCTAATGAACTCTTTAAAAGCTGAAAGGGATTTGCCGCTACAGACCACGAGCGTAATGCAATACATGTGCCTCTCATTTAAAACCTAGGTAGTGTACAAGCCAAGTTTTGGAACGATACATTTTAACCTTAGCAAAACTAAATCTGTATAAGTAATTCATTTTTTTTTTAAGACTGCAAACTGCTTTCACCCCCAATCTACTCAAATGATTTGATAAAAATATTTCCAAGGAACCAACTGACAAGTATTGCTAACCTAAGTTTTGCTAATCTTACTGTGTAATATTTCAAATGAAAGGGCTCGATGTGAGGAATTCAAATATATTTTTGTTATTAGTATACAGTAAAAAGGCATTATACGGAACTCTCTCTACGCGAGTTCAACTCGCACTTGGCCAGTTCATTTATTTTTGTGGACATTTGCTGCTAATTGGAAACTGAAAGGTGAAGCCTTATTTCTATCTCTCGGGACTAAACGAAGAATCAAAAAAATAAAAAATAAAAGAAGAAAATGAAATTAGCATAAACAAAAATAAATTACGTCTTAAGTTGTACAACCTTACGTATTTGCTTGAAATCTGCTTTAAAATGTGGGTCGCAGTTCGCAGTTTTCCATAAAACAAATTTAATATTTTACCTTTCATCGAGACTTGGCGTCTTTTTCACATTAACGATTTCAGCAGGATTATCCTTTCGGGGTACTAATGCTGCTTTTCATGCAGCTAACGAACTCTTTGCTATCATAGAAGAATATGAGAAAACGCAAAAACTGCGCTAGGTTTTGTGGTATGGCATGAGTTATTTGAATTTCACTTTTGCGGGGCCGACCCTTGATTTGGCCAGAGCTAAGTGACGCTGAAAATAGGAATTCGTTTCGTTTCAGCTTAATGCTGACTGAAAATGGATTTCAAATTTCTATTTTCTATTTTAGAGGTTTTATATTTGAATTTTAAGCTTGAGCATGTAGGGATAAAGGTGGTAAAGGTAATAAAATTGGTTCCGAAACGCTAGTAGTTTATAGCTTTTGCACTAAAATTACCTTTAAAAAGGTGACCTTCAAAAAGAGATAAAATTCTACATTATATTTTTTTTTTGCTTTGACCTTAGTTGTTTTAATTTTGACTCAAAGGTCACTTTCAGCGTGATGGTAGGCGAGGCGATGAGTTTACTATACTTCTAAAATTTTCGCAGCTCAGATTTTCTACACAAAATCAACAAATGAAACGCAAACTCAGACTATTCTAATAACTACTATTTTATGCACCAAGCCGCAAATAACCGATTTAAATTATTAATTAGAGGTGTTCCCAAACTATTTAGAGTGCGACAATGGAAGAGCACAATGGCTTTTGTGAGGCAAATTTAAGATCTACCGCAGCTTGCATTCAGATCGTGCATGGGTAATCTTGATCCCTTGCTAAACTAGCTTTAGCCTGAAACCCCGCCTGAGGTTATTTGTAACCGACTTCCAAAACTGAGAAGGTTATTAATTAGTTGCGATCTTTTGATGTATGGAAGAAACTCCCGAAAGAAAATAAAATCAGTTGTTATTTTAGTTAGAAATTTAATTATTATGTAACCATATTATTATGCACAATGGTAGATTGTGCTACAAGGGGATATAGAAATATTTTTAAGGCGAGGGCGCTACTTTGAATCTAGAGCCAAACGAAGGCGAGTGATTCTTCGGTGGTATCCTAAGTAAAGCGAGGAATTCATGTATATCGCCCGAGATAAAAAATATTACCGTACCCGAGTAGCACACTCTACTTTTCATCTCCATCTATGAGAAAAACTAGCAAATACAAAAGAGAATATAAAGAAAAGTAGAGGACCTACAATACTTAATCAACTTCAACCGACAATTACTAACCTTTGGTGTCGTTTTCAAACAATAAATACTAAAAAATTTTTTTTGAAGACCACCAACTTACTATAAAATGTTCACTCATAACTTTGCTTGCATGGTCCTTCATATCTTTTTATGAGTAAACTTGATACCAATTCACTATCAGCTTAAACTTATGAAAAAGTATTCATATTTACACCAATAATTACATGTCAATACAAATAACCTAAAACTTCTGTAATTTCTTGAATCAAATAGAAAAATAACGCTTTTATAATTATACTCATTTCTCTTTTTTTTTTAAACCAAGAACATAAATATGGTTACCTACATTCTCCGTGTCGACGACGATATGTATTCTAAATTTAAAAAATAACGACGACTGACTTATTTTTATTTTAAACCGAAATTCTTCTTTTTCTTTTTGCTGGACTACCAACATTATTTTTGATTCTACATAGATTACACTCGTGTTCAGTTTTCAAATTGGTTTTAATCCGATAGAGATTTTCTTTTTCACTTTTTAGTCCCAAGAGAATAACCAGTAACTTTAGTTCCAAATGTTTTGGGATGAAAACATCGTTAGTTTGAGTAGATGAGATGAAAAATATTAAGTTGAATACTTAAATATAGAATGGACTCTTTTCTATGGCATGGCATTATACGGAACCCTCTCGGTTATTTTTTTACTTAGGTTTCCTAATTTATTTATTTAATTAAATGTAGAAACTTACTCATTATCGAATATTCTTAGTAGAGACCTTTACTTTGTTTTAAAACATTGGAAGATGAACTAATAAGAAACAACTCCATCAAAGATACGTCATACCTCTCTTCACACTCCAAACTCATCAAATAACCAGAGCATTAGCTTTCAAATCGCGAACTTGAACCTATGAATAAGAATTGATATAAAAAGCCGTCATATCGGGTCTGAACATCCGTGCATGAGCGTAGTGACGAGACAGCAAAGAGTCGGGAATATTTGTATATGGACTCGTCTCTAATAAGACTTAACTCTTTACTACAAAGATGGGGTGACCTCTACGCAACAACGAAGAACTCAAAAATTAAGCGACAACATAGTACGCAATAAGACTTTGAGAAGATTAAGTAGCCTCCTTATCAGCAAATGAAATTACAGATATTATTTTTAAGGATTAAAATTTAAATTCTATCTTGAACTCGAATTTTTAAATTAAAGCTAATGTTACTCATTACCAGTATGTTACTTACACGTAACTTTGAATACAAAATTTTTTTCTCTTTAGATTAAACTTATTTTCAAATTATACAAAAATATACAGAATTTTTCACGGTTTTGAAACACGAAAAAATAATTCAGTCTTCTCAAACTTGATGAGGTGATTGCAGGTTTAGAAAATTGATTTTTAATCGCAAATTTTTTACATGTTTATCTCATACCGTAACTAAACTGAAAAAGGACGCTTTGGACTCTGTCTGGTAAGAGCGGCAACCCAAAATGCTCTGTCTGTCCCGTCCAGGATAAAGACTTGATAGTGCATGTATGTGCCCCTCCCCCTAACTTTGTTCCTCTGTCGGAAGAGCTGCCTCCGGGCCAAAACTTACCTTGGGCAACTTGGAGGTGTCTAAATCAACTACGTACTGAAAAGGGCAAATGCGGTCACGAACTCGCGAAGTGGCGATATATTGAAAAATCGGAGGCCCGCTGCCAATGTGGTCACGCCGATCAGACAATGCAGCACCTTCTCTCGTGTCCATTGTGTCCGACCAGCTGGTCAGTTGCGCCGCGTAACAGCTAGTGATGGGCGATGCATAAATACTCAGTCAACCCATTTGAGTATTTACTCAGTAGATTGAGTAAATACCCGATAAATATCCTTATAAATTTATCCATTTGGTGAGTAGATTGATTTATATGAATTGCGACTCATATTTATATTCATATTCATTATTTCATGTTTTCATGACAGTATCGAAAGATAAATCTAGTACACACTTGCAATTCTTGTCGGAAGATGTGTGCATATGCCATACTATGCTTAAAATGTAGGTAAACGTTATATGCGACGCTAAATTATATGAAAATACCATACTAGTCATACACTGAAAGTAGACTTCTTTAACTAATTATCTTTGTTTGGTGGGAGGTGTGCATAGACGTAATTTTACGTAAAAATAAGTAAACAGACATCAAATGCGATGTCAATACTTGAGCACGCTCTATTTACTCTATTTATTAAATCTAGTGAGAAAATACTCAAATGGGTAGATTGGTTACTGTCCACTGCCCACTGTTACGCGACGCAACTTGCGCCCCGTCTGTTGCGGCACTTACGCGGTGTCGGAGAGAGACATAAGAATGGCAACCTATTGGAGGGACAAAATTTAGTGTAATTTGAGCCAATGAATACAACAAGAAGAAGAAGTGCATGTGTAAACTGGAATAAAAAATGTAGGAAAAAAAGTCTTTGAGACTTCTAAACTCGACTTCTTTACAACACTACACTCCATGTGCGCGCGCCCTTTGATCTCGATCGGCTAAATATTGAATACGTGATGCTAATACTGTTGCCAGTGTGCGGGCACCCTACGGATTCTAATAACGGATTGGTTATATGAAAATTTTACGTCTGTTTCATCTTTTTTAATCTTTACATTGGTTTGTACTGTTGGAAATTGGATTGGATGAAGTTTGATCATAATATATAGGTAGTGCATATCCAATCTTGGCACCTATTAAATCAAAAAATCTTTTATAGTTCCATTTTAAACTTGGATATGGATTCCTGCGTGTTGATTTGACAGGCAGTATTAGATACCTACCTAGTGAATATTTTAAAGGTGACTCAGATGGTATGCGGGAACAAATTATTTATAATAATAGTGATGTAAAAAAATAAAACCGGCAAATTGCGAGTCAAACTCGCGCATAATATGGGTTCCGTATTATCTATAAAAAATCCGTTTTTTTTTATGGGAGCCAACGGTACATATTTATTTTATTCCGTTGTTAAAGCGGCAACAGAAATAAATCATCTGTAAAAATTTCAATCGGGCGCCCTAACTCGATGGGGTTGCGTCGTTTCATTACAGAGTTCCTATGGCCAGCTTCCAGCTCCGTCATCAGATCAGCTGCATGTCATCAAATTATTGCATTATCACGCGACATACGTATGGGTGCAAAATTTCAGCTCAATCGGAAACTGGGAAGTGGGTCAAATTTAACTTGCAAGATTTAACTACAGACAGACAGACAGACCGACAGACAACGGGACAGGTGAAACTTAATAAAAACTTGTAAAATAGGTACCTATTTATGACATAACCTAAAAGTGAGTTAATTTATTCACAAGTAATATCGGGCTTTCTATTCCACGTAGGTAGTAATTAGTCCTGGATATTCCCAGGCCTGGCAAATATTAAGCATTCTAATTTGCCTACTAAAGCTGTATTTAATTAAATCTGTATTACTCGTTTTACATGATAATGGCGATCGAGTTTCGCAAAATGTGTTTTAGGCACGGTCCAAAGTTGGGATGACTTTCAGGTAGACGTCTTGCATAATATTGACGACCTCAGTGGCGTAGTGGTCACCATACTAGTCCGCCACCCAGAGGTTCCGGGTTCGATCCCCGTTCAGGGCAAGTTGGAAAATGGCCTTTTTCTAACTGTCCTGGGTCTTGGCTGTTTATCTATATATGTATTTGTTATAAAATATATAGTATCGTTGAGTTTGTATCCCATATCACAAGTCTCGAACTTACTTTGGGGCTAGCTCAATCAGTGTAATTTTTCCGTATATGGCACTTAAAATACCTTCGATCTCGCAAACTGCGGAATTCCATACTTCGAAATTAAGTAGAGGAGTCTATATATCCGTACACACGTCAATGTATGTGTTCGCCCCTAACACACGCGACAAGGCGAGAATGGGGGAGAGGTGCGGGGACGAGTAACTGGGACGCATATTGCGGGGGACCCTAGGAGTTTCCGTATGTAATACTAATAATAATGCTGTTATTACTGATTATTACGCTTAGTCTAATAAAGTTGCATATGTAACATCACGGTCTTTATCCTTTACGACAGTCTTTCCCAAAGTGGGCGATAACGCCCCCTTGTGGGCGCTGGAGGCTTTAAGGGGGGCGGTAACGGGCCCAGAATAAAGTTGGGGGGCGCTGATGTGATTTAAGCAATGAGTGATTTATAACTTCAGCTATTTCATATTTTAAAATTCACTGAAATTAAAATCCTCTTACTACACAACATCCATTTATTAGTTCATATTTATATCCTTTTTTATTGTACAAATATAAACTAAAAATGTAATTAATATTTATTATTTTAATGCGTTCACAACGCTATTTATATCGTTAAAGGAATCAAACACTGAAAAAATTTCGTGTTTAAAGTTTCGCAGGTGAGGTCCCCACTTCCGATACTCTTTATTATTGTAAAACTGTATTATTATTGCTATTTTTTTATTAAAAATTAACAATGTTGATTATTGTTATTTTTTTATAAAAGATACTCTAATGTACTGGTGTATGTATTATTATTGCTCTCTCTTGTAAAAAAGTCTAGTTTAGAATATAGGTTGAATTAAACTACAGGCAAGACAAATATGTGATTCAGGTTTTTATGGTGAAAAAAATGGGGGGCGCTACAAAATAACTGATTTGTTAAAGTGGGCGTTTGACAAAATAAGTTTGGGAACCTCTGCTTTACGACGTAGAACTTTGTCCTTTACAGGCCAGAGTCACCAAATCCAATAGCCAGGATCTTTTAGCAAATGACCAAAACAATCTGACTAAGGACTCCTTAGTCATATTGGTTGGTCTCCTAGTAAGGAGCTGGACACACTGAAATGACACAAGACGCAGACAGGGCGCGGTCATGTGTCTTTTCCGCGTCCCTTTCATAGGAAATGTAATAGACATGAACGGACGCCAAACACACAGTGAAGACGGGGCGCGCCTCTCCTTTCTGTGTGTTTTGCGTCCGTTGATTTACGTCTGCGCCTCGTCCTCGTCTTACGTCTTTTCTGTGTGTCCAGCGCTTTATGAAAAATGTGAATCAGAGATAACTCATTGTATGGTGAGCCCAATACTCGTGTCAGATTTTTGAATATTGGATTAACAATACTCCCGAACCAAAAAAACTACCATCCGTTTTTACTAACTTTAAAGCCCTAAAATTATTATTAAGTCTAGGATGCCCTAAGAAATGAATCAAAAAAAAAAAAGAGCTTTTAATACCATAAATTTGACGACCTCCGTGGCGTAGTGGTCACCATGCTAGTCCGCCACCCAGAGGTCCCGGGTTCGATCCCCGGCCTTCTTCAAATTGTCCTGGGTCTTGGATATTTGTCTATTTAAGTTTTTATTATAAAATATAATATTGTATATATATAATAGCCCATAACACAACTCTTGAACTTACTTTGGGGTTAGCTCAATCTGAGTGATTTGTCCCTATATATTTATTTATTACTAGCTGATGCCCGCGACTTCGTTCGCGTGGACTTTATGACTCCGGCGTATTAATATAAATAAAAACTAATGAGAGAGAGAGAGAGAGAGAGAGAGAGAGAGAGATAAGAAAGTACTTGTTACAGTGTTAGGAGTTAAAAGTCAATATTATTTTAATTCTTTCCTTCGGGAGCCAATATGAAAAGAGCTGAAGTATTACTAACCCTGGAGAAAGCCACATTAAGTTGGCCATGCGAAAAACCAGTCCTTAGATCGACATCAGCAGCTTTAAGCCTCTAAAACTGTGACTTATTTTCATAGCAAAGCAAGTAAACACATGGAACTGTGTATTTTCAAAAGGAAAATTGTTAGGGATGAGTGGCATACGCGGAATAAATACAGTTTCACTGGCACCACTCACAGTAAACTTGAAGTGTCTCAGCAGACTATGCCGAAGTTTAGCGGCTAAAGTTCAGTGTTTAAAGTTCGGTGGGGATGACACACTAAATAAGCTGAATTTCAGCCGCTGGCAGCGGCGGCGGCGGCGTCGGCGGAAGCGGCGACGGCAGTGGCGGCGGCGGCGGCAGCGGTGGCAGTGGCGGCGGCGGCGGCAGCGGCGGCGGCGGCAGCGGCGGCTGCGACGGCGGCGGGAGCGGTGGCGGTAGAAGCGGCGGGAGCGGGAGAGGGTGCGGGAGCGGGAGCGGGAGTGGCAGCGGCGGTGGCAGCGGTGGCGGCGGCGGCGTCGGCGGAAGCGGCGGCGGCAGTGGCGGCGGCGGCAGCGGCGGCGGCAGCGGCGGCGGCAGCGGCGGCGGCAGCGGCGGTAGCGGCGGCGGCAGTAGCGGCGGCGGGAGCGGGAGAGGGAGTGGGAGCGGAAGCGGGAGCAGGAGCGGGAGAGGAAACGGGAGCGAAAGCGGAAGCGCGAGCGGGAGCGAAAGCGGCAGTGGGAGTGGCAGTGGCGGTGGCAGCGGCGGCGGGGGCGGCGTTGGCGGAAGCGGCGGCGGCAGTGGCGGTGGCGGTAGTGGAGCCGGGAGCGGGAGAGGGAGCGCGAGCGGAAGCGGGAGCAGGAGTGGGAGCGGGAGAGGGAACGGGAGCGGAAGCGGGAGCGGGAGCGGGAGCGGGAGCGGGAGCGGGAGCGGGAGCGGGAGCGGGAGCGGGAGCGGAAGCGGCGGCGGCGGCGGCGGCGGCAAAGGCTTCGGCGTCGGCGGAAGCGGCGGCGGCAGCGAGGGCGGCAGCGGCGGTGGCAGCGGCGATGCCAGGAGCGGCGGCGGTGGCGGCGGCGGAAGCGGGAGCGGGAGCGGGAGTGGGAGCGGGAGCGGGAGCGGGAGCGGGAGCGGGAGCGGGAGCGGGAGCGGAACGGGTACGGGTACAGGTACGGGTACGGGTACGGGTACGGGTACGGGTACGGGTACGGGTACGGGTACGGGTACGGGTACGGGTACGGGTACGGGTACGGGTACGGGTACGGGTACGGGTACGGGTACGGGTACGGGTACGGGTACGGGTACGGGTACGGGTACGGGTACGGGTACGGGTACGGGTACGGGTACGGGTACGGGTACGGGTACGGGTACGGGTACGGGTACGGGTACGGGTACGGGTACGGGTACGGGTACGGGTACGGGTACGGGTACGGGTACGGGTACGGGTACGGGTACGGGTACGGGTACGGGTACGGGTACGGGTACGGGTACGGGTATGGGTACGGGTACGGGTACGGGTCCGATTCAGGCAAAAGCATCGGAAGTTCGGCATTATGTGTTGCTAGTAATGCAAATAACATTGCAGGCATGCATTGGCTGAAATTCAGCCGCTGAACTTCGTCATACAGTGCTGAGACACTAAGTTGGGTTCCGTTACACAGTTTCGGCGGAGTCAAATTTCGCATTATCATTATTGGCCCTCCGACATTAAGACTTATTTTGTGAGCCGAGAGTCCATTTGCTGCAAGTGAATTACGAAACTCAACTGGATAATTGGTGGCGTCGTCAACAAAACTATCCAAGACATTAACAATAATTTGCGTCATAAGTTCTTTATTAATTGATTTTTAATTTTTGTTGTCCATATGGCGCGTTCACGTAACCAAGAATTTTTCTGGTGTGTTTTGCTCTGAAGGTCCGCAAATACTGAACTTATAAGTTTTTCTTCGGACGAAACAACTTTTTTTTGGAAAAATTTTCAATGTACAGACACATTTTTTTACTCTTTTATTATAGTGTAGATAGATAGATTTAGTATGTTTTTGTTCAGCGGCAACAAAAAAACATCATCTATAAAAATTTCAACTGTCTAGCTATAATGGTTCATGAGATACAGCCTGGTGACAGACAGACAGACAAACAGTCGAAAGGTCTAAGTAATAGGGTCCCGTTTCTACCCTACTTTATGGAACCCTAAAAATCGAATAAAATAAGTATTTATGCGGGGCTCCCATACTACAAACGTGATTTTTCATAGATTATAGTACGGAACAGTTCGCGCGCGTCCGACTCGCGCTTGGCCAGTTGTATTATAACTCAACAAAAAGTTCTCATCAGACTTAACAACTTTTGCTAAGGCGGCATTTTAATATTTCTTATAGTTTAGCTGGACCATTATAGTTCTGCATCATGTGTTCCATTTTCCAAAATCAATTATAGCCTATATGTTGCCCAAGCTTCACAGCTATATAACAAAAAAAGTTTCATTCGAATCCGTCCAGTATTTCCGGAGATTAGCGTGTACAAACAGACAAACAGACAGACATTTTTTTTTATTTTCTCACTCTAGTACTATATATCCATCGCCCCATATATTTTTTTTTGAAAAATTTTCAATGTACAGACTCATTTTTTTTACTCTTTTATTATAGTATAGATTTATAAATTTGAAAAGCATTTTCAATAATTTTTAAAGTGAAAAAAAGTAAGTGAACGCACAAAAAATATATTTCGCTATCTTTTAATATTGATAGTACCAGTTACTGTTATTTTTGCAAGCAGGAAACCAACTAACAATCGATCAAGTGCATAACGGACATTCATATTAAAGTTCCGTAGAACATCGGTCTAAAAATACCCTATTGCACAAACAAATAAATACAGGACCATAACCTTAAAATAATTTTTTAATTGAATAATGAATGAAATTCGTCAAAGTGAAAAGACATTGCCATCTTTTTCTATAAACAGACAATACGGTATATGCATGAAAAAATATTTGCTACCTAACCCGCTTTTCCATAAATATTCAAAATTAAATTACTAACAGTGAAAACAAAATAAGAATTGGTTAAAACACGAACGAGATATAACAATTTTACGAAAATATGTCTATCTCACTCGCAAAAACGCTATTTTCTATGACAAATATATCCCTCTGCGACTGACGTAGATAATCTTTTCCAGAATCTTTACTCTTCGAGTTTCGTTTCCCGCGTTTTTAGTACCTTCCTAATTTGCACCGCTGCAACCGTCGTCGGTCTGGCGGCAGCGGTCGCGGAAGCCACACGTGAGCGCGTAGGTGCTGCGGTGTCCACCAATCTACCACGTCAGTATTACCGTGAGTATCTGTCAGACTACCACATCGTAAATTTGTTAAATTACCTATTAATAATTATGTCTCACAGACTATGATGTCACTATAATTGTTTGTATGCTATAGTTTTTGCATTCTTTTTAAAGATAATTCATATAAAACATAATAGACACAGACCTTCCACATCGAAAACTACATAACCTATTTGTTATTTATCATAATTTCTCATTTACCACCAGTAATGAGTAATGATTACCACACACTCTCACACACACACACACACACACACACCCTTACACACACACACACTTACACACACACACACTTACACACACATACACACACATACACACACACACACACACACATATGTGCACACCCTCTCATGCATCCACACATCTTGACTAACACACAACACAACATACACGCAAATTACGAAGGCCGCAGCCGGAGTACTTAAAAAAAAATCAAAGTTAGAAATAAAACTTTATTAAAATAAGAAAAATTACAATTAATAATTATATCTAAAATTAACTGAGTTCGGTCGATGCTAGATCCAAAGTGCGCATTCTTCCATGGGCCGATGCAATTTTCGGTGCAGGCACGAGGTGTCGACTCAGCAATCACGCGGCAGCGCCTTACGTAGAAGTATTGCTGATTTGCTGCCAAAATCTGGGTCGATTGCTAAAGGCTTGTGGACACTGTCAGCGATCCTCATAGAAGCTAGGGCTATAACACGCATGTCAATAGAAGAAAAAAAATCTATAAAGTTTTAAAATCTATTTGTAAACTAGGCCTATGTTAATACTAAGTGTTTGGAAGAGCGGGTCCCCCTGCCACAGGCTTTTTCAAAGCTTACTAGGTGGGTCCCAGAAATTTGTATTATTCAACTACTGGCTTGGAAATAAAGATTTTTATATTAAAAAAAAAATATATCAGCCATCAGAAAGTTTGCTACTGCAACAAGCAATCAGCGAATAGTTGAATGGTTGAAACAAGAAGAAGGCGAAGAGTTCAGCGATAAGGACGACGATCTGGCGGACCTTAATTTTGAACCGGTGTACAGTGCGCTTTGAAGAGGATGTGATTTAATTACAGGCAGAAGAAGATTAGAGCATGTGGACAAAAAGGCAAGATAACCAAGAAGTATTTAAAGATTGCACCCAATCAACTAACGTAGATGTGTTCAGGGGTAAAAATAGTTTTATTTGAAATTCTCATGAATGTCCTAGGATATCTAGAACTATATCTTATAACATTGTAAGAATGCAAAGTCGTCTAGAAAATAATTCTCAGTTTGAGGGTTATTTGAAGCTTTGGCCGAAACGTTTTGGGTATTCTATGTTAAAAAAATTAGTTGAACTTACTAATCGCTAGAATCCATGTCCAAGCAAATGAAAACAGTAAACTAAAAATAACTGTTGTGATTGTTCAAAACCAATTTTTTTGCAATGTTTGAAGTTTATTTGCGAAAGTCAACAAAAATTGTTACACTTTGAGGCTGTGTAATTTTAGATCTCACCATAAAATTTCAAGAATATCTATTGTCATGTGTTGATAATTAATCGCTTAACGAAAATAATAATTAGAAATGTCAAAAAGATTGTTAGATTTTTTTTAGTTCAAGTTTTTGGGAAGAAGACTGAAATTTATGTTCATAGTGCGCCATATGCAATAAAGGTTGTGATTTTGTATAAGTGACTTATATTTTGCTTTTTTTAAATTTATTATATTTTATAGTTTATACATTTTACCTCAAGACAAATAAAATAGGTTTAAATGACAAATTGTAATAATTACTTTAGTGAGAAAAGGTATCTGCTAGTCTACCACGTCAGCAGAATTGGGAAAATTATACCACGTCAGTCGCAGAGGAATATAGATGATGTCGACTTTGACTGAAACTGAAATTTTAATGTATCACATGTTCGTCGCTGATTAAGATATTTTATAAATTCTTTCATATTTGCTTACTTTGGTTAATAAGGATTTTATTAAACAAATAAAAAAATACGTGCATATTCCCTATTGTGCTGCTCATAATGTATGACGCAGAACAGCGAATTATGTCGGAAAAGACTTAAGTATCTATTTCATGTTTGTTGATGTTCGTTTGTAAAGTCACAGGATTTTTTCAAAAGATACGGGAAGCAACTTTTATTCCTGGAAATGTTGTACCATTAATAATTTCTATTTATTTATTTATATCATGGTATACTTCGACTTATCTATGATAATTACATATTTTTATTGTAAAATATATATAACTAGCTGTAACCCCCGACTTCGTCCGCGTAGAAGTCGAAAATGGTTTTAATAGGATCTTTAATTTGTTTTTTACGTTATAAATTGTATTATAATATCCAGTTCTCGTTCCCGATACCGTCATTTGGTAGAGCAAAAGAGAACAAATGATCTATTTGTCTCATTTTTTTTGTTTCTCACCCAAAAAATTACGAAGTTTCATAATAATATAAATTTGCAACCCCTAATGCACCCCAGGGGATGCAATTTTTAAAATCTTATTTCTGTATTATTATTTTTTATTGACCACTAATTCAAAAATATCATGTGTCTCGCTTCAAAAATGACGAAGATTCATACAAATTGCAATCCCTATTTCACCCCTATAGAGATGTCATTTTCAAAACCTAATAAATGCATTATTATTTTCTACTAACTACGAGTATAAACATAAATAAAAAATTTCATGTCTCACTTCAAAAATTACGAAGCTCCATACAAACTGGCAACCCCTATTTCACCCCCTCATGGATAGAATTTCCAAAAATCCTTTCTTAGCGGACGTCTCCTAGTCACAATCTACCTTCCTGCTAAATTTCATCTTCATTGGCTCAGTAGTTTTCGAGATTTCTTAATGAGTGAGTGAGTGATTTTCACTTTTATATATACAATGTCCTTTTTAATTAAGTACAAATATTTTAAGAGGTGATTCAGTCCATCATTTTGAACAACTTTTCCTAATAAATATATAACGAATTACGAAAATTTTTTTTGCATTTTTCATAGTAACGATATCACGTGACTACTTCGATTTGTATGAGAACCTAAATATTTTTATCGTATTTCGATATACATTTATTGGGCAAAGTTGTTCAAAATGATGGACTGAATAACCCCTTAAAATATTTGTACTTAATTAAAAAGGACATTGTATACGTAGAGATAGGGGTTCGGCTCAATTATGCACGGAACCCTAAAAGTATTCAAACAAATGGGCAACTAAAACAGACGGCAGGCACGTTTCCCATTCACGTTTCGCGTTTGCTGCAAACAATATTACCTTTTTGCATACAGTTGCATGAATTCACATATTTTTGATTTTAGATGAATTCGATTTACATGTGATTACTTACTTGTAGTTTCAATGTATTTTTAAAATACGTAGTATACTTTAATTTTAATTTAAAAGTGTGCGAGACGCCTTTTATACAGAATAATGACAGCAGTATCACTTTATCACCTGCAGCAAGGTAAACAGATTCAAATGCCTAGTTACAGAACAACAATGTTTAGTGTCACTATTTTGGGGCCCAAATTTACGCGCTACTTTATTTGCGTTACATCCTTCAGCTATGAGTAATCTGTGTCCCATGGACAAAATTTAAAAAAAAAATTGTTTGTTCGTAATAACACTTTTTTTTTATTAAAATACATTACAAAGATAACATACGAAAGAGCAAATATACAAAGGCGGACTTATCCCATGTAGGGATCTCTTCCATGGAATTACATGGAATGTTTGGTCATACTTTGTCCTAAGTTTCAAACGAATCCGTTATTTAGTATCAATTCTTATAAGCAGGTTATAATCCAACATACACATCTAGAATAAAATACACATCTACGCTGCGTTCCAGAAATCGTGGCCTAGATAGGACCAAAGTCAAATCAAAGTCAAAATCATTTATTTATCTTCGGATATTTGTATCACTTGATAATTGTCCATTTTTTCTTTCAATTTCATAATAGGTAGTTGTTGACGTCAGATCATTTATTTACAATTAGCTGATGCCCGCGACTTCGTTCGCGAGGACTTTATGACTCCGGCGTATAAATATAAATAAAAACTAATGAGAGAGAGAGAGAGAGAGAGAGAGAGACAGAGGGAGAAAGTACTTGTAACAGTGTTAGGAGTTAAAAGTCAATATTATTTTAATTCTTTCCTTCGGGAGCCAATATGAAAAGAGCTGAAGTGTTACTAACCCTGGAGAAAGCCACAATAAGTAGGCCATGCGAAAAACCAGTCCTTAGATCGACATTAGCAGCTTTAAGCCTCTAAAACTGTGACTTATTTTCATAGCAAAGCAAGTAAACACATGGAACTGTGTATTTTCAAAAGGAAAATTGTTAGGGATGAGTGGCATACGCGGAATAAATACAGTTTCACTGGCACCACTCACAGTAAACTTTAAGTGTCTCAGCAGACTATGCCGAAGTTTAGCGGCTAAAGTTCAGTGTTTAAAGTTCGGTGGGGATGACATACTAAATAAGCTGAAGTTCAGCCGTTGAAGTTCGGTGGAAACGCCGGACAGTAGTGATGTGCCGATATGAGAATTTAATCTTCCGTCTTTGGCGCGTCTGCGGCGAACGGAAACGGGAGCGGAAGAGGGAATGGAAGTGGAAGAGGGAACGGGAGCGAAAGCGGAAACGGGAGCGTAAGCGCGAGCGGGAGCGGAAGCGGCAGCGGGAGTGGCAGCGGCGGCGGCGGCGGCGGCGGCGGAGGCGTCGGCAGTGGCGGCGGCGGCAAAGGCTTCGGCGGCGGTGGCAGCGGCGGCGGCGGCGGCGGAAGCGGCGGCGGCGGCGTCGGCGGAAGCGGCGGCGGCAGTGGCGGCGGCGGCGGCGTCGGCGGTAGCGGCGGCGGGAGTGGCGGCGGCGGCGGCAGCGGCGGCGGCGGCGGCAGCGGCGGCTGCGACGGCGGCGGGAGCGATGGCGGTAGTGGCGGCAGGAGCGGGAGCGGGAGCGGGAGCAGGAGCGGGAGCGGGAGCGGGAGCAGGAGCGGGAGCGGCAGCGGCGGCAGTGGCGGTGGCGGCGGCGGCGGCGGCGGAGGCGGAGGCGTTGGCGAAAGAGGCGGCGGCGGCGGAAGCGGCGGTGGCGGCGGCGGCGGGAGCGGTGGCGGGAGCGGAAGCGGAAGCGGAAGCGGGAGCGAGAGCGGGAGCGGGTACGGGAGCGGGAGCGGGAGCGGGAGCGGGAGCGGGAGCGGGAGCGGAAGCGGCGGTGGCGGCGGGTGAGGCGTCGGCGGGTACGGGTCCGATTCAGGCAAAAGCATCGGAAGTTCGGCATTATGTGTTGCTAGTAATGCAAATAACATTGCAGGCATGCATTGGCTGAAATTCAGCCGCTGAACTTCGGCATACAGTGCTGAGACACTAAGTTGGGTTCCGTTACACAGTTTCGGCGGAGTCAAATTTCGCATCAGCATTATTGGCCCTTTGACATTAAGACTTATTTTGTGAGCCGAGAGTCCATTTGCTGCAAGTGAATTACAAAACTCAACTGGATAATTGGTGGTGTCGTCAACAAAACTATCCAAGAAATCAACAATAATTTGCGTCATAAGTTCTTTATTAATTGATTTTTAATTTCTTGTTGTCAATATGGCGCGTTCACGTAACCAAGAATTTTTCTGGTGTGTTTTGCTCTGAAGGTCCGCAAATACTGAACTTATAAGTTTTTCTTCGGACGAAACAACTTTTTTTTGGAAAAATTTTCAACGTACAGACACATTTTTTTTACTCTTTTGTTATAGTATAGATAGATAGATTTAGTATGTTTTTGTTCAGCGGCAACAAAAAACATCATCTATAAAAATTTCAACTGTCTAGCTATAATGGTTCATGAGATACAGTCTGGTGACAAACAGACAGACAAACAGTCGGAAGGTCTAAGTAATAGGGTCCCGTTTCTACCCTACCCTATGGAACCCTAAAAATCGAATAAAATAAGTATTTATGGGGGGCTCCCATACTACAAACGTGATTTTTCATAGATTATGGTACGGAACCCTTCGCGCGCGTCCGACTCGCGCTTGGCCAGTTGTATTATAACTCAACAAAAAGTTCTCATCAGACTTAACAACTTTTGCTAAGGCGGCATTTTAATATTTCTTATAGTTTAGCGGGACCATTATAGTTCTGCATCATGTGTTCCATTTTCCAAAATCAATTATAGCCTATATGTTGCCCAGGCTTCACAGCTATATAACAAAAAAAGTTTCATTCGAATCCGTCCAGTATTTCCGGAGATTAGCGTGTACAAACAGACAAACAGACAAACAGACAAACAGACAGACATTTTTTTTTATTTTCTTACTCTATTACTATATCTCCATCGCCCCAAATATTCTTTTTTGAAAAATTTTCAATGTACAGACACATTTTTTTTACTCTTTTATTATAGTATAGATATAGATATAGATTTAGTTTACTGCCGCCTCCTAAGCGCAAGTACAGAAGAAGTGGTAACAAACTGTACTGCAGCATTTCCTTAAAACGTCAACTTACAATTATATTGATATTAGGATATACCTATGTAGACTTAGAATACTTATGTCATAATGATTATGTATAATTAATAATGATGTACACTCCCTGCCTTCCTAAATGTCGTAAGAGGCGACCAAAAAACTCAGCACAAACATCTTGTGTGACAACTGCACTCCTAAGGAGGGTTGACGTCGGACGGCGGCCGTATTGTATTTGGAGAAGAAAAAGCGGGAAATTGCACCCCAGGCTCCGAAGCAGCTAAGCTGAGGATGCAATCGAGAACACACTAAGATGAAGAAGATAAACATCTAATAAAATAAAACAATCGTTGCCGAATAAAACAAGCCGTTGTTGTATGTTTACTTTTCTGATTTGTAACTGTGTTCTTTTATGTTCAATAAAACTTTATAAACAAACAAACAATCTTCCTGGAAATAAAAATATTAATAGGAATGTGGACTGAAAAATTACATATTTCCTTTTAGTCTTCAACTTAGTAGAGTATACAAAAATAAGGGAGCCATATTTTTTCCTTTAGCAAAGTAGTAAAGACTCACAAAGACACAGCGCTTCAAAGATTCGGAGTGGGGGTGATTTACGTCACCTTTGGTTAAAAATCGTAGCTGATCGATGACGTCACGTGAAATTTAAATGCGCTATATCTTCGTCATTATTTGCTCATCGGAGAAAAGAAAAAATACGTATATCATACTCTTTAGCAATCTATCTAATGAGCCAAAAAAATATTTTTAGTCTCTATGTATAATCTAGTCTAATATACTAAAACTGTTCAAAGTAATCACTGTATATCCCATACGGTCTAAAATAAACAGCATTCCACGGGCGCCAGAATAAAATAAATATAGCTGGCCATTAATCAAGTGTGCGGCCAACCTAATGGCTCTGGCGGTTTGGCACGTGCCTAAGAATAAAAAAAAAAATCAGCCAAGCGTGAGTAGTGCTTGCTGAAAGGAGAATTCCGTTTCTTTTAGATGTAAAATAAAAATATTATTCAGATTTTTTAAGATTATGAATAAATCTAAGCGCACGGTAGTGCGCAAGCCAAGTTCCAGCAACAGGCCGCGCGCATGCCATGCACTATTTACACGAACCGTTTAGACCCACTTTTGACCCCCCTGTAACTCAGTGCCTATTGCAAGTACAGAGATAAAAATAAAAACTACGTAATCACATACTAGTACTAAAGCAAGATGTCAAATTTCATAGATATAGCTGCAGTAGATCCTGAAATATGACCCTGTGAAAATAGCTAATTTTGGCACTGACTGACTGACTGACTGACTCACGAATGTATTGATGAAGGCATATTTCCTAACCTAATGAAATGTAGTAAACTAATCCCCTTATTCAAAAAAGGAGAAAAAACAGACCCTGGCAACTACAGACCTATATCTATCTTGCCAGTTTTGAGTAAGGTGTTCGAAAAGATAATGCTCAATCAAATGCTACTTCACTTCAAGACCTACAACCTTTTCCATAGCCAACAGTTCGGCTTTACTGGCGGAAAATCAACCACCGATGCGGGAGTGGCACTCATCACTCATATTTACGACGCATGGGAGAGCAAAAATGATGGGATTGGATCCTTTTGCGATCTCTCTAAAGCATTTGATTGCGTAGATCATCCGACACTTTTGCTTAAATTTAGTCAATATGGTTTTGATGAAAATTCAATTAAATTAATAGAATCTTGTTTAACAGATAGGTTTCAGACTGTTGATTTAAACGGCATAAAATCGCACGGATCTAATGTTAAAATCGGCGTACCACAAGGTTCTATTCTAGGACCTTTCCTTTTCTTAGTTTATGTAAATGACTTGCCTTACATGGTTGAGAAACAGGCAGGCATAGTGCTGTTTGCTGATGACACCTCGCTAATATTCAAAATTGATATCTGGTTAATTTAATTATATAAATAGGTTAATTTCATTATATAAATAATAAATTTAATTATACAATTAATCAAGTGTTACTTACAGCACGAAAACCTGCCAAGTTCAAATTTAGAAGTATTATAATTTTAGACATTTTTTTAAAATGCATCTAAACTTTGCATTGGCTTGGATTTCAACCCTTTTTTAGGCTTATAATTAGCCGATAGGAACTTGGCCCCCTTTTTAACAGGTATGTTTTTGGTGGGATAGTTATAATACTTGCCATAATCATGAGGTGTCATCTTGAAGCTTGAACGACAACAAGAATAACCGGCCAAGCGAGTCGGATTCGCGCACGAAGGGTTCCGTACCATTATCTTTAAAAAATCACGTTGGTTGTATGGGAGCCTCACTTTAATATTTACTTTATTTTGTTTTTAGTATTTGTTGTTATAACGGCAACAGAAACATATCATCTCTAAGAATGTCAACTTTCTAGCTACAACGGTTCATAATACAGCATGGTGACAAACAGACAGACAGACGGACCAACGGATTGACAGCGGAGTCTTAGTAATAGGGTTCCGTTTTTACCCTTTGGGTACGGAACCCTAAAAATGTCTCTCATGCTATATATGTAATAAAATGTTATGTGCGTGTCATATTTCACATTTAATTTTCTTGAAAACAAAGAGTGATCTTTCCGGAAGATAGACAGACTCATAAAATAAATACATTGACAACACTTAACAGCCCACGTGAACTTGAAAGTCACCCTATATAATCAAATTATAAGGATTACTTTGAACCATTTTGCTACGGAACCCTATGGAGCGGGAACATCAAGACGCTCGTTAATTTAATACGGGACACAATATAATTTCCTCCAGGTAAAAGTATTATCCCGTAAACAATATTAGCTACGTGACGCGCATCGCTTACAAATTGACTGCGCGCCTTGGTGTTCTCAAATGTAATATATAGTTCAGTCGACGTATCCGTGAAATGCCCTGTTTAAGTTGTTACTTTTTGCAATATGACTTATTTTGTCAAAATTGTGTTAACGAAGTATTTTATTTTACTGACAGTTTGTGAATAAACAACGAAATTATGACAGACCATATTACCTAAAATAGATATAGAATTCCTATATATATTTTAGGTAATATGGTCTGTCATAATTTTCTTTCCTGAATATTACCTAAAATAGATATAGAATTCCTAGCATACGTTTTTGAACTTAATATTAATTCACAAAGAAGACTTTATTTAAACGGGGCTTAGCACGAACCTTTTTTTTAAATCTAACGTTTCGAAAAGGAGTTACATGATTACATCCTTCGCGGTCGCAGGCAGACTATTTGGTTGTGGTCGCAGATGCTGTAACTCTTATTCGGAACGTAGTAGTTTGTTACATAGAACGTATATAGACGTTACAAAAAAGGTTCGTGCTAAGCTCCGTTTATACATATATAACGTGTTCAAAGTACGATGGTTTAAAAACCAATCAGACTTTATGTATTAAGTTTTATCTACATAATTAAATGAGATACTTATTTGGCAAATATGGTATATTCGGAGTATACACTCGTTAATTTGACAGTATCATAATCACAATTTGTATAATCAGTCTCTACTAGGTTATTGTAGAAGCAGTAGTGGCCAAACAGGTTAGGCACTGCTATGCATATGCGAGGCACGAGTATAATCTTATAAGTGACTTTTACCTCTCAGTACGTTTTTTAAACTGCCACCGGAGAAGCAAAACTGCACACAAGTGTGTATTAATGGTTATTGTTACGAGATGCCAATTATGAAACTACGCCAGATGCCTTTAAGCATCTGGAAAAATCTGACACCAGTTAGGTATGTTAACCAACTCGATAAGTAAGAAACTGGGCCATTTTATAACCACAAGTCATTTTGCGAATAGGTCGCGCACCGGCAGAAAGTAAACGGTTTCGACCAAGATTAAGTGCTGTGACGTCGAGCCGGCTCGTAATATGTAAAAAGGAAATGGATGTTAGTTCATCTTGAGCTTCGGCGGAGCTGAAAATATATGTTATCTTTCAAGACACGCCCTTATTAAAGTGTTTGAAAGTAAAATCCCACCACCACAAAAAAACATTAATGTGAAAATGGGACCCAAGTTTAAAATCCGTCAATAGAATTGAGATCTTTCCGCCAAGTTTGGTAGACAACCCTGAAATTTATTTTGTTAGAATCTTAACATTTGACTTGACTTGTTTTTTAACAGCGCACACGAATTTACAAATTGATATAAATGTAAAGGTTGATTTTGAATGTAGTTTATCCCGTTTTTGATAGACTTGAAAAAAGGAAGAGGTTATCAATGTGACCCGTTTGATGTTTTTTATTGTATATTATAACGCGATATCTTCGCCACTTGTAAACCTTTACATTTTGAAAGTCTTTGTTTAGTACCAAATTTGTCATATAATTTAGTGAAGATATGATGAAGAACTTGGAGATATACAATACAAAAACCCTGTCCGATCCTTGTAGAAGCAACTCGACTAATTGTATGAAATTGGCCCGGCAATTTGTATGAAAAATTACATTTTCATACAAATTGCCGGGCCGGCCAAACAATTTTGTATGAAAATGTCTATATTTTTTTCCAGTTTCAAGAATTGGTCTCATAGGAAAAGTTGTTCATATTGACGGTCTGAGTTGCTCCTACAAGGATCCGACAGGGGTTTTTTTTACATACTGTTAAAGACACTCCTGAAATGAAAATAAAGTCGGTTGTCTTGTCTTTTTGTTAAAAAAATATTAATTCATAGTCGCTCTACTTAACTCCGAAGTCGACTCTTGTTAGGCAAAACTCGTTCTATGAATCCCTTTACGAAATTAATCTCAACCATCTTTTTGTATGCATTTAAGATAGTCATCGGTCCTATAATAAGAAGGCTTATTATAGGACCGATGACTATCTTAAAGACAACAAAGTCTGGCTTGAGCTTGGCGCGGGTCCGTCTTAAAGGTTTGTATACACTGAAATGGTCATAATCTGGTACATTAAGTACATACTGAATTAACAACTTGATTTGACAATGTTTCAAAATTCCGACATTAAAAAATTAATTTAAATTATGACAACAAACAATGTATACTCTGTCCACATATCAACTATAAATATTAATTTCATTGTGAGTTGACGTTCTTGGAGAAAATGCTGCAGTGCAGTTTGTTACCGCTTCTTCTGCACTAGCGCTTTGGAGGCGGCAGTAAACTTAGCTCTAAGTAACTTTTTGACGTCAACAATTATTGTGCAATAAAACAAAGTGACGATTATTAAGAGATATTATAAATATCCTATGATAATAAAGATATATTTGAATTGAATTGAATTGAATCCAGAATTGGGTATTTTCCTGGGTCAAAATTAAATTATTTTGTACCGATAAGAAAATAAAACGGCACAAAATAATGTCACTTGTCATTAAACAAAATATCCATTGTAACGTGACTAATATAAGAGCGCTTTTTGATTCTAAGAAACTATGACGTCATCTACCTGTATTTCATACAAATTGCATGGGAAATTATTGTTTTGACGTTTACAAAAAAGTATCTAATTTGACTTGTCGGAAAATAGCGGATTTCAAATCTAATAGCATTTTCGCTACTACTTCTGTCGAACACCTGAACGCACAATAGACTGACATAATACACCCGACCCCAACAAAGTCATCAGTTGCATGGTATGCCAGACTTCGCTCGCAAAGGCTATACGATAGGCGTAACTTACGGCTATTTTCCGTACTTTGACATCGGGAATATGTCAGGACGGTGTTATATATATCGGGAATATGTCAGGACGGTGTTATATATACGTGCAGGAAATTCAATGTCGGTGAAGTGTCAACCCCGCCACTCCAGTACGTTACGGTATGTTACGACGATATATTTATAAGGAAAAATCGACTAAAATATGAAATGATTTTAAATGTGCTTATTTTTTTTTCTTTGAAGTTGATGACTTCTTAAGGGGTGTCTCGTAGTGGACACTTGGATTTTTTTTTTTTGGAAATAAACTTCCCCTCAGCCTCCCCGGCTTACTTTTCATACAAACCGTACGTACGTGATTATGGCGTCGTATCTGATCTTTCTCGAAAACTTTTGAGCTCACAGGTATCTTGGGTGCCATTTCTAGGTTTCTATTGAAATAAAAAATTGAAATTTAGAAAAACAAAGTCAGTATAAGCCTCCAAAAATCTGTTTTTTTTTTGCACAAATTTTAGCCGAACTTCGACCGTTCATAAAGTGCTCATAAATTGTAAAAGTAAAGAAAATATTTCAATACGAACCTCGCAAATGTAATGAAAATTTAGATTGTAAAACATTCATTTCACATACTTGTAAGGCTTACTGATAAACACGTATCACCTGGAACAAGTTTTATGAAATTTCCGCACCCTACGAATAGTTCATATTCGTTCAATAGATAGTTAATAATAATACTAATTTCATTTAATAGAATGCAAACTATGCCCTTAGGCGCTATCTCTCTCTTCTTGATTTGCCTTTTTTCCTAGCATTGCCCTGGATAAAACACCAAGCTTTTCAAACTATGCTCGCGTTGAAAACAGAGCGGTCGGGAAGGGCCGCCTTAAGGCGCTTTAGGCATTTTTGAATTATTTGTTTCGTTTGTTTTTCGTGTATGCAAGTGGCCAACACTGGTGTCAGATTTTGTGTGATTTTTGGTGTCAGGCTGCCTGAAGGCATCTGACGACTGCCATACAATGATGACAGCTGGGACCAATGGCTTATACGCCTTCCAAAGCACGAAGTAGCTCAAGAATTTTTTATGCCACTTCTGGTCACCGATCCAAGTGCGGACCACGCCCGTTTATTACTATCGGAAAAAACCATTGAACTCGCGACACTGTTACCGTTACCGTAACCGACAACAAATTCTCACTTCTGTTGGCACTCCCGGAGTGCCACTGTTTTTTTATATTAAACGCGCGCAATTTTTTAAGGCAGCATAAAGACATGCTTTTAAGGGCATTATTTATTATTATCAACATTACCTATTCATCACTATTATTAACATCACTATTATTATTCAACATTACCTTCTTGGTAAGGGAAAGTATACTTATACATTACCTCATAGACATACAAAATCAATCTGCATAAGAAGATGCCATTAACGAGGGCTGTATCCACAATTAATAACATCTACAAAAAGTGGACATCTTTTCATGCCCTTTGAGTGAATTCGCATAAGTGGCCTTATAAATAGTTTTTCTTTAATGTGTGTTTTTATTATTTTTTGTGTATTATGTTTATGTTCTCCACTAACGCTTTAGGAATTATCCTGTAAAGTTAGTTGTAGGTATGAAATAAATTAGTAAAATATTTTTTTAAAAGACTTTCTGGTATTATTTATTTATAATGAAATTTAATAATGTTGACATAGAAAAAGTCTACGTATTTTTATTCACAATCATCAATCATACATCAGACCAGTAAATAAAAACATGAACCAGTATAATTGTTTCTTGCCTAAATAACTTTAGACAAACGTGCCAGAAATTGAACGCTGAAGCAGCCCTAAACCGGCGACACATATTGCGCGCGTGCTGCGAAATATCGATGCGATACTCGAGTCGCTCTCGAATGCGGACCAATTTGTTCGGGATTTGATTACATTTCCTTTCTAACATTGAATACAACTAGTAGTTTACCCCAAACGGACTTGCGATTTCTCTTCTCAACTCCTAATCACGGCAAGCCCTTGAGCAATTTGGCACATATTCGAAATTAAACTTTCAGTCTCAGATACTTACACATATATTGCTCGACACTAGCGCGACACGCGACACGGAGAAGCGAGCTTACTTTTTCAAATTAAATAAATAAATATATATTTATAGGACAAATCACACAGATTGAGCTAGCTCCAAAGTAAGCTTAAGGTTTTGTTATGGGATACTAACCAAACGATACTATTTGCTAGTAAAACGGCAAAACGTTAATAACGATGAAACAAGAAATGGCAATTACTTCGAAAATATACATCACAAATAAAGATCAGAGCGTAAGTAAAAATTGTTTCTTGCCTAAATAACTTTAGACAAACGTGCCAGAAATTGAACGCTGAAGCAGCCCTAACCCGGCGACACATATAGCGCGCGTGCTGCGAAATATCGATGCGATACTCAATTCGCTCTCAAATGCGGACCGATTTGTTCGGGATTCGATTACATTACCGTTCTAACATTGAATACAACTAGTAGTTCACCCCGATCAGACTTACAATTTCTCTTCTCAACTCCACCTTCTATCACTGCAAGCCCTTGAGCAATTTGGCACATGTTTGAACTTAAACTTTTTTAAATCTCAGATACAAACTCATACATTGCTCAACTCGAGCCCGACACGGAGAAGCTTGCTCGTTCAAATTCAATAGTAAAACGGCAAAACGTTAAAGAAGAAACAAGAAAACGCAATATACTTCAAAGATATACATCACAAATAAAGATCAGAGCGTAAATAAAAATTGTTTCTTGCCAAAGAACATTAGACAAACGTGCCAGAAATTGAACGCTGAAGCAGCCCTAACCCGGCGACACATATTGCGCGCGTGCTGCGAAATATCGATGCGATACTCAATTCGCTCTCGAATGCGGACCGATTTGTTCGGGATTCGATTACATTACCGTTCTAACATTGAATACAACTAGTAGTTCACCCCGATCAGACTTACAATTTCTCTTCTCAACTCCACCTTCTATCACTGCAAGCCCTTGAGCAATTTGGCACATGTTTGAACTTAAACTTCTTTTAATCTCAGATACTTACACATTGTTCAACTCGAGCGCGACACGGAGAAGCTTGCTCGTTCAAATTCAATAGTAAAACGGCAAAACGTTAAAGAAGAAACAAGAAAACGCAATATACTTCAAAGATATACATCACAAATAAAGATCAGAGCGTAAATAAAAATTGTTTCTTGCCAAAGAACATTAGACAAACGTGCCAGAAATTGAACGCTGAAGCAGCCCTAACCCGGCGACACATATTGCGCGCGTGCTGCGAAATATCGATGCGATACTCGAGTCGCTCTCGACACGGACCGATTTGTTCGGGATTCGATTACATTTCTGTTTTAGAATGAAAAAGTTTCATGTAACTCGAGTTTCTATCATCGGAGCTTCATAAATTTGGCAGGCGTGTAATTCGAACATGAGCCTACTCGTTCAAGGGGTTGCCGTTATGATGAACTAGCAAGTCGACAATTCAGAGCTAACTACTAGTATAATAGGTTAAGTTTTTCAAATATACCAACATTAGTCAAACGTGCCAGAAATTGAACGATGAAGCTGCCCTAGGGCCGGCGACACAATATCGATGCGATACTCGAGTCGCTCTCGGACCGATTTGTTCGGGATTCGATTACATTTCTTTTCTAGAATTGAGTGCCTACAACTTAACATTAAGTCATATTTTTTTATTATAAATGAGGTTTTTATCTCTGTCTCCAATGTGATTCTTAGTACCTATATATTAATCCTAATCCTGAGCTTCAACATTTGTAAGACTTTTTCTCTATAGGTTGACTTGAAAGCACAATGATTGAACTGCCCCCATTGACCCCCCTCCCCCAAATACAGTATTATGGATAAAAAAATGTGACATGAGTTGACAGTACTAATTATTCAATTTTGAGCGCCCGAATATATGGTTGGCAATTAATCTATTTAAACTGCGTAAAACGGTTACCGGGCTAGACACACTATGGCTATACCTGTGTTGTAAAAACCAGTGATCCAATATCACCGGGCCGTCCCATTGGTCGGATCCATGATACCTACTCGACTGCAATTAACTTCTCTTCCTGTGCCTCAGGCTACCGACAAATCAGTTTTCAGACACCCCCTATAATATCTACTCAATCGCCACAGTCTAGAATATTACTAAACAAAAATAACAAAAATATTCAGTTAAGTGATTTTTTATGGGAAGTTTTTTATACTGTGCCGCGGCTGGGTAGGGTGACCAAATTGATAAGGCAGACGCCCCTGTAGAGTAATAGCCATAAAATTACATATAAGAGGGATTGGACGGCCAGTTATTGAATCACTTCGGAATGCATAGGATATTTTGCGCTAGTATGACGCCGTTGAACCAATTTTACAGTAATTGCGTCCGAGAAATAGGAATAAAATATTTATGAACGTGTAAGTTGGTTTGAATATTTTTATGGTCGGACTACTCTCATTTGTGGTTTGCAGTTACTGATATAAAAATCAGATTTGTAAGGGGAAGCTATCAATTTATTTGTTTCTAAATATTTAGATGTAGTAGTGACTTAACCTTTTTTACAATGTTTGAAGATATATTACACGTATTTATTTTTAAGTGGGTCTATAATCTGACATATTTTTAACTAGATTGCCACTATTTAAATATCGCAATATTTTTTTTTTACAATATATTGTTTTAGGCATTTGTCCTCAATCTCACCTGATGGTAAGCGACGATGAAGACTAGGATGAAGCATGCCTATCCAAAAGATACCCATTCAATCTACTTTTGAATTATATTTTAGTTTACTACTAGACTAAAGCTTTTCCCAATAAAGGGTAAATTTGAGGACCTTGGTGACCTAGTGGCAGGGACCGTCATATCTATATTTTGTATCGATATATCGATATCCAATACCAGTATTTAATCGATATATCGATACCCGATACCAGTATTTTGTATCGATATATTGATATTTTGTAGCGATATATCGACATATCGATACAAAATACCGATAAAATACTCGGGTATCGATATATCGATACAAAATATCGGTATAACAGTCGATGCCTAGTGGTCATTATGTCATGCTGTCAGACCGTAGGTCCCGGTTTAGATTACCAATCAGGTCAAGATAGAAAATTATCTTTTTCAGGTTTACCTGGGTCTTGGCTGTTTGTCTATATATTATTTGTTATAAAATATAGTGTCGTTGAGTTAGTATCCCATAACACAAGTCTCGAACTTACTTTGGGGCTAGCTCAATCAGTGTGATTTTTCCGTATATATTTATTTTCTTATTATAAGCAGACGAGTTGTTAAACGCAGTAGATGGTTTAAGTCTTTTCACCAGAACGCTGCTGCTTTCATGCTGGTCAGGGAGAAAAGAAAAAACTTAGAATGTTCCAGTTGCTTCTCATCCCGCACAGATCGTAAAAGCCGATCGAGGGAATCGACGAGATTATTATTTTTAAATCATGTATTAATTATATTTAAATCATGTTGTTAGATTATGCGGCTAGCAACTTATCACTATTTTGATTACTTTTCCATCTGAACGCTGACCATCACGCTTAGCATGTCCTTTGAGTCTTACGGCCCTGGGCTCTGTCTACCCCATCAGAGATAATCTGTAAGTGCTACTTGTTATCGTGTTTCTAAGAGAAAGCCCTGTGGGGGCAGAAATAAGTGCTGAGTTGCTAACAAATGGTATTCTACTCTGCCGTCAACACACAACTGATAAAGTGTACATTACATTAATATAATTCAATTATAACAACATAGAGCGAAGAACCGATGGCCGATAGGGCAAAAAGTAGTACTCTATGGCAAAAAGGTTCTCGAATGGCGACCGCGTACTGGCAAGCGAAGCGTAGGACACCCACCCACAGGTGGTCAGACGATCTGACCAAGGCCGCTGGAAAGAGCTGGATGCAGGCCGCTTTTGATCGGTCATTTTGGAAATCCTTGGGATAGGCCTATGTCCAGGAGTGGACGTTATGCGGCTGAAATGATGATGATGATATATCAATAAGCCGATGTATAATCTGATTATGTACCCGAACCTTACAATATTTGTCCACATCACTTTCATAGTAATCTTTGTAAGTATTGTGATATCCAACTCTCCACAGATTGGATCGCTTCTATTAGAAATATGGAAGTCGTAACGCTACCGCGCCGGAATACCGACAGAATGACAACACTGACGCTCAGGACATATTCCACTGCTTGCACTTACGTTGTATTCTATTTACAATGTCATACATATCATACAAAGAAATAACTTCAGATCGCTCTTATATAAATCCTTTTGTGAACCATGGTGTTTGTAGCTTTTCACAAATTGAATTATCTCTATTCGAAATATTGAAGTCGTAATGCCACCAAAATACCGACGGAATGACAACACTGTCGCTCATATATAGACACATTCAACTGCTTGCACTTACTTTATGTTCTGTTAACAATGTCATGTTACACAAAGGTACAAATCGCTTCAACCCTTTCACCGCGAACGTCGGATTTATCCGACAAATATTGTCGTGCTCATTCCGCGAGCGTCGGATATTTCCGACAAAAAAGAAATGCTTGTATTGCACATAACTTAAGTATCCACATCCCTTTTGGTTGTAGGTATTTATTTTAGATTTACTACCCTTCGCGCTGGGGGCACGTCAACTGATATAAAGTCCCGCGGTGAAAGGGTATTATTTATCAATCCTTTTGTGAACCATGGTGTTTCTAGCTTTCCACAGATTGGATCGCCTCTTCGCCTCTATTAGAAATATTGAAGTCGTAACGCCACCGGTACACCGACACTGTCGCGTCGCTGTATCATACTCAAGATAGAGACATGCCACACCTAGCACTTACATTATTTACACTCCGACGTTACGGCTTTCAGGACATAGCAATCGTTTTAAAGAATTGACTCGTCGTACGACTACCATGTATCCTTAGCTTGCAGTCACTATCTTCAATTCAGAAGCTGATTTTATAAGAATACATGTTTTGTAAAGAGTTTTGGAAAGATCATTTCCATTAAACCATTATACTTAAGTAATGTTGACTTTGTACTTAAAATCAAAATACATATAGTATGACATCATATTTATTTGTTTGATTTTTTTTTTATTTGTAACGTCGTAACATGACAAACTGAATATTACAAATAAAAAGTGTTATGGAATGGCGACCGCATACTGGCGAAGCGAAGCAGACTCCCACCCACAAGATGGACAGACGACCTGACCAAGGTCGCTGGAAAGCACTGGATGCAGGCCGTTCTTGATCGGTAATTTTTGAAATCCTTGGGAGAGACCTATATCCAGCAGTGGACGTTATGCGGCTGAAATGATGATGATAAACTGAATGGCTGATTACTTTTCTGAAATTTGATTTAAAGATATTTTCAAACCTGTTAATTTTGGAAATGAATCGATCTCTCACTCACACATCATCAAATAAGAACTAACTCGATCACTCACTCGTTACTTCAACGGATAGCATAGCCTTCGGCGCTATTTCCGTAGTTTGTAAGTCCACCTCTACAATCCCTTTTGTAAACTTAAATCGCTCAGATCCGCAGTAAACCAGTTTGTTTCCAATTCCGACTTGTACACATCGATTTTACAGTCGTGATCTAATGTTTTGCGAAGTGAGAAATAGAATAGGTGTTTTTTGAAAACATATTTACAAATATTCGTTGCGTAACTACGTATTTTCTCGACTACCTACTTGTAATAATGCGAATAAAGTATAATACTCATTGCAAATATAATTTTTGTAATCTGGATTAAGAGGCTTTTCACATTTGGTTGGCTGTCTCGATCGCACAATCAAACATTTTTAAAGATTATTAAAAAATGTTACTCATTTGTAGAAAAGTGTTTCACTAACTTTCAATGTAATTCTATGTTAGATATTGTAGACATGTTTTTTTATTGTTTATGTGTATCGAGAATCAGGTCATCAAAAAATTAAAATTTTGATGACCTAATTTTCGATGTAGCCAATGTCTACACAATATACAAACATGTCTCACATATCCACAATATAATTATATTGAAAGTTAGTGAAAGACTTTTCTACAAATGAGTCACATTTTTTAATAATCTTTAAAAATGTTTGATTGTGCGATCGAGACAGCCAACCAAATGTGAAAAGCCTCTTAACTGAGTTGTTTTTTATTTTTATTTTATTTAAAGGCTTGCATCCTTAAGGCATCCATCATCACAGGCCTTCCCACTGCTGAGCATAGGCCTCTATTTGACTTATAAATATTCATTAGGTATACTTTACGCAGAAAGGTAGAACTCCCACTGTCTTATCTATAATTACTCAAATACTAAACATTTTGGTTCTTTTTTAAGTTCAAAGAGAGTAGGGATAGAGCGTTTGGTGCCATCTACTAGATTAAAACTATTAATTAGACAAAATAGAGTCACTAAAATAACGAAATTTTGTATAAAAGCTTTAACACATTACCCAACCAATGTTGCATTCCAATGTAAAACTAAAAGCAATTGGTGTATTTGAGTTAACAAAATACAGTGTTAAATGTAGCGTATTCTGCATTTGGACATAAAGTGGCGTATAATCATGCGGTACGCCGCTACGTACATACGCCACCATGTACCGACGGTACGTCGGTGTACCGCAGCGGATTTGTACAACTGTTTATAATTCCGATGCTTGTTGTTCACTGAAACATTTGAACTTCAAATGCGGATTAACTGTGTATATTTCATTATTTCCTGGAAGTCCAAATCCTGTCGATTAATATTTGATATCTGTGGCAATTGTAACGGTAAAATAATGTTCCTATCTCTATTATTTATGGAAGAAACGTAACGTTATGAGCCCCCAAAGGAGAATGGCAGAAACACATGAGTGGTAAGCAACATTAGAGCTACCACCAATGATAAAGTGTGAACAAGTTATTTCTTTTTCGTTTCGTTTCGGTTTTTATTTTTGAAATATTATTACTTTTCTTTATGGCCTAGTTGAATCAGTCCTTAGATACGGTATAATTTTTTGGGGAAATTCCACCGATAAAGATCTAGTATTTAAAATGCAAAAGCGCTGTATTCGAGCAATGTTCGGACTACAAAGTATAGATAGTTGTGAACCGATATTTAAAAAATATAAGATTCTAACACTCCCGTCATTATATATATTAGAAACAGCTATATTTGTAAAGAGTAATCCTCACCTGTTTCCTAAATTGTCTGATACAGTAGAAAGAAACCGTCGTGAGGACAAATTGTGCATACATTCATCTAAAACTGCATTATTACATGATAGTGTATTAGGTATGGCACCGATAGTATTTAATAAAATACCAAAACAATATAAAGAATTAAATTTGACTTTGTTTAAGAAGAAAATTAAGTGGTTTTTGATAGATAAATGTTATTATAGTGTTAAGGATTTCTTATCTGATAAACTGTAAATTGACTTTGTTTCATAGTAAATCGTAAAATGTTTATAGATTAAGTAGGTATATGTTTTACAGTATTATTATGATAGATGATAGTTTTTCTGACAAAAATTGCACACCGGTGATGGTAAACATGATTGGACGAAACTGAATGTAATATCTTGTAACACATGTTTGGCAAATAAATTATCTTTGTCTTTATCTTTAAGTAATAATTTTTCAAAAATAAAAGTCGACTTCACCTCCAAACAACATTACTGATTTTAAAAAAATCTATGGGACTACTTGACAATAATGCCTTTTCAAACAAAAAAAGAATTTTCCAAATCGGTCCAAGTGACTTTGAATAATCAGTGAACATGCATAAATAACCGGGAAGTGCGAGTCGGATTCAGTATTTGTTGTTATAGCGGCAACAGAAATACATCATTTGTGAAAATTTCAACTGTCTAGCTATCGTGGTTTTTGAGATACAGCCTGGTGACAGACAGACAGACAGCGAAGTCTTAATAACAGGGTCCGGTCTTTATTCTTCTGGTTCGTAACTCTTAAAAAAAGATCACGACGAATTGATAGCCTTCTCCCTTTTGAAAGTCGACGGATGGACGGACGGAAAAAAGTTATATAGTCTGCCGCTTTAGCATAGGTACCTATAATAATTATAGGTATGTACAGTCGGCAAAAGAGATACATGACCTACATCTTGAATTTTGTCTTAAACTGAAAATAATATTAACATGAAAATGTATATCCAGAAATATTTTAGTGAAGTCTTTTTGAATATTCATTTCCATGTCAATATTATTTTTAGTTTAAGGGCAAATTCAAGATATAGATAGGGGACTTGGTCAGGTATCTTTTTGGCTGACTGTACCTATCTACCTTTGCTAAAACAGCAAACATCTACAACATACTTGGTTTAAATTGTTTAAACCAAATATAGTTTAAGATCTGTCCAAGATATTTGTTTTGTGGCACGATATTTCCACCAATATGATATTTTATCCAATTATTTTCCTTTTTATCTATCCTTTTATTTTACACCCACTTAAGTTTCTCTTACAACCCAAAGGTTGGCTGTTAGATAATGCTTTTAGCATTAAGTCCGCCTATTGTGCTTTACAAAATGTATTTTGTACAATAAAGGTTAATAAAAAAGAAATGTGGTGTCGTGGGACACCAGGTAGGAACGAAGTTCCTTCGGCTAATGTAGAATCGACACAATTTGCAAAAGAAAAATCGTGCTCAATTCGCGCCTGCGCACGTCTCATTTAACGGTTTTATTTAACGAGGTCATCCTTACGGTTTTACTATCACATTTTTTTCAGTTCGGTCGCGCAGCAAAATCCCTATCTCCTCCAAGCCTGCCGTAAGGAACTTCGTTCCAATAAATAAATAAAAATATTTTTATTCTGTTACGATTACATGGCAACTGGTATTTAGACAACGTACTGGTGGACCAAAATGTTTATGGTTAGCAAGGTGTCCCTTAAATAGACATGGCTATGTCGGTAGACCACTGGAAAAAAAAAATACCCCGTAGTTCACCTGGGTGGACTGTCAGGCGGACCACGGGATCTAAAACACCTAGACTAACCATTTGGACATTCAGTCAAGTGAACAGCTATGTCCCGAATTTTTTAAGTCCTAAAACGTCAAGTTGTTTACCCAAAACACGTTTGACAAATATCGAAACATCCTCTCTTAGACAGGCCGTTTATTAAACGCGTCCAGTGCGAGACAATCACGCGGCGCAAACAAGTCATGTTATGTTTACAGCAAACAAACAAACATGTGGCGTGGCTTGCGGACGGTGCCGCAACGATTTCGGATGGTGTGGTCCCATTGACACTTGAACATTTGAACAATACCCACGTAGAAATGGTGTATCTCCTTCATAATATCCATTAAAATCACTCGCATCACTTATACGCAGAGATCGGAATCACGGGTGCTTTTGCTATCACAAGTATGGATATGACTAAAAGTTCCGGGATTTCTCAAAAATCTAATTAAGTACTGAGTAAATAAAACAATCATAATTATGTGATATCAGGATAAGTATACTTTTTTCGATTACAATGTATCCTGAAATCACATAATTATGATTGTTTTATTTATAGATTATATAGTCATATCCATACTTTTGATAGCAATAGCACCCGTGATTCCGATCTCTATAAGTAAGTATGGTTGCGTAGTGTTCGGCTCCAAAGATTTGGATGAAAATGGGTAGAACTCCTCTTTTCAATGTTTTTCGTCGAGCAAATTTCGGTCGTTTACGTACTATATTTAAATCTTATAAACGCAAGTACACTTTGTTACATTCTACAGACATTTAACCTTTTCCGGGACACTTGCGAAAGAAATCATAGGTAGATTTGTTATAGCACTAGTTGAGTGTTTACACCATTTAACCAATTTCGCACATTTCATTTACGAATATTGCTATTAAATACATAAATATTCAAGAAGAGCTGAAGATAAATTGTCTACAACAACTTGATTTTAACTCCTTCTTTTTGGCACGAAGTTCCTTTTCAGACGGTACGGACTTGGCGGATAGGGTAAGCGAAAAAAAAGTTTAAGATTTTTCCGTCACTTTTTCCGTCACGAATTAAAGTGAAAGGTAATTTCACAAGTTTGACTATCCCGACGATAGCTCAGAGCGTATGACTGAGATGGTCGATGTCCCAGGTCCCGGCACACGTCATTATTTTGATAAATTTAATTTTTCAATTTATTATGTTAAGTTTTTCCTTTTCGACCTTCACGAGGTTCTCATCATGCAGGACGGTCCACAAGCACTGCCTGGCGCATCAATCGATCTGTCAGCACAATATCAGGCTTATTGTTGACAATCGATAGTAATAATAAAAAAGTGTTAGATTTTTCCGTCATTTTTTTCCGTCACAAATGAATAATTTACTACGAAAGTAGCTTCTTTCCAACCGAGTATTTCACGACACCCACGTTGTTTTTATTTTCCCGACACTCAGTGTCAATTTCCCGAGGTTTACACTTTGTTTCTAGTCTACACACGTATTGCAAGACCGTAAGCATATTTTAACCCTTTTCGTGAACAAGTTTTATCCTGGGGCAAGTTGTCCAATGTTTCGCGTTGAACCAGCTCTAACCCAACATAAAACTTTGGAATAATCTAGTACTCGTACATAGCTTCAAGCAAAAGTAACATTCAACATCATCATCATCCGCAGCATTGATCCTCCCACTGCTGGGAATAGGCCTCTCTCAATGTAATGAATGGCATTTACCACGGTCCTGAGCTTCTCTCATCCACGTTCGACCCGCGAACTTTCTGATGTCGTCGACCACCTTCCTTAGATTCTTTAACAAGTGTGATTTACAGCCCATGTTTTATTGTTCATAAACATCCAGTGAAAAGGTGGTGAATTACAGGTGAAACACCGAATCAAAATTTGATAAAAAACCATAGAGCGAACCTAACTCGTCACTAAACTTCACAACTCTCTAAAGGAATTAGCATATAACAATAATATCCAGTAATGTGTTTTGGCGGGAGCGCCACATATCATCAACTTCTCCAAAGGGCTTCTACGTGTCGGATCTGTATCCCCACGCAAGTCTCTCAAAGGAAGGTGAAAAGACCCGTGATTCTCAAAGGCGATACAATATAATAATAAGATCTTTATTGCCATAAGTATAATTTTACGACTTAGGTTAGGCCTTCTCTTTAAGTGCATACCGTGTAACAACAAAGAACGAAAGTCCAGGATGCCATTAGGAAGATATATCTTCATTTTCATGATTCACTTATAGGTGTGATAGGCATAGCTTGTTTTCTCTTCCATCTTACTCTAACCTTAGTTATCTCAACCGTTACATGTACTGCCAGAAGGCATATTGTGGAATTCAAATGGAGTTGAGCAGGCCAACGTTTTGTTATTTGCTTATGGAGTGGTGGCTATACATAATATCACGCCTATTTTCCACAGGAGTAGGCAGAGGCACCTCCAATTTCTACGATCCTGACAAACCTCTTTCGCTTCATCTACAGTCAATCTCTTCATACATGCCCTTCGATTACGAGTACCTTTTTTATACAAAGATAAGTCGATGATATAAGGAATATCGCGGGTCAAAACTGGTTTCAGAATGCACTGAGTAAAGTTGGGATAAACTATTCCAGTGGAATGCAGACAACTCTTACGGATACATTGTACTTCTTTGTTACTACTAGCGTAGACAGTGCTCAGGGCCGTAAGATCCAAAGGCCACGCTTAGCGTGATAGTTAGCGTTAAGATGGAAAAAGAAATCAAAATAGTAATGGATGGCTAGCTGCATCACTTATTAACATTATTCAAATTTCGCCCTCGATCGGCTTTAACGATCTGCGCGGAAAAAGAAGAACATGATAAGTTCTTTTTTGTTTTGTTTTCAGACCAGCATTTAAGAGATAACTAACTCTTCATCATGAAAATTAGGTTCATCATCATCCGAAGGTATTTTCCCGGTTGCATTCTCAGCAGTAACGCTTCAGAGCCCTAGGTCCACTACGGCTAGGTAGCCGTAGCGGGGCTCTGAAGCGTCTGAAGAATCAAGGAGATTTGAGGAGTTACTGGTTTCTACAAAGAGCGACTGCCGTCTGACCTTCGCTACCCAAAGGGTAAACCAGAACTAATCCTTGGATAGTTTGATGACCGAACGCTAGATTGCGTTCGGGACCCACAGTTTATAAGTGCTTTCCGAAACACGGAATCATCTTTCTTTTCGGATAATCAGGTGATTCAAGCCTGCAATATCCTAACCAGACTGGACACAACTTTTCACAAAGTATTCTTCCCAGTGGGATTCGAACCCATGACCTCCGGGTCACAAGGCACTTAACCCCTGGACCACGGAGGCAGTCAATCATGAAAATTAGAATATAAGAAATGATTTCAGGAACATATCAACGAGTACAACAAGCATACACCCCAGGCTTCTGCCTCGATGTTTACTTACAAAACTACCAACATAACCTTTCCTTCACTACCAACCTTATAGTTTCTTCAATAGAGTCTATTATCATAAATTCTGCAAATACTCTCATTGGTTCCTGTAGTAGACAAGTCGAATTTACAAGCGGTTACTGGTTCACGCCTAGCAAGATGGAATTTCTGTTTGTATTGGAGAAAATTTCTCTTTTTTCCGATTCTCAATGGGTTTTCCGGATAAACTGTTTTATTCCTTCGTTTTAGAACTGCTCGTTTTAACGCTGCTTGCGCTGATCTGACGAAAAAAAAAAACATTGAATGCTAAGCTGTTCGCAATAGAAGGAAAGAGTTTTAGAACTTCTCGTAAACATAATAAAATCCAATGCTTTTTAAATTTAAATTAAAATGTAAATTGTATTTAAATATTCCTTCTAGCTATTTAAAACGACCGATGTAAAGCAATATTCATGCCTGCTTTTAGAAAAAAAAATAAGGGAGGCCTATATCTTGCGGGGGACGAATTTTATATACCTACCTACATACCTCTATACCTACTCCTATTACAGATCAAACGACCTCTGTGGCTTAGTGTTCACCATGCTAGTCCGCCACCCAGAGGTTCCGGGTTCAATCCCCGGTCAGGAGAAGTAGAAAAAATAACCTTTTTCAAATTTTCCTAGGTCTTGGGTGTTTATATATATATATGTTTACGTATCATTGAGTTACTATCCCATAACACAAGTCTCGAACTTACTTTGGGGCTAGCTGAATCAATGTAATTTGTTCCTGTATATTCATCTATTTGTTTTACTTACGTTAAGTCTAAGATTAATAAATTATTAGCAATGCTATTTTTAACCGACTTCCAAAAAGGAGGAGTTTATCAATTCTTCGAAATTTTTTTTAATGCATTTTAAACGATTATTTGAAGACTTCTCAACCAATTTGGAAATTTATTTTTTGTTTGAAATTGTACACTTGTTCAAAGATTCAAATGTTTATTCAGTTATAAGACCTTTACACGCACTTTTACACGTCAATAAGTATAATTTACGTTACGTGTAAAGTATATTAAAATGTAATTTATTATTTTTAAAGAAAAGCTACCGATACCAGCGCTTCGTAACGACCACTGTTGAAAAGAAACTTATTAGGTGGTCCCATAGAAATTTGTTTGTTTGTTTGTTTGTTTGTAATAACTTTATTGTACTATGAAAACACACAATTATATAAAATAACATAAAGAATAAATTGACAACGGCGGACTTATCCCAAAATGGAATCTCATCCAGTTAACCGGCAAATTTTATCGAAATCGATTGTGTAGTTTAGTGGTGAAGTCGGTTTTTAGTTTTAAAAAATTATAATATATTTCGAATACCAATAAGACCATCTTGTTGACAAAACAAACGACATTTAATGGAAAAATTCAGTGTAAAGAGGCTTTCTATTTATAGACTTTATAAAGCTCTCACATTTTCCTTAACATGTCACATCTTCAGCGACGACGCTCGAGTTATGGAGATACACTTTAATCATTAATCTAAGAGCCATTACTCAAAAAGTAACATTATAAAATTGAATTTGGGGGCTTTGTCTCGAAAACAGGGTGAGCCTACGCCGTTCCTTATTTCATTAAGCGCCCAACAACCAACATCTGTTGCTTTCCAACTTGATGGTACTGTTTCAACTTTCTTACTCAACTGATTTCCTTTCCACCGAGATTAACTGTAACAAAAAAGCTTAATTTACTCTTATCTCAAACGAACACAGTCGAAAATTGCTTGATGTCTCTTCAAACAATCGACGAAAGTTAAGAATTCCCTAATTTGACAGTTCGCAATACATTTGCCGCAACTTTTCGTTGTGTGCCAAATTTTGAAGGGTATAAATTACATTATTCTGACGGAACGTTGTAAACATTGTTTTATAAACCAAAGATTGATTCGAAAATGCTACGGGCTACGACAATCGTTACGCTTTGAATACTTTTCTTTAAAACATTTTATTTAATCGAATAATTTTTGAACGGTGTTTAGGGTTCCGTATCCAAAGAGTAAAAACGGGACCCTATTACTAAGATTTCACTGTCCGTCTGACTGTCTGTCTGTTCGTCTGTTAGCAGACTTTATCTAATGAACCGTGATAGCTAGACAGTTGAAATTTTTACAGATTGTGTATTTCTGTTGCCGCTATAAAAAAAAATACTAAAAACATACTAAAATAAATATTTAAGGGGGACTCCCATACAACAAACGCGTTTTTTTTGCGGTTTTTCGCTTGATATTAATAACAGCAACAGGTACTCGTAGGCGCTTGAAATATTCACAGAATATTATTTTGTAAAAATAAATATTTAAGGGGTGCTCCCATATCCAACAAATGTGATTTTTATAGACAATGGTACGGATTCTGTCATGCGCGGTCCGACTCGCACTTGGCCTGTTGTTGAACTACTTTGACAGTCGAGACATTCATAGAATTTGACAGGAAAGCAGATGAAAAAAAAAATTAAGTTGAGATCATTAGTAGAATTAAAAAAGTACGAAGTAGTTCAAAGTAACTGTTATTAGTGATAAGTGACGACCTCCGTGGCGTACCGAACCAAGAGCCTCTGGTTGGCGGACTAGCGTGGTCACCATGCTAGTCCGCAAACCAGAGGCTCCGGGTTCGATACCCGGTCAGGGCAAGTTGTAAAATGGCTTTTTTCAAATTGTCTTGGGTGTTTATCTAAACATGTATTTGTTATAAAATATAGTATCGTTGAGTTAGTATCCCATAACACAAGTCTCGAACTTACTTTGGGGCTAGCTCAATCAGTGTAATTTGTCCCTATATATTTATAATTTATTTATTATTATTTATTAGTACTACGGGACTTACCGCGATTAATATCATTTTAGCCAGATATTTCGACAACCCTTCTGCCGTCATGGTCGCTGGCAAAAGGGTTACCATATCGGCCTACCCTCTTTCTTCAACGGTTTCGCGGTAAGTCCCGAAGATAGATAGATAGATGTCATTTATTCCTTAGAATATGGTAATACAATGTAGTACAGTCAGCAGCAGATAAACCTGAGCGGGCAGGGTACCCAATAAAACATACACACTTCAATCGTCAGAAAAATATGAACATCCAAGATGTCATTTTCACGTAGGCTTTCAGTTCGTCACATATGTCTTAACTTTTGGGTTGTTCTTTAATACATACACCTTTATTTAATCACAATGACATTAACGTTTAGAACGTCAGTGGTAACTAAGCACTCAAATACGTACGTCAGCAGCCAGGGTGCCACAAGTTGCTAAGCAGTTGTTATTTCAAAGGTAACTAAGCATAAACGTTTTATATGATTAACTTTTAAAAATATTGCTGCAAGTGTTTGTCATAATACTTATTTAGGTATGTTTCTATTTAAGAAGGCAGTTAAATTTGAGTATGTAACACCTTCTCCTCCAAAGAAGTATTTTGTCATCAAGGGTCAATTTTGAGACAGCAAATATGTCCCTAAGTTCTACGTCATAATCATCGCGATTCCTAGCGTTTGTCCCATGTTTTTGCCCGAACGGGCTTGGAGTCCACTTGACAACCTAATCCTGTGAATTGACGTAAAAAAAACTCTCAATGTTAAAACAAAAATCAGATTAGACTGACCGGTTGGCGTAGTTGGTAGTGACCCTGCCTGCTAAGCCGGTCCCGGGTTCGAATCCCGGTCAGGGCATTTATTTGTGTGATGAACACAGATATTTGTTCCTGAATCATGGATGTTATTTATGTATTTGTATATTATATATATCGTTGTCTGAGTACCCGCAACACAAGCCTTCTTGAGCTTACTGCGGGACTTTGTCAATTTGTGTAAAAAAAATGTCCTATAATATAATAATAATCGTCCATCCTACTAATATTTTAAACTCGAAAAAATGTATGGATGTAGGTACAGTCAGCTGCAGAGATAAGTAACTGCCGAACAGATTCCTATGCAAGGGGGGGGGGGGGGTCGTTATCTCTGCAGCTGACTGTACGTGTTACTCTTTCACGCAAAAACTACTGAATGGATAGCGATGAAACTTTACAACACTTTTACATCAGAATAGCCCAACGGTCCATGTGAATATAAAATAATAAATATAATTGCTGCTGGACGGCAGACGCAGCCATAAGTAAGTTACAACACTTTTACATCAGAATAGCCCAACGGTCCATGTGAATATAAAATAATAAATATAATTGCTGCTGGACGGCAGACGCAGCCATAAGTAAGTATGTTATAAATTTCTAGGAAGCCACTTGAATTTGAGTATGTAACACCTCTTTTCTTAAAAATACCTTTTATCAGTAAGTGGCTAGCTAGAGAATGTATTTGAAATCGATAGGTTTATATTTTACTTGTCAATGTCACCGTCTTCTGTCGAGTTTTGTTCTTAGAATTCTAATTGTTCATTGAATATTGTTCGTGAAGCCATACGAATTCATTATTTGGTTTGTATACCGTTATTACAACCATGCTTCGAATAGACCAAGAAACCAAAAAGAAAATTATTGATTTGAAGAACGCTGGTCTGTGTGTTACCGATATTTCGGATGAAATAGGTGTATCAGTAAGTATAGTTTTTTTTTACTAATTCGGCTCACATTACTAAATATCTTAAACATAATACAATGGATGGCGTACATTTCATTATTCTCTTTCAGAGGAATACTGTTTACCTTTGGCTGGAAAGGTGGCAATACGAAGGAAATTTGAATTGCCATGTTACTACAGGCCGCCCCCGGTGTACTAACGTCAACCAAGACAGGCTCATTGTGGAAAGGGCACGAGCAGATAGATTCGTGAATACGACGCAGATCGCTGCTCAAATACAAATATCTAACAGCACAGTAAGGCGAAGACTGAATGAGAGCGGTCTGAAGCATAGGATACCGGCCAAGAAGCCAGTTTTAACACAAAGGCACAAAGATCTCCGGTTAGCATTCGCGGCAAGATACCTTAACTACGACTTTAGCAAGGTATGTTTCATGGATGAGAAAGTATTTTGCTCCTCTGATAACGGAAGAGTCAGTTTATGGAGAGTAGACAACTCAAGATACCACGAGCGGAATATTTTACTAAACGAGCGAAGCGGTCGTATTACCAATGCATATTGGGGGTGGATGTCCAAAAATAGTCTCGGGGAGCTAGTTGAAATTTCAGGCAGAATGAACTCAATGCAATATAAAAGCATCCTAGAGGATTCATTCTTGCCAACAGCTCAGGTGGTGTATCCCGGTGAACATATTACATTCATTCAGGACAATAGTTCGATTCACAATTCGCATATAGTCCAAAACTGGATTGATCGTCTACAACGGAGAGGAGTATTAACGTTGATAAAATTACCACCTAAGAGTCCGGATCTTAACCCTATCGAGAATTTGTGGGGAAAAATGGTACAACAATGGGATACCTCGCAAGCGAGAACACGGGAGAACTTAAACAGACACGTATATAATATATGGGAATCCTTCAGGGGCAAAAACCTCTGCGAAAATTTAGTAAGTTCGATGCGACAACGTTTACAGGACGTTTTCAATGCTGAAGGTGGATATACGCGATATTGAGATAATAATTATATTTTTTGTTTTTCATATAGGTCAAGGAGCATATACCTAGTTTATTTTTAAGTAATGTTATTTGTTAAATAAAATTAGCGTATAAAGAATATTGTTTCATTTGTTATTAAAAAAATTTAACCTTTTTTGATAAAATTTTTGCTTGGACACTCACGTATAAAGTACCTAATCCAAATTTGAGTCAAAAACGTCGACGAACAGTTACATAAGAAAGATTATTTTCAAAAAAGGATGCAAAACTCTGTTTACACGTGTTAGACACTATTTTAAATGATAATTTTCTTTTTGTTCTTTTAAATGACACCATTCTGATATAATATTATTGTCTTCTGTTGCCGCGATTGTTATTCATGAAATAAAACAAATAAATACGAATTATATCGCGTGAAATGAAACTTGAACCCGACATTTCAAATACTTTACAGTATTCGTGGTCACGGGCAGAAGTTTAAATTCATTACACGCAATATAATCCGTTTTTATTTGTACCATTCTGATATGTCAACATTCTATAATTAATAAAAGAGGTCGAGACAAAAAGTGAATTTATCACTCGCCCATCCTGTATACATTTATGTTATGGTTAACAATACACAGATAGACGCATGACAAGCACATTATTTAATTCTGATTTCTGCAACTTGAAAGAGCAGGAAAATGGTTACCTTACTTGAGAGCTATATTTTGCATACTGGGGAATAAAAATAAAGAAAAAATAATAACACACAGCCACTT